>CM062297.1:396836253-398093753 GCA_031216915.1 Pictodentalium vernedei | reverse complement strand
AAATTTTTTCTTGCATTTTGCAAATGCCAATGTGAACCCTGCTCACAACGATCAGACCACTGGTGCAACTGAGTTGTAACTTGTGTAGGAATAGGGAGTTCATATGTTCAAAATTTCTGGAAATTAGGTACAGAAATGAAACATTTTCACTGGGGTTGGGACAATACACCAAATTCACGGTACAATTCATGTATCTAGGTACACGAGTCACGATATGATATGTATCTAGATACGTGTCTTGATATTCATACTGACACTGAAGCTACAGTTAAGATCACAGGAATAATGGTGGAGCCAGTAATTCATAGTTGGGGAGCAGAGATACATTAGGTAGGTTGGGGATCAATTTCAGCCCCCCACCCCCTTCCCCAATTTCCAATATTCTATCACATACTGCACTGACTGGTCATGCGTGTCTGAGCTCATACTCTGGCACAGGCCCATCAATAACTTTACAAATGTGAGTTACCAAGTGGCCCCTCCGAGTCTTAGCACATCCATCTACTTTTCAGTTTTAGAATAAAGACGATTTTAGTCACAGGCACTGGTAATTACGATGAAAAATGATCACAACTAACCTTACCAAATACATAAAAAACCTGGAGTACCCTGGTCCTGTAGGTTGGCAATGAAAATATTGATTGAGACAAGCACTTGCATTTCATGGTTTGACTGCCACTATGCGATTCACACGAACGAAAAAAGTCATGGAAGATGATTACGAAGAATACCTGGTGCACATCCAGGTGACTAATTAACAGGCACAGACATCGTAGAAAATATGAGTGAAGTTTTGTCAACTGCTTTGAAAACACTCGTAAAATGGTGGCTAATTGAAGGAGGGATTCAACAGGAAGCTTGGAGCTTATGTGAGTCAATTTCAAGATTGGTGACCGGCCTATATAGTGGTATCGCGATACAACAAAATTTGAGCATCCACACCGGTACCTGTCTCATGGGTTGCCGTATCGGTATGTGTCGGGATATCGTCCCAAGCCTAATTTTCACAAATGTTCTTCAGGGGAAATCCTTCAGATCAATCGGAGATATTTTGGTGTTTCAATTTTATCTCAAAACAGAAGTGTATTGTGTGCACATTCAAACATCATCAGTTTTAAACTTGTTTTGTTAGAAAATTATAGATTGTATGTTGAAATTATGGAAAAGACTATTAATGAACTAATTGTTGATTAACTCCTTCCATGCAGCTGACAGATATTCTTGCCCAGGGCAGAATCGTTCTTGCCACTGAGATTAGTATAATTTGAGCACATTTAATCAAATTTTCTCTAAGTATTTATTTATTTTTTTATTGGTGTTTGAGGGCATATACTTATGCACAAGGGCTAATCGTGACTATGACAGTTTTACAGGTGGAGGAAGCCGGAGTACCCGGAGAGAACCACCAAGCATTGACGAGCAACTGTCAGTTCCTCAATATTCTCTGTTCAAGCTCCGCTCAAGAAGGGTTACAGCAGTTGAAGACATGTGCACCATCGATGTGCAGTACACCTTAGAACACGGCATCATCGTGCCCCCATGTAGGCAACCGGGATAAAGTGCCTTGCCCATGGACAGAACGTGGTCCGTCCCAGTCAGGGATCGAACCCAGGACCTCTAGCATTTAAATCCAACAGTCTTGCACTGAGCCACCGCACTCTCTATCTCTCTATAAATGGTATGGATTTTGTCACCAACAATTCCTTGAGTAGAATTTAGATGAATTTTTCATCAAATCTAGTCATGGCTGCTGTGAAGCAGCTATGACTAGGTTTGATAAAAAATTTCAGGAAAATAGTTAATACTCAGTTGGTTAAGAGTTCATGCTGGCGATTAGTCAACTACAAAAATTGATAGTCACCACGGCCTTAATATAAAGAGTTAAGAACCACTCTCTGATTTGAAACTGTACTGTACAAAAAACAATGAACAAATGCCACCGAAATTACTTCAGAACAACAAATAGAATAATGTATGGAACATTACAAATTATAACAAAATATACTGTTACAAGATGCAATGGGTAATATTTCTAACAATTTGGAGAATGTTGAAAAGGGTTGCTGATGGGTAGGCAAATTTGCCACCGGGTGAAGAGAATTATAGTTTAATGATGGAAGCTGAAATCTATGCTGTATTGAAAGTAATCTTATCCAATAAAGGAGTTTTATATTATAGACAGAGATTATATGTCATAAAGGAATCCGAATTTCAACATCCATGACATTATGTATTCATCATAGATCTCAGTCTGTAATAATTGAATAATAATTTCAACATCAAATTCATTTTGTCACGGCACATTCAACTGCTCAGCTTAGTGTGCAATGATTTTAATCTCTGCTGAAATAAAATTAATTTCAAGGCCGTCCAATTTTGATTTTCAGACAGCCTGAACGTGGGTTGGTTATCTTAACTTTCTGCAGGCATCTCATTCTCAAGGGAAACTCAACTTCATCTCTTTATCCTTTCCATAACACACCCAGTCACTCTCCAATAAAATGTGACAAAACATTTATTTATTAACAAAATGGTGCCAAAGTAAGGCACTCCTTGGGTATCATGATGTCTGATAAAAAACCTTGTGTCATAAAAAAAGCTTTGTAAAAAATTCTTAAAAATTGATGAATTAAGGCCCATAATTCTGTAGTGAAAAATTGGGCTGAGCCAATTTTCGAACTTGTTTGAGATATTATTGCAAAAGACGTGTATGGCAAATATTAGACAAATCAGAGAATGTTTGTTCATGTTATTGCACTAACAAGCTCAAAATTTGTAAAAATTGGCTAATTAAGGGCCAGTTTTCAAACTTGCATGAGATTTAATTGCAATAGACCTGTATGGGAAATATTAGTCAAATCAGAGAACCTTTGTTCAAGTTATTGCGCTAAAAATGCAAGGATGCCCTGATGCCTGCCCGGACGCCCATCCAGACAAACACCGACTGTCTCCAAAGCATAGGTCTCAGTTGTTAACACAACTCAACCAAACAGTAGCACTGTACCAGTTAACAAGCCAGTGCTAAAATAAAAATCACTATCATATGCCTCTACTGAAAAGTGCTGAGAGCGACGTTGGTGGCTTTCCACTTTTTGAATGTACTTGCCTTTTGCTCAACAGTAGGAAAAATATTTATATAAAATTTCTTATTGCAATAGCCACTCTCCAATAAATTGCAACAAAACAATTATGAGCAAACTCTTGCTAAACTAAGTCTCCCTTTGCTGGTAGTTTGGTATCTTTGAAAAAAATATGTTTCAAATATTTGAAAACTAATTTAGCACACTACCAGTTAATTTGTACCTGCATATTTATTTATTTATTGGTGTTTAAGGTCACATATTTCTGCACAATGATTAACTGTAACCACTTGTACTTGCATAATCAAGGCTATCAATAACCAAAGACAATGACAGTGATTTTGAAGTACTTGCAGCACAATTCAGTAATTCAAGGTTTATCCATGAACATTGGGAAGGGGCCTTTTTGGGAATGAGGATTCGCTGAGCTGACTGTAACAGTTCATGAGGGGGCACGGTGGCATTGCGGTAACCAGTTCTTGTCAGAACACTAAAGTTAAGCAACGTCAAGCCCGGTTAATCCCTGGATGGGTGACCATCTGAGCAATTGATGCGGACTCCTGTGTTGTGTCCTTGGGCAAGGAACTTAACCCCCGATTGTCTACATGGGGGCAAGATGACGCTGTGTACTAAGGCGATGTGCACATGTCTTCAACCAATCTAACCCTGCCTGTACTGCTGTATGGAATTACGATGTTGGAGAGCTGCCAGCTGCTCGTCGTTGCTCAGTGGTTCTCTCCGGGTACTCTGTCTTCCTCTACCTGTAAAACTGTCACAGTCATGATTAGCCATTGTGCATAAGTATGTGACCTTAAACACAAATAAATAAATAAATATAAATAACAGTTCATGCTCGAGCAAATTACATCATAATTCCAGGAACATCAAAAAATCAGTGGGGGCGCGGTGGCTCAGTTGGTAGGGGTGCAGGCTGCAAGCCGAGAGGTCCTCGGTTCGAATTCCACCTGCGGCAACCGAGTTGTGTCCTTGGGCAAGACACTTCACCCCGATTGCCTACATGGGGGCACGATGACGCTGTGTACTGAGGCGTACTGCACGTCGATGGTGCGCATGTCTTCAACCAATCTAACCCTGCCTGTGCTGCGGTGCGGAGTTCAGAGTTACGATGTTGGGGAGCTGACAGCTGCTCGTCGTTGCTCGGTGGTTCTCTCCGGGTACTCCGGCTTCCTCCACCTGTAAAACTGTCACGGTCACGATTAGCCATTGTGCATAAGTATGTGACCTTAAACACCAATAAATAAATAAATCAAAAAATCAGTAGTGCGGGACATCCTGTCAGGCACCACAGATCTTTTGAGGTCCATAGAATTGAGGTACTTAAACAGGGTATCCCACAATTTCAGAAAGCAAGGTGGGCGACAGGAGGGAGACATTTTTTGCCAAAAAATCACTTGAAATCCTTCAGATCTCATTTTTATTAAAGCAAAAAAGGCAATCACTCAATGGACCTCACCAATGGAGTCAGCAAGGTGAACATTTTTTTTTTTTTTTTTTTGGGGGGGTGGGGGGGGGGATAAAATCACCTGAAATCCAAAGAAAGAAAGAAAGAAAAAAAAACACCAAATGACCCCCCCACCCCACCCCACCACCCCCATATTCATCTCCACAATTCATTTAAACAAACAAATAATATATTCTCTGTTGGGTTCCAAATTAAATTTCAAATTCCTCTCTGGCCTCCCAAAACCAGTTGAGCAAAACACCTTGAACAAACTTTAATCCAGGAGTAATAGTAGATTCTATCTAGTGGATCTGAAGAAGATCTTTGAAGAATTATCCTCAAATTGCACCACAAGGATCCCAAATATGAACTCAGGGGCTTGATTTACCTCATACTGAATGCATAGTTAAAATTTGGGCTCCAATCAAATATCAACCAAGGGACATGATTTGAACATTAAACTGGACCCCATAAGGACGCTGTAATATACCAAATATCAAAACATTCTGACTGGTGGGTCTGAAGAAGATTTTTACTTTGTATTGCCAAGGTTTCCGCTAGGGGAAAGGGAATGAGGACATTCGTGTGGCGACCGATGATTGTTGGTACCACGGGCCGACCATGTTTCGGCCCGTGGTGTGAAAATTTTGAATTCTGGAATCCCAAAACCCTCAATTACTTGCATCTGAGAGGATATTTTGCCTCTTTTCACGGAGATATATCTGTCTGATTTTACACATTGACAGACAGTAATGTCCAATGAATAAGACGTAAAAAAGAGAAAATGGTTGCTCAACCGAAAAATAATTTGTAGTATACATGACTTTCTATTCTCCAGGGCATTTCGTCCCAATAAAACTGTTAAAACTTGGCATTAACCCTTTACCTAACATGAAAAGCAGACGACACTTGCAAAAACAATTCTTGAATAACTAATTGTTTTCATTTTTTGTCTCAAAAACATAGGTTATGACCCCTCGCTGGAACGAGCTCGTTCCAACGAGGGGTCATAACCTATGTTTTTGAGACAAAAAATGAAAAAATAATGAAAATTAATTGGCGTTTTTTGAGAATAGCGCTGGCCGGTTTTGGCCATTACATTGGGTAAAGGGTTAATTGATTTTCATTGGGACTAAACATCCAGGGCGAATAGAAAATGTGAGTAGGAAGGGTAGATTCGCCCATAATTTAAAAATTCAATTTTAAATTAGGGGCGAAACTATGCTTGTGACATATTTTAGCAGACAAAAGCTCTGCGCAAAAAATCTCATTGCATGTGCATTGTACAAATTTTGACATTTGTGGCCACTGTGAAAATGAATACTCATTATTACTATTGTGTGATGTCTTTGATGTTGAAAAAACGCTTTGAAATCACTAACTCTCCAGGTGCTGCGACAGAATGGTGAAACGGACATGCGTTTTGTTTTCAATGAAATATGTGTACGGAAATCAGCAAAAGATGTTTAGAAATGGCAATTCTACAAACTAGGAACTAAATGTATTCTTGGGGGACGGGCAGATCATGGCGAATTTAAAAAATTCTGTTATGTTGGGAAGGTGACCTGGCAGGGGAATGCAGCCGTTTGACGGCTGCTGTACCGGTATAGCGGAAACCCTGATTGCACCAAGTAAAAATTCAGTCTACCTCGGATGGAAGTGTGGTGGGGGGGGGGGGGGGGGGAGGAGGGGCAGGTGGGGGGGGGGGGGATATGAAAACCCAGGTACTTGTTTAGAACAAACATGAATCTGAGTTCCCAAAGATGTTGAATACCAATATCAAAAAATTCAAACTGGTAGATCTGAAGAAGAGTTTTAGTCCTTTACCGAATGTGACGGCCAAAACCGACCAGTGCTGTTCACAAAAATTGCCATTCAATTTTCATTATTTTTTTCATTTTTTGCCTAAAAACCATAGCTTATGACTCCTCATTGGAATGAGCTCGATGAGCTTGTTCCAATGCTGGATCATCATAAGCTATGTTTTGACACACACAAAAATTAAATGAAAGTGTCAATGACACTGTAGCTCAACTTGATAAACTTGAACTTGGTAAGTTATAAGTGAAATGGCAAAATTGAAGATCATTGGGACAAATGTTGGTGAAATTTAAAAATGACAGCATTGTGTGTGCACGTTAGAGTAATCCATTCCTTTTTAAATGTAAACTGTAAGTCGCCATGGTTAAACGAAGAATGTTGATACACAAAAGCAGTAAGTTCAGAGGTTATTGTAAACAGCAACTTTTTTCACAGAAATGAATGCTAATCAATAGCTCTTATCTAAAGGTCTGGCCTAATGAGCACACCAAGTTCAAAAACAATCCTATGATAAATGTGGCCTGTAGGCCATGTCAAAGAAGAATGTTGATGCCCAAATGCAATAAATTCAAAGATTGTTGCTAACAGCAACAGTTTTTGATGGAAATGAAAAGAAAATCAATAGCTCTTATCTTTGTCACCCTATATACAAAGTTTCAAATAACCTGATAATGAATGTGCCCTCTGAGGCATGCCAAAGGAAGATGTTAAAGCACAAGTGCACTAAGTAGAAGGTCATTGCTTGTGGCAATGGGTTTTTTGGGTTTTTTTATGGAAATTCATAAAATTACCCTGCAGAGTTCAAAAGGGATAAGTTGATGCACAACAGTAAGTTCAAAGGCTGGTGGTAACGACAATAATTTTTTATGGAAATGAAAAAAAGCAATAGCTCACATCTAGAGGTCACCCGAACACACATACCAAATTTCAAAGTGATCCGATTATAAATGTGCCCTGAAGGGTGTGTTAAAGGGAAATATTGAGGTCTGACTAAACTAAGTTCAAAGGTCAGAGGCAACATTTTTTGACAGAAATGGAAGAAAATCGACAGCTCCCATATAGATGTCACCCCAAACAAGCACACCAAGTTTGCAAGCGATCCAATCATAAATGTGCCCTGCAGGGAGTGTTAAAGGAAAATATTGATGCTTAACTGCATTAAGTTTTTACTAAGTTCATCGAAGCTCATTGCCAGTGGCAACATTTTTTTGATGGAAATCGACGAAAATCGATAGCTTCCATCAAGAGGTAACCCCAAACAAGCATACAAAGTTGCAGACTGATCTGATCATAAACATGCCCTGCAGGGCATGCCAAAGGAATATATTGATGCCTGACTAAACTAAGTTCAAAGATTGTTGTCAGCGGTAACCTTTTTTTATGGATGGAAATGGAAGAAAATCAATAGCTCCCATATAGAGGTCACCCCAAACAAGCATGCCAGGTTTCAAAGCAATCCAATCACAAATGTGCCCTGTAGTGTGTTCCAAAGGGAAATATTGTGGCCTGACTAAACTAAGTTCTAAGAACGTTGGCCGTGGCAACATTTTTTGACGGAAATTGAAGAAAATCGATAGCTCCCATCTAGAGGTCACCCTAAACAAGCATGCCAGGTTTCAGAGCAATCCGATCATAAATGTGCCCTGTTGGGTGTGCCAAAGGGAAATATTGAGGTCTTCTGACTAAACTAAGTTCTAAGAACGTTGGCTGTGGCAACATTTTTTGATGGAAATTGAAGAAAATCGATAGCTCCCATCTGGAGGTCAATCCTAAACAAGCATACCAGGTTTCAAAGCAATCCGATCATAAATGTGCCGTGTAGGGTGTGCCAAAGGGAAATATTGAGGTTTTCTGAGTAAACTAAGTTCTAAGAACATTGGCCGCGGCAACATTTTTTGACGGAAATTGAAGAAAATCGATTGCTCCCATCTAGAGGTCACCCCAAACAAGCATACCAAGTTTCAAAGTGATCTGATCATGAATGCAACCTGTGAGGTGTGCCAAAGGAAATTGTGGACGTACGTACTAACATACTAATGTACTAAGGTATGTACGTACGCCGACGGACAAGAAGTGATGGCGATAATGTGAAGTGCACACCAGATGGACGACAGACAAAAAGTAATCAGTAAATTTACGTCCTCTTGAGCTTTGCTCGGCTGAGCTAAAAAACATTTCCATTTGGGCAGTTTAAACTTCATGAAGAACTTTTTCAACACGATGCACCATGACAAAAATCCTTGGATTGGACATATTTAGTTCTTCACATTCATGGTTAAAAAAAATCACAACATGAGTATCAACTCAAGACCAGGGGTGAGCGTTAATAAGCCATGTTGCCCATTTTAGAGAGGGTTTGCACCTCCCAACCACTGGTGACTGGGTCCTATTTTGCCAGTAAAACAGAGCTTGTTTACTGCAGGGAACAGGCACTGCTTCACTTCCCGGGGTTCCTGCGGGGAAGGCAGGAGAGAAAACCATTGGTATTTTTACCTTCTCTCTGTTTCACATATATTTTAAGATTTTTTCCCTTGTTAGAATCAAAGACTACACCCTCATGTTATTTGTCTTCACCATTCTCCTCCTTGAGCTAAAGTTTACTCGAGAAGACTATTTACTTTTCTTGTGTGAAGCCAAAATCCAATTTCAACTAAATTATGAATGATGTTTAATAGAAAATGCTACAAATATGAATATATTACATCTTGATCATGCTTTTAGTACATGCTCATCGAGAATGCAGTAGCTCAGTGGTTATGGTAAAGATTTAGGTTCATGGTTCGATCCCCACCAGGGGCAACTGAGTACTGTCCTTGGACAAGGCACTTAATCCTGATTCCTGAAGTGGGAGCATGGTGGCGATGTGTACTAAGGCATACTGCACGTTGATGGTGCACTTGCCTTCAACCAATCCTAACCCTGCTTGTGCAGAGTTGGTAGTTTGAGGAGTCTAACATTTTTGCCATGACTCGGTGGTTCTCTCTGGGTACTGCTTCCTCCAGCCATAAAACTGTTCAACATGAGATGACGCTGGTTGTTGAAAGTGTCATTAAACCCCAGTAAATCAATATACATTCTCATACAGAGTTTATCAGTGTAGTGTAACATAATCTGCATCGACAGTGTCATGTTGACACTGTCGACACGGATTATGTTTCACTGGTGAACTCTGGCTCTTCAAACTTATTTGTCTGTTGCATTGTTTGAGGCAACATGTAGGCTATAAATTATATTATGTGCATCAGGGAAACTTGACCAAACTACATATCTACATAGCTGGCTGGGATGCTTCTAAATTTTTAAAAATATTTCTGTACATCTCATAATTCAGGCACAATTACATTATTTGGGCACAGGGTTCACAATAACTATTTTTTTTTTTTTTGGGGGGGGGGGGGGGGGGAGCACGGTGGCTCAGTAGGTAGAGAAGCAGGCTGCAAGCCGAGAGGTCCTTGGTTTGTATCCACCTGCAGCAAATGCGTTGTGTCCGTGAGCAAGACAATTCATCCCAACTGCCCATGTGGGGGCACGATGGCATTGTGTACTAAGGCATACTGCACATCGATGGTGCACTTGCAGGGTATTTAATGACCGGATTCGCATCGCAAAATGCTAGTCAAAAATGTCTAAATGCTAATCATTTTTCTTTCATATTGGCCTTATTTTCACTATTTATCATCACTTTTTGAAACCAAGATGGAAACTGCTAATCAAATTTTTTAAAACAAAAAATACCCTGACTTGTCTTCAACCAATGCTAACCCTACTTGTGTGGAGTTAGTATGTTGGGGATTCTGACAGATGCTCGCCATTGCTCGGTGGTTCTCTCTGGGTACTGTCTGGCACAAGATGACCCTGACTTCAAAAGCATCATTAAACACCAGTAAATAAATAAATACACAGTTCACCAGTGTATTTCAATCGGCATCGACAAGCATCGTATAGACACTGTCAATGAAGATTATGTTTCACTGGTGAACTCTTTGGTTTTTAAATCTTATTGATCTTTTGCATAGTTTGAGGTGTCAGGTTGGCTCTAATATTTATTTATTTATTTATTTATTTATTTATTTATTTATTTATTTATTTATTTATTTATTTATTGGTGTTTAAGGTCACATATTTCTGCACAATGGCTAATTATGACCACGATAGTTTTACGGGTGGAGGAAGCCAGAGTACCCGGAGAGAACCACCGAGCAACAGTCAGCTCCCAAACATACTAACTCCACACAAGCAGGGTTAGCATTGCCAGAAGACAGGTGCACCATCGACGTGCAGAACGCCTTAGTGCAAAGAGTCACCGTGCCCCCACATGAGCAATGAGGGTGAAGTGTCTTGCCCAAGGACACAACGCGGTTGTCGCAGGTGGGATTCAAACCGAGCACCTCTCGGCTTGCAGCCTGCACCTCTACCTACTGAGCCACCGCGCCCCCAGGTTGGCTCTAAACTATATTACGTGCATCAGGAAAACTTGACCAAACTACATATCTACAAAGATGGAACACTGCAAAATTTTCAAAAATGTTTTTACACATCTTGTATTTCAGGCACAAATACATTATTTGAGCACTGTGTTTAACGCTTTACCTAACATGAAAAGCAGACAACACTTGTAAACAAAATTCTTGAATAACTAATTTTTCTCATTTTTTGTCCCAAAAACATAGGTTATGAGCCCTCTTTGGAACGAGCTCGATGAGCTCGTTCCAAAAAGGGGTCATAACCTATGTTTTTGAGCCAAAAAATGAAAAGAATAATGAAAATTAGTGAATAGCGCTGGCCGGTTTTGACCATTACATTGGGTAAAGGGTTAACTATTTTAGGGATGTGAAGGCCTATTGGAGGACTTGCACACCAGCTGTTGGTTACTAGGTCCTATTGTACCAGTAAAGAGGAACTTGTTTATCACTCTAATCAAGTAGATGGATGGATGGATGAATGACCCAAAACTAAAGGACTTTTCAAAAATTATTGCTGCCACAGACATTAATCCACAATGTAATGTGCTAAATAAAACCTCAAAGACAGAATAGGTTTTTTCATCTTTTTATACACAAGAATGTTGATATTTGAGTGGGATCCTTTCATATCTCCTTTGGCAAACATTTTACTAATCACCTCACTGCAGATGTGGCATGTGAAGATTTCCATAATTAAGGTAGCCATAACAGGGTCTAAAGCTTAAGTAATTCACATCAATGCAATGAGGCATGTGTACATTTTGCTCAAATTTTAACACATCCACCCCATTAACCAATACAGTACTGTTATATCACAAAATCGCCTTTTTTGCACTGTGACCACAACAAACTTACAATAGTGGGTTGAGATTTCCAAAATTAAATACTGCAAAATCAAAACTGTATCAAAAAAAACAAACAAGAAAATACACTCAAGCTGCATTTGCTAAAAAATGTTCACTATGCATTAAAATAGTCATTCATGATTTTAGTGAAACAATGGAACATTGGAGAAATTTCTCATTCTGGAACTTTCAATTGAAAGACTTTTTAAGCCTGTCTGTCGATAGACTTCTGACATTCTCTCATCTCGATCAGCATTGAGAAGTAATTTCCTATTGTTTATACATTCAGCATTCTAGATCATTATTTTAGGACAGTGCATTATTCTAGATAGTAGCTGAGTTCAATATATATTCTACGGAATACTATTTTGTGATCTGAGAATCTTTTGTATGGGAAAAGTGTTTCAAAAATTTGAAGAGAATTTATTCTTCTTGTGTGAACTAACATTTATTCTTGTGAAAGCCCAGTATTCAACTGGATGATTTTCAAACTACCTAAGGAGCAAATATTTGTTGGATCTTAATTCCATTTGAATTTTGCAGAGTGCTTTATTGGAATTTTTTGGAGACTACCGAATTTTGAGTGAACTTTTCATTGTGATTTATTGGATGCTTTTTCTGCAGACATTATAAGTCATTCTGTTTGTTGACAGGGGACATGGTCTCATGTTCCCTGCATGAAATTTATATTCAACCGAGGCATCAGCCGAGGTTGAATATATGTTTCATGCAGGGAACGTTCGACCATGTATCCTGTCAATAAACAGAATAATGTATATGTCCCGTTCTTACACAAATCGCTTCATTTTAAAATTTCTTGTTGTACAGCGAATATTACAAAGCAGATGTTGTTTCGGTAAGGTGTTAACTTTTATCATAACAGACTGGAGTGATTTCCCTTTATTCAATGTTTACATACGCAATCAACGGGCGAGATGCTCTTGATTCGTTTCAGTTTATGTTACAGGAAATTAATGTAAAGAGACCTTATAATCTAATCAGTTTCATAAATAATTACCCAATGTTTATGTACGCAATCAACAGGGTGAGATGCTCTCGATTCATTTCAGTTTATGTTACAGTAAATTAATGAAAAGAGACCTTATAATCTAATCGGATTAATAAAAAAATTACCCATGTTTACATAACCAATCTTTTTGTACGTAATAACGATACTTTTGAGTGTATTTTACTTCAGTTAAATGTACTTGTCTCAGTTGATTTTAAGTAAAACAAGAGCGTGTGTATCGCTGAAGCAATACAATGTCCCCTACCAGACTAATGAGCATTAATAATTATACAAATGTTATAAACTAGATGTGATCAGCATGAATTCCGTTGAAGTGTTTCCAAAGAAAGTCCGGAAAACTGATATTTTGGCGCTTTTCCATATTTCCAAGGGCCATAACTCACACAAGATTAATGCAATCAGCATGAAACTCAAACTTGATCTTAAGTCATCGTTCTATAGTAGGTTACCAAAAATGAAATCATTCCGTTGAAGCATTGCCAAAAAAAAGTTCGGAAAACTGATATTTTGGTGCTTTTCCATATTTCCAAGGGCTGTAACTCACACAAGAATAATGCAATCAGCATGAGACTCAACCTGATCCATAAGTCATCATTCTATAGTAGTTTACCAAAAATGAAATCATTCCATTGAAGCATTTCCAAAAAAACTCCGGAAAACTTATATTTTGGTGCTTTTCCATATTTCCAAGGGCCATAACTCATACAAGAATACTGCAATCAGCATGAAACTCAAACTTGATCTGTAGGTCATCGTTCTATAGTAGTTTACCAAAAATAAAATCATTCCGTTCAAGCGTTTCCAAAAAAAACTCCGGAAAACTAAAGTGTGACTGACAGACTGACGGATGGACAGAGTGCAAACCTATAGTCCCCTCCGGCGATGTCTAAAAAGACATTACGATGAACCGTTGCTCATGGCAATGAGACGCTTTCCAATGACATAAGAATCACTGACAGTAGACATATGCAAGTGCCCGGCGACATAAAATAAAATCAACAAGGCATTGACCAATCACTGTAAGGTATTGCGGTTGGTATCAGGACATATATATTATAATACCAGTTGGAAAGTTTCTTCATCACTGGATTACTGGATTCTATTGAACTTTATTTTGGACTAACTGAGAAGTATTTGTTTTATTTTCCTGTAAACCATACAGTGTAAAAGATATATCATTTTCTTTTCATATTAGTTTTTTATTAAATTTCAGAATAGTTAAATTGGAGTTATTGTTGTTGATTCTCAGATTTCTTCCTGTTACCATTATTGTTAATGCACAACGTAACAAGTGGACAGCCGCTAATGTGGCTTTCAGCACTTTTCTGTTGAGCCATGTTAGTGGATTCTTGCACTCTACCATTTCAAGAAGAATGTAAGGTCACATTCACTAAGTATTGCTACTTAACACTACAGAGGAATGATGTTGTGTAATTTTAACAGCAACATTTCCAAATGTGGCATATGCCAAGAGGGACATATTTGAATACTAGGCAAATATCATGTAAGGGGATTTTATGTCTTATTTGCATCAGGGATTGGCTATTAAACACACAGTAGCAGTCATAAGATCCACCGTATGCATCTGTTTCGGAAGGTGGGTGGCAATTGGATCATTCAAATGGGAGATGTAAAACAACTGTCTTCAGGGTTCATACAGGTCTTGTAGTATATTTTTTCCATAGTGTTTCCATAACCTGCACTAAAAATTTTCCATAGCCCCATAGCCCCCATACCCATTAATGTACAGTATGCACAGGGAAAGATTAGGTGGAGGTACACCATAAGGGATATGAGGATCCAACAAGCAAATCTACTAATCATGACTACACAGTGATAAAGGAACAGGAGATCAGCCTGTTGAGTGATCAACTTTCTACAGGTGTAGCAGTTACAGATATAAGTATTTGCTAACATGCTGTGTCACACAGAACCAACTGGTAAAGATGACTGCTCAAATATTCTCATTATAGTCAATAACATAAAAAAATTTAACAAATCCACTTGTACAAAAATGACCCTTGCAGGCACTTGTATAATATGTCATTGGCTGGAGTTCTGCTATCTAAGATGTTTAGAAACTAACATAAATGATGAATATTCACTGCTTTTCCAGAGCCTGTAAAAAAAAACTAAAGATTTTCCATAACTTTCCAGGTGCTGGAAATATAGAATAAATAGGTACTAGGGCCAGTGATCAGATTTAAACCAGGAGTAGGATAAGAGTTTTAACCACGAGGCTTGCCAAGTGGTTAAAACTCTTATTCTACGAGTGCTTTAAATGTGATTACTGGCCCTAGTTCCTATTTTATTTATACCATGCTCTTAATAAATAATTGACATTGTCACTTAAAATGGAGAAAAAACAACGCTTTCTGTCGTAAACACACAGGTTTTTTTTTGCTTGCATCTGCGCTGGTGAGCAATACTATAGTGGCTGTACATGAATTCTTGATTGATAGCTAGACACATCATCAAAGTTGATTGAATTTACCATGCTTTTTCAGTCAAATTATTATTAACAATTTTATTTTAAATATTTAATTGTAGGTATTTTAAACTTAATAAGTCGATGCAAGTAGTAGATAGTATGGCAAAACGTCGTATGTTGAAGTGTGAATGTATCGAAGTTGGCAAATTGCGTCTTGCAAAAGGTCACAATTTTTTAACCGCAGTAGAAGCTTTACACCGGTAGTGGGGTTAAAAGCTAAAATTTAACACACAGGCTTTTCACAGGTAGTAATATAGGTGAGCATGGTATAAAATGAAATAGCACGCTTCCAAAACTTTCCAGGATGTATGAACCCTGTGTCTTTGTTTTACAGCAGGAAAATTCACCCTTCCTAGTGGCAGTTGTGAAAGCCATGAACACCTGTAATCGAATTCTGGTGATGAAAGAACCTCCATGTGGGAGAAGATACAGAACACAATATGCCACATTTATTTTATTTTTATTTTTTTTTTCTTTGGGGGAGGGGGGGGGGGTGGGAGTGGGGGCATATTTTTGTTTGTTTTATGGAAGGAACAAGAAATCTAACCCATCAGCAGCAATTATGAGGCCCCCATACACCCAAGTGGCAAGTTTAGTGATAATCAGACCATTCACCTGGGAGGGTAACAAAATTTAACTCTCAAGCAAACAAACCGTTCTAAAAAAACTAAGATGGTTGGCGAATTTGCATAATTCATGCAGGAGAGCAAAACCTGTGTACTATGTTCTTTATATTTTGCTAGTTGTTTTCCACTGTTCCATTCCGCGAGGTCTCTATGGGGAGTTTATTGGGAAATTAAATCAAGTTCAGTATATTGCAACCACAACACATGCATCAGCTGAAGTATGGCCAATTTTAATTAATATCAATTATGACTAGAGGCTCTACAGAGCAAGTAATCGCTCACCTGGAAATACATATAATGAAAGTGTCAATGACACTGTAGCTTAACTTGTGTGTTGTGTTTGATGAAAAGGATAATGTTCAATGTTTATGAAAGGATTATGAAATAAGACAAGAATTGTGATAATTGGGAATATGTTCATTTCTGTTCCCTGTAAGCTATGTTTATGATAAAAATAATATGAGGTGTACACTGTACTAAAGAGCTGAGGGGTGGGTTAATATGACCTCACAGTTAATGTATGTGGCCCTCACAGTTAACGTATATCAATGAAAGTTACCAAGTTACAGAAAAATTATTCCAAAACGAGTCATCCTATCAAGTTACAGTAAAATCCCTTCATAAATATGGCCTGTAGACTGTGCTAAAGGTTTTCGGGCTTCGTGCCCCTGTAGCCGTCAGTTTCCCAATTGCGTCCAAAGGGGACTTTCTCATCTAGACATTATATGAAGGCAACCTACCAAGCTACAATGAAATACCTTAATAAATATGACCTGTAGACTGTGCTAAAGGTTTCGGGGCTTTGGGCTCTGGCAGCCATCATGGTTGAATGATCGCAACCAAAAGGGGACATTCCCATCTGGGCATCATCTGGAGTGATCCTACAAAGTTACAATGAAATCCCTTCATAAATATGACCTGTAGACTGTGCTCAAGGTTTTTGGGCTTCGGGCCCCTGAAGCCATCACAGTTGACCAATCACGACCAAAAGGGGATGTCATCATCTTGGCATTGTATGGAGTCAAACTTACGGGTTACAATGAAGTCCTTCCATAAATATGACCAATAGACTATGCTAAAGGTTTTGGGTTCGGGCAGCCATCAAGGCTGAATGATCGTGACCAAAAGGGGACGTTCTCATGTAGACATTATTTAGAGTCATCCTACCAAGGTACAATGTAGACTGTGCTAAAGATTTTCGGGCTTTGGGCACCTGTAGCCCACACAGTTGCCTAATGGTGTCCAAAAGGGGCTGTTCTCATCTAGACATTACATGAAGTCAACCTACCAAGCTACAATGAAATCCCTTCATAAATATGATCTGAAGACTGTGCTAAAGGTTTTCGGGCTTTAGGCTTGGGCAGCCATCATGGTTGAATGATCGCAACCAAAAGGGGACATTCTCATCTGGACATCATTTGGAGTAATCCTATGAAGTTACAATTAAATCCCTTCATAAATATGACCTGTAGACTGTGCTCAAGATTTTCGGGCTTCGGGCACCTGTAGCCAGCACAGTTGACCAACCACGACCAAAAGGGGATATCATCATCTAGGCATTATATGGAGTCAACCTAATAAGTTACAATGAAATCCTTCCATAAATACGACCTACAGACATGCTAAAGGTTTTTGGGCTCGGGCAGCCATCAAGGCTGAATGATCGTGACCAAAAGGGGACGTTCTCATCTGGACACTATTTGGAGTCATCCTACCAAGCTACAATGAAATCCCTTCATAATTATGACCTGTAGACTGTTCTAAAGGTTTTCGGGCTTTGGGCCCCTGAAGCCGTCACAGTTGCCCAATCATGTCCAAAAGGGGACGTTCTCATCTAGACATAAAATGAAGTCAACCTACCATGTTACAATGAAATCCCTTCATAAATATGACCTGTAGACTGTGCTAAAGGTTTTCGGGCTTCGGGTTTGGGCAGCCATCATGGTTGAATGATCGCAACCAAAGGGGACAATCTCATCTGGGCATCATCTGGAGTGATCCTGCGAAGTTACAATGAAATCCCTTCATAAATATGACCTGTAGACTGTGCTCAAGGTTTTCAGGCTTCAGGCACCTGTAGCCATCACAGTTGACCAATCACGACCAAAAGGGGATGTCATCATCTAGGCATTATATGGAGTCAACCTAACAGGTTACAATGAAATCCTTCTATAAATATAACCTTTTGCCTATGCTAAAGGTTTTTGGACTCGGGCACCCATCAAGGCTGAATGATCACAACCAAAATGGGACGTTCTCATCTAGACATTATTTGGAGCCATCCTACCAAGTTACAATGAAATCCCTTCATTAATATGACCTGTAGACTGTGCTCACGGTTTTCAGGCTTCGGGCACTTGTAGCCATCACAGCTGACCAATCACAACCAAAAGGGGATGTCATCATCTAGGCATTTTTAGGAGTCAACCTAATAGGTTACAATGAAATCCTTCCATAAATATGACCTTTTTCCTATGCTAAAGGTTTTTGGGCTCGGGCACGCATCAGGCTGAATGATCGCGATCAAAATGGGACGTTCTCATCTAGACATTATTTGGAGTCATCCTACTAAGTTACAATGAAATCCCCTCATAAATATGACCTGTAGACTGTGCTAAAGGTTTTCGGGCTTCGGGCACCTTTAGCCGTCACAGTTGCCCAATCAGGTCCAAAAGGAGACGTTCTCATCTAGACATTATATGAAGTTAACCTACCAAGTTACAATAAAATCCCTTCATAAATATGACCTGTAGACTGTGCTAAAGGTTTTTCGGGCTTCAGGCTCGGGCAGCCATCATGGCTGAATGATCGTAACCATAGGGGACAATCTCATCTGGGCATCATCTGGAGTGATCCTAAGAAGTTACAATGAAATCCCTTCATAAATACGACCTGTAGACTGTGCTCAAGGTTTTCGGGTTTTCAGGCTTCGGGCACTTGTAGCCATCACAATTAACTGACCAATCACAACCAAAAGGGGATGTCATCATCTAGGCATTATATGGAATCACTTAACAGGTTACAATGAAATCCTTCCATAAATATGACCTTTTGCCTATGCTAAAGGTTTTTGGACTTGGGCACCCATCAAGGCTGCATGATCACGATCAAAATGGGACGTTCTCATCTAGACATTATTTGGAGTCATCCTACCAAGTTACAATGAAATTTCGTCATAAATATGACCTCTAGACTGTATTAAAGGTTTTCAGGCTTTGGGACCTTGTAGCCATCACAGTTGCCCAATCACGTCCAAAAGGGGACTTTCTCATCTAGACATTGTATGAAGTCAACCCACCAAGTTACAATGAAATTCCTCAATAAATATGACTTGTAGACTGTGCTAAAGGTTTTCGGGTTTTGGGCTTGGGCAGTCGTCACGGTTTGGCAGATCATGCCCAAATGGGGACATTCTCATTTAGACATCATAAGGAGTCATCCTACCAAGTTACAATGAAATCCCTCCACATTAAACATGACCTGCAGACTGTGCTAAAAGTTTTTGGGTTTCGGGCTTGGGCAGCCATCACGGTTGATAGATCATGCCCAAAAGGGGATGTTCTCATTCAGGCATTATACAGAGGCATCCTACCAAGTTACAATGAAATCCCTTCATAAATACGACTTGTAGACTGTGCTAATGGTTTTCAGGTTTTGGGCTCGGGCAGCCATACCGGTTGCAAGATCGCGACCAAAAGAGGATGTTCTCATCTAGACATGTGATTTCCCATAGGCTTTCCATGGTAACTATCAGCTGCAATTATGGCCACGTTTGCAACATTACATCACAATTACATGAGGATCATTGGTAGAAGGTGCCCCAGTCTTCAACCACGTGAAGTTTCAAAACATTTGAATCCATCAAACAGAATCATAGAACGTCTCTGGTGGCCATATTTTCCAGCCAATGGGAACAAAAAGAGGATCGTTTGTAGAGGGTCTCCTTTTGACCATTCTTGCCAAGTTTTGGTTCACGTCAGCTCAAAAGTTCAAGAGAGAAGATGAAAATGTGATTTCCTATAGGTTTTTTCTATAGTAACTATAAACTGCAATTGTGGCCATGTTTGCAAAACGATCAACATTAAAATGAGGAATGTTGGTGGAGGGTGTCCCAGTGATCAACCATGCAAAGTTTCAAAACAATTGGCCCTGTGGTTTCAGAGGAGAAGAGTTTTCAAAATTGACCAATCAGAATCAAAGAATGCTTCTGGCGGCCACGTTTTTTCACCCAGCAGGAATAAAATGAGTAACAGTTGTAGAGAACCTCTCATAGACAATGTCTGCCAAGTCTGGTTCACATTGGCTCAGTACTTTCAGTGAAGATGATGAAAATGTGATTTCCTATAGGGTTTCTATAGTAACTATAAGCCACAATTTCAGCCATAATTGCAACCCAATGAAGATTAAAATAAGGATCATTGGTAGAGGGGGTTACAGTCATCAGTCACACTAAGTTTTTTCAAACCATTTGGCCTTGTAGTTTCAAAGAAGATTTTCTATAAAATGCACACATTCATGAATTCTGTTTCAACAAAAAAAAATCAGTAAAAAAGGTTTAAAATATTTTGAAAATTACAATTGTTTCAGACAGCATTCTCTTTCAAAATAGCTTTTGGACAGGTAAAGGGTTACAGGAATCTTAAAAGATGTACAATAATTACTGTCATCTGAGCTGACATGATTGCAAGATAATAAAAAGAATTTACAATGTAATCTTGATTTTTCTAAACAATTCAACATGTGTCAAACAGAAGAAGCAGCCATGACTGGACTTGATGAAAAATTCAAACAACTGCAGCACAGCTTTCATTTCTGATATTACTGATTCAATTTACAGTGATGCATTCTATTGAAAGGAAGCCAAATTCTACCCTTTCTATTGGCAAGAGTGGGAGCGTGGTGGCTCAGTAGGCAGAGATGCAGGCTGCAAGCTGAGAGGTCCATGGTCCAAATCCCACCTGCAGCAACCACATTGTGTCCTTGGGCAAGGTACTTAATCCCAATTGCCCACGGTGGCGCTGTGTACTACTATGTGTCGACGGTGCACCTGTCTTCAATCAATGCTTACTCTGCTTGTGTGGAGTTAGTATGTTGGGAAGTCTGACAGTTGTTTGCTGTTGCTTGTTGGTTCTCTCTGGGTACTCCGGCTTTCTCCTGTAAAACTGTCTGACACAAGGTGACCCTGGCTGTCAAAAGTGTTGTTAAATCCAAATAAATAAATTGGCAAGAGTATTGGGTGTCATGGAGGCAATATCTGCTAGCAGCATTCAATGAGTTAATTTCACATATTTCTGTACAATGGCTAATTGTAACTGCAACATGGAGATAAATTCCAGTTTTGTCAATTGTTTATACCCATGTAGCCCTTTTTAGAGGACTTCCACCCCAAGCATTGGTGCCTGGGCCTTATTTTACTAGTAAAACAGAGCTTGTTTACCACAGTAATCAAGCATGGTTTCACTTCCTGGTTGAGGCCCCTGGAGAAATATAGCAAAACAGCATAAATTTTCTTCTATAGTGAACACGCACTTTCCATTTCTGATAGGAATTATGAGTTCAGAAAGCAAGAACACAATGATCCCTTTGAACCAACAGGAATTTCCTTCAAAAAAGTACAATTGACAATACAGCATTTTAATGAAAATTTATACAAAATTTCAATCAGTTTTTTAGGCTTCAGAAAAGAGGTGCAATATATTTTCTTATCTGTTTTTAACGTTGACAATGGATTGTCCTGGAAAACAAGGTGGTTATTCACAATGATTGAATGAAGGCATCAACTGGAAAAATTTTTTGAAAAAATCAAACCGAAAACTTACCTGCGAAAAATGAAAAATATAGATCAAAAGATTATCCAACAGAACAGGAGACAGCTCTGTCAGTGGTAACCACAAAGTGTCTGTTATTCATTTGTTATGGAATGTAGTTTTTATTATGTGTCCTGTTCATTGCCTTTTATAATTGTTGGAACACTAAGAAATGCCCACTGAAGTGTGTTACAACTTAAAGGCAGACATTTAATGAAAAGGAAAACTGATAAGCACCTTTCTGTAAACAGTAGCTTACCAGGTAAACAAGGAATGTACAGAGGAAGTCATAATACATGGACTGTACTCTTTTCAATTCAATCGAATTGACAATCACTGGCATGTCAATGTACAGGATCAGTTGTTAAGAAATCAAGTTAACCCTTTACCAATGTTATGGCCATATGCTATTAACTGGTGAGTGCTAGAAGCCACTATCAGGGCTTTCAAAAAAATGAGGGCTCTAGAGAAAAATGCAACATTTTCCCTGCCTATATTTCCTATCCAGTCAAATGCAAATGATATTTTGTTTATATAAACTTGTTTTATCACAAATTATTGGAGAGTGCCTATGGGCACTCTCCAATAATTTGTAATAAAACAAATTTTGACTAACAAATTCAGACCACCAAAAATAATCTAGCCCTCAACCAGTTAAACAAAAACAGCCTTTCAAATTTTATTTTTTCCATTTTTGTCTCAAAAACATAGCTTATGACCCCTCATTAGCTTGAGCTTGTGCCATTGTGGGGGTATAAGCTACATTACTCTGATCACAAACGTGGTCTTTTTCTTGATCAGATCATGACTGAGTCATGTCATATTAACATCAGTGGGTCAAGGTTTCAGGAATAAAATTTTGTGAATTCAAGCCTGGGGGAAGGAAAACTAACAAAAACAGCAGGGATGGGTGATTATTATTATTCCTGATGGATGAGGGTGTGAGATGGGGAAATCTCGCCCAAGGGCAAGATATTTGGGTCAGAAACGAGGCACCCCATCAGGGATAATTTTTCTCCCCCCACGAAAACACTCTGACGCCATCAAAATTAATTCAGAGGCACGTGGAGCTATATCAAACAGTTTTGTTGTCCATTTCTGAAAAAAAAAATAATTTGCTTATCGGAAGGAGCACACAAATGTTCTGTATATACCACAGGTATATACCACGAAACTAAATCCCAATGCCAGCAAGACAGGGGTTAAATATTTATAGCAAAATGAAAACGGACACATTCCGATTACGTCATATTATGAAATCTGCAATGTATTCGCATAACATTTGACAGGAAATTTCATGCAACTCTCTCCACTGATAATGGCGTTCACCCAAAAATTCATATAAGAGTCAAGTGTTCTTTGGTTTTGCAGTCTGTGTTTTTATTTCTTTTTTCTTCGACAAGCGTTTGTCTGTTAATATTTTTGAAATGTGACACAATGTTATTTGTTTACAGAAGAACGTGCAATGATTGAATAGTCCTGCGCTCATTAAATATGATAATAAGCCGATCACAAGGGTCATGTGGAATAGATATCTATCTCACATGGCCTTCTCACATGAGACACACATATCTTGCATTTCATTTGCAATTCAGCTGTGACAAAATTAACAAATCTAACAATAGGATCTTAAGTTCAACAAAGGTAATTACTCTAAAAGAAATACTTGGACACACCTGGTTCTCATTCCTTTCATGATATTATAACCAAAAAGCTACATATTAAATTTGAAAAAAATATCTTCAATGGTTTACTTAATGAAATGTTATGTCAAGAAATGGTAATGTGATGACGGAAAAAATCCAACAAGGGCAAAAACTCTTCTAACAAATACTTGAACACAGCTGGTTCGCAATCCTATTCATGATATTATCACCAAAAAGCTATAGATTTAATTTTGAATAAAAGGCCACATGGCCACACATCCTCCGAAAAAAAAGTGTGCAGTTTGAGGTATTTGAAAAAAATTGAATTTTTCAAAAAAGGGTCATAACTCTGGTAAAAAAAAGTCGAACCAAACCCTCGATTTGAACTTTGCCTGTATTTTATGTTGATACACCTACATATCAAATTTTATTTGATTCGGTGAACAACAAAAGTTATCATCGGAAAACCCCCAAAAATGAATTTTCAAAGTCAAAAAAAGGGCGTGACTCTGTCAAAAAGTGTCGGACCACATCCAAATTCGAATTGGATCTCTACACCTACATACCAAATTTTATTTGATTTGGTCAAATATAACTAAAGTTATCAATAGGAAACCAAAGTGGAATGGATGGATGGACGGATGGATGTGCACATGCATGCAAAGACAGATGGATGCATAGATGGATGCATGGACGGACTAATGGATACTGGCTATTTTAATAGTCCTGTGAAAAAAAATTTGGGGGGGGGGGAAAGAAAATCTAGAACAGTTTTCTTTGAAATGTGATGACAAGAAATTGTTATGTGAAAATTCCATGTCCAACAAGGTAAATAACTCTTGAAGAAATACTTGGAGACAGAGGGTTCACAAACCATGCATGATATTATTATTACTATAGGCACTCCCCCATAAATTGTAACAAGGCAAAGACAAGTGAACAAATTTCAGCGACCACATATAATTTAGCACTCATTCAATTAAGGGATCATAAGCTATTTTTTCTAAGCAAAAATTGAAATGAATAACCAAATTTAACCAAACTTAAAAAGTATTTTTTTAGTTTAAACAATATTTATTCAATAATTGATAAATGCACACATTTCACAACAATAGTTGAGTAACAAAAAAATATGAAAAACAAAAAATGCAGTATTAAAATGAAACAACTGAAGACAGGGAAATTTGTTACTGTTTGAAGGAGGGATTCGACAGAAAGCTTAAAGCTTATATGTAAGTCGTCTCTCGTCTATTTTTTTCAACTGCACTGCTTTACATTTGGTACAAATTTATAGCAGGAAAAAAATGCATGCACCCTCTGTTGTAATCCTTCAAATGCTGAATTTATCTCACAAAACATTTGTTTTATGCAAGTGCATTTATTGACTCAACCAGGATCTCTCACTAAATATTTATAAACATTCTTCAAGTTTTGAATCCATGTGTTTGAATTGATAAAAATTTTTCTAAAAAGTTAAAATTCCATTGAGAGGCAATGAACAATTCATATAAAAATAGTGTACTGTTTCATTTTGAACTGTAAGCATCAATAAGATCTGTCAAACAAGATGGAGTTGCTTAAATTTCTAGTTGCATTATGGAGGAAGCATGGTGGCTCAGAGGTTATGGCATTGTACTTCAAACCTAAAGGTCCATGGTTAGATCTCCACCAAGGGTAACTGCATTGTGTCCTTGGCCAAGGCACTTAATCCCAATTGCCCACATGGGGGTATGTTGGCACCAAGGTGCTCTGCATGCCGATGGTGCACGTGTCTTCAACCAATGCTAACCCTGCATGCTCACTGCTGCTCGGTGGTTCTCTCCAGTACTTTGGCTTGCTCCACTCATAAAACTGTCTGACATGAGGTGATCCTGGCTGTCAAAAGTTGAGTTAACTGGTTGAGTACTAGAAGCCACTATCAGAGCTTTAAAAAAAATGAGGGTACCAGAGCAAAAGCCACCATTTCAGTCAAATGCAAATTATATTTTGTTTATACAAGTTTGTTCTATTAGAAATTATTGGAGAGTGCCAGCAGGCACTCTCCAATAATTTGTAATAAAACAATTTTGTATAAATTTAGACCACCAAAAATAATCTATCCCTCAACAGGTTAAACCCCACTAAATAAATAGTCGGATTACGGGAAGAAAAACTGCGGGATGAAATATTGATATTTTGACATCAGTGTTCAGAGGGTTAAAAAAAACATATACTTGTGTTGTTGTCTGCACAAATCTAGAGTGCACTGATGGTGTAATGAACAGTTTTGTAGTTCAGAAATATATGTAGTTCATTTGGTTAAAATTCCCAGAAAACCCAGGAAATTCCAATGAAGTCTGCCTCCTGGAAATAGGGGTGTGAATGTTCTAGATGGGCCTGTCTATACCCCTAGCCACCATGATTAATTCTAAAACAAACAGTTGAAGAACTCGGGTAAAAAAAAGACTGATCGAAACTATAATCACAGGTACACAGGTTCCCATAGTCGAGAACATCCTTACCAAGTTTCATAGGAATCGACCCATAAACATCTTCTGAGAAAAACTCCAGACAAAATTCAGGCATTCTAAGATGAAAAGGGGCATAACTCAGGGACAAAAGGTCTGATCAAAAGAATAATAGCAGGTTAACAGGTTGCCATGGTAGTAAACAACCTTACCAAGTTTCAATGAAATCGACCCAAAATCATCTGAAAAAAGCTCTGGACAAAATTCTAGGCAATTCAGGCATTCTAAGACAAAAAGGCCCATAACTCTTGGAAAAAATGCGATCAAAACTATAATCGCAGGTGCACATGATTCCATGGTTGTAAACATCCATACCTAGTTTCAAAGGAATCGACACATAAATGTCTGAAAAAATCTCCAGACAAAATTCTGACATTCTAAGATAAAAAGGGGCATAACTCTGGCAAACAAATTCCGATCGAAACTATAATTGCAGGTGCACAGGTTCCCATGGTAGTAAACATCGGTACCAAGTTTCAAAGGAATTAACCCATAAACATCTGAGAAAATCTCCAGCCAAAATTCTATGCCTGCGTTTTCAAGTCAAAAAGGGGCATAATTCTTGCAAAAATAATCCAATCGGAACTATAATCTCAGGTGCACAGGTTCCCATGGTGGTGAACATTCATACCAAGTAAACATCTGAGAAAATCTCCGGACAATATTATGTCTATGGATGGATGGACGGACAGTCGAGGTGATTCCAGTATAGGGGGGGGGGGGGGGGGGAGGGGTATAAAAAGATATATTATTTTGGCTATATGTTTGGAAAAACTATCTTATGACTGCAACATAGGGATGAAGCCAAGTTTAGCCAATCGTTTATACCTTTGCTCCTCACAAGTTGGAGGATCCACCCCAGGTATTGGTTCTGGATCCTATTTTAGTAGTAAAACAGAACCTGTTTATAAAGCACTGCTGCACTTCCTAGGGTTCCCATGGGGAGTTCTGGAAAGTGCATGCAAAAAAAAATTGTAAGTTTTTAGATATACAGATTGTCGATTTGCACACAAGATTTTGCCACTGTGCATTTGCTGTACGAAGTATAGAAGGGCTCAATGATTAGCACAATGGACTCCTATTGAAAAGTCAATGATTTGATCCTGACCTTCATGACATGCACTGTGTTGTTGTTAAAGATACTTATACCAGCTACCCCAAGCGCGAGCACTATAGAGCCATACACTATTTATTTATTTATTTATTTATTTATTTATTTATTGGTGTTTAAGGTCATATACTTATGCACAATGGCTAACGTGACAGTTTTACAGGTGGAGGAAGCCGGAGTACCCGGAGAGAACCACCGAGCAACGACGAGCAGCTGTCAGCTCCCCAACATCGTAACTCTGAATTCTGCACCACAGCACAGGCAGGGTTAGATTGGTTGAAGACATGCGCACCATCGATGTGCAGTACGCCTCAGTACACAGCGTCATCGTGCCCCCATGTAGGCAATCGGGGTGAAGTGTCTTGCCAAAGGACACAACGTGGTTGCCGCAGGTGAGATTCGAACAGAGAACCTCTCGGCTTGCAGCCTGCACCTCAACCGACTAAGCCACCGCGCCCTGAGCCATACACTAATGATGTCTGGAGGTCATGTTTATTTTTGTCTCCTGACTGCATCAGGAAACAATTATATGATGTAGAGGCCTATAGAACTTGCAAAAACAGTCTCGTTCTTGATCATGATCTTGTTGCAACAAACTTAAAGCCCTGGGGTTGAGATTCCCAAAAGTAGGGCTAAAGTCTGTAAGACATAACAAAAACAAACAAGAGGCCTCTTGGCCAAGATAGCTCCGCCCAGGGCAACTACTTTCAGGGGCAGCCATATACAGGGTAACATTTGATTCCCAATCTCTGATTCTGATTAACCCTTTACCCAACATGGATAGAAGACAACATCATCATTTTTTGTCTCAAAAACATAGCTTATGGCCCCTCATTGGAACAAGTTTGTTGAGCTTGTTCAATGAAGGCTCATTAGCTTTGTTTATTAGACAAAAATTGAAAACATAATAAAATTTGGCAAATACGTTGGTGTTGCTTTGACCAGGTAGTCTGTGACCTTAACGTTGATGGATACAGACCTTATTATGATTGATGGCACACTGCCTAGTGACAATACATACTGTTATAAAGTTTTGTTAACACATAATGGTATAGAAATTATGGCTCGGACAAACAAAATGTTGACGTTTTCCTGATTGTTACCTTTACCGTGTCATCTGTGACCTTGACATTGATGGATACAGACCTTATTATGATTGATGGCACACTGCCTAGTGACAATACATACTGTTATAAAGTTTTGTTAAAACATATCCAGTGGTAAAGAAATTATGGCCCGGACAAATAAAATGTTGACGTCAGATGACAGATGGACGGACAACGGACAACTCGATATCAGAATAGCTCTGCTGACTTTGTCAGGCAGAGCTATTAACTTGGGTCTTCAAAATGTTCCACACAATGTCCAGGGCCATATCTAGAATGTTTTTGGTACCGGTATACCGGTTTGGGCACCCAAACTCCAGGCGCCCAAACTCATTGTATTTGTGTATAATCTCCATCCCATAATCTGCTAAAAGAGTTGAAATTCCGCAAAAATTATACATGACTAAAAGCAACATGAAGCTAAAACCTTGAATCCCGAAATAGGATACTTTAGCGAACTAAAAATACGTCTGAGGCAATTGCACCTAGATAAAAAAAAAATGGCACTATGATAATTTCAACTTTTGTGTCTTTAAAAACATTGCGTTTAGTACAGTACAGTTCAGTACGGTAAACCTAATTTCAGATTCCGTCTCTACCGCCTACAGCCTTCGGTTATTTGGTGTTCCCAAATTATCCCTGGATATGGCCCTGTGGTCCCCTTCTTCCAAACCCTTACCACCACACATCTCTTCCCATTCCTTTGGGCCCCAGTTTTTCTCTGTTCCGACCTATTTTGAGTTTTCTCTTCCAGCGCTGTTCTTTCCCAGAGATTCTGCTTACAATAATCAGTTGATCATCTTCAAGCACACTGCTAATGTCCAGTAATTTACAGATCATAATTATTTCAGATCAGTTTTTTCCGTCTATTGTAAATACCTTTTTCTTATGTAATAAACATGCAGTATGTCAACATCGCAAACTGATTTACATTCCAAATTTTTTAAAATACAGCACAACAAGCTTGCTGCTGGTGTCTCATGTGCTAAGGTCTGACCTAATCCTATATATTGCATTTGTATTCTCTTTCATTTAAGAATGTGTGGCCATAAATAATATTTGTGCAATCAAGACAAAATAAGAAAAATGATGCTAGGATAACTGATCCAATGTCGAGTTGTGACAGCACAAAAGTGGGTTTAATCATTATCAACTTATCGTCCGGAAACCAATTGTTTACAATTTACTATGTGAAGGGTCACTGTGACCTTGATCTTTGACCTAGTGATTCCAAAATAAATAGGGCTCTTTCTTGCACCAATGCCAACCTAAATATGAAGTTTCACGAACGTGGGTGGAACCATTGTCAATTTATCACCTGGAAACCAATTGTTTATGATTTATTATGTTCAAGGTCACTGTGACATTGATCTTTGACCTAGCGAGTCCAAAATAAAAAGGAGTCTTCCACTGACTTAGGCCAACCTACCTATGAAGTTTCATGAATGTGCATCAAACCATTATCAAGTATTATCATCTGGAAACAAATTGTTTACAATTTACTATGTTCAGGGTCACTGTGACCTTGACCTTCTACCTAGTGAGTCCAAAATAAATAGGGTTCTCCTCTCATGAAGGCCAACCTACGTATGAAGTTTCATGAATGTGGGTTGAACCGTAGTCAAGTTATCATCCGGAAATGTTTATGAATTACTATGTTCAAGGTCACTGTGACCTTGGCCTTTGAACTAGCGAGTCCAAAATAAATAGGTTTCTTCCTCTCAGTGATGCCAACCTACCTATGAAGTTTCAAGAACGTGGGTCATACCGTTATCAAGTTATCATTAGGAAACCAACTGTGTATGGATTTACTATGTTGAAGGTCACTGTGACCTTGTCCTTTCACCTAGTGAGTTCAAAATACATAGGGTTCTTCCTAGCACTGATGCCAACCTACCTATGAAGTTTCATGAACGTGGGTGGAACATTTTATCAAGTTATCTGGAAACCAATTGTTTTGATTGACTATGTTCAGGGTCACTGTGACCTTGACCTTTCACCTAGTGAGTTCAAAATATATAGGGTTCGTCCTCTCACTGATGCCAACCTACCTATGAAGTTTCATGAACGTGGGTCGAACAATTATCAAGTTATCTGGAAACAAATTGTTTCGATTTACTATGTTCAAGGTCACTGTCACCTTGCCCTTTGACCTAGCGAGTCCAAGATACATAGGGTTCTTCCTCTCACCGATGCCAACCTACTTAGCAAGACCAAGATAAATAGGGTTCTTCCTCTCACCGATGCCAACCTACCTATGAAGTTTCATGAATGTGGATTGAACACTTATCAAGTTATCATCCAGAAATCAATTGTTTATGCCTGTTGAAATTTGTTGTTTTGTTTTATGACATTTCAGTATATATTTTTGTATATAATCTTAAAAAATACACTTTTTTCCACAAAACAAACCTAAAAGTTCTTTCTGTTCAATCAAAAACATGATGAACAGATATTTCTTAGAACTGGTTTACCTGCCAATTTTTTGTGTATTAAGAAAAAGCTTCCAACATCTGCAAGGTGTCAAGTTAAAATATGTGAAGTATTTTAAATAATCTATGCAAATTTACTGTGATGTAAAGATTCATTACATGCCCAATAAATTCATGGAATGAATATAGTTGAAAAATACATATGCCTCATTACCTTTAGCAAATGAAGTGGTTTTAGTTGATACCATCTTGCATATACCTGATCCAAATGGCAGGACATAATTTCAAAAGCGAATTTGCAATCTTGGGTTTCCAGGCATATGCAATACACAAAAGCTGAAAATTATATACTAGATGTAGCGTATTTTGACCAGATTGTTTGCTATTGCAATTTAGAATAAAAATCTTCTAAAAAAAATTAGAAAAATTAAAATCTTTTTGAAAATGTGTACTCTAACCGGTCGCAGGATACTGGTATGTAGATGTTTCGAATGGGAGAGCAGTTGCTCAGGGGTTACAGCACTGAACTTCAAACAAAAAGGTCCATGGTTTGATCCCCACCAAGGGCAACTGCATTGCATCCTTGGGCAAGGCACTTAATCTTGATTGCCCACGTGGAGGCACAGTGGCACTGCATGTGTACTTAGGCGTACTGCACGTCAATGGTGCACTTGTCTTCAACCAATGTTAACTCTGCTTGTGTGGAGTTAGTACGTTGGGGAGTCTGATAATTGCTTGGTGGTTCTCTCCAGGTACTCTAGCTTCCACCACCCGTAAAACTGTCCAACACACGGTGACCCTGACTGTCAAAGATATCACTAAGCTCCAATAAATGAATAAATAAATAGTTGCTGTGAATCTCAAATTTCGGGTCAAGTCCCCAATCAAAACAGGAAGGGGATTTTGAATTGAATTGAGTCTCAAATCAAATCTCACCTTTTACCAGATATTGCACCATCTTAACCCTTTACATAACATGAAAAGCAGACGACACTTGCAAAAATAATTCTTGAATAACTAATTTTTTTCATTTTTTGTCTCAAAAACATAGGTTATGACCATTCGTTGGAACGAGCTCGATGAGCTCGTTGTAACGAGGGGTCATAAACTATGTTTTTGAGACAAAAAATGAAAAAAATAATGAAAATTAATTGGCGATTTTTGAGAATAGCGCTGGCCGGTTTTGGCCGTTACGCTGGGTAAAGGGTTAAAACCAGAAATATCATCAGTCTCCACTTGAGTATTTATTGTATTCAAAGGCCACCTATCTGTTTGAACACATCACTCAAAGAAGCAAAATATTCCAGAACAGAATCAACCTAGCTTCGGAAGCGGAACCAACCTGGACTCTTCTTCTCTCATCAGGTCTCCTGTACAGGAGACCTGATGAGAGACGAGAGTTCATGAAAAGACATTTGGTAGGATTTTAAGAACATCTCAAGGATTTGAAAATTTCCCAACCAGCATGACTCTAAATAGAATTGAAATGAATCAAACCATCAATCCGATTCCAAATCAAAACAAATTTTGAAGCTTAAAATGCATGGGCCCCATGGTATGTTATATGTCTTTAACCTTAACAATAGACTTAGCAACTGATACCCTAGAACCTCTAAGAATGATCAAAAGGAAGTGAAGCTGAACCCAATGGAGATACTTACAGACAGGTCTTTTTTGTTGTGAGTGGTGTCATACAAACTATTGTGGATTTTTTCCAAGTTAATGAGCCTTAAGTGTTATTTATTACACACCTGTCCTATGTAATCCCCCACCTACGGTAATACTAAACCATGCATAAAATGTAAATCTATTCCGCACATATGTGTGGAACAGAAATCGTTGACAGACCATTTTTAAATAGAAGCAGAATTTCACTGGAATTTTCTACAAATCGTGCAATGCAATTACAATTTGAATTGCTGGCAATATTTGAAAATCGTCCCCTGAGTTCCAATGTGTTCTATGTGCCAGTAGGCACACATAACATATTGGAACTCAGGGGACAAAATTGTAACACGGGTTCCCCTCGCAAATTTGGTTGGCGATAGAATGTGTTCTTTTTGTTGATAGTTGTCAAATTAATTGCCTTCTAATAATTATTTTTATAGACGTGAAGGTGTGTAATGAATACAGAACAACACATGTGTGTGAATGGGTTAATTGCACCATGTTGCGGAAGGAAAAACTTGAGGCCTGTGGCCTCTTGTTTTATCCTTCTGGACTGGCACTCGTACCATATTGATTAACCCTTTACCCAACGAATCGCCCACATCCGCCTGCGTAATATGCAAATTCAGCAGTTGAAAACATATTATTTTTCAAAAAATTTCAACAAAACCATATCATGTGACCCCTCTTTGGAACGAGCTCGTCGAGCTCGTTCCAAAGAGGGGTCACATGATATGGTTTTGTTGAAATTTTTTTAAAATTTGAAAAAATGGTATTTAAAATAATAAATTTTGATATCGTCTGCGTTGGGTAAAGGGTTAACCCATTTACACACGTGTGTCGTTCTGTGTATTTACTCTGTTTTAACACACAAAGAAAGAGAGAATGAAATCAAGGTATTTTTCTGAAAACGAATCCGATACCGAATATGAAAAAGCAAAACCTTCCAGCTCTAACATATACATATTATGAAATCCTCTGTGTTATCATACTCAAAACGTTAATTTACAAGACTGACTTGCCTTTACATATGCCCAACCTGCTCTGCAATGCTAAAGCTCATTTTCAATCTTAACACAAATATAGAAAGAAGACAAAAACTGTCTCCAACAGTGAAGAGCAGTGTGCAAAGTAGGTGTGATAACAGGGCAAAAACAAATTAAAATAAAAATTAGATCTGATGAAATAGGTAGCTGACAGAAACAAGTCAAGCGAAAATATATATAGACCGGTGGTAATATAAATGTCTGTTTAACCTACAAATCCAAACAAAGCCTCTTCTGTCTGTATTTCTTTCATCCCATTCAGAAATAAACTACAAACTGGTCTATACATTAACCGCAATCCTTCCTTTTGACTCTTCTAATTAAAACAGCAAAATTCAACCAAAATTAATAAAGATTCTTCAATACAAAAAGTATCTGTGAACCATCATTGGATCAAACTTGAAGTAATTCTTTTAAAGATGGAGGAAAAATTTTGTATCCATATTATTTTTTATTAGAAATATAATACCATTTCAGAATGTTGCCACAGTTAAAACCAGAAAAAAACCTATGTCTTCCTACTGCAAAGAAGCAATGATTTTCATTGCCATGGTCAATAATCACGGAATGAAGGTATGCTGGTGCATATGGGTGGGTTTTCAAATTTCATGTCGGATCCGGTTTCATTCAAAGACTCGGGTTTTCAGTTTCAGTTTTCATTATACAAACATAACAATACAGTGCATTTGCATATAAGATGCATTTGGCGCCAATCAGCGTCACAGGGAGTCCCTTTCCAGGGCAACGTACCTGTGTAATATACTGGTGGTACTCTGATTTCCTGAGCACAATGTATTTGCATAAAGTATCTCAAGAGTTTCAAGTTTGAGAAAAAAGATTTTTGCCGGGAGTCTGTTGCAAAATTAGCCCTCCCCCCAATACCTGTATTATGATAATCTGACACACCCTAAAAAATTCTGCAGACAATAAAAATTTTGTAACCCTAAATTTCCATCCAACTTCAACTGTGATTTTGACGCTGGCTTTGGAATTCAAGCTTTCAAAATTACATGTAGAAATAAATATATTTGTCATTATAAATGTGGAACAAGTGACAAGTTCCAGTTCTGCAAAGTGCAAAGCACATCACATTTGACAAAGAGATGAACGTTTAAAACACTATGAGTAAGAAGTAATTTTGTCACATATTTTCATGGTAAATGTCACGCTCGAATGCAATACCAATTAGTGCAGCTGTTCTGAAAAAGGGGTACTGCGACTCTGAAGTTTGAAAACAAGGTTAACTGTAGGTTGTTTCTCTCTTTTTTTGAGAAGTGAAGACCCGATTACAGTTTTTCAACATTGAAGTTGAAAACTGCGATGACAAGTTTTCTGTAATTCTTTCAGTTTTTGTTTTGATAACAAAACAGAAACCGAACCGAATATTCGGTTAACCACACATCTCTATTCTCGGGCAAAAAAAGTTTCCAGAGCAAGTTAATTTTGGATGCTGCCACCCTCTATACACTAATATCAAAATGTCAAACAGCAAACTTTTCCCATAATGCAACTAGAAATGTAACCAATTCAGTCTTGTTTGACAGAGTACAATGAGCTCACAGAAATACTCAAAGTTTGATATTTTGACATTGGCTCAGAGGTTGATATTAAAATATCAATAAAATTCAAATTCTCCTGGATGATGAAGCTCAGACACAAGGTGTTTAACCCTGAAACTCAGAGTGCTGGGTTCAACCTAATCCAAAAACCAAATATTAACTGGTTGACTGTTAGAAGCCACCATCATGGCTTTATTAAAATGTGATGAAAGCCACTTTAGTGCGTTAGCTTATGGTTTACTGAGCAATAGAAAAATGAAAGTGTCAATGACACTGTAGCTTAACTTGTCTGCATGTTGTGTTTGATGAAAAGGATAATGTTCAATGTCTATGAAAGGATTATGAAATAAGACAAGATTTGTGATAATTGGGAATATGTTAATTTCTGTTCCCTGTGTGCTATGTTTTTAATAAAAATAATATGAGGTGTATACTGTACTAAAGAGCTGAGGGGTGGGTTAATGTGGATCTCACAGTTAATGTATGTGGCCCTCACAGTTAATGTATGTCAACAAAAGTTACCAAGTTACAGTGAAATTATTCCAAAACGAGTCATCCTATCAACTTACATTGAAATCGCTTCATAAATATGGCCTGTGGACTGTGCTGAAGGCTTTTGGGCTTCAGGCCTGTGAAGCCATGAAGGTTGACCGATTGCAACTAGAAGGGGATGTCCTCATCTTGACATTATACTGAGTCATTCTACTAAGTTACAATGAAATCCCTTCACAAATACAACCTGTAGTCTGTACTAAATTTTGGGGGGTTTTGGGCTCGGAAAGCCATCATGGTTGAATGATCGTGACCAAAAGGGGGCGTTGTCATCTGGGCATCATCTGGAGGGATCCTACAAAGTGAAATCCCTTCATAAATATGACTTGTAGACTGTACTAAAGGTTTTCGGGCTTCGAGCTCGGGCAGCCATCATGGTTGAATGATCGCAACCTACCAAGTTACAATGAAATCCTTCTATAAATATAACCTTTTGCCTATGCTAAAGGTTTTTGGGCTCGGGCACCCATCAAGGCTGCATGATCACAGCAAAAATGGGACGTTCTCATCTAGACATTATTTGGAGTCATCCTACCAAGTTACAATGAAATCCCTTCATAAATATGACCTGTAGACAGTGCAAAAGGTTTTCGTGCTTCGGGCACCTTTAGCCGTCAAAGTTGCCCATCATGTCCAAAAGGGGACGTTCTCATTTAGACATTATATGAAGTCAACGTACCAAGTTACAATGAAATCCCTTCATAAATATGACCTGTAGACTGTGCTTAAGGTTTTCAGGCTTCGGGTTCGGGCAGCCATCATGGTTGAATGATCGCAACCAAAGGGAACAATCTCATCTGGGCATCATCTGGAGTGATCCTACGAAGTTACAATGAAATCCCTTCATAAATATAACTTGTAGACTGTGCTCAAGGTTTTTGGGTTTCAGGCACTGGTAGCCATCGCAGCTGACCAATCATGACCAAAAGGGGATGTCATCATCTAGGCATTATATAGAGTCAACTCAGTCAACCTAACAGGTTACAATGAAATCCTTCTATAAATATAACCTTTTGCCTATGCTAAAGGTTTTTGGGCTCGGGCACCCATCAAGGCTGAATGATCACAGCCAAAATGGGACGTTCTCATCTAGACATTATTTGGAGTCATGCTACCAAGTTACAATGAAATCCCTTCATAAATATGACCTGTAGACAGTGCAAAAGGTTTTCGGGCTTCGGGCACCTTTAGCCGTCAAAGTTGCCCAATCATGTCCAAAAGGGGACGTTCTCATCTAGACATTATATGAAGTCAACCTACCAAGTTACAATGAAATCCCTTCATAAATATGACCTGTAGACTGTGCTAAAGATTTTCGGGCATTGGGCTCGGCAGCCATCATGGCTGAATGCAGGGGTTCTTTTCCATTCACAAAATGCAACGTAATTTTTAAGACAGACATTGGGGGTGTAGTTTAGGGCGGGTCTAAATGCAGTTTTTTCGGTTCATTGTTATAAAAAAAAAAAATTAATAATACTTTAGCCAATCATTTTGCGTGAAAATACATGAACCGAAAAAAGGTTTAATTATATTCAAAAGGAAACCAAAATGATTGAATGGAAACCAAAGTTGTTTTTTCAGTAATTGTGACCTTGACCTTTGCCCATAAATACCATGCCAATCAGCAACAATCTATAGGCAATGTACTATAATTTTATATGCAGAGAACATGGAAACCAAAATCCTATTTATAGTGACATTTAATTATTATTTATTGGTGTTTAAGGTCACATTAAACATCTTTGGACATCTCATGACAGCCAACATGGGGCTGAAATCAAGTTTAACCAATGGTTTATACCAATGTTTCCCACTTTAGAGGACTTCCACCTCAGGCACTGGTTCTGAGTCCTATTTTACCCATAAAGCAGAATTTTACCACAGTAAACAAGTACTGCTCCACTTCTCAAGGTTCTAACAGGAAAGTAAGCGATATAATTTGATCTTTGATCAACCGACCCATACACAATTCCAATTATTATGTGTACGACATTGAGTTTTTTACCGCCCAGTCTTACAACTGAACAAGAGCAATGGCTGGATGGCTAAATATGTCTCTTGAGCAATTTGAGTCCATCTGGCCATAACTTTGAAAGGGTTAATCGGATGAGCCTTCAAAGTGCAGGTGCACAGGTCCCTATAGTGCTATAATTCACGCCAAGTTTGGAGATGATCAGTTAAAACATGGCTGAGAAACCTACAGGAATCAAAAAAGTTTATGGACATCAGAGGGCAGTGAAAATTCCAAGTCCATAGGGGCATCAGTTTGGAAGAGTTAATCCAATACCCTCAAAGTAGCAGGTGCACAAGTTTCTATAGTGCTTATTATTCATGCCAAGTTTGGAGATGATCGGTTACAACATGACTGAGAAAACTTCCAGACAAAATAAAATTTATGGATGGATGGATGTAGACAGATGGATGGACGAACCAATCACACAATACATCCTATTTTTCAATGGGCGTATAAAAAGGATTTGCAAGATTTGGTATGGCCTTGAGTACTAGTGTTACAAGTAAATAACATACTTGTTGAGGTAGTGTGGCCTATTGTCAACAAAACCAAATGCTGACCTCTCAAGTCAAACCCCACCAACTGTGTGCTGTATAAAATTTATATAAGCTTATTTAAATATATATAATAAATATTTAATAAGAAGTCGTAAAGCCGGATAAAACTACAATTGACTAGCTATTCAGCAGTGTTGATTGAAGATATTTGAATATGATAAATAAGTTCTCACCACAAAGGATTTCTATAGCCCATTAAGTAGTATCTGAAGTAGAGCTTGTCTGCATAGAATAATGCGAAAGTGTCAAATATTCTAATGCACATTATGCACAAACAATAAAATCAAGAATTTCAAAAATTTAACTGTTGACTGGTTGAGGGCTGAAACAAGGATTATTTTGTGTGTCTGCAGGAGCCAAATATGGGACCCTTTCCTGATATAAGTTACAGAGCTGGAAATGAACAAAATTGAAGGGTGCAGTTTTAAGCTCCCGCAAAGTCAGAGACGAGAGTAAATTGCACCTATAAAATGTTAGTATATGAATTTTCGAGGGAATACGGTTGCCAAACATCAGAAACCTTAACCCTTTGAAATTTAGTGGTATCTTCCATGCCAGGTCAATGGCAGCATTTAGAACAGTACATATTCATTATTTGGGGTTGACCAATCAATATTTTTAATGTGCAGCCAGAAGGCTGCAAGTTGAAAATATTGATTGGTCTATCCCACACATTTATTGAACAGCCACCCTATTTAATGACGTTATGACGTATCAAGTTCCTGGCCAGAAAAGAGGCCAATCAGATTTAAGGGGTTAAATGTATACGGAATTGCTGAATTATGACAGTAACTTGCCACTGGCCACAGAGTGCTGCTTTCTCAAAACAACACACATTTATATGCCCTCACAGTATATTAGAGCTCCACAACATTTTTCAACAAGTGCGTTTTTTAGCTCCAGGAAAATAGAAAATATGGGTGCTGTTGGGAGCAATTGCACTTGCACCCATCTCATTTTCAGGACTGAAGTTATCTCTGCCAGCATGTATGGTATATCGAGATTCAATACCTGGATGTTGGTTTTTAAACACCGAGCCGTAGGTGAGGTATTTAAATGAGACATCCAGTCATTAAATCTCCATATACCATACATGTTGGCAGAGATAACGTTTTTGTCCCATTTGAAACAATAAAAACATACTGGAAATAAATTTGTGGATGCATGTCTCATGCTCCACAATCACTTGGACCAAATTTGTGAATAATTGTTTTGTTTTTATAAACGCAGAACACAACAGATAGAAAAACATCCCTTGGGTCGTTAAGGAAATGATAAAACAGTATTTTGTTGACATATCGTCCCTGAGTTCCAATGTGTTCTATGTGCCTACTGGCAATTCAAAGGCAAATGACAAGTGCTTCTTTAATGTCTGATCTATATTGCTCTTTGTCAAGCTTTCAGCCTCTTGGCCTTCTTCAAGGACCTTGAGTTTTCTTTTCAATGTTGATTGCTGTTTAGTATAGTGTTTGAAAATTTATCAATGGTCCTTGATGAAGGCCAAAAGGCCGAAAGCTTGACAAAAAGCAATGTAGATGAGATGTTTTACGAGACTGTACCTATACAATGGACAATTTAATAATGTCTTCTTTAATAGTATAAGAACAGCTTAATACAGACTACAGAGATGGGGGTGAACATGATTCCATGTGACTATTTGTTACAAAACTAACTTGTAGTATTCATGCAGATGCTTAGGGGACTTAAGTTTGCTTGAGTTTGAATATTCTCTATTCAAATCGATTGTAATCTTTCTTAGTCTTTGAATATTTCTTCCCCTCCGAAACAGTTTCCAAACTGGAGCACCCATGATGCAAATTTTCCCAATGGTATGGGCCCTGGGACCTTTCACAAACAGGGCAGAAAAATCTTTGGTAAACATCACTCGTGTGGCTCTGTTGAACAGTGCTGAAAGCCTCTTTAGTGGCTTTAAGCTTTGAGGGCTTAATTCCAACTTTGATAAACTTTTACTGAAGCAGAATGGGGGCACAGTGGCATTTTGGTAATCGGTTCTTGTCAGATCACCGAAGTTAAACAACGTCAAGCCCGGTTAGTCCTTGTATGGGTGAGCATCTGAGCAATCAATTGGGACTCCTGTGTTGTGTCCTTGGGCAAGGCACTTAACCCTGATTGTCCACATGGGGGCACGATGATGCCGTGTACTAAGGTGTACTGCACGTTGATGGTGCGCATGTCTTCAACCAATCTAACCCTGCCTGTCCCGCAATGCGGAGTTACGATGTTGGGGAGGTGGCAGCTGCTAGTCGTTGCACGGTGGTTCTCTGCGGGTACTCCGGCTTCCTCCACCAGTAAAACTGTCACAGACACAATATGACCCTGGCTGTTAAAGTGTCGTTAAACCTTAATAAATAAATACTGAATCAGAATAGTTGCCCAAACAGGCAGCCCCTAGGTTAACTCACAAGTTATGTTCTAAGTACCTTGGCAGTGGTTTTAGACAAGTCTTGACTGATAAAGTCATCCAAGACTTGCCTAAAAACAAATGTAAAGTTACAGGATCTGTAGGATGTCAAGTGTAACAAATATGTAAACTAGATGGTGTCACTTGTGTGCAAAGCACACTATAGTGTATCCCCGCATTTGCATCCTTGACTTTGTATGAATGCTTGATACAAAGATGAAATGTATTATATGACACACTAAAATCATATTGAGTGGCACAGGTGACACAGCTTCGCGCGCACCTACAGACTCCACTGCAACATTTGGGCATGGTTTTAGCGTTTCGAATTACATACATGTACCCTGGGAGCCTTTCGCCGGAAACGGTCTAAGAAAACATGAAAGTGGCAACGGTGGCACCCCAAAAATCAGAAACCTTCGTGCACATCTACAGACCCTACTGCAACTTTTGAGCATAGTTTTAGCATTTCAAATTACATACTCTGGGAGCTTTACGCCGGAAATGATCTAAGAAAACACAAAAGAAAAACGGTGGCACCGCCACATGGCATCTGAAAAATCTGAAACCTTTGTACGCATCTACAGACCTTACTGCAACATTTAAGCATGCGTTTAGCATTTCGAATTACATACCCTAGGAGCCTTTCGCCGGAAACGGTCTAAGAAAACACAAAAGTGGCAACGGTGACACAGCCACTTAGCACCCAAAAAATCCAAAACCTTCCTACGCATTTACAGACTCTACTGCAACATCTCAGCATGGTTTTAGCGTTTCGAATTACATACTCTAGGAGCCTTTCGCCGGAAACGGTCTAAGAAAACACGAAAGTGGCAATGGTGGCACAGCCATGTGGCACCTGAAAAATCTGAAATCTTTGTGCACATCTACAGACCCTCCTGCAGCATTTGAGCATGGTTTTACCATTTCGAAATACATACTGTAGGAGCCTTTCGCCAGAAATGGTCTAAGAGAACATGAAAGAGGCAACGGTAGCACAGCCACGTGGCACCCCAAAAATCCAAAACCTTAGTGCGCATCTACAGACCCCACTGCAACATTTGAGCATGGTTTTAGGATTTTGAATAACATACCCTAGGAGCCTTTTGCCGGAAACGGTCTAAGAAAACATGAAAGTGACAACAGCACAGCCACTAGGCAGCTGAAAAAGCTGAAACCTTCGTGCACATCTACAGACCCCACTGAAACATTTGAGCATGGTTTTAGCATTTTGAATTACATATCCTAGGAGCCTTTCGCCAGAAACGGTCTAAGAAAACACAAACGTGGCAACGGTGGCACAGCCACGTGGCACCTGAAAAATCCGAAACCTTCGTGCGCATCTACAGACCCCACTGCAACATTTGAGCATGGTTTTAGCGTTTCGAATTACATACCCTAGGAGCCTTTCGCCAGAAACGGTCTAAGAAAACACAAAAGTGACAATGGTGGCGCAGTCACATGGCAGCTGAAAAATCTGAAACCTTTGTGTGCATCTACAGACCCCACTGCAACATTTGAGCATGGTTTTAGTGTTTCGAATTACATACCCTAGGAGCCTTTCGCTGGAAACGGTCTAAGAAAACACAAAAGTGGCAACGGTGGCACAGCCACATGGCACCTGAAAAATTCGAAACCTTCATGCACATCTACAGACCCTACTGCAACATTTCAGCATGGTTTTAGCGTTTCGAATTACATACCCTAGCAGCCTTTTGCCGGAAACGGTCTAAGAAAACACAAAAGTGGCAACGGTGGCACAGCCACATGGCACCTAAAAAATCTGAAACCTTCGTGCACATCTAGAGACCCTACTGCAACATTTGAGCATGGTTTTAGCGTTTCGAATTACATACCCTAGGAGCCTTTCGCCAGAAACGGTCTAAGAAAACACGAAAGTGGCAATGGTGGCGCAGCCATGTGGCAGCTGAAAAATCCGAAGCCTTCGTGCACATCTACAGACCCCACTGCAACATTTGAGCAGGGTTTTAGCGTTTCGAATTACATACCCTAGGAGCCTTTCGCCGGAAACGGTCTAAGAAAACACAAAAGTGGCAATGGTGGCACAGCCACGTGGCACCTGAAAAATTGGAAACCTTTGTGCGCATCTACAGACCCCACTGCAACATTTGAGCATGGTTTTAGTGTTTCGAATTACATACCCTAGGAGCCTTTCGACGGAAACGGTCTAAAAAAACACGAAAGTGGCAATGGTGGCGCAGCCACATGGCAGCTGAAAAATCCGAAACCTTCGTGCACATCTACAGACCCCACTGCAACATTTGAGCATGGTTTTAGCATTTCGAATTACATACCCTAGGAGCCTTTCGTCAGAAAAGGATCTAAGAAAACACAAAAGTGGCAATGGTGGCACAGCCATGTGGCACCCAAAAAATCCAAAACCTTCGTATGCATCTATAGACCATACTTCAACATCTGAGAATAGTTTTAGCATTTCGAATTACATACCCTACGAGACTTTCGGCAGAAACGGTCTAAAAAGACATAAAAGTGGCTACGGTGGCACAGCCACGTGGCACCCGAAAAATCCGAAACCTTTGTGTGCATCTATAGACCCTACTGCAACATATGAGCATGGTTTTAGCATTTCGAATTACATACCCTACGAGCCTTTCGCCAGAAACGGTTCAAGAAAACACAAAAGTGGCTACGGTGGCACAGCCACGGCCCAATCCCTCTGCTCAATGTGAGCTGAAACCTAATTGGACAAAAAATCAAAGTCCGCAGACGCAACCCCTTCTCACATGAAATTTCGTTAATATGCAGCCAGTGGTTTGGGAGAAAAAACCCAAATACCACCTTCACGCCGGACGCCGGACGACAGACGACAGACGACGGACGACGGACGAAAAGTGATCAGAATAGCTCACCCTGACTTTCAGTCAGGTGAGCTAAAAAGTGGCTACGGTGGCACAGCCACGTGGCACCCAAAAAATCCGAAACCTTCCTGCGCATCTATAGCCCCTACTGCAACTTCTGAGCATGGATTTAGCGTTTCGAATTACATATGCTACGAGCCTTTTGCCGGAAACGGTCTAAGAAAACACAAAAGTGGCTACGGTGGCACAGCCACGTGGCACCCGAAAAATCCGAAACCTTCGTGCGCATCTATAGACCCTACTGCAACATCTGAGCATGGATTTAGCATTTCGAATTACATATCCTACGAGCCTTTTGCCGGAAACGGTCTAAGAAAACACAAAAGTGGCTACGGTGGCACAGCCACGTGGCACCCGAAAAATCCGAAACCTTCCTACATATCTACAGATCATTTAGCAACACCCTAGTGTAATTTTAGAACTCCGAATTACATAGGTTGGGACTATTCAGCAAAAAAGTGAAAAAATAACGCATTTTTTAAGTGGCTCCACAGAAGCCACCTGGTGGCAGTAAAAATTTAAAAGTTGTATTTTTGGGTTGTACAGACCCTATCGAACAACTGTAGAAAGTTACAGCGTTTCGAATTACAAAACCGGACGTACGGAAGTACGGCCATACGGACGTACGGACGTACGGATGGAGATCATGACAATATCCCCGCATTTTTTAAAATGCGGGGATAAATATATAAAAATCTCCAGGACATAAAGGGGGCCCCAGGGGTTAAACTTTATTTCATTAGCTTGTTGTCTGCAAGGAAATAGAAAAAATGTTGATATTTGCTGGATGAGTGCTAGAAGCCACTATCATGGCTCTATTGAAAAGTGCTTGAAGTAACTTCAGTGGCTTTACACAGTAGGCAATAGCCTGTTGTTTGCTCACCAGTAAAAGAAAATTTATTTATTACTTTCCAAAGTGTGATTTACTGGGATTTCTGGGTTTGATTATAAACAATAACTTCACAAGTGAATTATGCAATCAACAATTGTGTCATGTATCCGTGCACGCAAACGAAGACGCTTTGCCATGGATGCAATGGGAACTTCATTGTTTTTTGTTTTTTTAACCCTTTACCTAATATGAAAAGCAGACGACACTTGCCAAAAAATTTCTTGAATAGTATTATTTTCATTTTTTGTCTCAAAAACATAGGTTATGACCCCTCATTGGAACGAGCTCAATGAGCATAACCTTATCAATAGCATAAAACTTCCAAATACCATAACATCAGTACAAATATAAGTTAAATGCAAACAACTGAATTGTACAAATCTTGTTATCTGTCAAGGAATATACTCTGGCCCAACAAAATCTCCTCCTTCAAATTTCCACCCGACAAAATCCCTCCACATGTACGCCAAAATCCCCCCCCCCCCCCACCCCATGATAATAAATGACTGACCAACACAGGCCTGGCATTCTTAAAAATGCAGGAGGGCTAAAAAATCGCTCTCCCCACATAGCCTAGGGGAGCAATTAGCTCTCCTCAAGCCTACAAAAGCTAAAAGTGGCAAAATGAAGTTGTTCTATTAATGAATTCTGCCTAGTGGGCTTTGTGCATTTTATTTGGTGCTGCTAACAAGGTAGTCTCTGTGAGATGGCTACACTGCCCCTCCCACACCTCTGGGCCTTAAAGGCCCGGAGTTGTGGGAGGGGCAGTATGGTCATCTTGTAGAGACCACTAACATCGCAGAGATCTGAAAACCTGTGGGTTTTAGGAACAGGCTGTTGTGGTACTCATTATTTTCTAAGGATAGGAGGGCTATTTTGTGCTCTCAATTTTTTTAAGGCGAGCATTAGGCGAGGGAATAAATCCCTCTCCTGAAAATGCCAGGCCTGCCACAAATTTTTATTTTTTTTTTACGCAAACTATAAAATATGAAAATGAAAGTGTCAATGACACTGTAGCTCAACTTGTGTAAGACATGTACATGTATAGTATGTGACACAGCAATGACAAACATCTAGGTAATGACCTGATAACAAAGGTACATAGAAAGTATTGTAACCGTCTGTACATAAATGCTGACCGTAGCCTGTAACAAATGTATATGTAAAGTATTGTAAAGGTCAGCGACATTTAGATGCTAAACTAGAAAAGAAATCTTGGAGTCCCAGAGTGGGTAAGACCGAACCCAAAAATATTTGTTCTCATAGCACAGTGATAACAAAGGCACCCCAAAATACTTGATCCTGTCCCAAGGTGGTAACAAAGGTACCAAAGAAGTTTCGTGAAGATCGGTTCATAAATACAAACTCCAGCCCGAGCCGTATTGACATGTGCACTTACTGTGTATAAGTAGCACTGAATAAATCAAAGTTCATCTAATTTGCATAATTTCTGCACGAGAAAAAAATCCATATTATATGTGATGTATTCCATGTTACTAAATATTCATACAAAAATTTATTAAAATCAGAACTTTCATACAGAAGTTCTGTACAAAAAACTGATTGCACTAATTTTGGTACAAAATGGCTGCTGGTGGCCATCTTGAATTTTGGACTGCACCCAAAAACACGCGTTCTTGTCACCATGGTGATAACAAAGGTACCCAAGAAGGTTGGTGAAGATCGGTTCATAAATACGGCCTCTAGCCCAAGCCATGTTGACAGTGCGAGCAGCATTGACATGTGCACTAATTGCATATAAGTAGCACCGAATAAATCAAAGTTTCTCCAATTTGCATAATATGCACGAGAAAAAAAACGTAATATATGTGATGTATTCCATGTTACTAAATAATCGTACAAAAATTTATCCATATCGGATCTTTCATATATAAGTTCTGTACAAAAAACTTATTGCACCTAATTTCAGTACAAAATGGCTGCCAGTGGCCATCTTCAATTTCAGACCGGACCCCAAAACACTTGCTCTCGTCCCACGGTGATAACAAAGATATCCAAAAAGTTTCGTAAAGATCGGTTCATAAATACGGCCTCTAGCCCGAGCCGTATTGGCATTTGCAGTTACAGTGCTGAAAGTAACACTAAATGGATCAAAGTTAGACTAATTGGCATAATTTATGCCTGAGAAAAAAACCCGTATTATATGTGATGTATCCCATGGTACTAAACATTCACACAAAAAATTATTCAAATCAGCGCTTTCATATGGAAGTTCTGCGCAAAAATCTGATTGCACATAATTTTGTATAAAATGGCTGCCAGCGGCCAGCTTGAATTTCAGACCGAACCCAAAAAACACTCATTCTCGTCCCACAGTGATAGCAAAGGTACCCAAGAAGTTTCGTAAAGATCGGTTCATAAATACGGCCTCTAGCCCGAGCAGTATTGGCATTTGCACTTACAGTGCTGAAAGTAACACTAAATAAATCAAAGTTAGTCTAATTTGCATAATTTACGCACGAGAAAAAACCCGTATTATATGTGATGTATCCCATGGTACTAAACATTCATACAAACAATTTTTCAAATCAGAGCTTAAAAATCTGATTGCACCTAATTTTGTACATAATGGCTGCCAGTGGCCATCCTGAATTTTGGACCGGACCCCAAAACACTCGTTCTCGTCCCATGGTGATAACAAAGGTACCCAAGAGGTTTCATAAAGATCGGTTCATAAATACGGCCTCTAGCCTGAGCCGTGTTGACGGCACGGCGGATGGACAGATGGATGACGGGCCATGACAATACCTCAAATTTGGCTTCGCCAAAGTTGAGCTAAAAATCAATCAAGATATGATTAACTGAGTGAGAAAAAGCATTAAAATACACATAGCACAACAATCCAGTAAGATGTGAAAAGATACGTACTTGAGTTAGGCCTGCCCCCACCACACACACCTTTGGGGATTGTTAACAAATGGTTTTCCATATTCAAATTCCCAAATATCTCACTCAACAAGTGAGGTTTATCTTGTAAATATTCTCTACCTGATTTGATTTGGGATTCAATTGAATTTGACATTCGCAAGACCCTATCTGACTGGTAGTGGTTCTGTGAGGGTGCCTTGAGTGATGAGCTGCATTTATAGACTGATAAATAAAAGAGACAAACAACACTCTGAGGGTATTTATCCGCATATTCATATTTACAGACCTTCCAAATAGCTGGAAGCTATTGAATTTTAAATTCCTATAAACTGTTCATAATTTCTCCAGATAAAAAAAGTGTGAATACATCCATGATCTCTGTTTATACTTCTACACTTCCATATATAACAGACATCTTCCTGGTGGTCCAAAGCATTCCCAGAGGTGTTTGAAATGTGTACAAAAATCTTACCATTGACACTTCCAGTCAAGTTACTATACAGAATGGAGACACTACAGTTTTTAATAAAATATCTTAGCTAAAAGGCACATACCGTGATACTTGAGTGTTGATTTTCTGCTGGAGGGATGTTCTTAACAGATTTAATAACTCTTTACTTAACCTGGTCTAAAGACAGCACTTGTTACTTTTCTCATAAAGAGTCTGAATTTTCATTTTTTTTTTCATCAAAAAACATATCATATGACATTTCATTTCAGTTATCTCAATGAACTTATTCCAGTAAGTGGTCACATGTCAGGTATGCACCCAGAAAGGGGGAAACTTGGCAAACACCCCACTCCCTAAAGGAAAACATGTTAGCAGAATCAAATATTTTCATTTTGTTTCAATAAGCTACAAAATCGCATTATAATCTTGTTATTTATATCCATTTGATGCTTCTCAATAACAAGTGAAAAACAGAAAATGGCAGTTTGTTTGGTTGTTTACTAGAAACTTAACACTTTAACCCTTTCAGGAGTGGAGATTTTAATAAATAATATTTCTACGCTCTGACAGTCCACATTCTGTGGCTTTGCAGTTGTTTTAGGCAGGTCTTGGCTGCCTGTATAGGCAGCCAAGACTTGCCAAAAGCAATTGCCAAAAAATTTTGAATTTAACTTGTGAGTTAACCCTGAGAAAGGGGAGTGTTTGCCGAGGTGATAAGTGTGCTGGTCTCTCATGCCAGAGGTCCCGGGATCGATCCCTGGTTGGGGAAAGTTATCGAGGTGTCCGAACACTCTCTGTCAGCATCAGTTGTGGGGTTGATGCTGTCACAGCATACCATCTTATCAGGTGGGTCAGTAAAATGGCTGTCCTCTGGGCAGAGAGACACACCGTGCAGGCTTAAGATCCCTACGTATTATTCGAGAAGAGTGAGGCCACAAAGTTACCGCTACAAAGGTCATCCCACACACCTGCACCATTGGGCTAAGGAGAGGCATTAATTTAAGTTGCATAACTTGTTTGCCAATCCTTGTAAAACAAATAAGATAATAAAAAAACCCTGAGACATCATGTTGGGGAACCTGTTCTGTTGTAGAAAAAGTGACAAAAGTCATAATTAGGCCCTAAAGGGTTAAATATCCAGGATCACATACATCATGTCAGATAATTTTACACATAAAGGAAGCTGGAGTACCAGAGAGAACTATGAAATAGCACTCAAACTTACTAACTCTGCACAGAGTTTAACAGCAGTTGAAGGCAAGTGTACCATCGGTGTGCAGCATACCTTAGTACACAGATACAGCATACCCCCACATAGACAATCAGAATTGTCTTGGGACATAATGAAGTTACCGCTTGTCAGGATCAAATCATTGGTCTTTTGGTTTAGTCCAATGTTGTAACCAATAAGCCATTACACTCCCAGAAAATGGCAGTGAATGCATAATAGAGACCCTTATAAAAGAATACCATGACACACCTTGTTCTATTCCAAAATGCCCTGGTATTCTAGAGTATTTTTAGCCAATACCATGGTTTATTATACTCTTCTTCTACAAGGACCCTCCGAATAACATCAGCAGCCCTAATCAGGTTGAGTGCTTGAAGCCACCATCATGACTCTACTGAAAAGTGCTGGAAGTCACTTTAGTAGCTTTACACTGAATGCTTCAGCCAGTTGTTTTTGCGGAAGCAGAATAAGTATAAAATTGTTTTATTACAATCACTGGAGAGTGCCAATGAGCAATTGCCAATAAATTTTAACAACACAATTATGATCAAAGTCGTGCTATACCAAGACTTCCCTTACAGGTTGCATGTATCTTTATCTTTAAAAAAAATTACTCATGTTTCATTCAGCACTCTCCCAGTTGAGACTACTCAATGATTTGAGTTGTAATCTGAGGGGAGGGTTTTTTTTTACTGGTTGTGTACCCATAGGACTAGGCCCGTAACGATACACCGATGCATCGCGATACACTCTCCTTAAGATATGTGTATCGGTTGGGAAGTGCTGTATCATGGAATCGCGATGCGGTTGGATTGGTAATGGTAGCTTGATTAAATGCTTACATACACAACAGTCTATCACTTCTTCTTATACCATACTGACATGTGTCGAAGCCCAGGGGGTGCTTGCAGTGGATAAATTGCAAAGTGGTGGGGAGGGGGGTGGGGGAGGGGGTGGGGGCTTTGGGATGAGTAATAGTGCTTGCAAGTCGTGTTTGGATGCGTCGGAAATTGTCGATATAAGACAAGTAAGTATCCACTGGGTATGTTACGTTTCTTTGGAAACCGCCTACCAATTTTAAAGTATTTGCTTTAAAAATTCTCATAATTATCTTGTACATACATTTCATTTTCAGATTTCGGGTTTTAATCCTCAATTTAATGAATAAAACAAACAGAAAACCATGCGGTGTTGTTTTCATTTTTTTTTGTACAGCTTACTCTCGAAGTGAGTAACCTGTACTCACTTCGAGAAAACAGACAAACACAGTCTGTTTAAGATACAATTTACACAGCGGAATATGAATAACAAAATAGTTGCCTCCCTTGGCAACATTCGAAAAATTGATTTTACACTGAAAGTCATAACTTCACATGTTGCAGAGCATGATGAAATGATAAATGAGCATGTTTTATTGAACCAATAAGTCATAAATCATATCCCTGGTTATATTGTTGTATAAATCTCAAATACAATAGTTGTAATTATTTTTTATTTTTAATTACCACTTTCTCATTAATTTCTGAACACCCGTTTTTCACAATGAGTTGTGCACGCTTGGAAGTGGCAGTGTTCTTTCACAATGAGTTATGCACCGCTCGAAAGTGGCAGTGTTCAATCAGTATCTTTCTGACGTAATTCAACCACTGTGAAAACTGTGAAAACTATATGTTGTGGGTGTGTTTCAGACAACTATTGACAGCAGCCTGCACACTCATTTGAAACAAGTGACAGCTTCCAAAACGAGGTTGGCAAAAAAATAAACACGTCAATTTTGCTTGGGATATATAATTTATTAATAAAGACTTATTACACTGAAGACAGACATAATGTATTGCACAAAAGACAAATTTAACAACACAAAAATCTAAATTCAAAAAAATATACATAATACAGTATTACAGTTCTATTTGGTTCTATTTGGTAAGTACAGTTATACTGAAGTAACAGGTGCACTGGTGCAGTGTATATATACAAACTAAATCAAGATAGTTTGAAGATACGTATCTAGATACATATCCTATCGCGGGTAAAATATCAAGATAAGAATCGTATCGTGGCCAAAGTGCATGGTTACGGGTCTACATAGGACACGATTTAGGTAAGTTGGGCTTGAGTCTTGGTCGAACTGGTTGAAGGCTCAAGAGATTATGGTTGGATTCCAACATTCCCTTTAAACACAATTTCCTGCTCCTGCAAGCTCTTCTTTTCATGCAAACAATGAAGAAATGACCAAATGAATGATGAGTTTTGAAGCCGGCATTAGACAACTTTAATTGATTTAGAGTGGAGCCCACTTAATTAGATATCTCTTAACTGAATAACCCTGTTAACTGAATATAATTTCCCAACACAAAACCGTTTACCACACCTCTAGTACAAATTTGAACTGTTAATTGAATACAGGTTATATAGTAAACTCCTGTTAATTGAATAAAAAATCTTGTAACCTGTTGAGAAATTACCCTGACTCTCCCCAGCTTTCCTTTGTTTATGGACCTATGTTGCCTCAATACATTCGATACAGGCATTTAATCTATTATATCTTGTTTGACAGAGCTCATGGAGCTCTGTCAAACAAGATATAAGAGAATAAATGCTGATTTTATCTCTAGAATACAGGAAAATGGCACCATCCCTGTTAATTGAATACACCTGTTAATTGAATATTTTTCATTGGCAAAGTGGCTATTCAGTTAACAGGGTTCCACTGTAATGGGTAAAGATTATAAAGAGTTAATGCAAAGGGATACAATTTCTGGTTTTGGTATCCATGAAACCATGCTGTGGGCCAAGACAGCACAAGTTAGAAAAGCAAGACAATTTATTTATTTATTTATTTATTTATTATTTATTGGTGTTTAAGGTTACATATTTTTCCACAATGGCTAATCATAACAGCAAACTGGAGATAAAGTCAAGGTTGGTTGACCATTTTAGAGGACTTCAACCCCAAGCACTGGGACAGGGTCCTATTTTACCAGTAAAACAGACCTTGATTACCAGAGTAAACAAGCACTGCTTCATTTCCTAGGTTTTCACTGAGGGAAGTTAATGCAGCTTGAAAAAGGGGAACCGTAACTTTTTTCAGACAACGCTTTTTGAAACTTTAAGTAAAAGAAAAGGGGAGTAAGGCTGACTGTTTAACAGAGTTAGTGACATGAATGACATAGAATACTGCAGGTTATTTCATAAAGTTATTTTATTGTGAAGATTGTATGCTGTGATGTAATAAACTGTTGGAAAGGGCTCACAGAGCCCTTTTAAAAAGTGTGTTACATTACAGCATTCTTTTTACAAAGTCAAAGAGTACTATGTTTAATCATATTTTAGACCATGGGTCTGGCAGGGTCAGGAAATAAATACCCGGTGCAATTTGAGTAAACATTCAAAAATATTTTTCTAAGTTCTAGTGATATAGGCAAACAAATTTTTGGTCACCCTATCTCTTTTGGGGCAAGTGAAAAACAAACAAGATGATTGTATGAGCCTGTGAGCTAGTGATGCTGTTAAGTAACAAACTGATGGAAAGGGTCGGCCAAGCTGTTTCTTGCATTATGCTACACAAATGTACTGGCAATGACTTGGCAATGAAAACTACAGCAGTCAGCTTGGCAGAAAAATACATGTCTCACACTGTGCCATGTCCTTGGGCAAGATATTTAATCCTGACTGCCCATGCTGGAGCACAGGGACAATGAGTACTAAGGTGTACTGCACATGGATTGTGCACATCAATGATACACTTGGCATCACTGGATGCTGACACTGTTGTGCTGAGTTAGAAGGTTGAAGATCCTGACAGTTGCTCTCTGCTGCTTGGTGGTTCTCTCTGGGTACTCCGGCTTCCCGTAAAACTGTCAGATATGATTTGCCTGTGGCTGTTGAAAGTGTCATTAAACTGCATTAAAACTACTCATACATAATCAGAATGAAAACAACAGTTAGACAACGTTTTCACTTCATATTACAAAATAGAATAAGGTGACAATGTTTTAGAATTTGTCTGGTAGGGTCCAGCCAATGTTTGAGATTCAATTCAATTTTGAATCTTGTCACTGATTTGATTCAATTTGAAACCATCTTGATTATTCGAAAAAAAAAATCAAATCCTTGAACGATTTGGACTTCATATAATTCTTTATTGTTGGCTTTCTGAAGATAACAACTTATGATGCGGTTTTCTGGTGAATAAGATAGAACGTATCCAGTCTAACTAGGTAGCACATATTCAGTTGGAAAAATCATAAAAATGACATTTGAAGTGATAGCGTATATTTCATTACAGCTCGTTTGCACAATATATCATTCTTTAAGTGCACCATAATGCCACCTGCAATGCTTTACCATTGCAGATGGCACCTTATTGCACTCAAAGGATGTTAAATTGCTTTTTCTTCAGCCACCTTTTTGATACATGTCAATTTTCCAAAAATCTATTAAGCCCATTGATATTGGGTTCATGTCAGAGATGGACAGCACCAGTAGGCCGTAGTAGAGTAACAATTGAAAACTGGATTTGATTCAAGATTCAGTTCAGTTTCAAACCTTTTGCTTGACTTCATTTGAGAGAAACATCATGATTCACCAGGCCCTATTGTCAAGAGACAATTTTTCTTGAAGAAATCACCCAGGTGCATGCACATCTACATTGTCAATGTATAGGAAATTTGGTGACAAGGTTTTAGTCTTAGTGTTAGGTACCATAACTCTTGAAGAAAATTATCTGACTGCAACCTGGTAATGTTATTCCCACCGACATCAAGAAATGTTTTTGCAAGTGTCTTTTGCTTGCCATGTTAGGTAAAGGAACAATGTGTTGAGATGTGCAATCATCATCAAAAGAATAGGTACATTTTACATTAATTTTAAATGTTAGGGCAACTGAGAAATTCCTTTAGATCCTGGTTGCATATCATATCTAATTTAGTCAAAAGTAAATAAGGTGAAAGAGTAAAAAAAAAAAACTTACTCAGCAATAGCTCTCTGTGACAAATCTTCCAAGTCACATGCATCAAACAGGTACTTGGAACTCACACCAAAACTCTTTTGACACGCTTGTAGGAAAACATTTATATTATCCTGTAAGAAAACAAATGTGCAGAAATGTTAATATATCTATCTGTATTGAAAGCCTTCCTGTGTACACAGCTATCTCTGTTGACAATGATAGAATCCCTTTGGTTTAAATGAGACTTAACGTGGTGTGGATGGATAACAGTACAGTCAACTCGTGTTTACCTGGCCTGTGTTGCAATCATTTTAACCCTTTACCCAAAAAGAACAGAAGATGATAAGGGCAAAAAAAATGTTTGCACATGAAATTAAATTTTTCATTTTAAAATTTTTTTATCAAAAACATAATATATAACCGTGTACTGGAATGAATTCAATTTGCTCATTCCAATGGGTAGTCATAGGCTATATTTTTGAGACAAGAAATGAAAATTTGATCAAATTTGAGTGGATATTTCTGTGAACAGCACTGCCTGGTTTTGGCTGTTAAGGCCCCACAAAGTAGATCTTCTGTTTCTCAGGTCATTTTTTGGAAAATTGCATGTGGGCGGGCTGATTTTTTTGATTTTTTATTTCTGTAATTATTTCTTTGCTATCAAAATTTCATGTTCTTGGTTTGTTTTTCATATCAGGCATCATAATCTACAGAATATAATGGGTGGTGGTGTATTTTGTCCCTTGAGTGCTAAAGTCCTGCAAAGCTTTGTTAAACTCAAGGGTCAAAATTATCAATTTTATTAACTTTGGTAAAATATCAGACATAAACCATTTAATTATTATTTTTAAAAATTTGCATTTGTTATAAAAAGAGAGCATTTGGCAGCCAAAAGGGCCACCAGGGAGGATCTGAGAAACAGATTTTTTAACTTTTTAGGCCTAAATTGGGTTAACACTCACTCAAAACTCTATTTCATAAAAACTGCTCATCACTTGAGTTTTTAATATCAATCTCTTTACCAAACATAACCAGCCAGCACCATTTACAAAAAAATGAGATGATATTTTTGTTGTTTTTTTTCAATTTTTCTCTCCAAAACACAGCGTATAACTCCTTATAGAGCTCATTTGCATGAGTTGTGATACAAGCTATGTTTTTGATGCAGAAAAGCAATTTGTTTTAGTTAGTTAAGAAACTTATTCTCCAGTGTTGCCTCTCAGTCATGTTAGGTCAAGGTTTACTTAACCCACTGAACACTGGATCCGTGATGGTATCTTCCATCCCAGTTCAATGTCATCAACTGGAAGAGTCCATATTCATTATTTCGAGGTGGATCAATTAATATTTTCAATGTGCAGCCATGGGCTGAGTGCTGAAAATATTGATTGGTCTACCACAGAGATTTGTGAAGAAACCATTTACTTTATAAATCCAAGTCACATCACAATCCTATAAAAGACTAGACCTGTTTGTAAGCACAGCTAACGAAATACCCCCGCAATGTGCAGGCCAACCCAAAATAAAGATCGCTATCAAGTCGATTTTAAAAATATGTTAGCAAATTGTATAGGTGCTTCATTTTGATACTCAGAAAAGGAAAGGAAAATAAAGTGTCACCATATGCCGACACAAAAAGATACCCCCGCTTATTTAACAATGCAAGCTTGACTATAGGTGATACAGTTTTTGAGTATATACAAATTCTAAGTCCATAAAGGGCAATGACTCTGGCAATAAAATCTCAAACGACACCTGCATTTCACTATGGGTATACAGCATCAGGATACACTTGCACACCAAATATCAAGTTACTCAACCAAGTACTTTACAAGTTATTCATGACTGAATTTCAGGACAGATGGACGGACAGAGGATGGATGGATGGATGGACAAACAGACAGATGGATGGATCTTGTACTGTGGGTAGACATCAACAAGATAGAGCTGCACATCATATATGTAGTCATTCCATTGAGTACTTTGCAAGTTATTCATGAATTAATTTCAAGGCGGACAAATTCTAAGTCCATAAAGGGCAATGACTCTAGCAATAAAATCTCGAACGACACCTGCATTTCACTATGGCTTTACAGTAGTAGGATACACATGCATACCAAATATCAAGTCACTCAACCAAGTACTTTACAAGTTATTCATGACTGAATTTCTGGACGGATGGATGGATGGATGGACAGATGGATGGATGGATGGACAGACGGATGGACGGACGGACGGACGGATGCAATGATGGACAGATGGATGGATGGATGAACAGACAGGGGGAACTTGTACTGTGAGTAGACATCAATAAGATAGAGTTGCACGTCAAATATGAAGTCATTCCATTGAGTACTCTGCAAGTTATTCATGAATTAATTTCAAGGCGGACAAATTCTAAATCCATAAAGGGCAAGGACTCTGGCAATAAAATCTCAAACGACACCTGCATTTCACTATGGGTATACAGTAGTAGGATACACTTGCACACCAAATATCAAGTTACTCAACCAAGTACTTTACAAGTTATTCATGACTGAATTTCAGGTTGGATGGATGGATGGATGGATGGATGGATGGATGGATGGATGGATGGATGGATGGATGGATGGATGGATGGATGGATGGATGGATGGATGGATGGATGGATGGATGGATGGATGGATGGATGGATGGATGGACAAACAGACAGATGGACGGATGTTGTACTGTGGGTAGACATCAATAAGATAGAGCTGCACATCAAATATGAAGTCATTCCATTGAGTACTCTGCAAGTTATTCATGACTTAATTTCAAGGCGGACAAATTCTAAGTCCATAAAGGGTAATGACTCTAGCAATAAAATCTTGAACGACACCTGCATTTCACTATGGCTTTACAGTAGTAGGAAACACATGCATACCAAATATCAAGTCACTCAACCAAGTACTTTACAAGTTATTCATGACTGATTTTCTGGACGGATGCATGGATGGATGGATGGATGAATGGATGGATGGATGGATGGATGGATGGATGTCCATTCTAACAATTGGTATTTATGTGGCTATTTTTATGGGACTACAATAAAATGCATGTCCATTATATTAAAACAAGTGATTTTGGGGAAAATTTTTGGGGTGGTAGCAAATCCTAACCCTACCCTTTACTGACCCTAACCCCACACCACCCCAACTCTAAACCCCACCCTAGAATAATGACATTTAACTATGTGACTAGTCACATAAATTGCGGTAGTCACCTAACCCCCATTTCTAACAAATAGCCACCTAAACGCCATATGTCTGTCCGGACAGACCGACGGACAGAAGGATGGACAGATGGATGCAATGATGGACAGATGGATGGATGAACAGACGGGCAGATCTTGTACTGTGGGTAGATATCAATAAGATAGAGTTGCACATCAAATATGAAGTAATTCCATTGAGTACTTTGCAAGTTATTCATGAATTAATTTCAAGGCGGACAAATTCTAAATCCATAAAGGGCAATGACTCTAGCAATAAAATCTCGAACGACACCTGCATTTCACTATGGGTATACAGTAGCAGGATACACATGCATACCAAATATCAAGTCACTCAACTAAGTACTTTACAAGTTATTATTGACTGAATTGCAGGGCGGACGGACAGATGGACCTACGGACATAGGTACGGATGGACAAGGCAAATCCTATATACCCCCGCTGGGGGTATAAAAAACATTCTTTCAGTTTCAAAAGGTTAAGTGGTAGAGAAATACAAGCCACTATCCCACTATAGTGGCATTACACTGTATGTGTGTTTGCTCCAACATAACAAATCAATTATTTATGAACAAAATCTTTCTAAACTAAGGCTCCCCAAAATGGTAGCAATAGAATCTTTATAAAGATAATCATGTTACAAATCACCCTATAAAAATTCAGCACTCGACCAGTTAACAAGTCTCTCAAATTCTGAAATATTTAAGAACTGAAAATTGATTCTCGTAGGAGTTTCTTTTTTGTGAGAATCAATATCTATTCTCATGAAATAAGACAAGTTTTAACCCTTTACCCAACGTAACGGCCAAAACCGGCCAGCGCTATTCTCAAAAATCGCCAATTAATTTTCATTTTCTTTTTCATTTTTTGTCTCAAAAACATAGGTTATGACTCCTCGTTGGAACGAGCTCGTCGTGCTCGTTCCAACGAGGGGTCATAACCTATATTTTTGAGACAAAAAATGAAAAAAATTAGTGATTCAAGAATTATTTTTGCAAGTGTCGTCTGCTTTTCATGTTAGGTAAAGGGTTAAGGCCCAACTGGTCAATGTTACAGGTTCTCTTGCCGATATAAAGGCAATAAAATTTGGCAGACACTCAGAGAAAACATCAATATCAGGTTTAAACAATAAATCATGTTCCAATAAACGTAAAATCTTTGCCCTGTGATTGGAAGAGAGCTGGCGTAGTTGCTTTTATGTTTATGGCTCCAGTAGCAAATGTTACTGTTTGACGTCACATGAAATATTTGAAATGACATTGCCCATTTCATTATTGCTTCATCAACGGAATGACTTACAAGACACTTCATTTTTCTAGATTTTTCATACGTGCAGCAGTCGGTGTTCTGGATGAAGCGTTGTTTAAATTACAAACCGATTTACAATTTGAACTAAGATGTAATGAGTTTATCTGGTTTACTGATTATTTATCCAGTGCCAGCGTGGGGTACACAAGAGGTTTATTTACTAAACCTGCGATCATTAAAAGTTGTCTTGAACAAGGCAACTTTTAACGATCACAAGTTTAGTAAATAAACCTCTCGTTGTTTCACGATGTAGGTTTTGGGCTATGGGTAGTGTCTTATTGGAATATATACGTTAATGTGATGAGTTGACAGCAACATGGTCAGAGGTTTGCGGCTCGAAATGTATGTTCAACCTCGACACTTTGTATCTCAGTTGAACATAAGCTCTGAGCTGCAAACCTCAGAGCAGGTTACCATCAATTCATCACAATAATTTATTTGCCTGAAATTTTAGTGCAAGAGCAAGAAAGTGAACCCTTTACCTAATGAATCAGCAACATCCGCCCATGCGATTGACAAACTGAGCAGTTGCAAAAATATTGTTTTTCAAAACATTCCAATAAAACTATATCATGAGACCTCCTCGTTGTAATGAGCTCATCAAGCTCATTCCAGTGAGGGGTCCAGGGAAGTTAGTGACCTGCTCTTAAAAATCCTGAAGTTTTCAATCACATCATTTCTGGACAAGGATCTTGGGCAGACAGCAAACTTTCTATGAAAGCTACAGCTTTCTTGAAGGCAACAGGCTTGGGAGTGCAGTTGCTCAGTGGTAGACTGTTGGACTTCTATGCTAGAGGCCCCGAGTTCGATCCCTGTCCGGGACAACCTGCATTGTGTCCTTGGACAAGGCACTTTATCCCGGTTGCCTACATGGGGGCACAATGATGCTGTGTACTAAGGCATACTGCACGTTGATGGTGCACATGTCTTCAACTGCTGTAACCCTGCTTGAGTGGAGTTTGAACAGAGTTAGAATATTGAGGAGCTGACAGTTGCTCGTCGATGCTTGGTGGTTCTCTCCGGGTACTCTGGCTTTCTCCACCCATAAAACTGTCATGGTCACGATTAGCCATTGTGCATAAGTATATGACCTTAAATGCCAATAAATAAATAAGGCAACAGGGCTGTCCAGGGCCAGTTCCCAGTCTCTAGCATAAAAAAGTTTTCAAGACTGTTCTTCCCTCAGGATGCTATCCCATTTGGTTCAACTCAGGAAAAATCCTGAAAACTTACTTCCTTGGGGGTCACATATTTCTATTTTTTTTTTTATAATTTTAAAAAACAATATTTAAATAATAAATTTTGATTGTGTCGAGGTTGGGTACTGGGTTAACAACCAATACAAGCATCAAAAGTAAATGTCGACTCCAAAAAATCCACTCAATGGGCCCACGAGTGATGCTTCAGCTTTTATCCTATTTGACATGAAGTGTATTGCTTGTGCAGATATCACACATAATTATTACATGCAGAATGTGACTTGAATAAAATTCATTTGTGAGTAGTTCTTAAGTGCATTCCTTCTCTATTGTCTACTGTATACTTTGTGGGATAAGGTAACAACCAATATTTAAAATGCCATATAAAGGAATCCTTGTTGTTGACACAATGACTTATTTTTCTATGCATTTTTTAAAAAAACAAAGTGCCCCTGAAAGAAAACATCAAATGCATCTGCACATTCTATAATGTAAATATGTCACCACCATATAGCCGTCCAATTTTGAGAAACCGATTTGTATTCTGGAGACATGTTCATTAACTGCTTGTCTTGCTTGAACCACTTTCATTTCTCAAATCTGTCCAGGAATGTCTAGCCAGGATTCTAAGTTAGGGTGGGAGGCACATGATCCTTGGAGAGAGCCCAGCGTGATATGCCACAGGCAGCCCCATCCCAATGGTGGGCAGAAGTGATCTTTTCCCCAGTTTATGTAGTGTGTGTGTGCGTTTGCATGTGTTTGGGGAGGGGAGGGGGTGCACTCACTGAAACCAAGGTTTAGGGAACATGTATGGGGTCAGCGGGTAGTTCTGGGAGGGTAAAATAACAAAAAAAATAAAAATTGTTTGTTCTCTTGCTTATTCAGGTTACACTCCTTAACCCTTTACCTAACATGAAAAGCAGATGACACTTGCAAAAAAAAATTCTTGAATAACTAAATTTTTTCATTTTTTGTCTCAAAAACATAGGTTATGACCCCTCGTTGGAACGAGCTCGACGAGCTCGTTCCAACGACGGGTCATAATCTATGTTTTTGAGACAAAAAATGAAAATATTTTGAAAATTAATTGGCGATTTTTGAGAATAGCGCTGGCCGGTTTTGGCCATTACGTTGGGTAAAGGGTTAAATGTTGCTAAGGATATTCCTGCAGTGGATACAAAAAATTTTGAGCACATTTAATCAAATTGTTTCCCTTTAAATTGAATGGACTTTTTGACTTATGATTTTTTTAGTTAAATTTAGATGAATTTTTCATCAAATCTAGTAATGGTTGCCTCCAGGCAGCAGCCAAGACTTGATTTGATAACAAATAATGTGAAAATATTCTGAGAGTTAATAGTTAAGGTAAACTGGGGGGGGGGGGGGGAGGGGGGCTGAAAATAAGCAGTCTGACATTTGCAGAATGAGGTCCCCACAGGTTGAATTTGATGATGTTATCCCATACAGTGGGCCAATTTATCCTCTGGGTACCTCTTTTTTAGCATCACTAAATTCACCCTCTGGGGACCTCATTTTGCAGATGGCAGTCTGCTTATTTTCTGGCTTGACTGGGGGGGGGGGCTCTCACTTGAGAACAGATTTAATAGTGCCACATGGTTGACTGATTGGCTGCACAATACCACAATTTGAATTTAAAGAAATGTATAAAAAACATGAAGATATGAGCTGAGCAGATGTATGATGCTCCATGATTATGAGCACAGAAGAGAAGGCAAGACAACAGTAGTTATTAGTACAATGAAAATCAACTCTGTGTAGCCGTCAAAATTTTCAGTAAACAAGGCTGCAAATAATTTGTTTGTTTTTGTGTTTGTCATGATGACAGGGGCAAGATCATGACATACCCAGGAGTCATGAGGAAGCATTGTGTGAAGTATGATGAACAAGATATGTAACCAAATCATTCTGTACGGTCAGGAAAAGTTTGAATGAAAGAACAGGCTGTGACCTTGACCTTGGAGTTATGACCTTGGGTCAAGGTTATAACACACCTCAGTCATAAGTAAGCATTGTATAAAGTATGAACAAGATCTGTTTGGTGAATAATAAGATCCATAGTTAGAATGGAGGAATGAGCTTGACCATTGAGTTGTGAACATGAGTCAAGGTCATGACACATTCTCGAGTCATGAACTCACATTGTGTGAGGTGGGGGCAAGATCTCTGTCCACTGAATCATTCTTTTTGTTCTGGACAAAGTTAAAATAAATGGATGGTCTGAGGGACTGACCTTGGAGTTACAGACATTGGGGCAAGATCATGATGCGCATTTGAGTCATGGATAAGCAGGGTGTGAAGTTTGAACAACGTCTGTTCATTAACTGATGTTTTATTGACCAGCCAAGATTCGAATGGACAACACACAAACTACTTGCCCCTAAAAAACATAGAATATAAAAAAGTAAAACACATGAAAGACATCAATAATTATCACAGAAATACAAATAATGAGAACAGTCAATAATATCTGTGTTCCTATTCTGTCTAACTGATGGAACTTGATCAGCCTGATCAAACAATGATGCCATTGGTGCCAAGTTTAGATTTGGCTGATGTGGGGCCTGTACTACAGACCTTTTACAAATGTAATTTCTAGAATTGTGTTTTCTAGTTTAACTTTAAATGGGTTGAAATGAACCATTAGCATTTTCAAAGATGTGGTAATTTGCCAGTTGGCATATTGCCATATCTTTTAAAATGCTAATCATTTATTTTAGTCAGTTATATTATTAATAGGTAACAAATACAATTCTAGAAAATACAATTGTAAAGGTTTTATAGTATTGGCTCCTGGTCTCTTCAATAAAATTGAACATGACAACCTAAACTGGGCCCAATACTATAAAACTTTTACAGTTGTATTTTTCAGAACTGAATTTTCTATTTGTGGAAATAACTAATTGAAATAAACCATAGTAGCATTCTCAAAGATTTGGTAAATTGCCATATCTTTTAAAATGCTAATGATTTATTTCAGTCATTTATATTCACTTGTAGAAAATACAATTTAGGAAAATACAATTGTAAAAATGTTATAATACTAGTCCCTGACTGACTGCTGTAACACTTTGTTTATTATATAAGAGTGGATATTTAAAAATTTAATATACGACACCCGAAATATAATGAAGAAGGAATTATGGAACATTTATTCCGAGCATTCAGAGCAATGGCACTCAAGTTATTTCTGGTTTGTAAAATTGTCCCCTCAAAAATCTGTTTTCCACACAACATCATGTGAACCTCATTTGAGACAGGCAGGATGGATTTGGGAAAGTTATAGGACTCTCGTTTTCCGACAGATCAAAATTGATGAGGAAACTGCAGAGGAACGGAGGAGCTATTTGTAGTTTTAAAGCTATTTTGATGAACTATTTCTAGTAGTCATTTTAATCCTCTACATACTCATCAGGGCCCTGCGAATCACAAACTTTGGAATCGAATCTATTATTCAAAATCAAAACGAATCTCAAGACAAACTCTGGGTGTCTTGAAAATGACCGATAAGCAGAGGGGAACTCTGAACCTGATTGTGACAGCTCAAGTACCGACTGAGGAAATATTCCAGCTACATCATCATACATTCCTGGAAGGCATGCCTTTATGATGTATTTGGAATATTATCCAGGAACGGGTGCAAGACTTACCAGCACTAAGCACTGCACAGGACAAGCTGTTAGCAACAGCTCGTCAACATTGTTTGGAAACTTTAAACTTTGTTTTCAACAGTGGTAGGCAATAGTGAGCCCGGAATTAGAATGGGAGGTGGCATGGGTTAGATGCCATTTAAGTTAATATAGATGACATTACACTCTGTCTTTATTTTCAGCTTTATTTACGTACAAATTCCATCTGAACTATACGTTTTGTAGTGTTCAACAATTTACCAAAAATGGTCACCGACTGATTACAGGTTATTTGAGCTCACAATCCCTGACTGAGCTTTGTTCAATTAATTTTGACTCTCAGAGCCACATTTACCACCTAAGTGCGCACAACTGGTAATTTTTACTGCGACCTAAGTCAATGGTGTGCAACCTTCACTTTCCTGGTATGAACTGGCGATTGCTGCAAGTACGCTCAATTGTAAGCTTTATATGTCATTTAACTTGTATATACCATAAAGGGGTGTCTGGAGAGATTAAGAATACACATTGTGGTGGTTTTTCAACTTTACTGAATGGTATCATTTTACATTAACAATTGAACAATTTCAGAAGATAATAATATGCAGTTTATAAATCATCACAAAATGCTTGGCAACAATCAGTTGAAACAATGTTCCAATTGCCATTGTCATCCAATTGCCGGTTACGATCATCAGTTATTGTACACTAACGTTTTGTGAGATGACGAAAGGGACTAATAAATCCAGAACTATATTCCCATGCAAAGATTCGAAAGGAAACGAATCGGGCAGCTGATTTCAAATTGAACTGAATATCAACTTGAGATTCAAAATCGAATCGAAACTCAAAGCTTTGCCCTAATACTGATGTAGTAATACATAAATTTCATGCTGCAAATATTACCTTGACTAATTCAGTCTTGTTTTACAGGGCTCACTGAGTTCTAACAAAGAAGAATGAATTTGTTAAATTCATAATTTCCTAGTTGCATTGTGGAACAAAACTTGAAGTTTCGGTATTTTGACATCAATGTGCAGAGCAAGAGTTAAGAAATGATATCACGTTATTACAACTGACTCCAATGAAATGACACAGTCAAGCCTGAAAATAAGAAGACTGTCATCTATAGAATGAGGACCCCAGAGGGGGAATTTGGTGATGCTACCCTGCACAGCAGGGTAGCATCACTAAATTTCCCCTCTCTGAACCTTATTCTGAATCAATGTCTCAAGCCTAAACAGCATGAAGTACCCAGAGGATAAATTGGCACACTGTGGGATAGCATCAGCAAATTCACCCTCTGGAGACCTCATTCTGCAAATGACAGATAGCTTATTTTCAGGCTTGCACACAGACAAGAAGTTAAAAATATATATTTTGAGTGGCTCTGCTGACCTGATGCCACTAGAAATATATTTTTAAATTTCCTTCATTTATTCAAGGGTGGCAAGAATGATAGCCTCTTTTGAAGAAATGACAAAAAAACTGAGCCAAGGAATATGCTTTAAAGAAGTCGTCAATGAATATGCCTATTTTAACCTCTCCCCTTCCCTGTCCAATCAAAAAATTCATAATTTTTATCTGAGGTAATTTGTTCCTGGAGAAATATGGAAGGGAGTGACAGACTTCTCTATTTATTTATTTACTGGAGTTTAGCGACATTTTCAACCGCCAGGGTCACCTCGTGTCAGACAATTTTATGGTTGTAGGAAGACGAAGTACCCAGAAAGAACCACCCAGCAATAGCAAGCAAATGTCAGGCTCCCCAACGTAATAATTCCACACAAGCAGGGTCAGCATTGCTTGAAGATAAGTGCAACATCAGCATGCAGTACACCTTAGTACACAACGCAACAATGCACCCACGAGGGCAGTTAGGATTAAATGTCTTGCCCAAGGACACAATTCAGTTGCTGCAGGTGGGATTCGAACAGAGGACCTCTCGGCTTGCAGCCTGCAGAGCCTTCTCTATACTTTTGAAGGGTTCAATAAATTTTATAAAATTAACAAAAGGCCTCACGGGGCCTGAAGTGCTCATCTTGAACAGAACACAATATAAAAAGAGTCCAAGAATGAGTCTACATTAAGCAGTCCATTTTAATAGGATACACTGTCAATCCTTGAGCCCAGCAGCAGTGATAATAAGAGGCCCCAAGGGGCCTTAATCGCTCACCGGGCAGAGTGATTCAAACAAAGTGGTTCAAAGAAGTATTTGGGGTCACATTCAGTTAGATATGGTTCATCAACACTGCAAAGGAATGAAGGCATGAGAGACAAATTTTATGGAACTAGGGGCATGGCTTGAACAAACTTGAATCTTACCCACCTAAGGATGCTGCAAAGCAAATATCAAAAGCATTCATCTGCTGGATCTGAAGAAGATTTTTACAGAAAATTCCTCATTTTGAACTAAGTTATCATTCGGGCTCCCACAGTGAGCCCAAATATGAACCCAGGGACTTGACTTGAACAAACTTGAATCTCATCCCTAAGGATGCTGCATGCCAAATATCAAAACATTCTGACTGCTGAATCAGAAGAAAACTTGTAAAGAAAAATTCCTTATATTGACTAAGTTATAATTCGGGCTCCCACAGGGAGCCCAAATATGGACCCAGGGACTTGGCTTTAACAAACTTGAATCTCACCCCCCTAAGGATGCTACACACCACATATTAAACATTCTGACTGCTGGATCTGAAGAAGAAGATTTTTTAAGAAAATTCCTCATTTCGAACTAAGTTACAATTCAAGCTCCCACAGTGAGCCCAAATATGGACCTAGGGATATGGCTTGAACAAACTTGAATCCCCCCCCCCCCCCACCCCCCTAAGGATGCTGCATACAAAATATCAAAACATTCCGACTGCTGGATCTGAAAAAGAAGATTTTTAAAGAAAATTCCTCATTTTGAACTAAGTTATCATTCGGGCTCCCACAGTGAGGCCAGGTGTGGACCTAGGGACATGGTTTGAACAAACTTGAATCTCACCCCCCTAAAGATGCTGCACACCAAATATCAAAACATTCTGACTGCTGGATCTGAAGAAGAAGATTTTTAAAGAAAACTCCTCATTTTGAACTAAGTTATAATTCGGGCTACCACAGTGAGCCCAAATATGAACCCAGGGACTTGGCTTGAACAAACTTTAATCTCACCCCCACTAAGCATGCTGCATACCAATATCAAAAGATTCTGCCTGCTGGATCTTGAGAAGATTTTTAAAGAAATTTGCCTGAAATGCACTAAGTTCAAATTTGGGCTCCCATACTGAGCCCAAATATGAACCCAGGGGGCCGATTTGAACAAACTTGAAGCAGATCCACCCCACAATGTTGCATACCAAATATCAAAAGATTCTGCCTGCTGGATCTGGAGAAGATTTTTTAAGAAATTTGCCTGAAATGCACTAAGTTCGAATTCGGGCTTCTATACTGAGCCCAAATATGAATCCAGGGGGCCGATTTGAACAAACTTGAATCAGATCCACCCCACAATGTTGTATACCAAATATCAAAAAATTCTGCCTGCTGGATCTGGAGAAGAAGATTTTTTAAGAAATTTGCCTGAAATGAACTAAGTTCGAATTTGGGCTTCTATAGTGAGCCCAAATATGAATCCAGGGGGCCGATTTGAACAAACTTGAATCAGACCCATACCAAGATGCTTCATACCAAGTATCAAAAGATTCTGCCCGCTGGTTCTGGAGAAGAAGATTTTATAGTGAGCCCAAATATGAATCCAGGGGGCCGATTTGAACAAACTTGAATCAGATCCACCCCACAATGTAGCATACCAAATATCAAAAGATTCTGCCAGCTGGATCTTGAGAAGAAGATTTTTTAAGAAATTTGCCTGAATGCACTAAGTTCGGATTCGGGCTTCTATACTGAGCCCAAATATGAATCCAGGGGGCCGATTTGAACAAACTTGAATCAGATCCACCCCACAATGTTGTATACCAAATATCAAAAAATTCTGCCTGCTGGATCTGGAGAAGAAGATTTTTTAAGAAATTTGCCTGAAATGAACTAAGTTCGAATTTGGGCTTCTATAGTGAGCCCAAATATGAATCCAGGGGGCCGATTTGAACAAACTTGAATCAGACCCATACCAAGATGCTTCATACCAAGTATCAAAAGATTCTGCCCGCTGGTTCTGGAGAAGAAGATTTTTTAATAATTTTTCTATAATTCATATGGTGCTATCAGAGTTATGCCCCATACAGAGCCCCCATGGGACGTGACCATTTCATTTGAACAAACATGAATTGCCATATAGTAATGAACATCCACATGATGTTTCGTGAAAATCGGACCAGTGGTGGTTTCAGAGGAGAAGTCATTTGAAAAATGTTCACGACGACGGACGACGACCGGCCGATGATAAGTTAAGCTCCCTTCGGTGAGCTGAAAATAGTCCGGGCATTATGCCTTTTCTTCAGTTGATCATGATGTAAAATGTAGAGCTCCCCTATGAAGCCCCTTGATACAACCTATGTGGATTAATCTTAGTTACACACCTCTGAAGGGTATTGAATACAAAATTTCTAATTCTTCAGTTACACGGACAATTCCAGCTCCCAATGGGAGCCCAAATATTACCCCAGGCTCTTGATTTGAACAAAGTTGAATCTGACTTCCCTAGAGATGTTGTGTACCAAATATGAAAGCATTCTCACAGTTGGATCTGAAGAAGAGAAATTTTAAAGAAATTTCTTCATATTGCACAAAGTTAAAATTTGGGCTACCAGAGCGAGCCCAAATATTAACCAACGAATCCGATTTGAACAAACTTGAATTTGACCCTCCTAGAGATGTTGTATACCAAATATGAAAGCATTCTGACTAGTGGATCAGAAGAAGACAATTTTTTTAAGAAATTCACTCATATTGCACTAAGTTACATTTCTGGTTCCCATATGGAGCCCAAATACTAAACCAGGCACTCGAATTAAACAAACTTGAATCTCACCCCCTTGAGATGTTGTATACCAAATATGAAAGCATTCTGACTGGTGGATCTGAAGAAGAAGATTTTTAAAGAAATTACTTCATATTGCACCAAGATAAAATTTGGGCTACCATAGCGAGCCCAAATATATACCTAGGGATCCGATTTGAACAAACTTGAATCTGACCCCCTAGAGATGTTGCATACTAAATATGAAAGCATTCTGACTGGTGGATCTGAAGAAGATGATTTTTAAAAATTATCCCTCATACTGAACTAAGTTAAAATTTGGGCTTCTGTACGAAGCCCAAATATTAACCTAGGGAGTTGGTTTGAACAATCTTGAATCTGACCCTCATAACAATGATGTGCACCAAACATTAAAAGATTCTGACTGGTGGTTCTGAAGAAGAAGATTTTTGAAGAATATTCCCCATATTACCCTAAGTTAAAAATTTGGGCTCCTGTGTTGAGCCCAAATATGAACCAATGGGCTTTAATTTAACAAACTTGTATCTGTCCCCCCCTATGAATGCTGTATACCGAATATCAAAAGATTCTGATGATTGGTTCTGGAGAAAAGATTTTTTTCAATTTTTGCAAATATGCTGACTCAGTATTTTTCCGATACACTCTGCAGAACACCCTAACAAAAATGATGGCAATTTATTTTTACCATTCAATCCTATTGGTCCTGAGGATGCTTCATACCAAATAACAGCTCTCTGGTCTGTGTGGTTTGGGAAATATGAACGTTTGAAAATATTTCTATTTTTTTTAGCTCCTGGAGTTCCCATGGGGATGCAGGATTCTTTTTTTTTTGCAAGAGTCAAGTATTTATGATTCAATAATACCACATATCAAATTTGGTTCAAATTGGACCATCGGTTCAGAAAATAGAAATTTGGGGCGGGGACAAAACTCTTACCCTTACCATTTCAAAGCCAAATATTGCTTCACGAACTTCGTTTGAACAAACTTGATTTTACACCTCAAAAGGAAGCTCCACAACAAATATCAAGTCATTGTACCCACTGGTTCATGAGAAGAAGATTTTAAAAATATTTTGGAGCATTTTCTCCCACCCTCTCCCTATGGGGCTGGGCATGCTGAGTTGAACAAAACTGCAATACCCCTTTGGGACCATCACTTAAACAAACTTTCACTAGAAATAGCCCAGTGGTTTTGGAGAAGACCAAAACATGATGTTGACAGACGACGGGAGACAGACGCCGGCCGACGGATGGAGAGCGATGATATTAGCTCAGCTCAACTCTGTCAAGATGAGCTAATAAAAATTCTTTCTGTTCAGACCAAATGGTTGTAAAGTACTCAGGTGGATGGGGGCCTATGGGCTCACTGAGCCACAGTCCCTTTGGATGAGTCATCTTCCACCACCTATAAGACAGGTCAGGGAAAGTCATCTCAATTTGCTGATCTTAGGTTTTATACTTTTTATCACTGACATACTTACTGCCCAGATGAGCAAATCATACTGCCTGGATGACCTGTATTACAATATCTTTCATTTTGAAAAAATCGTGACCACTAAATTCTATAATCGACTTGCATTCAACCTAACCCAATTCTCCATGACTTTAATCCCTGACTGAGCTTTGTTACTCATTTAAGTGTGTACAATACAAGAACATTCTTTGCTTTGTAGAAACAAGATTTATATAATGTGCTTATAAATTTTTATGACCCCCATGTATATAGCTTAAAGCTTTTCTTCATATTAAACTACGCAGTTTTCTTTTATGATGGGATTCCAAATGAAGAACTAATAGTTACCTTAAAAGGCAGTTCATACCAACATAGAAGTTAGACATGCACGTCAAACATGTACCTTGAAGATGTGTCACCATTTATAAAAAAGAATTGATATTTTCTTTAGATTATTAATTTATTGGTGTTTAAGGTAACTTTCAGCATCTATGGCTATATCATGAATACAACATAGGCATGAAGTGAATTTAGCCAATCGTTAATACCAATGCTGCCCACTTCAGAAAACTTCCATCCCAGGCATTGGATAATGGCTCCTATTTTACCAGTAAACCATTTTATTTTACCAATGCAAACAAGCACTACTTCACTTCCAAGGGTTCCTATAGTGATTTTCTTGGTACTAGAGATGGGTGGTACTGAAATTTTGAGTTTGGTATTGATTTTGGTATTTTTAGGAGGTATTCTGCAGAATAATTTGGTACTCAGTATCTGACATGACTGAGATTAACTGATACTGTGGAACCCTGTTAATTGAATAGTCACTTTGCCAATGAAAATTATTCAATTAACAGTATTCAATTAACAGGGATTGTGTCACTTTCCTGTATTCTAGAGATAAGCTTAGCAGTTATTCTATTATATCTTGTTTTACAGAGCTCTATGAGCTTTGTCAAACCAGATATAATAGATTAAATGCCTGTATTGGATGTACTGAGGCCAAATAGGTTTATAAACAAAGGAAAACTGGGGAGAGTCAGGGTAATTTCTCGACAGGTTACAAGATTTTTTATTCAATTAACAGGAGTTTACTCTATAACCTATATTCAATTAACAGGTCAAATTTGTACTGGAGGTATGGTAAATGGTTTTGTGTTGGAAAATTATATTCAATTAACAGGGATATACAATTAAGAGATATCCAATTAAGTGGGCTCCACTGTAGAACCAAAGGAGAATCACACCAGGAAAAAATAGAATAACTTGTTCTTGTGTCATTCTACCACAGCATCACAAAGGCTACTGCCCATGAGCTCAACATGGGCAGGCCTGGCATTCTTAAAAATGCAGAAGGGCTAAAAATCACTCCCCTCACATGGCTTAGGAGAGTGATTAGCTCTCCTCAAGCTAACAAAAGCTAAAAGTGGCAAAATGAAGTTTTACAATTAAAGAATTTTGCCCAGTGGCTGTGTACATTTTTTTAAGTGCTGCTCACAAGGTAGTCTGTGAGACAGCTCCACCGCAGCTGTGTAGCTGACTCACAGAGACCACTAACATAGCAGAGATCTGATGAGATGTGGGTTTAGGATTAGGCTGGTATGGTAATCATTATTTGCTAAGGCCAGGAGGGTTAGTTTTCGCCCTCCTTAATTTTCTTAAGGCGAGCAGTAGGCAAGAAAATAAATCGCTCTCCTAAAAAGGTCGGGCCTGCATTGGCATTCTTTTACCACTGACCAAATTTGGTAAGCATCTAATGACGTTTGGTAAAGTTTATTTTCCTGACACTGTTCACAAGTAAGAAACTGAAACCTGAAAACTATCAAGTGGCATAACTCGGAAAAGAAAACTCAGGCAGGACTTGTTTTTGTACTCATCTAAGACATTCTTGAGAACTCCGACCAAATTTACTAAAAATAAAAAAAATCGGATAGCGTTTGTTTAAGTTATTGTGCTGAAACTGCTCGTAAGTCGGAAATTCAAACAAGAAAACAAACTAAGAAGCATAACTCCTGGAAAAAATTCAGGTAGGACTAGTTTTCAAACTCATCCAAGACATTCTTAAGAAGATGGATGCATCACTATGGGAGGAAATGTGACAATGAGAATGCAACATCGATTAGGAATTGATCCGATTTAAATTTTGCTGACATTACTGAAGACTGAAGACTCACCACAGGTATAGTTTTATGATTATGCTAGTAGTTCCACAAATTAGGTAAATACCTTGATGTTTTTAATGGGAATTAAATCCATACAGATTGGAATATCTATAACTGGTGCAGGAAAGAATACTTGTATATCTTTGTAAGTAAAGGCACATCACATTACAAGAATGGTCATCTGGGCACAAAAATTTACCCCAAAAGTGGGCAAACAAACAACCCATAACAGTATCGAATTCCAAACAGAATTAGACTGGTGACCTGAGAGCTTGAGGCTATTCAAAATGATCATCATTCCAATTATTTCATCATTTTTTTTTGCTTATAACACTGGTTCTTTTGTTAAAATTAATTTGAACATTTTATTTCCACTGCCCAGTAAACAGGGTAATGCATACAGTCTAAAGAGACTGCAAATGGCTATAACCAATATTCAATCAAGCCATGACAGTGGGTTCTGTCACTCAATCAGTTAAGACGTAGGTTAACCCCTTCACATTGATATCAAATATCAAAATTTCAAGTTGTTCATTTTTCCCCATTATGCAACTAGAATTTTTTTTTACACAGACCATTACGTCATTTATTTATTTATTGGTATTTAAGGTCACATACTTATGCACAATGGCTAATTGTGACCGTGACAGTTTTACGGGTGGAGGAAGCCGGAGTAACCGGAGAGAACCGCCTAGCATCGACGAGCAACTATCAAGTCCTCAATATTCTAACTCTGTTCAAGCTCTGCTCAAGCATGATTACAGCCTTAGTACATGGCATCATCGTGTCCCCATGTTTTTTGTCGATATGTACAAAATTTGAAAGTTATAGCTTGGGTGATAACTCTACTCCATGGGTGATTTAGTTACAATCCACTCTCCACGTACTGTACCTTGTTTGACAGAGCTCAGTGAGCTCTGTCAAACAAGATATAATTGGTTAAATTCATAGTTAAACAAGAGAAAAACAGAGTGATTGAAGAAAATTATGTTGCACAACCAGAGTGCAAGGGATTAACTGAATTTTTTAGAGCTGAAATGGTTAAGGGATTTTCTTGATCGATTAATCACGTGGATTAACCTTGGTTAACTGATTAATCATTTGTCCAAATAGATATCTGAATAATTCCCATACCGTTGATGATTTACTGCACGAACCCTTTACCCAACATAACAAAAATCTCCATTCAAATTTATTATGTTTTCAATTTTTGTCTCAAAAACATAGCTTATGACCCCTCATTGGAATGAGATCATTGAGCCAATTCCACTGAGGGGTCATAAGCTATGTTTTTGAGACAAAAATTGAAAATGGTTAGTAATTCATAAATTTATTTTGCAAGTATCGTCTGCTACCCACAATGGGGAAGGGTTAAGAATGATCATTTCCAGCTACTGACACAGTATGATGATCATGCAAGTAAACAAGTATGTCAGCAAGTAACTTGCATGCCTTACTCTGTCTCACATAATTGATGTCAGTCAGTGTGACAATGTTTGTCTGTTTTGGAGCAAGTTTGTTCCTTTGTTGACCCATATAACACAGTAGTTCAAAAGTAACGGTTAATCAAACAATTACTTTTTGGATCGATCAAGATGTTAATCATTAATTAATCGATTAATTGGTTAACTGTTTCAACTCTAAAATTGCAACAACTAATGTGCGATCTCACAAAAGCGAGATCTCTCATTAGCTGTTGCTATTTATTTTGGTAGAAATTCTGTCAAGACATAAACAACATGACATGCGTGGCATGTATTGGTATTAACCCTTTACCCAACGAATCGCCCGCATCCGCCCGCGTAATATGCAAATTCAGCAGTTGAAAAAATATTATTTTTCAAAGAATTTGTACAAAACCATATCATGTGACCCTTCGTTGGACGAGCTCGTCGAGCTCGTTCCAACGAGGGGTCACATGATATGGTTTTGTTGAATTTTTTTGAAAAAATTTAAAAAATGATATTTAAAATAATAAATTTTGATATCGTCTGCATTGGGTAAAGGGTTAAGGTCACATATTTCTGCACAATGGCTAATTGTGACCTCAAAATGGATACATTTATATCCATGGTGCCCATTTTAGAGGACTTCCACCCCAGGTGTTCTATTTTACCAGTAAAACAGCCTTGCAGAGTAATAGCAGAGAAAACAGAAAAGCATTACAACACTTTTTTTCCTATAGGTTACCACCGCTGTGTTATGTAGAGTAACCTGCTAATGGGTTATGATACAAGCTCTTTATTTCCAGGCCTATTAAAGCTCATTGAGCTCTGTCAAGCAAGATTCAATTGGTTAAATTCCTAGTTGCATTTTGGAATGAAAGTGTCAAAGACACTGTAGCTCAACTTGTCTGTGTGTTGTGTTTGATGAAAAGGATAATGTTCAATGTTTATGAAAGGATTATGAAATAAGACAAGAATTGTGATAATTGGGAATATGTTAATTTCTGTTCCAAGTATGCTAAGAATTGTGATAATTGGGAATATGTTAATTTCTGTTCCATGTATGCTATGTTTTCAATAAAAATAATATGAGGTGTAGACTATACTAAAGAATTGAGGGGTGGGTTGATGTGGCCCTCACAGTTAACATACGTGGCACTCACAATTAATGTACTACACAATCCCCACCATACCTAGGTGCAAAATAGAGACCTGTTGAGGTGCTTGCCTTATGTGCCCGTCTGTGGAGCACCGGCAGTATGCTCCGTTGAGTTGAGCTGAGAATGTCATAGAATGAACAAAGGGTGTGAACACCTGTGATACGGGGTAATAATGTATGTCAGACAGCACTGCGGTGGATTCTAGACGTTAACATTGCATTATTATTATATTATGTCAACAAAAGTTACCAAGTTACAGTGAAATTATTCCAAAAGGAGTCATCCTATCAAGTTACAATGAAATCCCTTCATAAATATGGCCTGTTTTATTTTATTAGGGTTTCGCGACACATTAACAGCCAGGGTCATATCATGTCGGTGACAGTTTTATGGGTGGAGGAAGACAGAGTACCGGGAGAGAACCACCGAGCAACGATGAGCAGCTGTCAGCTCTCCAACATCGTAACTCTGCACCACAACTCAGGTAGGGTTAGATTGGTTGAAGACTTGTGCACCATCGACGTGCAGTACGCCTTAGTACATAGCATCATCGTGCCCCCAAGTAGGCAATAGGAAAACAGCCTGTAGACTGTGCTAAAGGTTTTCGGGCTTTGGGCCGGTGTAGCCATCACAGTTGACCGATCACAATAAGAAGGGGATGTCCTCATCTAGACATTACACTGAGTCATCCTACCAAGTTACAATGAAATCCCTTCATAAATACGACCTGTAGTCTGTGCTAAAGTTTTTCGGGTTTTGGGCTCAGGCAGCCGTCATGGTTAAATGATTGCATCCAAAAGGGGACGTTCTCATCTAGGCATTATCTGGGGTTATCCGACCAAGTTACAATGAAATCCTTTCATAAATACAACCTGTAGACTATGCTAAAGGTTTTTGGGCTTCACGCCCCTGTAGTTGTCACAGCTGACCAACCGCGACCAAAAGGGGACGTTCTCATCTAGACATTATATGGAGTCATCCTACCATGTTACAATGAAATCACTCTATAATATGACCTGTAGACTGTGCTAAAGGTTTTCAGGTTTTGGGCTCGGGTAGTCGTCACGGTTGACAGATCGCAACCAAATGGGGAAGTTCTCATCTAGACATGATACGGGGTCATCCTACCAAGTTACAATGAAATCCCTCCATATTAAATATGACCTGCAGACTGCTAAACGTTTTGGGTTTTGGGCTTGGGCAGCCATCACGTTTGACAGATCATGACCAAAAGGGGACATTCTCATCTAGATACTATACAGAGGCAGCCTACCAAGTTTCAATGAAATCCCTTCATAATTACGACCTGTAGACTGTGCTAAAGGTTTTCAGGTTGACTGATCATGACCAAAAGAGGACGTTCTCATCTGGACATGACCTCAAACCTGCATATGAAATTTTGTGACAATCAGACAAGAACTACGGGGTGTAGCCTGTGCTAAAGGAAAATGTGAACAGACTCACAGACTAACAGACTCACAGACTAACCGACTTCCACACTCATGATTCAATAGCTTATCTTGACTTTGTCAAGTTAAAAAAAAATGTACTCCATGAAATTTCAGTATTTCAACATCAGTGTGCAGAGGGTTAAACATACACGACTGTGTCACTATGAATGGAAGTGCAGTTTAGCTGAACATTTGACTGCTCATGCTTTAAGCTGTCGCCAGATGGTATATGATGGCTCATCATTCTGAAATGCAAGTTTTACACAATTCAACAATTCAGCTATTTGTATACTGAAAACAGAGGTGTCCTGTCTGCATGACTGAATGATGCCATTTGTATCTAAACAAATGTTTTCTGTGAAAATAATGTGCTTTTGGTCATGTTCAGGACATTGATCACATGAGTAGACAGAAATTTTACACAGATCATGAGAATCCAGAAAACAGGAAAATTACCAAATTCCTGTTAAGCCTTTAGCTAAAGAACTGGTCATATCTGACGCATAATATTCAAATTCAGCAGTTGAAAGAAAATTATTTAAAAAAATTACAACAAAACCATACCATGTGACCCTCTTACTGGAACGAGCCCAACCAGGGCTTGATTTAATCTGAAAATTTCGAATATCAATTTACTATTCATTTGGGAGAATTGATTAGCTGTTGTTGAAAATTAACTTTGAACAGATATTTACAGAATAGCAAAATAGTGAAACTGAACTGTTAATTCAGTTAAAATCGAGTCAGAGGCTAACAAGCTCATTCCAATGAGAGGGTTTATTTATTTATTTATCTATTGGTGTTTAAGATCACATATTTCTTCACAATGGCTAATCATGATCACAACAGTTTTATGGGTGGAGGAAGCCAGAGTACCCAGAGAAAACCACTGAGCAACGGCGAGCAAAATGAGGGGGATACAGGATACAGTTTTGTTGAATTTTTTAAATTTGAAAAAATATTCAAAATAATCAGTTTTGATGTTGTCTGCATTGGGTAAAGTGTTAACAGAATATTCCTGCTGATGAATATTTTTTACTGATAAATGAGCCATTCAATTAATCCTTTCCATAATGAGTTGGCTTCATCCATCCGCATAATTCACAAACTGAGCAGTTGAAAAAAAGACATTTTTCAAAATATTTTAATAAGAACCATCCATATCAATCATGTGCACTCTCAGTGGACCAAGCTCATTGAGCTCGTTCTGATGAGGTGTCACATAATATGGTTTTGAAGAAATTTTTTTTAACCCTTTACCTTTGGCCAAAACCGGCCAGTGCTATTCTCAAAAAATTAATTTTATTTTTTTTCATTTTTTTTTGTCTCAAAAACATAGGTTATGACCCCTCGTTGGAACAAGCTCATCAAGCTCATTCCAATGAGGAGTCATAACCTATGTTTTTGAGACAAAAAATGAAAAAAAAAAATTATTCAAGAATTGTTTTTGCAAGTGTCGTCGTCTTCTTTTCATGTTAGGTAAAGGGTTAAAAAAAAACTAAAAAAAAAAAAAAAAAAAATTTGATATCGTGTATGTGTTGGGTATAGGTAAAAGAGTTCCCCTGTATCAATGAATTCTGAGAAATAGTCTATTATCTTTATCCTTATAAAATACTGAGTTTAATGACATTTGGTATCAATGCTTTTAGGTAGCTTCCTACATTAACTCCTAGCACTCTGGTAGAATTACAAATTTTTCATTATTGTTTACATCTTGCACATGCGGCATGAAAAATATAACAAGTAAAACCTTGTTTGACAGAGTTCAGTGAGCTCTGGCAAACAAGATTTAATTTTTTTTTAAATTCTCAGTTGTATTGTGGGAAAAATTTGCTGTTGAAAACTATGGTATTTTGACATCAAAGTGCAGCGGGTTAAAGTTGACACACAGACAGACAATACTTGGAGGTGAAGGATGACAAGTAAAACTCCCAAACAATGGAATATCCACCAAATGCAATTTTAAACTGATCATATTCTCTGAATAATTTTAACATACAGGTATGTTGAGGACCCTGATCACCAGGCCCGGCATTCTTAAAAATGCAGAAGGGCTAAAAATCACTCCCCTCGCATGGCCTAGTGGCGCGAGTAACTCTCCTCAAGCTCACAAAAGCTAAAAGTGGCAAAATGAAGTTTAACTATCAATGAATTCTGCCTCGTAGGCTTTGTACATTTTATTGGTGCTGGTAACAAGGTAGTCTTTGTGAGACGGCTACACTGCCCCTTCCACACCTCTGGGCCTCGGCAAGGCCTGGAGGTGTGGGAGGGGCAGTGTTGCCATCTTACAGAAACCACTAACACAGCCAAGATCTGGAAAGATGTGGGTTTCAGGAATAGGCCGTTATGGTAATCATTTTTCCCTACAAGACCTGGAGGGATAGTTTTAGCGCTTCTTATGTGTTTTTTTAAGGCGAGCAGTAACCAAGCGAATAAATCGCTCTAAAAATGCCAGGTTTGGATCACACATGTACCATCACACATATGTAGCATTTCACATCTTCAAGCATTCACTCTCCTACTGGGTAACTGCTTTGTGTCCTTGGGCAAGACACTTAATACTGAATGCCCACATGGGGGTATGGTGGCACTGTGTACTAAGGTGTACTGCACGACAATGGTGCACTTGTCTTCAACCAATGCTAACCCTCTTTGTGTGGAGTTAGTACTTTGGCGAGTCTGGTAGCTGCTTGCCATTGCCCGGTGTTCTCTCTGGGACTCCGGCTTTCTCCACCCATAAAACTGTCCAACACAAGGTGACCCTGGCTGTTGAGTCAATAAAGCCCAATAAATAAAGGATTGCCAATAAAACACCCTAACAGTGGAGTTTCCACCAATGAAATATTAATCCTTTAGCCTGCATCACTAGAAGACTTCACTTGCAAAAATATTTCTTGAGTAACAAAAATGTTTAATTTTTGCCTCACAAACATAGCTTATATTGAAAAAGTCCAGTTAGCTCAGTCCAATGGAGTGTGTGGGGGGAGTGGTCTCATAAGCTATGTTTTTTGAGGCAAACGCTGAAAAGAAATATTAAAATTTTTGAATAGCTATTTTCTATGAATAGTATTGGCTGTAATGCATCATTGCATTAGGTAAAAGGTAAACACCAAACCAGTCTGTTGAACTCATAGGTACACTTAATTATTTAAGGCCACATACTTATGCACAATGACTAATCATGACTGTCACAGTTTTACGGGTGGAGGAAGCCGAAGTCCCCGGAAAGAACAACTGAGCATCGTGAAGCAACTGTCAGCTCCTCAACATTCTAACTCTGTTCAACCTCCACTCGAGCAGGGTTACAGCAGTTGAAGACATGTGCACCATTGACATGCAGTACGCCTTAGTACACAGCATCATCATGCCCCAATGTAGGCAACCGGGATAAAGTGCCTTGCCCAAGGACACAACACGGGTCGTCCCAGACAGGGATTGAACTCGGGACCTCTAGCATAGAAGTCCAACAGTCTACGACTGAGCCACCACACTCACTTATTATTGATTTATTTATTTATTGGTGTTTAAGGTCACATATTTCTGCACAATGGCTAATCATGACCTCGACAGTTTTACGGGTGGAGGAAGCCGGAGTACCCGGAGAGAACCACCGAGCAACGGCGAGCAACTGTCAGCTCCCCAACATACTAACTCCACACAAGCAGGGTTAGCATTGGTTGAAGACAGTGCACCATCGACGTGCAGTACGCCTTAGTACACAACGTCACCGTGCCCCCACGTGGGCAATGGGGGTGAAGTGTCTTGCCCAAGGACACAACGCGGTTGCCGCAGGTGGGATTCGAACCGAGGACCTCTCGGCTTGCAGACCACACTCACTGAAACCTTGCTTGAATAGTGGAACACTGTTAATTAAATAGCAACTTTGCCAGATAATAAAATATTCAATTAACAAAATATGATTAACAGGGATTGGGTCATTTCCTGTCTTCAGGTTATAAATTATGCATTTATTCTATTATAACCTGTTCAACAGAACTAACTGAGCTCTGTCAAACAAGATATAACTGGTCAAATGCCAATATTAGATGTATTGGATGTATTGAGGGGTCAAAAATGTCTACAAATGTGGAGAATTCAGTGCATGTCTAAATAATTCCTCGACTGATTTTTTAAAGATTTTGTTTTGAATTAACAAGAGGTATTAGCAGTACCTATTAACAGATCAAGTTTGTACTGAATGCATAGGGTAAATGATTTGGTATTTGTAAGTTATATACAATTAAGAGGGTTTATATTGGGCTACGTACCCAGCCTTTAATCCTTAAAGGCCTATTTCTGAATTTTACAACCTCAGAACAGGCGCCCTTTACATGCCATCACAAGGAGCTGATGCTGACAATATACAAATTATCTGGGCAGTGTTATCTAGCTGTAGTCTTGGCTGCCTGTTAACCCTTAACTGGCAGAGTGCTAAAGTATTTTTGGTCATCCAATCTTGTACACATGTCTTTGGCACTCTCCCATAAATTGTAACAAGGCAAACCCTCACAATCTAAATAATATCATTTCAAAGGTAATACAAAGCACATCCACTGAATATGAGTCTTCAAGCTGTGGCACCTGCACTTCAGAATAAAGCCCAAATATGGGCTTCCAGCACTCAACCAGTTAAATGCCTATTTCCGACTTTTATGACCTCAGAATAGGTGCCTTTAACATGCCTATATGAGGAGGTCCTGTTGACAACAGACAAATTAGGTATGCAGTGATTTCAAGTGAAGTCTTGGCTGCCTGTTAAGGCAGCCAAGATTTGACTAGAAATCACTGCTAAGCCACTGGACGTACAGAGGCTGTGGGCTGGTGGGAATTCAGGACACTTGTCCAGACCCTTAAGGGTTAAGGCATCCAAGACATAACTAGAAATCACTGCTAAACCTCTGGACGCATAAAGGTTTGGTGTGAATTCAGGACGCTTGTCCAAGCCGTTAAGGATTAAACACCAGAATCTCAAATAATGGAGGTCTGTGAAGGCACAACTGTTTGAATTTTTTATTTTACATCACCCTATGAGAAGTATGAATTCCACCAGGCATTGTGCTGGGTCCAAGCCATTGAACAAAAACCACTATAGTTTTTTTAAAGTTTTTGTTTTGTTTTGTTTCAAATTCCTATTTTCATATAGTAAAGCAATGTACAAGAAGAATACAAATAAAGTACAATATATACATAAATACATTTCATGTTTAGTTACCATATTTTGTATTTTTCTTTTCAAAAAGTGCAGGGGACAATTTAAGTGTGGTGGTAGGATGGGGAGGGGAGGGTGTGATGTTGGCAAGACAACAAGATAAAAGAAACATGTGTATGGTTGCAGGAATGAACCATGTATCAGGATGCTTGACGTTACTTTTTCAGAAGTTGGCTCCAACTGGAGTTGATCTCATTTTTACGGCACCCAATCGCCTTGCCATAACAGGGATTATTAACAGGGATTATTAACAGGGTTTATTTAATAGGGTTAAATAATTAATCAATTAGCTGGGTTTATACTCAATTACAAGATATTGTCCCGTCAGTGCAACAAGAAGGCTCCATCTTCAATGCTAAAGCACTTAAGATTGTGCCTTGTTGCCCTCAAGGGACAATTTACAATTATTTTGAGGGCTCCTCTGTACTAACATACTTTTTTTCACAATATTTAGTATCATATTTTGGGTGGGAACTCCACTCCGTGGTTGGTTCAACAGTAATCCTCTCGTAACAAAAATAAAAGGTCAAACTGAAGTGAAATCTGCATATGCACACAAACAGATATCGTCCCCTTACCGGTAAGCAAATATCAACCTGTTACACAAGTTTTATTTCCTTTCCCAGAAATGACGGCATGAAGTGTGATTACTAATCAACATTAACATACAAGTAATGAAAGGAAATAAAATCCAAAACACTATCAACACTATCATTTAACCTCAAAAAAGTCTGCAGAGAAAAACACTAACTTTCATTCCACATACACCTCTGCACTTATTAACTGAAACACTGGAACTCACCTGTATATTGGAAATATTGTATGTATATCTTCTGATATACTAGTGAATAAGCCAGATCAAGAAGGACCGGGACACAAATAATCAATATTCTACTTGAGTGTGGTGACTGCCGATGCATGACAGATTATTGTCAACTCAAGCGACTTCGGTATGCATACATGAAATTTAAATGAATATTACAGACTCAATTACCTACTTCAATTCATTCCAAATAAGGACAACAGTACTAACAAGAGATTTCAATTAAACACCTAATTTACACTTGAATTGCCAAGAATATTTTTCTAACATTAAATATTAAAGGCTTAATTAGTTTCCTCTCATGTGCTTTCTCTAAAATATCCAGAAGGCTTAGCCATGAATTATACTGCAAGGTGGTGAGGGTAGTTGTTTCAAACCCAAATATGTGACCTTAATGCAGGGATTTTTCTTAGGCCTTAGAAAATTAAAAATCTGTTTCTCGGGCCCTCCTGCATGGTCATTTTGGCTGCCGCATGCAATTTGAAATTCCATGAGGACGTAAACAGGATCACATTCTATTCATATGTGGATGCAGTGTGCAACATTTGAGTCGAGTTAGTCCAGAAAGAAAGGGGCAAAACATTTGGGATTAGGAATTTCATTTAGGCCTAAAAAAAAGTTCAAAATCTGTTTCTCAGACCCTCCCACATGGTCCTTTTGGTTGCCGCATGCTCTCTTTTTACATCCAATGCCAACCTGAGAAAAATGAAAGTGTCAATGACACTGTAGCTCAACTTGACAAACTTGAACTTGGCAAGTTATAAATGAAATGGCAAAATTGAAGATCATTGGGACCAATGTCAGTTTTTTTGCCAGTGGCAACATTTTTGGACAGAAACCGGAGAAAATCAATAGCTCCCATCTAGAGGCCTCCCCAAACAAGCATGCCAGGTTTCAAAGCAATCCGATCATAAATGTGCACTGTAGGGTGTACAAAAGGGAAATATTGTGGTCTGACTAGACTAAATTCTAAGAACGTTGGCCGTGGCAACATTTTTTGACGGAAATGGAAGAAAATCGATAGCTCCCATCTAGAGGTCACCGTAAATAGGCAAGCATACCAGGTTTCAAAGCAATCTAATCATAAATGAGCCCTGTAGGGTGAGCCAAAGGGAAATATTGTGGTCTGACTAAACTAAGTTCTAAGAATGTTGGCTGCGGCAACATTTTTTGATGGAAATTGAAGAAAATCGATAGCTCCCATCTAGAGGTCACCCCAAACAAGCATGAAAGGTTTCAAAGCAATCCGATCATAAATGTGCCCTGTAGGATGTGCCAAAGGGAAATATCGAGTCTTCTGACTAAACCAAGTTCTAAGAACGTTGGCCGCGGCAACATTTTTTGCCGGAAATTGAAGAAAATCGATAGCTCCCATCTAGAGGTCACCCCAAACAAGCATGCCAGGTTTCAAAGCAATCCGATAATAAATGTACCCTGTAGGGTGTGCCAAAGGGAAATATTGTGGTTTGACTAAACTAAGTTCTAAGAACGTTGGCCGCGGCAACATTTTTTGACAGAAATTGAAGAAAATCGATAGCTCCCATCTAGAGGTCACCCTAAATAAGCATATCAGGTTTCAAAGCAATCAAATCATAAATGTGCCCTGTAGGGTGTGCCAAAGGGAAATATTGTGGTTTGACTAAACTAAGTTCTAAGAACGTTGGCCGCGGCAACATTTTTTAACGGAAATTGAAGAAAATCGATAGCTCCCATCTAGAGGTCACCCCAAACAAGCATAAGAAGTTTCAAAGTAATCTGATCATAAATGCGACCTGTGAGGTGTGCCAAAGGAAATTGTGGACGTACGTACTAACGTACGTACGTACTAACGTACGTACGTACGTACTAACGTACGTACGTACATACGTACGCCGACGGACGAGAAGTGATGGCAATAGCTCAGCTTGACTTTGTCAAGTTGAGCTAATAAAAATTATGTATATTATTTATATTTATATATTTATTGGGGATTTAATGACACTTTCGACAGCCAGGGTCCCTTCATGTCGGACAGTTTTACGGATGGAAGAAGCCAGAGTACCCAGAGAGAACCACTGAGTAATGGCAAGCAACTGTTAGATATGTCTGATATATTACCCCAAGTTAATAAAATTGATAAATTTGTCCCTTGAGTGCTTTTGCACTGCAAAGCTTTCTTGCAGTCAAGGGATGAAATACACCACCACCTATGTTATTCTGTAGATTGTGAGGACTAACACATAAAACTTACCAAGAATATGAGCTTTTTGATGGCAAAAAAATAATTACAAAAATAGAAAATAAAATTAAAAAAATGCCTACCCACATGCAATTTTACAAAAAAATGGCCTGAGAAACAGAAGATCTACTTTGTGGGGCCCCATATATAATTTTTATAATTCAATTTAATTATTGGGGCCTCTTTCAGCTTCAGTGGCTACATCATGACCATAACACAAGCTTAATTTGCAGGCAAGAATTTACAACTTCCTTCGACTGGATTCCAAAAATGTTCCAACTTTTGAAGACTTTGTGGCAAACAATGGGCTGGGGAATGGGAGTGAGCATGTTACACCATCCATACACCCTCTTCCCTCTAGTCAAATCGCTGTCCAGGTTTTGATTACCACTGTGTCCTATTATACTAGAGGTGAAGAATTCGAAACCTTTTCAGGGTTCCTGCAGGCATGAACTGATCAAATTGAAGGCTATTCAAGGACATTTCTTCACATTTTAATGATTTTTCCAGGCCCAACAATAGCCAAATTCACGGATTTTCAAGGCTTCACATTCACTAGTCCAACTAGGACCATGTGGTGGTCATTACCTCCTCCTCCCACTTCCATTGAAGGGAAGTGGGAGGAGGGGGATAAGGACCAGAGGGTCATAGTTAGGACTATGCCTTCATGTAATCGGACATATAAAACGACAGAGTTATGACTATTCATCAGCATATTTAATTTGTGAATATTCAAGGCTTTTCAAGGCCTTCTGGCCCATTTTTCAGTATTTTAAGGCTTTAAAAACCCTTAGTAAAATTCAAGGCCATTCCTTGAATCCAAGGCCCCATGGGAACCCTGCTTTTAGAGGAAACAAAGCGATGCTTCACCTCCTAGTTTTCTCAAATGCGAAATACACTTTATATTCTATCTTTCTAATAATGGATAATGTGGGAGTGCAACAGCAGCATAGCCATAGGGGAAATTAGAGGGGGGATTGGGGGCTCTCACTCTTCCTGAAAAATACCAACCAGTCTGTATATGGGCCGTGAGCTGCGAAACGGGACCTTACAGGATATCCAATGAAAACGGAGAAAGACGTCAAAAACGAATGACGTAAAAATTGTGGGCGTGATCAAATAAGTTTTATAAACACACGCGGCTTTTTATTTTTTTTCTTTCCACACGAGGAACGCACAGATTTAATGTATTTAATAAATTAAAACTGGTTACCGTAACTAAATAAATGTTTTATGTCGGAGATAGAATCAGACTCTCAAAACATTCTCTTGAATTCTGATGAATTGAACAGTTCTTTGCCAACGAAATATCCGAGGCGACAGTGCAACACACGTTCTTGACTTTCAAGAAGACGTGTTGTCTACTGTGTAGCAAACCAGCTTCAGGCGTATCCAATTGTTTGGTTGTTTCCATATGACTTTACATGTTTCCTATTAATCGATGACATTAATGTCATAAAACTTCGAGGCACACAGCATTGTCTGTTGAAAATTAACACACACAAAAGATATATTGACAAAAAACACGCCGATTTCATTGTTTTCCAAGAGAGTTCGATGGGCTGTCAGCAGACGTGAAACGACTGATTTTTCGCTTCACTCTGTTTGACCTGGTTAGAATGACGTTTCGCACTCTCTGAATTGTTTACATCAACGAATGTTTCTATTTTTAAATCACGGCGTGACATCGAAAAGAAAGTTGCCGAGAACTCAGGTTTAAAAATCATCTTTGCTCCCCACACTTGTTCTAACATGAATTCATCATGTTCATGCAGTAATACCTTCTGAAAACCAGTTACAAGTTACAAATTTTATGTGCCTGGAATAAAATGATTTTTAACGTAGGAAGGTTTTTTTTGTTGCTGTTGTTTCTGTTTTTATTTGAAGTTCCGCTGTGGCGTAAAAATGACTAAAGACGGTAAAGTTGTCTGTTCTGTATTCAAGCTCTGCTCTCCGTCACTACTAGTCAATACAGTAGGCCTACACATCTATAGATCATACTACACTGACAAAGCCTTGCGGTGTTCTATTTTCTAACAGCATAGATGGACTGTGAAATTGAATGTGATTTGTTTTCTACAGCCCTGGATGCAGCATGTCCACAGCCTAAGTTCTTTACAACCTCAAATTCAAAAGCTGCAACATCTCATGTCAAGCGCAGTAACTTATGACCAGTGTTGATGCTACGGATGGGGGTGAGGTGAAGGGCATTTACCCCGTCCCCAAACATAGATTTTGCCAGCCATCCCATCCCCTTTCTCCTATTCATCACAAACACATTCACACACCCCTCTCTCTCACAAACGTTGACTCTGCTTTTTTTGTTTTTCCCATTACACACCCTGCCGATGAACTTATCCAGTAAAGAACCACAAGCTCGTATGCAGTTAGCCAATGCAGATTCTGAATCTTGCCCTCAAAATATGGGTCGTAGGCCCTACTTCATTATTTTCAATGTTCAAAAACTGTAAACCTTTAGAAGCCACAAGAATAGTCCGAAAGCACATTTTTTTGTCTGTTTTTTTTTTTATCTGGGAGGAGGGGTCTGGGAGCTCGAGAAAAAATGAATCACCTCCCCTTCCCCTCCCCTCCAAAATAATAATAATAATAAATAAATAAAAATAAAACCCTCCAATAAATCTTTAAGGATTGCTCCTGCCTTAAAAAGTATTGATATGCACCTCGAGCCCCCCCCCCCCTCTCCATGGGGAGCATATCATGTCCCCTACTTGCCCACTCCCCCCCCCCCCACCCTCCAAGCAAGATTTTCTAGCGCCACCCCTGTTACTGGTCAGCTTTGGTAGCTCACAATTGTGTCAGTTTTTCTTTCAACTGGAGGCTTATTAATTTTGTGATTGTGATGCAACTCAATTAGGCTATATTCATTAAACAAAATTTTTAAAATTGACAAAATTCGATTAGGCTATCTTTCAAAACTTTCCTTCGAAGCTGTTCGAGAAACATTTCTCGGTTCTGGTAATTGTTGCTGGGACCAATAATGTGTACCATTTTCCTAAACTCATTTTAAGAAGGGATTTGCGTTTCAAAGAAGTAGAAAGTTAAAAAAAAAAACCTTTCAGTTTTATTCAAGTCCTCATAAGAGGGGGGGGGGTGCTTTATCTGTAAACAAAAATACACGAGGCCCCAAATTTAGCCCTTGGAATAACCTCTGGTTGAGTCAGAAAAACATTTGCAGGATGCTAGGCCTCGTGGGGTGCGTCCCCCCCCCCCCCCTCGAAGATGAACCATTTTTTTTTCAAATCCACTTTTACACATTTATTTCGCTGATAAAAGACCTTTGAGCATTGTTATATCTTTGGTGATCTCTTAAGAACATGATAGCTAAAAGATATAGGTTTTATTTGCTTTGAAAGTTACTTCTTCTGTTTTCATATTTCTCATCAAAACTGGATTTTTGCACACACACACACACACACACACACACACACACACACACACACACACACACACACACACACACACACACACACACACACACACACACACACACACACACACACACAACACACGCACGCACGCACGCGCACGCACGCACGCACGCACGCACGCACTCACACACGCACGCACGCACGCACGCACGCACGCACGCACACACACACACACACACACTCAAAAAATGGCTCAGATTTTGTTTTTAGGTAGTCCAGGGGCAGAATGTTGCTTTTTCGGCCTCGTGTACTTTTTTTTTTTTCTTTTTTTACAGCTGACCTCCCACTAGTCCTCATGAACTGAAGTCCCTTCGTGACAATTCAGTTCTTTTTTCTGATGAAACATGAAAGAATAATTTTGTTCGAATGATTGGTTGGGTGGTAAGGTAGACTGCATGTAAGCTTGAAATAATTAGATGATGTAATTTCACTGCATCATGATGCCAATATCACAAACACGCATACACAACAACACATAAGGGAATACCCGTGAGCGGTGGGGTGGGGTAAAAATAATACACTAGGTCCGAAAAGCAATGTTCTGCCTTGGACTATATCTGGAAAAACAATTTGAGCATAAAAAATTGTCTTTTTTTGGGGGGGGGGGGCAATTTTTGTTTTCAATTTTGGTGTACGACAACCTTTAAAAAAATATCTTTCAAGGCAAATGAAACTTAAGTGACCACTAATGACATGCATGACAATGCTCAACAGTTTTCTATTACTGAATGTAAAAAAGTAGATTTGAAAAAATGCTTCGGCCTCGGCGGACCGCCTCTCCCCGGGACCCTGTGTCTTGCAGTTTTTACCTGCCACCTCCCTCAACAAATCGTGTTTTTATTTATTTATTTACTTTTTACAACTGATCCACCCCTCCCCCCTCCACCCCACCCCACCCCGGAATACCGAGCGACAAAAACAAAAACAATACTTACCCTGTTATCGTGTAAAATAACTTATTTTGCAGAGTATTGTTTCTGTTTGCTTGTTTGGGTTTTTTGTTCACTGATCCCTTTTCTCCTGGCAGGAGCGAGAGGTGGGAGGGAATGGGAGTTGTCTTGAAAAACTAGAAACTACAGTCGGCAATCGATAACTCGAAATCGGATGATTCGAATATATGAGATAACTCGAAGTTGGCTATCGGTCCTAGCAATCAGGGACAAGCAGTCCCCCTCCACCCCTCCCAGGAAATATAGACCATCGCTGTTCTATATTTTCTGGGAGGTGTGGAGGTGGTACCTTTGGCCAGATTACAAGTTTCTGTATTCTTGTGTTCAAGGCTTCCAAATCCCTCAAATACATCTCAAGTGCCTAGCCGGGATAAGTCGAAGTTATCGGCCGGTCCCGTAAACTTTGAGTTTCGACTGTACATGTGATTTGTGATTCTGCAAAACGTGTTAATGGTGGTGTCGAAAAGTACTGAAAGGCAACAAAATTTAGAATTGGGAAGACAATCTTGCAGTACATTCTACTTCAAGATAACTTGTTAATGGAAATAAATAAATCAGTTTTTGTGATGTGCTTAAAATTATGTTGTCTTCAAGATTTCTTTTCACGCCATTTCCTTTCCAAGAAAATGATCGCATTTGTCAGCCAACGTTTTACCTATGCAACAAAATATTACAGGTGCCTCTCTGTGCATACACTTCTATGGGTGTAGTGGTTGATTCTGACCCCTCGATCCACTTTCAGATTCGAGTTTAGAGCCTCCGACAAATACGCTTACTGAAAAATCATAACGCCTCCAATTATTTCCCTACTAATTTATTGGCTGATACTGGGAAATTAATAGAAGAAATGTTGTCACCAAGATGAGATACGCGATTGCTCATTCTCACACATTGCTTCTAACTTTAGAGTCAGTGTCAGTGAAAAAAAAAACTGTCCAGAGACGTCAGGTTACCAAGGGCTGGATTCAGAAATATGAGGGCCTGGGCAGCCTCGAGTAGAAGCTCAATTTTTTCTTACGCTCATCACAAGCAGATCCCAAAGTGGTCTGGCCGACGAGCGGCTTAATTGGGGTCCTGTGGGGGGGGGGGGGGGGTGGAGGCGGGGGTGTTACCCCAGGTAAATTCGGATTTCTGGAGGCTCTCAGGAAGTTTCTGAAAGCACTCTGAGCTCCAAAATGTGTAACATTTCAACAGGAAAATGGGAATTTCGAACAACATGACAAAATTCCCTGCCAAATGTGGGAGCCCTTCAAATGTGGGGGCCCTGTGCGTCCGCCCAGTCTGCCCATTCTTAAATACGGCCTAAGGTTACCTGACTGCCCTGGGAATATTTGTTTCGGTTTTTCTCATCGAATAAAGGGATATATGACCTATTTGTGGCCTATAACAGCCTCTCCCGATAAAAGGAGTAAAACTTGTGACAATATATATCAGTCACATTTTTAGGTTTCTTGTATAGAAGACTCATGCGGCCATTAGCTGAACCTAACTTTTATTTAAATACAATTTGCGATTTATGTGATTATTTATTGGTACCAGCATCAAGGCTAGACTCAACATAACTATAAAGTCAAGTCTTGCCAATCATTTATGCCAACGTTTCCCACTTACTGAGGGATGGCACCAAGCGGCGTTGGTTACCAAGTCCTATTTTACCTGGGCGTCCCACGGGAAGAAGTTTTGAGATTGATATTGATGCGTTTGATATCACCAACACACATACCCCACACTGACCTTGATAATCCCTCCAGGCAAACATTGAGACTAATGACAATCAGGCAACTTTCGAAGGAAACTCACATAGGTATTGGCTGAATCTACATTTGATTTCAAGACGTTTTAAAATTGAAATTGTTCAGTTTGATGGCCCGCTCCACGAATTATATAGGGCCTACATGTTCAGGCCCAAACGTGTTTCAATGTTATGTTTAAAATCGAGACAAAGTTTATAGTTAGGCTTCACCACAACTAAATGTGTTTAGAAATTCCAAAGTATAAGTTGTGTTTTGAAGCAACTGAACATCTTAACACGTTCCCAAATTGGGCAGAAACTGACGAGAAAAAACACTTTTGTGCGTAATCCTTGCACTTCAGGGGTGCTTAGAAATTGAATACGAGATTTTGTAAGCATTTTGGTGTTTAAATTACAAACCAAAATACGTGCTTTGACACTCAGTAATCATGTCTTTGTCTTGTGAATATCAATTAATCCAAAGCTTGTTAGGGGACAAACATAAGAGAAAATAACAATTTAAAATTAATGAACACATTAATATTTAGCAAAAAAAACAAACAAAACCCCCCCAGCCTGTATTTGTTTAATAATTTTTACAGTGGTCAGAGAATAGGCCTGTACGCATGTGCATGGGGGGGGGGGGGGGGGGGGGGGGGGGGGGGGGGATGAATACTCACTGGCGTAGCAAGGATTTTTGATTGGGGGAGCAAAATATACGATCGAATGTATGTGTAGTATGCTGGGGTGGTACATTTAGATAATTCTCTATACAGAGCTATGCAAATGGAAGACTTAAGAGTCACTGGTACTGCATAGGGAATAATAACATTTTACCACAAAATTATCAGGGTGAATTTTAATGCAGTACTGTTGTATGTGAATCCATCTATGAATAAAACTCTAAGAATTGTTTTCCTGAAGTCGTCATTCGTCATTAAGGGGACAGGATATGTTATAGGCATAATATACCACGCTGGCTGGCGTGGGTGGGAGTGAGTACGTACTACCATTGGTTGGAGATTCGGTGTTAGTTCTCTCGAGAAAAAATTGTCCGCCGTGCTCTGATGCCTTTGCGATGTTGTGCAAATTGGCCCATATTGCCATTATTGGAGATGGCACTATAAAATTTCTGGTCGACCCGTTTTTGTTTTTTTTTGTTTTTTTTTTTTTCTTTTTTTTGTTGTCTGTTTTCAGCCTACTAGTTATATTGGTGAGGAGGGTCGTGTGTTAATAGATTTTCTTTATTCAATTTTGCCGATGCATGCAAAGCAGCCGAAAACGTGCAAAAAGCATCACCCCCGCTCCCCCACCCCCCAACAACAACAACAACAAAAACAAAAAAACAAACAAAAAACAAATATTAAATGAACAAGAAATAAACAAAAATGAAAAACCTGACAGCTCGGGAAAACAAATATTTTTCAAAACGTTCTTTGCAGATTGCTCCCCACTCACCGTGAATTAAACCATATCCACATTGAATTAAAGCTCAGATGGTAGTTTGTTATCTTCCTTCATTCTTAAATATTTCATTTTTTCGAAAAAGAAATAACTTGTTACTGTTCGCTAAACGTTCACATTTTCACGAGAGATAACGTTGCACACATGCGTCGTATAAGTATTACGTTGAAACGTCAAACGGTCGATTCAAGTTATGGAGCTCTTGGACATCCCACTTTACACGTCGCGTTGACCCATTTATAAATGTCGGATGAACCTAAAGTAAACTTTGTTGGAATCCTCGATTTCAGGAGAGTAGAGATGTAACTCTAATTCAATTTCGAATTTTTGACCCCTAAGGTCCCTTTTCGCAGCTAACGGCCCATATATATTCTTGTTTGAAATCCCTTGAAACTGATTTATGGATGATTTATTTATAGTTACTCCTTCACTCTGTGGGTACTTAACCCTTTGATACTTTTGTATATCTTATGACGTATGAAATAAAACAGCGCGTTGATACTTTGTGGTAATTTGTTTTGTTATTATTTTTTGATTTTTTAAAGTTTTTACCTCAATTCCTATTTTCTCCCAAATAGTGCTCAGTGACAACCATTGAGCTAAATGTTATTGCAGCTCAAAATACTTATATAATTCTGCTGTCCAGACTTCTTAACTAGTAAAGCCACTATCAGGGCTTTCAAAAAATGAGGATACCAGAGCAAAAGCCAACACTTCCCTTGCTTATATTTCATATTCAGTCAAACACAAATAATAGTGTGTTTATATTAATTTGTTTTATTACAAATTATTGGAGAGTGCCTGTAGGCACTCTCCAATAATTTGTAATAAAACAAGTTTTGAATAACAAATTCAGATCACCAAAAATAATCTAGCCCTCAACCAGATAATCACTTATGTGAAAAATATCTTATTTGTACTTTCCGACGTTTGATGTCGCATTTTGAAAAAATGTTGAAGAAACTGAATTCCCAGTGACGTTTGATTGTCAGGATAATTAAAGTCTCAAAGGGTTAACTGGTAGAGTACTGGAAGCCCATATTTGGGCTCTATTCTGAAGTGCAGGTACTGCAAATTAAAGGCTTCAAATTCAGTGGCTATGCTTCATATTATCTTGGTTGTAATATTATTTAGTCTGTTAGGATTGCCTTGTTACAATTTACGGGAGAGTGCCCATCATTGAATGAATTTTGATGGTCTTAAATAATTTAGCACTCTACCAGTTTAGCCTTTAAAAGGTATTCAGGTTGCCCCAATTGGCATAAGAAATTGGGGTTTTTTCTTCACCAATCGGACCTGTTAAATCTCCCAGTTTCGCTGGGAGACTCCCAGTTTCGCTGGGAGACTCCCAGTTTGATGCTCAGCCTCTCGCCCTCAAGGTAACATCATATTTTCTCCCACTTTGACATGTTTTCAAAAAGTTATTCAGTAAACAAAAACTATGCATACAAGTGTATTATATTTGATATAGGTGTCATTTACTATAAATATTTCACTTATATCCCTTTTTTTTTTTTTCTCATTTCAATTGAGCTGTGTGGTCAATTTATGAGTGCCAAAGCAAAAAAGGTACTATTTTGTTATAGTTATCCCTTCACTTCCTGGGTACATAAGCCTTCAAAAGGTACTCAGGGTGCCCCAAATGATATTAGAAACAAGGCCACTGCAAGGCATGGGCTACGTCCCCAACAGTAAGTTAAAAAATGAACAAGATATCAAATTTTCAAAGTCGAAAAAATGGAAAATGGGCCATAACTCAGCCAAAATTGGTGGGACTGAACCCAATTTTCATTTAGACTTGACCTGCATATTTCTGAGACAAAAATACATATAAAATTTGGTGTTGATTCAATAACTCAAACTGTAAAGTTATCAGCTGGACATCCAATTTTCAAAGTCAAAAAAATGGAAAAAGGGTCATAATCAGCCAAAATCTGTCAGACCGACCCCAAATTCGAACTTGATCTGCATATCCTTGAGAAATCCTATCTACAAAAACTCACACTAAAGTTATCTTCCAGACACCCAATTTCCAAAGTTTGGAAATTGGGTGGAAAATTGTGTCCTCCCCCACCCCTCCCCCACTTCAGTTAGCCTGACTGTCCCTGGAGTGCAGCCCTTTGGTTGAAGCACCATACATTTGGTTATGAGATCATCAGATCATATTTGACATGTGTTGCTTGCATGTTGTGTTCTTTACAAAAACACTTAACACCACTTACTCCTGTGAGAGCATTGTATTGCAGTGGCTGATGCATACCGCAAGTTGCTTGTACACAACCCAGCATCTAATATGATACAATTCTCAACTTCACATGAGTACCATCAATAAGTTGATGGCACTTGTCAATGCCAAGTAGTTTTCTCAAAATAATCTAGCTTTTTCCATCTGCCATAAATCGTTCAGACTTGACATAACCTTGTTGAAAGAGCTATTGAAACTTGTGAATGCAAGAAAAATAGGACCAAATGTTTCCTTTCACAATTAAGTGCAGATAGATTCAAATCCATATATAATGCACCGTGCATTGTATTATTAATTGCCACTTCTGTGAGGCAGTTTAGGCTATGAGGTTGACATTGTAAGGGGTTGCAGATGATATATTGAGGAAGTGCATGTGCAATATACTTTTTCATTAAAAGAAGGAAAGTTGGTGTGCTAACTGCTCTCTCATCTTCAGGCAATGAGAAGAGAGGAGTTGCCATAATGAAAGTGAAACTCAACCTTGCAAAGGTGGACGCGATTGAGTGTGGTGGAAATATGGTTCTCTGAGTATACAAAAGGACATCGATGATGAGATAACAATTTATTTACTCATTTATTGGGGTTTAATGACACTTTTGACAGCCAGGGTCACCTTGTGTCAGACAGTTTTACAGGTAGAGGAAACCAGAGAGAATCAGTGAGCAGCTGTCAAGACTCCCCAACGTACTAACCCCACACAAGCAGTGTTACCAATGCCACCATACCCTCATGCAGGCAATCAGGATTAAGTGTCTTGCCCAAGGACACAACACAGTTACCCCTGGTGGGAATCAAACTGTAGACCTTTTGCTTTGAAGTCCAATGCCATAACCACTGAGCCACTGCGCTCCTGGAATAACTATTAATAAACTTCTAGTGTTCCACTTCTGCTCTGAATTGAGTTACCAGATAATAATTTTAGTGAAAGAGGACAATCATATGTTGTTTAACCCTTTACCCAATGCAGACAATATCAAAATTTATTATTACTTTTCAACTGGCAGTATTGTAAATTAGGGCCCTGCGAAGCTTCAAGATACTCTTCAATTTCAAGTCTTAAGTTGCTCTTCGGGTCGATTCAAATTGGCTGCATGATTTTGTTTCCATTCAAATCTTCAGTCATCTCTGCCGTCTCACAATAGGTATAGTTCTGGTGGAAAATGTACATGAATAATATTGAAAAATAAAGACTTGAGTGAAGTTTCTGCTATCTAAACAGAATCAACATTTGTACCCATACCACCAGCCATGCTAATTCCAGTCTCACGACACACTATCACTGTTGAAAGAACATTTAAAGTTTCCAGGCAATATCAACGATGAGCTGCTAGCGGCAAGACCTGTGCATTGACTAGTATTGGTGATGCTCATACCCATTTCTGTTTCTGAGCTAGAGTCTTTACTGTTTGACATTTCAACTACATCACCAAGGCATATGCCTTCGACAAAGGCATGCCTTGGTGATGTAGTTGGAATATTTTATCAGTCAGGACATGAGCCATCACTGTTAGAACAAGGGCAATGCTAAGTTCAAAGTAGCCTTGAAGGTATTGTGGGATAGAAAAATTTTCTAAGTGGAAAGAGTGAAAACAGAAAAATTTTCTAAGTCGAAAAAAGGGCCATAGCTCTGGGAAAAATTAATAGATGGAACCCATTCTTTGCGCATATCCGTTCCCCCGTGCAGGTCTATCAGCATACCAAAGGAGATCCAAATCCAGGTGATGGTGTTGAAATTACAATGCAAAACGTTGTACGGACAGACAGATGGACAGATGAGACCGACAAAGACAGACAGAGGGCTTCACTAGATACCCCTGAATCCTCCTTCGAAGGTCGGGGGCATAATAAATGAGGTTTACAGCACCCTATTGCCCTAGTTGGTCATCTTCAAGTTGCCGTGATTCGATTCGATTTGAATTCAAATACTCGACCCTGAATTCAATTCGAGATTCTGTTATGGCAGTGTCAACTCTGTCGGCATTATTTAACACAGAGTGAAACTATGATGAGACAAAATGACAGAATATGCCTAGAAGATAATAAAGTGGAAGCCTTTTAAATGGGTAACCACAATGCTAGTGAAAAATATTCAGTTAACCCTTTACCCAACGAATCGCCCGCATCCGCCCGCGTAATATGCAAATTCAGCAGTTGAAAAAATATTATTTTTCAAAAAATTTCAACAAAACCATATCATGTGACCCCTCATTGGAACGAGCTCGTCGAGCTCGTTCCAATGAGGGGTCACATGATATGGTTTTGTTGAAATTTTTTGAAAAAATAAAAAAAATGATAATTAAAATAATAAATTTTGATATCGTCTGCGTTGGGTAAAGGGTTAACTGGATTCAATTTTACAGGCATTTGGTAATTTTCCAGTACTCTAGTGATAAAATGAGTATTTATTCCATTATTAACAGCAAATTCACATGAACCTGCTGTATTTATTAAACAATATAGGGTTGTCCACTTTCGCTAAATCTTTTGGAATACTATTAACTCATTACCGGAGCAGAAGTGGAGCACAGGATGGATATTATTAGTTACCCCGTGTCTGATCACGTGGTACGGGTTTTTACCTACCCGAAGCCAGCCGTATCCCATGAGGCCGAAATCGGCCGAATAGGATACGGCTGGCTTCGGGTAGGTAAAAACCTGTACCATGTGATCAGACACGGGGTAACAAATTTATCTATTGACTTTCCATTTTAGAAAGACAATCTATTTCATGTGTGAACAAACACAGCATGAGATCTTTTATCTTCCATTGTTGAGCCATACAGGTTTCTGTAGAAAGATAATAAATTGATTTCGATGAACGCATCTTCTACGGGGTATGGACAATTTGTAGATTTCGGAACGAGGCTTCCACTGGGTATGGGAAATTTGTCAGTGGCTGGGCAGACATATCGATGGTTTCAATGAATATGGTCTCATACCACGTATCTATCAACCAATCAAATAAAAAAATTCACTTTAGCAATAGATAATAAGAATTATTCAGTGACCATGTACAGGAGAATCTTTAGTCTGACAGGTTGCACATAGGGCTGCCCTTAATTTTAATTGGAAAACCCCATACAAATTTTCTTTGTAATCAATATATCAGTCGCAAGATTACACTTTCACTAAAGGAGTTTCCTGTGGTTACTGACTATCAGTCAGTCACCTGTTGCATCCAGAGAATGCCAGGAATGCACTATTTTCTTTGGAAGTGGTTGAACTCGACCTAATTACCAATAAAGTCAGTCCCTTTGTTTAAAATTTTAGTTATTCTCATCAAGGTTGCAATGCGTGTAAGCATCAACAAATTCTTAAAACTTGGAAATTTTACCCTCCACTGTCCCCGACATCAATGGGCGTCTTATCTGCCCATCTCCGTTTTACGTGTACATATCTTTATATCTTTCATACATTCATATTTTTTCATTTTGTTTACATTTTGTTGTTTTTTCAGCATTGTTGTCGCGTAAAAGACATAAAATCATTAAATGGCAGCTTAGTCCAATTTCATTCTATCCAGTCTTCTGTTGTCATTTCATACCAGCGCCTAATTTTATGTTGGTTAATAAATATCTTGTTTGCCAGAGCTCAATGAGCTCCGTCAAACAAAACATAATAGAATAAATACTTCTATTGGCTCTACTGAGATGATATATGTCTAAAAGCATTGGGAATTCAGTGGTTGTCAAAGAAATGTTTAGAAAAATCACAAGACATTTATATAAATTCAATTATTTGGGAGTTTTATAACAAGGGAACTGTGAATTGCCAATTTTGATCAAATTGAATACCGAATCGAATTGGAGAAAACGAATCAAATTTTGAATCAAATTTTGATTCAAATCACAGATAATGGATACGTCGTCAAAAGAAAAAGGTTTTTTTTTTTTAAATAATACCCCTGATTATTATTAAAAGACACACAGTTATGTCGAGTGCATTTTTCGCCTTTCTCTTCCCATGCTATAAACTGAGATATAAAGCAATATACTGACTATTGATTGAAACTATTCGAATTGACTTTGTAGCTTCAAAACTGCAGCAATAAACATTTTTAAACAAATCTGGCTGATAGGGCTGATACCTCACTTTTATCATGTTTTCTTGGAAAAAAAGTTTGTTCAAATCAGATCGACTCCATCCAGTCAATAAGCCATTTGCTTTAAATAAAAATGTGGAATGACTAAAACGAAACGACAAGAGGCCTGTCCCGCCTAGAGGGCCACTGATCGCATGGGCATGGTTTCTAATACTAATATTGTTACAAACTTTAGCCGAAAAATTTTCAGTTGTCACAAAAATTATGGCTTGGATCGATTACACACCGCCTATTGACATTACATGACGTTATAAAGTTTGGTCCAAAAATATTCAGTAGTTTAGAAATTATGGCTCGGACAAACAAATATCATAAAATATCTAAGATTTTCTTGATCCTGTGACCTTGACCCTGTGGGTTTACAGACCGTAGAATAATTGATGACACACCGTCTTTTGATAATAAATATTGTTATGAAGTTTGGTGTAAAAATATTCAGCGGTTCAGAAATTATGGCTCGGACAAACAAATATCATAAAATATCTAAGATTTTCTTGATCCTGTGACCTTGACCCTGTGGGTTTACAGACCGTAGAATAATTGATGACACACTGTCTATTGATGATACATATTGTTATGAAGTTTGGTGGAAAAATATTCAGCGGTTTAGAAATTATGGCTCGGACAAATAAAATGTTGACGATGGACGGATGGACGGACAGATGGACGACGGACGACAGACGACGGACGAATCAGTATAAGAAAAGCTCTGCTGACTTTGTCAGTGGAGCTAATAATTCAATGCTGAATGGAGTCGATCCACTTCTAAATTAAAGTCTGCTCTACTTTTGTTTGTACAATAATCAGGGGTATTCTTTTAGAAAACCGTTGCTTTTGATGATGTATCCAGTAACTGTGATCGAACAGAACAATACTCAATGTAAAATAATGTGATCATGTTGTGGAACGAATCATTTATTGAAGTTGAACAGATGAATAACTTTTCAAAGTTCGAAACTGGAAATTTTTATAAATGGTCACTGGTCATAATGCACAATACATTGAAATGAGCAGTTGTAGCTGTAACAGTTTGTAGTGATGATGTTACAACTGTTGCAGCTACTTCGCTACAAACACTGTTACCACTACAAGTCAGTTACATTTCTACTCAGAACAGTACTCAATACGAAATAATGTGATCAATTACAATCTCTAAACATTCACGGTTTGGCCGAAGTATATTAAAAAATATTCAAATTTCCTATTTCAAATCGAAACGAATCAAATATTGACTTTCAAATCGAACTTCTGCTGGAGCCTATTTATAACCTATATTCAATTAACAGGGCAAGTTTGTACCAAGTGTATAGTAAATGGTTTGGTGTTATTATTTTTAATTAACATGATTAATCTTTTATGCGGTTTGTTTAACCCTTTACCTAACATGAAAAGCAGACGACACTTGCAGAAAAATTCTTGAATAACTAACTTTTTTTCATTTTTTGTCTCAAAAACATAGGTTATGACCCCTCGTTGGAATGAGCTCAACGAGCTCGTTCCAACGAGGGGTCATAACCTATGCTTTTGAGACAAAAAAAGAAAAAAATAATGAAAATTAATTGGCGATTTTTTAGAATAGCGCTGGCCGGTTTTGGCCGTTACATTGGGTAAAGGGTTAATGGGGTTTAACTCTCAACCTGCTGAGTGTTGTCAAGATTTTTTTCATCAGATCTAGTCATGGCTGCATTACAGCTGCCATGACTAGATTTGATGAAAAATTCATCTAAATAATATACTACTCAAAGTTTGCTAAGCACCAAATATTTGACACATTGTGAAATTTGCTTGTGACATATTTGGGATATTTTTGGTGGATATGATTGAGGAGTGTATTGAGATGGTCCCCAGTGTTTACATTAGCTCTCTTGACAGGCAGACTTTTCATGACAGTCATGGAAAGCATGTACCCCTTGATTTTCATGATGTTTTCGTGTACTGTATACATATACATAACATGTGTAGGGTATTCAGTCTTCATTTTAACACAAACCCTTGTGATTTAATGATTGAATATGGCAAATGAAAATGTAAGAAGACATTTATTTGTCTGAAGCAGAAATGTGGCGGGCTGTAGGGATGGTGGGGGCAAGGGGCTACCCATCATCAGGTTAGTAAAGCCCTTGGTGTGCACCATATGGTAATCACCAGAGCCTGGGCAAGATTTCAGCAGTATGGCGCACCAGTAAAATGGCATGGTGGTGGCAGAGACAGGGCAACATCTGCAGCTGAAGTCCGGTTTTTGATCATTCAGGCCCATAGGAACAACTTTACCACAGCAACCCAGCTTCGTAGTGACCTTCAGAATGCATTCGGCGTAAATGTTTCGACTCAGACTATCCGGGCAAGATCGCACGAAGGTGATCTCCGATCGAGAAGACCACATATTCACATTCCGCTGTCCCAGTCACGATATGAATGGGCCACGTTGGATGGACCAGAGAAGATTGACGACCTGTCCTTTTTACAGATGAGTCAAGGTACTGCCTAGACCACACATATAGGCATTCTAGGGTATGGAGAAGACCAGGAGAGTGATTCCATGCATCCACCATTGCTGAGCATGACCACTATGGTGGAGGGTCAATCATGGCCTGGGGCCACATCAGCTGGGATGGACGTACAGAGCTTTGTGTCCTTGAACATGGTACATTGACTGCACAGCGGTATATTGATGAGATCCTGGATGTCCACGTCAGATTGTATGCAGTGCAGTGGGTGATAAGATTCATTCTGATGGACTATAATGCCTGTTTTCATGTTGCCCATGCTGTCGGGAAGTACCAACAGAGGGAGGGGATTGAGCGTGTGGACTGGCCAGCAAGATCCCCTGACCTCAATCCATATGAACATGTCTGGAATGAGTTGCAACTTGCAATTTCAGCCTGTCCAGTCTAGCTAAGGAGTGTCCTGGAGCTTGGTGCCAAGCTGGTCCAAGAATGGAACAACATCCCACAAAGGACCACCAGGAACTTGATTGGGAGCATGAGAAGGCGTTGCCAAGCTGTAATTAACAGTAATGGGTCTCATACTTGATTCTGAACCCATACCAGTTCACTCCGTCAACTTTTTGGCAAATTGAAAAATTTCCTCTTTTACTAATAATATTCATTTTCCATGGTTTTCGTATTCAAGAGCTAAAAAATAATGTCAAACACAAATAAAATCTTAATTTCTGTACTTAAATCATTAAAGATATAATTAAATAAAAAATATATACACTTTTCATTACAATATTTCAACTAAAACATAAAACAGGTAGTTGGATATACTTGGTGCTTCGCAAACTTTGAGTAGTATATATATAACTCAAGAAATTATTGACGAAAAAGTCCATTAACTGCACCCAAATTATACTTATTTGAGGGGGCAATAGAAATCCTTTCCTGAGTGGGGAATATCCACCAGCAGCATGTAAAGAGTCAACAACACTTTCAACAGCCAGGGTCACATCATGTCAGACAGTTTCACGGTTGGAAATTATACTGATACAGTGGAACACTGTTAATTGAATAGTCACTTTGCCAATGAAAATTATTCAATTAACAGGAGTATTCAATTAACAGGGATTGTGTCACTTTCCTGTATTCTAGAGATAAACTTAGCAGTTATTCTATTATATCTTGTTTGACAGAGCTCTATGAGCAGGTTACAAGATTTTTTATTCAATTAACAGGAGTTTACTCTACAACCTATATACAATTAACAGGTCAAATTTGTACAGGAGGTATGGTAAATGGTTTTGTGTTGGAAAATTATATTCAATTAACAGAGATAGACAATTAAGAGATATCCAATTAAGTGGGCTCCATTGTTTATTGTTTGAATCTCAACCCACAGGTGAATAAGTGTGAATAAGTTAGCACAAACTGATTGCGATCTGATCAAGAATATTTCCCTCAGGTGATTTATTTCTTTATTGGGGTTTAACAACATGTTTGACAGACAAGGTCACCTTGTGTTGGACAGTTTTATGGGTGGAGAAAGCCAGAGTGACCAGTGAGAACCACTGAGCAATGGCAAGCAACTCTCAGACTCCCCAACATAGTAATTCCACACAAGTAGGGTTAGCATTGGTTGAAGACAAGTGCACCATCGATGTGCAGTACGCCTCTTACACAATGCCACTGTGACCCCACATGGGCAACTGGGATTAAGTGTCTTGCCCAAGGACACAACATGGTTGCCGCAGGTGGGAATCGACCTAAGGTCCCCTCGGCTACTTAGGTAATCACAGTACTGTATGTGCTGATTTCTGGGTGGCAACTCAACTCCATGAGTGTATATCAGTAATCCACTCTTCACAAACTGTATGGTCATGTACAAATGAAATTTCAAGGCTACCCACAACACAAGAGGCCCCACGGGGCCTGAAGCGCTCATCTTGTACAGAACACAATTTAAACAGAGTCCAAGAATGAGTCTACATTAAGCAAGCCATCTCCATAGACTACACTGTCAATCTTTGAGTCCCTCAGGAGTGAAAAAAATAATCTGGGCATCATGCCTTTTCTTCAGCTGATCATAAGTAAAATGCAGAGCTCCCCTATGAAGCCCCTTGATACAACCTATGTGGATTAATCTTAGTACCTCTAGAGGGTACTGAATACAAAATTTTTAATTCTTCAGCAAAATGGCCAATTCCGGCTCCCATAGAGAGCCCAAATATTAACCCAGGCTCTTGATTTGAACACAGTTAAATCTGACTTCCCTAGAGATGTTGTGTACCGAATATGAAAGCATTCTGACTGTTGGATCTGAAGAAGAGAAATTGTAAAGAAATTTCTTCGAATTGCACTAAAATCAAATTTGGGCTACCATAGCGAGCCCAAATATTGACCTATGGATCCGATTTGAACAAACTTGAATCTGACCCCCCTAGAGATGTTGTATACCAAATGTGAAAGCATTCTGACAAGTGAATCTGAAGAAGAAGATTTTTGAAGAAATTCCCTCATATTGTACTAAGTTAAATTTCATGTTCCCATATGGAGCCCAAATATTAACCTAGGCACTCGAATTGAACAACCTGGAATCCGACCCCCCTAGAGATGTTGTATACCAAATATAAAAGCATTCCGACTGGTGGATCTGAAGAAGAAGATTTTTAAAGAAATTTTCTCGTATTGCACTAAGTAAAAATTTGGGATACCATAGTGAGCCCAAATATATACCTAGGGATTTGATTTGAACAAACTTGAATCTGACCCCCATAGAGATGTTGCATACCAAATATCAAAGCATTCTGACTGATGGATCTGAAGAAGAAGATTTTTTTAAATTACCCTCCATATTGAACAAAGATAAAATTTGGGTTTCCGTAGGAAGCCCAAATATTAACCTAGGGACTTGGTTTGAACAATCTAGAATCTGACCCTCATAGCAATGATGTATACCAAATATTAAAAGATTCTGACTGGTGGTTCTGAAGAAGAAGATTTTTAGAGAATATTCCCCATATTACCCTATGTTAAAACTTCGGGCTCCTGTAGAGAGCCCAAATATGAACCAATGAGCTTTATTTCAACAAACTTTTATCTGACCCCCCTATGAATGCTGTATACCAAATATCAAAAGATTCTGATGATTGGTTCTGGAGAAAAGATTTTTTTTAATTTTTGCAAATATGCTGACTCAGCATTTTTTCGATGCCCATTACAGAACACTCTAACATAACCGATGGCAATTTTTTTCTACCATTCAATTCTACTGGTGATAAGGATACTTCATACCAAATAAAAGCTCTCTGTTCCGTGGGGTTTGGGAAATATGGGCGTTTGAAAATATTTCTATTTTTAGCTCCCAGGGTTCCCACGGGGATGCGGGAATTTTTTTTTTTTTTTTTTGCATGGGTCAAGTACTTATGACCCAATACTACCACAAACCAAATTTGGTTCATACCGGACCATCGGTTCAGAAAATAGAAATTTTGGGCGGGGCCAAAAATCTTACCCCTCCTATTACAAAGCCAAATATTAATTTACGAACTTCGTTTGAACAAACTTGATTCTACACCTCATATGGAAGCTCCATTGCAAATATCAAGTCATTGCACACACTGATTCTTGAGAAGAAGATTTTTAAAATATTTTGGAGCATTTTCCCCCACTCCCTCCCTATGGGGCCGGGCATACTGAGTTGAACAAAAATGAAATGCCCCTTTGGGACCATCACTCACACAAACTTTCACTTGAATTGGCCCAGTGGCTTTGGAGGAGAAGACCAAAACATGGTGTTGACGGACGACGGACGGGAAGCGATTAGATTAGCTCAGCTTGACTTTGTCAAGATGAGCTAAAAATGTTTCAGCAACTATAACAATGAAAACTTACCTGTAACAGAACAGTAGTGTGAAGTTTGATTTTGAGGACTTGACCTCATCATGAAAATAGTGGGATGCTAAATGGTGTTGATAGATTGTCAACAGAAGCCAGTTAATATATGTTATCTCATTGTTTGATTAACATGACCCCACAACTGAAGAAGTGATTGGTAAATGTCAGCAAAGGTGTGAAATTATACTGATGAATTGTTTGAATTGCTAAGAACCCATACAATACCTAGCTACTTATGGATTTTGTGTTTGGTAAATTAATTCTTGATTACAATCAATTAAAAAAACCAAGAGATTGTACCAGAGTTGCTCGCATAGCCCCACCAGTGCCAAAATTACTGAAAACCTGACAAAGTAAAGGCCATAACTGAGGGAAAAATAGCGGTAGCAACTCCATTCAACATGAGGTAGAAGCAGATCATCAGTGGAATACAGCATACTGAATTCTGTTGAAATTCATCCAATCACATCTGATGTATGGCTTTGGATGGACAAATGTGACAAATAAAAATCAATGAAAACTTGCCCACTAAAACACTACCAATTGCCCATCAATCATTACCCAAGTTACACATGTTCTAGTATTTGATCTCCTGGGTAAGAATATCTGCCAAGCATCATGCAAAGAGTTGAAGGTCACTTTCAGCATCTATGGCTGCATCACAACCACAATACAAGTAATGAAAGAGTCAATGACACAGTAGCTCAACTGGACAAAGAAGTGACTGAACTATATGGAAAGTTCCAGTAATGCCAAGTCGTTCACTAAAGTTTCTACAGAAAGGACATCACACCAAAGCCACATATGAAATTTGAAAAAGACTGGGTGAGAGATGCTGTCTGCAGGATGTGCTAACTCAAGTTTCTACAGAAAGGACATCACATCAGAGACATTTGAAATCTGAAAAAGATTGGGCAAGGGATACAGCCTGTGGGGTGTGCTAATGGAATTGTTGACAATTTATATGCCAGATCTAAAATGGTCACTGGTGGCCATATTTTTCAGTTTATTTATTTATTATTATTTAATGACACTTTAACAGCCAGGGCCATATCAGTGACAGTTTTATGGGTGGAGGAAGCCGGAGTACTGGAGAGAACCACTGAGCAACAACCAGCGGCTATCAGCTCTCCAACATCGTAACTCTGAACTCTGCACCATGGCACAGGCAGGGTTAGATTGGTTGAAGACATGCGCATTATCAACGTGAAGTACACCTTAGTACACAGTGTCATCGTGCCCCTATGTAGGCAATCAGGGTTAAGTGCCATGCCCATGCCCATGGACACAACGCGGGAGCACAAATCAGTTGCTGAAATGGTCACCCATCCAACTACTAACCGCGCTCGACGTTGCTTAACTTCAGTGATCTGACGAGAACCAGTTACCGCGACACTACTGCACCCCAATGTTTTTCAGTGAAATTCAGAAATATTTGATAGCTCCCATATAGACATCATACCAAAGCCACATTATATAAAATTTTAAAAAGATCAGGAGAGAGGTGCAACCTATAGGGAGAGCTCATGGAATTGTTGACAATTTATATACCAAATCCAAAGATAAGCACTGCTAGCCAAGTTTTTCAACAAAATTTGATATCTCCCATCCAGACATCACACAAAGCTACATATGAAATTTGAAAAATATTATATGTTTATTTATTGGTGTTTTAAGGTCACATATTTATGCACAATGGCTAATCATGACCGTGACAGTAATACGGGTGGAGGAAGTCAGAGTACCCAGAGAGAACCACTGAGCAATGACGAGCAGCTGCCAGCTCTCTAACATCGTAACTCCGCACTGCAGCACAAGCAGGGTTAGATTGGTTGAAGACATGCACACCATCGACATGCAGTACACCTTAGTACACAGCGTCATTGTGTCCCCATGTGGACAATCGGGGTTAAATGCCTTGCCCAAGGACACAACGCGGGAGTCCAATGATCGCTCAGATGGTCACCCATTTGAGGACTAACCGGGCTTGACGTTGCTTAACTTCGGTGATCTGACGAGAACCGGCTACCCCAACTCCACTGCGCCCCCTTGAAAAAGATTGGGCTAGAGATGTAGCCTGCAGAGTGTGCTAACTCAGGTTTCTACAGAAAGAAAATCACACCAAAGAGACATTTGAAACCTGAAAAAGATCAGGTGAGGGATATGGCCTGTAGGCCGTGCTAACAAAATTGTTGACAATTTATATGCCAAATCTAAGAAGGCCACCGGTGGTCATGTTTTTTCAAAGAAATTCAGAAAAATTTGATAGCTCCCATCTAGACATCACACCAAAGCTACAAAAGAAATTTAAAAAAGATTGGGCAAGAGATGCAGCCGGTAAGGTATGCTAATGGAATTGTTGGCAATTTATATGCCAAATCCAATAAGGCCCTTACTGGCCATGTTTTTCAATGAAATTCAGAAACCTTGATATCTCTCATCTACATATGAAATTTAAAAAAAGATTGGGTGAGAGATGTTGCCTGTAGGGTGTGCTAATGGAATTGTTGACAATTTATATGCCAAATCCAAGATGGGCATTGCCAGCCATGCTTTTCAATGAAATTCAGAAAAAACTGACAGCTCCCATCCAGACCTCACACCTAAGCTACATATGAAATTTGAAAAAGATCAGGAGAGAGATGCGGCATGTAGGGTGTGCTAATGGACTTGTTGACAATTTATATGCCAAATCCAAAATGGCCTCTGGCAGTCATGTTTTTCAACACAATTTAGAAAAAATTTAATAACTCACTAGACAATATTACCACAAAGCCATGTTTGAAATCTGAAACTTATCAGGTGAGAGATACATCCTGTACATACGTGTGCTAAAGGAATTGTGGGTGGACAGAGGTATGGACGTACAGACGTAAAGGCATACGGGAGTACAGACGTATGATGGATAACAACCCATCCTAATAGCTCATAATTGGCATTGTCAAGTTGAGCTGAAAAGGCAAGTTTAACTAAGGGTCTAAAACTATGGGCTGCCTCAATTAAAAGACATTCACTCCAGGACTTTGTTAGTCTTATTATACAGTGGAGCCCACTTATCTGGATATCTCTTAACTGAATAACCCTATTATTTGAATATAATTTCTCAACACAAAACCATTTACCATATCTCCAGTACAAATTTGATGAGTTAATTGAATGTAGGCTATAGAGTAAGCTCCTGTTAATTAAATAAAAAATCTTTGTAACCTGTCGCAAAATTACCCGGACTCGACCCAGTTTTCCTTTGTTTATAGACCTATTTGGCTTCAGTACATACAATACAGGCATTTAATCTATTATATCTTGTTTGACAGATATAAAAAAACTAGAGGATGGCCACCAAAGGGTGGCCGATTCCCCCGAAAAAAGCCTTGATAGCCATTCCAACCTTATTCGCGACACACCCTCTAGTTGTGGGCAATAATAATACCAAGTATCATTAATATCCTTGAAGGCTTTAAGAAGTTATGGAGCGGACACGAATTCTGTCTACGCACAGATGGACAGACGGACAACGTCACGGCTAGATTCCCCCGAATTTTTTTCGGGGCAATAATAATAATAAATGCTAAGTTTATCTCTACAATACAGGAAAGTGACACAATCCCTGTTAATTGAATATTCCTGTTAATTGAATAATTTTCATTGGCAAAGTGGCCATTCAATTAACAGGGTTCTACTGTACCATTGTACCAATACCAATACTTTCTACTAGTGTAAACATGCATTGCTTTAATTTCCCAGGATCCGACTGTGACTTGTCAACAAAACAGTTGAGATAAATGCTAATAAGCACAGAACTATAAAGACGAATGTTAGATTACATTTGGTCACCAAATTACCCCAATAACAATTTCTTTACCTGTTATCTCACGTGACTGGGCAATTTGAGAATTTGTCATTCAAGGATCATTTAACAAATCAATTACACATACTGTGCAGATATGGCAAAACTGCATTATATCTGCTGCACTAAAAAAGTAATATCCACTAGTGCGAAACAAAAATTGTGACGGAAATAATCACTTAACAACATTCATAAACTAATAACAAACTTAACGACCTAGACAGATCTTTTGAAATCTTAATGAGAAAATAATGCAAGCAGAGTAAATTTAATGATTTTTTTCTGTTTCAACATGGCTAGACACAACCTTTGATGTGTTGTGTTTCCAGATCTACAAATGCCTGCACAAATATAATCATAAGCAAAGTACGCTGGCCTTTCTATATACAAATATATCTGAACAAAAATTTCACAAAAACTTTCCAGAAAATATCTTACTTAATTTCAACAAAATAATGCTAAGGGAAAAATTTCAATCATTTTTAGGCAAATTAATCTCAATGGATTCTCTGATACCGATTTCAAATAGGGTCCTGTGAAGCGTCAAGATTCAATCTGATTTCGGTATTTGGTTTCAGTATTCGGTTTGATTTGAAATCAGTGACCCGATATGTTTTCCTTCGAATCTTTTCACTGGAAGAATTTCACTTGGTATCAGTCATCTTAATCAGCTCACAAAACATGTAGCTGAGATATAAATTCTACATAAAGAATGTTGAAAATAAAGACCAGGTATAATTTCCACTCTATTAACAGAAAACGCATCTGTAGTAGAGACTGGCGGGTAACCAAGGTCACAACTTGGTTTCGATTGTAAAAAAAAAAAATGCGAGTTGCACCAAAATTGCAGTCATACAACTGATGTTACTTTTTTTTTTTTTAATTAATCATTAATACAATGCATAATCTATGTATCCTGGAACAACGGTCGAGCCAATTTGAAAACGCAGATGTTATTTCTTAGAACTAACCCATATCATTCACGATCGGGTGTGTGTGGGGGCTCAGGGTGAAGGCGCCAAGTGCCACAAACAGATATCTACTGATTACAGAAACAAAAGTAGAACTTGGGAACCAACAGTGTGCATCACGTGAGAGTTAAAAGTTTTCTTGAGTTAAAATGGCGACTACAGATCCGAGTCCCGTGTACGATAATCAAAAAGACCCGAAATCAAAATTTTGTCCCTGCAGTATTTGCAAAAGAGAAATAGCTTCCGAACACGTAAATATGTGACGGACGTAATATTTTATAAACATTTCCCCTCTTTAATTCCATTTTAAGTGTAAAAATTAACATGTACTTAACATCAGCCTTAATTAATTATCGAAATTTCATTCTCTCAGTTTACTGAGCGTCGTCAGTTCGTGCATTCTTTGCACGGACTTGGTAATTTAACTTCTCCCTCAACACCATTGGCCACTATATTCTCGCGTCGATAAAAACTCTGGTCTAGTAGGCATTTGGGAAGAAAGACAATTTTCTCGCAAAGGTGAATCATTTCACTTACTTCTTTCTCTGTTCAACAGAGTTGTGGGACCAAACTTTCATCAGTTTGCCTCAAATTTACAGTCGCTATATGTGTCTGTAAGTTAGTCCCACTAGGTATTTTTATTGCATTTTCGTGATTACGAAGATCCACCTTCGAAGGTTCATTCTGCGTACTTTTGAGATTGGCTCTTCGTTCCCACTTAAAGTCGTCACCCAACATTTTGGACCATATTAACGTGTCCCATACTAATTATTGGCTCTTCATTTTTCGACCCTGGAATAGTTATGAAATGTGGTACCCCCAAAATTTGACCTCTATACATTTCGCCTCATAAATATTCTTCACTAAATTCTAGCATACAGTTCCACCTCTTATACCAACTAAATGAAGGTCCGTCCCTTGAACCTCTCCTCAGATTGAATTCATTTGATTGATGTTGAAATAAATATAATGAAACAAATATAAAATTTATTATTTATTGTTGCCAGCCATAGAGATCCAAAGAACCTCTTACAGGACACTGTATTATTGAAGGGCTCCCGTTACAATTTTGGCGTCGCCAACAATTTCTCTAGAAAATATTAATATGGCTCAACATTCAAGCTCTTTGGATGAATTTGACCCTATAAAATTGAAGGCCCAAGTGGCTATAACTAGTCTGAATCCCACTAAACAAGTGGGAACAACGTGTGTGGTCTCCTCAGAGGGGAGGACTCAGGGATTCTTTTATCCCTGAGGGTGAATCATCTCCTGTTAAGGACACACATAGAGGGATGATGTTTTCTGGGGCTAAAGATAGCTATTCAGTAATCAGAAGGAGAAATGAACAATCTCTGCTGGAAAATACAAGAACACCATTCAAACAATATTTAGATATCGGTTCTCTGTGTGATGATTCCTTTGGGGATAAACCTTCCATTTCTAGAAGTAGGAATTGTAGAAAAACACATACAGGCAGAACAGTTAGGCCTCCCAATAAATATTCGCCTTAGAGAAATTGTCTTATGTAAATATGTAAATACGTTAATTATATTTTCATCAGTCCATTTCTGTTTCAATTCTGTCTTAACTACTGTTTACATACTGATATCTCCCACTGTTCTGGAGGAAGAAAACTTTTGGAATGCAAGTGACAGCACTTTTGTGAATCTTTGTGGGATTTACCCGTTTCCTTAAGGGTAAAATGAAAAAAAAATAAAAATCATTTCGGAAGATACCACATATAGGTGTGCCTGGAGCTGTCTGTTAAAGTTTGAGAGCATGGGGAAATAGTGGGAATTCCATATGAACCTTCCCATCGTTGATTTTGTAGGGTTCATTTCTAAAATAATTTAGCCCCATCTCATGGTGTGGATTCTGGTTTAGGGATACACCGAGGTAGCTCTGGGAAGTCTTTAAGGGGACTTGTATCAACCAAGCCTTATTTTGTTAATTATTTTTGAGGAGGCAGGTAACATCTCTCGGGGGATGACAGGGTGGCATTCAAGGAGAACTGTTATTTAATAAAGCTTGTTCTATTTTCTAGACAATGAAGTGTACTAATGTTTTACAGCTGACTGTGGATGACAATGAACTGTGTCAACTGAATGATCACTTTTATGTCTGGACTCCCTAAGGAAACAAAATATTAGGTATATATATAACAATAAGTAACTCCGTTTAGGACAACACCTATGTACCAAATGTGTGTTGCCTTTTTATTATTTTCTCTCATTCTCATGATCAAGACATCGTTTAATTTGCAGACATAAATAAATAATTTAACTAAAGTTTATAACACAGATAAATATTCATAATAATAATAATGAAATATTGCCCAATCTGAGCATCGGTGGGTGTCTCCGCCGATGAAAAAAGGATCCCGGCATTAAAAACCAAAGAAAAATCTGTAGAAAAAACTTTGGAAAAGCATGGGATCAGAAGCATGAAGTGTCAAGTCATGCCTGTTAACATTGTAAAATGCTGAGTACCAGTAGCGTACTTCACGTGCTACCACAACCAACTGTAGGAGGCAGGACCCAATGAGGGGGGTGGAGGGCGGGAAACAAAATTTGCTGATCTTGGAATATTCGCTTCACTATAAGATGGTCAAACGATGAATGATCTGACTTGCTCCAAGGGGCCTCGACCAGTACCCAATACTGCTAGCGCCCCCTGGAGCGGATGCACGTGATTGGTCAATTATTGAAGACAACAGATGTGAAGTGAACTGTCATAATGTGGATTCTGATTACATGACTGTGTGTCAATTAGCGGTCAATAGCATAGTTCAAAGAGTTTGTTTATCGCACGTGTGATACAGTTGACAAATGATATCTACTTAGATCGTCCGACACAAATTGTTTTACTCTGCAAAACGTATTTATGTCTGGACTCCCTAAGGAAACAAAATATTAGGTATATATATAACAATAAGTAACTCCGTTTAGGACAACACCTATGGACCAAATGTGTGTTGCCTTTTTATTATTTTCTCTCATTCTCATGATCAAGACATCGTTTAATTTGCAGACATAAATAAATAATTTAACTAAAGTTTATAACACAGATAAATATTCATAATAATAATAATGAAATATTGCCCAATCTGAGCATCGGTGGGTGTCTCCGCCACAATGCCAACTCAATGATTCCAAAAAGAGTTGGCAAACACCCACCAGAAAGAAAGTGGGATGCCCAAATGTGATGAGATGCCTTGAACATGGATGGAGCAAGGGCAGACACCCTGAGTGGTTGTGGTAGCAGAGAAAGAAAACACAAAAACCTGAATACATGGGAATAAACGGTGCTGCAATACTAACGTTAAAAATTCATTCGCAACTGGTGTGTTGAGCACAACCTCCTGGAATACTGCGCCGAACAAGAAGCAAATGGACCGGGAGATCATGGAACCCTAAAAGACAGGAAGCGAAAGCCGGTACGCCATTTAGCCAATAGCATAAATGGGCCACCAACAAGCCTGCACCCCTGAAAAATCTGCTGAAAGGGGAGTGGGGCAATAGTAGGTATAATCATTACCTTCCCTGAGAAAAGTGGGCAGAAGGAACCACAGTAACTGCCTCGAAAACCAGGAGAATAGTGCAAACACACCAGCAAAGAAAACCTGAATACATCGAAAATGCTGCAAAGAAAATAATGTATAGATAACCTATGGGTAAAACAATGAAAGAAAAATAAGGAGGCAACCAGCCAATAGCGGAGCCTCCGTGATACCCTATCTCAGGTAGCCAGGGTATGACAGTATGCTAGGTCAACGAAAGACAGGGATATGCCAACAATGAAATGCTTAGTGTAAAGATGGTGCTCGAATATACTTACGGAACGCATCTGATTTCCAGCGGCCCATCGCACGAATCTGGGTGTCTGTGAAACCCCTCAGCGCAGCCCACGTTGCAGCCCCAATTCTAAAACTATGACTTTTGTAACGGGCACAGTCCATGCCGCAAAACTTCAAAGCAGATTGGAGAACGTTATCGAACACAATCCGTGGTACTGGTTTGGCGTCTGATGTCAGAAACAGTGGGCCCTGGGAGTAGCCCCGTGAACGTAGGTAATTATGTAGGAGAAGAACCGGGCAGACGGAGGATGGAGATTGCCGGCTTACGCGAATAGTATGAGATGACCCAGGAGTGCTGTGCTTAAAACTATGAAAGGTAAACAAAATGTCATCGGGACCGACTAGGATATCACGATACTGTAAAACATGCTGCTGCTGAGAGGTTACACAAAGCTCCCCAATGCGTGCGAAAGCGTAGAATGCCGTGGCAAACAATGCTCGGAATAAGCCACTTTGATAAGAATTGGACGTGCAGTGGTGAAGGGCAAAGAGAAGGCGATCCAACAGAGGTCGTGTGATCGGCAGACGAACATCGAAAGACGGGCGCAGTTTGTTATAACCGCTGAGTAAGCTATGGAAAAAATACCCCTTAATGGGATCAGGGAAGCCGTTGATTTTGTGGAAGAAACTGATCCCCGATAAGATTGTCCTCACCGAGGAGATAATATAACCCAGATGAAAAAGGTGGCCAACAAAGAGGGCTAAAGTATGGACAGAGACAGGTAGGGTTGGTGCTAACCGATTAAGGTCACAGAAGGTGATAAATTTAAGCCAAGAACGTCTATAACTGGCCTGAGTCGTTGTGGATAAGGCATGTGACATTATAAAATCTACAGTTGAAGGAAGTTCTCGATGCTCAACGCCGCTGGAATCTCTGTTGGATCTGTATCCGCCCACGGAGCCGACCTGCGAAAATCCTGGACCTGCAAGCGAGAAAGTTGATCTGCTAAAATGTTGGATTTGCCGGGTACGTGAACTGATTTGGTCAAAATGTTATGGCGAAGAGTGAGTAAAACAAATCGTCGTAACAGGGTCAACAAGCGAACATCCTTGGATGTTTGCTTGTTGATCACTGTCACTACAGCCTCATTGTCGGAGTGAAGAATTATTTTCTTATTAGCCAGCTTTGGGCCCCAAATTTCCAGGGCCAGGATGATGGGGTACAGCTCCAGGACTGCAATATTCAACTTTCTTGCTTGTGCGGACCATGCGGCATAGAGCCAGGACCTACCAAAGATTGCAGAGAAACCTAATGTACTGGAGGCATCGGTAAAGAGGTGAAGCGAGTCGCATGCCATCCAGAGCTCATCTAGAAAAAAGGTTTTACCATTAAAGGTCTCTAGAAAATCGAGCCACATATGCAAGTCCTCCTTCACCTCCTTAGTGAGTCGAATGTGGTGATGTGGACGTTGAATTCCAATCGTAAGATTGATCAGACGACGCAGGAACACACGACCTGGGAGAACCACTGAGCAAGCAAAGTTAAGGGTCCCAATGATGGATTGCAATGCCCGAAGTGTCGTCTTGCTTCCTGATAGTAGTGAATGAATTGCCTGTTGACACTTGTGAAGTTTGTCGAGGGGTAACCTTGCCTCCATGAGAATGGTATCTAATTCGATGCCCAAAAATTCCAGAACCCGGGAAGGCCCAGCCGTCTTGTCATGTGCAATAGGCACACCAAGAGTATCACAGAGCTGTAGAAACAGTCGGAGACCTAGAGCACACTCCCGTTCTGTGTGTGAAAGGAGGAGAAAATCGTCTAGAACATGTACAACGTTGGATATATGGCACCGGTGCATTGCAATCCATTCTAGGGCAGTACTGAAGGACTCAAAGATTTTACAAGACATAGAACAGCCCATGGGCAAACACTTGTCATAATAGTAATGGCCACGCCATTTGAAACCTAACAGATGGTGGTCGAGCGGGTGGACAGGAATGAGACGGAAGGCTGACTTAATGTCGGTTTTTGCTAAAAGGCAGCCAGGACCCAATTTTTTGATAATGGAGATGGCATCCTGAACGGTGGCATACTGAACCGTGGCATGTTCGGCTAATATACCATCATTGACAGATGCCCCTTGTGGATAAGAAAGGTGGTGAATTAGTCGGTATTCTCCTGGCATTTTCTTGGGGACGACCCCAAGGGGAGAGACGTGAAAGTTATCCAAAGGGGGGTTTGTATAAGGCCCAGAGATGCGGCCTGCCTTAAGTTCTTTTGACAGTTTGGTGTCAAGTACGCCTGGAAAATCAGCTGCGGATCTGAGGTTCTCAGCCAAGAGTGATGGAATCACTGCATCACAGCCCAGACGAAACCCCTCAGAGAATCCTTTGATTAGATCACTGGCAGCAAACGGGCAACCCCGCAAAAGCAGTTGAAGAGCTGTGACACAAACCGGCGTAACAATGGCTTTATCTACGGTCTTTAGGGGTGGTGGATGCCCCTCTGTACCCTCCTTTGGCCCCGGGGCGTCGGCCAAATCTACCCCGAAAGGGAGAGCGAAACCAATCCCGACGATTAGGGCAAAGATTAAAGGAGTGTTCCTGGTCACATTGAAAACATTTGTGTTCAAATTTACAGGGCAGTGAGCAGCCATTGCCTTCATGAAAACGGATACAGAAGCCTAAAGGAACCTGTGTCTGGCGATTACCACGCCTCTGGTAAGGTGGTTGCCTAACTGACTGAGACTGGGTGCGAAAAGGCTTGGGCTGTTGGGAGGTGCTAGTTATAGCCTTAATCCACAACTCCATGTGTATGTAATCCCAGGAAAGACTGGTGTTAAATTGCCTAAGGGAACGAAATTGGCGGTCGTAAAAGGACCAATTACCCTTTTCATCAGCCAAGGATCGAATAAGTGACTGGTATTTAATTAACTGAGCCGCTCGCAATGGAAATTTTTGAACATAAACAGTGGTGTATACTTGGAAGGCAGAGAGCCATTGATCAATAGTATTAACTTGCTTTGGTGTTTTGGGGATGCATTGAAGGGCCGGAAGCTCCTGTCCCCCTGAACCAAGAGTCACCGTGTACTGGGCAGCTTCAGGACTACTAGAGATCAAAGCGGCAAATTCGACAAACTCCTCGTCCCAAATTTTTTGTTTCAGTGCTGGACTCACCAAGCCATCCAAAGGAACTGACGCAGATATAAACTGCCCAGGACTACCAACGCCATAAGATGGCACATTGGCAGTCTGATTGAATGGAGTGGAGGGTGGAGCCTGAGGTGGGGGGCTAGTTGGGCCTAAGCCCATAACTGAAGGCAATGGCTGAACCATATCATGAGGTGCAGGGGAGACAGTATGTGACAAGAAAGTAGGCATACCCTGACTACCTGTGTTCGGTTGGTCTGCAGCTTCCTCCTTGCGTAAGTGATCCAAAGTGGCCTGCAGCTGTTGAATTAACGTCTGACGTGACGATGTAGATGGAATAGAGGGACCACTGGAAAACATAGAGTTAGTCAAAACCTGTGAAACAGGATTTGGGGGCATCACACTGTCTAATGAACTGTCAGCGAACAACTGTCTGGAGGTGGAAGGTTGTGGTCCCATGCCAGATGGAGTGGCAAGCGGTTGGTCTCTGGTATTATGTGCAATTGTCTGTTGAAAACGCGAGGGTCCAGGCCCTCCGACTGAGTGGCTACTGGAATGCACATCCCGAGAAACATTGAAACACAAGTCACTGGTAGATGGAGTAAAGCGCACACCACCTGAGTTTGTTGGCGGAAGTACCGGTCCATTGGAAGGTGGCGCAACAGCATGTGGAGTAAGTCCTGAATGAACAACATCTGGTGCAGAGTCAGTATTGCAAATGGGGTTTGAAGACTGTAGTATCTCGCCGATGGTGTGGATCGGATTAAAATCGTCTGGAACAGAGCCAATGTTACGAGTTGGCCCAGAGGATAACTGAGATTGAGATTGTCCGTGTATAGGTGGAACAGAAGAGCCGCTAATGCGGCGAACACGACGTGTCCGTGTAGAAACTGGTGGTGGTGGAAGATCATAAGTAAGCTCCTGTGTGGAAGACTGTCCTGGCACTGACTCTTCAGGTATGGCATACAAATGTGATAGACCATCGCCCAAAACATCTGATTGGCGGCCCCGACAATGCTGACTGGTAGTGGTGGCTGATTTCCCGACACCGTGGGTCTTCCGCTTTGCTTTAGGCATTCTGAAAAATAGTAAACTGACATAGAATTAGAATGGAACTTCCAACCGGTGAAAAACAAAGCAGCAACAAACAGCATGGGCACCTACTGAGAGATAACAGAAACAGGCACGGAGGGGTATCGGGACGCCCAGAAATAAAACGTTTCGCAGGCAGACAGTGTAAAAACGAACAGAGAAGCACATGGTGCGTAATAATGTCGGCGGGCCGAATCACCGAGGTACAAGAACCTGCGAAAAAAAAAAAAAAAAAAAAAAAAAAAAAAAAAAAACATGCACAAGGGGTGCGTGATGCACCCAACGTCTGGGCGCCACTTATGAAATAAAACCCCTTCAGCAAACGGGGGGCAATGACGCCCCCATGCAGGAGCCACCCAACAAAGGTAGGTGGGCCGAGAAGGCCCATTGCAGATAATGATTAAGAGGGCTCAATTCAACCATTTCGTGTAGTTGTTTTGGCTTGTAGCAATGAGCTAGTCAACTAGCTAACTTGAGTCAAGCTGATAGTGGTGTGAACTGATTGGCAAAAGGCTGACATGAGGAAGGTCAGGAGAATATGTTCCCGCAATTTAAATAAAAGACAAAATGGAGGGGTTGGGGGGGGGGGGGAATTCAGGAATGGGAACTTGGGTTCCGGCGAGAAAAAGCACAGACCTATAGAAATTGCCAAAAGGCACACGTGTATGTGACGATGAGAAAACCGGATGTGTACAGACAATTGACCCGAAACCACGGGCGTTGTTGGATGACCCCCTTAATGAAACCGAGTAGGATGCCCAATTGCCGCCCCACCAAAAACGCGACGCGAGGGGGACATGGCAATGCGGAAAATCACCGTGTCCATAGCCAGCCTAAACATACAAGACACAAACGGAATGCGAGGAAAACCGAAAATGAACGAACCCCAAAGTCACTACGGAAACGGCCCAACGGTGCGGCCCCCAGAGAAATACGGCCTCGGAAACTGCCACCGAATGCAATTAAGGAAGTGGAGACTCCGGTGAAAACCGGGACCAGCGGTAAGCAAATAATACGAAACCGGCGAAAACCTCAGCTGGGGAACAAAATTACAAAGCTGACAATGGAACATGATAACGAATGAGTCGCGCTGTGTATCAGCACGACTGCCCCCGCTGGGTTACAATAATTTAAACACTTACCATTGAGCATAACAACAACAAATCGGGATGAGACAAGACATGAAAAACAGCAACACTGAACGGGACACACAGACACCGCAGCTTGATGCATCCAAAAGGAGGAACCGGAAACCCACAATGAAAATGCGAACTGGAAACCGGAAGAACAGAGGAACGGTTTGCTGTAGCTTGTGTTGGTTGGCAGTTACGCTATCGATTGATATGAAAGAGGTACAGTGGAATCATGGGTGTATACACAACGTGAGAATCACTCCGAAGCACTCGCTTTAAGAGCCTTCAGACCTGAAGTAATAGCGTCTCGGATGTTTTTTCGAAAGGCCTTCATACCACAGGGATTCAAATGGACGCCATCATAGACTTTGGAACGGACAGATAGAGCCAAGCGTCTCTGGCGCCAAAAATGCACTGACGCCACATAGCCTCGTAATTCCTGGGAAAGGAGAGCATTCAATTGGTCTACCTTACAATTGAAACGGTCCACTACGGTGGGAGCTGTAGAAAAAACGCGACCAGGTAAGGGAAGCTTAATGGAAAATCGGTGGAGTACCTCACACACGAAAATTTCCTTCACAAAAACACATCGTTCCAAATAGTACACAAAATCCTGGATTTCTCGGGAAACGGCCTCAGGAGATGAAGAGGATAGGTCGTTACCCCCCAGGACCAATATCACTACTTGGGGGCAGAAGGCCCGAATCTGACGCTGGTGGGAGCCAGTAATCCTATCCAGCGTTAACCCCTTAATACCAAACAACCTAACATCAACTTCCTGAATTTCCTGTTGAAGGCGCAGTGCCTCCGAAAAAGGAAACGCTAGCGGTGTTTTAGCGCAAGGGGTATTAGGAGACAGAAACTCCGCAAATTTAACAACAAAACTACTGCCAAAAACCAAAACTTTGAAAACCATAACGTTAGCTGATATAACAACGGATAGAAAATAGTGGTACTAACCTGATTGATTAAAACGTCCGTGTCCAAACAAAATTTGCTGATCTTGGAATATTCGCTTCACTATAAGATGGTCAAACGATGAATGATCTGACTTGCTCCAAGGGGCCTCGACCAGTACCCAATACTGCTAGCGCCCCCTGGAGCGGATGCACGTGATTGGTCAATTATTGAAGACAACAGATGTGAAGTGAACTGTCATAATGTGGATTCTGATTACATGACTGTGTGTCAATTAGCGGTCAATAGCATAGTTCAAAGAGTTTGTTTATCGCACGTGTGATACAGTTGACAAATGATATCTACTTAGATCGTCCGACACAAATTGTTTTACTCTGCAAAACGTATTTATTTTTGTGATGGTCTCTGTGTAAATGTCTATTTAAAGAGTTTGTGGAGGTTGCAGACTAAGAGCATTGCCTCTCTGGACATACAAATAACTGAACTGTCCTGATGTGGAATTTCTTCCAGTGATTGGCAAATGTTGCGAATGATGAATAGTGTATGGAGCTCTGGCACTTTGCGACGGGGCATTTCATCTCCCTTTCAGGCCACAAGGGTCTGTCCTAGAAATTGAGCGTGATGCTGGCATCGGGCACCAATAAATCATCATTCAGTTTACACAGTTCATTGTCATCCACAGTCAGCTCTCTTACAATATTGGTCAGGAATTCTAGATAAGCCATCTGCATTTCTATGATGGGGAACCTTTTCGATGAATAATCTCAAAGTCATATGTGTCTAGTATGGTCAACCAACGGGCAACCATACCATCAGCTTCTTTAAAATTCTTCAGCCATTTCAGGGAGGCATGGTCGGTTCGTATAGAAAATCCCCTCCCCCACAAAAAATGTTTAAAATGCTTTATGAATGTAATGACTGCATATAATTCTCTATATGTCGTGCAGTAATTTTGCTTACTTTTATTTAAAGATTTACTTGCATAGGCAATGACCCCTTTCTTCCCCATTCTGAATCAGTGAAAGTACAGCGCCTATCCCATAAAGACTAGCATCGGTATCCAAAATGAATTTATCTTCTACAGTTGGATACTGAAGTATGTCTTTAATTAGGGCTGATGTTAAGTACATGTTAATTTTTACACTTGAAATGGAATTAAAGAGGGGAAATGTTTATAAAATATTACGTCCGTCACATTCCCCCCTCCCCATATCAAATATGATACAACTTATATTTATTTGTTTTTAGATGAAAGTTCATTTCTTATTTTGTAAATACACTGTTTCCCAATTCTTCTTCAATCTGACAACTCTCTTCCCTTCAATGAAAACAACTTTGTGATCTCTGAGTGTTAAGTCACAAGTGTCCGATTTTAATGATGGGTGGGATTCAATTTCCTTCTTCCCTTTCTGTTGATGAATCCATTCCTCTTCTCTCCTTAGCAGTGCAGTGCATTCACTGGCAGTCCTTCGGCATGGCATCAGAGTAGTTTCAGGATCAACATACAGTTTATTGTTTTTAACTATAGGAGGAACAGTAACATGATCATTTTTACTTTTGTGATGGTGTCTGTGTAAATGTCTATTTACAGAATTTCTGAAGGTTGCAGAATAAGAGCATTGTCAACAAGTTCCTATTCAGATGTAGATTGTATTCAAGTTCCTAGGGATCATGAAGTGACTTTTGAAAATGGACGCTTTGAAGTACGAATGAAACTAAATTGGAAAGAGCTCAAGACTTATCCCATTAAAAAAAAAAATAAAAAAAATAAAAACCAAATTTGATCTGTAAAGAACAAATATAACTTGTTGTATATTTGGTCTGGGAAGGGAGGAGTGTAACAGGAGTCATTTTAGATGACCCGGTGTCCATTTTTATCATTTCCGAAATTTTCATTTTAAAACTTATAAAGTTATATTTTTTTTAATTCCAGTTACACTAAAAGATGTTTTATTCTTAAGGATTTTAACTTCAGTATTAAATAACAAATAATATTATTTCCCTGTTTTTAGTTAGATTTAACAATCGTACATTTGGTTCACGATTGTGCTGCACAGATTTTTGTTGCAGCATTCTGGTTGGCTGTGGCTGCCAGCTAAGGTATATTAGCTGGCATCCGACAGCTCACTTGGCGGATGTCATTTTTTCTCAAAGGTGAAACATTTCACTGAATTCTCTCTAATTTTTTTAGGTTAGAAACTCCCGGTAAAACGGGATCAAATCATCCATTTTTGAGGGTGTATGCAAATTTTCACCCATGTACGCGTGCCCTACCTTTTTGGCTCCATTAAAAATCGCCCCACATCAGGAAAATTTGTACCTTTACCTTTGGATTATCTAAATTCGTCTCTTCTCTAAAAATGTCTGAATTTTGGCCCTATCAGTTCTGGCCCTGTTGAGTTTGTCCCCATTGTGTCATCTGCCTTTAATTGCATCATGCTCGGTCCACTGGAGAGCTAGTTCACACCCCCTTCTCAGATCAAATTGCTACTTATTAAAATAAAACTCTATGAAATTGAATTTAATTGTTTTCTTTGTTTGTCAGCCTTAAGAGATCTGAAAAGTACCTCAACAGGAATATTTTGGATAACCCCTCCTGTTACAAATACAAGCAACATAATTCGACATAAAAATTTACCCGAAGCTTAAAAAGTTACTGGATGAGAGATCGTCTGCAAGAAATTGGCAAAAACGATCATCTGCAGTAAGTACTAAATTAAAGTTCGCCTGAATGTATGCACACACAATGTGTAAACCCAGATGTGCTAGTGTTAAGATAGTTATATGAAATATATAAGAGTTTTAATGCAACATTCTACGCTAAAATCATCTCCAAACCCCTTGTCATACATTGCGTGTATATATTTATTTATAGCACAAAAGCACATGGAGATATGTTTTGTATACGCTCTGATCGAAAGGGAATAATTCTCTTTCTATAGACACCTATGAAGTAATGGTTACAATACTCTAATGATTTGCATTGGTGACAGTGTTAAAATTTTCCTGTCTCACAAGCTCATCAAGCTTATAACAGTCCTTGAAAATCATGGTCAGAGGCCTAAAGTATGTGCTTAAATTTGATTTTCTGATACCCTGCAATAACGATTTTGAATCATGAATAACTTGAATGAATTCAAGTTCACCTGGAAAAAAACATTCTTAGACTATCACTTCATACTTGAACATGAGTTCACTGGTTCTTCACTTCCAAATTCCCCAAATTAGTTGAGAATGCATAAAGTAGAAAAAAACCGAAACCCGGGTCTTCACCCCCCCCCCCCCCCCCCCCCCCCCAAAAAAAAACCAAAAAACAAAACCGAAGTGAAATGAAAGTGTCAATTACACTGTAGCTCAACTTGAAAACTTGAACTTGGTACCGGAAAGTTATAAGTGAAATGGCAAAAGTGAAGATCATTGGTACCAATGCTACTTGGTGAAATTTCAACATAACAGCATTGTGTTTGCACAACGTCAGAGTAATCCATGCATTTTAAATGTAAACTGTAAGACTGGCTAAAGGAAGAATGTTGATACACAAATGCAGACAGTTCAGAGGTTATTGTAAATGGCAACTTTTTTCACAGAAATGAATGCTAATCAACAGCTGTTATCTAAAGGTCTTGGCTAATGAGCACACCAAGTTCAAAAACAGTCCTATGATAAATGTGGCCTGTAGGCCATATCAAAGACGAATGTTGATGCACAACTGCAATAAATTCAAAGATTGTTGCTAACAGCAACAGTTGTTGATGAAATGAAAAGAAAATCGACAGCTCCTATCTTTGTCACCCTGCATAAGCATACAAAGTTTCAAAACAACCTGATAATGAATGTGCCCTCTGTGGCATGCCAAAGGAAGATGATAAAGCACAAATGCACTAACTTTGAAGGTCATTGCTTGTGGCAATGTCTTTTTTCACTTTTTTATGGAAATTCAAAAATATACCCTGTAGAGAGTGCAAAAGGGATAAGTTGCTGCACAAATGCAGTAAGTTCAAAGGCTGGTGATAACGACAATAATTTTTTATGGAAATTAAAATGAAAGTGTCAATGACACTGTAGCTCAACTTGTTTAAGACATGTACATGTATAGTATGTGACACAGCAATGACAAACATCCAGGTAATGACCTGATAACAAAGGTACATGTAAAGTATTGTAACGGTCTGTACATAAATGCTGACCGTAGCCTGTAACAAATGTGTAGGTAAAGTATTGTAAAGGTGGGCGACAGTTAGATGCTAAACTAGAAAAGAAATCTTGGAGTCCCAGAGTGGGTCTGACTGAACCCAAAAATATTTGTTCTCATAGCACAGTGATATATTTATTTATTTATTTATTGGTGTTTAAGGTCACATATTTATGCACAATGGCTAATCGTGACCGTGACAGTTTTACAGGTGGAGGAAGCCGGAGTACCCGGAGAGAACCACCGAGCAACGACGAGCAGCTGTCAGCTCTCCAACATCGTAACTCTGAACTCTGCACCGCAGCACAGGCAGGGTTAGATTGGTTGAAGACATGCGCACCATCGACATGCAGTACGCCGCAGTACACAGCGTCATCGTGCCCCCATGTATGCAATCGGGGTGAAGTGTCTTGCCCAAGGACACAACGCGGTTGCCGCAGGTGGGATTCGAACCGAGGACCTCTCGGCTTGCAGCCTGCACCTCTACCAACTGAGCCACCGCGCCCCCTTAGCACAGTGATAACAAAGGCACCCAAAAACACTCGTTCCTGTCACAAGATGATAACAAATGTACCCTAAGAAGTTTCATGAAGATCAGCTCCTAGATACAGACTCTAGCCCGAGCCGTATTGACATGTGCACTTACTGTGTATAAGTAGCACTGAACAAATCAAAGTTCATCTAATTTGCATAATTTCTGCATGAGAAAAAAACCTGTATTATATGTGATGTATTCCATGTTGCTAAACATTCCTACAAAAATTTATTCAAATCAGAACTTTCATACAGAAGTTCTGTACAAAAAACTGATTGCACTAATTTTGGTACAAAAAGGTTGCTGGTGGCCATCTTGAATTTTGGACCGCGATCAGAAACACTTGTTCTCATCCTACGGTGATAACAAAGGTACTCAAGAAGTTTCGTAAAGGTTGGTTCATAAATATGGCCTCTAGCCTGAGCCGTATAGAAGTTGTGTACAAAAAACTGATTGGACCTAATTTTGGTACAAAATGGCCATGGCAGCCATCTTGAATTTTGGACCACACCCAGAAACACTTGTTCTCATTCCAAAGTGATAACAAAGGTACCCAAGAAGTTTCGTGAAGATCGGTTCATAAAATACAGACTCTAGCCCGAGCCATATTGACATGTGCACTTACTGGGTATAAGTAGCACTGAATTAATCAAAGTTCATCTAATTTGCATAATTTTTGCACGAGAAAAAAACCTGTATTATATGTGATGTATTCTATGTTACTAAACATTCATACAGAAATTTATTCAAATCAGAACTTTCATACAAAAGTTCTGTACAATAAACTGATTGCACCAATTTTGGTACATAATGGCCGCCGGCAGCCATCTTGAATTTCGGACTGCACCCAAAAACAACCGTTCTCGTCCCAAGGTGATAACAAAGGTGCCCAAGAAGTTTCGTAAAGATCGGTTCATAAATACAGCCTCTAGCCCGAGCCGTATTGGCATTTGAAGTTACAGTGCTGAAAGTTACACTAAATAAATCAAAGTTAGTCTGATTTGCATAATTTATGCATGAGAAAAAAACTTGTATTATATGTGATGTATCCCATGGTACTAAACATTTATACACATTCGTACGGAAGTTCTGCGCAAAAATCTGATTGCACCTAATTTTGGTACAAAATGGCTGCCAGCGGCCGTCTTAAATTTCGGACCAGACCCCAAAACACTTGTTCTCATCTCACACTGATAACAAAGGTACCCAAGAAGTTTCGTAAAGATCGGTTCATAAATACGGCCACTAGCCCGATCCGTGTGTACGGTGCGACAGTTGGACAGACGGACGACGGGCCATGGCAATACCTCAAATTTGGCTTAGCCAAAGTTGATCTAAAAATCAATAGCTCACATCAAGAGGTCCCCCCGAACACACATAACAAGTTTCAAAGTGATCCGATCATAAATGTGCCCTGAAGGGTGTGCCAAAGGAAACATTTTTCAACAGAAATGGAAGAAAATCGATAGCTCACCCCAAACAAGCATGCCAGGTATCCAAGCAATCCAATCATAAATGTGCCTGTAGGGTGTGCCAAAGGGAAATATTGAGGTCTGACTAAACTAAGTTCTAAGAACGTTGTCCGCGGCATTTTTTGATGGAAATTGAAGAAAATCGATAGCTCCCCTCTAGAGGTCATCCCAACCAGGCATACCTTAAGTTTCAAAGCGATCTGATCATAAATGCGACCTGTGAGGTGTGCCAAAGGAAATTCTTGAAGTATGTACGTACATATGTACGTACGCCGACAGACGAAAAATGATGGCAATAGCTCCGCTTGACTTTGTCAAGTTGAGTTAAAAATCACAACAGCCAATCTCTAATCTATACCCATGCCACCATCTATGCTAATTCCAGTTTCACTAGTCACGACCACTGCTGAAAACAAATTTAAAGTTCAGAAGCAATATCGATGATGAGCTCATGGTTACTAGTGGCTAGTCCTGTGCAAAGGGTTTCTCTCAACTTGGTTTGAGGAACTGATAGTTGAATAAAATAGCAAGATAACATTTAAAGTTTGAGAGCTAACTCCACTACTGTAATCTGATTGTTTACATTGTCTCCAGTGTGAATAAATATAACAAAGTGTTGCATCGGGATAATTAGCTGTTACAGAAAATTAGAAACTGTGAAAACCTTGTGGCCGACTGAGCCATACTCAAGGGCTCTAGCAACCTGAAAAACATAGGGTGCTGAAAACTTGTGACTGTCTGTCAGTATGCTAAAAGTCAGCATGATAGGATGATTCGTTTTCGAGTTATTAAGTGGACAAGAATTGCTTAGAAGACAGAAGACAGGAGAAATGAAGAAACAGAATTTACTGCATCCAGTAAATTTAAGTTTGTGTGAAAGGGGTTAAAGCATTGGAAATAAACAATATAGAAAGGGCATTTATGGCGGTTTATTCTTGGGGGTGAAATATTTTTAAAGAAATCAGAAATAGGTTTTCATTAATAGTATTTAAACACATTCAACCAGGAATTAGATAAAGTTTTCCAAGAAACCAGATAATGCATATATGCATGCAGCATTGAAAGGGTTTGATCAAAGAATCAGAAATGGGATATTTTTGGCTCTACCACTTGTTGAAGTCTTGAGATGGTTAAAAGCATTGAACTGAATAATTTATACTTTTAAAACTTATTATTTATTTATTTATTTATTGATGTTTAAGGTCACATATTTATGCACAAAGGCTAATCATGACCGTGACAGTTTTACGGGTGGAGGAAGCCAGAGTACCCGGAGAGAACCACAGAGCAACGACGAGCAGCTGCCAGCTCCCCAACATCGTAACTCTGCACTGCAACACAGGCAGGGTTAGATTGGTTGAAGACATGCGTACCATCGACGTGCAGTACGCCTTAGTACACGGCGTCATCGTGCCCCCACGCAGGCAATGGAGATGAAGTGTCTTGCCCAAGGACACAACGCGGTTGCCGCAGGTGGGATTTGAACCGAGGACCTCTCGGCTTGCAGCCTGCACCTCTACCAACTGAGCCACCGCGCTCCCACTTTCAAAACTATTTTTATGGGTGGAGGAAGCTAGCCAGAGAGAACAAGGGAATAGAGGCAAGCAAGACTCCCCAACCTTACTAACTCCACACAAGCAGAGTTAGCATTGGTTGAAGACAAGTGGACCATTGACATGTAGGACGCCTTAGAACACAGCCTCACCATGCCCCCAAGGACACAGTGAAGTTTCCTCTGGCAGGGATTGAACCATTGATCTTACAGTTTGAAGTCCCAATGCCATAACCACTGAGCCACTAAGCTCCCTATTTATTTACTCTGTGTGGATTTGCCTTGTTAAAATTTATGAGAGCGTGTCCTATCTCTTCCATAACATTTAACAAGGCAACAACATGCGAACAAATTGTTATCAAAAATAATTTAGTACTCTACTAGTTAAAAAGCAAGGGTACAAATACTCAGTAACTATATAGTACATGGAGAGTGGGTTAGCACTAAATCACCCATAGAGTGGAATTCTCACAGACACAATGACTATTGATTCCTATGGTATGCATAAACAAGAGCACCGTTTTGTATTTTTGAAGGGTTGGGGAAGGTTGGGGAAAGGATGGGGGGGGTGAGGGTGAAAATTGGTGAAAATTGTTTGGACCAACCCCATATTCGAACTTGACCTGTATTTTGTTGTGATTAAACAACATACCAAGTTTGGAACCAATCGGAAAACAAATAACAAAAGTTATCATCCGGAAACCAAATATTTGATGCATTCTATGTCCAACAAGGTCCATAATTCAGGGAAACTTCGAAGTTCAAACTGACCCCATATTCAAACTTGACCTGTCTTTTGTTTGGATTAAACCACATACCAAGTTTAGGAGTCAATCGAAAAAAAAATACTGAAGTTATCATCTGGAAACCAAATGTTGACGAACAGACAGACCGACGGATGCACAAATGGATGGACAAATGGACAGACAGACAGACTGATTCCATAATTCGACGGTTTTGCAACAGGTGTATAAAAAATCAGTTAGGCCATACGAAAGTTATAATCCAGAAAACACAAAATGCACAAATTCAAGAGGAATAACTCTGGAAAGGTACATGCGATTTTGGCCCAAAGTGAACTTGAGCTGTGCTTTGTGGTCATAAACAAAATCTGAGAATTTGAAACAAATTAGTCAAGGCAAACTAAAGTTATCATTCGGAAACCACATAATTCACAAATTTGCAATCATTCAAGGGGAATAACTATGGAACGGTACATGCGATTATGGCCAAAGGTGAACAAACATGAGCAGTGCTTTGTGGTCAAAAACAAAATCTGAGAATTTGAAAAACATCGGTCAAGGCAAACTAAAGTTATCATCCAGAAATCACAAAATCCACAAATTTGCAATCATTCAAGGGGAATAACTCTGGAAAGGTATATGCAATTGTGGTCAAAAGTGAAGTTGAGCTGTATTTTGTGGTCAAAAACAAAAAACTGAAAATTTGAAATAAATCGGTCAAGGCAAACTAAAGTTATCGTCCGGAAACGAAAAGTTGGGCTAAATTCCCATAAATAAAGGGCCATAACTCTACTGCAAATGGGCTGCTAGAACGGAAATCGAACCCATCCTGTATTTTGTCATACTAAATCCACATGCCAAATTTAACTCAGCTCAATCCATTACAACTAAAGTTATCGTCCGGAAACGAAATGTGTCCATGGACGGACAGACAGACAGACAGATGGGTGGAGAGACCACATAATACATCCCGTTTTTCAAACGGGTGTATAAAATCAACATCTGAAAAATTTGGTGTCAATCTGTCAAGGAGTTCGGCTTTAAATGAACTGAAACCAATTTTTTTTTCAAAAATCGTGACATCAACGCCGTAGCTGCGACGGGTGGTGCAATTTCACAGAATTCTAAGTTCATCAAAGGCCATAACTCCGAGAAAAATATTTGGAACAACACATGCATTGAACAGTGGCTAGACATCAGTAAGATACACTTACATGCCAAATATAAAGTCATTCCATCAAGTATTTCAAAAGTTATTGAGTTTTGAAACTCGTTGGTCACAGACAGACTGACCGACATTCTAAGTTCATCAAGGGCCATAACTCCAAGAAAAATATTTGGAACAACACATGCATTGAACAGTGGCGAGACATCAATAAGATACACTTACATGCCAAATATAAAGTCATTCCATCAAGTATTTCAAAAGTTATTGAGTTTTGGAACTCGTTGGTCACAGACAGACCGACCAACAGACCGGCAGACAGACAGACCGACATTGCCACTTATAGAGCTGCTAGTCGCAGCTAAAAATTGTGTTTTCAAAGGGCCATAACTCTGCAGTGGATGGACTGAGAATTTGAGAAACACCAATATCGAACTTGACCTGTATTTTATTCCTACAAACAACATCTGAAAGTTTGATGTCGATCCATCAAGGCGTTCGACTTTAAATGAAGGGAAACCAATTTTTTTTTAAAGATTGTGTTTTCAAAGAGCCATAACTCTGTAGTGGAAGGACTGAGAAACACCAATATCGAACTTGACCTGTATTTCATTGCTAAAAACAACATCTGAAAAATTTGGTATCAATACGTCAAGGCGTTCAGCTTTAAATGAACGGAAACCAATTTTTTTTAGAAAAATTGTGTTTTCAAAGGGCCATCTGCAGCAGATGGACACAGACAGACAGACAGACAGACAGACAGACAGACAGACAGATAACATTATACAACTATTTTTTTAAATGGGCGTAAAAAAAGTTGGGCATGGTTTCAGCCAACAGACCTCTAGGTTGCCTCAGAAGTCTGGCTGAAACCTTGCTTGGCTTTCATATGCTTTTCACAGATAAGAAGTTATTGTCTGGGTGGAATCTCCATTCCACATGTGTTTTAGTAGTAATCCACTCTCTGCATATCATACATGCAATAACAAAATGCTGAGAAAATTCTGGTTTTGATAGAAGAGTTGAGACACACTTAATTTGCTAGTGTAAGTCAGATGTGACACCCACATGCATATGCAACAATGCAGTCTATAATACACAGTGTGTGTGTGTGTTAGACTAAGTGAATGTATGTAAACAGAATGAGTCAGAGGACGAATGAATGTTACTGAATCAACAACACCATTGTAAGTTCTGTACATGATCGTCTCACCACACACCATATGCAGTGTTCAACAACACTAAACAGACAGTTCTCATTCACGTTTTTAGTTATTCAAGATTTTCCCATACTGACCGGGACATAAGAACCCACCTGAAGGACAATGATGCATTATGCAATAAGTCTATTGTAAAAAAGATGAGAAATATCTTAAAAAAGAATCTAACCATACTTCCTAAACCCTTTGATACTTTTGTACGACTTATGATGTATGAAATCAAACAGCGCATTGATCCTTTGTGGTCATTTGTTTTGTTATTATTTTCCGATATTTTAAAGTTTCAATCTAAATTCATATTTTCTCCCGAATAGTGCTCAGTGCCAACTGTTGAGCCAAATGTCATTGCTGCTTAAAATACTAATATAATCCTGCTGTCAAGACTTCTTAACTGGCTGAGTGCTAGAAGCTGCTATCAAGGCTTTCAAAAAATGAGGCTACCAGTGCAAAAGCTAACACTTTCCTTGCTTATATTTCATATTCAGTCAAACATATAATACTTTGTTTATATAAATTTGTTTTATTACAAATTACTGGAGAGTGCCTGTGGGCACTCTCCAATAATTTGTAATAAAACATTTTAAATAACAAATTCAGACCACCAAAAATAATCTAGTCCTCAACCAGATAATCAATCACTAATGTGAAAAATATCTTCTTTGAATTTTCCGACGTCTGACGTCACATTTTGAAAAACGTTGAAGAAACTGAATTCCCAGTGACGACTGAACGTCAGGATAAATAGAGTCTCAAAGGGTTAACTTTTTCAGACAATCATTGTTGCAAGATAACAATTTTTAAAAAAAAAACCTTTTTCTAATGAATTGTGTCCCTCCACATCATTTACAAACTGAGCAACTGAATTAAAATATGAAAATAGTGTATCACGTCAGGCCTGGCATTCTGAAAAAGGCAGGATGGCTAAAAATTGCTCTCCTAACACGGACTAGGAGAGCCAAAATCTCTCCTCAAGCATACAGTTTACAAGAATGAGTCAATAGAATGACTAACTGATAGATTCAGCAATACTAAATCCTGGTCAATGTATATTGCTGAGAATCTCAATGCAGAGAGTAGTCTCTGTAAGATGGCTATATATTGCCACTCCCCAACTCCGAGGATAGCCAGGGGGTGGGGGGAGTGGCAATATATAGCTGCTTTACACAAATGATACAGTATTTTTAAATGTAGCAATGCTGGTTTTAAAAATATACAACAATTGTAGGCACAATGTTTGCGAGAGTAGGAGGTCAATTTTTCTCCTTATATCTACTTCAGGTAAGTGGTAGGGGAGCAAAAAGGTTGCTCACCTGAAAATGCCAGGTATGTCATGTGACCCACCCACCCCCCCCCCCCCTCCCTGGAACGAGCTTGTCAAGCTTGTTCCAATGAGGCGTCACTTGATATGGTGTTGCTGAAACGTTTTGAAATCCCTCCATATTAAATATGACCTGCAGACTGTGCTAAAAGTTTCTGGGTTTCGGGCTTGGGCAGCCATCATGGTTGACAGATCATGACCAAAAGGGGATGTTCTCACCTAGATATTATACAGAGGCATCCTACCAAGTTACGATGAAATCCTTTCATAAATCTGTGGACTGTGCTAAAGGTTTTTGGGCTTGGGTAGCCATCACGATTGATTGATCGCAACCAACGGGGACGTTCTCATCTGGACAAGACCTCAAACCTGCATATGAAATTTCGTGATGACTGGACAAGAACTACATTGTTAACTCAAGAGATCACTTGTGGAAAACATAATTCAATTTAAAGAGGATAATTTTATTACTTTCCAAGGGGGCGCGGTGGTGTTGCGGTAACCGGTTCTCGTCAGATCACCGAAGTTAAGCCCAGTTAATCATTGGATGGGTGACCATCTGAGTGATCAATTCGGACTCCTGCATTGTGTCCTTGGGCAAGGCACTTAACCCCGATTGTCCACATGGGGGCACGATGACGCCGTGTACTAAGGCGCACTGCACGTCGATGGTACGCATGTCTTCAACCAATCTAACCCTGCCTGTGCTGCAGTGCGGAGTTACGATGTTGGGGAGCTGGCAGCTGCTCGCCATTGCTCGGTGGTTCTCTCCAGGTACTCCTGCTTCCTCCACCCATAAAACTGTCATGGTCATGATTAGCCATTGTCCATAAGTATATGACCTTAAACACCAATAAATAATAAATAATAAATATTACTTTCCAAAGTCTGATTTACTGGGATTTCCGGGTTTGATTACAAACGAAAACTTCACAAGTGAATTATGCAATCAACAATTGTGTCATGTATACGTGCGCGCAAATAAAGACTCTTTTCCACGGGTGTATTGGGGACTTCATTGTCTTTTTTAACTCTTTACCTAACAGGAAAAGCTCATTCCAATGAGGAGTCATAACCTATGTTTTAGAGACAAAAAATGAAAAAATAATGAAAATTAATTGGCGAGTTTTGAGAACAGCGCTGGCCGTTTTTTGCCCTTACGTCAGGTAAAGGGTTAAATAATATAATTATCATTAATAATGAAAAGTAATAAACAGAGTAATTGCTTTACTGGACTGGTTACGTGAAATAATTCGTTCAAGGCGAGGGACTATATTGTAACACGCGCACTCTTGTTTGTTCAACGTCCCTCACCTCTCATGAATTATTTCATGTAATCAGTCCAGTTAACCCTTTACCCAACGTAACGACCAAAACCGGCCAGTGCTATTCTCAAAAATCCCCAATTAATTTTCATTATTTTTTTCATTTTTGTCTCAAAAACATAGGTTATGACCCCTCATTGGAACAAGCTCGTTGAGCTCGTTCCAATGAGGGGTCATAACCTATATTTTTGAGACAAAAAATGAAAAAAATTAGTTATTCGAGAATTTTTTTTGCATGTGTCGTCTGCTTTTCATGTTAGGTAAAGGGTTAAGCAATTACTCTCTATTTATTTGAAAGTGCTCACAAAATTATACAAGTGACTAGATAATTATTGTTATGAATAATCACAAGCTGCATGCAAGGAGGAAAATATTCAATGGTTTTCGAAAGACTATCTTCAACTGAGCATGGAGCACTTCAGCAAAAAATGGAGAGAAAAAAATTTAATGGAACATGCATGCATAAATATATGACCAAGGAGTTGCAGGCTTTTTATAATGTACCTTGCAGTAATATGATGTAGACTAAAGATATAAGTGACAATCTGCCTACAGGCACAGCATACACTAACATGAGAGCTGAAACCAGTAAAACCAGAGTTGTCAAGTGTGAAATGTGAATGATAAATCTAAAATGTCACACTGCTGTAAAAATCAATTAAATATTAAACGATAAGTTACTAAGCAGATGAATTATGAAAAATATATATTTTTGTTGCCCCAGATGATCATAAAATTTATTATCAAAACTTTAATGGTGATTTTTGAGTGTACATATTCTAGTGACCTGGGTACACTTAACCCTCAGTGTTTTACTTCTGATATTTGCAAACTTCTAGGAATTTGTCTGATGTCTACTACAAGGACTGATTATGAGACCACTGACTAGTCTAGAGTGGCAAATAAACTCTCTCTACAGACTTTATATATATAGAAATAAGAAGAAAACGGGGAGGCGTGAACCACAAATGGAAAGACATTAATGAGTTTGCATGACTGCATGTTCCTTTTATATTTTCATCTTGCATGTAAATAGACCACCAAAGCTTGAGGGAAGATAAAAAATTTTAAACAGAAAAATTTCCACCAAATAAATTTTGAAATGGTATTTAAATTTTTAAAAGTACAGATTACCCTTCAATTTAACTGGTTGAGTGCTAGAAGCCCATATCTGGGCTTTATTCTGAAGTGCACATACTGTACCTTAATCATGGATGTGCTTCATATTATCTTTTGAGGTGAAATAATTTAATCTGCATAGCTTTGCCTTGTTATAATTTATAGGCACTCTCACAAATTGAAACAAGGCAAAGACATGTGGACAAATTTTGACAACAAAAATAGTTTAGTACTCTACCAATAAAAGGGACAATAATCTGTGAATTTGAAAAACACTGACTCACAGATTTTGCTAGTATCTGAAAGAGCATGTTAAAAAAAAGCCTGTGTGCAAAGTGCTGGGCTTCAGAAGCAACTAGAAATTATGCAGATCTGTGATTAAACAAGAGGCCCCACGAGGCCTGAAGCACTCATCTTGAACAGAACACAATATAAACAGAGTCTAAGAATGAATCTACATTAAGCAATCCATCTCCATAGGCTACACTGTCAATCCTTGAGTCCCTCAGGAGTGACAAAAATAATCCGGGCATCATGCTTTTTCTTCAATTGATCATAATGTAAAATGTAGAGCTCCCCTATGAAGCCCCTTGATACAACCTATGTGCATTAATCTTAGTTACATACCTCTAGAGGGTACGGAATACAAAATTTTTAAATCTTCAGCAAAATGGCCAATTCCGGCAACCCATATGGAGCCCAAATATTAACCCAGGCTCTCGACTTGAACACAGTTGAATCAGACCTCCCTAGAGATGTTGTGTACCAAATATGAAAGCATTCTGACTGTTGGATCTGAAGAGAAATTTTAACGAACTTTCTTCATATTGCACTAAGTTAAAATTTGGGCTACCATAGCGAGCCCAAATATTACCCTATAAATCCGATTTGAACAAACTTGAATCTGACCCCCCTAGAGATGTTGTATACCAAATATGAGAGCATTCTGACTAGTGGATCTGAAGAAGAGGATTTTTTAAGAAATTCCCTCATATTGTACTAAGTTAAATTTCAGGTTCCCATATGGAGCCCAAATATTAACCCAGGCTCTTGAATTGAACAAACTGGAATCTGAGATTGTCACAGGGCTGTGAAAAAAACTTTTTTTAAGCATCAATCAATTACTTAGGACCCACTTAAACTACATGCCAAATTTGGTTGAAGTTGGCTCACCGGTTCTTGAAATAGAAATTTTGGGTGCCCGCGCCAAAAATCTTACCCCTCCCATTACAAAGCCAAATATCCCTTCATGAACTTTGTTTGAACAAATTTGATTCTACACCTCAAAAAGAAGCTCCATAGCAAATATCAAGTCATGGTACACACTGGTTCATGAGAAGTAGATTTTAAAAATATTATGGAGCATTTTCCCCCCACTCCCTCCCTATGGGGCTGAGCATGCCAAGTTGAACAAAAATGCAATGCCCCTCCGGGACCATCACTCACACAAACTTTCACTTGAATTGGCCCAGTGGTTTTGGATGGGAAGACCAAAGCATGGTGTTGACGGACGACGGATGGAGAGCGATCAGATTAGCTCAGCTTGACTTTGTCAAGATGAGCTAAAAACTTTCATGCAGACAAATTTGCATAAGATACGACATTGCAAAGATGCATTTGTATTTAAACAAAATTTGTCCGAAGTGATCGGATGTGAACAGAAAACCATGTTATCATTTCTGCTACACATGGAAATAATTGAATACCTCAGCTGCATTCCTAATATTTGATCACCACGAACAACTCACAAACATTATTTTAACACTAAGTGGGCATTCATTTATTTATTTATTGGTGTTTAAGGTCACATACTTATGCACAATGGCTAATCGTGACCGTGACAGTTTTACAGGTGGAGGAAGCCGGAGTACCCGGAGAGAACCACCGAGCAACGACGAGCAGCTGTCAGCTCTCCAACATCGCAACTCTGAACTCTGCACCGCAGCACAGGCAGGGTTAGATTGGTTGAAGACATGCGCACCATCGACGTGCAGTACGCCTCAGTACACAGCGTCATTGTGCCCCCATTTAGGCAATCGGGGTGAAGTGTCTTGCCCAAGGACACAACGCGGGTTGCCGCAGGTGGGATTCGAACCGAGGACCTCTCGGCTTGCAGCTTGCACCTCTACCAACTGAGCCACCGCGCCCCCAAGTGGGCATTCATTATCAGATTAAAAACTTCATACATCAAATGCAGCGCAGTAATGCTTCCATTGAAGCCCACAGACTGAGAATCAACAATGGCAAATCGAGATAGTTTTCATGGACACATATGTAGTAAAAAGCAAAAAGTGTATATAATGCCCCACAAAGTAAATCTTCTGTTTTAATATCAGGTCATTTTTTTTAAAAACCGCATGCAGACGGGTGTTTTATTTTGTTGTTAATCGAATAATTTCCATTGGCAAAGAGGCTACAGTATTTAATGAAGAGTGTTCAACTTTATCTGTTTATTGCTCTGAAATGGTATTTATTTATTAGGGTTTAACAACACTTTTGGCAGCCAGGGTCACCTCGTGTCGGACAGTTTTACAGGTGGAGGAAGCCAGAGTACCGGGAGAGAGCCACCGAGCAACAGGAAGCAAATTTAAGACCCCCCAACATACAAACTCCACACAAGCAGGATTAGCATAGGTTGAACACAAGTGCACCATCGATGTGCAGTACAGTGCAGTCACTGTGGACTGGTTGTAATCCATGCGTGGGCAGTAATGTCCACGCATGTGTTTACCAGGTAATAAAAATCATCATCAGCAAAATTTTAATTAATGAAGCTCTGGGTTTTATCCGGTGCTTCATTAATTAAATTTTTGATGATTATTCCTATAATTAGTGTTTGGAATCTAATATTACTACATCAGTGGAAATATTTCCCACATGGGGGAAGTGACCAATCCACAGCAGTCATACTGTACGCCTTAGTACACAATGCTATCGTGCCCCCACGTGGGCATTTGGGATTAAGTGTCTTGCCCAAGGACACAACATGGTTGCAGCAGGTGGGCTTCGCATTGAGGACCTCTTGGATTGCAGCCTGCATCTCCACCAACTGAGCCACCGCACACCCTCTCTGAAATGGAATAATGGACTGAGTGTCAATGACACTGCAGCTTAACTTCACCAAGAAGGGACCAACCTAAGTAACTAATTATAGGATGTACCATAGGAATTGTACTAATTATAGGATGTACTATAGGAATTGTAGACAATTTAATTGCAAAATCTAGATGGCAGCTGGTAGCCATGTTTCTTAAATAAATAAAAACATGATTGTACCTGTGTAGACATCACCCTAGAGTCGAAAAAGATTGAGTGAGAGATGCACCACATAGGGTGTGTGTGCGAAAGGAATTGTTGAAAATTTGTTTGCCAAATCCAAGAAGGCCACCGGCGGCCATGTTTTTCAATGAAATTCAGAAAAATTTGACAGCTCCCATCTGGACATCACATTAAAGCTACATATGAAATCAGAAAAAGATTGGGTGAGGGATGTGACCTGCAGAGTATGCTAATGAAATTGTTGACAATTTATAGGCCAAACCCAAGATTTCTGCTGGCAGCCATGTTTTTCAACAAAATACTGAAAAATTTGATAGCTTCCATCTAGACATTACACCAAAGCTAATATGAATTTGAAAAGGAACAGGTGAGTACTGTGACCTGCAATGACAATTTATATGCCAATTCTAAGATGGCCATTGGTGGTCATGTTTTTCAATGAAATTCAGAAAAATTCAATAGCTCGCATCTGGACATCACAACAAACAAGCCTGAAAATAAGCAGACTGTCATCTGCAGAATGAGGACCCCAGAGGGTGAATTTGGTGATGCTACCCTGCACAGCAGGGTAGCATTACTAAATTTACCCTCTGTGAACCTCATTCTAAATCAATGTCTCAAGCCTAAACAGCAAGAGGTACACAGAGGATAAATTGGCACACTGTATGGGATAGCATCAGCAAATTCTCCCTCTGGGGACCTCATTCTGCAAATGACAGATTGCTTATTTTCAGGCTTGACACCAAAGCTACATATGAAATATAAAACTGAACGGGTGAGAGATGTGGCCTGCAGGGAGTGCTGAAGGAATTATGGATGGACAGAGCGATGTACAGACATACATACAGACAGACATATGGATGGACAACAGATTCCAACCCATCCCAATAGCTCATACTTGACATTGTCAAGATGAGCTAAAAAACAACAGCAATAGCAAGATTTTCTCACTAAAATTATCAACACCACAGGTACTTCAATCAAGGAAATGTCCACAACATCATCATTTCCTCTGAAGGCCACAAAATGCAGACAAATGAATAGAAAACTATGTCTCCTTATTTCTCTGCATGATATGACTTACATATAAACAAATAACAATAATCATTCATCATATTTTACAATGGTTGGCCGAGGGGTGGGCGATGGATGGAAAAAACTACATTAAATCTATATGACCTTACATATGTCAAAAGCACACCCACAATTGTTGGTTTTAGTTGAATTACCTGCTAATCTTATGTAAGGCACAAGACAAGTGTTTGGAGTTAACTTCTTTATGATGGGTTTTGCAGCATGTTAATAGATGACACAGATTACAAGAAAACAAGAAAAAGTCCATATTAGCTGGTAATGTTCATTTTATTTTTCAAATGTGGTGTGCAACATAATTATGTATAACAAGAGCACCACCTGCATTGCATAATATGCCCTGTAGGATTTTTCGACTAGTGTTTTGATCCATGGGCCAACCAATAACATCGGACAAAACCCCAATTTGAACTGAACTTGTATTTCGGTATGACTGAGACACAAAGCAAGTTTGGAGCTGATCAACAAACCCATAACTCAAGTTATCGTCCAAAAACTGAAATGTTGACAAAAATGTGAAATTTCTAAAGTCAAAAAAGGGGCATAACTCTGGAAAGAATAGTCTGAATGAAATTATAATCAGAGGTGGACAGTTTCCCCTGATGGCGGTGAATGTGCATGCCAAGTTTCAAAAGAGTCAGTCCAACAACCTCTGAGAAACCCTCCAGACAAAATTCAGACTTATGCAGCAAATTCTTCCAAATTGAAAAGAGGCATAACTCTAGAAAAAATAGTCCCACCAGAATTATGATTGCATGATTTGACGGACATGGACAAAAATCGATAGCTTCCATCTAGAGCTCACCCCAAACAAGCATACCAAGTTTCAAAGTGAACTGGTCAAAACTGTACACTGCAGGGCGTGCCAATATTGATGCATAACTGCACTAAGATCATTGAAGGTCATTGCCAGTGGCAACATTTTTTGACGGAAATCAAAGAAAATTGATAGCTCCCATCTAGAGGTAACCCCAAACAAGCATACAAAGTTTCAAACCGATCTGATCATAAATGTGCCCTGTAGGGCATGCCCAAGGAATATATTGATGCTTGACTAAACTAAGTTCAAAGGTCAGTGCCAGCAGCAACATGTTTTTGATAGAAATGGAAGAAAATCAATAGCTCCCATCTAGAGGTCACTCCAAACAAGCATGCCAGATTTCATAGCAATCCGATCATAAATGTGCCCTGTAGGGTGTGCCAAAGGGAAATATTGAGGTCTGATTAAACTATGTTCTAAGAACGTTGGCCACAGCAACATTTTTTGACGGAAATTGAAGAAAATCGATAGCTCCCATTTAGAGCTCACCCCAAACAAGCATACCAAGTTTCAAAGTGATCCGATAATAAATGTGCCCTGCAGGGTGTGCCAAGGGGAAATTTTGATGCATAACTGCACTTAGTTCATCAAAAGTCGTTGCCAGCAGCAACATTTCTTGGCAGATATCGTAGAAAAACGATAGCTCCCATCTAGAGGTAACCACAAACAAGCATATCAAGTTTCAAACCGATCTGATCAAAAATGTGCCCTGTACGGCATGCCAAAGGAATATATTGATGCCTAACTAAACTAAGTTCAAAGGTCATTGCCAGTGGCAACATTTTTTGACGGAAATGGGAGAAAATCGATAGCGCCCATCTAGAGGTCAACCCAAACAAGTATACCGGGTTTCAAAGTAATCTGATCATAAAAGTGCCCTGTAAGGTGTGCCAAAGGGAAATATTGAGGTTTGACTAAACTAAGTTCTAAGAACGTTGGCCGTGGCAACATTTTTTGACGGAAATTGAAGAAAATCGATAGCTCCCATCTAGAGGTCACCCCAAACAAGCATAGCAAGACAGATGAATGGACTGACGACAGATACCAGATACTGGACAGCAGACAGACAACCCATTTACATAATACTAATACAACCATTTTTTGAATTGAAAGAATTTTAGTGGAGATCAAATAATCCAAACTGGAGTTATCGGTCGGAATCAAAAAATGTTAATAGACGGTTAAATTCTAAGTTAAAAAAGGACCACAACTCATGGAAAAACAATTGGACAGAACCCATATTCGAACTTGGCCTGTACTACTAGCTGGGTAATACACATATCAACTTTGGTTGAGATCAATCCAAACTGGAGTCATCGGTCAGAAACCAAAAATGTTAACAGACAGTCTAATTCCAAGTCGAAAAGAAGCCATAACTCATGTAAAAATACATGGACGGAACCCTTATTTGAACTTGACCTGTATTACTAGCTGGGTAATACACACACCACACTTTCCTTGAGATCAAATAATCCAAACTGGAGTTATCAGTCAGAAACCAAAAACGTTAACGGACAGACAGATGAACAGACAGACAGACTAATTACATAATATGACTGTTTCTTCAAACGTGCATATAAAAACCAGCCAGTACAATTCTCAAGTGTTCAATCTCAACATATGACCCCTCATTGGAATGGATTGTGGAAAGAGGGTTTTTTTTAGAGAATTTCAAAAGTGAAAACATTCATTCTATTTTCAATTAATAGCTTGTTAAAGTAATTCTTTAAAGTAATAACAAACGGATGTTTCATTTTTATTGTTTCAAGGAAGCATATTGAGTTGACTGTGAGGGTCAATGACCTGGAAACACTGTCAAAAAATTTTAAATTTCGCCCCAACATGTCGGAAAATTTTGAAATCCAAACTTCAGCAACTGTGCAAACAAAGAATTTCTACAAGTTTACAACCCTCTTTTGTTATAACTTCTTGGTGTTCCAGTGAAACAAACCTTGTGTACCGCAGTAACTCAGCACTACTCACTCCACTTTCTGAGAAGTTTAACCAACCACTGAAATCTGTGCTGACCACTTTTAGAGGGCTTCTGGCCACCTCTGGTATTGATTATCATATCCTACTGTACCAGTGTTTTAGCAGAACCAGTTTACTTACCACAGTATACAACAGGGCTTATATTTTGACGATAATCCGAGAATTGATTCATGTAACAAAACCAGCGAGAATACATGTAGATTTTTGCTGCACCTCTGCTAGGATTTGTGTGAAAAGAATTGAGTCAATTTAACCCTTTATCTAACACAACAGCAGCAAATTAGCCAATACATCAGCTGTAATATCCTGTCACTTTTGTCAGTAAAATTGCACAAATATGGCTCTCATTGGAATAGTCTCAATGAGCGGGTTCCAATGACAGCCATATTTGTAAGGTTTTATTGGTAAATATTGTTTATTTTTTAAAAAAATTTATTAAGTTTAGTTTATGTTTTAAAAATTAAAAAACTGTGTTGGTTAGGTAAAGGGTCAACATGTGTTATCAGTACACAACAGGGGTTCAACCATGGTGGCCTCATGGTATCCTGGGACATGCATAGCAGGTATGGTTTCTAGCAACCATTTTCACGAGAATCCAGATGGATTCTCCCAAATTTAGATGAAATGTAAGCCCTGACATAAGAACTGTACTACTTCCTGGGGTTCCAACAGAAAGTATCATAGTGTCACCATCCCAAAGCAGACTGTGGGGGATGAAAGAGTTGAGCACTGGTACTTACTGCCTGTTAATGATCCATATGTCTCTGAATGCTTTTAAAACATTACCATTATACTGAATGATTCACCAATAACAGCAGTCTGGATTAAAATACAGATTGTGTTACAGAGTAAGGCACAGGTAGAACATATACCTCAACTGTAAACATTGCTAGTTTCAATCAATAATATGGCATTCCACACATACCTATGATATCGATTTCTCAACGTTGTCAATTGTTATCTAACAAAGAACAGATCTTCAATCTAATATTGTAATGTAAATCTGATTTCTAATAATAAATGTCATCAATATAAGGCTATCCAAGGCATTTTGTGTTCCACATGCTGTCCAGGTCAATTAAATGTGTAGTTCAGATGACTAATTGAGGCAGTTGCCTCATTCCTCAAAGCCTCTTCACCTGTGGGTCTGAATGATAATTGATATTAACAATGTGGCCTAATTTTGTTTTTCACAACATGTACCAAGAATGTCCTCTGTGGATCAACATACTATATATTAACTCTTAACCCACTGAGAATTTTCAAGATATTTTTCATCAAACCTGGTCATGGCTGCCCTGAAACAAAGCTGTCATTAACTGGTAGAGAGCCAAATTAATTTTGGCAATCAGAATTTAATAATATTGGTTTGCATTGCTACAATCTGTAGAGAAGTCAGCTAGGCTATAAGCACTCACTGATCAATTGCAACAAGACAAAGCAATACAGAAAAATTTATTTATTGGGATTTAATGACATTTTCAACAGCAAGGGTCACCTTATGTCAGACAGTTTTACAGGTGGAGGAAGCTGGAGAACCCGGAGAGAACCAACGAGCAATAGCGGGAAACCATCAGACTCCCCAATGTACTAACTCCACACAAGCAGGGTTAGCATTGGTTGAAGACAAGTGCACCACTGATGTGCAGTACACCTTAGTACTCAGTGCTACCATGACCCCATGTAGGCAATCAGGATTAAGTTCCTTGCCCAAGGACACAAAACAGTTGCCCGTGGTGGGTATCAAACATTGGCCCTTTCGGTTTGAAATCCAATTCTGTAACCACTGAGCCACCGCGCTCCCATAAGATGAGAATTTGAAGCACATCAGAGAATATGAAGCCTTTTAATTCTGGCCCCAGCACTTCTGAATAGAGCATTACTCCCCAAAATGGGGGCGTGGTGGCTCAGTTGGTAGAGGTGCAGGCTGCAAGCCGAGAGGTCCTCGGTTCGAATCCCATCTGCGGCAGCCGCGTTGTGTCCTTGGGCAAGACACTTCACCCCCATTGCCCATGTGGGAGCACGGTGACGCTGTGCATTAAGGCATACTGCACGTCGATGGTGCACCTGTCTTCAACCAATGCTAACCCTGCTTGTGTGGAGTTGGTATGTTGGGGAGCTGACAGTTGCTCGCCGTTGCTCAGTGGTTCTCTCCGGGTACTCCGGCTTCCTCCACCCGTAAAACTGTCACGGTCATGGTTAGCCATTGTGCAGAAATATGTGACCTTAAACACCAATAAATAAATAAATAATACTCCCCCAAATTCTCTGATAGAAAAAAAAACACTTTGATTACTTCAAGTTGCTAGAAAATTATGAACCACCAAATACTTGGAGTATCAGGATTTTTTTTTATTTTTAAAGGTAGAAAATTGCATAGTCTTTATAAGCCTTGGCACCATATTGAACAACAGTTCAGCTTTAGATGTAATAATAATAATCACATATACAGTGGAGCCCACTTAACTGGATATCTCTTAACTGAATAACCCTGTTAATTCAATATAATTTCCTAACACAAAACCATTTACCACACCTCCAGAACAAATGTGACCTGTTAACTGAATACTGATTATAGAGTAAACTCTTGTTAATTGAATAAAAAATCTTGCAACCTTTTGAGAAATTACCTTGACTTTCCCCAGTTTTCCTTTGTTTATAGACCTATTCATATCAGTACATTCATTCAATACAGGAATTTGATCTATTATATCTTGTTTGACAGAGCTCATGAAGCTCTGTCAAACAAGATATAATAGAATAAATGCTAAGTTTATCTCTAGAATACAGGAAAGTGACACAGTCCCTGTTCACTGAATACTCCAGTTAATTGAATAATTTTCACCGGCAAAGTGTCTATTCATATAACAGGGCTCCACTGTATTCATAAGGACTTCCTGATTGAACTAACTATTGGAATGAAATTTTCTTTAATTTTTGTTGCACGAGTTCTATTTTCAAATCATATGAACATGTAATATAATTAATCAATACAGCTAAATCATTGGGGAAGAAACTGATCAAATGATTTCAACAGTCAGCTGGACAAACATACGCCATACAAACAGTTCATATATATATATATATAAAAGAATGTACTAGACCCAATGCTTACACAGTATTTCCCTGACTGTTGAAAATGTTAAGCATAAATTCAAAATTAGCAATTTAACCATCTTCACGCTGTTTTAGAATACTGAAATGTCACCCAGCAAACTTTTCCAAAAAATGCAATAAGGAAATTACAGTTGAAACTTTGAAGTCCTGTGATTGTATTGAGCACTATTTTGAAGTATTCGCATGCACATAGGGCTGCACATTGAAAATATTGATCGGTCTATACCATACAGTTGAAACTAAAAGTCCTGTGACCGTATTAGGCCTGAAACGGTTGGCTCATTTTCACAACCGACTAACTGGATAATATCTGGTTAACCATAGCCATTATTTCACCGAATCTGGAATGAAAACTATAGGAATTGGAAAGCAGTATTCTCAGAAACTACTACATTTTAACCGTGGAATGACGATCACTATCGATATTTCGGATAACCGATTGATGTTTTTTTAATCGGTTAGGTAGGTAAACCATTTCAAACCATTTATCCGGTTAACCATTTCAGTACTAGACTGTATTGTGCACTATTTTGAAGTAATACCATGCTGAGTAAGTGCACTTTTGTCTGTCAAACTGCACCATAAGTGTAATTTCTGTAGAAAAACATCATGACCAACTCTGTACAATTCAATACCAGTAAATATAGATCATTGTTTATTTTTTTATTTATTGGTGTTTGCGGTCTCATATTTTTGCAAAATAGCTAATCATGACCACAACATGAGTATCAACACAAGACGAGGGGTGAGAGTTAATAGGCCATGTTGCCCATTTTTGAGAGGGTTTGCACCTCCCAAGCATTGGTGACTGGGTACTATTTTACCAGTAAAACAGACCCTGTTTACCGCAGGGAACAGGCACTGCTTCACTTCCGGAGTTCCTGCGGGGAAATATAGATCATTAACATCATTCCTAAATTCTACTGGGATACATGTACATATTTATTTATTATTTATGTATTGGTGCTTAAGGTCACATATTTCTGCACAATGGCTAATCATGACCTCAACAGTTTTACGGGTGGAGGAAGCCGGAGTACCCGGAGAGAACCACCGAGCAATGGCGAGCAACTGTCAGCTCCCCAACATACCAACTCCACACAAGCAGGGTTAGCATTGGTTGAAGACAGGTGCACCATCGACGTGCATTACGCCTAAGTACACAACGTCACTGTGCCCCCACGTGGGCAATGGGGGTTAAGTGTCTTGCCCAAGGACACAACACAGTTGCCGCAGGTGGGATTCGAACCGAGGACCTCTCGGCTTGCAGCCTGCACCTCTACCTACTGAGCCACCACACCCCCACATGTACATATAATGACGTAAATAGATATTAAAATTCGACTCCAAATAGAGAAGGAAGAGAGTGGATTACAACTTAATCACAGCACCATATATTCTCCACTCGAAAAGTATTTATAATTGTTCATAACAGCACAAGAAATACTTGCAAACTTTCATCACATGGACCACCAGGTGCAACCCAGTGGTCCATGTGATGGAAGTGTACAAGTGCTTCTTGTGTTTTCTCCTCAGAAATTGTAAATAATTACAAATCCTACAGCAATTTAGTAGTAATCCACCCTCCATATACTGTAGTCTCAATATTTTGTTTCTGTTTGGTCGGTTCAGTTCGTGATTTCACTACCGACCTCGCTAATAGCATTTTGCATTGCACAACACAAATGCTCTTGTGTATTTCCAACTACTTCATTCTTCTGCAGTCAAGAGCATGTTAACTAACAAGCATTTTCTGCGCTAATTGTGACACAACGTCTAGTTTCAAGTTGGTTAAGGCCCCACAAAGTAGATCTTCTGTTTCTCAGGCCATTATCTGTAAAATTGCATTCGGGCGGGCGAGCGGTTTTTTATTTTATTTTTTATTTCTGTAATTATTTCTTTGCCATCAAAAGTTCATGTTCTTGGTTTATGTTTTAGGCCTCATAATCTACAAAATAGCATGGGTGGTGGTGTATTTTGTCCTTGAGAGCAAGAAGGCTTTGCAATGCTAAAGCATTGCAAAGCCATCTTGCACTCAAAGGACAAATTTATCATTTTTTTAACTTGGGTAAAATATCAGACATAAACCATTTAATTATTATTTTTTTAAAATTCACATTGGTTATAAAAAGAGAGCATGCGGCAGCCAATAGGACCATGCGGGAGGGCCTGAGAAACAGATTTTTAATTTTTTTAGGCTTAAAGTTCTAGTTTTATTTCTTCATTGTTTTTGTCAAACATTGGAACCTTATATTTTTTTTATTTATTTACTTATTGGTGTTGAAGGTCTCAGTCGTCATTTATTGTAATTTTACCTTTTACATGGGTCTCCAAGAGGATTTTATAAATCTTATTGCATCAAGCTTATCAAGATAATTTCAGTTCAAGGTCATCAGCTACAGTACAGGGAGAAGACATCATTATAAAAACTCCCAAGGCAAATACAGTTAATATCCAGGCAGTAAATTTAAATATATCTGAATAACAAGAGGCCCACAGGGCCTGAAGCGCTCACCTTGAACAGAACACAATATAAACAGAGTCCAAGAATGAATCTTCATTAAGCAATCCATCTCCAACAAACTATTAATTGAAAATAGAATATGTTTTCATTTTTGGAATTCACTGGAAAACCCAACGAGGGGTCTGATGCTAAGTTTGAATAGTACTGGGTGGTTTTGGCCATTACATTCAGTATTGAGTCGCTATAGATGAGATTTACGCTAAGGTTGTACAGTGCACAGGGCTAGTTTCTCAGTTAACCCTTTTCCCAACACAGACGATATAAAATGGTCCTTTTGGCTGCCGCATGCTCTCTTTTTATAACCAATTTAAACTTAAAAAAATTAAAATTAAATGGTTTATGTCTGATATTTTACCCAAGTTAAAAAACTTGATGAAATTGTCCCTTTAGTGCAAGAAGGCTTTGCAATGCTTTAGCATTGCAAAGCCTTCTTGCACTCAAGGGATGAAATACACCACCACCCATGCTATTCTGTAGATTATGAGGCCTAAAACATGAACCAAGAACATGAACTTTTGATGGAAAAGAAGTAATTACTGAAATAAAAAATAAAATAAAAAAACGCTCGCCCGCATGCAATTTCACAAATAATGGCCTGAGAAACAGATCTACTTTGTGTGGCCTTAAATATCATTTTTTTAAATTTTTCAAAAAATTTCAACAAAACCATATCATGTGACCCCTCGTTGGAGCGAGTTCGACGAGCTCGTTCCAACGAGGGGTCACGATATGGTTTTGTTGAAATTTTTTAAAAAATAATATTTTTTCAACTGCTGAATTTGCATATTACGCGGGCACATGCGGTCGATTCGTTGGGTAAAGGGTTAAAAATGAAAATTTCTTTTAACCAGAAAACGTGACACTGCACAGGGTTAGTCAAACTTTCTGGTTATAAAAAATTGATAACTTCCACTTCACACACTACATGAAAAGTTTCACTGACTGATGATGCAAAAATGCACATGTTGTTACCTAAGGTGCAGGATTCAAGGAACTAAAAAAAATACTTATAACAGATTGCGGAAATTTTTTTAAGTGAATTACAAAAATTGAAAACATTCTATTTACACTTAATAGTTTGTTCTCCAAAGGATACACTGTCAATCCTTGAACCTCAGGATCAAGTGACTAAAATAGTCCAAGAATCACGCCTTTTCTTCAGCGGATCATAATGTAAAAAGTGGAGCTCCCCTATGAAGCCCCTTGAGACAACCTATGTGGATTAATCTTAGTTACACACCTCTAGAGAATACAGAGTACACAATTTCTATAATTCTTCAGCTACATGGCCAATTCCGGCTCCCATAGGAAGCCCAAGTATTAACCCAGGAACTCAATTTAAACAATGTTGAATCTGACCCCTCTAGCGATGTTATATACCAAATATGAAAACATGTTTACTGGTGGATCTGAAGAAGAAGAATTTTAAAGAAATTCTCTCATATTGCACAAAGTTAATATTTGGGTTCCCATATGGAGCCCAAATATTAACCCAGGCACTTCAATTTAACAAAGATGAATGTGATCCCACCAGAAATGTTGTATACAAAATATGAAAGCATTCTGACTCGTGGATCTGAAGATGATTTTTAAAAATTATCCCCCATATTATAGGAAGCCTAAATATTAACCTAGGGACTTAGTTTGAACAAGATAAGGTAAAAAGCCGCATGTCTGACCAAAACACAATGTCTTCCTTGGGATGTTTGCTATTAAGAAATTACTTCCAATCCGGCAAAGTGTGTCAAACAGGCCGGACATTGAGCTTAACCTGCGTTTCCTTGCAGTTGAATTTAATATGAAAGTCAAGAAGAACCAAGAAGGGTTAGAACTCTGGCAAAATCAATGCAACCGACCTTATTTCAAACTTTACAGGATTTTATTTTCTCTGGTAAAACAACGTATGGATTTTGGATATATTATTCCAGAGAGCTTCCCACCTCTAATGGCACCAAAATTGTTTTTTTACCAAATTCTTCCGGGTAAAATTGTTCTACGACTTACACTAATATTTGAAGTCAATAAAAGAATCAAAATTTAAATTATCATCTGGAAAACAAAATACTTTGCATTCTCTAGGTAAAAAATGGCCATATTTTACTTATTTATTTATTGGTGTTTAAGGTCACATAAATCTTTGCACAACGGCTAATAGTGACCACAACATGGAGATAAAGTCAAGGTCAGTCAATCATTTATACCCCATTTTGCCTACTTTAGAGGACTTGCACCCCAAGCATTAGTGACTGGGTCCTATTTTTTCAGTAAAATGGTGCTTGTATACCACAGTAAACAAGCACTGCCTAACTTCCCGGGGTTCCCGTAGGGGACCATAATGCTGATAAAAGTTATCAGACAGACCACAGATTCGAACATGACCTGTGGTTTTTATGTGAGTAAACCACACACCAAATGTGAAGCCAGTAAACCAGGCTTGGTATTTTCAGGAGAACGATTTATTCACTCGTCTACTGCTCACTTTAACCCTTTACCTAACGGAACGACAAAACCGTCCCAACGCTTTTCTCAAAAATCGCCAATCACTTTTCAATATTTTTTCATTTTTTGTCTCTAAAACATAGGTTATGACCCCTCATTGGAACGAGCTCATCGAGCTCGTTCCAATGAGGAGTCATAACCTATGTTTTTGAGACAAAAAATGAAAATAATAGTTATTCAAGAATTTTTTTTGCAAGTGTCGTCTGCTTTTCATAAGGTAAAGGGTTAAAAAGATTAAGGAGGGTGAAACTAGTCTCTTGCAACTCAAGATCTTTTTTCAATTTTTCTTACAGATGTCCTTAGTTCACCTCATTTCCCGTCATATAATGATGATTGAGTTTAATAAGACAAATGTTGATGAATAGCATCACATTACTATGCAACCTGGGTTTTTTACCACAGAAAAGTTTAAACGATTTGTATTTCTTGAAACAAAATCCCAGAATAGCTGATTGATTATAATCTAGTTTTGAAACCACAAATACCCAAGGCTATCTCATGCTGAAAGCCTGAAATGGATATTAACCATCATAATGCTGAATTACACAAGGGCAACAAAAATATCTGAGGACAAGGGGTGGCAGGGACATCAAAAAGGGCACTCAAATCTGAGTACGAATTAAGAGCAAGAGTTCACAATGTACTGTAATGTGACACTGAAAAGTACCCTTAGAGTGGAACATAGCTTTCAGACGGCCACTGAAAATGAGCTCACTGTGGAGTCGCAACCTATGTGTTTGAGGTAAACAATGAAATTTTCCCTTTACCTAACACAGTAATTTAAACAAATAAATTAAATTTATCATGAGACTGCGAGTTAGGTCTACACACAGCTAAAATGGGTTTACTGTAAGCACGATGAGTGATGGCTGGGTTGGAAATTCATCAAAATCAAGCTATTCCAGGTCTTGAAACTGAAGGGTAATGGTGTCCTCATTCCGACAAAAGTAGGGTAACAGAATTCCTTTGTATGCTCTTAGGAAAGCACCAATGAAATAGCTAATGTTATAACACTGAAACAAGAAGAATGTTACCAAGGTAACACATGCACCCCCCCACCCTTGTGACCTTCACCATGCAGATGCGGCGGAAACTATTATATGCGACACACCTTCTGACTGTCCTTAACATTTGTAAAAAGTTTAACAACTGTACTATGATTCGTTTCTGAGTTATGGCTGAGACACGAATATTGACAGATTTTTAGTGTGACCTGTCAAAAATTTCGAAATTGAAAATATCGAAAAATGCAATTCTGGCTATTTTGGATATCGTCAGTATGTATACGAACATTGATAATGATAAAGGTGTTAAATCAGTTAAAAATGCATTTGAAAAATATCCGGATGCGAAACGCCCGGATGAACAAATTTTGGATCTTTTAGAGCTGAGCTTAAAAGGTAATGACTTTCAATTCAATGGAGAATATTTTCTACAAATAATGGGTTGTCCTATGGGCAAAAGATTCAGTCCTAATTTTGCAAGCATTTATGTAGCGGAATGGGAGGAAAATGCCTTAAGCAAATGTGCAAAGCATCCTCTCGTATATCTCAGGTATTTAGATGACATTTTTATTATTTGGGAACATTCAAAAGAAGATTTTGAAGAATTTTTAGAAATTTTGAACAATCACGATCCAAATATTAAATTGAAAGCTACTATCAGTGAAAATTCTGTTGATTTTCTCGATGTGACCGTGTATAAAGGCAAGCAATTTCAGGCGTCCGGTCATTTAGATAATAAAGTGTATTTTAAACCAACTGATTCACATCAATTGTTGCACACAAAATCATTTCATCCTCAACATACATTTAAAGGTATCATCAAATCACAACTCATTCATTTCCACTGCAATTCAAGTGATAAGGTAAATTTCAATGAGGCTTGTTCTACTCTATTTGGCACCCTCAGATCGAGAGGGTACTCGCTGCGCCTTTTGCGTAGCCTGAAATCCCAAACCCTGAAAAAGCTTGAAAGTCCAGCTGAAACTACCGATTTCGAACCACTGAAGATTGAACACAACAGGCCGTTGCAAAATGGTAGTGGCGTGGTATTTAATTGCAAAAAGCCTTGTTGTAGACTGCATACTTTATGCCTGATCAGAGAGAGGAATTTTCCTCCGAACAAACGAAAAATCATTATCAGATCCGTAACCCCCTCCATTGTGATTCACCAAACATTATTTACCTTATCACTTGTAAGCAATGTCGGAAACAGTATGTTGGTCAAAGTCAAAATCCTTTTCGAGAACGTGCTACTAGACACAAACAGGATATAAAACATAATGCTGATGCCCCAGTAGCACAACATTTTAACCTTCCTGGCCATTCTTTGGACGATTTCGAAGTCCATCCTATTGAACAACCACCAATTAAAGACACATTAGAAGAAACGGATGAATTTAGGAAAAAACGTGAAGCTTTTTGGATCAATACGCTTCAAACCCTCTGGCCATTTGGTATGAACATATCAGAGGGCGAATGCGAAAGGAGGTCTGTTACAACCAGTAGTGTATAAATTTACCAGTAATGTCGAAAAAATTAACCAGTAATGTCGAAATCAACCAGTAATGTCGAAATCAACCAGTAATGTCGAAAAAATCGACCAGTAATATAAAAATCTGTAATGTCGAAAAAATTAACCAGTAGTGTCAAAAAGTGACGACCAAAATGAGGAGCACTAAAACTTGCCGACGGGGGAGGGGGGTGTAGCCCCCCCCCCCACCCCAATGACACCCCTGGTTGTGTGCTTTAATGACTGACTATTATAATGTCAGTCACTACCCGATATTTGCTACATGTCTATCATCTAGTTCTACCAATTTGCTACCTGTCATTTTACCTACATCAATCAATCAGTCAGTCTGCGTCAACCGCATGTACCCGCATGTATGTGGGGAGCACTATTAGCTCAATCGAGAAATTGCCTCGCAATTCAATTTGATGAATATCCGGGTTCTGTACCTGACGAGGTCAGTTAAGTTGTGTCCTTGGGAATGACACTTTATCCCAGGTGCACGTTGACTTCGTGTGCCAAGCCACATTCAGTTGTCTCTCCACGTCTAGAGGTTATTTTTCACACGCCACATTGCTATCTGTCTGTCTGGATTTCTGTCCGTCTGCCTGGATGCTGCTAACCTGCCTGCCTACACACTTGCCAGCCTACATGTGTGACTGTATGTCTGTCTGTGCGAGCGCTAAATACTAGACTAAATATTTCAGCATCGTAACAATTCATTATCTATCCAGAGAGAGAGAGGGAGAGAGAGAGAGAGAGAGAGAGAGAGAGAGAGAGAGAGAGAGAGAGAGAGAGGGAGGGAGGGAGAGAGAGAGAGATAGAGAGAGAGAAGAGACAGAGAGAGAGAGTTGGACAAAGACAGAGGGAAAAGGGGATAAGGAGAGAGTGATAGAGAAAGAAGGGGAGAGAGAAGGAGAGATAGAGGTAGGGGCAAAGGCAGAGGGACACGGGATAGAGAGAGATGGATGGAGTGGATGGAGTGGATGGATGGATGGATAGACAGATAGATAGATAGATAGATAGATAGATAGATAGATAGATAGATAGATAGATAGATAGATAGATAGATGGATAGATAGATAGATAGATAGATGTCAAAGGTAGAGTGAGAGAGAGAGAGAGAGAGAGAGAGAGAGAGAGAGAGAGAGAGAGAGAGAGAGAGAGAGGGAGGGAGGGAGGGAGGGGGAAAGAGAGCTGGGCAAAGACAGAGGGAGAGGGGGATAGAGAGAGAATGATGGAGAGAGAGAGAGGGGGGGCAAAGGCAGAGGGACATGGGAAAGAGAGGAGAGAGAGAGAGAGAGAGAGAGAAGATAGCAAATAGGAGGGATATGTTGTGCATATGAAAGAGGGAAATAATTGTTAAACAAAATTCCATATTTACTGGGGTAAATGTGGTTAAACTTGCGCAAAAATGGTTAAAAGTCGATAAATATAGTCAAAAGTACAATTTGAGCAACCCGAAAAAATATTGAATTTTTTGCGAAAAATCGTCATTTTGGTCGTCACTTTTTGACACTACTGGTTAATTTTTCGACATTACGGATTTTTACATTACTGGTCGATTTTTTCGACATTACTGGTTGATTTCGACATTACTGGTTAATTTTTTCGACATTACTGGTCGATTTCGACATTACTGGTAAATTTATACACTACTGGTTGTAACAAGGTCCATCATTCCTTTCACTTTAACGTACAACAGAATGAATATTGAAATAGCAAAATTGTTAAAAGATGAATTCAATTTTACCAATGCTAAATTAAATGAACCTTTGAATCTTCGACCTGTCATCGCCTATAAGAAAAACAAAAGCTTGCGTAACATCCTTGTAAGGACTAAATTAGAGCCCATCAATGAATAACATCAATTTTTGCCAGTCAGTTTAACCAGTTCCTAAGCTCATCACTTAGTTTAAATCAATTTTATGTACTTTTTTGTCATGTTTGAAACCAATCAGGGTTCAGTAAATGAAAACAATTTTTCGGCGGCATATTAAAAGAAAAAAACGTTTCAGTAGGAAATGTCTGTGCCAGTGCGATTTTTTAACCTCAAAAACACGCACGCATGCATGCCCACACACACACAACACACACACAACACACACACAACACACACACACAACACACAACACACACACACACAACACACACACACACACACACACACACACTTCAATCACAAAACGCCACCCGACCAAAGTCGGGGACATAAAAAAGATGACTGCTAATAATGATATCTTGATAGAAACATTGATAGGTTAACATGGTATACTGCTGGATGCCTAGGCTCTACGAATATAAAAGCAATCTGGAGGACTTTGTTCATGCCACTGAAACACATTTTTAAACATTGTTTTATGAAATATGACAAGCAGATGACATTTTACTCTTAAACCACTGAGTATTTTCAAGATATTTTTCATCAAATCTAGTCATGGCTGCTCTGAAGCAGCCATGACTAGATTTGATAAAAAAAATTTATCTAAATTTAAATCAAGAAACCATTGGTGCAAAATCCATAAAATTTACAGGGGGGAATTTTGATTAAATGCACCTAAATTATACTTATTTCAGTGGCTAGAGAAATAGTGTCCTGGCAGGAATATCCACCAGCAGCATGCAAGGAGTTAAAACAAGAGGCCCCAATGGGCCTTAATCACTCACCTGAAAAAGTGGTTCAAAGATGTATTTGGGGTCATATTCAGTTAGACATGGTTCATCAACACTACGAAGGAATGAAGTGATGAAAGGCAAATTTTATGGAAAAGCACTGAGGAATGGATTTGACCAACTTGAACCTAACCTGCTCGAAGCCCCCCCCCCCCCCCCCCCCCACCCCATCCACCCATAGAGAGCCCAAATATGCCAGGGACTCATATGGAACAAACTTGAATCTGATCCCCTTGAGATGTTAAAAACCAAATATGAGAGAATTCTGTCTGGTGGATCTGAAGAAGGAGGTTTTTTAAAGAAATGTCCTCACATATTTATATTTATTTATTGGTGTTTAAGGTCACATACTTATGCACAATGGCTAATCGTGACCGTGACAGTTTTACGGGAGGAGGAAGCTGGAGACCCAGAGAAACCCACTGAGCAACGACGAGCAACTTCAGCTCTTCAACATCGCAACTCTGAATTCTGAACTCTGCACCATGGCACAGGCAGGGTTAGATTGGTTGAAGACATGCACACCATGGACGTGCAGTACGCCTTAGTACACAGCGTCATCGTGCCCCCATGTTGGCAATTGGGGTTAAGTGCATTGCCCAAGGACACAACGTTGGAGCGTGAATCAGTTGCTGAAATGGTCACCCATCCAACTACTAACCATGCTCGACACTGCTTAACTTCAGTGATTTGAAGAGAACCGGTTACCACGATGCCACCACACCCCCAAATGTCCTCACAATGCTTGAAAATAAAGTTTGGGCTCCATTAGAAACATAAATGAATGTGTCAATGACACTGTAGCTTAACTTGACTGTGTGTAGTGTTTGATGAAAAGGATAATGTTCAGTGTTTATGAAATAAGACAAGAATTGTTATAATTGAGAATAAGTTAATTTCTGTTCCATGACAAATTTCATACACATATATGGGACTTGATAATTATTTATAATTAGCTAACGGAACACATGGCTCCTTGATTGCAGGAAGAAATAACCTGTCATCTGACACTTTGCCACTTGATGCAGACCAGATGTGGAATGCAGTCTTGAGATTTAATGTTGATAGAAAAATACTCAAAGTTTGCTAAGCACCAAGTATATCCAACTACATGTACCTGTTTTACCTTTTAGTTGAAATATTGTAATGAAAAGTGTATATATTTTATATTTAATTATATCTTTAATGATTTAAGAACAGAAATTAAGATTTTATTTGTGTTTGTCATTTTTTAGCTTTTGAATTCGATAATCATGGAAAATGGATATTATTGGTAAAAAGAGGAAATTTTTCAATTTGCCAAAAAGTTGATGGAGCGAACTGATACGGGTTCAATATCGAGCATGAGACCCATTACTGTTAATTACAGCTTGACAATGCCTTCTCATGCTCCCAATCAGGTTCCTGGTGGTCCTTTGTGGGATGTTGTTCCATTCTTGGACCAGCATGCCACCAAGCTCCTGGACCCTTCTTCGCTGGACTGGATGGGCTGAAATTGCAAGCAGCAACTCATTCCAGATATGTTCAATTGGATTGAGGTCAGGGGGATCTTGCTGGACAGTCAATACGCTCAATCCCCTCCCTCTGTCGATACTCTCGGACAGCATGGGCAACATGAGGACAGGCATTATCGTCCATCAGAATGAATCTATCACCCACTGCATCTGTATACAATCTGACATGGACATCCAGAATCTCATCAATATTCCATTGTACAGTCAATGTACCATATTCAAGGACACAGAGCTCTGTATGTCCATCCCAGTTGATGCTGCCCCAGACCATGTTTGACCCTCCACCATAGTGGTCATGCTCAGCAATGTTGGCTGCATGGAATCGCTCTCATGGTCTTCTCCATACCCTATTTGTGTTGTCTAGGCAGTACCTTGACTCATCTGTAAAAAGGACAGATCGCTAATCTTCTCTGGTCCATCCAACGTGGTCCATGGCCCCATTCATATCGTGCTTGGCGGAGATTATGGGACAGCGGAATGCGAATAGTACACAGTCTTCTTGATTGGAGACCAGCTTTGTGCAACCTTGCCTGGATAGTCTTCGTCGAAACTTTTACCCCGGATGCATTCTGAAGGTCACTGCTAAGCTGGGTTGCTGTGGCAAAGCGGTTCCTACAGGCCTGAATGATCAAAAACCGGTCTTCAGCTGCAGATGTTGCCCTGTCTCTGCCACCACCATGCCATCTTACGGGTGTGCCATACTGCTGAAATCTTGGCCAGGCTCTGGTGATCACCGTATGGTGAACATCAAGGGCTTCACCAACCTGATGATGGATAGTCCCTTGCTTCACCATCCCTACAGCCCGCCACATTTCTGCTTCCGACAAATGTCTTCTTACATTTGCATTTGCCATATTCAATCATTAAATCACAAGGGTTTGTGTTGAAATGAAGACTGAATACCCAACGCATGTCATGTACATGTAGACTATACATGAAAACATCATGAAAATCAAGAGGTACATGCTTTCCATGACTGTCACGAAGAGTATGCCTGTCAAGAGAGGTAATGTAAACACTGGGGACAATCTCAATACATTCCTCAATCATATCCACCAAAAATATCGCAAATATGTCACCAGCAAATTTCACAATGATGTGTCAAATATCTGGTGCTTAGCAAACTTTGAGTAGTATATTATTCTCTCCCCTATATTAAATGGATTTTCTTGAAATGACACAAGCAATGCCAACAGCATCTACTGAATATGAAGATAATTTGTCACACATAATCTGGTTTGGATTACCCCTGCTGGTGATGGCCAGTTGTTTCAATTCTCCCCCGAGTTTGATGGATTCAGTAGAAACTTGGTCCGGGCTGTGACAATGAGGTGCTGATGACCTGACATGATAAACTAGAAGATCTGTAGTCATTGTTCCTTTACAACATTCACTTATACCTAAGTGAAGAATGAACAGCTTATATGTAGAATTTGGATTCTTAGTGGTGGATCTGAAGAAGATTTTTAAAGAAATTTCCTCATATTGCAGTAAGTTAAAATTTGGGCTCCCATAGGGAGCCCAAGTATAAACCCTGGGACTCAATTTGAACAAACATGAATCTGCCCCCAACCCCCTAGAGATGTTGTAGACCAAAGATGAAAGGATTCCGACTGGTGGATCTGAAGATTTTTAAAGAAATTTCCTCAAATAACACTAAGTTAAAATTCGGGGAAGCCCAAATATTAACTGAGAGACTTGATTCAAACAAACTTCAATCTGACCCTCGTAACAATGATGTTTGCCCAATATTAAAACATTCTGACCAGTTGTTCTGGAGAAGAAGATTATTAAAGCTTATTTCCCACTTTGCCCTACATTAAGATTTGGGCTCTTGTATCGAGCCTAAATATGAATTGAGGGGCTTAAATTGAACGCACCTGTATCTGACTCCTGACCCCTCTCCTCCACCCACCCCCATGGATGTTGTTTGCCAAATATAAGAAGATTCTAATCTGTGGTTCTGGAGAAGAAATTTCTTTTTAATATTTCGAAATATGCTGACTCAGCATTTTTTCGATGCCCTCTGCAGAGCACTCTAATATAAGTGATGACATTTTTTTTTATCAATCGATTCTACTGGTCCTAAGGATGCTTCATACCAAATAACAGTTCTGTTTCATGTGGTTTGGGAAAAATGGGCATTTGAAAATATTTTCTATTTTTAGCTCCTGGGGTTCCCACAGAGAACATGGGAAATGTTTTTTAGCATGAATCAAGTACTTATGACTCAATAAAACCACATACTGAATTTCATTCAAATCGGACCATCAGTTCAGAAAATAGAAATTTTGGGTAGGGTCAAAAATCTTGCCCCTCCCATTTTGAGGGGAAATATTGCTCCATGAACTTGGTTTGAACAAACGTGATACTACACCTCAAAAGGAAGTTCCGTAAATATCAAGTCATTGTCCCCACTGGTTCATGAGAAGATTTTTCTAGAATTTTGGTGCATTTTCCTCCACCCCTCCAATGGAATGTGGCCACTTTATTTGAACAAACTTGAATGGACATATAAGGACCATGCATATCAAGTTTGGTTCAATTTGGCCCAAGGGTTTGGAAGGAGAAGTCGATAATGTAAAGTTAATAATTGGCGGACAGCGGACAGCAAGTGATCACTTAAGCTCCCCTGACTTTAAGTCAGGTGAGCTAAGAATATGTTATATTGAAGGATTTCAACTCCAGGCTCTGGTTACCCAGTCATATTTTTCCCAATAAAACAAAACTTGTGTACTGAAGTAATAATTAAGCAGTGTTCCAATTTCCAAGCATGCGACAGAAAGATCTGTTCTTGAAGACATATTCTTTGATCGTATCGATAAAATGTTTTGTACCCTTTTGGAATGGGTTCACAAGTGTTCAGCATTGCCATAGATAATGTGTGCATGTGCAGGAGAGGGGAGGGGGAGAGGGGAGGGGAGGAGGAAGGGGGTGGGGTGTCAGCCCTTCAACCAAAAATTTTATCGGAAATTTCCAGATTGTAGGGGAAAGGTTTTTGAACCCTTTTTATAAAATTTTGGAAACCGGAAAGAAAAATACTGATATTTTGGTTAAAACATCTTTCAAATCTGAATTTTTCATAACTGTAATTTGTTTTGGTTACAAACCAGTAGAAATGTGTTTTACAAATCTAAATTGTCTAAAAAATTTATTGAACCATTGGAAAATGTTGCGCTCCTCACACCCAAACTGGCAATTAGTTATCTACATCCCTGAGGCTCAGTATTGAAAAGACTCTTTCAATTGTTATAAAAAGTGAATGTCACATAATGGCACATATGATATATAGAGAGTAATTGCATGTCTGGACTGGTTACGTGAATTTAACACTTTACCTAACATAATACCCAAAACTGGCCAATGTTTTTCTAAAAAATCGAAAATTAATTTTCATTATTTTTAATTTTTTGTCTCTAAAACATGGGTTATGATCCCTCATTGGAATGAGCTCATTGAGCTCGTTCAAATCAGAGGTCATAACCTATGTTTTTGAGACAAAAAATGAAAATAATAGTTATTCAAGAATTTATTTTGCAAGTGTCATCTGTTTTTAATGTTAGGTAAAGGGTTAAAGAAACAAAAAACAATGAAGTCTCCATTACACCCACGGCAAAGCGTCTTCGTTTGCGTGCACTGATACATGACACAATTGTTGATTGCATAATTCACTTGTGAAGTTATCGTTTATAATCAAACCCGGAAATCCCAGTAAATCACACTTCGGAAAGTAATAAAAAAGGTCCACATGGCACATATGATATAAAAAGTCCACTAATGACATGGATTCTTCTGGGTGGATTAATTCCACCTTTCAAATGAGAAAAGATTAAAAAAACAGTGAAGGTCATGTTCAGTCATTCATATTCAGCACATAATGGAACTGATTAACTCACAATACATTCTAATCATCCAGAAAACTTAATTGTGTAATTCATTATCCAACAATTAACACTGCTCTATCTACTTAGTTTCCTTAATGAAACTAGTGTGATAAATTCAGGGTACTTGCAGACAAGGATTGATAAAATTCAAAGCTATTCAAGGCTGTTTCTCAACATATTTCTGCATTTACAAAATAGCCAAATTCAATGTCCTAACCAGAACCCTGCAGTCTTTACCGTTCCTCCCCCTTCCTAAATAAGTGTGTGTGTGTGTGTGTGTGTGTGTGTGTGGTGGGGGTGGGGGGGGGGGGGGTGGGGGGGTTAATGACTAGTTTATTTATTGGGGTTTAATAACCCTTTCAACAGCCAGGGTCACCAGGAGTCAGAGGGCTTTACCAATGGAGGAAGCGGAGTACCTGGAGAGAACCACTGAGCAATGGCCAGCAACTGTCAGACTCCCCAATGCACTAACTCCACACAGGCAGTGTTAGCACTGGTTGAAGGCACCATCGACATGCAGAATGCCTTAGTGCACAACATGAGCAATTGGGATTAAGTGTCTTTCCCAAGGACACAACCCGCTTGCTGCAGGTGGGATTCGAACCATGAACCTTTTGGCTTGCAGCCTGCATCTCTACCTACTGAGCCACTGTTCTCCCAGTAATGACTAGTGGGTCCCAGTTAGGTCTATGCCGTCATGAACTATGGAATATAAAACTATACAGTCATGATTACTTGCCTTTTAAGTATTTTTATTTTGAGTATATTCAAGGCTTTTCAATGCCTCCTGGCACATTCTCCAGGATTTCAAGGCCTTGAACAACTCTTAGTCAAATTTAAGGCCATTTCTTGAATTGAAGGCCCTGTGGGAACCCAGAAATTAGATTTTGTAAAAAAATTTGTTCACACATCCCTTTGTCTGGTTACAATTTATGGGAGAGTGCCTAAAGGCCCAGTCCCATAAATTGTAATGCACATCCTTACAAACTAAATGATTTAACTAAGAAGACAATATGAAGGACATATACATCCACCAAATAGTTATTTATTTATTTATTTATTTATTTATTTATTTTTATTTATTTTATTTATTTATTTATTTATTTATTTATTTATTTATTTATTTATTTATTTATTCATCTATCTGTCTATTTATTTATTTAGTTATTTATTTATTGGTGTTTGTTTCACAATGGCTAATTGTGAATGCAACATGGATATAAAATTAAGTCCAGCCAGTTGTTAACACCTATGTTGCCCATTTTTGAGGACTTCCACCCCAGGCATTGGTTACTGGGTCCTATTTTTCCAGTAAAACAGCACAGATTTACCACAGTAAACTGAATGGATTTTTTCAACAAAAATTTCTTGAGTTGAATTTAGAAGAATTTTTCAACAAATCTAGTCATAGCTGCTTCAAAGACTAGATTTGAGGAAAAATATCTTGAAAATACTTGTCACATTAAGAGTTAAACTGATTTTATACTTTCAAAATCACAATTTTGATGTTTTGCAATTCTGTTCAGCACTGTTTATTTTTATGAAATGTTTAGGAATTCTGTTTAAGAGATGATACCTGGTAGAGATGGGCTATATACCAAAAAAACAAACCAATAACAAAATCATGGGGATACAAAAAAAAACAAAAAACGAACAAATATCTTCAGAATATTGAAACTATCAGTATTTTCAAATTTTCCTACATTTACTCTTTATAAGGCATTGCTGTGGTTTGATTGTAGACGAAGTGTTAATTTTCATGAAAGAAGTAACTGATTTTCTTTTCTGTTTTGTTCACACTTATGGGCCTGGGTAAGTGTTCTGAATTCCCTCTAAACTGCATCCTGTGCATGTCCAGTTGCTCAGCAGTGATTTCTTGTCAAGACTTGGCTGCCTTTTAGGAAATCAACACACTGAACACAGCTACATGACTTGACTAGAAATCACTGCCCATGTGATTTGTCTGTTGTCAGCAGGACCTCTTAATATATTTATTTATTGGTGTTTAAGGTCACATACTTCTGCACAATGGCTAATCATGACCATGACAGTTTTACGGGTGGAGGAAACCGGAGTACCCGGAGAGAACCACCGAGCAACGGCGAGCAACTGTCAGCTCCCCAACATACTAACTCCACACAAGCAGGGTTAGCATTGGTTGAAGACAAGTGCACCATCGACGTGCAGTACACCTTAGTACACAGTGCCACCGTGCCCCCACGTGGGCAATGGGAGTGAAGTGTCTTGCCCAAGGGCACAACGCGGTTGCCACAGGTGGGATTCGAACCGAGAACCTCTCGGCTTGCAGCCTGCACCTCTACCTACTGAGCCACCATGCCCCCCGAGCCTCTTAATAATGACATGCTAAGTGCACATGCTCTGAGATTGCAAAAGCCTGAAATAGACCATTAAAGGTTAAGGTTTGTTTGGAACAAAATTTCTGTAGAATATGATTTGTGTCTGAAAAGAATACAAATGTTTAGCACATTGGCAATGGCACTTGTGATACTGTGGTAGAATGATACAACAACAACTTATTCTGTAGTTTCCTTATATAAATTTCCCTTTGGTTGTATCATTCAAGTCAGATATCGAATACCGAACCGATACCATGGTTTACCTCCATTAACCCTTTGATACTTTTGTTCGTCTTATGATGTACGAAATCAAACACTTCTGTACATCTTATGACATATGAAATCAAACAGCACCTTGATACTTTGTGGTCATTTGTTTTGTTATTATTTCTTGATTTTTTAAAGTATTCACCTCAATTCCTAATTTCTCCCAAATTGTGCTCAGTGACAACCACTGAGTCAAATATTATCAGCTTAAACCTTTCAACACTGGTGGTATCTTCTATTTTTATTTATTTATTGTTGTTTATGGTCACATACTTCTGCACAATGGCTAATCATGACCACAACATGGAGATAAAGTCAAGGTCAGTCAATCGTTTATACCCCATGTTGCCTATTTTAGAGGACTCACACCCCAAGCATTAGTGACTGGGTCCTATTTTATCAGTGAGACTGAGCTTGTACCACAGTAAACAAGCACTGCTTCACTTCCCGGGGTTCCCATGGGGGAGTGTTATCTTCCATGCCAGTTAAATGGCAGAAATTGGAAGAGTCAATATCCATTATTTGGGGGTAGAGCAATTAATATTTTCAACGTGCAGCCTTCAGGCTGCACACTGAAAAATATTAATTGTTCTACCACACATATTCACTTAGTAGCCATCCAACCTAATGAAATTATCACATATTGTGTTCTTGGACTAGAAAAACGGCCTCTCGTGTTGAAAGAGTTAAAATATCAATATAATCCTGCTGGCAAGACTTCTTAACTCGTTTAGTGCAAGAAGCCACCACAGTTACTGGAAGTTGTGGATACAACCACTTTTTTCACTGATAACAAAGAAAGCACCTCGTCAGTCCTGACCCCGTGTTACACATACAGTAGTCTATATAATAATAGACAAGTAATGAAAGCCCATTTTGCCCTGACCGATACCCCCTTCCCAGTTCATTTGTGAATTCGTTCATTGAACAAAGATTCATCAACACAGTTTTCTTGTACAGCTATCCATAAGGAATTTAACTTCATGTTTATCATACATTAATAATCAAATCATCATACTAGGCTTCTTTATTTGATAAAAAAAACTCTCCGTTTGACTTTTTTGCCCTCGACTCGACGCCATTATAACAACAATGATGACGTAACGTTTCTAATGTCTAAAAATACCGTCTAAAAATGACTGCGGAATACTGAAACGGATCAAGTTCTTGTCATCAGCTTTACAATGATAGTTGGTGAATTTTTAGAATGCAGTCGTATGTTTTATGCTATTTATGATAAGAAAAAGGAAGTACTTAGAAGTTGGACATGTTGGCAGCAGTATCTGCGTGTGCGGAAAATGTGCAGCTAATGTTACGGTTAATTCAAAGGAAAAAATTAAATAAATAAATAAAGTCTAGGCCCCCATTTATACACCTCATTGGTGTTGCTTATTTCGTTCTCTCAGGTTATTTGACTTTGGAAATGCGCCGCAATCTAGGGGTGGCGCCCAACATTCCCCCGATGTAGGCATATGACCCCCACCTGGGAGGGGGGGGGGGGTCTAGACAATTTATTTATTTATTGGTGTTTAAGGTCACATATTTTTTAACAATGGCTAGTCATGCCCACAACATGAATATCAACTCAACACCAGGGGTGAGCGTTAATAAGCCGTGTTGCCCATTTTAGAGAGGGTTTACACCTCCCAAGAATTGGTGACTGGGTCCTATTTTACCAGTAAAACAGAGCCTGTTTACCACAGTGAATAGGCACTGCTTTACTTCCCGGGGTTCCCGCGGGCAGGGGTCTGGAAATCCCCGCACCGACCATGGTTTGGCCATCTCGATGTGTATAATTGTTGTTTTAATTGGGAAAAAGTCACAATAGGCTTATCCATGAATCTAGAGGCAAGAAATCCAGTAACTGCGAACAGCCAAGTTAACATAAACTACAGATTCTGAAGATATCTTCCAATAATGTAGCAATACCATGAGTTTGGAGGGCCTTGCGGTTTATTACCGGCCCGAGAGGAATGAATAAAAGCCCGAGGGTTTATTACCGGCCCGAGAGTCGAGGGCCGTTAATAAGGCAGAGGGCTGTTGATCTTCATCCACCAAGCACCGCATCTGAAAGTCTGCGCCTACAAGCCCCCCCCCCCCCCCCCCCCTCCCATTCACCAGCTTATAATTTTACGTTTCACTCATCATGCAAGTGACAGGTAATTTTTGATGTAGCCAGTTCAAGTTTGGCAATTGAGGAGGACGGCGTTCCCCCAAAAGCATCAATGCCCTTGCCCTTGCCTCCCCACCGACTCCCAAACGCACGCATAAATGCCCACAGTGGGTTTTCTAGAAAGGTTTTTCTTTTTTTTTCAAAAAATATGTCTCCGGGAAAGATTGTTTGTCGAGACCCCGAGATATCTTAATCGGCCAATTGCTTCGTCTGAATAATATGTGCCAACAACAAGCCTCGCCGCTCCCAACCAATTCCCCCCCCCCCACCCCCCACCCCCCGCGTTCCACGTTTCAAACAGCATGTAGGCTATAGTGGGCCTAATACACTATTATAATTAAGGTTGTTCAGCATTAAATTTAAATGTTGTCAATGTCACGATTCCTAGCTGGCATTGTAAAAAAGAGATGCAATAGAATTTCCTTTTTATACAGGTCATGAGATCACTCTGACCCCTCCCTGTCTGTCATATAGGCCCATAGCCTAGATCTAATACCCTTTCCACCCGCCAATACATATTCCTTTCAAAGCTTTCTGCATTTTCAACTTCTGACAACAAGGTAGAGATGTCTTAAATTAACCACAAGTTTTTTTTTATTATTAAAGTTCGGACAAGTTGGTTGTGCCTTGACAATAAATAGAACTCGAGGACAGGGGTGCAACAATTGTTTTGCAGAGAAGACTCTTACATTATAGCCCACATCCATTATTCTTCTGTTCTGTCGTCTGCAGCACAAGAACAATGCAGTGCGTAGTTTCGTTTTCCGGGTTAACTTTTGTACAGCCTAGCAACGAAATGTCACGCCATCATTGTTGTTCTAATGGCGTCGAGTCGCGGGCAAAAAAGTCGAACGGAGAGTTTTTTTTATCAAATAAAGAAGCCGTAGTATGATGATTTGATTATTAATGTATGATAAACATGAAGTTAAATTCCTTGTGGATAGCTGTACAAGAAAACTGTGTTGATGAATCTTTGTTCAATGAACAAATTCACAAATGAACTGGGAAGGGGGGTATCGGTCAGGGCAAAAAAGCTTTCATTACTTGTCTATTATATAGACTACTGTATGTGTAACACGGGGTCGGGACTGACGTGGTGCTTTCTTTGTTACCAGTGAAAAAAGTGGTTGTATCCACAACTTCCAGTAACTGTGGAAGCCACTATCAGGACTTTCAAAAAATGAGGATACCAGAGCAAAAGCCATCACTTCCCTTGCTTATATCTCATATTCAGTCAAACACAAATAATATTTTGTTTATTTAAATTTGTTTTATTACAAATTATTGGAGTGCCTGTGGGCACTCTCCAATAATTTGCAATAAAACAACTTTTGAATAACAAATTCAGACCACCAAAAATAATCTAGCCTTCAATCAGATAATCACTAATGTGAAAAATATCTGAATTGTAACTGTTTGATGTCGCATTTTAAAAAATGCTGAAGAAACTTAATTCCCAGTGAAGTTTGAACATCAGAATAATTGAAGTCTCAAAGGGTTAAAATACTGAAAACGATACCGAACTCAAAAATTTCAATACAGCCCATCTCTAATACCTAGCATCTATTTTATGAATTATTTATTTATATTTATCTTTAAAGACTTACCAATACTTTAACAGCCAAGGTCATACAATGTATCGTGTTGGTGACAGTTTTACGGGTGGAGGAAGCCGGAGTGCCCGTAGAGAACCATCGAGCAATGAGCAGCTGCCAGCTGCCCAACATCATAACTCCGCACTGCAGCACAGGCAGAGTTAGATTTGTTGAAGACATGCACACCATCGATGTGCAGAACGCCTTAGTACACAATGTCATTGTGCCCCCATGTAGATAATCGGGGTTAAGTGCTATGCCCAAGGACACAACGTGGGAGTCCTAATCCTTCGCTCATATGGTCACCCATCCAAGGACTAACTGGTCTCGATGTTAATTGACTTTGGGGATCTGACAAGAACCAGTTACTTCAATGCCACTGCACCCCCATCTATTTTACTAAATTATAACACACTGTCAATGATTGACACATGAAATTAAGTCTGGCAAAGAATGGTCTGTTTTGCATCATATCTGAATGAATGTAGACAGGTACCTATGCCAAACTGCCTCTAAAATAACAGGCCTGTTTGACATGATTTCATCAATTTTTTTCAAAATTATCTTGAATGTTTGTTGAAGCAAAAATAAAAATTTCCTAGTACTGACACCACTCACACATTCATGTCTGATTTGGGATTAACTTTTATACACCACATATTTCATTTTCTATGCAGCACACTGCAAGTTGTATAATTTCTTTTGTTCCTCCAACTTTAGGATTTGCTCAGTATGATTTAGAACAGTGCAAGATTGTTCATGACAACTAGACAGTGCGTATTTTATCTACAAGTTCTTTGTGAATGTCATGTTTTATTGTTGATTTAGTCCTGATCAAATGATGTGTTATTATTCATTAGGGACTGGATAATGGATGGTGAAATTCTTCATTGTGTTGACACTAAAAACTCAATATACATGCAGAAACATCAATCAATTACACAATATCGTACCTCAGTCATGGTGACCTTTGTCACAAGGATTTTCTTGGCTACTCTTGATAATGGGACCAGGTGCCTATACACTAGGGAAATTTGCTGACTTAGGGAATACAGTAGTACCCTGTTCATTAGTCTGTGTGGAACACACAGACTATTGTTTTTGTATGGTTTCTTTTTCTTCTTTTTTTCCCCTCTTTCTTCTTCTTTTTATCCGGGTCTTCTAAATACTTCCTTGACCGCACGATTTCTCAAATAAGAATCTTCCTATGTTGTTGATTTTGGCCTACTGATAGACAGTCACAAGTACTCGGCCACCTATGTTTTTCAGGCTCTTGGGGCATTGGGGGTGTCCGGTTGGGCAGTCAAAAATAGGTCACGCTCATATCCCAAGCATGGTATGATGTATGGGCTTGGGGCCAAATCCAAATGAGTAAAAAATCAATGGAGGTTCAATATGTGGGTCACGGTCATTATGGTCGCCCAGGGGTCATTGAGTGCATTTTTCAGAATGGCTGGAAATCACATTTTATGACTCCCAATGCATTCCCAAAGTTAACATATTTTTTTACACTCAAAAAAGTGGGTGGGGCCTAACATTCTGAAAATGGGTCATGCTCATATCTCAAGCATGGTATAACTTATGGACCTGGGACCAACACCAAATGAGTCAAACCTCTATGAAGTTTCAAATTAGAGGTCAAGGTCACTAAGGTGACCCAGGGGTCATCGAGTGCACTTTTCAGAATTGCTAGTAATCACATTTCATCACCTTCTGATCCATTCCGGAAGTTCATACATGTATTTTCACACTGAAAAAAGTGGGTGGTGCCAAACCATTTAAAAGTTGGTCATGTTCATATATCATGCATGGTATGACCTATGGATCTGAGACCAACAACAGATGAGTTGAAAACCAATTGAGGTTCAAAATATGGGTGAAGGTCATTGAGGTCGCCCAGGAGGGGTTACTGAGTACATTTTTCAGAATTGCTGGAAATTGCATTTTATGACCGCCTAATGAATAACTGAAGTTCGTACATGTATTTTTGGACTCAAGAGAGGGCGTGGGCCAAAATTATGAAAGTGGGTCAAGCTCACAAATCAAACATGGTATGAAGTATAGACCTGGAACCAATACCAAATGAGCTGAAATTCAATGGAGGTTCAAATTTGAGTCAAGGTCTCAAAGGCTACCCATGGGTCATTGAGTGCATTTTCAAAATTGCTGGAAATCATATTTTGTGACCTGCTAATGCATTCTCAAAGTCAATATATGTATTTTCACACTTAAGCTAGACTGAAGCATGCCCCCACACAGCACATGGACACAGGAGGTTGAAGAGCAAACTGTGATTTGTCAATTGTAAATTATTAACTGTGTCTGTAAGACACATATGATGTCCGGCAAAGTCTACCACACACAAACCACGTACCACACAGATGAAATTCTACAAAAAATTGACCCAGGTTCAACAACCTGTAATTCTGTGAAATACTGAAGCAAATCAAAATCCTGACATCATGCACACCTCTGGTATATGTACAAACACCCTGTGAAATAAAAAAGTCCAAGCTTGAAAACAGAGAGGAGTTAACCAGATAATGTACCCCAGATGTGGACAGGTGGACAGACAGACAATGGATGGATGGATGGATGGATGGATGGATGGATGGATGGATGGATGGATGGACAGATTGATGGGGGAGGGATGGACAGGGTCATAAAAAAGTGGTGGGGCAAACAATTTTGAAAGTGGGTCACACTCGTATCTCAAGAATGCTATAATGTATGGACATGGTTCTAACACCAGATGAGTGGAAACTCGTTGGAGGTTAAAAATATGTGTCAAGGCCACCGACAACACCCAGGGAACATTGAGTGTGTTTTTTAAAATTACTGGAAATCACATTTTATGACTGCCTAATACGTTCCCAAAGTCAATACATGTATTTTTATACTAAAAAAGAGGGCATGGTAAAAAATTTTGAAAGAGGGTCATGCTCATATTTCAAGTATGGTATGATCTTTGGAATAACACCAAATGAGTCGAACCTCAATGGAGGATCAAAATATGGGTCAAAGTCACTGAGGTCACCCTTGCTGAAAATCCACAGTTTATCCCCCCTCCCCCAATGCATTCTTGAAGCTCATACATGCAATTTTATATTCAAATAAGTGGGTGGGGTCAAAATTTTTGAAAGTGAGTCACACTTATACCTCAACAATGGTATAGCCTATGGACCTTGGACCAACAACAAATGAGTCAAAACTCAACGGAGGTTCAATTTATGGGTCAAGCTCACTGAGGTGACCCAGGGGTCATGGAGTGCAGTTTTCAAGATTGCTAGAAATCACTTATTATGACACTCTAATGCATTCTGGAAGTTTCTAACTCCATACATTCTTTTTTACACTGAAAAAAGTGGGTGGGGCCAAAAATTTTGAAAGTTGGTCATGCTCATATCTCATGCATGGTATGATCTATGGATCTGGGGCCAACAACAAATGAGATGAAGTTCAATGAAAGTTAATACTTTTGGTCAAGGTCACTAGTGTCATTCCAGGTCTCATTTAGTGCAATTTTCAAAATTTCTTGAAATTGCATTTTCTGACCCAAATTCATTTCTGAAGTTCAAACGTGTACTGCTTCACTCAAAAAGTGGGCAGAGTAAAAAAAAAATATCCATTTCGGATTCCTTTATAGAACATGCTTAACCCCTAGCACTCTGGTAGTGCAACAGAATTTTCTCAAATCACTCTGTTTTTCTCTTGTTTAACTATGGATTTAACCAATTATATCTTGTTTGACAGAGCTCACTGAGCTCTGTCAAACAAGGTATATTTAGTTATATATCAAACTGCATTACGGGAAATATTTGCTGCTGAAAACTTTGCCATTTTGACATAAGCGTGCAGAGGGTTAATGCTGTGATCATAAGTTATTTCCGGTTTCTTGAAAATTTTTATCTTTATCCTATATGAAAATGTTTAAATGCCATTTGCAAAAAACCTATTTCTGATTTCTTTAAAAGATATTTTACTCCCCAAAATAAGTCTCCATAACTTCTCGTTCTGTATAGTTTAATTCTGATGGTTTCACCATTTTCACACAGACTCAAACTTAGTTGTCACAGTAAATTCTGTTTCTCTAGTTCAAAAGGATTTGTTAATCACAGTAACAGTGTATCATAACCCTTCTTTATTCATCAGGAGGGTTTTCAAAGAAACAGCATGTTGGAGATTTCATCTATACCTATAACATTAACACAGTTTGAAATTAGGCTTACAAAGGTCAAGTCAGGATAATGAGAGAATAATTAAATTCTATAAAACTGATAATACAGACATATGATTTACAGATATCTCCTAATAGGTCAACCTTCAAGATGGACAGTATATATCAATTATATGACAGTAATACTTATTATTAGTAGTACATGATAGGGTGATTATATTAATGTCTTCCTTCTGTATTTTTACCCATGGTCCTCTTCACCAATGAAGTGTCAATTACACAAAATTACACACAAATTCAATAATGACCACAATTATAGTGACAATATGTTGACAAATATGAAAATAAAAGTAACATGATTTATTATGGAGAATGTGACTACCAGAGAAGATATTATAGTGTTGGTACAAAATTTTCAATGACCAGTATGGGCATCACTCGGCAAAATTTGGTCAACACGATTATAGTAGAACCTTGTTAATTGAATAGCCGGTTTGCCACTGAAAATGATTCAATTAACAGGAATATTCAATTTACCCCTTTATCCAATGCAGACAATATAAAAATTTATTATATGAAATATTTTTTCAAATTTAAAAAAAATTTCAACGAAATCATATCATTTATTTATTTATTGCGATTTAACAACACTTTGGACAGGTCATCGCGTGTTGGACAGTTTTATGGGTTGAGGAAGCCGGAATACACCAAGAGAACCACCAAGCAATGGTGAGCAGCTGCTAGACTCCCCAACATATCAATTCCACATAACCAGGGTTAGCATTGGTTAAAGACAAGTGCACCATCGACGTGCAGTCTCTCATGTGGGCAACTGGGATTAAGTGTCTTGCCCAAGGACACAATGCAGTTACCCCTGGTGGGGATCAACCTTTCAAATTGAAATCCAATTCCATAACCACTGATCCACCAACCATATCATCTGACCTCTCATTGGAATGAGCTCAATAAGCTCGTTCCAATGAAGGGTTACGTGATATGGTTTTGGGTTAATTTTTTTTAACCCTTCACCCAACGAATTGCCATCTCCGCCCGTGTAATATGCAAATTCAGCAGTTGAAAAAATATTATTTTTCAAAAATTTTTAACAAAACCATATCATGTGACCCCCTCGTTCTAAATACAATTTTTAAAATTTTTCAAAAAGTTTCAACAAAACCATATCAGGTGACCCCTCATTGGAATGAGCTCAATGAGCTCGTTCCAATGAGGGTCACACGATATGGTTTTGGTGAAATATTTTGAAAAATTTAATTTTTTCAACTGCTAAATTTGCATATTACATGGGAGGATGCAGGCGATTCGTTAGGTAAAGGGTTAAATAGTCTGTGTGGATTTGCCTGGTTACAATTTGTGGGAGAGTGCCTGGCATTCTCCCATACTTTGGAACAAGGCATAAAAATATGTGCACAAATTTTGATGACAAGAAATAATTTAGCACTCTACCAGATACCAGCATCAAATGTCCTGCAGATATTTATTTATTTATTGGTGATGAAAGCCACATACTTCTGCACAATGGCTGATCGTGATTGCAACATGGATAGAAAGCAGACGTGTTAACTTTCCCGGAACGTTTGGGAAAATCCAGTAAATTCAGAATAGTTCCTGGCCTTCTGGAAGAGAATTGGTTTTGGATAAAAATCCAGGAAAATAGTAGTCAAAATATTTTTCCATTTCAGGATGAGCAGTCTTAAATCAGAGGCCTTCAAAGCTCCAGTCATAATGATTGGAAGAAAAATATGCGGAGAAGTGAATTATGTTTAATAAACAAGTCTTTTATTATTATAAATACTTTGCTTATAGCCATGCGTTTTTCTGTTTTATTCATTTCAGTTTAGCAGTATGGTCAATTTATGACAAAAGCCCTGTCTGTATTGGGTTCAGCCTAACTTCCCACTGATTATGTTTAGTTGTTCTAGGGAATCAGTTGATAAGGCTAGTTAGTCAGAAAAAAACCCATAGTAAAATGAACAAAGTTCATCGAAATGGTGATGTGTTCTCATTGTCACATTTTCTCCCTTATTGACTGGGATGAGTCAATAAGGGAGAAAATGTGATAATGAGAACACGACATATTTGTTCCTTTGCTGGATCAAGTGACAACAGTCCTTTGTATTTGCTAAAACTGTTCTCTGACTCCCAGTAAGATAGCTTGATCAGTTTATGCACAAAGTGAAACTGTTGGCCCATTTTTGCTGGTTACGGTTTTCCAGTGTGCTAGAGAACCAGAAGCGAACAAGAAAACAAAAAAAATGCCCAGCCCTAAACAGCAATCTGAGGGCAATGAAAAACCAAATATTGACATTCTAATTTATCCTTTTGTCCCGAAAACAGAATTTCTGAAATTAGCTTGTTGAGCCTATTCCAATGAGGAATCACAGGTTTCTAAGGCCAAAAATTAAAATGAAAGTGTCAATGACACCGTAGCTCAACTTGACAAACTTGAACTTGGTAAGTTATAAATGAAATGGCAAAATTGAAGATCATTGGTACCAATGTCATTTTTTTTGCCAGTGGCAACATTTTTTGACAGAAACCAAAGAAAATCGATAGCTCCCATCTAGAGGCCTCCCCAAACAAGCATGCCAGGTTTCAAAGCAATCCGATCATAAATGTGCCCTGTAGCGTGTATAAAAGGGAAATATTGTGGTCTGACTAGACTAAATTCTAAGAACGTCGGCCGTGGCAACATTTTTTGACGGAAATGGAAGAAATTCGATAGCTGCCATCTAGAGATCACCGTAAATAAGCATACCAGGTTTCAAAGCAATCTAATCATAAATGTGCCCTGCAGGGTGAGCCAAAGGGAAATATTGTGGTCTGACTAAACTAAGTTCTAAGAATGTTGGCTGCAGCAACATTTTTTGATGGAAATTGAAGAAAATCGATAGCACCCATCTAGAGGTCACCCCAAACAAGCATGCCAGGTTTCAAAGCAATCCGATCATAAATGTGCCCTGTAGGGTGTGCCAAAGGGAAATATTGAGTCTTCTGACTAAACTAAGTTCTAAGAACGTTGGCCGCGGCAACATTTTTTGACAGAAATTGAAGAAAATCGATAGCAACCCATCTAAAGGTCACCCCAAACAAGCATGCCAGGTTTCAAAGCAATCAGATCATAAATGTACCATGTAGGGTGTGCCAAAGGGAAATATTGAGTCTTCTGACTAAACTAAGTTCTAAGAACGTTGGCCGCAGCAACATTTTTTGACAGAAATTGCAGAACATTTTTTGACAGAAATTGCAGAAAATTGATAGCTCCCATCTAGAGGTCTCCCCAAACAAGCATACCAGGTTTCAAAGCAATCTGATCATAAATGGGCCCTGTAGGGTGTGCCAAAGGAAAATATTGAGGTCTGACTAAACTAAGTTCTACGAACGTTGGCCGTGGCAACATTTTTTGCCGAAAATTGAAGAAAATCGATAGCTCCCACCTAGAGGTCACCCTAAATAAGCATACCAGGTTTCAAAGCAATCAAATCATAAATGTGCCCTGTAGGGTGTGCCAAAGGGAAATATTGTGGTTTGACTAAACTAAGTTCTAAGAACGTTGGCCGCGGCAACATTTTTTGACGGAAATGGAAGAAAATCGATAGCTCCCATCTAGAGGTCACCCCAAACAAGCATGCCAGGTTTCAAAGCAATCCGATCATAAATGTACCCTGTAGGGTGTGCCAAAGGGAAATATTGAGTCTTCTGACTAAACTAAGTTCTAAGAATGTTGGCCGCGGCAACATTTTTTGACAGAAATTGCAGAAAATCAATAGCTCCCATCTAGAGGTCTCCCCAAACAAGCATACCAGGTTTCAAAGCAATCCGATCATAAATGGGCCCTGTAGGGTGTGCCAAAGGAAAATATTGAGGTCTGACTAAACTAAGTTCTAAGAACGTTGGCCGCGGCAACATTTTTTGACGGAAATTGAAGAAAATCGATAGCTCCCATCTAGAGGTCACCCCAAACAAGCCTGCCAAGTTTCAAAGTCATCTGATCATAAATGCGACCTGTGAGGTGTGCCAAAGGAAATTGTGGACGTACGTACTAACGTACTAACATACTAACGTACTAACGTACGTACGTACGTACGTACGTACGTACGTACGTACGCCGACGGACGAGAAGTGATGGCAATAGCTCAGCTTGACTTTGTCAAGTTGAGCTAAAAATGTATCTCACAAGTACGTATTTCCCCCAATACAAGTAAATTTATGTTGTTCTTTGCTTGTGATGATGTTCAAATTACCCAAGCAGTAGGTCAGTTTATAACACAAATTCTGATCCATAGGAAAACAGATTGTACAGAACTCAAATTAAGGTAGGATATTCATGTCCTTCCTGTTTGCCTTTTCTATCGTTCAACACCATTTGTGAGAACTATCGGTTCTTCTTTGCCTGGGGCTTTTAATTAACCAATCAGTCACTATTATTTTTGTGCATGCATTATATAACAAATTACAATGATGACGCAACAAGCATGATCAATGATTTTAATCTGATTAAATCTTGAATCTGTATCATATGTTCATCCTTATGTCTATTATATTTTATTTGTTGTTTACTTTGTGCATGCCATATATCTGTTTATTTGAAGTATTGCAATGAAGTTTATCTTATCTTATCAGTTTATTTATTTATTGGTGTTTGAGGTCACATAATGGCTTATCTTGACTAAAACATAGATTTGACGAGTCAAGTCCAGCCAATCGTTTATGCCAATGCTGCTCATTTTAGAGGGCTTCCAACCCAGGTATGGTCTCATTTTACCTGAAAAACAGAGCTTGTTTACCACAGTAAACAAGCTCTGTTTCATTTTGTGAGGTTCTTACAGGGACCAAATACAAGGAAAAACATCTAGACAAAATACAAATCTGTGTTGACAGAAGCCACAACATGTGCAAACATTCAAACAAAACACAATTCTACTGATGCACCTTGATCATCACAAGATCTCTCCAGAAATAATAATGTTATTTCTGAAAAAATCTCTGACAATTGAAATGCATTAAACAAAATGCATCCCAGCCAACCTCCTGTGAAACAACCAGGTCAGGTACATATAAGTATACATATTGATGTTTTTGACTCCATCCATTCTAAAAACCATACCAGAACCTTATTAAATATTAGAGCTGAAATGGTTAACCCATTAATCGATTAAAAAATGATTAATATCTTGATCAATCAAAAAAGTAATTGATCGATTAACCATTACTTTCAAACTACTGTATTTTCTGGGTTAACAAAGGAACAAATTTGCTCCAAAACAGGCAAACATTGTCACACTGGCTCACATCAATTATATGAGACAGAGTAAAGCATGCAAGTTACTTGCTGACATACTTGTTCACTTGCAAGATCATCATACTGTATCAGTGGCTGGAAACTGGTAATTCTTAACCCTTTACCCAATGTGTGTAGCAGACGACACTTGCAAAATAAATTCTTTAATTACTAAAAATTTAAAACATAATAAAACTTGAATGGAGATTTTTGAATACAGAGCTGGTCGGTTTTGTCCTTTATATTGGGTAAAGGGTTAATGCGGTAAATCATCAATGGTACAGCAATTATTCAGCTACCTATAACAGCAAGTGATTAATTGGTTAAACAAGGTAAATCTATGTGACTAATCGATCAAGAAGGGGAGTGCGATGGTGTCAGGGTAACTGGTTCTCATCAGATCACTGATGTTAAGCAACGTCGAGCCCGGTTAATCCTCGGATGGGAGACCGTCTGAGCAATCGATTCAGACTGCCACGTTGTGTCATTGGGCAAGGCACTTAATCCCAATTTTCTACACAGGGGCACGATGACGCTGTGTGCTAAGGCATACTGCACGTCGATGGTGCGCATGTCTTCAACCAATCTAACTCTGCCTATGCTGCAGTGCGGAGTTACGATGTTGGGGAGCTGGAAACTGCTCGTCGTTGCTTGGTGGTTCTCTCGGGGTACTCCGGCTTCCTCCACCCGTAAAACTGTCACGGTCATGATTAGCCATTGTGCATAAGTATGTGACTTTAAACACCAATAAATAAATAATAAATAAATAATAATCGATCAAGAAAACACTTGAACCATTTCAGCTCCATTTAATAACCACATCCACTTTAATGACATGTGATACGTATTCAACAACAACTTGTATCATTTCCATTTTTTAACTGTTGAAGACAGGTAAACTTTTCCTGTAAGGTCACAACTCTGAAACAAAATGGCACAAGCCTTTGGGAGTGTTTGTTATTGCATAAGATGTTTTGTTTGTTAAAATCAGAGGGTTATTTATTTATTCAGAGTCTGTGTTGTATAGGAAAATAATGAAATAACTGAATGTTATATAACAATTACAAGACTAACAGTCACGGTTGCCCCAGAACTATGGCCAAATGGCCTATAATACTGGAATGAAGGTTTTGTGTTGAATTTGTTTCGGATGAAAAACTTGATTCTTTGAGAGAATTAAGTTTTCCCATTCCTGTGACCTTGACCTTTGTGGCTCGAGCATGGTGTTGTTGTGAAAAAGACCTTCCTTCCATTGGTCTTTATCTTTGTGTGGAGTTTTGTGGAAATCCACCCAGGCATTTGTAGAGTTATGGCTCCAGATGGACAAATACAGTCTGTGAGAGAATTTAAGTTTTCACATTTCTGTGACCTTGACCTTTGTCACTTTGCCATAGTGTTGCTGTGCCACAGACTTTCCATTGATATTCACCATTTAGTGAAGTTTTGTGGAAATCCACCCAAGCATATAGAATTATGGCTCCAGAAGGACAAATAGTCTGAGGATTAAATTTTTCAATTCCCGTGACCTTTACCTTTGTCACTTGAGCATGGTGTTGCTGTGCAATAGACCTTCCATTGGTCTATACCTTTCTGTGAAGTTTTGTGGAAATCCACCCCAGCATTATGGAATTATGGCTCTGGACAAACAAATACAATCTGTGAGAGAATTAAGTTTTTCCATTCCTGTGACCTTGACCTTTGTCACTTGAGCATGGTGTTGCTGTGCAACAACAGATCTTCCATTGGTCTTTACACTTGTGTAAAGTTTCATGAAAACCCACCAAAGTATTATAGAGCTATGGCTTTGGACGGACAAATAAAGTCTGACAGGTGGATGGATGTTCTTACACGTTCTTACTTGTGGGTTTTTCCCATGTTAAACCCTAACCCCACAAGGTCACAAAATTAACCTCACAGTGCAAAAAATACCAATACAATTGGCCACTGTACTAACCCAACCCCACAACTACCACTAACTCTAAATTGTAAACCCCACAATGTACCTCTGCTAAGCCTGGATAGACTGACAGACGGATGGACAGACAACCAAGATTTAAGATTACTGGGATGTATATGCCTGTAATTACGTCAATAGATATTATTACCACTTTAGCGGGCGTTCTCTAGTATATTAACAGAATTTAGTGGGGCGGTAAGACTCAGTAATTCATGACGCCATGCAACCGGAGGCGAGCCACAGGCGTTAATGAAAACAAAATTCATTAACAGCCCGCCGCCCACTTCCGATCATGGTAATAATAGTAATAACATGATTTTGTCGAGTGTCCAGGTTTATTAACAGCCCTTGGGGAATGAATAACAGCCCTCTGGCTTATTAGCGGCCCTCGACTTCGTCTCGTGCCGGTAATAAACCCTCGGGCTGTTATTCGTTCCTCTCGGGCCGTTAATAAGCCGTAACTCTCTCCAAACTCATGTTACTGTTATTTAAACTGACATGAGAGTACAAAGCCACCGAATTAGCTGCAATTCCTTAGAATTGGCTGAAAAATCAAATTTTGAAAATAAAATAAACTAATTTTGCCTTCAAAATCAGGAATACTCCAATATGATGGCCCTATTTTTGAAATTATTTCTGTAAATCCACAAGATAATGGCCTAAAAGGCCATTTTCTTGTAGATTTATAGAAATAAGTTCTCTGCATTTTCCAAACAAATTAGCTGAAATCAGCGAATTAATTGAACACTCTCACGCCTGATTAAAATCTGACTGCACATTCAGAATGATGAGAGTGGATTACCACAGAATCACAGTGCCATATATTCTCCACTTGAAAAGTATTTATAATTGTTCATAAGCTAGAGTACATGAAACACTTGCAAACTTCCATCACATGGACCACCGGGTGCAACCCGGTGGTTGATGTGATGAAAGTTGCAAGTGCTTCTTGTCCATGTAATGAAAGTTTGCAAGTGCTTCTTGTAATTTGTCCCCAGAAATTGCAAATAATTACTAAGTGAAAAATCTATCACAAGGTGATTTAGTTGTAATCCACCCTCTACATACTGTAGTCTCAATATTTTCTTTCTGTTTGATCAGTTCAGTTTGTGATTTCACTACCGACCTCACCAACAGCACATTTTACATTGCATTAAATTGCACAGCGCAAATGCTCTTGTGTATTTCAGACTGCTTCATTCTTCTACAGTAAGGAGCACATTAACCCTTTACCCAATGAATCGCCCGCATCCGCCTGCATAATATGCAAATTCAGCAGCTGCAAAAATATTATTTTTCAAAAAATTTCAACACAACCATATCATGTGACCCCTCTTTGGAACGAGCTCGTCAAGCTCGTTCCAAAGAGAGGTCACATGATATGGTTTTGTTGAAATTTTTTTAAAAAATTTAAAAAATGATATTTAAAATAATAAATTCTGAAATCATCTGCGTTGGGTAAAGGGTTAACTGACTAATTGTGACAGGAATTCTAGTTTCAATTGTACGTGTTCCTATGTTTGGGGCAATGTTTCTATTCTATCCAAAAACTCCTATTCGTACAAAACATTATTTCAAATAATTTAGGTTGTATTGCAGAAGTGCAGAAATACCAAACAACGACCCCCAAAATCCTACTAAATGCATGTCACTCACATAAAGAGCGATAAGTTATGACCAGTGATTTTGAGTCAAATTCTGAACTGATAATGACACTGAACTAGAATCAGAATCAAAAGGTCAAACTTTGTCGTACAATGAAGACAATAGTGATAGTGATGCAACTTTGGATTCTGATTTTGACTGCCACGCCATGCCATGCCCACCTCCTATCTATTTATTTATTGGTGTTTAAGGTCACATACTTCTGCACAAAGGCTAATCATGGCCACAACATGGAGATAAAATCAAGGTTAGTCACTCGTTTATGCCCCCATGCTGCCTATTTTAGAGGACTTGCACCCCAAGTATTAGTGACTGGGTCCTATTTTACCAGTAAAACAGTGCTTGTTTACCACAGTAAACAAGCACTGCCTAACTTTCCAGGGTTCCGACAAGGGCCCACCTCCAATTAGACAATTACCACCACATAACAATAAGAAGTGGTACCAAAATATATTTTGTAGGTTTTGTGAAGTTGCACTCGTAAATGGCCACATAAGATATGAAAAGTCATTAGTCTAATTACAACCCATACCTTGGTAAAAGTCCTGAAAAATATTACGTGCTGAAAATTTTGTTTCTCAGAATATTCTGCGCCAAAAGATTTATGATCCAATACTATAAGGTACAGCACAGGGGGAAATAAGTTGTTAGATAACCAGAAGAAACTGAAAGTCAATTTTATTTTTTTTTTGGTTTATAATTCAAATTCCTGGTATCATATCTTGAAATTATCAACAAAGGAAAAAAGGGGATCAACAATTTTTTTATGATTAGCTTAAAAATTTTGTCAGCTGGTACTCAGGATCTGAGCAAGTGTCTTGGTGGCATATCTGAACAATGATTGGAGGATGGTTCAAAGTTGATTTTTCCAGAATGTGTTTCATTTTACAGGTTGTGCACATCTGTGATCCTCATGTCTCCTCAGAACAATTAAAATTAGTGTTGTGTGGTTGTGGTCCTGAGATTTGAGCCTAATATCATAGGGTTTGCACAGTTCATTGGATTTTTTTATTATTTCTTCATTATTTCTGGACAATTTATTTCTGACCATATCTATTTGCTCAGTTCACCAGCTGTTGTCAGATGGTAATAATACAATACTTATATTGAAATTCTTCAGGTAACAAAAAAGCACGGTGTTATTATTACCTTTTGGGCATTAATATTAAACAAATGAATAATAGAAAAAAAATTCGGAAATATGGGACATTAGTTCAGGTAAGCGTCACCCATACATTTACATCAATCAAACATAAAACTTCTGCAAATATTTCTCAGCAATAAAATTTAATTTTGTGGGATAATAGTCTAGTGCAGATAATGAGTGGTATGGTTAGGAGGGGGTAATTGTAATACATCTGACTCAGACAACTTTTAGTACAAGTTTATTTTATCAAAGTTCAGCAAAAATCCTTCCAACAACACACCACTTTAACCGTTTCAGTTCTGGATGTGATTTGTATGGAATGGCATCTGTAGTTGGAAGATAAAGTATGGCAACTGCGACTGAATTACCAACCCTTATGTATTGTAAAACAATTGTATTTTCTAGAACTGTATTTTCTACTTAATAATATAACTGACTAAAATGAATCATTAGCATTTTAAAAGATGTGGCAATTTGCCAGTTGGCAAATTGCCATATCTTTGAAAATGCTAATGGTTCATTTCAATCCATTTAAAGTCATAACTAGAAAATACTGGAGTACTGGGCCCAGCTCTTATTTACAAAAATCATCATTAAAATTTTTTTCATTTTTTTTGGCCTTATAAACATTCATTGGAACGAGCTCATATGGAGGTAATGGGGCAAAACCAGTTTTGTAACACATTTTCAACAGGTTAAAAAGAGCAGTAATGACACGTTCTATAACAGCGTGAAAAGGTACAGTATAATACCCAATGTATATTTAGTAGGAATTACAGAAGAGTTCAATGAATACCAAGCACGACAAGAACATAATTCCCCAAAATTTCTTGAGTAACTTAAAATTTTAATTTTTAGTATCAAAAACATAGCTAGTGACACCTCATAAGAACTTGTTCGACAAGCTCGTGCCAATGATGGGTATTTTGTTTTGTCTGTTTATTGGGGTTTAACAACACTTTCAACAACCAGAATCACAACATGTTGGACAGTTTTATGGGTGGAGGAAGCTGGAGTACACAGAGAACCACTGATCAGTGGTGAGCAACTGTCACTATTCAACTAATTAACTTGCATAAGGAGAGTTAGTAGCAGTTGAAGGCAAATGTTCCGACACGAGGTGACCCTGGCTGTCAAAAGTGTCACTAAACCCCAATAAATAAATAAACAAGGGCTATGCAACGCGTGGGCTACAGCCTCCAAGCCACAGGCATGTTCAAAATAGCCTTAAAGGCATTGTGGGACAGAAAGATTTTCTAAGTTGAAGAGTGAAAACAGACAAATTTTCCAAGTCAAAAGAGTAAAAAAGGGCCATAACTCTGGGAAAAGTTATTGACCGGAACCCGTTCATTCTGCATATCCGTTCCCCCATGCGGGTCTATCAGCATACCAAAGAGAATCTAAATCTGACTGATGGCTTTGAAATTACAATGCAAAACATTTGTAAAGACAGGTGGATGGACAGACAGACAGGTGGATGACAGACAGATGGATAGACAGAGGGCTTCACTGTATATTCCCAAATCCTCCTTCGGGGATTGGGGGCATAATTAACAAGTGCAACGCCGATCGCCAGCGATCAGACAATTGTCCTCCACGGTAGGTGGATTACTGTGAAATATATTGATATTTCCTCAATAAAACCCAAACAAATATGGATATCAAAGGAACAACTCAACAAACTAGTCCCAATATTACCTATATTTCTGTGGTTTTACTGGAAGCATCCAAATACCTGTAAAAAAGTTAAGTAAGGCTAACTTGCCTAATTTATGCACAAGAAAAAACCCTGTATAATATGATATTTATCTTATGTCTCTTCCCTTCAAATCTGAAAATTTGAAACAAAAGCATGAAAACTTCTCTGAAAAACAGGTGGTAACAGTACAGAACATAATATGCACAAAAATATTACACAAGAAAAAGGTTAAGTAAGGCTAATTTGCATAATTTATGCACGATAAAAAAACCTGTATGATATGTTATTTACCTCATGCTGCTAGACCTTCATACCAAAAATTATTGAAATCGGAAATGTCGTTCTGAAGTTCTGAGAGCATAACGAATTACACACAATTTCCAACAAAAATGGCCACCAGTCGGACAACTTTGAATTTTTTTCAGAAAAAAATTGACGTGCATCCATTTTTCCAAATGCTCCATCAAATCTGAAAATTTGAAACAAAAGCGCCAAAGCATCTCTGAGATACAAGTGGTAACAGGACAGAAGGACAGACAGGCAGACAGATGGATGGATGGAGGGAGGGACAGATGGACAGACAGACGGAGTGCAATCCAATAGTCCCCTTCATGGAGAAACTGTGAGGGTCTAATAATAAATGAATGCATCAATGTGCAGAAGGCATAAGTGCACAGCAGCAACACCATTCTCAAATGAGGGCAATCAGGATTATGTATCTTGCTCAAGGACTCAGAAGGCACAAATGACATGGGGTCAGGACTGAACTGTTGATTTTTCAGTTTAACTCCTTATATGCTTCTGGCAGATATTCTTGCCCAGGACAGGAAATTTCTTGCCACTATATAGTACGACCACTGTGGATTGGTCACTTTACACAGACGCAGTAATATTAGAACCCAAACACTAATTATAGGAATAATCATGAAAAATTTAATTAATGAAGCACCGGGTACAACCCGGTGCTTCGTTAATTAAAATTTTGCTGATGACTTTTCTTTCCTGGTAAATGCATGTGTCACTGCACATGCATGGATTATGACCAGTCCACTCCGAATGTACTGTAACAAGTATAATCTAGGCACATTTAACCAAATTTCCACCTGCAAATTGAATTTACTTTTCTTAAATTTACTTTTTTACTTAAGGTCTTGAGTTCAATTTAGATGAATTTTTCATTAAATTTAGTCATGGCTGCTTCACAGGAAGTCCAATGCTGTAACAAATGAACCACCACACTCCCACTGGTGGATCATAAGCCAATGTTTTGCAGACAGAACTTCAATGGCAATTTTTGTGAATAGCGCATCCCAGATATGGCAATTACGTTATGAAGTAATGATATTGAAACTGCATTGCATGCACTCTGACATTATCAATTTCAACATCAGTTTGTTTATAAAGGTAATTTGAAATTGACAACCCCTGCACACTGATGATAAACTACTGACATTTCAAATAGCAAATTTTCCAATATTGCAACAAGGAATTTAACCAATTCAATCTTGTTTGACAGAGCTCACAAGATTGAAATGGTCAAATTCCTTGTCGTATTGAGGGAAAAACTGCATATCAAAATTTTGATATTTCAGCATCAATGTCCAGATGAACAAATTAAATTATTTTATTAGCATTTATTATTGTATCCATAGACAGAACTTGTTTATCACAGAGAACAAGCACTAACACACATTCTGCCCAGGTTTCAGCAGAGAAGACAATGTGTAAAATCTGTCCGTTCCACACTATTTTGTAATTTATTTATTTAACCCTTTACCTAACACGAAAGGCAGACGACACTTGCAAATAAAATTCTTGAATAACTGATTATTTTCATTTTTTGCATCCAACACACAGCTTATGACCCCTCATTGGAATGAGCTCAATGAGAGCGTTCCAATGAGGGGTCATAACATATGTTTTTGAGACAAATGAAAGTGTCAATGACACTGTAGTTCAACTTGTTTAAGACATGTACATGTATAGTATGTGACACAGCAATGACAAACATCTAGGTAATGACCTGATAGCAAAGGTACATGTAAAGTATTGAAACGGTCTGTACATAAATGCTGACCGTAGCCTGTAACAAATATATAGGTAAAGTATTGTAAAGGTGGGGTGACAGTTAGATGCTAAACTGGAAAAGAAATCTTTGGGTCCCGGAGTGGGTCTGACTGAACCCAAAAATATTTGTTCTCATAGCACAGTAATAACAAAGGCACCCAAAAACACTCGTTCCTGTCACAAGATGATAACAAAGGTACCCCAAGAAGTTTCGTGAAGATCGGTTCATAAATACAGACCCTAGCCCAAGCCGTATTGGCACGTGCACTTACTGTGTATAAGTAGCACTGAACAAATCAAAGTTCATTTAATTTGCATAATTTTTGCATGAGAAAAAAACCTGTATTATATGTGATGTATTCCATGTTATTAAACATTCATACAAAAATTTATTCAAATCAGAACTTTCATACAGAAGTTCTGTACAAAAAACTGATTGCACTAATTCTGGTACAAAATGGCTGCTGGCGGCCATCTTGAATTTGGACCACATCCAAAAACACTCGATCTCGTCCCACGGTGATAACAAAGGTACACAAGAAGTTTCGTAAAGATCGGTTCATAAATATGGCCTCCAGTCTGAGCAGTATAGAAGTTTTGTACAAAAAACTTATTGGACCTAATTTCGGTACAAAATGGCCACTGGCAGCCATCTCGGATTTTGGAGCGCACACAGAAACACTTGCTCTCGTCCCAAGGTGATAACGAAGGTACCCAAGAAGTTTAGTGAAGATCGGTTCATAAATACAGACTCCAGCCCGAGCCGTATTGACATGTGCACTTACTGTGTATAAGTAGCACTGAATAAATCAAAGTTCATCTAATTTGCATAATTTCTGCACGAGAAAAAAACCCGTATTATATGTGATGTATTCCATGTTACTAAACATTCATACAAAAATTTATTCAAATCAGAACTTTCATACAGAAGTTCTGTACAAAAAACTGACTGCACTAACTAAAGTACAAAATGGCTGCTGGTGGACATCTTGAGTTTCAGACCTCACCCAAAACCACTCGTTCTCGTCCCACGGTGATAACAAAGGTACTCAAGAAGTTTCGTAAAGATCGGTTCATAAATACGGCCTCTAGCCCGAGCCATATTGGCATTTGCAGTTGCAGGGCTGAAAGTAACACTAAATAGATCAAAGTTAGTCTCATTGGCATAGTTTATGCACGAGAAAAGGACCTGTATTATATGTGATGTATCCCATGATACTAAACATTCACACAAAAAATTATTCAAATCAGCGCTTTCATATGGAAGTTCTGCGCAAAAATCTGATTGCACCTAATTTTGTACAAAATGGCTACCAGTGGCCATCTTGAATTTCAGATCGGACCCCAAAACACTCGTTCTTGTCCCATGGTGATAACAAAGGTACCCAAGAAGTTTCATAAAGATCGGTTCATAAATACGGCCTCTAGCCGAGCCGTATTGGCATTTGCACTTACAGTGCTGAAAGTAACACTCAATAAATCCAAGTTAGTCTAATTTGCATAATTTACGCACAAGAAAAAAACCTGTATTATATGTGATGTATCCCATGGTACTAAACATTCACACAAAAAATTATTCAAATCAGAGCTTTCATATGGAAGTTCTGTGCAAAAATCTGATTGCACCTAATTTTGTACAAAATGGCTGCCAGCAGCCGTCTTGAATTTCAGACTGGACCCAAAAACACTCGTTCTCGTCCCACAGTGATAACAAAGGTACCCAAGAAGTTTCATAAAGATCGGTTCATAAATACGGCCTCCAGCCAAAGCCGTGTTGACGGCGCGACAGATGGACAGATGGACGACGGACCATGGGAATACATCAAATTTGGCTTCACTAAAGTTGAGCTGAAAATGAAAAATAATGAAAATTGAATGGTGATTTTTGTGAATAGCACTGACTGTTTTTGGCTGTTATGTTAGGTAAAGGGTTAATGGGGTTTAACAAATCTTTTGGGGGTGTGGTGGCTCAGTGGTCATGGCATTGAACTTCAAACCGAGAGGTCCACGGTTCGATCCCCACCAGGGGTAACTGTAAAGTGTCCTTGGGCAAGGCACTTCAACTCGATTGCCCATGTGGGGCACAGTGGCACTGTGCACTAAGGCATACTGCATGCCGGTGGTGCACTTGTCTTCAACCAATGCTAACCCTGCTTGTGTGGAGTTAGAATGTTGGGGAGTCTGACAGTTGCTCACCATTGTTTGGTGGTTCTCTCTGGCTTCCTCCACCTGTAAAACTGTCTGACACGTGGTGACCCAGGCTGTTGAAAGTGCCATTAAACCCCAATAAATATATAAATAAATAAATAATGACTCTTTCCACAGACAGAGTCACCTGGTATCAAAATTAATTTTGTAAACAGAATCTATTAGGATCACTGGATCTCACAAGAAAGATGTGTCTAACCCAGCCATTGCTATTAGAGACAGTCGATCTGTGCCAGAAAGTAAAATATTTCTTCACATCTGAGGAGGATTACCAGGCCATAAAATTGGTTCCAACTCATGAGAATCAGTTTTCATTCTTGCAAATACTTCTCCAAGAATCACTTTTTCATTTTTTAAATATTTTACAATTCGAGAGTACTATTATGCACTAGTGAATGCGACCAGTACATATTCCACAATTAAAAACACACTTCGTATCTATTTGTTGCCATAGTTTACCATTGTGGGCATATTTCAAATTTAGGTTGTTTCTTGTCTTGTATGTACATACAGAGAAAAATGTTGAACAAAAATGATTTTGGTGGTCTTACTGACTGAAATTACAGTTCCACAGGCTTGGATTTCTGAAAAATCCAGGGTGGCAATAAATCGCTCACCTGGAACCTACTTAGGCGAGCAAATTGTTCTCTTGAAATCTTTTTCACTTTTTTGCTTCACAAAGATCTTCTAAAGACTTAGTTAACCCTCTGCACACTGATGTGAAAATATTTAAATTTTAGACAGAAAAAATTTCCCAGAATGCAACTAGAAATTTAACCAATTCAATCTCCTTTGACAGAGCTCATTGAGCTCTGTCAAACGAGATTGAATTGGGTAAATTTCTAGATGCATTATGGGAAAAAACAGCTTCCTGAAATTTTGTTATTTTGACATCAGAGTGAAGGGTGTTAATACCGGGTTGGGTAATTTCTCCTTCGAGTGCATTCAAGCCAATCAATTTTAAATGAATTAATAAAATATTAATGAATGAACCTGTATTCATTTTTTACTATCCCCTCCACCCCAGTGTGGTCAGATCGATCAAGAAGTTCAGGGGGACTGGTACATGTAGTGGCCGACACACACATGTACCCAGCATATTTTGTACACATGTTCCATGGTCTGTCACCGTCAAAAATAGCTGAAAGTAGGTGAGCAAAAAAACGCTTATGCCAGATTAAATTGCGTGAGCAGTTAAGGCAAGCTAAAAATCGCTTGCATCAGAATTCCATGACTGGTTCCATGGCAATGGTTTCTAGTGAAGTCTTGGCTGCCTATACAAGCAGTCAAGACTTCACTAGACACACACAACTGCTAAATCAAAGAGTTACCTATAATGAAGCAGTGAAAAATAAGTACAATTCTCCTGGCCTTTAAGGATACTTTCAGAATCTATGACAAGAATCAAATGAACATTTTGCAAGAATCAATGTTGATTTGCATTGTTATCCCTGCAAGAATTATTTGCGAGTATTGATTCTGATCGATTCTCACATGAATTCTAAGCTCTGATTTCAGTGATGTCAAAAAAGAATGAAAAATGGAAAATGAATTAACACTTTATTTAATGAATTTCACATACATGTGTCCGCCAGCATAATTTTCAAATTAACCAGTTAAAAAAATATATTTTAAAAAAATGTTCAGCATAACCACATCATGTGACCCCTTATTGGAATGAGTTTATCGAGCTAATTCCAATGAAAGGTCACATGATACAGTTTTGTTGAATGTTTTTGAAAAAGTTTTCAAAAACATTAATTAAAATGAATTTTGATATTGTGTGTTGGGTAAAGGGTTAATAACCACAGTTTCATGGGAATCATAAAAAGTTGAGATATCCACAAAATCTGTCTGTTGCTGTATAATTTTCCACTAAAATAACAATAATTTTTTTTTAATATCTGACCTCTGATATGCCTCCAGTTATTTTTATATCTTTCTACTCAGTGTGAGCTATATATTATCAAACTGCATTTAACAGTATTTGTTATTACATTTTTATTATTACATCGTAATTGCTCATGATACCATAAAATCTCTCTGTGAAATCAAGTAGTAAGAAACTTAAAGATTCCTCATGAGGGTATTGCGTTCATGTTCAACTTCTGCCACCTTATCCTTTGGGTCATCAACATTTATTTGGCCAAATAATTTCAATGTACTTTTCCTAATTTGTTGTCTGCAATGTTTGGGCAACAAAACTGCCAAAAATAAACATTTAACTCATGATATTACCATAAAAGTATTACTCCTTGAATTCAATTAAGTTTGTTCCATTATATGCATATGCTATGAAATGTGAAGCATTCCAACACAAAGAAAAAATAATTTTATCAAAAACAGTGATCTCAAGTGATTTTATTTAGAGGATAGCTTGTTTCAGATGACAGAGATTTTATGTTTTTGAATTACTGAAACTGAAATTAATTATACCCCCTCCCAACTCCCCCGCCCCCTTCCATAATTTTTCCAGTTAGGACATTTTCATCTGGATTGGAGTCTCAAATATCAAATCAATTTTGCTGGTAACCATGTATTTTCTTGTTACAAGACAAGAGTTGATAACTGGCACCTTTACTATAAAAATTTTATGATTATATTTTCTAGAATTGTATATTCTACCTATTAATATAACTGAGTAAAATTAATCTTAACATTTTAAAAGATATGGCAATTTGCCAACTGGCAAATTGCCACATCTTTGAAAATGATAATGGTTCATTTTAATTCATTGAAAGTCATAACAAGAAAATACAATTCTAGAAAATACAATTGTAAATGTTTTACAGTATTGACCCCTGGGCTTAATTATGACACACACACGGTCACTCACTGCGACTGATAGATGTGGAACCTGATTCGGGCAATTGGGGGCCAAGCCAATATGACTAATTTGGAGTGTGGTGCTTAAGCAACCCTTCACACTAATGTCCAAATTTCAACCTGAAAATGTTTCCCATAATTCAACTAGGAATTTCACAAATTCAGTCTTGTTTTTCAGAGGCCATTGTCAAACAACAAGTTTGAATTGGTTACATTGTGAGTTCCAACTGGCTTGAAGTTATGGTATTTTGATATTAGTGGGCCGAGGGTTGAATCAGAACTTAACTGGTGTGTCCATTACATTTTTCCTATACATGTAAAATTGAGATTAATGCTAATCTGATGACTAAAAAAATGTTATCATGAAAATTGTGTTCATGTTGATCAACAGTAGCAATGTCCAAACGAAAAACTTTTTTTCTCTATTTGTTATCAGCCCTGGGAATTAGAAAATTTTGCCTGCGCAAAAATGTGTATCAATTTGTTGAATTCCAATGCACTGTATGCAACAAAATTACCTAGCAAAACTAAAAATGCTTAGGCAAAACCCTAGGCATTGCAGGTTGCCTAGGCTGATTCCCAGGGCTGTGTTTTCACCATAAAATTTTGTAACATGCTTTGTTATCATGTATGTGTAGAACCTATGGATGGAGTTCTGTGTTGTAGTGGTTTCACGGTATGTTCTCAAGATTTATTCTCTAGTCGCAATTGTGAAATTAAACGGAAAACAACTAATGGTCTTATTAAGTTCATTATACAGACCTTTTAAATGCGATATAGTAATTAAATAAAAAATATTTCCCCACCTACCCACCCAAATTTCAACACCTGGGTAGGGAATAGAAAGATATTTTTAATACCTGCCTGATACAGAATACAAAGACTTGAAATTGAGGCACCTGAACTTCAGAATAAAACCCAAATATGGGCTTCCAGCATTCTACTGTTGATCATCGAGAGAGTTTCTTATTTACAGCTTCTCAAACTCTTTTCATTCCAGTTTTTTCAACAATGCAGCCATGCAGTGAGACCAGCACCTTCACAGGCCTTCATCTTGGGTTTCCATGGAAAAGAACATTGAGACCAGTTGAGAGGAAAACCAGGATTTGATATAACAACAGGAGCACTGCCTAACGACCCATCAAATGTCCATTATATGTTACTTGGTTGAGGCCCTGAATGTGTTGATGTGCATGCGGATTCAATGTGACCTCAACCTTGATGATTTGCAGAGACATGTTTTTGTTTTATCATTCTGAAATGGCACCTCAGAGACAATGGAATCTTTCTTTTTGGGAGGTAAAATGATCTTGCTAAGGAAAGTCCAATAATCCATTGTTGCTATTTATTTTGGCAGAAATTCTGTTAAGACAAAAATAGCATGGCTGGCATAATAAAACACAGGAAGCAAAAGAGCATCACAACACTATTTATTTATGGGGATTTAACAACACTTTCGACAGCCAAGGTCACCTCTTGTCAGACAGTTTTACAGATGGAGGAAGCCGGAATACCCGGAGTGAACAACCGAGCAACAGAGGGCAACTGCCAGACTCCCGAACGCACTAACTCCACACAGTATGCCTTAGTACTCAGCACCACCGTGCCGCCATGTCAGCAATCAGGATTCAGTGCCTTGCCCAAGGACACAAAGCAGTTATCCCTGGCAGGGATCGAACTGGGGATCTTTTGGTTTGAAGTCCAATTCCATAACAAGTGTGGCACAGGCTTGGCAATTTCAGGAGAGCAATTTTTTAGCTCTCCTTACTGCCCTCCTGAAAGAATTAAGGAGAGCGAAAAATTGCCCTCCTAAATATTTTAGTCTGGGATGATTGAGATTGCATGTATTATGCTCACATTAAATTTTTGTTGTAAAGCAAAAATGTAATTTAACTTCGAAGTCACATAACATCACGTAATTTCATTTTGAAAGTGGTTTAGTGGTAAAAGGTAATGGCTGCAACCATACCCAAACACAGTTGCAATCATTTGAAGCAAAATGGGTCACAGCAATATTTTTTTTTTTCTGTCAGTTTCAAGTTCAACACAGTTTGAGGGGTAATTATTCAAGGAATATTGACACTATAATATACTACCATTACTACTATCCTGTCACTTGAAGCACTTGCACCAGGATGTGACTGTAGATTCAGGCAGACCTGTTGTCCAAGAAAGTCATACGCCTACCACTACCACCTTCAACCCCCTTGGGGGGTTGAAGGAGGTAGTGGTAGGTTTATGACTTCCTTGGACAACAGGTCTGTGTACACACACAGGTCTTGTCAAGTGTGTGTTCGGTTGTTGGTTTCAGTTTCAATGAGTTCGTTCAATTGGATACTTAAAATGCTGTGTAAAGCTAATTGCTCTCCTAAGCTGATTGAGGAGAGCGATTTTTTGCCCTCCTGCATTTTTCAGAATGCCAGGCCTGGTGCCACCGCGGTCCGCATCACAAATCCAATTCCATAACAAGTGTGCCACAGCAGTCCGCATCACAACATTTTATTCCTATGGGTAAACATGGGTTACGACATAAGCTCTTTATTTCCAGACCTTATTTATTTATCTATTGGCTTTTAAGACCACTTTCAGCATCTGTGGCAATATCCTAACTGCAACACATGTATAAAAATCAAGTTTAGCCAAAATTTATTTGTATGATGTCCACTTTTGAGGATTCGACTTCAAGTGATGGCTACTATTTAACCAGTAAACAGAACTTATTTACTTTCGTGAACAAGCATTGCTCCATTGCCCTGGAATCCCACAAGTATTAAATTTATTATGGTAATACCACAGATTATCTCTCATCAGCAATGCAGCTTGTACGCACTTCCTGGAAAGAACTACTTCAGATTGTAGGCCACTAAGATCAAAGGATATGCTTTGTGGAAGAAGTAAAATTTGACAATGTTCATTTAATTGGTAGAGTGCTGGAAGCCCTATTTTGGGCTTTTACTAAGTGACAGGCAAAAAATAACTGTCTGTAGCTACATTCTGCCTGAGGAAGCCTTTATTGTCCCTGATATGAATCAGATTTTTTATACAATACCTTGCTCTCTGACATTTAATTGGATAGTGCCAATAAGGCACTATCCATTTAAATGTAATAGAGCAGTATATGATGAGCTTTGATTTGTTGTCAGAAAAAACTCAGCACTTTAGCAGTTAACCCTTTGAGTGTAGGTTAAACAGTCAAAAATCTCTGCTTTTACTGATAAAGTTGTCCCAAGTGTCTTCTTCCTTGAAAACTCTACTGGCAGGATGCATTTATCTTAACATTGTTTTTACATCATTGTTGGCTGCCTGCACATGCAGCCAACAATAATGTAGAAACACTGTCAATTCAACAGCAATTGTTTACATGTATACAAGATAGAGAGGATATCTAGCGTTTTTGAGTGGATACCAAAAATTATCTCATGAGTGACCGAGACCATATTTTTTGCAAGTGCTTCTGCGAGCGAAAATCACCATTTATCTCGGTCACAAGTGAGATAATTTTCAGTATGTAATATTCCAGTTACATCATCAACTGCATTTTATAAGAATCCGATCATTCCTATTGATAATTCCACCCATTTCAACCTTGAATTGATGCATGAAAGTAAACAGCTGATGCGCATTGATACACAGAAGTGATTTGATCGATACTCAGAACAGATAGTGTCTTGTGATCTGATTCAGCTGGCGGGTTTCATGCATCAATTCAAGGTGAATACGTATTGAATTATTGCTGAAAATGATCGGTATCCACTCAAAAACACTGGATTTTCTTTTCATTATATGTTTTAGAACAATCTGATCATTTCCAGTGATAATTTGACTTGTATTCACCTTGAAGTGATGCTTTGAAAGCCGCCATTATGATGGATACCCTGAAAGTGAAAATTTCTATATCTTCACAGTGGGGGATACGATTTCTATCTGTCTGCAATTTTTTTGATAGTCTATTCTTTAGAGTATAATAAAGTCATTTACGTAACATTAATTTGAGGACTTTGGGGTTAATAGAAAAAGTGAATACTTGTACTATTTTGGGCAAATTCGTTGGCAAAATGACCATTCATTTATTTATTCATTTATTTGTCTTAAGGTCTCTTTTAGCACCTGTGGGTATATTATGACCACAAAAGTTTTAAATCAAGTTTAGCTGTCATTATTACCAATGTTGCAAATGTTGGAGGACTTTCATATCGCACGCATTGGTTACTGGATCTTATTTCACCTGTATGACAGAACTTGTTTACCACAGTAGACAAGAACTTCTCCAACCTCAGGGGTTCCCTTTGGGAGGAAAAATAGCTGAGTGATTTATTTAACCAATCAAATGGATTCTTATATATCATGCAGTACAAGAAACAAAATGAAATAAGACCTTGGAAGCTTAACTGGTTGAGTGCTAAAAGCCAGTATCTGGGCTTCAAAAAAATTAGAGTTCCAGAGCAAATGCCAACATTTTCCTTGTGCATGTTTCATATTCAGTCAAATGCAAATATTTTGTTTACATAAGTTTGTTTTATCACATATTATTGAATAGAGCCTGAGGGCACTCTTCAATAATTTGTAATAAAACAAATTTTGATGAACAAGTTCAGACCACCAAAAATAATGTAGCCCTCAACCAGCTAAACAGAATGTAATAAAATATTTTGTTTCATTCCTGCTGATCAGAAACAAGCTGCTTCCTTTACAAGATAGGAATTCTGAGATACAGCATTTTAGAAATATACTTGAATAGCAGCACTCCAGGGTTTTTAAAAATTGTCTAAGATATGACAGTTAGGAAATATGATGCAGTTTCTTTTCGTAAAAAAAGGTAAGTAGAATTCAATTTACAAAAGGGTTATCAAGGGAATGCATATTTTATTCCTATTTAGTGCACTTGCACCGGAAATATTTTCTCACATCACAGGTATGTGAAATCTTCCATACATGCAGGTATGTGCATCATTCACACATATCTTTCTTATGTACTTGTACCGAATATCACGACATCAAACATAAAATGGCGTGTTCTTTTTCATTCACTAATTGGGGATTAGTATCAATTTCAATGGTTATCATTATGTCACGTAAGCCTTGAGTAATGTCACATTATTTGTTTAGAGGTGGATAAGATCATATATTTCTGCACAATGGCTAAACACGACCACAACATAGATACAAAGTCTAGCCAATTGTTTATACCAATGTTGCCCATTTTACAGGCCTGGCATTTTCAGGAGAGCAATTTATTCACTCGCCTACTGCTCACCTTAAAAAAAATGAGGAGAGCAAAAAATAGCCCTCCTAGCCTTAGAACATAACGATTACCACAACAACCTGTTCCTAAAACCCACAGGTTTTTCCGATCTCTGCTGTGTTAGTGGTCTCTGCAAGATGGCCACACTGCACCTCCCACACCTCCAGGCCTTAAAGGCCTGGAGGTGTGGGAGGGGGAGTGTAGCCGTCTCACAGAGACTACCTTGTTAGCAGCACCAAATAAAATGTACAAAGCCCACTAGGCAGAATTCATTAATAGTGCAACTTCATTTTCCACTTCTAGCTTTTGTAGGCTTGAGGAGAGTTAATCACTCCCCTAGGCTATGTGAGGAGAGCGATTTTTAGCCCTCCTGCATTTTTAAGAATGCCAGGCCTGCACCTACCACAGATATTGGAGACCAGGTCCTATTTTACCAGTAAAACAGAGGTTGTTAATCACAGTGAACAAGCACTGCTTCACTTTCAGGAGTTTCCACGGGGAGAATCACATGCAGTTGACAGAGAACTGATTATACATCTAAAAGTGGAGTAGATTATCTTATATCTGTGAAAATAAATATAAGTTTTATTCATTTTTTTTATTGGGCTTTAATGACACTTTTGACAGCCAGGGTATTTACTGTATTTACTGGTGTTTAAGGTCGCATACTTCTGCACAATGACTAATCATGACAACAGCATGGAGATAAAGTCATGTTAAGTCTATCGTTTATGCCCATGTTGCCCATTTCAGAGGACTTCCACCCCAAGCATTGGTGACTGGTTGCTATTTTATCAGTAAAACAAAGCTTATTTACCACAGAAAACAAGCACTGCTTCACTTCCTGGGGATGGTATGGAGGCGACAGAAATATCGACAAGACTATGATGCACTTGAATTCTTTTAACAGAAGGGTGTAATTGCCAGAGAAAAATATTCAATTAACTATTAAATGAACATGAGTTTGGTTGTTTTCCTGTATTAGAGTGAGAAACTAAAACATTATTCTTTTATATCTTGTTTGACAGAGGTCATGGGGCTCTGTCAAATAATATACAACTGAATAAACGGAAGATATCAAGTGTTTTTGAGTGGATACCGAAAATTATCTCATGTGTGACCCGAGACAAATTTTTATTTTTCACGAGCACTTGCGTGAGCGAAAATAGCCATTTGTCTCGGTCACAAGTGAGATAATTATCAGTATCCACTCAAAAACACTAGATTTTCGTTTTATTATACGCTTTTTATAAGAAAACAATAATTCCATTTGTTTGAACCTTGAAATGAAGCATGAAAGTAAACAGAGCAGTAAATCATTGACACACTAGATTTTCTTTTCATTATACGCTTTTAGAACAAATTGATCGTTTCCAGTGATAATATGACATGTATTCACCTTGAAGTGATGCTTTGAAAGCCACCATTTTGATTGATACTGTGGAAGTGAACATTTCTATATCTTCACAGTGAGGGATACAATTTATATCTTTCTGCAATTTCTTCGATAATCTATCGTTTAGCGTATAATAAATGCTTCTATTGGATGTGATATGACCAAATAGGTCAATCTATGTGGAGAATGCAGTGTTTGTCAGAGTAATTCTTTGACAGATTACGAGATATTTTATTCAATTAACAGGAGTTTACTCTGTAACCTAAATGCAATTAACAGGTGAAATTTGAACTGAGGTGTGGTACAAAACTGCTTGCAACAAAATGCACCATTAGGCGATATTCTTTTGTTAATAACGCCATATTTGCGACTTATTATGACAATATTCCTACAGTATTTACAAAATACTTTTTAAATGTTATGGACATATATTGCACAATGAAAATGCTTGTGCTGCCATATGTTCAATTATCTTTCGTAAAAAATAAACAATGAAAATCACTGTGGTTCACAATTTAACTTTCATTTCAACTGTGTGTGCGCCCTGTAAGTTGTGTAATAACTATTGTTTCACAGGCATACATGACATATTGGATGGTAATATGTTTTATGAGTAGTATCACATGGGTGAATTACAACTGACTGACAAGTTCGGTCAGCGAAATTATGACTGACTGATGCATTACTGCTATAAAAATATTCAAGTCAAAAAGTAGCAAAAATATCATGTAATTAAGACACTAATGGATGTGCAGGTTTCCACTTTATTGTAGGCTGCACTGGAAAGGGTTTGGTGTTTGGTGTTTGGAAGTTACATGCAATTAACACAGTCATTAAAATCTCACAAGCTGCTTGTGGATATTCCCTCCCAGTACAGCATTTCTCTTGCCATTGTAACAAGTATAATTTGAACACATTTAGTCCAATTTTCTCCCTGTACACAGAATGGATTTATCAACAATGATTTCTTGAGTTACATTTATTTAAATGAAATTTTCAAGGAAATCTTGTCATGGCTGCTGTGAAGCAGCCATGACTAGATTTTATGAAAAATATCTTGAAAATACTCAGTGGGTTACAAGGGTTAAATTAAGAAATATTCAATTATGAGCAGGCCTGAAAATAAGCAGTCTGACATTTGCAAAATGAGGTTCCAAAAGGGTGAATCTGATGATGCTATCCCATACAGTGGGCCAATTTATCCTTCTGTTTAGTATTGAGACCCTGATTCAGATTGGGGTTCACAGAGGGTAGCATCACTAAATTCACCCTCTGGGGACCTCATTTTGCAGATGGCAGTCTGCTTATTTTCTGGCTCGAAATTTATGTGGGTTAATTCACTGTCAGAGTCTCAAATTGTAGTGGTTAGTGTAGTCAACAGGTAAAAAAAACCCTCAATTATTAGCTTTTCTTGTCTTATTACTAGTACCAGGTTTATATTGACCTTCTGCAAACAAATCAGAAGTTTAAGGTCAGAAAATTGTAGTAATCCAGGTTCCATAATAGTAGTCTACAATTATGAAACCTGAATGAATCCAGTAGCCCTAATAAGCAGTATCTCTGTCAAACAAGACTGAAATGGTTTCCTAGTCTTTACATTATAGGAAAAAATAGCAAGTTGAAATTTTGATATTTTAACACCAAAGAGCACAGTGTTAACTCTTAACTTGCCAAGTATTTTGAATCTAGTTTTCCTAAAATCACAGCAGCCTTGACTAGGTTTGATGAAAACTTCACCTAAATTTACCCCATGAAAACATTGCTTAAATGAAAGTGTCAATGACACTGTAGCTCAACTTGACAAACTTGAACTTGGTAAGTTATAAATGAAATGGCAAAATTGAAGATCATTCGTACCAATGTCATTTTTTTTTGCCAGTGGCAACATTTTTTGACAGAAACCGAAGAAAATCGATAGCTCCCATCTAGAGGCCTCCCCAAACAAGCACACCAGGTTTCAAAGCCCTGTAGGGTGTACAAAAGGGAAATATTGTGGTCTGACTAGACTAAATTCTAAGAACATTGGCCGTGGCAACATTTTTTGATGGAAATGGAAGAAAATCGATAGCTCCCATCTAGAGGTCACCATAAATAAGAATACCAGGTTTCAAAGCAATCTAGTCATAAATGTGCCCTGTAGGGTGAGCCAAAGGGAAATATTGTGGTCTGACTAAACTAAGTTCTAAGAATGTTGGCTGCGGCAACATTTTTTTATGGAAATTGAAGAATATTGCTAGCTCCCATCCAGAGGTCACCCCAAACAAGCATGCCAGGTTTCAAGCAATCCGATCATAAATGTACCCTATAGGGTGTGCCAAAGGGAAATATTGAGTCTTCTGACTAAACTAAGTTCTAAGAACGTTGGCCGCGGCAACATTTTTTGACAGAAATTGAAGAAAATCGATAGCTCCCATCTAGAGGTCTCCCCAAACTAGCATACCAGGTTTCAAAGCAATCTGATCATAAATGGGGCTTGTAGGGTGTACCAAAGGGAAATACTGAGATCTGACTAAACTAAGTTCTACGAACATTGACCGTGGCAACATTTTTTGCCGGAAACTGAAGAAAATCGATAGCTCCCATCTAGAGGTCACCCTAAATAAGCATACCAGGTTTCAAAGCAATCAAATCATAAATGTGTCCTGTAGGGTGTGCCAAAGGGAAATATTGTGGTTTGACTAAACTAAGTTCTAAGAATGTTGGCTGCGGCAACATTTTTCGACGGAAATTGAAGAAAATCGATAGCTCCCATCTAGAGGTCACCCCAAACATGCATGCCAGGTTTCAAAGCAATCCGATCATAAATGTACCCTGTAGGGTGTGCCAAAGGGAAATATTGAGTCTTCTGACTAAACTAAGTTCTAAAAACGTTGTCCGCGGCAACATTTTTTGACAGAAATTGAAGAAAATCGATCGCTCCCATCTAGAGGTCTCCCCAAACAAGCATACCAGGTTTCAAAGCAATCTGATCATAAATGGGCCCTGTAGGGTGTGCCAAAGGGAAATATTGAGGTCTGACTAAACTAAGTTCTACGAACATTGGCCGTGGCAACATTTTTTGCCGGAAATTGAAGAAAATCGACAGGTCCCATCTAGAGGTCACCCTAAATAAGCATACCAGGTTTCAAAGCAATCAAATCATAAATGTGCCCTGTAGGGTGTGCCAAAGGGAAATATTGTGGTTTGACTAAACTGAGTTCTAAGAACGTTGGCCGCGGCAACATTTTTCGATGGAAATTGAAGAAAATCAATAGCTCCCATCTAGAGGTCACTCCAAACAAGCATGCCAGGTTTCAAAGCAATCCGATCATAAATGTACCCTGTAGGGTGTGCCAAAGGGAAATATTGAGTCTTCTGACTAAACTAAGTTCTAAGAATGTTGGCCGTGGCAACATTTTTTGACAGAAATTGAAGAAAATCGATAGCTCCCATCTTGAGGTCACCCTAAATAAGCATACCAGGTTTCAAAGCAATCAAATCATAAATGTGCCCTGTAGGGTGTGCCAAAGGGAAATATTGTGGTTTGACTAAACTAAGTTCTAAGAACGTTGGCAACAGCAACATTTTTTGGCGGAAATTGAAGAAAATCGATAGCTCCCATCTGGAGGTCACCCAAACAAGCATACCAAGTTTCAAAGTAATCTGATCATAAATGCGACCTGTGAGGTGTGCCAAGGAAATTGTGGACGTACGTACGTACGTATGTACGTACGTACGTACGCCGACGGACGAGAAGTGATGGCAATAGAGCTAAAAATCAATTCAATTAACAAGGGGGAAATTTGATTAAATGTGCCCAAATTATATTTATTTCTGTTACAAGGGAAATACTGTCCTGGGCAGGAATATCCACCAGCAGCATGCAAGGAGTTAATGCTTTGGCAAAAGTTATCTTCTCCTTTGGATGACAGATGGCTGAACACATGACTGGATGCACCTGTGAACTGCAGCTTTTGCTGGCAACATCTTGAATATATCCATTCATTTGGTTGGTGGAGGCCTAATGACAAATTTGAGGGCTAAAGTCATACCATTTTTCAAACATTTAACACTTTACCTAACGAAACAGCCGCATCCGCCACCGTAATATACAAATTCAGTAGTTAAAAAAAAATTATTTTTCAAAAAAGTTAAACAAAACCATACCATGTGACCCCTCACTGAAATGAGCTTGTCAAGCTCATTCCAATGAGGGGGTCACATGGTTTTGTTGAAATTTGTTTGAAAAGTTTGGAAAAATAATATTTAACCCCCAAAGTACTGGAGATTTTTATACATTTTGGCAACACGTTGAGAGTCTGCATTCTGTGGCTTTGCAGTTGTTTCTATGCAAGTCCTGGCTGCCTATATAGGCAGCCAAGGCTTGCCTAGAAACAACTGCCGACGTACTTAGATTGTATCTTGCAAATTTATTCAGAGGTGGCATGTTGGAGCACCTGTTCTATTACAGAAAATGTGATCAGTCGGAACTAGGCCTTTGAGGGATACATTTATTTATTTATTGGTGTTTAAGGTCACATATTTTTGCACAATGGCTTATCATGACCACAACATGAGTATCAACTCAAAACCAGGGTCGAGCGTTAATAAGCCACGTTGCCCATTTTAGAGAGGGTTTGCACCTCCCAAGCATTGGTGACTGGGTCCTATTTCAACAGTAAAACAGAACCTGTTTACTGGAGTGAACAGGCACTGCTTCACTTCCCAGGGTTCCCACAGGAACCTTTGAGGGTTGTTATTATTATTTATTTATTAGTGTTTAAGGTCACATATTTCTGCACAATGGCTAATCATGACCATGACAGTTTTACAGGTTTAGGAAGCGGAGTACTGGAGAGAACTGGCAAGCAACTGTCAGCTCCCCAACACACTAACTCCACAAAAGCAGGATTAGCACTGGCTGAAGACAAGTGCACCATCAACGTGCAGTATGCCTTAGAACACAATGACACCGTGCCCCCACGTGGGCAATGGGGTGAAGTGTCATGCCCAAGGACACAACGCGCTTGCCGAAGGTGGGATTCGAACCAAGGAACTCTCGGCTTGCAGTCTGCACATCTACCTACAAGGGTTAAAATTAATTTTGATATCATTTGCGTTGGGTAGATGGTTAAGTGCAGTGAAAGTCCACAAGGTTAGTTTTAATGATTCTGCATATTAATAATTGATAACCACTCATTTGCAACTACACTAATATTCAACTGGGTTCCTACACTCCTAAGAGTAAAAAAAAATCCACAACTTTTCTTGGAAATTTTCTGTAGATATTACACTTTTCTGGGGAAAAAGAACATTTTTAAGGAATCCAGTGTGCAACATGTAGAATTTATGTTTAAATACTGTTTCTGTAGAATTTGACTTGGACAGTTTTAGAACTGGTTGAGAGCTACAGTAATTTGTTGAAAATGGTTGGACAGGAATCTGGACTGTAAAAATTTCAAACGTGGAAGGGCTGATGAAATCCTTCAAAGTTTTAATTCAGAAAACTTCAGTTCAATACACAAACAGTGCCACGCTTCAATCCCGGTTCCGTGCTGTAGATGTCCTGGGTATCAGGGCCGACTTTCGGAACCCAGGAATTCCCATTCCCGGGATTAAATCCTACTGTTAACCCATAAGTCCTCACATTAATTTTATGTTAATAACTACAACATATGTATGTACACAGATGCGGATGACTTAGTTTTTCTAAATTATTGTTGGCAGGCATCCAACAATGATGTAAAAACACTGTCAAGATAAATAAATACACCCTAGCAGTCAAGTTCTGAGGGAAGAATACACTTGGGACAACTTTTTCAGAGCAATATAAAATGGGCTGTTTGTGTCTGAATGGGGGCTTAAGGGCTAAGGCTTCCCACCTGTTTCAGTTCCACTGATCAAACTGCTTCCTTTACAAGATAGGAACTCTTGAGAGATATGACATTTTTAGAAATGGCACTACAGGGTTTTATTAAAAAATGTCTAAGACATAACATTTATTAATTACGATGCATTTTGGACCAAGAAAACACATTTCACCATGAAAACTTGTTTTTTTTCCTGTGTGCATCTCAATATGTAATCACACCACAAGATTCTGACTTTGTGATGTGAAAAAGTGAGTCGAGTAGAGAAGATACACCTTTTGGAAGCTTACTGATGATATGCTGAGTTGTATTGTCTCTTAGTTAAGCTGTATCAGCAGTTAAAACAATAACTGTTTGTTGCTTCATTGTGTACCTTTGAGTGATTGCATCTAAACATATTACAGTGGAGCCCACTTAATTGGGTATCTCAAAACTGTATAACCCTGTTAATTGAAAATAATTTCCCAACTCAAAACCATTTACTATAACCAGTACAAATTTGACCTGTTAATTGAATATAGGCTCTAGAGTAAACTCCTGTTAATTGAATAAAAAATCTTGCAACCTGTCAAGAAATTACCCCGACTCTCCCAGTTTTCCTTTGTTTATAGACCTATTTGGCCTCAGTACATCCAATACTGGCATTTAATCTATTATATCTTGTTTGACAGAGCTCATAGAGCTCTGTCAAACAAGATATAACAGAATAAATGCTAAGTTTATCTCGAGAATACAGGAAAGTGACACAATCCCTGTTAAATGAATGATTTTCACTGGCAAAGAGGCTATTCAATTAATAGTATTCCACTATATTATTTTTTGTTTGGGTCTGTACAGAAGAAATAGATTGGAGGTGAATAATCAACTTACACATAATTTCATTTTGTATACTTTGTTATCTCCCTTGATGTGGCTGAAAAATCTGAAGAACCCACAAATCAAGTGCATAGGTGTTCATGAATTCCTTGAAAATGAAAGTTACAACACTTTATCAAGAAAGGTGAAATCATTTGATGAACAGTCCAGGCTTGCCGGAATTTTTGCATCACAATTATATAATGTGTACAGAATGCAAATATTTCAGTTCATCAATCTTAAATAATTAAAGACATGGGATGGGTTACACTTTTCCTATCAATCCAATATGACATAAGATACAAGCAAAAATTATATGTAGCACAAGATTTTTTAAACCTTGTTTACACAAAGCATACAGAAAAAAAATTTGGAGTGGATGACTCAATTTATTCAATATATCAAACCTCCAGTGTTTTGAAAACAGGCTTCTCCCTTCAATTTCTGTTAAAACATTTCAATATTTCCCAAACTTCAGGCATGTTCTGGCTAATCCATTGTCCAACAGGCATTGGGTCTCTTTTTTCATGAGTTATTTTTTTTCAGAGAAAGAGACGATAGCTTTTCTTGGATGCGAGTGGTGAAGTAGAGATTGTGATATCATGGAACACATAATTATAGTACTGTGATCACAGAAGTAGTATTTTCTTGACAATGTGGCACCCGGATTTTGATTGGGGGAGGGGGGTAGGGTAAGTAAGATATGGGAGGTCCAAGGTCGAGATACTGAAGGCATCTCCCAAAGGCTGCAGGTGTGGGCTGGGGGAGGGTATGGGAGGGTGTGCTCCCCTCCCATTGGTGAGTGTCTGGGGGTCATCCCCAGGAATAATTCTCATATTTGGATGCCCAGGGTGCGATATCTAAGCATTTCTACAACACCTGACGCTGTCTTCAAAGCCCCAAGATTACAGTCAGATAGCAATTTGAAGTTTGAATTTGGGGGAACCCAAGTGAGAAAGTGGTGGTCCAGGCACCCTTATGGTGCCACCACTGTTTCTTGATAAGATCACGATCAGGTCATGACACACTTCTACACAAGCAGGTGGAGATTTCATAAATATATGATGGAAATCAAGATCGAATTATGAAAAACAAACAAAAAGTGCATCTCCAGTTCAATGTTCTCACATTACTTTTTCAATAAGTGAGATCCTATAGGGTGAGATCCTTTTGGGATGCAAGAAGAAAAGGGGAAAGATAATTTTGACAGGACTGTGACCAAATCACAAACAAATCGAAATGCTCTGTTCTCTCTAGTGGTGGAAGAACTACAGGTACAGGGTAATTCAGTACTTTGCTATCTGGTTGCAGGACATCGGCCAATACCCTTTGATAAGAAGATCCTCCAGGACATAACGTGCCCATTTGCAGTTCGTGGAGTCCAGTAAGTAAACTCACAACCCTTTAGAGCTGGGCTTTGGTTTTCTGGTTTGGTTCCGTTTTTTGCAGCAAACCTGAAAACCGAAATGCAAGAACCAGGAAAAATTATCTCAATGGGTGGAAATTGGACTTGTGGCCCCTATGGACTCTCGTCACTTCGTCTATGCGTCAAAGGGGTGAACACATCATGTTCTCATTCTCACGTTTTCTCTCTTATCCACCGGACGAGTCAATAAGGGAGAAAATGTGATAATGAGAACACAATATTTATTAGATGAACATTTGTTATCCTAATTTTTACTTAACCCTTTACCTAACGCAGACGATATCAAAATTTATTATTTTAAATATCATTTTTTGAACTTTTTCAAGAAATTTCAACAAAACCATATCATGTGACCCCTTGTTGTTATGAGCTCGACAAGCTCGTTCCAACTTGTTTTGTTATAATATTTTTTCAACTGCTGAATTTGCATATGATGCGGTCAATTCGTTGGGTAAAGGGTTAATATGCTTTGCAACTGATCCACGGGAACTTTTACGAATGATGAAAGGAAAGTTAGGCTGAAAGCAATAGAGATACTTACAGAGAGGGCTTTTTGTGGTGAGTGGTGTCATACAGCTATTAGGCATTTTTTTACAGGTTAAGGAGCCTGAAGTGTTATTTATTATTGCTCTTAACACAAAGAAAAACTGAACCCAAATCAAGGTTCTTTTCTGAAATTGAAACAAATCAGAAACCAAATCTGAAAACTCGAAACCTTCCAGCTCTACTAAAAACCCAGTGGTTAATGAAATGCATATTTGCTTAGAAGGCCATCAAGTTTCCTCCAGTCTAGCAAGGATATATCCACCTGTTTAGAGGACAAGTTAATAATCACTTTGTGCCTGCTGTATTTTATAAAGAAAAAAATGTACTTACCAGACCTGCTAATGGTGTAGGCAATTTGTTTATTCTTTTCACAGCTCCAGGTTTCAATGTATTCAATACTCTGTAAAAAATATGGAGAATATTTTCTAAGTAATGTAAAATCTATCACAGGTTTTCAAATTTCATAAAAAAAACTTTTCAAAACTACTTAATTTCTGGGAGCATGTGGTGAAACAGAAGAATTCTGCTATTTGGGTGTTCATCTTGAAAACAGATTAAGGGCCATAACTCTGCTAAATATGGCCAAAGCACATTGGTTTTCCAACTCATTCAAGACATTGTTAAGAAAGTCTCTCATACCGAATATTGACTGAATCCATTGATATTTGTTCAAGTTTTCGTACTAACAAGCTGAAAACTGGCAAAAATTAACTAATTAAGGGCCACAACTCTGCTCAATATGGCCAAACTGCACTGGTATTCAAACTCATTCAAAACATTGTTAACAGTTAACTGCGCATAATCAAATCAGTTAAATTTTACCCCTTCGCATAATAAATTTGGTAAAAAACAGTAAAAAAAAAAAAAAAAACAGCATTCCGCCCTTGAGCAGGTGTACTATCATCATTTCTGGTAACTGAGTCATTTGCAACTTGTTCCAAACCTGAATCAGCAGTACTGGAATCCATGCAATCATTTTCACTTTCAACTTCACTGTCCATATCAGTGCTCCAACTAAATAACCGTTCCCCACTTCATTTTCCGATTCACTATTTAAAGACGGTAAATCATCATCAGATTCCAATACACATTGCAAAACTTCATCTTCAGACATCACTTTTTCTTAGACGCAGACATTTTAGCACAAAAGTCGGCAAGAAAAAACAGCCAGGTGTCTCAGAAACAAAACAAAACCAGCAATAAATTATAAATAGATCGGCTTGCTTGGGAATTCCCACATGACGTAGTTTGGTGCTAAATTCACAAGGTGAAAATAGTGTAGGATGAATAACAACTCTGTGTGAAGAATAAGCAAACCTGTGCGTAATTGGTTTATGAATGTAACAGGTTCACTGGGAATTCCCTCATGACAAGACTGCTTTAGCACAGGGACATCACAAGAGTCTAAGGCTCGAGTGATATCCTGGGTCAAAGAAATCGAGTGCGATAATTTTTTATCCCGTTGTTACGAGACCTCACTGTTAGGTGGTGGGGATAATTTTTTATCCCATTCAAACATATGTGCAGTTCTGTATTTATCAAACACACATCCCATGTAACAACCATTCTGCACAAAAATTGAACTAAAAGCACTTTCAACTGGATAATTGCTGCATTACCTTCGTTGTTACGAGACATCACTGTTAGGTGGTGGGGTACCAACCCTAATTTGCTTTTTAATTTTTATGGCCAATTGGCCGAAACCAACTGACGACGATCAGTGTCATGGTCACGATTGTCAACTTAAAATATTGACTAAACTCCAGGGAATAACACAACAAAACCTTTTTAAATAGCTAATAAGTTTAGCACACTCCATCATTATATGACCAGTTGTGGAAAGTATTTGTCAAGGAACAAGCAGTCAGAATGTTTTTTTTTATTTTGTAGATTTTTGACTCAAATCTGATTGCTTAAATATCCCGGGTATAAACAAATTTAAATGAGGGACTTGGAATTTCCAAGCGATCTCGACTCCGGTGCATCCGACCAACGATGGCGTGAATTATTTAGATGGGTTCCTTTTCTGTTTATGTTGGAAACAAACTCGAACATGATTTGTATCACCACATGTGCGATACAACTTTACTTTTACTGTACAGACAGAACAGTGGAAATCCCGTGTTATACATTAATAGGTGTGTGATAAATATCAGGATGAGAGAACATGGGACAAGTTTTAGAGATTTCTTAGGCAAGAATACGTAAGAGGTTGACACTTTTCTGCAAAAGTGGGTGGGGACTGGGGACCTCCCACCACCCCATCTCCCCTATGGCTACACAACTGTTTCCAGGTGAATGTAGTATTTACAACTCTGTATACATGATGGATTGCAGATTTTGCATTTGATTGCTTTAGTTTCAAATGACAGATGAAAGTCAAAGCACTACTTACTCGCAGAGCAGGATGCCATTTGCTAAAGATTTTCTGGGATCATCAGGATACTGGAAATTCTTTCTTGTGACACTCTGAAATAGAAAGCAGTATACAGTGGTGACCACTTAATTGGATATCTCTTGAACAAGCCTGTTAATTGAAAATAACTTCCGAACACAAAACCATTAACCCTTTACCTAACATGAAAAGCAGACGACACTTGCAAACAAAATTCTTGAATAACTAATTTTTTTTCATTTTTTGTCTCAAAAACATAGGTTATGACCCCTCATTGGAACGAGCTCGTCGAGCTCGTTCCAATGAGGGGTCATAACCTATGTTTTTGAGACAAAAAAATGACAAAATAATGAAAATTAATTGGCGATTTTTTAGAATAGCCTGGCTGGTTTTGGCCATTATGTTGGGTAAAGGGTTTACTATGGCAATTAATTACATTTTGGTTATAGAGCAGACTCCTTTTAATTGATTATCTAGAAGACCTTGTAACAAGTCGAGAAATTGTTTTGTTTTGTTTTTTGGGGGAGTTTAACAACACTTTCAACAGCCAGGGTCACATTGTGTCAGAAGATTTATGGGTGGTGTAAGCAGGAGTACCCAGAGAGAGCCACTGAGAAGCGGTGAGAAACTGTCAAGACTCCCCAAGGTACTAAGTCTGCTCAATTAAAAGTTAGCAGAAGCTGAAGGCAAGTGCAGTATGAATTGTGTGCAGCACCAACATGCTCCAACATGGGCAATCAGGATAACATGTTTTGCCCAAGGACATAATGCAGTAGTTGCTGGTCAGGATCAAAACCATCTATCTGTCGACTAGAGTTGGGCAATATACACACAGAATGACACACGTGTGTGAATGGGTTAATCGATATGGCACGAGTGCTAGTGTGAAAGGATAGAATGAGAGGCCGCAGGCTATGAGTTTCCTTCCGCGATGGCACAAGTGCCATATCGGTTAACTCTTTTACACACGCGTGTCGTTCTGTGTTTATTACATGCCGTCACGTCTAAAAAAACAATTATTAGAAGGACACTCAGCAATTCAATTGACAGCTATCAACAAAAAGAACACATTTTATTGCCAACCAAATTTGCGTGGGGAACCGGCGTAACTATTTCGTCCCCAGAGTTCCAATGTCTTCTATGTGCCAACTGGCACATACAGTTAAAACTAGAAGTCCTGTCACGAACTGTGCGCTTATCTAGGCTTAATTGCGCATAGGAATTGCATGCAATTGCCATTTCGAATGGCATCCAAAGCATGGCAAATTCTCCTGGTTACTCACCGCAAACACATATGTTTCTTCCAATGGACCTCCAGGTTACCCGGAGGTCCATTGGCTGAAACTTTGCTTGTGCACAGGCCATATGTACAGAATTTGATAGCCATACTATGGTCATAACACGTAGATGAATGCGCAGATTGACATGCTATTTGTGCTCATTTCATGACAGGACTTCTACTTTTAACTGTAGAACACATTTGAACTCAGGGGACGATTTTTAACTATCACTAGCAATTCAAATTGTAATTGCAGTGCACGATTTGTAGAAAATTCCAGTGAAATTTCACTTCTATTTTAAAAATAGTCCGTCAACGATTTCCATTCTGCACATATGTGCGGAACGCATTTTCATTTTCCGCATGGCTTAGTGTTGCTGTAGATGGGGATTTCAAAGAAGAGGCATGTTATAAACCGAAAAACCAAATAGATACCAATATCATGGAGATACCGAAAAATGAATCGAACCAATAGTTAAATACCGAAACTGTTTGAATTTTTGAATTTTCCTACATTCACTATTTATAAGGCCCTGTTGAGGCTTGATAACAGTTCAGAGGTTCATTTTCAAGAAAGAAGTGACCGATTGTCTTAAATGTCTTTGCAGTTTTGTTAACCCTCAATGGTCTGGCAATTGTCCCAAATTCCCACTTGACTACATCCTGCACATGTCCAGTTGCTCAGCAGTTATTTCTAGTCAAGTCTTGGCTGCCTGTTAAGACTAGAAATTACTGTCCAGGTGATTCATCTATTGTCAGCTGGACTTCCTAAAGATTGCATGGTCCAGGGCACATGCTCTGAGATCGCAAAAGCCTGATATAGGTCTTTAAAAGTTAAGGTGCATTTAGAACAAGTCCCAAAATAACTGAAGATATGATTTGTGTTCATAACAGAATGCCACTGCTGAGCTCATTGGCAGTGGCATTTAAACCGTTGTGGTAGAGTGATACAAGAACAACTTATTCTGTTTTTTCCTTTCGGTCTCAGGAATGTTAAAAAGTTACCTCGGACAGATATCTTTGCCGATATGAAACTACTCAAGTAATAACCTCTACTTATCTCGCGGAAACCAAAAAATAAAGTTTTTCTTCAATCCAGGGCAATAACTTTGGAATTATGTGCATTCCATGCATTGAAAATCTGAAAATCATACTTGTGCTTTGATTTTGTGATCATAAAAAAGCCTGCCAAATTTCCAATCAATTTGCCAAAGGAAAATGAAGTTACCAGTACCATGCAGAAACAAAAAAATAACAACAAAGTTTCTGAACAACTACATGTAAGGGTCATAATCATTGAATTAAGTGACCTAGAAATCTGAAAATTCAATTTGGCCTCTCTAAAATACCAACTTAATCTGATGTGACTAAAAGCAGACATACCTGTCATTACATTAGCTTTCCATTACAAATGTTCATTTCTGCTTCCAAAACACCCTTCTTTATTGCAACTGCTGACTTATTTATTGGTGTTTAAGGTCACTATCAGCATCTTTGGCCATATCATGACTGCAACACAGGTATGAAGTCAACTTTAGCCAATTATTTATATCCATGCTGCCCATTTTAGAGGATTTCCACCCCAAGCATTGTTTCGGGGTCCTCTTTTACCAGTAAAGCAGAACCTGTTTACCACAGTAAGCAAGCACTGATCCACTTCCACAGGGGTGTATCTGTTGATGTTTATTTATTTATTGGTATTTAACCCTTTGCACACAGAGTTTTCAGCAGCAAATATTTCCCATAATGCAGTTTGATATTTAACCAATATACCTTGTTTGACAGAGCTCAGTGAGTTCTGTCAAACAAGATATAATGGTTAAATTCGTAATTAAAAAAAAACAAAAACAGAGTGATTGGAGAAAATTCTGTTGCACAACCAGAGCGCTAGGGGTTAAGTAAGGTAACTTTCAGTATCAAGAGTTAAATCAACACTGCAAAAGTGGAGTAATGAGATGAAAAAAGTAAATAGCTACATGTCTCCTCACCCACCCCCGCCACCCCACCCACGCTCTCTCACACCTTTTTCCACAGATTTGCTTAATCTTCGACTGATTCTGTCTATTCTTCAACCACAAACATGATCTTCCAACTCAAAGACTAGCCTTCTTGGTTGAGAGATGGGTTAAGTACAACTACACCAAATTATGGCCAGACCATAATTAGGTACCAAGAAGTGTGCTAGTGGTTATAAGTACATTTATGATATAAGAATGTAATATGAGAGAGGATACAAAAGGAAGCTGTCGGGTGTTTTACAGGTACCCATACAGTAACATAATCCACTACTCCACCATCACACACTTGTTCAGATCAAAAAATTAACCCTCTGCACGCTGATGTCAAAATGTCAAAATTTCAAGATGAAAATTTCTTCCACAATGCAACTAGGAATTTAACCAATCCACTCTTGGCAGATCTCGGTGAGCTATGTCAAACAACATTGAAGAGGTTAAATTTCTAGTTGCATTCAAGCCTGAAAATAAGCAGACTGTCATCTGCAGAATGAGGACCCCAGAGGGTGAATCTGGTGATGCTACACTGCACAGCAGGGTAGCATCACCAAATTTACCTTCTGTGAACCTCAATCTGAATCAAGATCACGGGCCTAAAGAGCAAGAGGTACCCAGAGAAAACACTGGCACACTGTATGGGATAGCATCAGCAAATTCACCCTCTGGGGACCTCATTCTGCAAATGACAGATTGCTTATTTTCAGGCTTGGTTGCATTGTGGGAAAAATATGAAGCTTGAAATTCTGACAGCCGTGTGTAGAGGGTTGAGAATCAAGGAAATGCAATTTTTCAATTTTCTCAGAAAAACGGATAGGTTAAAATTTGAGTAACACCTCCTCCACCCCCTCCCCACTTTTCACTTTTCTTCTATTTATTTATTTATTTATTTATTTACTTATTTATTTATTTATTTATTTATCGGTGTTTAAGGTACATATTTCTGCACAGTGGCTAATCATGATGGCAACATGGATATAAAGGGAATTCCAGCAGTCGTTTATACCCATGTTGCCCATTTTAGAGGACTTCCACCCCAGGCATTGGAGACCAGGTCCTATTTTACAAGTAAAATAGAGGTTGTTTACCACATTAAACAAGCACTTTTTCACTTCCTGGGGTGCCCACTGGGCCACAGTGCTTCTCTGGCTTACTGTAGGAGAGAAGTTGTATATAGAAATCACAACAAATCAAGAACAAATCACAGAATAATAACTAAACAGCAACATTTTATCTTCCAATAATGCATCATGCAGTTAAAATTAAATTGTACATCAAGGGAGATAAAAAGTACAAACTTTTATTAAGGCAATGTGTTTGTGATACAGTTTGCCAATCATCAAAGCATTATTATCATGGGTGGAGGCCCTTTCTTGTTGGATTAGTTATTGAACTGGTGCCTTCTCACCTTACAATAATAAAAACAAGGTGTGTAGGAGGTACATACACATCCCACAACAAATACAGTGCTACTGCTGTATTCAAAGTAAACATCTCCAAGTCAACAAATTTTCCTGTACAATTCCGAAAATAAGACTTGTTTGTTAATCTGTTAACAGTTAATAACTGGCACTGTTCAATTAATCTGGGTCATTTGAATTGGTTTATACAGGTTTGAATAAGTTGCCTTTTAACAATTTACTGGAGAGGGCCAATATTCACAACAAACTGTTACAAGGCAAATTCAGATAAAAAGTAGAGGTGCCTGTCCCCCTGTCGATTGAGGATTTTAGTATATATGTCTGTACCTTGAATAAGAAGACTACATTCAGTTTATACATTTCATTTCTTGAGAAAATTTTGTTTACATGTATTGATACAGTGGAGCCCACTTAATTGTATATCTCTTTACTGAATAATCCTGTTAATTGAATATAATTTCCCAACACAAAACCATTACCATACCTCCAGTACAAATTTGACCTGTTAATTGAATATAGGTTATGGAGTAAACTCCTGTTAATTGAATAAAAAATCTTGTAACCTGTCATGAAATTATCCCAATTCTCCCCAGTTTTCCTTTGTTTATAGACCTATTTGGCCTCAGTACATCCAATACAGGCATTTAATCTATTATATCTTGTTTGACAGAGTTCATGGAGCTCTGTCAAACAAGATATAATAGAATAAATGCTAAGTTTATCTCCAGAATATAGGAAAGTAACACAATCCCTGTTAATTGAATACTCTGGTTAACTGAATAATTTTCATTGGCAAAGTGGCTATTCATTTAACAGGGTTCCACTATATATCCAATTAAGTGGATAAATTGAATAACCCTGTTAACTGAATAATCCTGTTGATAAAAAATGAAGTTCAAACACCATACCATTTATGATACCTTTAGTACAAATTTGACTAGTTAATTACATTTCGGCTAAAGAGTAAACTACTGTTAATTGAATAAAAAAAACTTGTAATCTAATGAAGCAGAACCCAGACAACCACTGAACTACCCATGTTTAAAGATCTATTGAACCTCAGTACAACCAACATGCCATTAAGTCTATTGTATCTTCTTTCTCAGAGCTCTTTGACCCCAACATTCCCAATCAGCCAGAGACTTTCGTATGCACTGGACCAACTGTTCGTGTAACAAAAGTTCAAGAATAAATTCTTGTCCCATAAGAAAGTACATAATCACTAACAAGTGTAAATCAATATCCAAGATTCCAATCCAGATGAAAATGTCCCGACTGGAAAATTATTTGGGGGGTGTCACACCTCCCCCCTCCCCACCCCCATAGTTTCTCCTCTGGTTTTGTACTAGGCAAAATACTCTAGTCTGCTTTTGTAAGCCTAGTAATGTATCCAAAAGTGTAATGTCAGTGAAGATGTTTTCCTTCAAATACTACAGTAACTTTACAGGGTGGCAGAAGGGTTATGAAAAATGCTTTCAGAGATGAAAAATTATGCATCAAATGAAGTATGTAACCTGCTAGATCTCTGGAGTGTATTCATCTATCAACTGTTTATACTGCTTGTCTTATCTGTCTTTTTTAATGGCAAATCTAAATATAACATACTAGTTTTGATGCAGTCACCGTGAAGCCCACTTAATGGGATATTTCATGTACAAACTCCACACAAGCAGGGTTAGCATTGGCGGAAGACAAGTGCATCATTTCCATGCAGTACACCTTAGAACACAATGCCACCGCACCCCACATGGACAATGGGGGTGAAGTGTCTTGCCCAAGGACACAACGCGGTTGCCGCAGGTGGAGCTCAAACTGAGGACCTCTTGTCTTACAGTCTGCACTTCAACCTACTGAGCCACCGAGCCACCCAGCCTTTCCATAAAAGCAGTCCTGTCTCTGTATCATAAGGTGGTTCAAATGCTTAGCTTTTCTCTTGTATATCTGCAGTGGCATAGATAAAGGGGAGCCCGGGGGGGGGGGGGGGGGCCCCCCATCAGAAGTTTTGGGGACAATTTTTAGGCAAATTTATGCCTAATAACATTAAAATGCTGGCTTTGGGGATAAAAAACATGCCATTTTGGGTAAATTTGGGGTAAAAAAGACCAATTTTCAGTATATTTGCAGTAAACAACAGATTCTTTCTGTTTGTTTGGGTTTTTGTTGTTGTTACACTGTCGGAAAATTTTCGGTCTGTCGGAAAATTTTGGGCTTGCCCCTCCGTCAGCGAAAAGCTATCTACGCCACTGTATATCTGAAGCACATTTAGCCATGAGTCATTCTTATGAAATATTATTTCATTATCAGTTCTCGTATAAATATGGTAGCAAACTTCCAGGAATCACTGATGCTTGCTGCCAACTCTGTGAGCCGATTGCATATATTTTTCAATTCTACTCTGTTTTTTTTTTTTTAAGTATATTAGCACTTGGCTCTTATGATTTTTGTCCAGCATGTTGTGTTTCAGACATCATGGGTATGCTCAACCGTCTTGTTATGACTGAGAATTACATGTAAATTTAAGTATGGAATTTGAAAGTATGGTCTTTTTTGAGACACTCAAGGTTTATTACCTTCACTTTTTCCCAACATCCAACACAAAGTAATTTTTTTACTTAAGCAGAAAGCACTATTTAATTTTCCATGAAATCAAGTCACGACTGCTCTACTGCAGCCATGACTTGATATTATGAGAAATTTAAGAAGAAAAAAAACTTTTCAAGTCAAGTTGTCCATCCAACAAAGAAGACTTTTGGGCACTAGCCAAATTTTGCATTTTTGTCTCAAAAAACCTACCTAGTTCACGTCTCCTCAAGGACTTGGAACAAGCTTGACATGCACGTTCCAAATAGAGTTCACAAGCTAAATCTTGGAAATGAAAAGTGAAAATTTAGACATTTTTCATGAATAACACTTGACCATGCAGATTTATCCTTTTTTCAAAACAAGTGGATCCATAGGGTTGACTAACAGAAGTGACTAGATAAGTGACTAGAGATGATAATACATAAACCATGTTTTACATTATTCACTCAAAAGACAAAATCTGGAACTCTCTGTGACTATGACTTGGGAGATTAATGAGTAGTTGTTGGAAAAGTACCAAATGATGAACAGGTTAGGGGAATATTTATTCAACTCAAAACTACTTATCACGAGATTAACTCCTTGCACTCTGGTAGTATTTCAAATCAAATTTTAAGTCAAAGACTCCACATTGCACAAGCAGCATGAAAAATTTGACAAATTATATCTTGTTTGACAGAGCTCAATGAGCTCTGTCAAACAAGATATAATTTTTTTAAATTCTCAGTTGCATTGTGGGAAACATTTGCTGCTGAAAACTTAGGTATTTTGACATCAGTGTGCACAGGGTTAATGTACAGAAATGAAAGCTTTCCATGGCATATCATTCAAAACTGAAATTTTTCACACAGGTTTATTGGTTAACTGACATTCACATCTCAACTGACAGGACAGTGATGTCCACTTAATTGCACATCTCTTAATTGAATAACCTTGTTAACTGAATTTAATTTCCAAACACCAAACTATTTACCATACGTTCTGTGCAAATTTGACCTGTTATCTGCAAAGAGGTTATCGAGTAAACTCCTGCCAGTTGAATAAAAAAAAACTTGTAAAATGCAGTACAGTTGCTGTGGACTGGTCGTGATCCACACGTGGGCAGTGAAGTCCACGCATACGTTTACCAGGTAATAAAAATCATCATCAGCAAAATTTTAATTAATGAAGCACCGGGCTGTACATAGGTGCTTCATTAATTAACTTTTTGATGCTCATTCCTGTTATTAATGTTTAGAATATAATATCATTGCATCCAAGGAAATATTACCCACCTGTAGATTACGACAAGTCCACAGCAGCTGATCTGTAGATTGAGATATTACCTTGACAGTCATCAAAATCCACTTGTTTCTAGACCTACAGTTAAAACCAGAAGTCCTGTCATGAAATGTGCACAAATAGCACGTCGATCTGCGCTTTAATATACGTGTTATGGCCATAGTAAGGCTATCAAATTCTGTACATATGGCCCGTGCACAAGCAATGCTTCAGGCAATCAACCTCCAGGTAACCCGGAGGTCCATTGGCAGAAACATTGCCTGTATTTGCAATGAGAAACCAGGAGAACCTGCTGTGCTTTGGATGCCATTCGATATAGCAATTGCGCGCAATTCCTACGTGTAATTAAGCCTAGATGAGCGCACAGTTTGGGACAGGACTTCTAGTTTTAACTGTATCTGGCTTCAGTGCATCCAATACAAGCAGTTCATCTATTGTATCTTGTTTGACAGAGCTCCATGAGCTCTGTCAAACAAGATGTAATAGAATAAATGCTGATTATTTTGAGAATACAGGAATGCGAATGTTAACCCTTAAGTCCTCAGTTTAATTTTTCGTTAATAACTACCGTATATACATTTACACAGATGCAGATGACTTGACAGTGTTAACTGGTAGAGTGCTACATTATTTTTGACCATCAAATCTTGTACAGATGTTGATGCCTTGTTACAATTTATGGGAGAGTGCCATGGGCACTCTCCCATAAATTGTAACAAGGCAAACCCTTACAGACTAAATAATACCACTTTAAAGATAATACAAAGCATATCCACTGAATATGAGCCTTCAAGTAGTGGCACCTGCGCTTCAGAATAAAGCCCAAATATGGGCTTCCAGCACTCTACCAGTTAACTGGTACAGTGCTAAATTATTTTTGTTGTTGAAAATTATTCGCATGTCTGTGATTTGTAACAATTTATGGGAGAGTGCCCTTGAACACTCTCCCATAAATTGTGACAAGGCAAATCCATACAGGCCAAGTAATTTCACTTCAAAGATAATCCGAGGCACATTTGCAGAGTATGAAGCTTTTATTGCAGGATCTGCACTTGAGAACAAAGCCCAAATATGGGCTTCCAGCACTCTACCAGTTAACTATTAAGGCAGCCAACAATAATGTAAAAGCACTGTCAAGATAAATGCATCCTACCAGTCAAGTTCACAAGGAAGAATTACCGGTCTTTGAAGTTTCTTGAATTATGTTGTTTACATACCAATTCCCGGAAAGTGACGTTTGATTGGTTTGAAGTCTTGGAATACTACAGCTTATAATTCTAAATTCATGGTGTATTATTGTTCACATTTTAATTTAAGCATTGTATTATATGACAAATTTCCCACAAACAGCTAGATTTTAACCCTTCACTGAAAACACCGGGTATCAAAATTTGTTATTTTAATTTTTTCCCCCAATTCTTAAAAAAATTTCAACAAAACCATATCATGTGACTCCTCATTGGAGTGAGCTTGATGAGGTCATTCCAATGAGGGGTCACATGATATGGTTTTGTTACATTTTTAAAAATTTTTTCTCTACTGTGCAATTCGTATATTATGGGGCAGATGCACTGATTTGTTAGGTAAGTGTTAATCGCTTGCTTGGTGAACCAAAGTGCTCCATTGTCAAATCAGAAAAAGTAAAACTTGCAGTTGCGATGATGCGCAAGAGTGACAGCTTGCCTCAAAATCAAAGACTGCTCCAACGTTGATATGAAGTCATGTTTAGCCAAACAATTATTCCTTTGCTTCTAACTTTAGGTGACTTCGTCCTCGGGTATTACTTGCCGGGTCCTATTTTGCCATTGAAGCAGAACTCATTTACCATAATCTCAACTCAAATTCTTAACCCCTTGCACCTTGGTAGTATTTCAAAAATTTTTGTCATTGACTCGATATAGCATATACAGCATGAAAAATTTAACAAATTATATCTAGTTTAGCAGAGCTCGTTGAGCTCTGTCAAACAAGATATCATTTTTTTTAATTCTCAATTGTGGAAAACATTTTCTGCTGAAAACTGGTATTTTGACATCCGTGTGCAGAGAGGGTTCAACTATCTTTCTACACACTGATGTAAAATACCAGTTGAACTTTCAAGCAGTGAATTTATCCCATAAAGCAACTAGAAACTTAATTTATTCTTGTTTGATAGAGGATATCAAAATCTGTCAAACCAGATTGAATTGATTAAATTCCAGGTTGCATTATGGGAAATATTTGTAGCTTGAAATGTTGATATCTGTGTAGTGTGCAAAATTTGCATCTTGAATGGTAAAGTCTGAGTAACTTAACTGGTAGAGTGCTAAATGTTTTCTCAGCCTCAAGATTTGTTCACACATTTTTGTCTTGTTACAATTTATGGAAGTGTGCCTGTAGGCACTCTTCCATAAATTGTAACGATGCAAATCGTTGGAGATGAAGTAATTTTACTTCCAAGATAATAAGAAGGAAATCCACAAAATATGAAGTCTTCAACTTTAGGTACCTGCAGTTCAGAATAAAGTCTGAATATGGGCTTCCAGCACTCTATCACTTACAGGGCTCTCGAGGAAAGGCGAGTGATTGATCACTCGCAAAAACATCCAAATTGGCAACAGATGATCACTTGCTTCCCAGACACCTATAATCGTCCTCCAAAAGGCTAACTGCAGTTGCAATTACTCATCATCACTTGCATAATCTGAACTGTAGGCGAGTGACGTGTCACTCACCACCAATTTGCTCCTTGAGAGCCCTGACTTAACTAGCCTTTCTTGTGTCCGATAGATTTTTAGACTTTTGCCTTGCGAAGCTATGTATATTTCAATTCCATGCAATATATGCATACTTGTTAATGACAAAAAAGCAGTTTTCAAAGAATTTTTACATAGCCGAGCGTTCGATTAGCCACGCGAACAGTCAGTCGGTTGGAGTCATTTTTTAAATTTTGCACAGTGCTGTGTGTCAAGGTGATAGCTAAACGTTGCGATTTTGTTGTATGAAAGTGTATATATTTTTGATAATTTTTCTCATTCGGGCCAAGGTATAAGAATGTGCATTTATATAACGGACCCCGAAAACCGATTTATCACTCAAACAGACCAGCAATAATTCCAAGTGCTGGTAACTAAGCATGAAATTTAATGTCTATTATTGAATATTTGTTGAACACAACATGGGTGATCTGGATAAAACATTAAGTCGTAAAAGCCAATATCCTCCTGCAGTCATTATCTATGTAATTATGGCCAGTTAATAGATAATTGTTGTAGAACGGTACATCACACATGTTCTGGACACACACCCATATTACGCACCTAGCCTGTCACAAATGTCAGGAAATATCGAAACTCAAGTCTTTCAAAGGAACTTTAAAACAAGTATTAAATTAAGATAGATCTTAGCGGCCAAGTTCAAGAGAAGCGATTGAACAGAGAATTAATGTTCTGGCTATGGAAATAAAAATCGGGGGGGGGGGGGGGGGGGGGGGGGGCAGAGGAGGAGGGAGGGGGGTTCTCGAAAAATTCAGTGCAGTCTGAAGGTGTGTAAGGCTGTGGGTCGTTCCGAATAGATGGGGATGTCCCATGCTATAGGTTAGAGGAGGTGCCGCATCGGTGCGAAAGTATAGGGACGTTGTCATGTAGGGGAGCCTCATAGCTCATATTTAGAATAGGAGCAGTCACGGGCCAAGTCGGTGGCCATATATGAGAATAGGATCAGAAACACGAAGTATGAGCTCAGGGAGCTAATTTGCATTTAGGTAAACGGCATTACCTGTTTTAGAAGGCAAGCCATACATAGGCAGAGTGGGCTTTGCCAGCAAAAAGGAGGAAGAACCAGAGACAACAGAGAATGCGGGCCCGCAAGTGATTCAAAAACTGTGTGGGTAGGGGGTGACTGATGTTTTGTTTTCTTGGATTCCATGTAAGTCACAAATTATCATATTTATTTATATGAACATGTATTAAAATTGTTGTTTTCAGTGAATCCCTGTTGATTTATGCTTTTCAAGGAGAAGTTATTAACACCTTCAGGATAAGAACCACCCCCAACAAAAGTGAAACGGGCGGGTTCGTCACGGTGAGACATGCGTTCGTGCAGATTCAGGCGACACTCCTCAAGTCTGGCTAAATACGTGGCGTGAATCTATTTCTTCCAGCAGCGACAAAGCCCGGTTTCTGACACTGTGCATAGAAGGCTAACAACTAATGTAGGTTTTCAGTGAGAAATTTTTCAGATGATATATTGGTTAACTGATATTTACATCTCAACTGGCAATATGCTATCTGTATAAGTTTCCATAAATGACTGAACAAAGTTCACTGTGTCACATCTTTCATAAGAATTCAGATGTGTTAAACAGACAGAGGCATTCTACTGGTTGCAATACACTGTTTTCGTGCAAAAAGCGCCTCTAGTTGTTCGCACCCCAACCTTTAATGGAGGATAAAAGTGCACAGATTTATCCAATTGGTGGAAAATGAACTGAGGTTCTAAGTGTGAATAAAATGATAAAAGTGCATGTTTTGAAAAAATTTTAAAATACTGGTGATAACTGTCTTTTGAAAAGTGTGAGAGAAAATAGAAATTGGGTGGGGTTAGGTAAAAGTATGTCTATCTAATTCAGTGAGAAACTGGGTGGGAGAAGAGGAATCACAAAATTTGAAGGCAAAAGTCACATTGCGACCTATATTTTTTTTCAGTATATTTTTTTCCAAGAGGTGATAAACTGAATGGATATGGGGTTGTTTTGGCCAAAATCAGCTCCATGAGGTCAGGAGAGGGGAAAAGATTTGTACTGTCGCCAATGGAAAAAAAAACAGTGTACTGTTACCGACTCTGTTGGCTCAAACAGTTAAAAAGAGAAAAAGAAAAAGAAATTCGCAGACTTCTCCACAGAAACTGCCATATTGCTTTTTCACTTTCCAACTGAGGAGGAAACTTTTCCCCTGTGGTGGAGGGGGAGGGTGCGTGTTTGCGTGTATTTGTGGAGGAGAGGGGGAGCATTGGCACCTTCACTCCACTTACCCCACCCCTGTAACTATGCCAATGTTCAAAAATCCACTTCTTCATTTTTATTTTCTCATTGCATGAGCATGATGGATTAACTGAGTATTTAAGGTCACATATTTCTGCACAATGGCTAATCATGACTGCAACTTGGATATAAAGTCAAGTCTAGCCAATCATTTATTCCCAAGTTGCCCATTTTCGAGGACTTCCACCTCAGGTGTTGGTGATTGGGTACTATTTAACTAGTAAAACCTGCCTTGTTTACCACAGTAAACAAGACCTATCTGCTTCACTTCCCGGGGTTCCCATGAGGAAGATGCATTATGAATTAAATCCATCTGGAGTTCGTCTACTCACAAGTTATTTGAAACAGACATTGTAATAAATATGCATGAAATTCAATTATTGAATTCTGTCAAGCAAGATTAACCCTCTGCACTCGGATGTCAAAATGGCAACGTTTTCAGAAGCAAATATTTCCCATAATGCAGTTTGATATTTAACCAAATGTACCTCGGTTGACAGCACTTGATGAGCTCTGTCAAACAAGATATAATTGGTTAAATTTGTCGTTAAACAAGAAAGAAACAGTGATTGAAGTAAATTCTGTCGCACAATCAGAGTGGTTGGTGTTAAATTGGTCAAATTCCTGGTTCCATAACTTCCATTATGGCAAAAAGTTTGCAGCTTTAAATTTTGATACAGTATGAACAAGAGAGCCTAAGGACATCCATATCTCTTGCCATCTTTTGTGTTACGATAGAAACAAGCATTTGTGATGGAAAGTTTGCTATTACCAAGGGCTGTAACCACACTAAATTCATCGCATCAAAAATTCCTGACCACATGCACATCTTCAGTTAAAACTAGAAGTCCTGTCACAAACTGTGCGCTTATCTAGGCTTAATTGCGCATAGGAATTGCACGCAATTGCCATATCGAATGGCATCCAAAGCGATAAGGTCTAATCTCATTTAAGTTATACAGTAGTCGCGAGTCTTACGAGACGTAATCGGTTGGTGGCAGGATATCGTCACGGCCAATTGAGAAACGAGATTCTAAAAGATAGAAATGGCTGTCGTGTCATCACCTGATCATTAGTTCCTCATAGCAAACACAGGCAATGTTTCTGCCAATGGACCTCCGGTTTACCCGAAGGTCCATTGGCTGAAACATTGCTTGTGCACAGGCCATATGTACAGAATTTGATACACGTACTATGGTCATAACGTGCAGATTGACGTGCTATTTTGTCAGGACACCTGAGGCCCCGTAAGGCCTGGGCTGACGTGGGGTTATTTAGTCCCGCTGATGAAATTGCGGGAAAATTAGACCAACGTGGAGGGTTGGAATCCAAGTGTCGCGAACTCAGTGCTGGGAGCTGAGTTAGACCGACGCCATGATTCCTTCTCTGCCAAATTGGCCTGAAATAGGTTCGATTTCCATTAGGTGTGATTCCTAATCACTTCAGGCTGTGTAATGGAAAGAATGATTTAAAGTAACAACGATTCTTTTATTTACACATAAAAATAAAGCCGTTTCAATATTTCAACAATCAACAATTCGATTCTTTTCACAGAAAATGGGTTGCTAGGGTTAAATAATTCTCAACAATTATATAGTCATTCTATAGCCCTGTACTGGCACTATAGTCTACACACTGGAAATGTTACTACAGTGAGCTCGCCATAAGAGCTTCACAAATCTGAAATGTTAATACCATGAGCTCGCCATAAAAGCTTCACCCGCTTAGGCTAAAATGTCAACCTCTGCGCGTAACGGTACCTCTGGCTGTCGCAGGGTTCGGACCAGCAATGTTCGTCATCTATAAAACCACCGTACTTCTGATTTGGGTCAGATATTGTCTATTCCTACCTTATGTGCCTTTTGAAAGTCCTCCGTGAAAGTCCTATTGAAATGTTCACTGTTCCTGGTTGAATTCACGATTCACAAATGCCCCTTTTTGTGCTAGGGCGAAATTGTCACTCACACCGATCTCCAGTCGGTACTACGATGCTTCGACAGCAAAACAAACTACTCACAACGCAATCAGTCTGACGCTTCAAAGGGTTAATACGCACAATACAATTAACCTACACTTCTGACTATTGCAGGCTGATACCTGCTACTCAACAATCTATACTTTAACGTTTCACCTTGGGTTTTCCTTCTCAACGAATTTGGCACTGTAGCCGCCTATCAACCTTAAGCTAAATCAATTGTGGAATGCCCTCTCTGGCGATTCCAGCCGTTTCAGGGTTCTGTGATCGAAGGTACCCCTATGCCAGGAATCAGAGTCCGCCTGCCCTGGACTTCACCAACGTGTGTGTGACCCCAAGTGTGTGTCTAATGCTCTGCTCTTCAAGGTATATATACTTTTTACCCTAAACTGTCAGGTGGACAGACGCTCATCTGTCCATCTGCCAAAACGGTGGGAGATGACGTATATCGAGGCAGAATCAATACAAGTCATCTTGCGCGTGACTTAACGGTGATTTCACTTGTTGAGAGAACCGGTTCGTTTCTGCCATCTCATTGCAAAACTAATGATCAGGTGGCGACACGACAGACATTTCTATCTTTTAGAATCTCGTTTCTCAATTGGCCGTGACGATATCCTGCCACCAACAATTAACCTACACTTCTGACTATTGCAGGCTGATACCTGCTACTCAACAATCTAAACTTTAACGTTTCACCTTGGGTTTTCCTTCTCAACAAATTCGGCACTGTAGCCGCCTATCAAGTCATCTTGCGCGTGACTTAACGGTGATTTCACTTGTCGAGAGAACCGGTTCGTTCCTGCCATCTCATTGCAAAACTAATGATCAGGTGGCGACACGACAGACATTTCTATCTTTTAGAATCTCGTTTCTCAATTGTCCATGACGATATCCTGCCACCAACAATTAACCTACACTTCTGACTATTGCAGGCTGATACCTGCTACTCAACAATCTATACTTTAACGTTTCACCTTGGGTTTTCCTTCTCAACGAATTTGGCACTGTAGCCGCCTATCAACCTTAAGCTAAATCAATCGTGGATTGCCCTCTCTGGCGATTCCAGCCGTTTCAGGGTTCTGTGATCGAAGGTACCCCTATGCCAGGAATCAGAGTCCGCCTGCCCTGGACTTCACCAACGTGTGTGTGACCCCAAGTGTGTGTCTAATGCCCTGCTCTTCAAGGTATATATACTTTTTACCCTAAACTGTCAGGTGGACAGACGCTCATCTGTCCATCTGCCAAAACGGTGGGAGATGACGTATATCGAGGCAGAATCAATACAAGTCATCTTGCGCGTGACTTAACGGTGATTTCACTTGTCGAGAGAACCGGTTCGTTCCTGCCATCTCATTGCAAAAATAATGATCAGGTGGCGACACGACAGACATTTCTATCTTTTAGAATCTCATTTCTCAATTGGCCGTGACGATATCCTGCCACCAACCGATTACGTCGTGTAAGACTCGCGACTACTGTATAAATTAAATGAGATTAGACCTTCTCTAACATACCGTTACTCCCCTGGGTCCCTGCCCTGAAGCTGGATATACACCACATGTGTTTTTTCCATGTCCAGCTTCACAGAGAAGTGAAATTCACGTAGGGTTTTCGCCTTGATGCGGAATATCTTTTGAACTTACACTAACATTATATATGAGGCCCCTTGCCCCTATATTTAGGCTGGCTTTGCCCTGACATATTTGTGCGCATTTCATGACAGGACTTCTAGTTTTAACTGTACACTTGATACTGATACTTTAGTCAAGTTTCGTAAGAATCCAATAAAAAATGTAGGATTTAAGCGGACAAGCCTTTGTGATGGAAATTTTGCTATTTCCAAGTGCTATAAGCAGGCAAAATTCGGCGCATCAAAAATTCTTGACCACATGCAGATCTATAGACACTGACACTTCAGACCAAGTTTTGTAAAAATTCAAGTGGACAAAGTTTGTGATGGACGGATGGATGAACACCATTTCAATATTCCCCTCCCAAATTTATCAGGATAACAAGGTTAACATGCAGTAATGTATGTTATTTGTGAGATAGCAATGATGACTGAAATATTTTAGATGGGCATACTGGTTAACTGATATTTACATCTCAACTTGCAATATGCTATCTATAATATGCTTCCGTAAATGATAGAATAAAGTTTACAGTATCGCACCTTTCATAACAATTCAGAAGTGTTAAATAAACAGAGGTTTACTATAATATTTAAGTTTTTTATTCTTTATCTAATCTCAATAGACATACAACTGACTGCCTCCAAGTTGAATTCAATTTTGATGAGTCAATTCAAATATTATAGGTGTAATTTTTTGTGCAATATATACCTGTATGTTTGGTTGTTTACAAATCTTTAACTGATAGAGTGCTGGAAGCCCATATTTGGGCTTTAATCTCAAGTCCAGGTAACCCAACTTGAATACTTCATATTCAGATGATGTACTTCATATTGGCTTTGAAGTGAAATTATTTACTCTTTAATGATTTGTCTTGTTACAATTTATGGGAGAGTGCCTATGCTAACCCTGCTTGTGTGGAGTTAGTATGTTGGGAAGTCTGACAGTTGCTTGACATTGCTTGATGGTTCTCTCCAGGTACTCCGGCTTCCTCCATGCATAAAACTGTCCGACGCAAGGTGACCCTGGCTGTCGAAAGTGTTGTTAAACCCAAATAAATAAATAATAAATAAATAAATAAATGAATAAATGTTGTTTTGAAAAAATTTGTTCCAGGTGTATACTTCCTTGAGGACTCTACCAGTGGGCAGTACAGGCATTTAACAATGATGTGAAAACACTGTTACTGTTATGTCATCTGCAACTATGTACATAAACTATTATATGAATAGGTAGTCTGTAATTCTATTCCACTAGAAATTCTGCTTTGATCATCTCTCTTGATATGCAATGGGATACTTTCTCATCATGAAGGTTGTGTGGGGGGGGGGGGGGGGGAGGGGGGGGACTGGTTAAGCAAAGACAGATCCAGGATTTTTGGGGGGACACCTGTTTTTCTATTAAGTATGTCCCCAAACAAACTGAGATGTCTTAACTGGTTGAGTGCTAGAAGCCAGCATCAGGGCCTTCAAAAAATGATGGCACCAGAGCAAAAGCCAACATTTTGCTTTCTCCCGCTTCATATTGAGTCAAACGCAAATAATATTTTGTTTGTATCACTTTGTTTTATCACAAGTTATTGAAGAGTGCCTTTGGGCACTCTTCAATAATTTGTAATAAAACAAATTTTGATGAACAAATTCAGACCACTAAAAATAATGTAGCCCTCTACCAGTTAATGCAGATGATCAGAACACTGCATGTGTCTTGAAGTGCTTTTTATCAACTGTATGGGTATAGATTTCTACTAAATATTAGAAATAATTCCTTCAAACTGAGAGATTTCAAAGCTGAATTTTATTTTCCTGCAGGAATTTGGGGACATTTGGGCTCCAGAGTGTGGATGCCCATACCTGTAACAGGTACCAAATCAGCTCTGAATCCATCTTTGGGGTTAAGTTTAAGGTATTCAAGAAACTTTTTTCAAGTGCCACTTGCTACTTAAGTTGAGTAAAGGGGTTTGTTACGGTGTGGAATTATTAATGATATTGGTAACAGAAAGAAATCTGAGAATCAGCAACAAAACTATGAATTTAACTATTCTGAAATTTAATTAAAAAAAATTGATATAAAAAAAAAAATGATACAAAGATCTTTTACACTAAATGGGTTACAGAAAATTAAAAAAACAATGGTACTTATCAATTATAGAATTAGTCCAAAGTACAGTTTGACAGAATCCAGTAATCCAGTGGCGTAGTATCTTCTGAAGAAAGTTACCAGCTGGTAGATGTAGTATTAAATCCAAGAATGTCTCTTCAGAAACAGTATCCCGTAGATTTATAACAAAATTTTCACTTAGAAATTTCAGCAGTCTCCAATAAAATATAATAAAACGCTCTGCAAAATTCAAATGGAGTAAAAATCCAAGAAGTATTGGCGCCACAGGTAATTTCCAAATAATCCAGTAGAATCCTGGCTTTTCACAAAATAATATTATTCTGTTTCACAGAAAATATAAATTCTCTTTTCCAAGACGAATAGATTCTCTTCAAAATTCTCTTTTGGAATCAATCTTCCAAAATCACAAAGAAGCACTGCTTCTATAATAAATGCACTGCTCTGAAACAATAATATTCTCCAATGGAAATAACTGAAGTGAGTCTTTTTGAAAGGCTTTCTAAGAATGAGTTTATGAATTCTGTTGACAAACCTTTATATAGTAACCAGATAGAATGTTCCAGAAGATGAAAATTCTTCAATGTTCTAACAGTTTCTAGGGGATTCTGTTAAAGTTCAAGTAAACAAGGTCACTGACCTATTTAAACAATTAAACAATCAACAGCTATATGTACAATATATCAGTGTAACAAAGATGTAAACAAGGTCACTGAGTGCAAAAGAGTTAGACCAGTCAGAAAATGCAGAAATAAAAAAAAAATCTTTCTCACATAATTATCAACTTAAGGATATATCAATCTCAATATAATACGGGGGCTATAACACACCCTGCCTTAAAAGAAAAAGTTTGAAGGTACTGAAAACTTTTACATAATTTTAGCAGACTCTGACTGGTTTACAATACACACACACCATAATCTTCACAATTTTATTTTTATTTATTTTTTTTTTTTAATAAACATATATACACTTGAATTGAATAGGGACCGATCATATCATTTTAAATTAGGATATTCTGGAAAGAGCATCAGCTACAACATTATCTCTTCCCGAATATGCCTAATCTCTAAATTATATTCTTGAAGGGCTAAACTCCACCGCAATAATCTTTGATTCTTGTTTTTCATTTTATTGATAAAAGTTAAGGGGTTATGATCGGTGTAAACTGTAATTGAACATTGGGCAGTTCCTAGATACACATCAAAATGGGTTAATGCCAAAATTAGAGCCAAAGTTTCTTTTTCTACTGTAGAGTAATTCTTTTGATGTTTGAGAAATTTTCTGGAAAAATAACATACAGGGTGATCAATACCTTGGGAATCTTCCTGGGCAATATACCCACCTGCTCCATTGTCACTTGCATCTATGAATAATTTGAAGGGCTTTTCATAATTGGGACTGGCCAGAACAGGGGAATTATTTAATAAAGTTTTTATTCTGTTAAAGGATTTCTGACATTCCTCAGTCCAAACAAACTTAACCCTTTTGCTCAATAAAGTGGTCAAAGGGGAAACAACATCTGAAAAATTTAAACAAAATTTTCTGTAATATCCAGCCATGCCTAAGAATCTCATGAGCTCTTTTTTAGAGCTTGGTACTGGAAAATTTACAATGGCATCAACTTTCGCCGCAATCGGCCTCACCTGCCCCTGCCCCACAATATGACCTAAATAATTTACAGTTGCTTTGCCAAATTCTGATTTTACCAAGTTAATAGTTAGGTTGGCTTGGGTCACTTTGTCAAAAAATTCTTGAATAAGCTTTAGATGATCAGCCCAATTTGTATCTGTGTGTATAATAACATCATCAATATAAGCTTCACTGTGATCTAGGTCTGCAATTAAGTGGTTAACCATGCGCTGGAACGTTGCCGGAGAGTTTTTCATGCCAAAAGGGGTTACTTTATATTGATACAACCCAAATGGGGTAACAAAAGCAGATATTTCTTTTGCTTTTTCTGTTAAAGGGACTTGCCAATAACCCTTTAACAAGTCAAATTTTGTCACAAATTTAGCATGGCCAAGTTTGTCAATGCAGTCATCAATTCTTGGAATTGGATAATTGTCTGTTTTGGTGAGGCTGTTCACCTTTCGGTAATCCGTACAAAATCGGTAACTGCCATCAGGTTTTGGGACGAGTATACAGGGCGAACTCCAGTTGCTATGGCTAGGTTCTATGATATCATTGTCCAGCATATACTGTATTTCCTTTCGCATGATCTCAGCTTTGAAAGGGTTCAGTCTATATGGATGCTGTTTGATGGGATTTGCCTCTCCTACATCAACATCATGAAAAATAACAGATGTCCTACTAGGCACATCGGGAAATAAGTGTTGATATTTGAAAATTAAATCAACTAAATCTTTTCTTTGGTCAGGCAGTAAATAATCAGTTTTATTTTGTAGATCTCTCAGGACATCTGAGTTCTGTAACTTCAGAGGTACATTTTCGCCGCCTTCATGAATATCCTCTACAGGATTTTCCAGCTTATCCATGTGGGTGACTGTTGAGACTGGTAGAGAGTTTGGTTCTCTCTCATAATATGTTTTCAACATATTTATATGGCACAGCTGAGTATTTTTGAGTCTATCAGGAGTCTCAACAACATAATCAGTATCACTGATCTTGTGCTTAACAAAATAAGGGCCTGAATATCTTGCTTGTAAAGCATTGCCCTTTAAAGGGAATAATACTAGCACCTTGTCCCCAGATTTAAAGGTGCGAAAGTTTGCCTTTTTGTCATACCAGGTCTTCATATGACTCTGAGCTTTCTGTAAATGTTTATTTGCCATTTCTCTGGCCTGGTGCAATTTTTCCTTAAAAGTGGACACATAGTCCAGGAGAGAAATTTCAGGTGGCTCTTCCTCGAGCCATTTCTCTTTCAAAGCAGTGAGTGGACCCCTCACTATGTGTCCAAACACTAATTCAAAAGGGCTGAACCCCAGAGATTCCTGTACAGTCTCACGGACTGCAAATAAGAGGAGATGTACTCCTTCATCCCAATCCTTCTCATTATCCTCCCCATAGGCCTTTATCATGGTCTTCAGTGTTTGATGAAAGCGTTCTAGAGCTCCTTGACTTTCGGGATGGTAGGCACTTGATGTGTACTGCTTAATTTTGAGCTCATACATCACCTGCTGAAAAAGGTTTGACATAAAATTTGAGCCTTGGTCCGATTGCACTGACCTGGGTAGACCAAAAGTTGTAAAAAATTTTATCAAGGTCTTAACTATTGTCTTGGTTTTAATATTTCTTAGAGGTATAGCTTCAGGAAATCGTGTAGAAGCACACATGATGGTAAGAAGATATTCATTTCCAGATCTTGTTCTAGGCAATGGGCCAACACAATCAATAATAATTCTACTGAATGGCTCCTCAAAAGCAGGGATTGGTTGAAGGGGAGCAGGAGGAATCTTCTGGTTGGGTTTTCCTACAATTTGACAGGTGTGGCAGGTTTTACAAAATTCGACAACATCCTGTCGAAGCTTGGGCCAGTAAAAACATTGTTGAATACGAGAGTAGGTTTTCCTAACTCCCAAATGTCCAGCCATTGGATTTTCATGAGCCAGGCTTATTATTTCATTCCAGTATTTAGTGGGGACAACTATTTGATAAATAACCTCCCAATCACTATTGGAGGGTACTTCTGGTGGTCGCCATTTCCTCATAAGCACACCAGATTTTCTGAAATAACCGACAGGGGAGTTTTGGGCTTCAGCCTGTGTTAGAGCCTTTTCACGTGGCTCGGCAAGGTCAGGATCACTTTCCTGTTCCTGAATTAAAGATGTCCGGGAAATGACATTCAAGGAGGTCCCCCTATCACTCTCAGGTGTAGTGGCCTCTTTACAATGTCTGGACGAGTCATCACTTTGACTCAAAAAAGTCTGAGACAAATCAATGTCTTCAGAATCCGTAATTCTGTGACAGTTCTTATCCTCAGCTTTGCTGTTTAAATCAACACAATTGAGGTTGTTATCAACCTCAGTTTTCTTTGCCATGGACCGAGTCACAGCACATGCTGGAAAGGCAAAAGGAAAACATTCCTTCAAATTAATAATACTTTCATCTGTGCTCGGCTTATCCACCACTTGAGGTTCTACAGTGACTTTGTCACCAGCTAAGTCATTTCCCAATAATAAAGAAATACCTTTTACAGGTAGAGTAGGTCTGATTCCTACTGTCACAGTCCCATTTACTAAGCTACTTCTTAAATTTATTTTATGAAGTGGGACCTTTAAAGAGTTTGACTCAATACCTGATATTAGAACTTGTGCCCCTGTAGCACTTTCTTCAGAAAATGGCAAAATGCCTTCTAACATTAATGACTGAGTAGCTCCTGTGTCTCTCAGTATTTTTATTGGTAAGGAACAGTGCTTATCGCCATCAAGGGAAACAAAGCCTTCAGAAATGAATGGCTTATAATTTTCTAAAGCATCTTGCTTTATAACATAATTTTCAGGGCATGGAGCACATGCTAGTGCATTCTGTGAAGTTGAGGACTCATTTTTCCTTTTTAACAGCCAGCAATCAGATAATAAATGACCTGGTTTCTTACAATAATTACAAGTTTTACTTGAACTGTTGGGTTGTAATGGTGTGGGACTGGCATTAGATGGCTTATTCTCATTAGGCTTCCTATTAAATTTGGGTGGTGAAAAGTTTGGAGGATTGGAAGGATGATTAGAAGGATGAGTTTTATCTGAAGTAGGTCTAGGTCCACTTTGGAAAGAATTCTTGTGAGGCCAAAAATTTGTGGAGTTACGACTCATTTTATGAGTTAGGGCATAGTCATCTGCCAGTACTGCTGCTCTATTTAACGTGTCAACTTTTTGTTCATCCAGGTGGGCCTTTATATCTGAATGTATCTTTCCTTTAAACTCCTCAATCAGCATCATTTCCTTTAATTTTGTAAAATCTTTCCCTATTTCTTTTGAGTGGCACCACCTGTCAAATAAATTTTGCTTTTCTCTGGCAAATTCCACATGAGTTTGATTTTCATTTTTATAATAATTTCTGAATTTCTGCCTATAGGCCTCTGGAACAAGTTCATATGCCTTAAGTATTGCCTCTTTAACAGTATCATAATTATTGCTTTGCTCAGAAGATAGAGCGGAATAGATTTCTTGGGCCTTTCCTTTCAAAACACTTTGCAGTAGCAAAGTCCAGACATCCCTTGGCCATTCTAAACTTGTTGCCACTTTTTCAAAATGTGAACAATATTTATTAACTTCTTTTTCTTGAAAGGGGGGAACTAGCCTAACATGTTTAGTTGCATCAAATCTACTTGGAGAAATTACATTTGAGCCTTGACGTTGAGATTCTAATTCTTTTATTCTTATTTCCTTTTGGGCCTGAATTTCTAATTCTTTTAAGTGCATTTCTTTTTGAGCTTCTATTTCCCTTAATTTTAGTTCCCTTTCTTTTTGAGCCTGAATTTGTTCCCTTTCTTTTTGAGCTTCTAATTCTTTTTCTTTTTGTCGAGCTTCTAATTCTTTTAATTTCATTTCATTTTCCTGCCTTTTCATTTCTTGTTGCATTTCTAATCTCTTTAGTTCCAATTCTAACTTTTTGAGTTCAAGGGCATCAGTAGGTTGTGGTTCAGAGACAGGTGACCCAGACTGAGGCAAAAGACCCTCCTCAATATAATGATTAACAATGAGCTGTTTAAGTTTATGCTTGTTCAGACCAGGGGTGGCAGGTAATTTTAGACACTGAGCAAGTTGAAATAAATCCTCCTTCTTAAGAGATTCTAAAAGGGCCAAACTAGGAGATCTTTCAAATTCAGAAATAAATTCTGTCACAATAAATACCATGATGAAAAGGTTTGCTGGTTCTCAGAATATAAATAATAATACTGAAAATTTTCTAAGAAAATTTAAATGTTTTGAAAGTGAGCCAAAATAATAATTGCAATATGCAAATAAAGCTTTCTCGTAATCTTATATTCAATCCCGGACGAGCCCCCAATTTCTGTTACGGTGTGGAATTATTAATGATATTGGTAACAGAAAGAAATCTGAGAATCAGCAACAAAACTATGAATTTAATTATTCTGAAATTTAATTAAAAAAAATTGATATAAAAAAAAATGATACAAAGATCTTTTACACTAAATGGGTTACAGAAAATAAAAAAAACAATGGTACTTATCAATTATAGAATTAGTCCAAAGTACAGTTTGACAGAATCCAGTAATCCAGTGGCGTAGTATCTTCTGAAGAAAGTTACCAGCTGGTAGATGTAGTATTAAATCCAAGAATGTCTCTTCAGAAACAGTATCCCGTAGATTTATAACAAAATTTTCACTTAGAAATTTCAGCAGTCTCCAATAAAATATAATAAAACGCTCTGCAAAATTCAAATGGAGTAAAAATCCAAGAAGTATTGGCGCCACAGGTAATTTCCAAATAATCCAGTAGAATCCTGGCTTTTCACAAAATAATATTATTCTGTTTCACAGAAAATATAAATTCTCTTTTCCAAGACGAATAGATTCTCTTCAAAATTCTCTTTTGGAATCAATCTTCCAAAATCACAAAGAAGCACTGCTTCTATAATAAATGCACTGCTCTGAAACAATAATATTCTCCAATGGAAATAACTGAAGTGAGTCTTTTTGAAAGGCTTTCTAAGAATGAGTTTATGAATTCTGTTGACAAACCTTTATATAGTAACCAGATAGAATGTTCCAGAAGATGAAAATTCTTCAATGTTCTAACAGTTTCTAGGGGATTCTGTTAAAGTTCAAGTAAACAAGGTCACTGACCTATTTAAACAATTAAACAATCAACAGCTATATGTACAATATATCAGTGTAACAAAGATGTAAACAAGGTCACTGAGTGCAAAAGAGTTAGACCAGTCAGAAAATGCAGAAATAAAAAAAAAATCTTTCTCACATAATTATCAACTTAAGGATATATCAATCTCAATATAATACGGGGGCTATAACAGGGTTAACATTCATTTATTTATTTATTTATTTATTAATTTATCTATTTATTTATTTGTGTTTAAGGTCACATATTTCAGCACAATGGCTAATTGTGACCATAACATGGAGATAATGTCAAGTTCAGGCAATCCTCAAAACCCATGTTACACAATTTTCAGAGGACTTCCACCCCAAGCATTGATTTATTTATATATTTATTGGTGTTTAAGGTCACATACTTCTGTATAGTGGCTTATCAGGACCGCAACTTGGATATAAAGTCGAGGTCAGTCAATCGTTGAAACCCCATGTTGCCTACCATATAGGACTGACTCGCACCCCAAACATTAGTGACTGGGTCCTATTTTACCAGTGAAACAGAGCTTGTTTACCACAGTAAACAAGCACTGCTTCTCTACCCAGAGGTTCCCGCTTGGGCAAGCATTTATGACTGGGTCTTATTTTAAACAAAGCTTGTTTACAACAGAAAACAAGCACATCATCACTTCCCAGGGTTCCAACAGGGAAAGGGGTTAACTTTGAAGTAAAATCATCTACATACTGTACACTTGAACTCAACCACCTTCTAGAGAATCCTGGCAAATTGCAATGTAAGAAGTTTTTGTTAACCCTTCATCCAACACAGTTTTTTTTTTTTAAATAAATTGAATTTCATATTTTTCGAAAAAACTTTCGCACAATATTTCAATAAAACCATACAAATATGGATATCATTAGAACTGGCTCTTTGAGCCGGTTCTAATGATATTCATATTTGTCTGGTTTTATGAAGACATCTGTAGGCTGTGGTAGGCTTATTTTGGTCAATTTTTTTTGGCCACTATGTTAGGTAAAGGGTTAAATCTGTCAATATGCTTTACCGGAGAGCCTAAAGTTACTCTTGTGTTGAAGCAGTTAAATAAAGACTTACATAGGTTTGTATTAAATGACAGCAGCACTCAATCACATTGGACATTAAATTTTTGTGTATGAGAACCAACAAATTAGTGATCATGATTGTGTGATTATCCCTTTGGCAATTATTGCCAAGTACTGTAATTATTATTTGTGATTTACTACTAGTAGTGTTCATGGCAAAATGAAATAAAAACTGTGCAAAAATACTTCATTAAATCATTTCAAATTCATTTTTCCCCCCAATTACAGATCTCCGCATTACATAACTTCACATTCCATCTCACTTGTCACTGCAGAATGTAACAACTTTTTCAGGAGGGCAAAAAAAACATTAACCCCATTAACCCCAATGACTAAATGCACACTTTTTGAAAGTGGTTTATTGCTGTTTATTTATTTATTTATTTATTTATTTATTTATTGGGGTTTAATGGTTCTTTCCACGGTCAGGGTCACCTCATGTCAGACACTTTTATGGGTTGAGGAAGACCGAGAACCACAGAGTAGTGGTGAGCAAATGTCAGACTGCCCGATGTTCTAACGCCACACAAGCAGGGTCAGTTGGCATTTGCTGAAAACGAGTGCATCATCAACATGCAGTGCACTTTAGTACACTGTGCCACCATGTCTCCACAAGGGCAATCAGGATTAAGTGCCTTGCCCAAAGACAATGCAAATTACCCCTAGCGGGGATCAAACTGTGAACCTTTTCGTCTGAAATCCAACGCAGTAACCACTGAGCCACTGTGCTCCCCAGTTCTTGTTTAACATTTAGAGAGCTAAATTATTTTTGGTTGTTGAAATTTGACTACATATCTTTGATTAGTTACACAATATGGGAGAATATGCCTGTAGGCACGCTGTCATAAATTGTAACAAGGCAAATCCCCACAGACTAAAAATACTAACCACATCCCCAGAGTATGAAGCCTTGAAGTTGGGGTACATATACTTCAGAATAAAGCCCAAATATATGGGCTTCCAAAACTCAACCAGTTTAGGCCATGTTCAGCACATGAAGCTATATTATTTATATATTTTGGGGGGTTTAAGGTCACATACTTATGCACAATGGATAATCATAACCGTGACAGTTTTATGGGTGGAGGAAGCCAGAGTACCTGGAGAGAACCACCGAGCATCGATGAGCAACTGTCAGCTCAACATTCTAACTCTGTTCAAGCTCTGCTCAAGTAGAGTTACAGCAGTTGAAGACATGTGCATCATCAATGTGCAGTACGCCTTAGTACACGGTGTCAGAGCAAAGCCAGCCTAAATATAGGGGCAAGGGGCCTCATATATAAAGATATTGTAAGTTCAAAAGATATTCCGCATCAAGGCAAAAAAACTATGTGAATTGCACTTCACTGTGAAGCTGGACATGGAAACAAGAGGCCCCAAAGAGCCTTAATCGCTCACCGGCCAAAGTGGTTCAAAGAAGTATTTGGGGTCACATTCAGTTAGACATGGTTCATCAACACTACAAAGGAATGAAATCATGAGAGACAAATTTTATGGAACTATCAACACGGCTTAAACAAACTTGAATCTTATCCCCCTAAGGATGCTGCATACCAAATATCAAAAACATTCATCTGCTGGATCTGAAGAAGAAGATTTTTAAAGAAAATTCCTCATTTTGAACTAAGTTATCATTCGGGCTTCCACAGAGAGCCCAAATATGAACCCAGGGACTTGGCTTGAACAAACTTGAATCTCACCCCCTAAGGATGCTGCATGCCAAATATCAAAACATTTCGACTGCTAAATCTGAAGAAGATTTTTAAAGAAAAATTCCTCATATTGTCTAAGTTATAATTCGGGTTCCCACAGGAAGCCCAAATATGGACTCAGGGACTTGGCTTTAACAAATTTGAATCTCACCCCAACCACCACCCCCCCCCCCCCCCCCCCTCCAAGGATGCTACACACCACATATCAAAACATTCCGACTGCTGGATCTGAAGAAGAAGATTTTTTAAGAAAATTCCTCATTTTGAACTAAGTTACAATTCAAGCTCCCACAGTGAGCCCAAATATGGACCTAGGGACATGGCTTGAACAAATTTGAATCTCACTCCCCTAATGATGCTGCATACCAAATATTAAAACATTCTGACTGCTAGATCTGAAGAAAAAGCTTTTTAAAGAAAATTCTTCATTTTGAACTAAGTTATCATTCGTGCTCCCACAGTGAGCCCAAATAAGGACCTGGGAACATGGCTTGAACAAACTTGAATCTCACCCCCCTAAGGATGCTGCATACTAAATATCAAAACATTCTGACTGCTAGATCTGAAGATGAAGATTTTAAAAACAAATTCCTCATTTTGAACTAAGTTATTATTTGGGCTCCCATAGTGAGCCCAAATATGGACGTAGGGACATGGCTTGAACAAATTTGAATTTCACCCCCCTATTAGGATGCTGCATACCAAATATCAAAACATTCCAACTGCTGGATCTGAAGAAGAAGATTTTTAAAGAAATTTGCCTGAAATGCACTAAGTTCGAATTTGAGCTTTTATAGTGAGCCCAAATATGAATCCAGGGGGCCGATTTGAATAAACTTGAATCAGATCCACCCCCACAATGTTGCACACCAAATATCAAAAGATTCTGCCTGCTGGATCTGTAGAAGATTTTTTAAGAAATTTGTCTGAAATGCACTAAGTTCGAATTTGAGCTTTTATAGTGAGCCTAAATATGAATCCAGGGGGCCGATTTGAACAAACTTGAATCAGATCCACCCCACAATGTTGCATACCAAATATCAAAAGATTCTGCCTGCTACATCTTGAGAAGAAGATTTTTTAAGAAATTTGCCTGAAATGTACTAAGTTCGAATTTGAGCTTTTATAGTGAGCCCAAATATGAATCCAGGGGGCCCGATTTGAACAAACTTGAATTTGATCCACTCCACAATGTTGCATACCAAATATCAAAAGATTCTGCCTGCTACATCTTGAGAAGAAGATTTTTTAAGAAATTTGCCTGAAATGCACTAAGTTCGAATTTGAGCTTTTATAGTGAGCCCAAATATGAATCCAGGGGGCCAATTTGAACAAACTTGAATTTGATCCACCCCACAATGTTACATACCAAATATCAAAAGATTCTGCCTGCTGGATCTGAAGAAGAAGATTTTTTAAGAAATTTGCCTGAAATGCACTAAGTTCAAATTTGGGCTTCTATACTGAGCCCAAATATAAACCCAGGGTGCCGATTTGTACAAACTTGAATCAGATCCACCCCACAATGTTGCATACCAAATATCTAAAGATTCTGCCTGCTGGATCTGGAGAAGAAGATTTTTTAAGAAATTTGCCTGAAATGCACTAAGTTCAAATTCGGGCTTCTATAGTGAGCCCGAATATGAACCCAGTGGGCTGATTTGAACAAACTTGAATCTGCCCCCCCCCCCCCCCCCCCTAGAGATGATGTATACCAAATAGGAAAGAATTCTGCCTGATGGATCTGAAGAAGAAGATTTTTTTGAATGTTGGAAAGAAATTCATGGGTGCTATCAGAGTTATGCCCCTTGTTGTGCCCCCTGTGGGTGCGGCAAGTTTATTTGTACAAGTTTGAATTGACATATGATGGGGAACATGCACACTAAATTTGGTTCAATTTGATCCAGTTATTTGGGAGGAGTAGTCGTTAATGTAAGGTTCACGACGGACGACGACAGACGACAACGGACGGCAAGTGATAAGTTAAGCTCCCTTCGGTGAGCTAAAAACACACGTGGTGTATATCCAGCTTCAGGGCAGGGACCCAGGGGAGAAACAGTATGTTAAGTTATACAGTAGTCAGGAGTCTTACGTGTCGTAATCGGTTGGTGGCCGGATATTGTCACGGCCAATTGAGAAACGAGATTCTAAAAGATAGAAGTGTCTGTCGTGTCATCACCTGATCATTAGTATAGCAATGAGTGGCAGGAACAAATTGGTTCTCTCGACAAGTGAAATCACCATTAAGTCACGCGCGAGATGACTTGTATTGATTCTGCCTCGACATATGTTATCTCCCACCGTTTTGGCAGATGGACAGATGAGCGTCTGTCCACCTGACAGTTTAGGGTAAAAAGTATATATACCTTGAAGAGCAGAGCATTAGACACACACTTGGGGTCACACACACGTTGATGAAGTCCAGGGCAAGCAGACTCTGTTTCCTGGCACAGGGGTACCTTCGATCACAGGACCCTGAAACGGCTGGAATCCTCAGACAGGGCATTCCACGATTGATTTAGCTTAAGGCTGATAGGCGGCTACAGTGCCAAATTCATTGATAAGATAAACCCAAGGTGAAACGTTACAGTTTAGATTGTCGAGTTGCAGGTATCAGCCTGCAATAGTCAGAAGTGTAGGTTAATTGTATTGTGCGTATTAACCCTTTGAAGCGTCAGACTGATTGCATTGTGAGTAGTTTGTTTTGCTGTTGAAGCATCGTAATACCGACTGGAGATCGGTTTGAGTGACAATTTCGCCCTAGCACAAAAAGGGGCATTTGTGAATCGTGAATTCAACCAGGAACAGTGACCATTTCAATAGGACTTTCACGGAGGACTTTCAAAAGGCACATAAGGTATGAGTAGACAATATCTGACCCAGATCAGATGTACAGTGGCTTTATAGATGACAAACATTGCTGGTCGGAACCCTCCGACAGCCAGAGGTACAGTTACGCGCAGACGTTGACATTTGAGCCTAAGCGGGTGAAGCTCTTATGGCAAGCTCACGGTAATAACATTTCCGATTTGTGAAGCTCTTATGGCGAGCTCTCCGTAATATAATTTCAGATTTGTGAAGCTCTTATGGCGAGCTCACGGTAGTAACATTTCCAGTGTGTAGACTATAGTGCCAGTCAGGGCTATAGAATGACTATATAATTGTTGAGAATTATTTAACCCCAGCAACCCATTTTCTGTGAAAAGAATCGAATTGTTGATTGTTGAAATATTGAAATGGCTTTATTTTTATGTGTAAATTAAAGAATCGTTGTTACTTTAAATCATTGTTTCCATTACACAGCCTGAAGTGATTAGGAATCACACCTAATGGAAATCGAACCTATTTCAGGCCAATTTGGCAGAGAAGGAATCACAGCGTCGGTCTAACTCAGCTCCCAGCGCCGAGTTCGCGACACTTGGATTCCAACCCTCCACGTTGGTCTAATTTTCCCGCAATTTCATCAGCGGGACTAAATAACCCCACGTCAGCCCAGGCCCTACAGGGGCCCGGTGCCTGACACACGGCATCATCCTGCTCCTTGTAGGCAACCGGGATAAAGTGCCTTGCCCAAGGACACAATGCATTTCGTCCCGGATGGGGATCGAACTCGGGACCTCTAACATAGAAGTCCAGCAGTCTACCACTGAGCCACCGCGCTCCCTATGTGAAGCTATAACTGCAACACAATTATGAAGTAAAGTCCAGACAACTATATAGTACCCATGCTGCACTCTTCAAAGGACTTCTACCACACAAATTGGTTACAAGGTCCAATTTTCCCAGTGAAACAAAACTTGTTTACCACAGCAAACTAGCACTGCTCTACATAGTACTTTTAGGAAGTTATTGTCATGTAAATTTCCAATGAGAAGTCAAATGATATGGTTTTGTTGAAATTTTTGGAATTTTTTTTTTTAACTGCTTAATTTGCTAATTGTGCAGCCAGTTCATTAGGTAAAGGGATCAGTGTGAAATCCTTGTGCAGTGAACTTGAGGATAACTGTAATGCAGTGAGCAAATGTTTCACACTATTCAGGACAGCAGCCAGCTTGTATTGTATATCAACAATGAGAATTTACAACAGGTGTACACATCAATGTATCCCTCAGATCTGATGACAGCTGTCAATGTAGTATTTGTATCATTGGGAGACCTGCCATGTTTATCCAGATCTGAACTTACTATTCCACTGCCATGATCAATATTTCATTGATGACACAAAATTGCTATATCCTGGTGTTTGCTAATGAAAAGTGGCAATGTTGCATAGTTGTAGGAAGTTTTAGAGTTCTTTGTGCCTCCCCCAACAGTCTGTCACAAAATCAAATTTTCGATGTTCAGTTTGCAAGAAAATGAGCATGCACGTTTCAGGCCCCTTACCAAAAATTAACTCGTCACTCAAATACAACTATTTATTTATTGGTGTTTTACGTTCACATTTCTGCACAATGGCTAATCATGACTGCAACATGGATATAAAGTAAAGTCCAGCCCATCGTTTATACCCATGTTGTCCATTTTAATGTGCTACCACCTAAGGCATTGATTACCAGGTCCTAGCACTGTTTCAAGGCTGCAAGTTGTAAATACTGATTGATCTTCCCTCACGGAACATTTGAACATATATTGACTCTACCAGTTTATGGCTTTGAACTGACATGGAATATACCATCATCAGGGTCCAAAGGGTTATGTTACATTCTATATTTTTCTCATTGTCTGAATTCACTAATACTAAATAGTTCTATCTTATGAGGAGGCCCTTAACTAAATAATCATGGATCATCCTCCTTATACATATACTCTGTTCCAAGGTAAAGAGTGGTAAATAACTTATTCAGTAATGGATCAGTAGTAACTAATTTGTTAACTATTTACATAACCATTTCATGATCGCTAAATGTGAAAGAGGATAACATTAAAATAACATCAAGAGATGGGAGGTTGAGAAATACACTTTGTAGTTGTGATTTGGGTGTGGGGGCAAGCCCAGAAATAAGCAATCTGTCATTTGTAGAATGAGGTACCAAGAGGTTGAATATGCTGATACAAACCCATACAGTGGGCTAGAATCACCCAATTTATCCTCTGGGTACCTCTTTGTGTTTAGGTCTGTGACCTTGATTCAGATTGAGGTTCACAGAGCAGTGGAGGGTAGCATCACCAAATTCCCCTATGGGGACCTCATTCTGCAGATGACAGTCTGCTTACTTCAAGGCTTGGGGGGGGGGGGGGAGATGCTGAAAAAAATTGGTTGCTGTTGCTGTTGTCGGTTGTTAATGAGAATATAGCAACCAGCTGTATGTACCCTCTCAATACTGTGGTCTGGCGACAGAGAAACTCTGACTAATTTGAAAATACTATAAATCACTAAAACCCAAACCGATAGATCAAACTATTGCCTCAACATTATTTCTTAAAACATTCCCCACACAAACTAATATTAAGAGTGACCTTCCTCAACCACTCCAAAATCAAGAAACAATGAGTAACACCCCATCCCACCCCAGCAGTTTCAGTATATTTTTAAAACCCATTCTGGTAACTTGGTAAGATAGACCTTTGCCAAAATTACCATTCCATTTCTTGGAATGTTTTATGCAAAGTTGTTGCCAAGATTAATCTCTGACTATTGCCGATGTCCCTGGAATTTTGTGACGGCATAAAATTGACATCATTAGGCAAATTTGTACCTGCCAGAGATGGCAGGACCAGAGGGGCACAGAGGATATATGCCCCTCCACTTTTTGCCACAGATATGTTGTGCGGTTACACAATGATTTAAAACAGACGCACGCAAATGTGTCAATACAAGGGCTTTCCTGTAATATATTATGTGAAAATCCAAGCAACATTTGGCAAAAGAATCCCACCTTCAGTCGCTATGTAGGTAGGAAGATGATTGTAGAAGAAATGTTCAGGACAGTGACCACACCGTGGCATGCTCATCTGAATGAGGGACTATAGTATGACACTGTACATTTACTAAAATATGATTGTAACTTTTCTCCCACTGGGGCCAAACTGTGGTAGCCTTGAAAAGTTGTGCCGTTCCACTTTTATCAAGCTTCCGCTGCCTCTGGTACCTGTAATGGCACTTTTAAATTCTGTGGTTTGGCCATATATAAGAACAGCTATCTTCAAATGAATGTGTTTGTACTGACTGCATGGTGATCAACAAAAGAAGCAGTGGACCCACCGAATGATCGATTGCTTGATCTATTGTTCAATTAAACCACAAATGGGCACTTCATATTCATTCATTTCTACTGACAGTCTTGAAAATTTGAAGATTCCACACCTCAATACGACTTGTCGTGGGGCGTGTTGAATCTTAACCCATAATCATTTAGCTGAATTTCATACGAATGGTTTACAAATCAGGGTGTCAAACAGCTTGTATTTTATATGTTAACAGTTTAATTTGTTTATATTTATTAAACAAATTCATGGATTTTCTGTTATGTATGTTGATTAAAACACAATGAATTGGGGATGAGAATTACTGAAGAGAGCATGTGAGCATGCCCAGTTCTGTAATTATTATTTGTGAATTTCAGTATGGCCAGTGTGGACTGGGAACTTTCCACGAGTGGGCATATTTCTTCAGATGCAATAATATTATTTTACAAACACTAATTACAGGAATAATCATCAATGAAAGTGTCAATGACACTGTAGCTCAACTTGACAAACTTGAACTTGGTAAGTTATAAATGAAATGGCAAAATTGAAGATCATTGGGACCAATGTCAGTTTTTTTGCCAGTGGCAACATTTTTTGACAGAAACCGAAGAAAATCGATAGCTCCCATCTAGAGGCCTCCCCAAACAAGCAAGCCAGGTTTCAAAGCAATCCAATCATAAATGTGCCCTGTAGGGTGTACAAAAGGGAAATATTGTGGTCTGACTAGACTAAATTCTAAGAACGTTGGCCATGGCCACATTTTTTGACGGAAATGGAAGAAAATCGATAGCTTCCATCTAGAGGTCACCGTAAATAAGCATACCAGGTTTCAAAGCAATCTAATCATAAATGAGCCCTGTAGGGTGAGCCAAAGGGAAATATTGTGGTCTGACTAAACTAAGTTCTAAGAATGTTGGCTGCGGCAACATTTTTTGATGGAAATTGAAGAAAATCGATAGCTCCCATCTAGAGGTCACCCCAAACAAGCATGAAAGGTTTCAAAGCAATCCGATCATAAATGTGCCCTGTAGGGTGTGCCAAAGAGAAATACCGAGTCTTCTGACTAAACCAAGTTCTAAGAACGTTGGCCGCGGCAACATTTTTTGACGGAAATTGAAGAAAATCGATAGCTCCCATCTAGAGGTCTCCGCAAACAAGCATACCAGGTTTCAAAGCAATCTAATCATAAATGTGCCCTGTAGGGTATGCCAAAGGGAAATATTGTGGTCTGACTAAACTGAGTTCTAAAAACTTTGGCCGCAGCAACATTTTTTGACGGAAATTGAAGAAAATCGATAGCTCCCATCTAAATGTCACCCCAAACAAGCATGCCAGGTTTCAAAGCAATCCGATCATAAATGTACCCTGTAGGGTGTGCCAAAGGGAAATATTGAGTCTTCTGACTAAACTAAGTTCTAAGAACGTTTTCGCGGCAACATTTTTTGACTGAAATTGAAGAAAATTGATTGCTCCCATCTAGAGGTCTCCCCAAACAAGCATGCCAGGTTTCAAAGCAATCTGATCATAAATGGGCCCTGTAGGGTGTGCCAAAGGGAAATATTGAGGTCTGACTGAACTAAGTTCTACGAACGTTGGCCGTGGCAACATTTTTTGCCGGAAATTGAAGAAAATCGATAGCTCCCATCTAGAGGTCACCCTAAATAAGCATACCAGGTTTCAAAGCAATCAAATCATGTGCCCTGTAGGGTGTGCCAAAGGGACATATTGTGGTTTGACTAAACTAAGTTCTAAGAATGTTGGCCGCGGCAACATTTTTTGACAGAAATTGAAGAAAATCGATAGCTCCCATCTAGAGGTCTCCCCAAACAAGCATACCAAGCATTTCAAAGCAATCTGATCGTAAATGTACCCTGTAGGGTGTGCCAAAGGGAAATATTGTGGTTTGACTAAACTAAGTTCTAAGAACGTTGACCGCGGCAACATTTTTTGAAGGAAATTGAAGAAAATCGATAGTTCCCATCTAGAGGTCACCCCAAACAAGCATAAGAAGTTTCAAAGTAATCTGATCATAAATGCGACCTGTGAGGTGTGCCAAAGGAATTTGTGGACGTACGTACTAACGTACTAACATACTAACGTACTAACATACTAACGTACTAACGTACGTACGTACGTACGCCGACGGACGAGAAGTGATGGCAATAGCTCAGCTTGACTTTGTCAAGTTGAGCTAAAAATTTAATTAATGAAGCATTGGGTACAACCCAGTGCTTCATTAATTAAAATTGTGATGCTGATGGTTTTTATTACCTGGTAAATACATGGATGGATATCACTGCCCATGCATGGATTATAACCAGTCTGCGGCAACTGTACTGTACCACTAGTAGTGTTCAAAGCAAAATGAAACAAGAGGCCTGCATCGCCAAGCACTGCCAATCCCCCTGCACCCCCCCCCCCCCCAAGGGGGAGCATAGGTGGTTTTATTCCCCCTCATAAAATCACTCTGAATACAGCCAAACCCATCTGGGAGGAAAAAAAAAAAATTGTGGCCTAACTGACCGGACAGGGGAGGGAGTGAGGGGAGGGAGGGAGATGGGGGGATCAAAGGAGTAATTTTTTTTTCTGCATGTGATCACTCTAAATCCTTCAAAATGCATTTTTGAGCGAAGAAAAAAAAATGCCTAATTGACATGGGTGAGTGTGGAGATGGTCATAGGAGTAAAAAAAAATTCTGCATGTTTTCACTCTTCCAAATGCATTTTAGAGCAAAGGACAAAAAATTACCTAATTGGCATTGGGTGGTGGGGGGGAGGGGGGGGGGGGGTCAAGGGAGTGATAGGAGTAAAGAAAATTGTCTGCATGTATGCAGTACAAATCCTTCAAAATGCATTTTGGAGCAAAGAAAAAAAATTGCCAAATTGGGACAGGGTGGGTGGGGGGAGGGGGGGCATAGGAGTAAAAAAAAAAATTTCACCATGTTCACACTCAAAATCCTTCAAAATGCATTTTGGAGCAAAGAAAAAAAAACTGCCCAATTTGCACCGGGGTGGAGTCAAGGGCAATAACAATTTTCATTGGATAATGGTGGTCATCAAACCTGAGGTAGACATTGTTCCCAAAGAGTTATATATCAAAATGAATTGATATTTTGTTACTAATGTTTAAGTTATTCCATAAGTAAGCATTACACGATATTTTTTAACAAAGGGCAATAACTCTCATCATTTTCATTGAATATCGCTGGTCATCAAACTTGAATCAGACATTGTTACTATAGAGACATATACTGAAAAGAAATTAAATCCAGTTTTTATTGATAAAGTTATGCCATAAATAAGCATTACACTATAATTTTTATTGAACAACGGGCAATAACTCCAATAATTTTCATCGGATATCGCTGGTCATCGAACTTGATGCAGACATTGTTGCTATTGAGACATTTACCGAAAAGAATTGAAAAAACATTTGTTAACTATTGTTCAAGTTAGACCATAAACAAGCATAACATGATCATCGAGCTCGTTCCAATGAGGGGTCATAAGCTATGTTTTTGAGACAAAAAATGAAAAAATTGGTTATTCAAGATTTTTTTTGCAAGTGTCGTCTGCTTTTCATGTTAGATGAAGGGTTAAAGGACTTCCACCACAGGAATTGGTTACCAGGTCCTATTTTCCCAGTGAAACAATATGTCTTTACCACAGTAAACAAGCACAGCTCTACAGTTCGGCCGCTGTGGACTGGTCACTTTCCACAGGTGGGCAATATTTTCACGGACGCAATGATATTAGATTTCAAACCCTGTTTACAGCAATAATCATCGAAAATTTAATTAATGAAGCACAGGGTACAATCTGGTGCTTCATTAATTAAAATTTTATTGATGATGATTTTCTGTTACCTGGTAAAAGCATGCGTGGACATCACTGCCCATGCATGGATTATGACCAGTCCACGGTGACTGTACTGTACAGGGAACTTTTAGGAAGCTGTTGTAATGTAAATTTCCAATGAGAGGTCAAATGATATCATGGTTTTATTGAACTGGGCACTTCATATTCAAGCATTTTCACAGACAGTCTTGACAATGTGTAGATTCCCCAACTCAATATGACTTGTCATAGAGGGGGATGGGGGGAGGGGGGGCATATTGAATATTTAGTTGAATTTCATTTGAATGTTTTTCAAATCAGGATGTCAAACAGCTTGAATTTTATAGGATAGCAGTTTAATTTGTTTATATTTATTAAACAAATTTAGGATTTTTTTTATTTATTTATTTATTGGTGTTTAAGGTCACATATTTCTGCACAATGGCTGATCATGACAACAACATGGATATAAAGCCAAGTTTAGTCATTCGTTTATGCCCATTTTAGAACTTTCACCCCAAGCATTGGTGACTGGATCCTATTTTATCAGTAAAACAGAGCTTGTTTACCACAGTAAACAAGCACTTTTCCACTTCATGGGGTTCCCACCGGGCGCAGCAGCCAGGGTATATAAGCCAATTGTAGAGGACTTTCACTCCAAGCATTGGTGATTGGGTCCTATTTTACCAGTAAAACAGAGCTTGTTTACCACAGTTAACAAACACTGTTTCACTTCCCGGGGTTCCCATTTGGAAGGTTTTTCTGTTATGTATGTTAATTTTCACATGATGACTTGGGGATGAGAATTACTAAAGAGAGCATGTGTGCATGCGCAGTCTGGGTTCTTAATCAGCAGAACCACTAGATTGCTTAGTAGCAAAAATTTAGCATGGAATTCCCTGTACTTTAATCAAGTGAAGTATTTGATTGGGTCTATGTATGAGCCAAGTGATGTCAAAGTGGGGAAGCCAGTAATATTTCTACCATTTGATGCAATGTTCATCACAATCAATGGGGGTTTATGAAGGAACACTCAATAAAATTTTGAAAGATTGAAATAATTTTCATTCTTATTCAAGCTCATTTTCAAACCAATGCTGGGTAACACTGCAAAATATTCATGACATATATCATTTTACAATCTGATAACATATTTTATGCAGGGTTGAATAATCATTTTTGTTGGAATGAAGTATCTGTGACAAGTTAAAAAATTATTATGTCTGCAGGTTATAAAAATGATGGTATAAATATAATAAAATGGCCCAAGAAATATCAGGACAAGTGTACATAAGCCAGTGTCATATATAGACAATAAACATATAGTGTGTTTTTATATCTGTGTTATACAACGAGTTGAAATATGGTTTATTTTTTTGAGGCTTCGCCTCGAAAAAATAAACCATATTTCAACGAGTTGTATAACACAGATATAAAAACACACTATATGTTTATTGTTTTTATCTGATAACAAACAGACACCCGTCTCGTGCGTCTACCAGACTTATATATGCTTCCCACGGGCCTCCAAAGAAAACCAGTCTACGAGACAAAAGAAATAGGACAAGACGCATAGAGTTGTGTCCCTTACATTACAAAATCGATGACGGCGATTGTAAAGTGCGATTGCACTTCTTGCATCATGTAACTGCGCTGGAACAAAATAAATTTCAACTATTTTATTAACAGTAACAAAACGGTGTTTCAGTAGAGTTATTCTTTTTTTGACATAGTTCCAGTTTTCTTCCGTGTTTTATGCTGTAGTCCCAATATAACAAATAATTTTGCGTTTGTTTACAATTTTTACGAAGTGTTTTTTTTTTTCAGGTAGAGCAGACGAACTTTTAATTAGCGCAGTTCCGCGAGTGCTTTTGATCGAGGCCGTGACGATAAATAGTTCGCAGTCGCCGCATACTAATTACTATTAACATTCAAGTAATTTCTACAATGTTTTGAAGGAAAATTTTAGGTTGCCTTTATTGAAGCAAAATAAATAAGAAATGACACCATCAGAGGATTTTGACAAAGTGCAATAAGCGTACAATTAAAACCTGCCCTGTGATATAACGATGTTTCATGAATGAATGAATGAAAACGGAATTGAAAGAGGTCAGAGGTCGTTCGCATAAATTATAATTATATACAACACCCGTTGAATATACTTCAAGTATATACAACGGTTGTTATACTCTATGGTTATCAGATATAATAGGGCATGAGTATCTTAACTCTCTGCACACTGATGTCAAATTATCTAAATTTTAGACAGAAAAAATTTCCCATAATGCAACTAGAAATTTAACCAATTCAATCTCGTTTGACAGAGCTCATTGAGCTCTGTCAAACGAGATTGAATAGGGTAAATTTCTAGATGCATTGTGGGGAAAAAACAGCTTCCTGAAATTTTGGTATTTTGACATCAGAGTGAAGGGTGTTAAGTTGACATCTCCTAGAAAAGTATGAGGCGAGTTCCACCCAAACCCTTCCCTGTACCTGCTCCCATGGAAGGAATTGAAAAACAAATCATAGCAGTGAAATGGTAAACTGTGACTGGATTTTACCATCTTTATTAATGAACAATATTGTTCCCTGAAGACAGTAAAAACATCATCCCTTTATTCATGCCTGACTATCAGTTAGGGTGACATAAATTTCTGTGGTATAACAAGCCAATACATTGAGGTCACCGATACTTATTTATTCATATATGGGTTATCTTTATGACAATATTTATCTGAATTCCTGGGGGTATATTGACAGTTGTTGGTGACATACTAATACCACAATGTTGTATGTACCTCATAATAAAGATCTTAATAATGGAGTATCAGTTTCACGCAGGGGGATGGATGTTCAGTGATACAGTACAGTTGCGGTGGACTGGCCATAATCCATGCGTGGGTAGTGATGACTCCGCGTGTATTTACCGGATAATAAAAATCATCATCAGCAAAATTTTAATTAATGAAGCACTGGGTTGCACCCGGTTCTTCATTAATTAAATTTTTGATGATTATTTCTCTAATTAGTGTTTGGAATCTAATATTATTGCATCTGTGAAAATATTGCCCACCTGTGGAAAGTGACCAGTCCACGGCAACCGTACTGAACAATAGGCCGAACATGTACATTACTCTGATCAGAAAAGCACACAGAAAATTTAAACTGGATTGTGACTGAGCCGCAATCTGATTGCAATTCTCTGTCCGCTTTCTTCCCCACAAAACAGAAGAATCTCATCATTTAAAAAAGAAATTTTAAGTCACAGAGTCTGGGATGCTAATTCAATTTGGGCTTTTCTATGCAATCTTGATTTCATAGTAATAAATATTAATTAATTTTTTTTAATTTATTTGTGTTCAAGGTCACATATTTCTGCTCAATAGCTTGTGACCACAACATGGATACGAAGTCAAGTCCAGTCAATCATTTATACCTATGTTACCTATGTCACTTTGTATGGTATTCAAGTACCAACATTACTGATATCACCATGGTTATAACTAATGAGACTCAAAGTCAAAATATCACCACAGAGCCAACATTTCCAAAATTTTATAATCTGGTAAACTAAAATATTGTGAAATCAAGGACAGATGAAAATTGCATCTACATGTGATTCAATGTTCTCACATTTCTTTTTTGAAAGATTCTACAGTGTAGTGTGTGTTGGAAAGAGGACAGAGTTTTCACCAGGTCGCGATCCTGTCACAGTGTGCAAAATTTGACTAGAAGCTTAATCTAATTGTTTTGCTCGCGTAGTGGTTACGCAAATTTAAATTACGTGAACAGATGACCGGTTAGCCAAAAGTTGCATCTTGAATGGTAAAGTCTGAGTAACTTAACTGGTAGAGTGGTAAATTTTTTCTCAGCCTCAAGATCTGTTCACACATTTTTGTCTTGTTACAATTCATGGGAGAGTGCCTATAGGCACTCTCCAATAAATTGTAACAATGCAAATAAATGGAGATGAAGTAATTTTACTTTCAAGATAATATGAAGGACATCTGCAGAATATTGAAGCCTTTAACTTTAGGTACTTGCAGTTCAGAATAAAGCCCAAATATGGGCTTCTAGCACTCTACCACTTAAGCAGCCTTTCTTGTGTATTTATAGATTCCAATATATGAATACTTGTTAATGATAAAAAAGCAGTTTGACAAGAATTTTTACACAGCCGAGCATTAGGTCAGCAATCTCCAACCCACGTGAACAGTCAGTCGGTTAGTGTCATTTTTAAATTTTGCACACTGTGCCATGATCCAGCACAAATTTTCTGCCTTGTTTTGTAATCACAGTGGTTTTTCAATTTTGAAAATGAGAGGCGTGTTGCAGGGTTGGTGGCATGATTTCCCTGACAGAGGGTCTTGTATTCCCCAACACACACATTATATAATACAGGAGACAGTTTCCCCAATAAGGCTAACCTTCCTTTGTAAGCCACAACCCCCAATGGTACCACCCTTGGCAAACTGTATATTGGGAAAATGTTTTCAAGAAATAAACCAATGAACATCTGCACACTGTTGACTCCACTGATGTACAGTAAGTGCGTATTCCCAAAATATTATCCAATTTTTCAAATAAGCTTTTGACAGCAATTATCAAATTTATTTGAGTTTGGTATAATACATAAAATGCAACTTCAATGGAATAACTGTAAGTAAATCAGATGATTCTCCATGGAATGTATGAGCAAAAAGACAGTCACTTGCATTAACGGCCTTTAAAATTTGTTGAATAATGCATGTTGTTTACGTACCAATTCTCAGAAAGTGGAGTTTGATTAGTTTTATGTCTTGGAACACAAGTTTATAATTCATGGTGTATTGTTCACATATTCGTGCATGCTTTATTTTATATGGCCCATTTTCAAGGAACAAATTTTAACCCTTTACAGAAAACACATGATATCTAAATTTATTAATTTATTTTTTTTCTCACAATTCATAAAAAAATTTCAGCAAAACTATATCATGTGACCACCTTACTGGAATGAGCTCAATGAGCTCGTTCCATTGATAGGGCATAGGATACAGTTTTGTTGGAATTTTTTAAAACAATTCTCTACTCCACAATCTGTATAATTATATGATGGATGCAGTTGATACGTTACTTAAGGGTTAATCGAGACGAGCTGTTGTCTACTCACAAAAAGTAAAAACTGAAGGTGTGATGGCACACAAGAGCTACAATTCATCTCAAAATCGAAAAACTGAATCACAGACCTGTAACATGTTTTGTTTAGTTACAAATACAACACAGTGCTTTACCACAGTACACAAGCACTGCTTCACTTGCTGGGGTTCTCATGGAAAAAAATCAGTATCACATGTCTGACATTACTTTGACCTGCAAGTATTGAAAAAACAAGTTCCCAATAAAAATTAAGCTAAAAATTTTATCAGGCTACCACAATTTATTACCCAAAGGCTAACCCAGTTATAAGCACAAGATTCAAAAAGATGGACAGAATGGTGGACAAACAGATGTTCAGATGGATGGACAAGGATAATCCAGTATAGACCTCAATTCAAGTTCAATTTGCCTGCAATATGCCTGCTACATAGTTGTAACAGGTGTCAATCATTTCAATCAAATAATTAATTTGTGACATATGACAGACTGAGATGCAGGTAACTGCCTACATAAGGTCTTAAAAATTACGTTCCATATTTCATGGCACAACTCTGCTAACACCTCCCAAACACAATAGACAACACTACCCATAAATAATTTTAGATTACTCCATTATTAAATTCCTTTTCTTCATTTCATAATATATAGCTAATGAGCCTTCACTGAAAGATTTTAAATCAGCCAGGGACATTGGAAGCAAATTTATGTGGCAGGGTAAATGAAAGTGTCAATGACACTGTAGCTTAACTTGTCTGTGTGTTGTATTTGATGAAAAGGATAATGTTCAATGTTTATGAAAGGATTATGAAATAAGACAAGAATTATGATAATTGGGAATATGTTAATTTCTGTTCTCTGTATGCTACGTTTTTAATAAAAATAATATGAGGTGTACACGGTGCTATATAAAGAGCTGAGGGGTGAGTTAATATGACCTCACAGTTAATGTATGTCAATGAAAGTTACCAAATTACAGTGAAATTATTCCAAAATGAGTCATCCTATCAAGTTACATTGAAATCCCTTCATAAATATGGCCTGTAGACTGTGCTAAAGGTTTTCGGGCTTCAGGCCTGTGTAGCCATGACGGTAGACCAAATGCAAATAAAAGGGAACGTCCTCACCTCGACATTATACTGAGTCATTCTACTGAGTTACAATGAAATCCCTTCACAAATTCGACCTATAGTCTGTACTAAAGTTTTTCGGGTTTTGTGGCGTTGTCATCTGGGCATAATCTGGAGTGATCCTACAAAGTTACAATGAATCCCCTTCATATATATAACCTGTAGACTGTGCTCAAGGTTTTCGGGCTTCGGGCCCCTGAAGCCATCACAGTTGAGCAAACACGACCAAAAGGGGATGTCATCATCTAGGCATTATATGGAGCCAACCTAACAAGCTACAATGAAATCCTTCCATAAATACGACCTATAGACAATGCTAAAGGTTTTGCCAATTTGGGGTTTTGGGCCTGGGCAGCCATCAAGGCTGAATGATCGCGACCAAAAGGGGACGTTCTCATCTAGACATTATTTGGAGTCATCCTACCATGTTACAATGAAATCCCTTCATAAATATGACCTCTGGACGGTGCTAAAGGTTTTTGGGCTTCGGGCCCCTGTAGCCATCACAGTTGCCCAATTGCATCCAAAAGGAGACGTTTTCATCTCGACATTATATGAAGTCAACCTACCAAGTTACAATGAAATCCCTTCATAAATATGACCTGTAGACTGTGCTATAGGTTTTCAGGCTTTGGGCTCAGGCAGACATCAAGGATGAATGAACACAACCAAAAGGGGACATTCTCATCTGGGTATCATCTGGAGTGATCCTATGAAGATACAATGAAATCCCTTCATAAATATGACCTGTAGACTGTGCTCAAGGTTTTCGGGCTTCAGGCCCCTGTAGCAGTCACAGTTGACCAATCATGACCAAACAGGGATGTCATCATCTAGGCATTATATGGAGTCAACCTAACAAGTTACAATGAAATCCTTCCATAAATATGACTTATAGACTATGCTAAAGGTTTTTGGGCTCGGGCAGCCATCAAGGCTGAATGATGGCGACCAAACGGGGACGTTCTCATCTAGACATTATTTGGAGTCATCCTACCAAGCTACAATGAAATCCCTTCACAAATTTGACCTGCAGACTGCCCTAAAGGTTTTCGGTCTTCGGGCCCCTGTAGCCATCACAGTTGCCCAATCAGGTCCAAAAGGGGCTGTTCTCATCTAGACATTATATGAAGTCAACCTACCAAGTTACAATGAAATCCCCTCATAAATATGACCTGAACACTGTGCTAAAGGTTTCTCGGGCTTGGGCAGCCATCATGGTTGAATGATCGCAACCAAAAGGGGACATTCTTATCTGGGCATCATCTGGAGCGATCCTACGAAGTTACAATGAAATCCCTTCAGAAATATGACCTGTAGACTGTGCTCAAGATTTTTGGGCTTCGGGTGCCTGTCGCCATCACAGTTGGCCAATCACGACCAAAAGGGGATGTCATCATCCTTCCATAAATATGACCTATAGACTATGCTAAAGGTTTTTGGGCTCGGGCAGCCATCAAGGCTGAATGATCATGACCAAAAGGGGACATTCTCATCTGGACATTATTTGGAGTCATCCTACTAAGCTACAATGAAATTCCTTCGTAATTATGACCTGTAGACTGTGCTAAAGGTTTTCGGGCTTCGGGCCCCTATAGCCGTCACAGTTGCCCAATCAGGTCCAAAAGGGGCTGTTCTCATCTAGACATTATATGAAATCAACCTACCAAGTTACAATGAAATCCCTTCATAAATGTGACCTGTAGACTGTTTTTGGGCTTCGGGCTCAGGCAGCCATCATAGTTGAATGATCACAACCAAAAGGGGACATTCTCATCTCATTTTTTGGCATTGGGCCCCTGTAGCCATCACAGCTGCCCAATCAGGCCCAAAAGGGGCTGTTCTCATCTAGACATGATATGAAGTGAACCTACCAAGTTACAATGAAATCCCTTCATAAATATAACCTGTAGGTTTTCGGGCATCGGGCTCAGGCAGCCATCATGGTTGAATGATCACAATCAAAAGGGGACATTCTCATCTGGGCATCATCTGGAGTGATCCTATGAAGTTACAATGAAATCCCTTCATAAATATGACTTGTAAATTGTGCTCAAGGTTTTTTGGCTTCGGCCACCTGTAGCCGTCACAGTTGACCAATCACGACCAAAAGGGGATGTCATCATCTAGGCATTATATGGAGTCAACCTAACAAGTCACAATGAAATCCTTCCATAAACATGACCTTTTGACTATGCTAAAGGTTTTTGGGCTTGGGCAGCCATCAAGGCTGAATGATCGCGATCAAAATGGGACGTTCTCATGATGACATCTAGACATTAGTTGGAGTCATCCTACCAAGTTAAAATGAAAACCCTTCATAAATATGACCTGTAGACTGTGATAAAGGTTTTCAGGCTTCGGGCCCCTGTAGCCATCACAGTTGCGCAATCATGTCCAAAAGAGGGCTTTCTCATCTAGATATTATATGAAGTCAACCTACCAAGTTACAATGAAATCCCTCCATAAATATGACCTGTAGACTGTGCTAAAGCTTTTCGGGTTTTGGGCTTGGGCAGTCGTCGCGGTCGACAGATCACGCCTAAATGGGGAAATTCTCATCTAGACATCATAAGGAGTCATCCTACCAAGTTACAATGAAATCCCTCCATATTAAACATGACCTGCAGACTGCACTAAAAGTTTTTGGGTTTCGAAACCCAAAAACTTTTAGTGGGGACGGTTGATAGATCATGCCCAAAAGGGGACGTTCTCATCTAGGCATTATACAGAGGCATCCTACCAAGTTACAATGAAATCCCTTCATAAATACGACCTGTAGACTGTGCTAATGGTCTTTGGGTCTTGGGCTCGGGCAGCCATTCCAGTTGACCGATCACGACCAAAAGGGGATGTTCTCATCTAGACATGACCCCAAACCTGTATATGAAATTTCATGACGATCAGACAAGAACTACGGGGTGTAGCCTGTGCTAAAGGAAAATGTGAACAGACTCAAGACCCAGACTAACAGACTCACAGACTAACAGACTTCTGAGCTGAGCAGTTGTAACTGCATTGTGTTCTTATACAATGCACCTAATCCCAACTGCCTACATGGGGGGAGGGTGGAGCTGTGTACTAAGGCATACTGCACATTGATGGTGTACATGCCTTCATCCAATGATAAACATGCTTGCACAGAGTTAGTAAGCAGGGGAGTCTGATTATTGCTCCCACTTCTCAGTGGTCCTCCTGGGTACTTGGGCTTCCTACACCTGTACAGCTGTCTGAAATGAGGTGAACCAGGCTCTCGAAAGTGTCAGTAAACTCTAAGAAATAAAAAAATAAATTCTGTGATCACAAAAGCAGACAGAAAATTTTGACCAGGAGCCAATACCATAAAACTTTTACAATTGTATTTTCTAGAATGGTATTTTCTACCTACAGTTAAAACTAGAAGTCCTGTCAAGAACTGTGTGCTTACCTAGGCTTAATTACGCACAGGATTGCGCGCAATTGCCATATCGAATGACATCCAAAACACGGCAGGTTCTCCTGGTTACTCATAGCAAACACAGGCAATTTTTCTGCCAATGGACCTCCGGGTTACCCAGAGGTCCATTAGCTGAAACATTGTGTGCACAGGCCATATGTACATGTACATAATTTGATTGCCTTACTATGGTCATAACACGTAGATTAACGCACAGATCAGCGTGCTATTTGTGCTCATTTTGTGACAGGACTTCTAGATTTAACGTAATATAATGACAAAAATGAATCATTAGCATTTTAAAAGATATAGCAATTTGCCAACTTGCAGATAGCCACATTTTTGAAAATGCTAATGGTTCATTTCACCCTATCTAAAGTCATAACTAGAAAATACAATTCTAGAAAATAATTGTAAGCGTTCCAGAGAATTTTGACCAGATTGCATCCATGGCATATCAGCTTTTCTCCCCACAACACCATAGAATCTCACCATTTTGAAAACAAAATATGAGAACAATGAATTTCAGATGCAGCTGTCCTTTAGTCTTTCTTGATACGGTCTTGATTTCACATATTTTTTAAAGACATTTCGGCCCACTGGTGTAATCATGTCATGACAATTCAGATTACGATCCAATCGATAAAAATGTAGTTTCAGCGGCAACATTATTCTTAAAATATTTTTCACTGCCCTAAGACCACATACTTCTATAGTGTACAGTTATTCTTGTCACCGATTCTGAAAGTGTTCTTAAACAAGAGGCCCCATGGGCCTGAGGTTGCTCACCTGACATGGTAGTCTAAATATCAAACCAGGGACTTGATAAATTCTAATCAACATCTGCATATGCCTCTCCTAAGAAAAGCATATACCAACTAGATGAAGTGATTGTGCCCACACAATACACAGGATTTTCCTTCTATTTTCAGTTCCTGCACTTTTACGTCCCAAAATTGAGATAAACGCATAAAAAAGAGATTTTATTTTTGATCAGAAATTTTCTTAGCCCCACCCGGTCCCCAAATTTTCAGTGTAAAAAAAAAAAGAAAAGGTTTTTTGCCTTATTAAAATTGACAGAAACACATAAAAAAAACAAAAAAAAAATTCCGGGATTTTGCTCCAAAATTTCTATGTCCGGAACGGGACCCCAAATTTTCAGCCTAAATATGAACCCAGGGACTTGGCTTGAACAAACTTGAATCTCACCCCCTAAGGATGCTGCATACCAAATATCACAAGATTCTTATTGGTAGATCTGAAGAAGATTTTTAAAGAATATTCCTCACACTGCACTAATTTAAACATTTGGGCTCCCACAGACAGCCCAAGTATGGACCCAGAGAATTGCTTTCAATAAACATGTGAAACAATCTTCCAAAGATGTTATATGTGAAATTCGAAAGCTTCTGGAGCAGTGGTTTGGGAGAAAAGCAGTCTTAAATGTTTTTCCCATTTCCCACAGTGTTAAAAAATGCTGACTCAGCACTTTTTCAAAGTCCCCAAAAAGTACCCCATGATAAAACGGATAGCAATTTTTTTTTTACCATTCCATTCTGTTGGTCCTAAGGAAGCTTCACACCAACTAAAAATTCTCATTGCCGTGCAGTTTTGGAGATATGAGAGTTTTAAATTTTTTCTATTTTTAGCTCCTGCTGTTCCCATGGGGCAACGGGAAAAAATTTTTTGGCATAAATCAACTACTTATGTCCCAATAAAATCTCATATCGAATTTGGTTCAAATCAGCCACTCGGTTTGGAAAGTTGAAAATTTGGGCGTGGCAAAAATTATTGCCCCTCCCGTAACGATGGCAATATAGCCCCTAGAACTTCTCTTGAACAAATCTGAGTCTACACCCCAAAAGGAAGTTGCACACCTAATATCAAGTCTCTGCTACTGCTGGTTCATGAGAAGATTTTTTAAGATTTAGGTGCCCCTTGGGAGCGTGGCACCACCAAGGAGGAGGGGCACTTTCATTTGAACAAATCTGAATTGGCATTAGGTAATAAACGTTTACCCAACATTTGAATAAAATTGGGCTAGTGGTTTTGGAGGAGAAGTCGATAATGTAAAGTTTACGCCGGAGAGGGGTCATAACCTATGTTTTTGAGACAGAAATGAATAAAATTAGTTACTCAAGAATTCTGTTTTGCAAGTGTCATCTGCTTTTCATGCTAGGTAAAGGGTTAAATATATAAATATGAAGTTTGATTTTACTAAGGAATAGAGATGGCGGTATTGAAGTATTGAGTTTAGTATCAGTTTTGGTATTTTTAGGGGGTTATACCTCAGTAACGGTTTGGTATTCAGTATCTGACTTGACTGAGATTTGTTTTTTGTGCCAAAGAGGAATTCACATCAGGAAAAACAAAATAAGTTGTTGTAGTATCATTCTGCCGCAATGCTATTAATGACACTGCCAATGAGCTCAACAGTGGCATTCTTAATTTTACGACCACAAATCATATCTACAGTGATTTTTAGACTTGTTCAAAATGCACCTTAATGTTTAAAGACCTATTTCAAGCTTTTGCGATCTCAGAGCATGTACCCTGACCATGCTATCTTTAGAAGTCCTGAGGATAATGGACCAAACACCTGGGCAGTGATTTCTAGTTAGGTCTTGGCTGCCTTGCCTTAACAGGCAGCAAACACATGACAAGAAATCACTGCTAAGCAATTGGACATGTACACGTACAGCTTGTAGTCTATAGTGAGAATTCAGTAGTCACCCAGACCACTGAGGGTTAACAAAACAGAAATGAAAATCAGTCACTTCTTTCATAAAAATGAACCTTTCAACTGTTATCAAGCCTCAACAGGAACTTATAAACAGCGAATGTAGGAAAATTTGAATATTTGGATGGTTTCAGTATTCAATGATTGGTTAGGTTCGGTTTTTCGGTATCCCCATGATATCGATATTGGTTCGTTTTTTCGGTATATTGCCCATCTCTGCTATGGAATATGTAGTAGTTGCACGCACCAGGAGCTAACAGTACACTTGAATTCTGTATTACATTTACAGTATGTGAAGAGTGTATTAACACTAAGTCACCTGCAAAGTGGAGATTCCACCCAAGCAATAAGTTTAAATTTGTTGCAAAGCATAACAAACACAAGCAAAGTTCCAGCCAATGGACCTCCGGGTTATACCCGGAGGTCCATTGGCTGAAACATTGTGTTTTTTGTCCACATGTACAGAATCTGAAAGTAATACTTTGGATGATAACACCACTCCCCGGGTGATTTTGTTACAGTCCACTCTCCACATACTGTATTTAAAAACTGTAAAGGAGTTCATGAGGATAAAAAACATCAATTCTTGTGAATAAGGGCAAATCTTAAAGCCTGTTACATGTTCATGTAAGTTGCTGACTATAAGATGAGGTTTGAAAAAGTAGAGCAGACTAGTTCTTCCAAGCACCAAAGTTCCCAAATCACATCAAAGGATGTGTTACAATAAGATTTTTGATAAATTTTGATAAATTAAGATAAAAAGAAAAATGTTGTTCAGTTTCTGGCAGAATGTTGTCATATACTGAACATTCTGATTCATTTGGTGCATAGCCATAAAAATATTTCAGTAATGCATCCTAGAGATATAATACAACTGTTTATGTCATTTATTCAATGCACTACTGTCATCTCTCAATAGCCAGACAGATGACATGACAAATTAATAACAAAAATGTTGTGGTGATACACTTGTCAATGAACTGAGATGTCAGGTACGAATTCTGAATGCAGTCTAAATTATGACATAGGTGAAATTTTGAGATAGGTCGACAAAATCCTGTGACCATCATAACCATGTCTGAAATAGATTAGTGGCCAACTGGAAAAGTTGGATGGTTTATCAGATCAGAGATCACAAGTTCAACCACCAGTCAAGATCAAAACTGACTACAGTTGAAACTAGAAGTCCGGACACAATTAGAGCAATAAATGCTCATTGGTTAATGCACTCCTTATTGTAGAAGAATGAAGTACAGTGGAGCCCACTTAATTGGATATCTCTTAATTGTATATCCCTGTTAATTGAATATAATTTTCAAACACAAAACCATTTACCGTACCTTTAGTACAAATTTGATCTGTTAATTGCATATGGGTTGTAGAGTAAACTCCTGTTAATTGTATATACATTTTTGTAATGTCGGAAAAATTACTGTGACACTCTCCAAATCCCCTTATTTATCAATCTTTTTGGCCTCACTACATCCAATACAGGCATTTATTCTATTATATCTCGTTTGACAGAGCTCTATGAGCTCTGTCAAACAAGATAAAATAGAATAAATGCTCAGTTTACCTCCATAACACAGGAAACTGACCAAATCCCTGTTAATTGTATACTCCTGTTAATTGAATATTTTTCACTGGCAAAATGGATATTCAGTTAAGAGGATTCTACTGTAGTCTGAAATACACAAGAGTGTTTGTGCTGTGCAATGCAAGACTGCAATATGTGGAGCGAAGATTACTAGTAAATCGATGCGGGATAGATTTTTAACTACGTAATTATTTACAAATTCTGAGAACAAAACAAAAGAAGAACTTGCACACTTTCATCTCATGGACCACTGGGTTACACCCGGTGGCCAATTTGATGAAAGTTAGCAAGTGTTTCTTGAGCTGTTATGAACAATTATAAATACTTTTTGAGTGGAGAATATATGGTGCTGCGATTAAGTTGTAATCCACTTTCTTCATTCTGTATACAGTACAGTTGCTGTGGACTGCTTGTAATACATACATGGGCAGTGATGTCCACGTATGCATTTACCAGGTAATAAAAATCATCATCAGCATAATTTTAATTAATGAAGCAATGGGTTGTACCCAGTGCTTCATTAATTCCATTTTTGATAATTATTCCAATAATTAGTGTTTGGAATCTAATATTATTGCATCTGTGAAAATACTATTATTATTATTTATTGGTGTCACATATTTTTGCACAATGTCTAAACATGACAACAGTTTTACGGGTGGAGGAAGCCAGAATACCCAGAGAGAACCAGCAAGCAACTGTCAGCTCCCCAACATACTAACTCCACACAAGCAGGGTTAGCACTAATTGAAGACAGGTGCACCATCGACATGTAGTATGCCTTAGCACACAATGCCACCATGCCCCCACATGGGCAATGGGGGTGAAGTGTCTTGCCTAAGGACACAATGTGATTGACGCAGGTGCGATTCAAACCGAGGACCTCTCGGCTTGCAGTCTGCACCTCTACCTACTGAGCCACCATGCCACCATGTGGAAATACTGCCCAAAATGTTGAAAGTGACCAGTTCACGGCGACCGGACTGTATGCAGTCAAATTTTAATATCTATTTACATCATTACATATATATGTATCCCAAAAGAGGTTAGTACTGATGTTAACGATCTCTATTTACTAGTAGGAATGGGGCACACTGTTTTTCTTTTGAAATTGAATTATGCTAATGGGGCAGTTTGAGTCTGATAGGGGAAAAAGTGCACTAACTCAATGTGCTATTACTTCAAAATAGTGCAAAATACAATGGCAGGTCTTCTAGTTTCATCTGTACCTTAGGTGACTGCTTGAAATTTAACAAAATGAATTTTGGGGTTGACTGGTCAAGTGCTAAAAGACACTAAAACTGGGTAGAGATGGGTGGTTTTGAAATTTTGAGTTCAGTATCAATTTTGGTATTTTTAAGGGGGTATACTTTGTATCCGTTCAGTATTTGTTATCTGACTTGACTGAGATTTGCTGATAGTACCAAAGGGGAATTCACATCAGGAAAATACAGAATAAATTGTTCTTGTATCATTCTACCACAGCTCCACAAATGCCACCACCAATGAGCTCAATGGTGGCATTCTTTCAAGAACACAAGTCATATCTACAGTAATTCTGTGACTTTTTCTAACCACACCTTAACCTTTAAAGGCCTATTTGAGGCATTTGCAATCTCAGAGCATGCCCCTTACCATGCCATCTTCAGGAGATCCTGCTGACAATACACAAATCACCTGGGTAGTGATTTCTAGTCAAGTCTTGGCTGCCTTTAACCCCCTGCACACTGAGGCCAAAATATCCAGAGTTCAGAGAGCAAATTTTTCCCATAATGCACCTGGAAATTTAACCAATTCAATCTTGTTTGACAGAGCTCATTGAGCTCTGTCAAAAAAGATTGAATTGGTTAAATTCCCAGTTGTATTATGGGAAAAATTGCTACTTGAAATTTGGATATTTTGACATCAGAGAGAAGGGAGTTAAAGTCAACCAAGACTTGGCTAGAAATCACTGTTAAGCAGCTGAACATGTACAGGTTGTAGTCTAGAGAGAATTCAGGACAATTGCCCGGGCTCCTGAGGGTTAACAAAACTGAAAATAAAATCAGCCACTTCTTTTATAATGAAAGTGTCAATGACACTGTAGCTTAACTTGTGTGTTGTGTTTGATGAAAAGGATAATGTTCAATGTTTATGAAAGGATTATGAAATAAGACAAGAATTGTGATAATTGGGAATATGTTCATTTCTGTCTGTTTCCTGTGTGCTATGTTTATGATAAAAATAATATGAGGTGTACACTGTACTAAAGAGCTGAGGGGTGGGTTAATATGACCTCACAGTTAATGTATGTGGCTCTCACAGTTAACGTATATCAACAAAAGTTACCAAGTTACAGTGAAATTTAAAATCCCCTCATAAATATGGCCTGTAGACTGTGCTAAAGGTTTTCGAGCTTCGGGCCCCTGTATCCGTCAGTTTCCCAATTGCGTCCAAAGGGGACGTTCTCATCTAGACATTATATGAAGTCAATCTACCAAGTTACAATGAAATCCCTTAATAAATATGACCTGTAGACTGTGCTAAAGGTTTTTGGGCTTTGGGCTCTGGCAGCCATCATGGTTGAATGATCGCAACCAAAAGGGGACATTCTCATCTGGACACTATTTAGAGTCATCCTACCAAGCTACAATGAAATCCCTTCATAATTATGACCTGTAGACTGTTCTAAAGGTTTTCGGGCTTTGGGCCCCTGAAGCCGTCACAGTTGCCCAATCGTGTCCAAAAGGGGACGTTCTCATCTAGACATTATACGAAGTCAACCTAGCAAGTTACAATGAAATCCCTTCATAAATATGACCTGTAGACTGTGCTAAAGGTTTTCGGGCTTCGGGCTCAGGCAGCCATCATGGTTGAATGATCGCAACCAAAGGGGACAATCTCATCTGGGCATCATCTGGAGTGATCCTGCGAAGTTACAATGAAATCCCTTCATAAATATGACCTGTAGACTGTACTCAAGGTTTTCGGGCATCGGGCACCTGTAGCCATCACAGCTGACCAATCACGACCAAAAGGGGATGTCATCATCTAGGCATTATATGGAGTCAACCTAACAGGTTACAATGAAATCCTTCTATACATATAACCTTTTGCCTATGCTAAAGGTTTTTGGGCTCGGGCACCCGTCAAGGCTGAATGATCACGGCCAAAATGGGACGTTCTCATCTAGACATTATTTGGAGCCATCCTACCAAGTTACAATGAAATCCCTTCATAAATATGACCTGTGGACAGTGCAAAAGGTTTTCGGGCTTCGGGCACCTTTAGCCGTCAAAGTTGCCCAATCATGTCCAAAAGGGGACGTTCTCATCTAGACATTATATGAAGTCAACCTACCAAGTTACAATGAAATTCCTTCATAAATATGACCTGTAGACTGTGCTTAAGGTTTTCGGGCTTCGGGCTCGGGCAGCCATCATGGTTGAATGATCGCAACCAAAGGGGACAATCTCATCTGGGCATCATCTGGAGTGATCCTACGAAGTTACAATGAAATCCCTTCATAAATATGACCTGTAGACTGTGTTCAAGGTTTTTGGGCTTCGGGCACTTGTAGCCATCACAGCTGACCAATCACGACCAAAAGGAGATGTCATCATCTAGGCATTATATGGAGTTAACCTAACAGGTTACAATGAAATCCTTCCATAAATATGACCTTTTGCCTATGCTAAAGGTTTTTGGGCCCGGGCACCCATCAAGGCTGCATGATCGCGATCAAAATGGGACGTTCTCATCTAGACATTATTTGGAGTCATCCTACCAAGTTACAATGAAATCCCTTCATAAATATGACCTCTAGACTGTGCTAAAGGTTTTCGGGCTTTGGGCTCCTGTAGCCGTCACAGTTGCCCAATCATGCCCAAATGGTGACTTTCTCATCTAGACATTGTATGAAGTCAACCCACCAAATTACAATGAAATTCCTCAATAAATATGACCTGTAGACTGTGGTAAAGGTTTTCGGGTTTTGGGCTCGGGCAGTCGTCATGGTTGGCAGATCATGCCCAAATGGGGAAATTCTCATCTAGACATTATAAGGAGTCATCCTACCAAGTTACAATGAAATCCCTCCACATTAAACATGACCTGCAGACTGTGCTAAAAGTTTTTGGGTTTCGGGCTTGGGCAGCCATCACGGTTGATAGATCATGCCCAAGAGGGGACGTTCTCATCTAGGCATTATACAGAGGCATCCTACCAAGTTACAATGAAATCCTTTCATAAATACGACCTGTAGACTGTGCTAATGGTTTTCGGGTTTTGGGCTCTGGCAGCCATACCGGTTGCCCGATCGCGACCAAAAGGGGACGTTCTCATCTAGACATGACCCCAAACCTGCATATGAAGTTTTGTGACGATCAGACAAGAACTGCGGGGTGTAGCCCGTGCTAAAGGAAAATGTGAACAGACGTCACATACTCACAGACTAACAGACTCACAGACTAACAGACTCACAGACTAACAGACTTCCGCATGCGTGATGGCAATAGCTTATCTTGACTATGTCAAGTTAAGCTAAAAATGAACCCTTCAGCTGCTGGCAAGTCTCAACAAGGCCTTATTGATAGTGAATGCAGGAAAATTTGAAAATTCAGACGGTTTCAGTATTCAGTGATTGGTTCTGTTTGGTTTTTCGATATCCCATCTCTAGAGTTGGGTGATTTTGATTTTTCAGATTCAGTTTCGGTTTCGTTTCAGGAAAAAACCTGGTTTGGTACAGCTTTTTTGTATTAAGAACATATAGTAAACAATACTTTAGGCTCTGTAACTTGGAAAAAAGACCCACGATAGTTTATATGACACCAATCACCACAAAAAGTACTGTATGTACATGTAGGTGCCTCAATTGGGTTCAGCCCAACTTCTCTTTGATCATTCTTAGGAGTTCTATGGGGTCAGTTGCTAAGCCTAACAAATTTTCAAACCCCTCGTAAAAAGGTTGAATAATTTTCAGGTTGCTGTATCAATTTTCTTTCTAGAATGAACAAAACTGCTGTTCATGTCAAACACGTAAAGTCACAGAAATTTGCCATCTTCATTTTCTTGACTTTTTCTAAAATCAAGCCTGAATTGTTGTGAAGCAGCTATGGCTTGATTTGAAAACAAATAAATAAAACACTCAGCCATTGGAACGTCTTCAACTGAAATGTTCAAGGGCAAGTTAAACAGTAATTAAACCCAACAGTATGGGAACACAGTACAACAAACCTTAGAAATTTAAGCCACATCACATGACACCTTCGTGTAATTAGCTGAATCAATCTATGCAAATGCAGTGAAGGGTAAAATGTTTTAGTCTAGAAAATAATTTTTAAAAAACTGATTTCATGTACATGTACAAACTTAATTTAGGTTGTATATAATGTGTTTGGTGATTGAATTGCATTAAAAAAATCACAGCTATATTGGCAAAAGTTTATTACGATTCAACACTTTAGTTCCCAGTTATTTTGAGAAGCCCACATCACATACACATATACAGAGAAAGCACATCAGGATGGGGAGGGGGAGTGGGGGGCAGGGCAGGGGAGTGTCAGACCCTGGGAAAAGGGCATTAACTCACACTAGCAACCATTGGTCTACCTATTACACCTCTTGGGTTTAATGTTTTCTGTTTTCACATCAGGGGCTCCAGACCTGGTGGGTCAGACAGGGTTTCTATTACTAAGATGAGATAGCAGACATACGATTTAGCTTTGCTACTATTTCATAGATAGAATTTGAAATAAAGGAATATTGCCTTACGATAGTGTAGTTCTGGTTTAGTGACTACGTAGAATCTTAATTATTTACATACTTGTTGAAAAATTTTGAAAAATTATGAAAGAATAGAATCAAATGGTACTATTAAACCTCAAATCTTGACAATAAGGGTTGTCACATTCTACGTTATTTGTATAATGAGAAATGAATTTTTGTGTTAGCAATCTTTTGAATATTTCTCTGTTTCTGACAGTTCTTATTTCTGGGACCAACACATTCCATGACTTAGGGAACGCATGGATTGGAAGCCTTTCTAGTGCTCTAGTACGGGTTCTACTAATGTGTAGCAATTCTGATTGTTTTGTAGTTCTTTGTGAGGTGTGCCCTGTTTGTGTAAAGAAGGAATGGAATGACGAAGGAAGTTTCCCCTTTTCCCAATCGAATATGAAGAGGCAGGCTTAGAGTGTGAACATATCGTTAATTTTGAGTATTTTATCTTTGGCAAACAGGGCATCAGTATGAGCATTATATCTAGAATTATTAATAATACGAACTGAATGTGTCTGCATGATAAGGATTTTTCTAATTGCTCATGCATTACCCCATATTTGGATTCCATATAATAAATGAATGTGGATAAGGGGAAAATATAGCGTTTTCATAGTCGTAGGCGGCAAGAATTTTTTCACCTCGTTTAAAGCGTAATTTATCCATCCTATTTTAGAGCGCACTTGTGAGATGTGAGCACTGTGTGAAAGATTATCGTCAATGTTAATGCTAAGGAATTTCAGTGATTTTTCTGTTTCATTTTGTCCTACTTGTTTTATATTTTTGTCATGTATCTGCATGTTTAGATTTTCTATGCCTCTCGTAATACGCTGTTGGGTTTATAACAACATACTTAGTTTTACTTGCATTCAAAACAAGCCAGTTAGCTGACTCAGATGATCACCAATCGCTCAGTTTCTTTAGTTCTCCATTTATGAATATTGCTAAAATACTTGCATTAGAACCACATGGGAATTTGTTTTCAAGGGGAATTAAGAAACATGCAAAGATTAAGAAATTTTATATTCAAATTGAACAGAGAACATGAAGCCTGATACCTTAGCAACTGCATGTGTACTGCAAATAAGTTTTATAACAAACAGTCAATGGAATCATGTCCACCACAGTCTCTGTAGTCGCTATTAAATACACTGCTCTTGCACTATTAACCATTTACCTAACATGAAAAGCAGACGACACTTGCAAAAAAAGTTCTTGAATAACTAATGTTTTTCATTTTTTGTCTCAAAAACATAGGTTATGACCCCTCGTTGGAACGAGCTCAATGAGCTCGTTCCAACGAGGGGTCATAACCTATGTTTTTGAGACAAAAAATGAAAATATTCTGAAAATTAATTGGCCATTTTTGAGAATAGCGCTGGCCGGTTTTGGCCATTATGTTGGGTAAAGGGTTAAAGAAGAACTTGCCATTTGCGTTCGAATTCAGACACTTTCTACGCTTCATTAGGTAAAGCAATTTAAATTTAATGCATATTTTGGTGGTGTCCTGGACTGGGTTGTTATAACACCTCGGAAAACCAATGGTTTTCTGAGGGCTTATAACTACTCAGTTCAGGACATCAGTTACGCATTAAAGTTTTGTTTGAGTGGGGATTGAGAAAATGGGAAATATGGGGTTGGGAATGCCAGTGGAAAAGGGTCCCATTATTCGACTCCTCTAGAAGCCTAATGGAATCTCTGCAATTTAAAAGATTCCATTTTGAAAGCTTTAGTAATATGGACTGGCTATCCATGTTATTCAGTTTTACCATGTCCATCTCACAAGTGCATGGTTTGAAGTGGGAAGACAGCCAAGTCAATCACAACTAGTAATCAAAGGTAATGAAACAGTAATTAATTTGATGAACAGTATGTTTAACTTCACAGGTGCATTCAATAAACTTACATTCTTTACTGGTGTTTATGTCTATACTGGAATCAATCAGACATGTATAATAAATACTAAAGATGAATAGCAGGTACAATTCTTGTGGGTGTTTGTTCTGAGGTTGACCACTCAAGTCTGTATGTAATATAGACCTGGAACTTAACTGAGCATCCCCTGAAATGTTTCATGACAGTGAAGTTGCTGTTACTGATTAGTATGTTTTAATTAATGATTGCTCTGTCTTTCAGTACATTTCATCTAGTGTAACATGATGTGTCTGGTTGATAGCGTACCCCAAACACATCCCCTCGTCCACATGCTTCCCACGAATGTCACAAAAAACACTATCATCCACATGCAATATCTGAGTATAAAAAAAGAAAATTTGGCACTTTTTTTATCAATAAATGTTGCCATGGAAAGGAGGAGACTGTCAGAGGCACTAAGATAGCAAATCATTGGCATGCATGCAACAGGCATGTCATTCAAAGCTAAGGAAACTTGGCTATAGGCTCCCGCATTGTGTCCTTGGGCAAGGCACTTAACCCTGATTGTCCACATGGGGGCACGATGATGCCGTGTACTAAGGCATATGTTAAAGTGTGGTGTTCCTCAGGGCTCAGTTCTTGGACCACTCTTGTTTACTCTGTACAATTTTTCTCTTGGTCGCCTTCTTAAAAAGCATGGCATATCATATCATCTGTATGCAGACGACACCCAACTGTACATTACATTCAACCCATCTGTTCCAAGTGACTCCTTCACCACAGTCAATAACATGGAAACTTGCATAAATCTTGTGCGGGAATGGACGATAGACTTTAAACTGAAAATGAATGACTCTAAAACTGAATTCTTAGTGATAACCGGGTTTCGCATGCCTACACCCTCTGTTACATCAATTCTGGTCGAAAACAACAACACTATGAAAAGTGAATCGACCAGGAATATTGGACTGATTATGGATTCAAATTTAAAACTAGACATCCATATCAATAAAATATGTCAAAAAGCTACTGGCAGCTTCGTAATGTTGGAAGGCTGCAACCTTATCTTAACCAGTCAGCACTTGAAAAACTTGTGCACTCCTTCATCACCTCACAACTAGACTATTGTAATTCAGTGTTAGTGGAGCTGTCCCAGTGCCTGATTCAGAAGCTTCAAAAAGTTCAGAACACTGCTGCTAGGATAATTACTGGTACTAAACGCTCTGAACACATAACACCTGTTTTAAGACAATTACATTGGCTTACAGTTAAACAGAGGATTGATTTCAAAATATTGATCTTAGTGTTGAAATGTATCCACAAACTGGCTCCAGTTTACCTGCAAGAGGTCCTCACTGTATATAAACCAACGCGCAGTCTCCGATCTAAAAACCAAATTCAACTAGTTGTGCCTTTTAGCAGATCTAATCAGGCTCATGATCATGTGTTCTCCATCATGGGTCCCACATTGTGGAATTCCCTGCCAATTAGTGTCAGAACTTCAGAAACTCTCGATGTCTTCAAAAGAAATCTTAAAACTTTCCTATTTACTGAAGCATTCTCCTAAACCTCTCGAAGAGGCAACCAAAACAGATGTGACTCTTCATTTCAGAAAAGAGTATTTATTTCTGTCAAGCGTTTTAGAGCACTATTTGTGGTTTTACGCTCTAGAAAATCAATTATTATTATTATACTGCACGTCGATGGTGCGCATGTCTTCAACCAATCTAACCCTGCCTGTGCTGCAGTGCGGAGTTACGATGTTGGGGAGCTGGCAGCTGCTCATCGTTGCTCGGTGGTTCTCGCCAGACAAAACATAGGTTATGACTCCTCACTGGAACGAGCTCAACAAGCTTGTTCCAATAAAGGGTCATAACCTATGTTTTTGAGGAAAAAAATGAATATTGGAGATTTTTTAGAATAGTGCTGGCCAGTTTTGATCACTACGTTGGGTAAAGGGTTAAACAGAGGCTGCTTGTTCAAAAACAACAAGAATACATATTAAGTTCAGCTGCCTTGGTTTATCAGACTCTCAGTGTTGGTGAGACAAGTCAAATTATCTCACAAGTTTCCCAGTTGAGCTCATTCCAATGAGGGGTCATAACCTATGTTTTTGAGACAAAAAAAATGGAAAATAAATGCCAATAGGATCACCGATCCAATGTCAAGTTGTGACAGCACAAAAGTGGGTTTAATCATCATCAACTTATCTCGAAACCAGTTGTTTACAATTTACTATGTGAAGGGTCACTGTGACCTTGACCTTTGACTTAATGATTCCAAAATAAATAGGGCTCTTTCTTGCACCAATGCCAACCTACCTATTGTCAGGGACACTTGAGGCCCGGTAAGGCCTGGGCTGACATGGGGTTATTTAGTCCCGCTGATGAAGTTGCGGGAAAATTAGACCAACATGGAGGGTCGGAATCGGAGTGTCACGAACTCGGCGCACTGGGAGCTGAGTTAGACCGATGCCGTGATTCCTTCTCTGCCAAATTGGCCTGAAATAGGTTCGATTTCCATTAGGTGTGATTCCTAATCACTTCAGGCTGTGTAATGGAAAGAATGATTTAAAGTAACAATGATTCTTTTATTTACACATAAAAATAAAGCCGTTTCAATATTTCAATAATCAACAATTCGATTCTTTTCACAGAAAATGGGTTGCTAGGGTTAAATAATTCTCAACAATCATATAGTCATTCTATAGCCCTATACTGGCACTATAGTCTACACACTGGAAATGTTACTACCGTGAGCTCGCCATAAGAGCTTCACAAATCTGAAATGTTATTACCGTGAGCTCGCCATAAGAGCTTCACCTGCTTAGGCTCAAATGTCAACGTCTGCACGTAACTGTACCTCTGGCTGTCGGAGCGTTCCGACCAGCAATGTTTGTCATCTATAAAGCCACCGTACTTCTGATTTGGGTCAGATATTGTCTACTCATACCTTATGTGCCTTTTGAAAGTCCTCCGTGAAAGTCCTATTGAAATATTCACCGTTCCTGGTTGAATTCACGATTCACAAATGCACCTTTTTGTGCTAGGGCGAAATTGTCACTCACACCGATCTCCAGTCGGTATTACGATGCTTCGACAGCAAAACGAACTACTCAAGACGCAATCAGTCTGACGCTTCAAAGGGTTAATACGCACAATACAATTAACCTACACTTCTGACTATTGCAGGCTGATACCTGCTACTCGACAATCTAAACTTTAACGTTTCACCTTGAGTGTTCCTTCTCAACGAATTTGGCACTGTAGCCGTCTATCAACCTTAAGCTAAATCAATCGTGGAATGCCCTCTCTGGCGATTCCAGCCGTTTCAGGGTCCTGTGATCGAAGGTACCCCTATGCCAGGAAACAGAGTCCGCCTGCCCTGGACTTCACCAACGTGTGTGTGACCCCAAGTGTGTGTCTAATGCTCTGCTCCTCAAGGTATATATACTTTTTACCCTAAACTGTCAGGTGGACGGACGCTCATCTGTCCATCTGTCAAAACGGTGGGAGATGACATATATCGAGACAGAATCAATACAAGTCATCTCGCGCGTGACTTAACGGTGATTTCACTTGTCGAGAGAACCGATTCATTTCTGCCAGTCATTGTCATGACAGACATTTCTATCTCTTAGAATCTCGTTTCTCAATTGGCCGTGACGATATCCTACCACCAACCGATTACGTCTCGTAAGACTCGCGACTACTGTATAAATTAAATGAGATGAGACCTTATCCAACATACCGTTTCTCCCCTGGGTCCCTGCGCTGAAGCTGGATATACACCACGTGTGTTTTTTCCATGTCCAGCTTTACAGAGAAGTGAAATTCACATAGGGTTTTCGCCTTGATGCGGAATATCTTTTAAACTTACACTATCTTTATATATGAGGCCCCTTGCCCCTATATTTAGGCTGGCTTTGCCCTGACACCTATTAAGTTTCATGAACGTGGGTGGAACCTTTGACAAATTATCATCTGGAGACCAATTGTTTATGATTTATTATGTTCAAGGTCACTGTGACCTTGACCTTTGACCTAGTGAGTCCAAAATAAATGGTGGTCTTCCTCTCACTGATGCCAACCTACCTATGCAGTTTCATGAACGAGGGTCGAACCATTATCAAGTTATCGTCCGGAAACCAATTATTTTACATATTTACTATGTTGAAGGCCACTGTGACCTTGATCTTTCACGTAGCGAGTCTGAAATAAATAGGGTTCTTCCTCTCACTGATGCCAACCTACCTTTTCATGAACGTGGATCGAACTATTATCAAGTTATCTTCTGGAAACCAATTGTTTTGATTTACTATGTTGTGAGTCACTGTGACCTTGACCTTTGACCTAGTGAGTCCAAAATAAATAGTGTTCTTCCTCTCAAGAAGGCCAACCTACATATGAAGTTTTATGAATGTGGGTTCAACCATAGTCAAGTTATCATCTCAAAACCAATTATTTATTATTTAGTATGTTCAAGGACACTGTGACCTTGACCTTTCACCTAGTGAGTCCAAAATAAATAGGGTTCTTCCTCTCAGCGAGGCCAACCTACCTATGAAGTTTCATAATTCGTCATAACTCAACTAATAATGAAAATTAATTGGCGATTTTTTAGAATAGTGCTAGCTGGTTTTGATCGCTACATTGGGTAAAGGGTTAAAAGGTGCCTGCTTGTTCAAAAACCACAAGAATACATATTAAGTTCAGCTGCCTTGGTTTGTCAGAGTCTCAGTGTTGGTGACACGAGCCAAATCATCTCACAAGGTTCCCACAAAGATTTACAATCAATTCATACACGACTTGTGTAATTCCATTTTTTCACAAACTGTATACACAGACTGAGGAAGATTACTTACAAACAGTAACAGAATTGTGTAGATGATCTTTTTATAACAGATGATGTAAACAGGAAACATGTGCACATACTAATTAAGAAAGAACAAACATTATCCATACTGTTTTTATACTTTACTTCATTCTTCTATAATCCTTCACCAAACGATTCAACTGCATCTGCCCACATAATATACAAAATTGAAAAGCTGAAAAAAACTTATTTTTCTGAATACAATTTCCAGAAAACCCATAGCATGTGACCTCATAGGAACGAGCTCATATTGGAAAAAAACAATATTTGAAATAGAAATTTTTGATTTTATATGCATTGGGTAACGTGTTAACCCTTCTGGCACCCTAACAGCTATTTCCCACTGGAGCTATTCACACAAATCACTGTTTAACCCTTTACCTAACGAAGTGGCTGAATCCGCCCACGTAATATACAAATTCAAATAAAAAGACTTGTAAAAATTCAATGCATAACACACATGCTTTATTTTTATGCTTTCATTTCCATTTCTTTTAAATGATTTAACAAGGATACATTTTTGCTTCTCAATGGCAGTCGACATCCTGTGGCTTTGTATTTGTTTATAAGCAAGTCTTAGCTGCAGACTTGCCTTGGAACAACTGTGAAGGTTTTCATGATTTAACTAAATGAGTTTACCAAGAGACTGGCACTGCATTGCATGCTGTGGGCACCTGTTCTGTGGCAGTAAAAAGTTAACAGAATGGAAATAAGGCCTCATAGGATTACAGTAATACCTGTTTCTGTGTCATGAGAGACCACTATCTTGAGAGACCACTGTAACCTTGCACCATCTGGTTGTTTTACTCTGTAATGAACCTGTCATGAGTGACCACTTGTTTTGAGAGACCAATTTTGCTGGCAAAAAGTGTGGTCTCCCAAGACAGGTTCTACTGTAATTGTAAAGGATATTCTGAGGCACCAAATGCCACCAACACATGTATTTATTTATAAATTTATTAGTGTTCAACCAATTACCAAAAATGGTCGCTGATCGATTACCAGTTATTGGAGCTCACAATAGGCCGATTCTGATGCTGCTTACAATTGTAATACAGTATGTGGAGAGTGGATTGTAACTAAACCACCTGCAGAGTGGAGTTATCACCCAAGTTATAAATTTCAAATTTTGTACATATCGACAAAAAATATAAGCAATGTTTCAGCCAATGGACCTCCGGGTTTAAGCCGGAGATCCATTGGCTGAAACTTTACCTGTGCTTGTTATGCTTTGCAACAAATTTGCAATTATTGCTTGGGTGGAACCTCCACTCTGGGGGTGATTTAGTGACAATACACTCTCCACGTACTGTACTGTGCACTACTAGTCGAGGCTCAACAGCACTACATTAAATTGAACATATTTTACAGTGTTTACAGACTAATGCTTACATGTATAACTGAGCATACTTATGCCAATTGCATACCAATCGTGAGCACTTTGGCAGTACACATGGCTCTCACTCAGAGCCACGTGTACTATCCACGTGCGTGCATCTGGTAATTTTACTTCCACCTGAGTCAATGGAGTGCAAGCTTCACATTTCTGGTATTTACTGCGATTGCCACAAGTATGCTCAATTGTAAGCGTTACATGTCTTTTAACTTGTATATTCCATAAAGGGGCATCTAGAGAGATTAAGAATACACATTGTGGTTGTTTCTCAACTTTACTGAATGGTACCATTGACATCATTTTACACTAACAATTGAACAATTGCAGAAGATAATAAAATGCAGTTTATGAATCATCACAAAATGCATGGCAACAATCAGCTGAACCGATGTTCCAGGAGCTGTTGCCATTGTCATCAGATTGCCCACAATCAGCCGATTGTGGTGGCCGGTTCTGATCATCGGTTGAACACTAATATTTATTGGTGTTTTAGGTCATATATTTCTATAATGGCTAATCATGACTGTAATATGGATACAAAGTCATGTGTAGTGAAATGTTTACACCCATCTTGCCCATTATAGAGGACTTTCACCCCACGCATTGGTGAGGTGATTGGATCCTATTTTAGCAGTAAAACAGAAACACAGCCTGGAGAAACCAAGAAATGGCATTTTGGACAGTCAATATTGCAAAAACATTTCTTCAATGGAGTTGAACTGCATCTGACAAGTCTGTGATGTCCCCCAAATTAACTGGGTGAGGGCTAGATTATTTTTGGTGGCCCGAATTTGTTATTCAAAATTTGTTTCATTACAAATTATTGGAGAATGCCCAAAGGCACTCCACTAAGTTGTAGTAAAACAAATTTATATGAACAAAATATTTGCAGGGATGGATCCAGAGCCGATTTGGTACCTGTTATAGGTATGGGCACCCAAACTCTGGAGTCCAAATCTCCCTAAATTCCTGCCGGAAAATAAAATTCAGCTTTGAAATCTCTCAGTTTGAAGGAATTATTTCTAATATTTAGTAGAAATCTATACCCATACAGTTGATAAAAAGCACTTCAAGACACTATCTAATCATCTGTATTAACTGGTATAGTGCTGGAAGCCCATATTTGGGCTTTATTCTGAAGTGCAGGTAGTAGCCAGGTACTGCAACTTAAAGGCTTCAAATTCAATGGCTGTGCATCTTATTATCTTTGAAGTGATATTATTTAGTCTGTTAAGATTTGCCTTGTTACAATTTATAGGAGAGTGCCTGTGGGCACTCTCCTATAAATTGTAACAAGGCAAAGACATGTGAAAAAATTTTGGTGGCCAAATAAAATTTAGCACTCTACCAGTTAAGACATCTCAATTTATTTGGGGACATCCTGAAATGAAAAACAGGTGTCCTCAAAAAATTCCTGGAACAGTCCCAGATTTGCATTTGACTGAATATGAAACAAACATGAGTAAGGAAAATATTGGCTTTTTTTATTAAGGCCCTGATAGTGGCTTCTAGCATTCAACCAGTTAAACAATTTAAATGCTTGCACACCTGTCACATGAAGATTTAAAACTCTCAGGGAACAGGACATGTTCTGAGCATGGAATAAATCTTCATATTTCACCCAGACAAGGGCAACAAGTGTACAATGTACAACAGGACATATATGTTTCATTGCATGCATGACAAGCAGAAATTACATGTAGATTATCCTACTGAGAGCAACAATGTGCACTGCAGATGTATCAGTTGAGACAATTAATGAACACCACATTTAATATGGAGAACAGAGAACATTATCATAGCATAAGCCTCATGTCTGTATCACCATTATGCCAACAATACTGAGGTGGATATGCATTAATAAAGCACAGCTGTATGATTGTACATGTAACAGTTGTTGTGAGCATGCAGTATTATATTAAAAAAAAATAAAATAATCATGGCTGTTCTGCAAAGCACTTTTAACAGTCTCCATGGTGAATTACTTCTTAATCAAAAAACTCATAAAGACAAAAAAATTTGAAGGGAAAGTCCTATATTTCTAGCAATATGGTTTAACCCTTAAATTCTCAGATTAAATTTATGATAACTATTGTACAGCTGCAGATGATTTAACAGTGTTTTTACATCATTGTTGGCTGCCTGAACAGGCAGCCAACAATGATGTAAAACAATGTCAAGATATATGTAATTGCAACCTACAGCAGGGACACAGCTAGAAGGTGTTCAATGAGGGGATGTAGGTCTATGAAAATTATACTCGGGATGGATACTTAAAGGGGGTGTCCACTACCTTACCCCCCCCTCCACCACCCCCTCCCCAGGGAAAGTTATTCAAAATGTTGACTCCAAGTGACTGTACTGGTAGGTTTTAGGGTATTCTGAGAATATTTCCATGTTGTTTAAATGACTGCAGCTAAATATCTCTGTACATAATTTCAGGTTTTAAGACGTACTGCACAAAATGACAATTTCTTGTGGTACTGTAGTCTGTGAGTAGGCCCTATCTGCCTTCCTTAGGCATATTTATTATTATTATTATTTATTGGTGTTTAAGGTCACATATTTTTGCACAATGGTAATCATGACCACAACATGAGTATCAAATCAAGACCAGGGGTGAGTATTAATAAACCATGTTGCCCATTTTAGATAGGGTTTGCACCTCCCAAGCATTGGGGACTGGGTCCTATTTTACCAGGAAAACAGAGCCTTTTTACAACAGTGAACAAGCACTGCTTCACTTTCCGGGTTCCCGTGGGGAACATTAGGCATTGTGTCAATTACATGAAGGTACAAGTATGGAGAATGCTAAAAAAAATCAGTATTCAACCAATAATTTATTAATTAATCATCTCTATTATGAGGTCGTGTTGAGCAGTGAGCACACTAATCTTGAAATGAACTCAATGACTAACAACCATTTATTATGCTTACAAAGCATGAGTAATGAGCTAACGAACTAACTCAGCCATATGTCACAATATGTGCGAGATATTAATTCAACAATACAAATAAAAATTTTCAGTCTGGCTGAGAGTACTTTCATGCGAGTACAGAGCCAAAGAAAACTGTGCACAATTTTGGTAGTGACTTTAAAAAATCCAGGACGCAGCTTCACATTTTGAGTCCTAATACAAACTGCAGTCTGTGAGTGCATTCCATACAGAAAAGTGAACAAAATGTGTAACACGACCACAGTTGTGAAATCAACCTTGGAGTCGCCGATTAGTCAAAAAAGTGTGCGTTGTTCGATTAGACTTCTGTCTCTGGGAGTCAGCAGTTGGAATTTTCATGGAAATGTAATATCACATTTGGAAAAAAACTCGGTTACAACAATGCGTTGAATTTCCAGTTGTTGGAATTTTTGCCTGAAATTTCCAACTATCTTGATTTTTGGACAAATAGTGGGGGTGGGGTTGGGGGGGGAAGAGACACCTCCACACCCCCTCTAGCTACATCCCTGCCTACAAGTAGAGTAGGCCTTTATTTTGGGCACATCTCTTTTTGAGCTTTAAATGTGCCCAAAATAAAGCAAGTTTACACAACATAAGAACAAAAGAAAAAAAACACTTGCAGCTCAAAAATTCAAAATACATTTAACCGAGACAAATCAAAGACATGCAGTATTTTAGCATGTTTCCTATTTTGGGCACAACTTTTACCACCTTGAATTTGGAGTTATCTAAAGGCCTTCAGTAGAGTTCTCAAGAGAGAATACACTTGGGGCAACTTTAATTTTCAAAGCAATGTAAAAGTGGTAGTTTGTGGGTGTATGGGGACTAAAGGGTAGGGTTGCATGGTATATCGATAAATCGATACATACCGGTAATCAAACCAGTATCGATTGAATACCGGTGTAATTGAAAAATATCAGTTTATCGTCATTATTTATTTACCCACAATTCAATTTTCAAGAAGTCCTGAGTTTTTTAGCTGTAGTCCCAAATGAATAATATTATCCCTGTACCTAATGAATATGGCCGTATCTTTCCGGGTAATACACAAATTGTGCAGTTGAGCAAATATTATTTTTCTAAAAATTTCAACAAAACCATAGCATGTGACCCCACATTGGAACGAGCTTGACAAGCTCATTCCAATGAAGGGTCACTTGATATGGTTTTGTTGAAATCTTTTGAAAAATTCAAAAAACTAATATTTAAAAAAAGAAATTTTGATATCGTCTGCATTGGATAAAGGGTTATTCGAACTGTATCATCAAGGCATGCTGATTTGTTCTGACTGTGATGGCTCAAATCCTGATTACGGTACATACGTTCAGATATCTCAAGTCTTTCGATATACACATGTACCGGTATATGGCAGTATTTTTTTGTGCTCAAGGTTTTCGGGCTTCGGACCCCTGCAGCTATAACAGTTGACCAATCGCGACCGAAATGGGACGTTCTCATCTACACATTATATGGAGTCATCCTACTAAGTTACAATGAAATCCCTCCATAAATACAATCTGTAGATTGTGCTAAAGGTTTTCGGGTTTTGGGCTCAGGCATCCATCACGGTTGACAGATTGCAACCAAATGGGGAAGTTCTCATCTAAACATCACACAGAATCATTCTACCAATTTACAATGAAATCCTTCAATATTAAATACAACCTGTAGACTGTGCTAAAAGTTTGTGGGTTTTGGGCTTGGGCAGCTGTCACAGTTGACAGATCATGACCAAAAGGGGATGTTCTCATCTCAACATTATACAGAGCAATCCTACCAAGTTACAATGAAATCCCTTCATAAATACGACTTGTAGACTATGCTAAAGTTTGTTTTGGTTTGGGGCACAGGCAGCCATTATGATTGACCGATCACAACCAAAATGGGGACGTTCTCATCTAGACATGATCTCAAAATTGCATATGAAATTTTGTGATGATCGGACAAGAGCTACAGGGTTAGTCTGCGGTAAAGGAAAATGTGAAAAGACTCAGACTTCAGCATGCATGATGGCAACAACTTATCCTCACTTTGTCAAGTTAAGCCAAAAATGAAAATTTCTAGTTATTTGTCTGTTTTATCAGGGTTTAACACTTTCAACAGCCAGGGTCACTTTGTGTAAGACTTTTGAGAAGCAGGAATGTCCAGAAAGAACCACCGAGGAACATTCAGGCACTTTTTTTCCATATCGGTGAGCTCTGGCGTGGATGAGTCCTAAGGCAAAAGTGAACTAGATATCACAGAGATGGAATCCATCTTTGCGGGCCCCGCAGCAACTAACTGATGTAAGGTATAAACTGATGTGAACCGTAATACCAAAAATTGAAAATATTTCAAGCAATAGGTAAAATCTGATTAAAATCCCTTCCCAGACACGAACTTGTCAGAAAAAACCCAAATTCTGAATAATTTGACCTTGAGGTCAAACTTCAAGGTCAAAGCATGGCAACCTTGGTACTCGACATGTTGTCTTGAGATAATCTATCCACATACCAAATATCAAAACCCTATCTATTAAGGGAAAAAAGTTACAGCCCGGACACGAACTTGTCAGAAAAGAACCCCGAATTCGGAATAATTTGACCTTGAGGTCAAAGTTCAAGGTCAAAGCATGGCAACCGTGGTATGAGACACATCGTCTTGAGATAATCTACACACATACCAAATATCAAAACCCTATCTATTAAGGGAAAAAAGTTACAGCTCGGACACGAACTTGTCAGAAAAGAACCCCGAAAACGGAATAATTTGACCTTGAAGTCAAAGTTCAAGGTCAAAGCATGGCAACCTTGGTACGCGACACATCGTCTTGAGATAATATACCCACATGTCAAATATCAAAACCTTATCTATTAAGAGAGAAAGATTACAGCCAGGACGCACGGACAGAGCGACCACTATAGGGCGTCCAAAAGGTCTTCAAAATATTTAGACCCTCTAGGAATTCAGTCACATGTGGTACATTCCTCGTTGGTGAAATGCGATACTTCAGAAAAACTCTTTACTTTGTCATTTGTGATAAATTAGTTCAATTTAAATATGCAGAAGGCCTCGAGTTCAAGCTCAATGGTTTAAAAATTGAAAAACATTCCTTTGGGGAGACCCCCCCCCCAACCCCCCCCCCCCCCCCCGCCCCCCCAACCCCCCCCCCCCCCCCACCACCACACACACACACACCATTGAGCAATCACCCTTCAGATAAAACTATCTTCTATGCACCTGAGCTGAATCAGCTTGTTCGGCAGAACCTTGCTAAGTGAACACTGGTAACCGCACTGCTAGTAAATATTATTCAATTAACTGGAATATTCATTAACAGGGATATGGTCATCTTACTGTATTCTTGAGATAAACTGAGCATTTATTCTATTACCCTGTATACTTTCTTTGACAAAGCTCATTGAGCTCTGTCAAACAAGATATAATAGATTAAATTCCTGCATTGGATGTACTGAAGCCAAATAGGGCTATAAACAAAGGGAATTCAGTGATTGCCAGGGTAATTTCTCTATCATACAGTTTTTTCTTCAATTCAACAGATTTACTCTGTAACCTAAATTATAGCTGCCATGAGCTGACCAATTTCTATGGGTGGGCAATATTTGCACAGATGTAGTAATATTAGATTCCAAATACTACAGTTAAAACTAGAAGTCCTGTCACGAATTGTGCGCTTATCTCTTCTTAATTGTGTGTAGGAATTGTGCACAATTTCCATATTGAATGGCATCCAAAGCACGTCAGATTCCTGTGGTTACGCATAGCAAGCACAAGCAATGTTTCTGCCACTGGACCTCAAGGTTACCCTGGGGTCCATTGGCTGAATAATTGCTTGTGCGCAGGCCATATGATAGCCTTACTATGGTTATAACACACAGATTAATGCGCAGATCAATGCGCTATTTGTGCACATTTCATGACAGGACTTCTAGTTTTAACCCTAATTATAGGAATAATCATCAAAAATTTAATTAAAATTTTGCTGATAATTTTTTTTTACCTGGTAAATGCATGTGTGGACATCACTGACCACACGTGGATTATGACCAGTCCACAATGACTGTACTGTATATGCAATTTAACAGATCAAATTTGCACTGAAGTAAATGGATTGGTGTTTAGGAGATATATATATTCAGTTTACAGGGTTATTCAATTAATGAAGGGTAACAGATTTTGATCTGTACTTCAGTTTTGAATGGCATTTTGTGTGAAGAACATTGAGTGAACTTGGATAACCTGTTCATTAAAGAGTAAGCATGTTTGCCAACATGACGTAGACCTTAAAATTTGTCAAGATTCACGAGAATCAGTTTTGATTCTCGTGAACTCCTGTTGCAAGGAGTCAGTTTTCATAAATATTTAGAATTTGTGAGTACTGTTATGCCTCTTTGACTGCAACATGTACCTGTGCCATAGTAAATTGCTAACGTCATATTTATATACATGTATTTAATAAGAGTTCAACCCATAAAGACCTAGAAAACATATTTTCTGTTGATTGCGTTGAAGGCTGACATATGCATTTCTTGTGCATATATGCATTGGTAACTTTTGTGATGGAATGGTGCTTTTAACCTACAGTGATAACGTGATTCAAATCGGGTTAGTTTAGTGATAAGAATACAGGTTAGTCGTGATTTTTCCTGCTCTTTTATCTTTTTTCAAGTTTGTTCATGTGTGTGGATTTTTTTGAAAGATTAGTGGACCAAGAGACTACACGCAATATACGCCTACAAAAAACTGTTGGTGTCTCGGTTGAGAAATATTTCGCTCACTATGCGATATTTAATTCCGATGATTTCACAGCTGGTAGAATGGACATGGTAGCACAAGCAGAGGATATGTAACTAATCTTTTTCACAACAAAACATGGTTGCATCCAGTGATTGTTTGTTGGGAACTGTTCCGGTGTTTCGCTGGATCTCCAGTGATTTTTTAAAAATGCATAAATGCGTCGGCTGTCAGGTGACTGAGATGGGATATACTTGATGCATACTGTATTTAAGAGGGTTTAAATCTTGGTACCCAGTTTCAAATTTGGTGAGTTTCTTGACACACATGTACGTGTGGAAACACATGTTCCAACATACAGGATTTGGTGGTCTTGCTGATGGAAATTACAAAACCATGGCAGTGGTGTCTAGTGAAATCCTGTCTGCCTATATTGGCAGCCACAATTTCTCTAGACACCACTGCTAGATGAGTTTTGTTACCTTATCTATGAGTGGGCAAAGATTAAGAACTCTCCTGGCTTTTTAAACCATTTTAGAACATACAACAAGAATCAAACAAACATTTAGTGCGAATCAAAGTTGATTTTCACAGTTTTGCTTGCGAGAATCATTTGCCCGAATCGATTCTGATTCTTGCATGAAGTTTAAGGCCCTTTGATGGAAAACAACCATTAGTTGAAGAGTTACAGGACTGTGAATGTGAAAGAGGTTTTATTTCTTGAAAAGATTGCGATCACATCACCACACACTTAACACCATTGGCTTAAGTAGTCATAAATGATATAAATGAAATGGTGTGAAATCATGACCGAATAGGGAAAAACATTTGAATATATCGTCGTACACTCAATGTTCTCGCAGTGAGGATTATTCACTGGTATGGGCATAAAAGGGAAAAGATAATGTCTGCTTTTGTGATCAATGTACTGTAATTAATTTGGCTGGAAGAGACAACACTTGTAAAAAAATTACTGAAAAATCAAACAAGAGGGGTGTGTCCATCCCCATTAGCTCACCAAGTTGACACCGATGCATGGCATGCAATAAACCTAAGCTTATTACAAATCTACAAAAAATGTCCAGCCATGTACATGTATAGCCAAACAGGTCAGAAATTTTGTAAGTCCACAGTGAAAAAAAAGTCTAACATTGCATTGAAAAAGTCCAAAATCTCCAAAAAATATCCAGCTAAGGGTTAATGTCATCTTATATTGATGCACTTAACCTTTATGAAATATAAAAGCCACAGCATACCAGTGGTAGCCTCCACTCATGTATAGCAAAACAGGTCAGAAATTTTCTAAGTCCACACTGACCAAAAAGTCTTAACATTGCAAAAACACTAAAAATCGATAAAATGTCACTGGTTAAGGGTCTGTGGGTAATAATGTAAGCCGTAGAAACAGTATGAGGTGCATAGTAACAGGGCTGAAAGTCAAAGTGGACTTGTACAATAACTTTAATGCAAGTGTTGACTCCGATGCAATGTGGGTCATGACATAGTTCACACAACTTCGTTGGTGAGCTAAAAATAGTACTTTTTTCTTCATATGCTTCTCACAAATTGCAATGAGCTCAATGAGTGGGTCATAAGCTAAAGCTTTGTTTTTGATGTGAAAATTGAAAACAATAATGGCATTTGCACAGCGATTCTAGTGAACATCGCTGACAAGACATGTAAATTGCATTTGAAACCAGTTGCATAACCAGGATTCTATAATGTGGGGTGCCTAGCCCAATTTTTGGTGGAGGGGGGGAAACATGATGTTTGGAAGGTGTTGTGGGGAGTTTAGTGGGGGGGGGGGGGGGCTCCCTGAGAAAATATGGAGAAATTCGGTGTTCTGGGAGCGAATCTGAGGTCCCTAGAGAAAAATTGGCAAAATTCAGTGCTCTAGGATCGAATCAAAAGCATTTGTAGAATGTGTAGCCATATTTTGCTGACCATTTTTGCACTGTATGTATGTGAAACTTGTATTTGGACAATGTTTTGTTTGGGGAGCCAGCATAAATTTTAGAGTCCATTTCCCACCCTCCACCTCAAGACTATGCCATGTTGGAGAATGGGTTAAAGGTAAAAATATGACACAATACTTCACATGGCAAGAAACAAGAAAAATTCCTGCAATGTCTTGAAAAATCTCTGGAACACACTAATTTTGATATGCTAACTCTAAATTTAGAAATTTATGTTTCAAATGAATAGTCAGAAAATTATGTTTATATTCTATTGAGCTAATTTAAAGCAAATTTTTCAAGTATTTTTCAAATCAAAAGATTAACTGTATGATTTGGTTTGAATCATCATGTCTGCATAAAAAGTGATACAAGTTCAATCAGTAATATACTTCCATGAAATTCCCAAGTTTAATTAAGGCATTCTTTGTGTTGATAGAATGCTAGAAAATTCTAAAATAATAATTCTATTTCAATACTCTGTCTGTCTGCTGATCAGAAAAGCTACATGTGCTTGTGCATCTGTTCATGTGGGAGTTATGAAAAAATCCTTATGAACAGAAGTAGCAGGCTTGGCAATTTCAGGAGAGCGATTTTTTAGCTCTCCTTACTGCCCTCCTGAAAGGATTAAGGAGAGCGAAAAATTGCCCTCCTGAATATTTTGGTCTGGGATGATTGAGATTACATGTATCATGGTCACATTAAATTTTTGTTGTAAAGCAAAAATGTAATTTAACTTCGAAGTCACATAACATCACGTAATTTCATTTTGAAAATGGTTTAGTGGTAAAAGGTAATGGCTGCAACCATACCCAAACACAGTTGCAATCATTTGAAGCAAAATGGGTCACAGCAATATTTTTTTTCCTGTCAGTTTCAAGTTCAACACTTGACATCACAGTTTGAGGGGTAATTATTCAAGGAATATCGACACTATAATATACTACCATTACTACTATCCTGTCACTTGAAGCACTTGCACCAGGATGGGACTGTAGATTCAAGCAGACCTGTTGTCCAAGAAAGTCATACGCCTACCACTACCACCTTCAACCCCCCTTGGGGGGGTTGAAGGTGGTAGTGTTAGGAGTATGACTTCCTTGGACAACAGGTCTGGGAACACACACAGGTCTTGTCAAGTGTGTGTTCGGTTGTTGAGTGAGACATCTAGATGTCTAAGAGATTTTGCTTTACCTCAGTCAAGTTAATAAAATCACTGATATAATAGTCTGTGGGTTTCAGTTTCAATGAGTTCGTTCAACTGGATACTTAAAATGCTGTGTAAAGCTAATTGCTCTCCTAAGCTGATTGAGGAGAGTGATTTTTTGCCCTTCTGCATTTTTCAGAATGCCAGGCCTGAAGTAGTGATGCAGACTGGACTGCCCTGGACTGGTCCGTTCTGCTAACCACCCCTGGACCATGGTCTGGACCGGGTGCCACTGGACTAGTCCACTATTTTACGTCAAGCCAACTATTGGGAATTTATCGCCTATATATCCCAACATACAATTAGCAACGATGTATTAATGGGTTTAACTGGTAAAGTGCTGAGTTTTTTCTGACAACAAATCAAAGCTCATCATATACTGCTCTATTACATTTAATTGGATAGTGCCTTTAGGCACTATCCAATTAAATGTCAGAGAGCAAGGTATTGTATAAAAAATCTGATTCATATCAGGGACAATATAGACTTCCTGAGGCAGAATGTAGCTCCAGAGAGTTATTGCCTGTCACTTTTAGTAAAGCCCAAAATTGGGCTTCCAGCACTCTACCAGTTAAGAGGTTAATAATCAAATACATGTATTTGATGCCATGAAAACATTCACAATCACATATATAGATGTCATGATCGCCATGCTGCATGTGTCGGCGATTCAGTTAAATGCGGCTTTGTGGGTGGCCGCATGCTTTTGATGTCACCAACTTTTGGCTGTGTGCTTTGATGTTGCCTACTTCTGACTTCTCGTCACTCGCGACATTGTTGGAATACCAAAACAGATACAGGGGTGACTGCAATATTACAAGTTGTGTGAAAACCTCTTGGTTTAAGTTAATGTTGTGTTGTGTATTTATTTGACATCTTTTTTTTGCAAAAAATCCCTATTTTGAGTTATTCCAATCATAAGATGTGGTTTCCTTTTACGCAGTTCCTTTCTTTATTCAACATGTGAAATACCTGAATTTTATTCTACGTTTTTTCTCTGTTCAATAAGGTGTACTGCCTAAAATGGATGTGAAATAAATATAATAGTGTATATTTGCATTACTGCATGGGCTATTGCAGTGTGTCCTGCCACTAACCTGCAACCAGCAACAGTCAATGCTACACACAATCATCAAACAGTGTATATGCACTCTTTGCAAGGCAGTCAATTTTTTTTTTAATATATACATGTAGGTTAACAACTTAGAGAATTCATTAACAGATGAGTGCACCGGTCCACTTTGGACTAGTCCAGGCATGGATACCGGACCAGAATGACCTGGACCATACAAGACTGGACTGGACTGCCTTGACAGTGGACCGGACCATCTTGGGTGGTCCAGTCCAGTCAGCATCACTAATCAGAAGACCTAAAGGACAAAAACTCTACACGCAAAAGGCCCATGCATGGATCAGTGTAATTGGCACCAGGGAAACAGGGGTCACGTTAGAGTTGGGCAGTTTTGAAATTTCAAGTCGTTTCGGTATCGGTATTTTTAGAATGATTTACCTTACCAATAACCATATCAAATGGTATTTGCTGTATACTGTTCAGCTGAGGTTCAACATTTTACAGCTTAGTATTTTCTCTCAGCATCTTTGTTACATCAAATGACCAGTGGTGACTGCCTTTAGAAATACATAGTGCATGGTCTTTTCTTGTCATGAAGTTTGCATAATGTTCTGTTGTGTGTCATTTTATATTTTAGCTAATGTCGGAAATATTTTTCAATATCGAGATTCCCTCGGTACGGTAAATCGGTACTGGATTTTTACTGATACCGAACAGTATTTATGGTATACTGCCCATCTCTAGGGCAAGTACAGCCCCACCCCCCTCATTTTTTTTTCAGAAGAGAGAGTGAGAGGGTTCATTAGACAAACAGTTTCTTTACCAAGAAATTTTACAGCATAATGTCATCACCAGGGGAGAGTTGAGGGTTGGGTTATTATCTCATTATTCAAATGTAGTCACTCAAAACTTGTACATACGTATTTCTCTTTTGGGTTCCCATCTTTGCAATCTTATCAGGAATTAGCAGAAAGCGGGTGCACATGATCTTTACTTTTAAGATGTGACTGAATACAGGGTTCATAAAACATCTTGGGGGAAAAAAATTCAAGGATTTTCAAGAGGAAAGATCCAAAACAGTTTTTCAATTAAGAGCACAAATAAAATCTTAATGAAAACCCATGTACAAATTTGTTAGCTTTGAGTTCACCCTCAAAAACACATTGGTTCAATTGCAGTTACATATCCCATAAAACTGAATGAACTCACTTGGTGCCAAAATTTAACTTGGGGTCCTAATACAGTGGAGCCCACTTAATTGGATATCTCTTAATTGTATATCCCTGTTAATTGAATATAATTTTCAAACACAAAACCATTTACCATACCTTCAGTACAAATTTGATCTGTTAATTGAATATGGGTTGTAGAGTAAACTCCATATTTGTAATATGTCGAAAAAATTACTGTGACACGCACCAGATTCCCCTTATTTATCAACCTTTTTGGCCTCACTACATCCAATACAGGCATTTATTCTATTATATCTTGTTTGACAGAGCTCTATGAGCTCTGTCAAACAAGATATAATAGAATAAATGCTCAGTTTACCCCCAGAACACAGGAAACTGACCCAATCCCTGTTAATTGTATACTCCTGTTAATTGAATAATTTTCACTGGCAAAATGGATATTCAATTAAGAGGATTCTACTGTATCACATTACAGAATTATAAATATCCATGTTTGTTTTGTGACTTCTTGTTGATCATTTCAACACAAATCACAAGAGTAGCAACTGTAATACAACAGAACATAAAATCTTGAATTTTGAAGTAACCTATTTACTGTTCATCTGGATATAATAAAAAGGGCCAATTACATTAGAGCCATCATGGATGGGGCAAAATCTATAGGTGGGCATTTTCCTATGCATACAATTCAAATATACATGTAATCTGCTATGACACCTAGCGAAATGAAGCTCCTGGGTAATTCTGATGCTTCATTGGTGGTAATTCTGATGCTTCATTGGTGTAAATACTGCTAGGTGTCCCCCTACCAGCATGCATTAGATACTGCACAGTGCAGTAGCACTGTATTTATGCCTCAGGTCTACTGCCTTGTGGTACATGTACTGCAATGCTGCTGTTGATTTATACCATTCAAAAGAGCTATGCCTCAATGCCACTGCACATTTTTACCTTAATGCATCACTATGCCTTAACTCTACTTCACAATTGTAGCATTTCGTAGTTTTATGCATCATCACTACTGCTGTACTGTAATTGAATTTGATTTGCATGCCCTGGTGAAATTTGATGCAGCAATGTTGAGGTAGTCCACTGCTAAGTTCTGCATTTGAGGTAGTAGGAAAGCAGCTACTGCAACTCCACTTCTAAAACTCAGTCATCCTGGAACTCATGTCTGAAGGAGGTTTACAGTTTTGAGATTTTGAAGCGCTGCGGAGGTAGTTACTGCATCCTTACTGCTGAGACTCTAAACTTGATGGATTTCATATGTCAGTCAGTGCCAGATACAAGTTTATGCAGCAGTAAAAAGGTTGTTACTGCTACACTACTGCTAAGACTCTATTTTGTGGGCAATTCAATGAAGACTGATAACAGCTCCAAGTATATGCAGCAGTGATGATGTAATTACTGCATCTCAACTGCTACATGTATGATTTATACTTTGTGTATAGTTCTGTACTTTAGGGCAGTACTGAATGCATGCTGGTTATTCTCCGATATCTATGGTCTAAAGATATCCTCCAATTGTATCCTGTAATAGATGTTCTCAAAAGGTATCCTCAAATAGTATATCACCATGTCAAAAATATCTTCCAACACCAAGATGAGGATGAAGAGGAATGGTAAATTATACTTCTCCTCTGAAACTGCTAGGTCGATTTGCTCGAAACTTGGTATGGATGTTCATTACCATATGTCAATTCAAGTTTGTTCAAATGAAATGGACATGGCCACTTGGGGCTCCATAGGGGGCATAACTCTGATAGCACGCTATGTATATTAGAGAAATTACTAAAAAAATCTTCTTCTCCAGATCCAGCCGGCAGAATCTTTTGATATTTGGTATGCAACATTGTGGGTTGGATCTGATTCAAGTTTGTTCAAATCGGCCTCCTGGGTTCATATTTGGGCTCAGTATGGAAGCCCAAATTCGAACTTAGTGCATTTCAGGCAAATTTCTTCAAAAATCTTCTTCTCAAGATTGAGCAGGCGGAATCTTTTGATATTGGGTATGCAGCATGCTTTGGGGGGTGAGATTCAAGTTTGTTCAAGCCAAGTCCCTGAGTTCATATTTGGGCTCACTGTGGGAGCCCAAATTATAACTTAATTCAAAATGAGGAATTTTCTTTAAAAATCTTCTTCTTGAGATCCAGAAGTCGGAATGTTTTGATATTTGGTATGCAGCATCCTTAGGGGGGTGAGATTCAGGTTTGTTCAAGCCATGTCCCAAGGTCCATATTTGGGCTCCCTGTGGGACCTTGAATTGTAACTTAGTTCAAAATGAGGAATTTTCTTTAAAAATCTTCTTCTTCAGATCCAGCAGTCGGAATGTTTTGATATTTGGTGTGCAGCATACTTAGGGGGGTGAGTGAGATTCAAGTTTGTTCAAGCCAAGTCCCTGGGTTCATATTTAGGCTGAAAAAAAAATTTTAGACTGAAAATATTTTGTCCCTGGTTTGATATTTAGACTACCAATTCAGGTGAGCGCCCTCAGGCCCCCTGGGGCCTCTTGTTTTTTATTATATGCTACATGCCATTTTACTATACAATATTCAACCCAATTCGACTGCAAACATGTACATTACTACATTACAAAGCAACAACAAGAGGTCAGCTGATTATTATTTCAAGCCTGCACTAGCCAAATCACTCAAACATAAAAAAATAGTCCCAGTTTCCCAGGATAATTTAACAAAATATTTATTTATTGGTTTTTAAGGTCACATACTTATGCACAATGGCTAATCGTGACTGTGACAGTTTTACAGGTGGGGGAAGCCGGAGTACCCGGAGATCCACCGAGCATCGACGAGCAGCTGTCAGCTCCTCAACATTCTAACTCTGTTCAAGCTCTGCTCAAGCAGGGTTACAGCGGTTGAAGACATGTGCACCATCGATGTGCAGTACGCCTCAGTACACGGCGTTATCATGCCCCCATGTATGCAACAGGGATAAAGGGCCTTGCCCAAGGACACAACACAGGTTGTCCCGGGCGGGGATCGAACTCGGGACCTCTAGCATAGAAGTCCAACAGTCTACCACTGACCCACCACACTCCCTATTTTTAACAAACTAATTGTTCTGTTTACAGATGAAATTATAATACTACAAATAGGAATATTCTCATATTCTTCATTAATTTCAATTTTATTCTTAGAACATTTCATTGTGGTTAGATTATTTTAAATGTTAATTTACAACAAGAAATTTGGAATATAAAAAGATATGACCAATGGTTTAAGGGGATACCATTTTCTCAGACAAGCAAAAACACACAAAAAATCCAAAATGGCAGCTATATTGAAAATGCCAAATACTGTATTTGGCATTTTCAATATTGTTGCCATTTTGGATTTTTGTGATTTTTGCTTGTTTACGCAATAAATTGAGAAAAGAATGGCCAATGGATCCCTTTTTTTGCTTGTAGTAAATTGAGATGCATTAGATATGTGAAAGGTATATATTTTTTGCCTTTGCAGAATGATTGTATTAACATTACTAGTAAATATCAAATGATACCAATGCTTGCCTGTGCACTTGGTTGAAGATGATAAAAGACCTTTAAGTAATTGTGCTTCCTTTTTTATCCGGGAGTTAGGGGTTATTGATCAGTTTACAGGTATTAGTCTTCATTCACACTCTTAATCAGCAAAGTACTGTATCACCACCTCAACAATGCAGCAGTACTACCTCAGCAGTATAAAAGAGACCTTACTTTAAATAGTTGGCAGCAGTATACATGAGGCCTTAATTTAAATAATTGGAACATGCTGCAAAGCAGCCTCAAGTGTATACTGTAGTAACTCACCCCACCAGTATGCTGCAAGGCTACCTCACGAATTGACTGCAATTACAGCTATAATCTATGCTGCAAACCACCTCAATAGGAAACTGGATTACTACCTTACCTGTGCGGTAGCACCATTTCAGAAATATACTGCTTCACAACATAACCTACACTGCAAAATTATCTCAGTAATAAATTCATCATGCTTTTAAGTATACCTAATCACTGCCTCGGCAATATCAAGGAAGCCTCAATTTGCATAATTGGCAGCAGTATACATAAGGCCTTAATTTAAATAATTGGAACATGCTGCATTCATGCTTCATGCACACTTCACTATTACTGCTGTAGTAGGAATGCATACCAAAGACAAGTGCAGTAGTACTGATGTTGTTTGCCTCTTTGCAACTGGAGGCACTGATGAGGTATTGCTGTATGTATGCCTTGTACATGCTGTTAGCTTTGACTGCAACCTTGCTTCAACTATGCCTTAAGTATACTGGCTTTCGGTAGGGGTCATAGCAGATCACCTCTGAATTATATGCGTGGAAAAAATGACAACCCATGGATTTTCACCCAGTACACGATGGCCCAACTGTATGACAGTTCACAGATTTCAAAAGCATCTGTGGCAAGCACAAAGGCGTCAGCTGTCTTAGGGAGTTTCAGCAGTGAAGATAGGGGTCTTCTCACAGGAACATTTTAAACAGTGCTATCACAATGTGATTAGACAACTTTTTGACAAACTGTTTGTAGTTCCAGACGAATAACTTTTCAGTTATCTGAAACAACTAGGGGAATAATAAAATCGTTCCTCTCAAATTTTATGGCCTGTGCAATAGTTTCTTAAAATGCTCTGCAATTCCAAAAGCATTAAGGTATGTCGATTTTATCTTCCTGAAGGAGAAGTGATTATCGGGTAGCAGTTTTACTATCGGGAAACATTTTGCCAAATAACTGATCTGCATGACTGCATGGTGAGCTGTAATTTTAAGTGAAATCCAAAGTATTACTGCTTCCAATGTTTTGTTTTTAGACAAAGGCGACAATATTGTCTCTTCTTTTAACCCTTCACCTAACATAGAAGCCAAAAATGGCCTGAAAATTTGCCAGAATAAGCCTACCAGACCCTAAAATATAACATTTCTCAAAAAAACCATAGAAATATGAATATCATTAGAACCAGTTCGTCGAGTTGGTTCTAATGGTTTCCACATTTGTATGATTGTATTAAACATTGTGAAAATTGTTTTTGAAAAATATGAAATTGAATTTATTTTTTAAAAATACTGTGTTTGGTAAAGGGTTAGAGAGTTTGAGCAGAGCGACCGCAACCCCCTCTCTCATAGAATGGTAACACATTGACATAGCAGTGGTGTCTAGTGAACTCCCTGGAAACCACGGCCAAGGTGGTGTACATGCAAATTCCATCCTGAAAAACACCAGAAGCCAGTATGTTCGAACATGTGTTCGTAATAGGGCTGCACGGTATATCAATAAACCGATATATTCCGGTATTCAAACCAATATCGATTGAATACCAGTGTAATTACAAAAATATCGGTTTATCGTCATTATTTATTCACCCACAATTTAATTTTCAAGATGTCTTAAGTTTTTTAACTGTAGCCCCGAATGAATAATATTATCTCTTCATCCAAGGAATTGTCTGCTTGTGCACTCGTAATATACAAATTCAGCAGTTGAAACAATAATTTTCAAAAATTTCAACAAAACTATATCATGTGACACCTCATTGGAACGAGCTCGTTGAGCTCGTTCCAATGAGGGGTCACATGATATAGTTTTGTTGAAATCTTTGGGGAAAATCTGATAAATTAATTTGGAAAATAATAAATTTTTATATCGTCTGCGTTGGGAAAGGTGTTTCGAACCGTATCATCAAGGCATGCTAATTCCTTCCGACTGTGATGCCTCAGTTCACATATCTAAACAGTTTTCGATATGCTGGTATACCGCAGTATTGTTTTGAGTACCAATACCGGTATTCAGTTTTGAATATTGTGCAGCCCTAGTTCGTAAGACAAGGATCTCACTAAAATTGGAACTTGGTCGTGAGATTTTGCACTCATGGGGGGTATAACAACACTGTCAAATACTAAATATTATTTACTGAAAATTGATTCTCAAAGCAGGAGTTTAGGAATTAGGGTGAGTTTTAAGGCCCAAAAAACTATAAGCTGTTTGGATAAGCTTGTGATCATAATGGTTCCTGTACCAGTTTAATCCTTTACCTAATCCATCAGAGATCAAAATTTCTTATTTTAATCATTGCTTTTTAAAATTTTTCAAAAACTTTTGACAAAATCACATCATGTGACCCCTGGGAGCATGGTGGCTAAGTGGTTATGGCTTGGACTTCAAACCAAAAGGTCCATCGGTTTGATCCTTGTCAAGGGCTAATGCATTGAGTCCGTGGGCAAGGTACATGTACTTCATCCCGATTGCTTGTGTGGCACACAGTGGAGCTGTCTACTATGGTGTACTGCACGTTGATGGTGCACATGTCTTCAACCAATGCTAACCATGCTTGTGCAGAGTTAGAATGTTGGGGAGTCCAGCGGTTGCTTGTCATTGCTCAGTGGTTCTCTCCAGGTACTCCGGCTTCCTCCACCCATAAAACTGTCTGACATAGGTGATCCCAGCTGTTGAAAATGTCATTAAACCCCAATAAATAAATATCAGGTGTCCCTTTATTGGAAAGACCTCAAAGAGCTCGTTCCAAAAGTGGGTAACATAAGGTTTTGTTAAAAAAATTGATGAAAAATATATATTTTACAACTCCTTAGTGTGAAATTTATGCAGGTGGATGCAGCCCATTCGTTAGGTAAACGGTTAATCAATTTAATCCTTTTAATGCTATTGTCAGATTCAACCTATCATCAACATTCAGAATTAACTCAAACCACTTCCAAAGTGTGTATTTACCTACATCTGCTGAACCTGTCAGCATCAATTAAAGGTGACCATATTTTCTTAGAGTGATGTGTTTATCAGCTGACCTCACACAGCATTTTTGATTACTACACCAATGCCCAACTCAAGATTTAATGTTTGAATATATCCCATAGAAAACAAACCACAACATACTGCTATATGGGGAATGTATACATTAGACTACTTGTGTGTACATTGGTAAATATAAAATGTTCTCCTCAAATTATCTGAGTGTAAATTTCCACTTCCTTTCAATCAAGCTGTTCACACAATATTCCTCTTCTTTTGGTTGTCATTAAAAATCCTCCTTGAGAATGTGGTACATAAAAAATAACCCACTGATCACACTTGGATATCATGTTTCTCATTCATCTTTCACCCCTGTTTATAGATGTTGAATTTGTTCATTGATGTTAATTATTCTTAACCTCCTGAATGGAAGCCAATTTGACAATAGAAAATTACTTAACCCTTTACCCAACGAATCGCCCACATCCGCCCGCGTAATATGCAAATTCAGCAGTTGAAAAAATATTATTTTTCAAACAATTTCAACAAAACCATATCATGTGACCCCTCGTTGGAACGAGCTCGTTGAGCTCGTTCCAACGAGGGGTCACATGATATGGTTTTGTTGAAATTTTTTGAAAAATTTTTAAAAATGATTTTTAAAATAATAAATTTTGATATCGTCTGCGTTGGGTAAAGGGTTAACATTAATAGTGCAGTGGTTGAGGTATAAAGGCCATAAAGGTCTGGATCACATACCCGTGTGGTAAATCGATTGTTTTGAGTGCTAGAGTTACTTGGTTCGAGTCTCGGATCCCACACTTCTCTCTCAATCTGTTTTATTGGTGCCGGTGACCAGCAGCGAGCCATCAGCAGTTGGTGGCATTGTGGATGCTGTGGTGATGCACAGCGGATGTTTCAACCACTCTGAGGTGGAATCTGGGGAAAGTTCCAGGGTCGTGAATCTCACAGATCATGAGAGAAGTGTAGCGCTCGAGGTTTACCCCCTTGATACTTTTGTATGTGTTATTATGTACACAATCAAACAGCACGCTGATACTTTATGGTCATTTGTTGTGTTATTATTTTTCAATTTTTTATAGTTTTGACATCAAATTCCTATTTTCTCCCGAATAGTACTCAGTGATAATCGTTAAACCAAATGTTATCGCAGCTTAATATACTAAAATAATCTGGCTGTTAAGACTTCTTAACTGGTTGAGTGCTCGAAGCCACTATCAGGGCTTATCAAAAACCAACACTCTCCTTGCTTATATTTCATATTCGGTCAAACACAAATAATATTTTGTTTATATAAATTTGTTTTATTACAATATAGGCACTCCCCAATAATTTGTAATAAAACAAGTTTTGAATAACAAATTCAGACTACCAAAAATAATCTAGCCCTCAATCAGATAATCACTAATGCAAAAAATATCTTGTTATTGGTACTTTCAGACATTTGACGTTGTATTTTGAAAAACGTTAAGAAACTGAATTCCGAGTGACGTTTGATCATCAGGATAATTATTTCAAAGGGTTAAAGGACGTTTAACAACCACCACTCTGGTTGGTCTGGATTTCTTAGTCTCTTGGTAAATCGATCGCTTTGTGTGCTAGAGGTCGACAGTTCGAGCACTGGCTCCCACACTTCTTTCACAATCTGTTGACAATATTAACAAGATTTGTGGCCGAGTAAATATACTTCGAGTCATTCAGGCAGACAGCAAAAGGGTAAATGAGAAACAACTAACTGCAAGTTTTAATTTTTTTTCTTAACATGGCCTGTTAACATTAGATCAGACCTATGGGAGTCAATTGGCTCTGTCGTAACATGCGCTTCTGGGCAAAATGTAGATACTGAGAATGAATGCTGTTTCTGGAAGTTATTCTCAAATGTATATGTAGAAGAGGCACAGAGAATTTATATATTTTTCTTGATGTTTTCACACTGTCTCTAATAGTTTGAGCACACCTGTTAATGGTATAAAATTGGATTAATCTGAAGGCCTGCCCTTGCCTTCAATAGCAACCTGAACCAGGGACCAGCCGTGAGGGCGACTAGGGCGATTGTGTCGCCCTTCTAAGCCCAAAGTCGCATAGAAAAATAGTCGGGGCGATTACAAGTCACCCTCTAAAAATTGGCCAAAATGAGGAAAGGCTGAACTGAGTGATGCGAGGTTTACATGAAAACTATTATTTTCATAAATCGAATGTGATCGAGTGTGATAAATGTGCATTTTAATTCGTCAAATAAACATCCATTTATTTGAAATCACACGACAATCAATTGTCCATTGTTGCTTTTGGCGGATTTTTTTATTTCTATTTTGTTGTGTTTCAGTCGGAGCTTCAAGTGTCGAAACGAAAATAGGTGACTTACACGACTCAACAAAATAACCCAGTTTGAAAGTAGGTTACGTCGCTTAGGATGCCAAAAATGTATACACAACGGACGTATTTTATAACACAGTATTTTCATTTTGTTTTTCTGACGACTGTTAACTGTTGGGCTGTCTATTCCCAGAAAAACACGAATGGAATTGAAACACATGAAAAGAAAAGAATCATTCTATCCCAGGACAATCAGGGACTGGAATAACCTGCCAGATAATATAGCTACCGCTGGAAGCCTCGTATCCTTTAAGGCCTCCCTCTCCACTCAAGTGAAATTATAATAAGAGAAAGAGAGAGAGATGGTGTGTGAGGAGAGAAGATGCGCATCCCTGCCAAAAAGTAGCAGAATAATCAAAATATTGATGGTGGCTACTATCCGGTAGAAGTAGAAGTAGAAAAAGCTTTAGTGATGACAAGAAAAGCTTTGTACAGGACACAAGTGTGCATGTGGACGATCTTGAAAAAGGGTCCTCCTAAACACCGGAATGACACAAAATGACGCGGAATGACACCGGAATGCCATAAAAATGATGCGGAATGACATGTCTTTTACAAAATACTCAACCCCAGAATTTATTTTGTTTATTAACTAACAAAGTACCTCCCAAGCAACCTTCTTACATCTGGTCCTGTTCACACTTTCAGACTTAGGAAATTATTAGCTTAGTAGAGGGTGCTGGGGGATTGGCACGAAGGAGAGGGGAGGGGTCATGAAGGAGAGGGTAGCAGTGGGGGATTTTCAGTCAATAATTACTTTGTGATGTTTTAACCTGGCACAGACGCATCATAGACAACTGGACCTGGATTATTTGGACGTTAATGGAGGACCACAAATTGAAAATATGAAGAGGCGGCGGGGGTGGAACATGAATATTCTTAATTTTCCCCACTTGCCTGTGAAGTCTCCCTACATGACACTGCAGTCTCCCTATTTGTTCTGGAGGGAGACTTGAAGTCTCCCTAAAATTCCCCCCTAGGCTGGTCCCTGACCTGAACTGGAAATAAGGAAAGCATCAAATGCCCACTAGAGATGGGTGATATACCGAAAAACTGAACCGATGTCATGGGGATACCAAAAGAAGTCCCTGTTGAGGCTTCATAACAGTTGAAAGGTTAATTTTCATGTAAGAAGTTACTGATTTTCTTTTCAGTTTTGTTAACCCTCAATGGACTGGGCAAATGTCCTGAATTCCAACATGACTACAACCTGTACATGTCCAATTGCTTAGCAGTGAGTTCTAGTCAAGTCTTGGTTGCCTTAACAGGCAGACAAGACCTGATTAAAAATCACTGCCCAGATGTCTTGTCCACTGTCGGCAGGACCTCCTGAAGATGGCCTGGTCAGTGCATATGCTCTTAGAAGATCACAAAAGCCTGAAAAAGGTCTTTATTTATATTTATTTATTGGTGTTTAAGGTTACATACTGATACACAATGACTAATTGTGACTCTGGCAGTTTTATGGGTGGAGGAAGCCGGAGTATCCAGAGAGAACCACCGAGCATCGACAAGCAATTGTCAGCTCCTCAACATTCTAACTCTGTTCAAGCACCGCTCAAGCAGGGTTACAGTAGTTGAAGACATGTGCACCATCGGCGTAGTATGCCTTAGTGCATGGTAAGGCTTCCACGTTTACACGTGTAAACGTGAACGTTTCGTTTATGGGCATTAAACGTTTACAGTTCTGGTAAACGTGTACACGGAATGAAGTTTTAATAGAGTAATATTAATGCAGAAAGTCAAAGAAACCAAAAAAAATTTCCAACTTTGCAATGCAATATTTTGGTAATGCTTCAGAAAAACTGTGTACTGGTTCCGACTGGTGCCGCCACCACAGTAACCGAACGAAATCATCTTCAAATCATGTGATATCATATGTGACACAGTCACGTGAGCCGCATGGCACATGCTTATCTTTGGTGTTTCCTTTGAAACATGTGTGGGATGTTTTATTTTATTCGGATTTACATGTAAATTCCCAAAGTGATACACAATTGTTCTCGATGATTTCGTTCACCTGACATGGATTATTAATTTATTATTCACACATGGGATGATCTTAGGATCGATTTATGGAGTTTGACAGACAGACTGGCACTTGTGGTGTTTGAAAATTTGAATTCCCCTGCATGGTTTGTAGACTTTGTTTATTTTTGCGACATTGCATTCCACTCTCAAGTCCGGTATTGTCACTACTGTGTGCCATGGCAACTCGCTCCAACATTACTGTTTGAAAAAACACAAGGAATTTCACCCCGAACCCACCAGAATGAGCTCAGAGACCCCCATAAATTTCAAAATTTACCTGGGGGCGAATCCCCCAGACCTGCCCCCCCCCCCCCCCCCCCCCCATAGACCGAGCGACTTTGTCTTTGGCATCTGCATGCTGTGATCGTTCGTCTACGTCATTTTTGGACAAACTGTAAATTGGCTGTCTCAATAGCATAAATTGTATGCCCTGTACGCAAAGATATGATGAACTTACTGTGTATTATTACACACTTCTATCAAATATTGACTACTTGCATTGTTACTATGTTAGTACGTGTAAACGTTTCCAGTTCGTTTACAGACAGTCGTTTAAACGTTTACAATTTTGTCTAAACGTGGAAGCCTTAGTGCATGGCGTCATCGTGCCCCCATGTAGGCAACCGGGATCAAGTGCCTTGCCCAAGGACACAACGCAGATCATCACTGACAGGGATCAAACTCAGGACCTCTAGCATAGAAGTCCAACAGTCAACCACTGGACCACGGCGATCCACGAAAAAGGTCTTTAAACATTTATGTGCATTTAGAACAAGTCACAAAATTACTGTTGTATGATTTGTGGTCGTAAAAGAATGCCATTGTTGAGCTCATTGGCAGTGTCATTACTAGCATTGTGGTAGAATACTGAGCTCATGAGCAGTGTGGGAGCGCAGTGGCTCAGTAGGTAGAGGTGCAGGCTGCAAGCTGAGAGGTCCTCGGTTCGAATCCCACCTGCGACAACCACGTTGTGCCCTTGGGCAAGACACTTCATCTCCATTGCCCACGTGGGAGCACGATGACGCCGTGTACTAAGGCGTACTGCACGTCAATGGTATGCATGTCTTCAACCAATCTAACCCTGCCTGTGCTGCAGTGCAGGTTTACGATGTTGGGGAGCTGTCGTTGCTCGGTGGTTCTCTCCGGGTACTCCGGCTTCCTCCACCCATAAAACTGTCACGGTCATGATTAACCATTGTGCATAACTACGTGACCTTAAACATCAATAAATAAATAAATATAAATAATGAGCAGTGTAATTAATAGCATTGTGGTAGAATAATACAACAACTTATTCTGTTTTTCCTGATGTGAATTCCTCTTTGATATTATTATCAGCAAATCTCAGTCGAATACCGAACAGATACCGAGGTTTAGCCCCCTAAAACACTGAAACTGATACCAAACTCATAATTCCAATTCCGCCCATCTCTAATGCCCACCCAGAAAATCTTGATCAACTGCGGGATTCAAAAATACAACAATGTGATCAAATTCCTGTTAATTTTTATTTACAAAGTTGTCATATGGCACATGCTGAATGTGAATGGTCCATAATTACGAGGGCGAGTTGTAGTAGGGCGGGCATTTACATGTTGTTGTATGATGAAAAGGGGAGTAGGTTCTGTTTGAGAACAGGTGAGATACATGCTCTCACTCAGAGTGGAAGAAGTGATACAGGAAGGAGAGGTGGAAGAGATCGGCATGCAGTTTGAGTGGTCAAATTCATCATCTGTACATGTACATATTATTTCATTGCAATAGTAAATAAATCTTATATAACATAATTTAACCCTTTACCTTACGAATCGTCCACATAATATGCAAATTCAGAAGTAGAAAAATCAGTATTTTTCCAAAAATTTAAACAAAACCGTATCATGTGACCCATCTTTGGAACGAGCTCATTGAGCTTGTTCCAACGTGGGGTGACATGAAATGGTTTTGTTTGAATTTTTGGAAAAATTTTTAAAAATGATATTTAAAATAATACATTTTGATATCGTCTGCTTTGGGTAAAGGGTTAAATCACAAATGTCTTGTTGTAAGTGTTACAGTTATTCAATTAACAAGGTTCCACTGTACCCCCAAATGAAGCCGAGACATTTGTCACAATCAATGCGTGGTTTCTGTTAACACTTTACCTCAAAGGACAAAACTTGCAAAAATTAAAAACTTACTAAGGACTACAAATTTTCATTCACATGGGGTGCGTGATGTAGTCAAAATTCTGTATTGATCTATTCTCCTCACTACAAAGCGGTATGTTCTTATTGTTGAAAAAGAGAAATGCCAAAAAAAACAGAATCAGAGACGCTATCTTTTGTGGGTTTTTTCTTCTTTACATGTAGGTCTTGATTTTGCAGTACAGAGCAGGGCTCTTTTGAGGTTTTCTGGTACGGTTCCAGTTTTTGCAACAAACATGAAGACACAACTGCAAGGCCAAACAACTATAGGCTCTAAAGAGCCTGTAATCTCTCAACTGGCAGAACTATATATATGATTTCCCACAGGGTTTCCATAGTAAATATGAGCCGCAATTGCAGTCATGTTTGCAACAACATCAACATTACATGAGGATCATTGGTAGAGAGTGCCCCAGTCAACAATCATGTGAAGTTTCAAAACATAGGGCTTGTAGTTTCAGAGAAGATTTTTAAAAAATAACTAATCAGAATCAGAGTATGCCTCTGACGGGCACATTCTTCATCCAACAGGAACAAAATGAGGAACAGTTGTAGAGAACCTCTGGAAGACCATTCCTACGAGGTTGGGTCCAAATCGGCTTGGGAGTTCCAGAGAAGATGAAAATGTGATTTCAGATAGGGTTTCTATGGTAACTATAAGCTGCAATTGCAGCCATGTTTGCAACATTATATGAGGATCGTTGGTAGAGGGTGTCCCAGTTATCAAGCATGTGAAGTTTCAAAATATTTGGCCTTGTGGTTTCTGATTCAGATAAGATTTTTAAAAATCCACAAATCAGAATCAAACAAGAAGAAAGTTACTAAGGTAACACATGCCCCCCCCCCCCCTCCCCTTGTGACCTTCATCTTGCAGATGCGGTGGAAACTATTACACGCGACACACCTTCGGACTGTCCTTAACATTTGTAAAAAGTTTAACAATTATGATTCATTTCTGAGTTGTGGCTGAGACACAAATATTGACCAATTTTTAGTGTGACCTTGAAATGTGACCTTGACCTTGAAGGTAAGAACCCGGCTATGGTATGTGGCACATCCTCCCATGGTCCTTTATAATTGTGTGAAGCTTGATGACTGTGGCCCCAATAGTTTTCGAGTTATTGGCTCGGACACCTCTGGACACACTGACACACACACACGGACGAATGGATGGACACTTCAATCACTATATGCCACCCGACTTAAGTCGGGGGGCATAAAAATGTCTCTGGCAGCTATGTTTTTCAACCAATGGGAACAAAATGAGGACCGTTTCTAGAGGACCTCCCACAGACCAATGCCTGCCAAGTTTGGTTCAGATCAGCCAAAGATGAAAATGTGATTTCCAATAGGGTTTCTATAGTAACAAAAAGCCACAATTGCGACAATATTTGCAACCCAATCAACATTAAGTGAGGAATGTTGGTAGAGGGTGTCTTAGTCATCAATCATGTGAAGTTTCCAAACATTTGGCCTTGTGGCTGTATAGAAGATTTTTCAAAATCAACAAATCAGAATCAAAGAATGCCTCTGATGGTCATTTTTTCTATCCGACAGGAACAAAATGATAATCATTTGTAGAGGACCTTCCATAGACCATTCCTGCAAAATTCGGTTCACATCGGCTCAGTAGTTCCAGAGAAAAATATGAAAATGTGATTTCCCATAGGGTTTCAATAGTACATGTAACTACAAGCTGCAACTGCGGCCATGTTTGTACCCTGATCAACATTAAATGAGTATCGTTAGTAGAGGGGTCCCAGTCATCAGTAATGTGAAGTTTCAAAACATTTTGCCTTGTAGTTTCAGAGAAGATTTCTGAAAATCCACTGATCAGAATCAAAGAATATCTCTGGCAGCCATGTTTTTCAACCAACAGGAACAAAATGAGGACCGTCTGTAGAGGACTTCGCATAGACAATTCCTGCCAAGTTTGGTTCACATTGGCTTAGTGGTTTCAGTGAAGAAGATGAAAATGTAAAAAGTTTATGTACGACAATGGACCCCAAGTGATGACAATAGCTCAACTGGCCCAACGGAACAAGCAAGCTAAAAAAAAATCAAAACCTCTCAAATCTATTGAAGTATTTTATATTATATATAAAATCTCAACCCATCTGTGTTTAAATGAAAATTGTGTTTTACAGCAGAAACACGATTTTATCAAAAGAGACCACTTTCGTGATCACAGTACTGTATCTTAACCCCATCCTTACTGAAGTCAAAATACCAAAATTTCAAGCTTAAAATTTTTCCCTTAAGTCCCATAATTCAACTAAGAATTTAACCAATTCAATCCTGTTTCACAGAGCTTAATGAGCTGAATTTGTTAAATTCCCAGTTTCCAAAGAAGACCAATAATTAAATTAACAAGAGGCCCCGGGGGGCCTGAGGGTGCTCACCTGACATGGTAGTCTAGTAAATATCAAACCAGGGACTTGACGTGAATAAGCTGCATACGCCCCTCCTAAGAAAAGCATATACCAACTAGATGAAGCGATTGTGCCCACACAATACAAAGAATTTTCCTTCTATTTTCAGTTCCTGCACTTTTACGTCCCAAAATTGAGATAAACTCATAAAAAACAGATTTTTTTTTATTTTTGTCCCAGACAAAATATTTTCAGACTAATATTTTTTTTCTTCTTCTTAAAATTGACCAAAACGCATAAAAAACCAAAAAACTAATTTCTGGATTTTAGTCCCAAATTTCTAAGTCTCAAATTTTGGAGGGTAAAAAAAAAATTTTTTTTTGTCTTAAAATTGACCAAAATGCATAAAAACAAAAAAACTCATTTCCGGATTTTGGCCCGAAATTTTCTAAGTCGCATCCGGACCCCAAATTTTCAGTGTAAAAAAAGAAAAAAAAAAAATTCTGTCTTAAAATTGTCCAAAACGCATAGAAAACCAAAAAACTAATTTCCGGATTTTGGTCCAAAATTTCCAAGTCCCACCCAGACCCCAAATTTTCAGGGTAAAAAAAAAAAAAATTTGTCTTAAAATTGCCCAAAACGCATAAAAAAACTAATTTCTGGATTTTGGTCCAAAATTTCTAAGTCCCACCAGGACCCCAAATTTTGGGGGGAAAACCTTCTTTTTTTTTTTGTCTTAAAATTGACCAAAATGCATAAAAACAAAAAAACTAAACTAACCGGACCCCAAATTTTCAGTGTAAAAAAAAAAAAAATTTTGTCTTGAGATTGAACAAAACGCATAAAAAAAACCCAAACTAATTTCTGGATTTTGGTCCAAAATTTCTAAGTCCCACCAGGACCCCAAATTTTCAGTGTAAAAAGAAAAAAAAAATTCTATCTCAAAATTGAGCGAAACGCATAAATAAAAAACTCATTTCTGGTTTTTGGTCCAAAATATCTGAGTCCGGACCAGGATCCCAAATTTTCAGCCTAAATATAAACCCAGGGACTTGGCTTTAAAAAACTTGAATCTCACCCCCTAAGGATGCTGCATACCAAATATCAAAAGATTCTTATTGGCAGATCTGAAGAAGAAGATTTTTAAAGAATATTCCTCATACTGCACTAATTTAAACATTTGGGCTCCCATAGAGAGCCCAAATATGGACCCAGGGAATTGATTTTAATAAACATGTGAAACAATCCTCCAAAGATGTTATATGTGAAATTTGAAAGCTTTTGGAGCAGTGGTTTGGGAGAAAAGTAGTCTTGATTGTTCTTCCCATTACCCATAGTGTTAAAAAATGCTGAAAAGTACCCCATGGTAAAACCAATAGCATTTTTTTTTTACCATTCCATTCTGTTGGTCCTAAGGAAGCTTCACACCAAATAAGAATTCTCAGTGCCGTGTAGTTTCGGAGATATGGGCGTTTTAATTTTTTTCTATTTTTAACTCCTGCAGTTCCCATGGGGTGACGGGGAAAAAAATCTGGGCATAAATTAAGTACTTATGACTCAATAAGCCCTCATATCAAATTTGGTTGAAATCTGCCTCTTGGTTTGGAAAATACGAAATTTTGGGAGGGGCAAAAATTCTTGCCCTTCCCATAACGACGGTAAATAAAGCCCCACAAACTTCTCTTGAACAAATCTGAGCCTACACCTCAAACGGAAGCTGCACACCTAATATCAAGTCTCTGCTACTGCTGGTTCATTAGAAGAAGATTTGTTACGATTTAGGCACACTTTTTGGGCATGGCCCTACCAAGGGGCGAGGCAACTTGATTTGAACAAAATCAAATTGCACTGTAATAAACTATTATCTCAAATATCAATTAAATTGGTTCAGTGGTTTGGGAGAAGATGCAAACACCATGTTCACGGACGATGGAGGACGGCGAACGACGGAGGACGGCGGACGACGACTGATCACTATAGCTCTCCAGACTGAAAGTCAGGTGAGCTAAAAATCCTTACTGTTCAGGCCGAATGGGGTTAGCGTATGTGTAGCTTGTATATCCATTGGATTTATTCTGTTTTTCTCCTGGTCTCAGAATGATCACTTTCAGGGTCTGAGTGGAAGACATAAATGATGCGAAATTGGACATCAGAAATAGAGTTGTTGGTACCGTTGAAATGTACCATGACAGGTGTTTGTCGGAGGTATTTGAAGTCGGCTTGGTGTTCACGTTGGCGTATTGTCTTTTTGTTTCGCCCACATATTGTTTTTTGCACTGGCGGCAAGTTAATAGATAAATGCAATTACAGGTCATACAATTAATCTGATCTGGTCGTTTCTACTGTTTCTTGGTGGTTGAACTGGGAAACCACGCGTGTTTGGGTAATTTGGTGCAAATGTCGCAGTGGTCATGTACACATGCGTTGTGTGGGTTTGGTATGGGTAACTATCCTAGTGAGAGTGTTGGCAAGTGACAGGTTCCGACGTCTTGCGAGCAGGGGTTTGTCACTGAATACGGTTGAGTGCTAAATTATTTTTTTAAAAGGTGATTTGAAACATGGGTATTTTTTTTCAAAGATACCCTGTCACCAGAATAAGTCGCCTTAATTTAGCTAGATTTTCTTCATAAATGTGTTGTTACAATATATTGGAGAGTGCCAATAGGCACTCTCCAATAAATTGCAACAAAACAGTTTCATAAAAAAAAATTTCTTCTGTTGCTAATCAAACCTCAAGCTAATGCATACAGTGTAAAAGCACTAAAGTGGATTCCAGCACTTTTCAATAGAGCCTTGATAGCGGCTTCTAGCACTCAACTAGTTAAGGGAAAATTGGTAGGCTGCAATTTAAAAATTTTGACATCTGTGTGCGGAGGGTTAATTGCAGACAAAAATGTGTGGTGTTCATTTTTTTCAATTCCCAACTATTTGTACAATGTAATCAAATAGGGTTAATTCTAGAAATTTTCATCAACAGAATTAGTACAAGCATGAAATTGTCTTACATGGAAGACCACTTATTTTACCCTTCTATTTTACCTCTTAATCAATATGATAATGACAGGGGTAAGTGTATCCAATATGACAAAGTACAAACAGTAGAATATGTCAAGGTAATGAAGTTATTTATTAAGCAAAGAAATGAACATTTTTTACCGTCAATCCCATGTTATTGATCTACATGTAGTTGCAAATTACTTGGAAAAATATTTTCACAATATTAACCACTCCATCTCTCAAATTTATTAACTCCTAACAGCTGTTGGCTGATTTTCCTGCACAGAACAAAAAGCTCTGTTACCAGGCCCAGTAGTGATGTGGACTGTACCAGACCACGATTGGTAAGTATGCACTCCAGTTTTTCCCCACTGGACTGGTCCAAGACAGTCAACTACATTGTTTTCATATTTTTAACCCTTTACCAGTTTACCTAACATAAACTGTAAATGACACTTGCAAACAAAATTCTTGAATAACTAATTTTTTTTTCATTCTTTGAATCAAAAACATAGCCTATGACCCCTGAGGGATCATATTCCGTCATAAGCTATGTTTTTGCGACAAAAAAAAGAAAAAAACAAGAGGACTGCATCACAAAGAGCTGCTGATGCCCGCGACTGCAAAATATTTTCTAAGTCGAAAGAGTGAAAACAGGCCATAACTCTGGAAATATGCGTCGAAGAAACTCACGCTACACAGGGATCATTCACCTATGATTCTGTATCACAATACCAAATATCATTCAAATCGGAGTAGCAGTGGCTGAGATACAAGGGAAAATGTTGGATGGGTGGATAGACAGATGGACAGACAAATGAATAGACAGAGGTCTCCACTAGATTCCCCTTCGACTTTTCAAGTCAGAGGTATAATAATGAATATAGAATGGTGAATTTACATGTAGTAAGTAGTTCTGGTCGGTTTTGGGCCTTTAGCCATTACTTAGGATAAAGGGTTGACCAATATAGGGCGTTTTGATATCTTCCATGTATTGCATCCAATAGTTGAGGGTGAGTGCAGGTTTTTAATGGATATCAGACATGTTCGATAAACTGCCAGCAATATTAATTCTATAAGGCAATATGATGTCACTTGACATTAACTCTTGACCTGCTGAATATTTTCAAGATATTTTTCATCAAATCTTATGATCATGGCTGCTGTGAGCAGCCATGACAAGATTTGATGAAAAATTCATCAAAATTTAACTAAGAAATCAATCAATGGTGACAAAATTCATACAGTTTACACTGGCTTACAGGGGGGAAATTTGATTAAATTGAATTATACCTATTTCAGTGGCAAGAGAAATCCTGTCTTTGGCAGGATAACCTCCAGCAGCATGCAAGAAGTTAACCCTTTACCCAACGCACAAGATATCAAAATTTATATTATTTTAAATAACATTTTTTAAATTTTTTTTCAGAAAATTTCAACAAAACCATATCATGTGACCCCCTCATTGAAACAAGCTCAATGAGCTCGTTCCAATGAGGGGTCACATGATATGGTTTTGTAGAAATATTTTGAAAAATTTGATTTTTTCAACTGCTCAATTTTAATATTGCGCGGGCGGATGCGAGCGATTCGTTAGGTAAAGGCTTAATTGCAACAAGGTGCCTTCTGCAATACTTTAGCATTGCAGATGGTGCCTTGTTGCACTCAAGAGATGATATATTGTATCACTTCTGCCTTAACTCACAATGGACTGGCATCTCCTATATGGAACGACTTGTATCTTAGGCTGATCTTAGGCTATGAGGGAAGTGCATTCTCAAAAATAATCACACAAGGGATGATATATTGTATGCCTTATGCCTTTACTCTTAGTGGGCAGTCATCACCTATCTGGCTTGACTTGGATCTCAGACTGTGAGGGAAGTGTATTCCCAGAACTAATCTCAAAGTTATTTTATGGGTTAAGTTGGAAGGTAGAGACTATAAATGAGCCTTGTGTCCCAAACTTACAATAATTTGCCTCTGGACTATCTTGGAGTTGGACCACTGCAGACCAGTCTAGCTTGTTTGTGTACTATATAGTACGTGGAGAGTGTATTATCACAAAATCACTCAGAGTGGAGATTCCACCCAAGCAATAATTGCAAATTTGTTGCAAAGCATAACGAGCACAAGCAAAGTTCCAGCCAATGGACCACCTGGTTAAACACGGAGGTCCATTGGCTGAAACACTGCTTATGTTTTTGTACATAAATCTATGAACAGAATTTGAAAGTGATACTTCAGTTGATAATTCCACTCCACAGATGATTTAATTACAATGCACTCTCCACGAGAAGGTGTGGTCTGGTCCAGACTGTGGTCCAGCTTTGGACAGGCACTGGACCAGTGTTTTGTGGACTGATCCACAACACTAAAGCAGAGTTGTGTTTCTGGGTCTTGTTAATGAAATATACCAAATTCTTAAAAAAGTTAAAACTGATTTCTTTTTCCAGACTCCATTGAATTTTTCATCAAATCGTGTCCTGGCTGCTTCATAGCAGCCATGACTTGATTTTATGAGAAATTAAAGACAATAACTAGCAGGTTAACAGTTAATTTGTCGATCTTGTTTTGTTTCTTTTTTTTGGGGGGGGGGGGATAGAGATTTGGGGAGGGGATGGGTGGGTGGGTGGGTGGGTGGGGGAACAATACCAGGCCAATTAGAAAATTAGCCACTGGGGACCAAATGAATTAAAAATTAAACTGTTTGTGTTTCTTGACCAACACAAGTTATTGAACACAAGCCTAATCTTTTTAAGAGCACTTGAAAATTATCCCTTTACCCAAGGAATCGTCTGCATGTGCTCAGGTAATAAACAATTTCAGCAGTTGAAAAAATAATTTTCAAAAATTTTCCCAACAAAACTATATCATGTGACCCTTCATTGGAACGAGCTTGTTGAGCTTGTTCCAATGAAGGGTCACGTGATATTGTTTTGTAGAAATTTTGGGGGAAAATCTGATAATCTAATTTTTAAAATAATAAATTTTTTGATATCCTCTGCGTTTGGTAAAGGTTTTTCGAACTGCATCATCAAGGCATGCTAATTCGTTCCGACTGTAATGCCCCAAGTCTCTATTTTGGTACTTATTTTCATATATCTGAACAGTTTGCGATATAGCGGTATACCGCGGTATTTTTTTGAATATCGATACCGGTATTCAGTTTTGAATATCGTGCAGCCCTAGCTTCATGAATTAAAATTTTGCAGCTAATTTTTAGTTCCTGGTAAATGCATGTGTGGACATCACTGCTCACATGTGGATTACAACCAGTCCAATATTGGGGGGGGGGGGGGGGGGGGGGGGGAATGCAGGGAAAAACATTGAACTAGACTCCAAAATCCATTCTCTAGGGCCCACTGAAAGGCTCTAACATTATCTCAAAATGCAAGTCTTGTCAGAGATCATGCATCCAGAGCTCTCTCACTTGAAAGAATAATACTAGGAGTTAGGAGGATACAGGCAAACAGTACTGCTTCAGAAATGGTTTGTTTTCCTTTGAGGCTTAGAGAGAGATAAGTGAGAAAACATGAGCCTGGAGAAGAGAAATGAAGACAAAGGCAGAATTCCAGAATCAATATTGTGTGACTATTGATAAACAGCAGGATGGGTCTTTCATAGCATGTCTGTTGGTACCAGTCGTGGCATTGTTGGATTCCAAAGCTTTAGGACAATTATAGATCTCCAGAAACTTGAGTGGCGATATGTAATCAATTTTCTTGCAAGCAAAATGATATTGTCTCTTTGTTTATTGGGATTTAATGACACTATCAACTAGGGACCTGCGAATTGCAAATGTTTATCAAATCGAATATCAAATCGAATAGGTGATAACGAATCAAATTTCAAATCGATTTTTTAATCAAACTTTTAATCGAATCACAGTTAATGGATGTGTCATCAAAAGAAAAGTTGTTTTTCTAAAATAATAACCCCAATTATTAAAAGACACAGAGTTACAGTACGTGGAGAGTGTATTATCACTAAATCACCCGCAGAGTGGAGATTAAGGTAAGAGTCTCCATTGGGTTCAACCTAACTTCCCTTTGATCATTCTTAGGGGTCCCAGATGATCAGTTACCAAACCTATTCAGTCAGAAAAAAACATAAATCTCATTGTCTCATTTTCTCCGTTATTGTAGGGTTTTCTCCGTTTTTGTAGGGGCTGCATGGTATTCAAAACGGAATAACGGTATCGGTATTCTAAAAAATACCGTGGTATACCGGTATATCGAAAACTGTTCAGAAAAATGAATGTAAGTACCACAATCGAGGCTTGAGGCATCACAGTCGGAACAAATTTGCATGCCTTCATGACACAGTTCGAAAAACCATTACCCCAAGACAGACGATATCAAAATTTATTATTTAAAAAAAATGTTAATCAGATTTTCCACCCAAAATTCTACAAAACAATATCATGTGACCCCTCATTGGAACAAGCTCAACAAGCTCGTTCCGATGAGGGTCACATAATATGTTGGGTTTTTTTTAAATTTTTTTAAATTATTTTTTCAACTGCTGAAAATGTATATTACGTAAGCACATGCAGACGATTCCTTGGATAAAGGGATAATATTATTTATTCGGGGCTGCAGTTTAAAAAAACTCAAGACATCTTGAAAATTAAATTGTGGGTAAATAAATAATGACCATAAACCAATATTTTTGTAATTACACCGGTATTCAATCGATACTGGTTTGAATACCGGCATATATCGGTTTATCAATATACCGTGCAGCCCTACGTTATTGACTTGTCCAGTGGATTTAATGCTCTTGTGAGGTTTGTAGAGCAAAAGAACTTAATTTTTATGTCACTCAAGCTAGGGATAGTGGACTACAGGTAGCACCTGATACATGTTACTGGTAATGAGAAACTGATGGACTAAATGTGAGTGGGAATGTGTCTAATAAGCAGATCCTACATATCGTCCTAACTGTGACCTTCCAGTCATTAACCCCCTTCTCTCAATTTCAGGAAAGTGGGCAGAGGGGTTAAAGACCAGAGGATCCTAACTGGGACAAATCCTGCAGACGGCTAGAAAAATCAATGCACCCACACAAAACACTCAGTGGAATGGAAATATCAAAATTGCTATTATACCAAGTAAGGTCAGTGATCAGAATGCTGCAGCTACCCATAGAGGGGTAGCTGCTAAATTCACATCGCTGAACCATCCCAACCTACACGGTTCATGGGCTCACATCCATGCAGTATTGATAATTGTTTACTTAGAGTTTAATGACACTTTCAACACCGAGGGGGTGATCGGTGTAAAGATGGGGTTTAATTACCTGAAGGCCCCAGTAACGAACCTCTTTCACTGAGTAAACCAGTTAACCCTTTACCTAACCTGAAAAGCAGACGACACTTGCAAAAATAATTCTTGAATAACTAATTTTTTTTCATTTTTTGTCTCAAAAACATAGGTTATGACCCCTCGTTGGAACGAGCTCGACGAGCTCATTCCAACAAGGAGTCATCACCTATGTTTTTGAGACAAAAAATGAAAAAAATAATGAAAATTAATTGCCGATTTTTGAGAATATCGCTGGCCGGTTTTGGCCGTTACGTTAGGTAAAGGGTTAACCACATGTACATTTCAATCAAAGTCATGAGACGAGAAGGGCATTGGTACTCCTGTACCAATTGCATCGGTACTCCTGCACCAATTGGACACTTTATACTGTAGATGCGAGGTTGGGCAAGTGTTTTTTTTTTTTGGGGGGGGGGGGGGTGGGCTGGGATGACATCAATGGTACATGTTGGTGATTAACCCTTTACCCAACATAACGGCCAAAACCGGCCAGCGCTATTCTCAAAAAACTGACAATTAATTTTCATTTTTGGTCTCAAAAACATAGGTTATGACCCCTCTTTGGAACGAGCTCGTCGAGTTCGTTCCAATAAGGGGTCATAACCTATGTTTTGAGACAAAAAATGAAAAAAATTGGTTATTCAAAAATTTTGTTTGCCAGAGTCGTCTGATTTTCATATTAGGTAAAGGGTTAAAACTAACAATTCCATTTGTGTCCAGTTTCCAATATAAATCTTTCCAGCGTATCAATCCATAGCTTTGCCAAAAGTTAGTAGTACCCCCCCCCCCCCCCCCCCCCCCCCACACACTCCTCCGCAAGGAAACCTTCCTGACGCTGTCATTTTATTTTTTTTTAGAAAAATGTAGGTATGTTATACGAATCTAGCACGTTTATAATATACTCGGAGAGTACTTGGTACAGATAAATTATTGCTACTATGCGATGTTCCGTGCACTGGGGTCACCGCAAATGTCAGGAATTTCAAGAGAATTTATTGTGTGGATCGGTGCATTGTAAAGTGGTGATTATTACCTCAATCCATCTCTGTGTTTCGTGAACTGCTAATTCCGTGAAAAAGTCTAACTCCTCGTCGACGCGAAACTTTATGTCCAAAAGCTCGTCAACTTCGTCAACCTGGTCAGACGAAACGTCAGTCGCCATTATTTCCTCGTGAATTCGTCAGCTGACCAAAACAAATAACTGGGAAAAAAATGAACACAGAAAAACTGAACAAAAAAACTTTCTCTTCACGACTGCATAACTCGCTTCTGCCTCTCTTGTTCGAACTGATGCATCTAATCGTGAATAAATAGGTCATCTGTGTCCCATATTACTTTGCCCATATATTATTGTACACACCAATTTTGTTATTTCCATTAACCGAAAATACACTCGGTTCGAGCAACTACAAAGAACTTTCGTTGATTGGAAATTGCTGCTGTGAGAAATTCAATTGACACGCTGATGCAAAATGCACGGTTAGTTGAACGGTCACGTGGTCATTTCTCAAGGCGGCAAATGATGACTGGCTCAGTCAATTACCATTCTGAAACTGAAATGAGCAGTTTCTTTGATTATGTAATGAATTAATCACGCTTGGCTACTATAGCGTGTGAAATTGATGAGCTTATTAAGCACGCATTGTCAATCAAGCGACTCACGCTTCTGGTATCTCTCTCAGATTGTTTAATGGGAAAAAGTATGGAATCTTCAACATGCCAGTTCAGACTATTTCTTCAAATAATTTCTCACCTCACCTGAACTGAGTGACGACCACTTGAAGGCACACTGGTGTATTTTGGGCTACAGCCAGGGTTGGACTGGACCAAGAAAGTTACCGGGGATTGCACAAAGGGAGCCCCAGACCAAGAGAAAATTTGGATTTGGCGAACTGAACGAACGCGACTTCCCAGCATCTGAGCGAGCAATGGCAGTCCAGAAAGAGGACATTTCGATGGCATTTTTAGCTTAACTTGACAAAGGCAAGATAAGCTATTGCCATCACGCATGCGGAAGTCTGTTAGTCCGTGAGTCTGTTCACATTTTCCTTTAGCACGGGCTACACCCCGCAGTTCTTGTCTGATCGTTACGAAATTTCATATGCTGGTTTCGGTCATGTCTGGATGAGAACGTCCCCTTTTGGTCGCGATCGGTCAACCGGTATGGCTGCCCGAGCCCAAAACCAGAAAACCATTAGCACAGTCTGCAGGTCGTATTTATGAAGGGATTTCATTGTAACTTGGTAGGATGCCTCTGTATAATGCCTAGTTGAGAACGTCCCCTTTTGGGCATGATCTGTCAAGCGTGATGGCTGCCCAAGCCCGAAACCCAAAAACTTTTAGCACAGTCTGCAGGTCATGTTTAGTATGGAGGGATTTCATTGTAACTTGGTAGGATGACTCCTTATGATGTCTGGATGAGAATGTCCCCATTTGGGCATGATCTGCCAACCGTGACGACTGCCCGAGCCCCAGACCTGAAAACCTTTAGCACAGTCTACAGGTCATATTTATTGAGGAATTTCATTGTAACTTGGTAGGTTGACTTCATATAATGTCTAGATGAGAACGTTCCCTTTGGACGCAATTGGGAAACTGACGGTTACAGGGGCCCGAAGCCCGAAAACCTTTAGCACAGTCTACAGGCCATATTTATGACGAGATTTCAATGTAACTTGATAGGATGACTCGTTTTGGAATAATTTCACTGTAAGTTGGTAACTTTCGTTGATATGCGTTAACTGTGAGGGCCACATACATTAACTGTGAGGTCATATTAACACACCCCTCAGCTCTTTAGTACAGTGTACACCTCATCTTATTTTTATCAAAAACATAGCATACAGGGAACAGAAATGAACATATTCCCAATTATCACAATTCTTGTCTTATTTCATAATCCTTTCATAAACACTGAACATTATCCTTTTCACCAAACACAACACACAAGTTAAGCTACAGTGTCATTGACACTTTCATTGTATCATCCCCATCGATCATTCGACAAAAATGATTCCGGGGAGGGGCCACCGGGAAGACCGTAGCTAGGCCCAATTTGATTTTTGAATCTGAAGGAGCTCTGTTTCGTTTCATCTCTCAGCGATCAATGGAAATGTCCTCAATGTGGACAGTCCACTTAGAGAACATTTCGATATATCGACAGTCCATGTAATCAGATCCATTTCGCCTTTTGGTCATTTCACGAGATTTCATGTACCAACAAGTGTTGGGCTCCATCAATTTTGGAGGCCCATGGAGAACCCAATAGGGGACCCACAGAGAATTTACAGCCAGTCCGCCACTGGCTACAGAGTAGGTAGCCTAAAATGAAACGTTCCTTTAACATGGACATCTTTTACTGCACTGTGACACTGTCATGGATATCATTTACTGCACTAGGTAGACCTTTTGATCTTTTCACACAACCATTCATCCAATGATGTGCCTATCGTTTGATCAAAATGTTTGTCAAATTTTGTTAATTTTATGATTTAGACTAAAAAAGGATTTGGTTCTCTGGGCACCTCCTGCATTGTAATTGAACTGACTCGTTGAAAATTTTTAAATTTTTATTCGTTTGCGGTGACTTCCAAAGTTATTAAAAAATCACGAGACTTCAAAATTGTACCTTTTTTGATTGATGTATATTCAGTTGCATATGTTCTCTGCAAAGAATGATTAACCCTTTACCCAACGTAACGGCCAAAAACGGCCAGCGCGATTCTCAAAAATCGCAAATTAATTTTCATTATTTTTTCATTTTTTGTTTCAAAAACATAGGTTATGACCCCTCATTGGAACGAGCTCGTCGAGCTCGTTCCAACGAGGGGTCATAACCTATGTTTTTGAGACAAAAAATGAAACAAATTATTTATTCAAGAATTTTTTTTCGCAAGTGTCGTTTGCTTTTCATGTTAGGTAAAGGGTTAAAATAGTGTCTATTTATTATGTGAGTTTGTAAACACCCAGTTTGAATATCTCAAATATTAGGTGGATATGATTTTTTTCTGAAAAAGATACATAAATATAACTGAACACAAATGTATTTCATATTTTTTTTATTAACCGCTTAAGTGCTGAAATCCAAATTTGGCAGCTTTTCTGAAGTGCAGGTGCCTCAACTTTAAAGGCTTCATATTTTGTAAAGGCTTCATATTTTGTAGGCACTCTACCATAATTTTAACAAGGCAAAAACATGTGAACAATTTTTTTCTGACTAAAAATAATTTAGAATTCTACCACATATCAAACCCCCAAAATAATAAATAAAAATAAAAGCCTTCCCCTCGTTGTTTTCAAAAAATAATTACTTGAGAACCAAATTTATTTTTTATTTGGCCTTATCTTTTCTTTACAGATGGAGCTTGAGATAACTGATCGGGACTCCTTGTCCACAAACTGCGTGACTTGAAGAATTTGTGAAGAAAATCTTTTCTAAAGTCAAATTTTAATCCAAGAATCACGGCCAAATTATAATCGAACTCCCCAAAATTTGTTTCTGAATTTGTTTATTTGATTGTCTATTCCAAGAGAAGCCATTTGCCCTTCATGTTATCGCGAAACTAAGGCAATCCGTGGTCACGGTGTCCATGGCTATCCGACACATTTTTCCTGCCGACATCAAGTAAAACAAACACACATTAAAATATTACATATCCGCATTTCTAATTTTTTTTAAAGTATACCTTCAGACCAATTTCTTGTAAATTTATAATTATAAGGTGGTTTTCTTCCAATTATCCTTCAGAATTTGCGAGCATCGTTGACTTTTTTACAAGTAACATTTCTTCGGAAGCACTTAAAATCAGAATTTCGATTATTTTAGGTAAATTTCCTGCACGAATGTTTTGTCTTTTACATACTGGAAAAAATAAGAGGCGGTTAACTGTCTCTAAGTCAGATCCCAGGGCATCGCAAATTTGGGCTGCGGGGTGAGGAGATATATAGAGGGTATCTAGTGTTTTTTGAGTGGATACCGAAAATTATCTCATAAGTGACCGAGACAAATGTTTATTTTTCGAGAACGCTCAACCATTTGTTTCGATCACTCCTGAGTTAATTTTAGGTATCCACTCAAAAAACACTAGATTTTCTTTTTATTATACGCTTTTTATAAGAATCTGATCATTCCTATAGATAACTCCACCCGTTTCAACCTTAAATTGATGCATGAAAGTAAACGGCTGGTGCGCATTGATACGCGGAAGTGATTTGATCGAAACTCGGAACAGGTAGCGTCTTGCGATCTGATTCAGCTGGCGGGTTTGTTTCATGCATCAATTCAAGGTGAATACGTGTTCAATTATTGCTGGAAATGATCGGTATCCACTCAAAGACACGAGATTTTCTTTTCACTATACTTTTTCTCGTATTCACATTGAAGTGATGTTTTGAAAGCCGCCATTTTGACTGATACCGTGAAAGCGAAAATGTCCATATCTTCACAGTGGGTGTGTGTGTGGGGGGGGGGGGGGGGTACTATTCCTATCTTTCCGCAATGTTTTTGATAATCTATAGTTTAGCGTATAATAAAAAGGATATTTATCGGGCTTGGGCGAAAAAAAAAAAACTTCCTTCTCACTTTAAACATAAGATTTCAAATAAAATGAAAGTATATAAATAATAATAATTTTATCCTTCCGCTGATTTGTCGCGGTCCTCAGTCGAGGAAGCCTACACCCACCTGGCCTCCCACCGACTAGTCTCTTTTCGCATTTTATTTGAGAAGGTTTCCTCCGCGGATGTCCCTTTACCGAACACACATGATATCAAAATTTATTTTCATCATTTTTTTAACTGGTTGAGTGCTAGAAGCCACTATCAGGACTTAAAAAAAATCAAGGTGCCGAAGTAAAAGCTAATATATTCCTTGCTCATGCTTCATTTTCAGTCAACATTTTCAGTCAACGGCAAATGATATTTTGTTAATAAGTTGTTTTATAACAAATTATTGGAGAGTGCCCAGAGGCACTCTCCAATAATTTGTACGGAAACAAATTCTGACTAACAAATTCAGACCGCCAAAAATAGTCTAGCCCTCAACCAATAAAACAAACTTTCAATAAAACTATAAGAGAAAACTATAAAGAAATCTTGATGGGGGACAAGCAAAAATATAATAAACAACAACTATTGTCAAGGAGGATGAGTAGCAATTTATTCCTCCGTTCTTAAGGTGCTATTGGATAAAATTATTTCTGTACTTCTCTATACAAATGCAATTAGTATTATATACCACAATCTCATTCAAGGAGGTCAAGTCCCCCTCCCCTCCCTCGTCGGAGAAACTGTTTCCCTTGTTGTGGACTTGTTGTAGAATATCCTAGCTCCCCTCTTGGAGACCACAAGCTTCCTTGTAGAGAAAATCCTGGTGCCACTCATGCCGGTGGCATAGCCATGGGGGAGCTTATGGAGCCATGCTCCTCCCCAATCCCTACGGAAAATCTCGAATTCGTCGATCTGCATGGGACGTCAACTTATGAAATTATAGATTACATTCCATGCTTGGTGAAAATTGACGTTCTCTCGAGTAACAAAATGCAACTCGGACTTATTTATACCCTCAGACACATTTTTCAGTGTGTCCATTTCAAGGGATTGCACATGGCCGTTGGAATATAGTCCACCATTTAAACGTAAACACGGATTCTATTGAATTGAACACGATTTAAACTGCACAACTTTTCTTGGCTATTATTAAGGAGTGTGTCAACACGTTTCAAACCAGATTTGACAACAAAACTGAAATACACACTTATTTCCTTACACGATTCTATGATTGTTTGCATATGTTGCCTTAACCCTCTGAACCCGAGAGGACGCTTTCCCGGCCCAGGAACATGTTACGTGATAATTTATTATGCTGGGTGCATATGGACTCTTCGAATTGCTTCCATTGAACTATATTTATTATTTATATGTATTGGTGTTTAAGGTCACATACTTATGCACAATAGCTAATCGTGACCGTGACAGTTTTACGGGTGGAGAAAGCCGGAGTACCCGGAGAGAACCACCGAGCATCGACGAGCAACTGTCAGCTCCTCAAAATTCTAACTCTGTTCAAGCTCCTTTCAAGCAGGGTTACCGCGGTCGAAGACATGTGCACCATCCACGTGCAGTACGCCTTAGTACACGGCGTCATTGTGCCCCCATGTAGGCAACCGGGATAAAGTGCCTTGCCCATGGACACAACGCGGGTCGCCCCGGACGGGGATCGAACTCGAAACCTCTAGCATAGAAGCCCCACAGTCTACCACTGAGCCACCGCACTCCCTGGCATTGAACTGGCATGGAAGATACCACCAGTGTTCAAAGGATTAACCCATTACAATATACGGGTGGGTCAAATAAAATTAAATTACATTGTGCAAGTATACAAAATAGCCATTTAAGTTTTGTTAAACACGTGCGTAGAACGTGAATAGTGCTCGTGTGTTGGTGATGGGATAAAGCAGCGGCGTACATCCTGGAAAGAGATGTCATATCTACAAATATCTTTTGTCTCGGGGTGCATTCGGATTTCTTCATCCGTTGGAAATTCACAGGCTGCGGTTGGAATTTCTCACTCAAGGGGTTGAGAGGTGGTGTGAAACGATGTTCTTAAAAGTTGGATGTTTTACAACCAGGGGTGGGGTGGGCTACCGTTGGATATTTAGATGGGACACACCCACCGAAACAAGACCTCCCCGAGTGCAATTTACACCCCCCCCCCCCCCAAAAAAAAAACCAAACAAACAGCAATGTGAATTTCATTTTTTCAGTTTTTTTCACAAACATATACACCCGGAGCTTAATTAAGCACCCCCTGAAATGTTTCATGCCAGTGAAGTTGCTGTTACTGATTATTATGTTTTAATGATTGCTGTGTCTTGCAGTACATTTCATCTAGTGAACATGATGTTTCTGGTTGATAGCGTATCCCTAACACATCTCCTCGTCCACGTGAAGCATGCTTCCAATGAATGCCACAGAAAACACTATCATCCACATGCAATATCTGGGTATAAAACAAGAAAATGTGTCACTTCTTTTATCAATAAATGTTGACATGGCAAGGAGGAGACTGTTAGAGGCACTAAGGTGGTACATCGTTGGCATGAATGCAACAGGCAAGTCATTCAAATCTATTGGAAGGCAACTTGGCTATAGTCTTTCTGCCATCAGCAGACTTGTCCGAAAACATCAACAAACCAACGATGTTAAGGACCGACCAAGGCCTGGACAACTCCAAAATACCTCTCCTGGGGAAGATCGGAGTCCGGCACGCCCCGTTAGGTGTGAACCAATTGCTTTAAGTGGGGTTTTGGAACGCCTTTGGCTCCCCAACAGGCGTTTGTGGAATAGAACTGCCCGAAACCGTCAAAAAGCACAAAGTATGAGGTCCAGAAGGGTGTTCAATCGACCAGCCTGTCCGATCAACATCAAAGTCGACGTTTGGGTGGTGTTTGGCACGACAAGCATTGGAATCTCGGGGACGTAGAGGAGAGGTCCATTGGTCAAACGAGAGTAGGTCCCTGCTCACGTCACAGAGGGTCGCATGAGAGTGTGGAGGCATAGAAATACTGCTTACATGCCCAGGAACATCAGGCCTACTGTTGATTAAGGTGGAGGATCAGTAATGATCTGGGGATGCCTCTCTCATGATTGCAAACTTGATATGGTGACTGGTGGGAATCTCAATGTCATGAGTACATCGGGGACATTCTAAATCCGGTTGTCGTGTTTTTTTGACAACCACCCGTTGGCTACTCGCCCTTTATTAATGGACGACAATGCAAGGCCACATCGTTCCCATGCTGTGAGAGCATTCCTTCAGATCAACGGTATTACAACACTTCCCTGGCCTGCAATGAGCCCCGATCTGAATCCTTTAGAATACATCTGGGACTTTCTTGGATGTCGTGTGCAACCAAGGAGTTCGACTGTACGTAATTTGGCCGATTTGGAAACTGGATGGCTTGAAGAGTGGCAACAGTTACCTCTGGGCTTATCAAAAGGCTCACTGGTAGCATTAGGAGGAGGGTTCAGGCTGTCATCCGGGCACGTGGTGAATACACTCGCTACTGATGTCAGACACTGCTATTGTATTCAGGAGATCACACGCTACATTTTTTGTCAGTAATTACCGGCATTGTTTCATCATGGACCGTTTCAGCACCATACTTGTCCAGAGAACATTTTTCCATCAAAAACATTAGTGACAGATTTGTGTAATTAGCGTCATTAAAATACTGCATATTTTCATCATTGTGTTGTCTTTCATTTGTCAATAGACCATTCTTTCCGCAAACAATCACTTTTGGCCATCTGAAAGATAGCATGAAAGTAATGACAGTTTCTATTAACACCACTGCGAAAAAACAGGGGGTGCTTAATTAATATGCAGGTGTATAGCTTATGGTCCATTGTTGGAACGTGATCGTCGAGCTCGATCTCATGAGATGTCAAGCCTTGTTATTGGGACGAAAAAGTGAAATATCCAGTTAATCAAGAATTTCTTTTTCACTGTGCGCAGGTGCCTTTCGTTTTAGTCGTGTGTGTTTAGAGGTTAACAACCCGGTGATGCTAATCATATGTATATAATATGGTTTTGTCCGTTGTTCCGTGCTGGGTTACTCGCAAGGCACAGAACTTGTGTGTGGGCACTTGCTTGGCTCTCCGCTCCCCAGGCTGGGTGTGGAGGAGGTTCCGTATAGGTTGAGTATTCTCTTCGGCTTCTGTGCTTTCTTCAACTCGTCAAGACTGTTACACACTGGAGACGATGATCGTTGCACACGATGTGATAAAGTGGCAATTATCAAATACCTCGGTTTGCTCTTTCGATCAAAACAGTGTTGTCTCCCCTCGCTATGCTCGATACATAGGATACAATCCGAACGGAGACAACACTGCTTGGAGTTTGGTTTCGACCCGGTATGATACCTGCAATAAATTTGAAAAATGTGACCTTAAAGTCTGCTGAAACACACACTTTGTCTGCACTGACACCAAACTTCAAACTGAAATGTATATCTCTGATATTACGTTGACGCAGCGAATCGTCGCTCCAAAGTTATATCCAGTGATTTGATGTTTCAGAACACTGTAAAAAATACCGGGTACGATAAAAGTACCGGTAAGGCCCCATAAAGTCGATCTTGTGTTTCTCCGACCTTTTTTGTAAAATTGCATATGGGCGGGCGTTTTTCATTTTCGTAACTATGTCTTTGCCATCAAAAGTTCATGTTCTTGGTTTGTTTTATGTTTAGTCACTGTGCAGAAATATGTGACCTCAAACACCAATAGATAAATAAATCTCATGTTTTAGTCCTCATAATCTACAGAATAGCACAGGTGGTGGTGTATTTCGTCCCTTGAGTTCAAAAAGGCTTTGCAATGGTAAACGACACTTTTGACAGACAGGGGCACAGTTTTACTGGTGGAGGAAGCCGGAGTACCTGGAGAAAACCACGAGCGATGGCGAGCAACTGTCAGACTCCCCAACGTACTAACTCCGCACAAGCAGGGTTTGCATTGAATGAAGACAAGTGCACAATCGACGTGCAGTACGCCTTAGTACACAGCGCCACCACGTGGGCAATCGGGATGAAGTGCCTTGCGCAAGGACACAACGCGGTTATCCATTATCGAACCGTGGACCTTTCGGGTTGAAGTTCAATGCCCCGGGCTGAATGATATTCCTGCTACATCATCAGGGCATGCCTTTGACGAAGGCATGCCTTGAATATGTAGTTGGAATATTACTCAATCGGAACTTCAGTCATCGCAGTCGGGACAAATTAGATTTACACCCCTTGACTTTGGTCATCTTTGCGACGCCCCTGATTGAATTTATCACACAGAAAACAACACAAAATAATTGTTCACGCGCCTTTATGAAATGGCGATCCATCCTCAGTGTAGCCCGATTCCGACGGTTGAGGGCTCATCAATACCAATTTTGGAGAACATTAGTGCAAATTTAAAAAGACGTTGGGAAGTATATTTGGCACGACTACCACATGTATTTATATCCACATATAAACTTCCCGTACCTCTGAGTTTTGAACTACCATCCCAACTAACTAATGGAATATTTGATGAGTTGGGAGTTGTGTCATTACAGTCGGGACAAATCAGGTTTACTCCACCTCCGAATCGGTCATCGTGACGCACTCGTCTCTATAGCCCGCTAACATCACAGAAATAGGGTATGAAATCCGGCCTGATAACTGAAGTCTATCCCCAATTTTCATGATGTATGTGGGGTGTACGGGCGTCACAACCGTTACTTATTCCCAGGTCCTTATTCATCATTCGTTATCAACCGATTTTACTCGGTTGATAACGAATGTCGAACAAGGAAATGGGAATAAGTAACGGTTGTCACGTCCCCAGATGATGTGAAGGCGATGGCCGATTAATGGATGCTAAATCTCACAGTCATTACATTGAACCTGCTAACTGGACGCAAAACATTTCCAGGAATAAATAGTTGTTTTTCTTTTTTTTAAATATGCCCCTTTAATCAAGACGTGTTTGTATCTGCATATTACAAGTCAAGGGGGCTGCTGACCCAGCTCAACACTCGACCAATCCCACCCTGTCCGCACCGGTTCTACCCATTTCTTGACATCATTCCGATATTTTTGTGGTTGTGTTGCTAAACTTACCGCTGGCAATAAATTTGACCTTTGTAAATATTACTTCAATCTGATAAGAACTGGTTCAAATTGCTGAAGGCCATGGTTTTCTTATCCTAATATGATGGCCGCGCTTTCGATGGGGCGATCAATGCGTGATAAGCGACGCCACAGAGAATCACATTGTGTGCCATATTGGCCATCCACCCACTTTTTTAGCTATAAACATCATGCAACCCTTCAGTGATCTCCTTCATGTTGACCGGTCTTTAAAACATACTGAGGTAATTATATATTTATTACCACGATAACTAATTGTTAGTATACATGCGTGATTGGTGTTGAATGAGCAGGTCATGCTCGTGAATCAAAACTGCAGTAAAACACACTGGTAATGCCCAAATCTTGGAGCGTGGTGAAGCTTCGGACCTCAAACTGATAACTCAGGGGATCGATCCTGACAGCGGTACCTGCGTCGTGTCCTTGGGTAAGGTACTTGGTCTCGATTGTCCACGTGGGGCACGGTGGTGCTGTGTACTGAGGTGTACTGCAGATCGATGGTGCGATTGCCTTCAACCAACGCTAACCCTACTCGTGCATAGTTAGTACGATGAGGTGTCTGACAGTTGCTCGCCGCTGCTCTGTGGTTCTCTCTGGGTACTCCGGCTTCCTAGCTCCACCTGTAAAACTGTCCGACACGAGGTGATCCTGGCTGTCGGAAGTGTCGTTAAACCTCAATAAAAATATAAATGTCTACATTTTTTCTTGAATGAAGTAAGCGGACGAGAGTACACGATAACCACTGAACGTGGCATTCATTAGTAGCAGGTGAAGTTGCAAACGCGAGAAGTCAACATTAAAATAACAGGTTGTAACGGAGCACAACGGGTGATCGTGGGACGAAGTTAGTGATGTAGCTACGGGGGTGGTGAGGGACTCGTCACCCCATACTTTTCCGTAAATATCAGCCTTGTATACTTTTCATGATTGAAGTCCCCTGAACTGCATGGTTCAGGTATTTCTTGGGTCATTTTCTACCGTTATTCCTTCCATTTGTGGGCACTAACGCATTCAAAAGGTACTCAGGGTGCTTCAGTTGACATACCAAGTTAATTTGACTCCGAGTGGAAGACCAAGCACCCTTCATTTATAGGGATAAACAATCTTAAACCCAGCAAAAGGTGAAATGAAGTGGGAGAAATATTCCCCCACCCTTTATTTGCCTGGCCACGCCTCTGTACGTACTGTATTCGCCATTAGTGTTGTGCCCTTGATTCTTAACCCTTTAAACACTGGTGTCCTGGAAGATATCATTTCAGGCAATATTGTCAATGGCGAAATGAGCGAAACCATCCTGGCTTGTTGAGAGGTTCAGTAATAATTTAATTCAACAGCTCTGTCGAGCTGTTGGATTAAATTATTACCAAGCCTCGCTTCAGATTTTTTTCTCTTTATACCGTCCGCTCGTTCACTTCCAATTGTTTCTTCATGCAGAAAGTTATGCACACCGAGTTGAAAGGGTTAACCCTTGATTGCTCAAATAAGCCTTCGTAATTATACCTGCCCCCCCCACCCCCCGCCCCCATTGGCATTGGCACACGTGAAGTACCTCAGATACGAATACTCGAGAGTTTTTCAATTACAGTTCTCAGAAAGTACAGTCTTTTCCACTACACTCTAAAAAATCAGTTGAGTTAAAAATCAACCCAAATTAACTGGGTTGAGTGAATATTGGGTTCATATTCACTTAACCCAGTTAATTTGGGTTGATTTTTAACCCAACTGGTCTTAAAATGTAGTGGCTTCCCCCTTTGGCTATGCAGTGTCAAGCAGTTGCCCCACCCCGCTTCCTGTGCCCTTGGAAACTTAACTATACATCGTGTAAAATCAAATATATGAGTAGCAGATATTGGAACCGAGTTGTGGAACTTGTGCTACATGAAAATTTAATGTTAACCATCTTCATAATGATGTTAAAATATCGAAATTTCAAGCCGCATTTTTTCCCATAATGCAACTAGGAATTTAATCAATTCAATCTTATTTGATATAGCTCAGTGAACTCTGTTTGTTGGTGGTTAACGTCACATATTTACAGTGAACTCTGTCATACAAGATTGCATTGCTTAAATTTCTGTTTCTGTTTTCGAAAAATACTGCTTGAATTTCTTGGTTTGACATCAGTGTACTTAAGGTTAAATCAGTTTCAATTCATATTTACTGTAAAGTCTCCTGTTTTTGTTTCCTAATTTAGAATGGGGACAACATCCATCGTTGTGTTTCTTTGTCATTGCAGGTGAAATGATGCTAAGTAATATACTGTCCGGAAGAGCTCTCTGGGCCCTTTCCACAGGCGCGCCACACAACAGCGCATCGTTGACTTTTAAGATAAATATGTTACGAATGTGCCTGTGTATTCTTGTAAGTCCTTTTCAAATGGCTGAAGAAGCAATTACATTACTCACAGGGTAGTACATGCGCACTCATGTTACCCCTTTCAGGTACAGGTCTTTTTTAGGCTTTCGCATCTCGAGTTGGCCATGAGCTAACAATTGACTGCTTTTATGCAGTAACCTGTTTCAAAACGAGGTAAAGGTCGTTTCGATTATTTGTTTTTGACGGTGAACTGCTGTTTTGTCCAATATGCATTTAAAAAGGGCTCCGAGGTATATATTTTTGCTTTGAGAAAAAAGAAATCAAAGAACGAGATAGCGTATTCGGACTCTACTTTGGATGAGAAAAAGAGAAGACAACATCGAACCAACAATAGGCTTATCAACGGTATGTTGCGCCGCCACTCGCAGTTACACCAACGCGATCTTGAAGAGTTAAAATGCCGTCTGCGGTTTCAAGGATTTCACATGCAAGAAATGATAACAATGGGGGGTTCAAATAGCAATTCAGTAAAAACACACAACAATGACATGTTTATTCTCGAAGTGTCAAACATCAACTTGCCGATGCCCATTGAAAAAAATTCCTCAATCAAGTTGCAAATTGATTTCACATTTTCTCTCAATATTCAACACGAGTCCAGCGAAGAAACCAAAATTGTGTGGATAATGTGAAACTGCCCGAGGCTGCCCTCAGTTGACCTCACGAAATATGCGGTTCGTTTATCAAATATGTGTAGTCTGTCTGAACGTTAACACATTTACTACACTTCGTCTATACGTCCGGGGCTGGTTATTTAAAATTGCAGGGAGTTTGGATTTTCTGAAACTGACTGTGTCGACGTTCGCAATTTAGCTGGATATGTGCTAGAAACCACTACCACGATTTTATTGAACGTGCATGCTGAGAGCCACATTGCTATAGCTTCACACTATATAAGAGCGCGTAGCCGGATATCAAAGTTAAGGGAGCAAGAGTAATATCCGGGGGGGGGGGGGGGGGGGGGTACAGAATGTGATTCACTGCATCATCCAAGCCTCGCAGTGGCAAGATGGGGCCGAGCACAAGAGTGCGTGTCCCCCTTTTGTTGGAAGGGGTCCGGAGGCGTTGCCCCGGAAAAAAATGTAATTCGAGAAAAAAACGCAATTTCCTTGACTCTGAGTCCGTTTGTGTCCATAATATATAAGTTGTGAAAGGCATCAATAATTAGGCCACAATCTGGACTAACAAGTTGTGAAAGGCATCAATAATTAGGTCACAATGAGGCCTAATTATTGATGCCTTTCACAACTTATAAATTGTGGGCACAAACGGACTCAGAATCAAGAAAATTGCTAGATATTAAAATTTCTTGCCTAATGTTCCCCGTGTTGGCTGCATGGAATCGCTCTCCTGGTCTTCTCCATACCCTAGAACGCCTATCTGTGTGGTCTAGGCAGTACCTTGACTCATCTGTAAAAAGGACAGGTCGGCTATCTTCTAGGTCCATCCAACGTGGTCCATGGCCCATTCATATCGTGCCTGGCGGTGGTTCTCGGACAGCGGTTTGCGAATACATGGTCTTCGCGATCGGAGACCACATTCGATTCATGCAACCTTGCCCGGATAGTCTGCGTTGGAACATTTACCCCGGATGCATTCTGAAGGTCACTGCGAAGCTGGGTTGCTGTGGCAGAGCGGTTCCTACGTCCTGAATGACCAAAAACCGGTCTTCAGCTGCAGATGTTGCCCTGTCTCTGCCACCACCATGCCGTCTTACTGGTGTGCCATACTGCTGAAATCTTGCCCAGGCTCTGGTGATCATCGTATGGTGCACACCAAGGGCTTCACCAACCTGACGATGGGTAGCCCCTTGCTCCACCATCCCTACAGCCCGCCACATTTCTGCTTCAGACAAATGTCTTCTTACATTTGCATTTGCCATATTCAATCATTAAATCACAAGGGTTTGTGTTGAAATGAAGATTGAATACCCTACACATGTCATGTACATGTAGACAGTACACGAGAACATCATGAAAATCAAGGGGTACATGCTTTCCATGATTGTCACGAAAGGTCTGCCTGTCAAGAGAGCTAATGTAAACACTGGGGACCATCTCAATACATTCCTCAATCATATCCACCAAAATTTTCACAAATATGTCACGAGTAAATGTCACAAGATAAGATAAGATAAGATAATATTTATTGCAAGAACACCAAAAACAAGGCAGATTGCGCGTCATTGAAATTAGTAACAATAATACCAGGAAATAGCAAAATATGTTTGAAACCATAAACACTAATGTTCAGTTGGTGCATGTTATAGCTAATGATTTCATTCTAATTGATATTATGCCGCGAGTAAGCATTCTCTGCATTCAAACATTTGTCGGATCATATTACAGATGATACCACACAGTGCGGGGATTTCATTTTTCATAAGAAATACGAATCTCTCAGAGCTACTCATACCAACAAAATCTGGATATTCTCTCTCGATTTGGCGATAGGAGTCAGCACGTATAGAGTCATATCTCTTACAATCCATAACAGAGTGGAATTCGTTTTCTATATTACCATTGCTACAGATCTTACATAACCTTTTATGTACAGGTAATGGGGGCTGCACATGTCTACCCTTTTCAATCATTAAGTTGTGATTACTAATACGTAATCGGGTGAACATATTTTTTGCATGTTCCGAAGTTGTGTTCAGTAAATAAACTTCTATGTTATAAATGTCTTTAAACTCTCTATAGGTTCTAAGTTTTTTTTTTTTTTCCGGCCTTCTTATCATCATTGTAAATATTATTTAGAAAAGTATTAAGGTGGCGAGTCTTCAAGTCTTCACGAATTACGTCAATTTTCCAATTGCTAAGGTTTGCTGGTTGTTTACCTGGGGAATTTGCTTGACCACTATCTTCCACAAGACGGTGACATCTTGAAATGATTGAATCTGGTAATGTATAATTTTCAGACTCAATTCTAGCCTCAGTCAACAGTGTTGAAGAAGACATCTGGTACAATTTGGTTGCATATTTAATAATTTGCATCGTAGCCTCTATGTGCACAGGATATCGACCTAATTCCGCTCTCACTGCGTGGTTGGATGATTTCCTGTTAATACCGAGTAGGCTTTTACAGAACTGTAGATGGACAGGTTCACACGGAACCTTATCACCATGTGTGTTGTTTATTTCAGACGCCCATATTTCACTTCCATATAAAAGAATAGGCTTAATAAGTGAATCGAAAAGTTTAGTGAGAAGAATTATCTTAGGTGACCATTCCTTTTTGAAAGTATTTAGTAGACTGTACAGTACTTTCATGCCCTTTTTGCTCAATTCTTCTTGTGCTTTTGTTAACTTTCCATTTGTTGCGAAACATAGGCCAAGATAAGTGTAATCGGATACCTGAGTAACTGAATTTGAACCTATGTGGAAGTTTGGCATTCTAACTTTACGGGAGTGGAATGTCATCACCTTTGTTTTATCTACATTCACATGGAGCCCGTTTCTAACAAAGTAATCGTCCAATTGGTCTAAGCATCGCTGCAATCCGTAGGGGTTGTCTGATATCAACACCAGATCATCTGCGAAAAGCAGATGATTGAATGTAGTATTATTTAATTTTACAGGTGCACATTTTTCATCAAAAATGTCTCCAATGTCATCAATAAAAATGTTAAATAATGTCGGCGAAATAACACAGCCCTGCCTAACACTGATTGTCGATAATTGTGCGGGGCTCACGCCAAGTTTGGTTTTTATTTGACAATGATGTGTCAAATATTTGGTGCTTAGCAAACTTTGAGTAGTATATTTTCTAGTTATGACTTTAAATGGGTTAAAATGAACCATTATCATTTTCAAAGATCTGGCAATTTGCCAGTTGGCAGAGTATTGGCCCCTGGTGATAGAAGAAAAGTTGCAGGTGATTCCTTTTGCAAAACGGCTTCGCTTCCGTTCTGGAATATTCCGCCTTTTTGATTGACTTGTTAAAATAGACGAGTCCTATTTAAATGCAATACTTGGGTGGTGATTGGCAGTACTCACGATTGTAATATAATATTTACAACTTGAAAAGCCGAAAAATACCATTTGTGATTCAATTCGATTCGAAATCCTCGAAAGAAACACCTTCCCGCTCTCTTCGTTTTCCTTATCCATTGCCCCCGTACAGTAGACACTTAGAGAGAAAACAAAACATTCGTACTTCAACCCTTTTCTTCCTTACGTAAGGACCATAATTGACAGCGCGATTCACAAAATTCGCCATTGAAATATTACTTTTTCAGTTGCTGCCTCAAAACATAGCTTTTGACACTTCATTGGAACGAGCTATTTGAACTTGTTGCAATGAAGGCCAATAAGCGATATTTTTAGGCAAAAAATGACAATTTTTCGTTGTTCAAAAGATTTTTTGAGCACATGTCGTCTGCTATTCATGTGAGCAAATTCCAGGCGCGTAGTCAGGATTCTATAATAGGGGCAGTTTTGGTGGTGGTGGTAGTGGGGGTGGGGGGGGGGGTGTGCAAAGATGATATTTGAAAGGCCGCTGTGTGAGGTTTTGGGGACCTCCATTAGTCCTAGCTAGGATCCTTCGATCGTGGCCCGAAACTTGCCCCTTCCTCCCACTTCCTTCAAGGGGAGTGGAAGGAGGGTCAACGACCAGAGGGTCCTAGTTAGCACTAGCTCCCCTTCCCCGAGAAATGTTTGTAAAAATTAGCGCTTCAAGAGCAAATCTGAGGTATTTATAGCGTGTGTAGCCCCTATATTGGAGACCATTTTGGGTCCATATATGTTGTATGAAATTTGCAGTAGGCCAATGTGTTGGGGCCAGCGAAAGTTTTATTGTGCACGCCCCCCCCAACCCCCAACCCCCCCCCCCCCCAAAAAAAAAAAAAAAAAGAAAAAGCTCCGCCACTGTAGCTACTCCACTGGTAAATTCAGTGTTTCATTTTGACGGACTGCATACATTAGGTTAATGAACGAACATGTCTCGTCTACATAATGACGCTGACATTGTTTTTTTTATAAAACTTTATTTGGTATCAGATTTATGGCGTTTCTATTCATAACTGTGTCTTTACATCTATATTCTGACAGCATATTCCCTATTTGGAACGCAGACAATAGCAACGAATGTGTCGGAGACGTACATAATAATTCATGGCATACGATACCCATATCTGACAAAGGTCCCCATAAATTAGACAAGAATTAACTCTTCCAAACATAAACTCAACTATAGAGTACAACAGAAGTGAGAGATCTTAGATGAAGATCCACTTTTTATTGTGGACGTGACAACCGTAACTTATTCCTTGTTCCTTATTCGACATTCGTTATCAACCGATAAATTCGGTTGATGACGAATGTCGTATAAGGAACTGTGAATAAGTAACGCTTGTCACGTCCGTCTTTTTATTTAGGCATGATGGATATGAGCTGGAAAGGGACCGTAAATACCCCCACTTTTTAATTATGGCCTCTGTACCCCACCCCCGCCCAACCCCATTTTTCTGAAATATATAAACGTTTACATCACTGAATGTTTCATGCAAGGATGGAACAGTTATGTGGAAAATCCACTGTGTGGGGAGACGGTGGAGGGGCTTTGAAAGGCGAAAACGTCTAGTGTGCGTGCGTGCCGCGGGTTGTCAATGTGATACATGTTTCCGTCATCATGTTTGTTTGCGGGACGCTGCCACCTTGGTTTCTAAGATGGCACGTGACTTCTGTATAAGGGTACACATATTGTAAAATACCAGTTTACGCGATTCTGAGGGGTGCTGGGATTAAATTGGAGTGGTGTGGTAAAATGGTATAGGTGGCCTGTGGTCCACTTAACTCTGGGAATGTCTTTACCTTTATAAAACCCCATACTGTACCACTATCGCCCATGTAAGTGTTATGGTATACTATCGTGGTATTTCGGTATGCTTCGGGATGTTTTCCTTTATCTTGGAACATTAGCCATGTGTACTACGCTTTTTATTCGCTCGCTTTAAAAAACGGGAGTATTATGTTATGGCGCTGTCCGTCCGTCCGTTAACTTTTTCGTTTCGTGGCCATAGCTTTATGATAGGAAAAGGTGTCATGGTCATACACATTGACGTTTTCATGTCCGGGCCATAACGTTTCATTGGAAGAAGATATCACAGTGAAACTTAAAGAACATATGTATGCGCGCATGCGCTGTCACTAGACGATGTATTGATAATTTTTAGGTAACGTTTTTTCCGCAATTTTTATAAAAGTGAAAGAATGGCACAATAGCAAAATTCAGGACCGACATACCAAGTTCAAGGTCACACATAAAGGTCAATATGTGGAATCCGTATGCACAAGAACTTTTGGTGTCTGGACGGGACATCACTTTTTAGTGGAAGGAGATATCACAATGAAGCTTACACAATATATCGACCAGCAGTAGACGGTGTGTCACGTACAACATGCAAGGCCGACCCAACAATGTCAAGATTACAGTTAGAGGCCGACACATGAAATCAGCATGCACACCCATTTTTGTGTCCGGAACATAACTTTTTAGTGGCAGGAGATATGGCAATGGGACTCATACGCTATGTGAACCAATACTAGACGGTGTGTCGCGTATAAAAGTCGCTACCGGTCGATCAGCGTACACATGGATATTTTTCGGGCTGGGTCATAACATTTGATTGGAAGGAGATATTACAATGACATTTACACAACATATGGACTATCGCTAGACTGCGTGTTGCGTACAAAATTTACGACCGACCCCGAGGTTAAGGTCACAGATAGAGATCAACACAAAATCAACATGTACATCAACGTGTTCGTTAAAGCGAGGGTTTTCTTTGCAAAAGGACTCTTTGGGGCCCCAAGGTATCTTAACTCCTTGCATGCTGCTGGCGGATATTCCAGCCCAGGATACAAAATCACTTGTCACTGAAATAAGTAAACCAAATTTGTCCTCTGTAAATTGAATGAACTTTTCGATCAATGATTTCTCTCGATAAATTTAGATATTTGTTTCGTCAAGTCTAGTCATGGCTGCTTCACAGCAGCCATGACTAGTTTTGATGAAAACTATTTTGAAGGTTAAGATTTATTCGCAAATCTTTGTGTGTTTGTGTGTGTGTGTGGGGGGGGGGGGGGGGTGTTAATGTACAGCCGCGTTTTATTATGTTGCTGGTTAAAAGTATAAACATGCGCACAAGAATGGGATTTTCAGTCTATCTCATCACTCGGTAATGCCAAAAAGGAAAATCTGAGTTTCTCTGATAGACCCCCAGGAATAACCCGAGGATCCATTAACTGGAGCGTGGCAAGTGTTTTCTATGTATGGGTTCCACAGACTATCCTTGAATCATTGTTTAGATGGAAACTCCACTCTGAAGGAGTTTTTGTGGTAAAACAATATGGAATCCGAGGTATTGAGAAGCAACTTTGTGAACTGAATAAGTTTTCAAACAAGGCTAGGGAACTTCAAATAAAATATTACGGAACAAGGTGCGCGTGAGCAATTGTGCGGTGGTGGAGGAGGGGTGGGGGGGGGGGGGGGGGGGGGGGCGGTGGCGTTGCGGTAACAGGTTCTCGTCAGATCACCGAAGTTCAGCAACGTCGAGCCCGGTTAGTCCTTGAATGGGTGACCATCTGAGCGATCGATTCGGACTCCCGCGTTGTGTCCTTGGGCAAGGCACTTCACCCCGATTGTCCACATGGGAGCACGATGACGCCGTGTACTAAGGCGTACTGCACATCGATGGTGAGTATTGCGGATATCTAGTGAGTTAAGCTTCATATGAAATTTATGTACTGAGTGGGGCGCGGTGGCGTTGCGGTGTGTCGCAGGGGTTAAATTGATGGAGAAAAATTTATGTTCTTATCAGTGCTCAGCCGACAGTCAGTGACTGTCGTCTAAATCCCAGTTCGACGTAAACCTTGCCACCTTATCAATGCCCTATCCGCTTGAGACCTTTACGATTCCTGAAGGTGCCTGTGGCTTACAACGCCAAAGGGGTGATCAACGATAATTCACTGAAAAGATTATTTATTTACATGTACGAAGAAATATAATATGAAACAAATTACTCACAAAATTATCCATAAGAATACACTAATTACGCGGATAAAAGTTTATTCTTTAGGGCCCTCGACGTCTCCCACAGCTAGCTGTGTCCGCTGGATCAACCTCACATCATCTTCATTTTCTCACGGTTTGTGATACATACAAAGTGTCTATTCACTTCTCGTTGCTTCCTCCTCGCAGGGTTAACTTCACAGTCATTCGGGCTTAACACATATAATGTGCTGCTTGTGTGACTCTATCAGCGTTCTCACAGTTCAATCACAATTCAATCGGCGTCTACCACAGTTCACGATCACTTTGCGCCTTGCCTGGTCTCACGGGGTTAAGTTATTCTTCGCCTTCAGATATATACTTAACAAAGCTTACATAATAATATTCTGCAAAGTGTTATCAACATCGCCAAAATTATCTTATCTCGCGAGCTATTCCAGCGCTCACTCAAGCTCTTAATACGGCCATTAGACCTCAACGTTACAGCGTTTACTTCTTTGGCTACTATGCCACTTCGGTTCGCAACCGTTAACAAACTACTATCAGTTCCTTACAACCCTCACCAGGTTACGGCAATACGCGGACTTTCAGTCTCGGAGCCTATGACCCTCGACGGCCAAGGCTAAATTCGGACCTTCTCCGAGTGCCCTCAGGCCAACTGCCCCTCAGAATTCTGCTTCACTCTTTATACAGTCGGAACGCAAAGTTTAAACATACTAATTCTGATTTAACGAGTGCTTTGTAATTTGATATGGATAGAGATATAAATGCGAATTTTGTTTGAGGTAAACCCTTTTGGTGTGATGCACTGGTTTCCAAAAATTAGATTTTAACTGGCTTGAATTACCCAGATAATGATAACCGGGGAGAATATTGTCTCTCTTAGTACTGATCTGTTATCAGATAGCCCATATGGCGTTCAACAAGGGCGCCATAATGGACATTAAATTTCACACTTCATTTAGAAGCTCTTGAATTAACGTTAGTTTGACAAATCTATTTTCAGGGTCCGTCACATATCTATATTTACGATTTACATTTAACCCAGGCAGAAATATTATCGAAAATATTTACACTTTTATACAACAAAATCGCAACTTTCAGCTATCATCTTGACACGGTGACCGGTTCTCGTCAGATCACCGAAGTTAAGCAACGTCGAGCCCGGTTAGTCATTGGGTGGGTAACCGTCTGAGCGATCGATTCGGACTCCCGCGTTGTGTCCTTGGCAAGGCACTTCACCCCGATTGTCCACGTGGGGGCACGATCACGCCGTGTACTAAGGCGTACTGCACGCCGATGGTGCGCATGTCTTCAACCAATCTAACCCTGCCCGTACTGCAGTGCGGAGTTATAGGATGTTGGGGAGCTGGCAGCTGCTCGTCGTTGCTCGGTGGTTCTCTCCGGGTACTCCGGCTTCCTCCACCCGTAAAACTGTCACGGTCATGATTCGCCATTGTGCACAAGTATATGGCCTTAAGCACCAATAAATAAATAAATAATTCTGTATCGAGTTCACTAAGATCGATCTGAGCCGAGGTTTACCTCGGCTCAGATCGATTTTTGGTGAACAAGATTCAGAATTTTCATGTCAAACTGTGACGAATTTGAGATTCTTTTATCACATCATGTGTAATTTACATTTTCAGCTAAAGTAACGACAACGACTAAAGGTGGCCAGAGCTCTTCCAGCCAATTTTTTTTTTATTTCTTTTCAATTCTTGCCTCAAAAACATAGCTTATGACTCCTCATTGGAACGAGCTCGATTCATTGAGGGGCCGCAACCTATGTTCTAGGGACCAAACATATTTAGTTATTCAGTGTAGCGGTCGAGGTATAAAGGCCATTTACCAACCAGCCTGGTTGGTCCGGATCACTTAGGCACGTGGTAAATCGAATGCTTTGTGTGCAAGAGATCGACGGTTCGAACCCCGGCTCCCGCACTTATCTCTCGTTCTCTTACATTTGGGTTCTCGTCCGGGATACTCAGCAATTGGTGGCGTTGTTGACGCTGCGGTGAAGCTCGGTGGATGTTTCGATCGCTCTGAGGGGGAATCTGGGGTGAGATTCACGGTGGGTGAATCTCAAAAGAAGAGAAGGGTAGTGTAGCGGTCGAGGTATAAAGGCCATTTACCAACCAGCCTGGTTGGTCCGGATCTCTTAGTCTCGTGGTAAATCGGTCGCTTTGTGTGCTAGAAGTCGACGGTTCGAACCCCGGCTCCCGCACTTATCTCTCCTCCTGTTACACCAGGAAACGTTTTATTCAAATGTCTGTTCTTTGCAATAGGTAGAAAGTTAATAAAAAATAAGAGAAGGTTAATTCAATTCTACTTTCGAAACCAACTCACGCACAACGTTACCACATTGACGTTGACTTCGGACGTTATCCCAGTATTAGCCGTGTTGTGAACGATATTTTCCGTATTGAGCTATTTGATGGTGATTTTGTGATAAATATGCTTTTTGCTGCCATATGCACGCCTGGAAATAAGCTATCTGTCATTTGCAGAATGAGGTCTTCTGAGGGTGAATTTGTTGATGTTATCCTAAACAGCGGGCCAGGATCCCCCAATTTATCCTATGGGTACCTCTTTCTGTTTAGGCCTGAGGCCTTGAATCAGATTTAGGTTCACAGAGAGTGAATTTAGTGAATCACCAAATTCATCCCCTGGAGACCCCGTTCTTCAGATGACCATCTGCTTATTTCCAGGCTTGGAGTCCATATGATAAATGGGATTGTGGAGGTCGATATATCATTGCCTCAAATGGATGTTTTGTTTGATCGCAATGCACCCGGCGAGATAAACTGATAATTTCCAATTGAATTTCTCAGTTTGGAGTTTCGATACAGTGCCTGTAACATCAAAGGTGAGCCTTGTTGTAAAAAAGACTAATATTGACTAAACTGAGACCAATACGCAAAGCAAAGTGAACGCTACGTCAAAATTATATTCAGTGATTATCTGTATCGGTTTATTTAGAGGTTGGCTTTGCTCGACAGGAATTAGAAGCATCACATCCAATATACACACTGTCGCGTACGAGTGGTGCCAATTACACCAAGACAATTCCTTTGGAACCAACAACATAACACTTGGCACCAAAAATATACTTTTGGTAAGTCTCAAAGGCTTGGTGGTTATTTTTTCAGTGCGTCGTTTTCGATAAAATCGATGTCTGACACACCGATAAGATAGAATTCACACCCGTCAAGTAATCTCTCACGAACTAGTGTAATCACGGTTCTTTGTTATGGGTCAACCGGATTAAAAGTTAATCCATTTAATCCCATTCTTATCAACACATCTCTTTGTTATTAATCTTTTTATCTTACTTTATATTTTTTATAATCCTTCTGGGAGACATATAGAATACACCCATAGTAGCTTGGTGTACCAAATGTTCACCCTGAGTGGTAAACATTTGGTACACCAAGCTACTTTGGGTATATTTTATTTATACCACGATCGGCAGATTATTAAGAGTCGCTATTATTGTTTCTCCATTTTACTGAACAGCAGACGTACATACGTGCGAATCTGTTTTTGTTTATAAGAGCACCGATGGGCGGTACTTCCGCTGTCAAGTTTATCGCCGAAACGAAATGGAAAAAAAGCGCAAATCACGGGGCCTTTTTCGTTTTAATAACATACTATTTCGAGTTATGGGTGTTTTATTAACATGAGACAACGCATACTTTTGTGTCTTCTGAGGTGAGGTAAACTTATTTAAAACGTAATAAATAATTGCCGCTTTCATTTCACTCTTCACGAGGCGACTAGCGATTAATTTAGACAAGTTTGCATTCAGGTCGAGGTCACCAAAAGTCAACTTGGACGTAGTTCCACTGAAGGCGTAAATATTAACTATTGAAATCCCAATATTAAAATTTTGTGTAAAGCTAAAATTTATGTTATAGGATTTTTATATATAGTAGAATAGGTAATCATGGTATAAAATAAATTATTTGCTACTAATTTATTTGGAGTGAATAAACAGTAGGTAAATAGTAATCACGAAATTATTCTGTGAATTTTAATAACAGCCTTCTACTTTATTTATTTATTTATTTATTTGTTAGTTTTAGATTTTATTATCTATATTTTTCTCACTGGTGCAGTTTATCGCAACTAAAATTCTTAAAAGAGTCAGGTAATACTGAATTAAAATATCGCACTTTGACTGCAACAAAGCGCCATCTGCAATGCTTTAGTATTGCAAATGGCGCCTTGATGCACTCAAAGGACGATACATGGTTATTTTGTTCTAGTTTACGATCAGATTCAATTTGGCACTAAAATCTTTCGCTTTGCCCTAAAATATTTCAGGCCAGCGTGACCACTGATCCCAATATGTCGTAATTTCGAAATGGGAAGTAAATCCCTTACTGTTACTTTTTGATCTTTATCTAATCGTGCGAAACACTGTTTACCTCAAGTGAGTGAGAGCCTTAACTGAGATCAGATTGATATAAAGCTGTGTTCTCACAAAAGATTTTTATCGTACGTCTTTTATTACACGCCTGTTCAACGAAATCCCCATCTACACCACCACTAAACCATGCGGAAAATGAAAATATGTTCTGCACACATGTGCGGAACGGAAATCGTTGACGGACTATTTTTAAATAGAAGCGAAATTTCACTGGAATTTTCAACAAATCGTGCACCGCAATTACAATTTGAATCCCTAGCGATAGCTAAAATCCTACCCTGAGTTCCAATGTATTCTATGTGCCAGTAGGCACATAGGACACATTGGAACTCAGGGGACGAAATAGTAACACGGGTTCACCTCACAAATTTGGTTGGCGATAAAATGTGTTCTTTGTGTTGATAGTTGGCAAATGAATTGCTGAGTATCTTTATGATAATTGTTTTTTTTATGGACGTGAAGACTTGTAATAAACACAGAACGACACGCTCCTGTGAATGGGTTAATCGATATGGCACTTGTGCCATCGCGGAAGGATAAAACTCGAGGCCTGCGGCCTCTCATTTTATCCTTCCGAGCTGGCGCCCGTGCTATATCGATTAACCCATTCACACTCGTGTGTCGTTCAGTGTATTTATGGAACGTCTTTTGTCGATCGATTTTTGTCAAACGTTAAAAATCTGAAGGCTGTCCTCACTATAGACTTTTGTTATACGATTTTTCTCTGGAGGCTGGTCAGTCATAATCCCTTCGACAAATCGAAGGAGTCTTTCGATAAAAGAAGTTGGAATGAAACGCGTTTGATTGTTTCGGCAAAAATCGTATCAGTCAAAAATCAAAAGAAAGTCACCCGTCTTGCGTGTTCTCACTATAGATTTTTTGTCGTACGATTTTTCCAGTTAACGACAAAGTTTGTGTCGATCGATAAAAATCTATATTTATCATTCAGTTTTGAGTGACCCCCACATTTCGGGCTAAAAAAGTAAATCTGTTTTAATCTGTTTTAAGGACAAAGCAGTTAATTCAGAAAGGTCGTACGTAAAGGCCAGAATTTCAACCAATGCAAATTGTCAGCGATGTCGATTCAGAAGGCCACCCCCCCCCCCCTTCCACCCCTCAAAGGTTTTGTCGGAAAGTTTCTTAGACCTTGCTGGTTATAATTAGAATTGGATAAGGGTAATTTACAGATGCCCGTTAGATTCAAGGAGATTTTGTTTTTTCGACATTGATTTTTCAAAGCATTTCCCATGTTAGGTGAGGATACGCAATCACATAATTCAGCCGTCAACGTCAGGAAATTCCCGACAGAAATTATCGATGCGATGCGTCGTCCCCAGTGTGTATGGGGCGATCCTGGGATTAGGATGTGTAGAAAAATGTCCCCTCCCTTACGTGGTCTTTTTGTCGTCCAATGTCGGGCAGTAGCTGGGTGCAGTACTACGGCAGGATAATTAGTATGTTCAAAGACTGCAAAGGCATAAAACTGTTACGGGTGGTTGCTAGTTTGGCGATATCTGATGCAAGAAATTCGACACGCCATTCGGCAATATCGTGGTAAAGCAACCTGGCATGACATTTACCACGATATTGCGATTTGTCGTGTCTAATTACGGTGGCTATAGAGAGTCTGACTAGCTGCTGATAGGCAAAGGAATGTATACATAAAAATTATGTCATGGTCAGGCAGACATGCGTCACCTCCCACCCACCCCTCACCAATATCTGAAGATAGCTACACGCCTCGTCGGCACGTGCTACCTGCGATGCTCTCATCACTAGTTTCTATCGGAAAACCACTACCCATTGTTTGGTCATCAGTTCAATATCGGATAGAATCGATATTTGTATCGATTATCGATTCTTCCGAAAAACGTACGAAGTGGAACTTTCGTATAATTATTTATTGAATTTTAACGAACTTTCGACAGTCGCAGTGGCGAACAACTGTCAGAATACCAACACACTAACTTCGCACAGGGTTAGCTTAGTTGAAGGCAAGCGCGCCCAGGGTTCCCACTCTAAATGAAAAGTCCTCACATTTTCGCTCCTTCCTTGAAAGTGCTTCAATTTGTTTCTCACCTTGAAAAGTTCCACCGCCACCTTTGAAAAGTACTGGTATTCAGTTAATATAAGCTCTTGAGACAATTAGTTTCATGATAACCCTCCCCACATGCATGGAATATTACAAAATCTTATCGATCTCTACATTATTCCTTGAGTGGAATGCATTGCAGACGGCATCTTGTTGCGCTTAGGGACGATATATATCTGGCTCGTTGGGTGGGTGGGTGGGTGGATGGGTGGAGGGGGGGATCCAGAAGTCATGTTCTTGAAGCTGAAATTCTTTAGGGTGTTCATGGTGTTGTAAGTTCATATAATATAATAGTCCTTAAAATCGGGGTCCTAGTCCTTAACCCTTTACCTAACGTAACGGCCAAAACCGGCCAGCGCTATTCTCAAAAATCGCCAATTAATTTTCATTATTTTTTTCATTTTTTGTCTCAAAAACATAGGTTATGACCCCTCGTTGGAACGAGCTCGACGAGCTCGTTCCAACGAGGGGTCATAACCTATGTTTTTGAGACAAAAAATGAAAAAAAATAGTTATTCAAGAATTGTTTTTGCAAGTGTCGTCTGCTTTTCAGGTTAGGTAAAGGGTTAAAAAATGTTTAAATAGTGCTTGAATTTGATTCCTTAATACCAGTGGGAACACTGTCGTCATTAACGTGCAGTACGTCTCAGTACACAGCGCCACCAACGTGCCACCAGGTGGGCAATCAGGATGTGCCTTGCCCAAGGACACTACGCCGTTACTGCTAGTCGAGATCGAACGCTTAACCTTTCGGTTTGAAGCCAGTTGCCCTGACCACTGAGACACCGAGCAACAGGAACTTTCATTAAATTTCTGCATGTCACAAATACACCACATAATGTTCAATTTCTAATGAATGAAATAAGCCATGATATGATCTGGCTAAGATCCCCAAATATATGCCAGCTAAATGTTGATGATAACAGATCGCGTGTTACGTGGAAACAGGTGGAATGTCAGTAATAATTTGAGACTCCAGTTACCGTTTCCAGAGCTTGTAATGTGTGTTATCGCTGTAACATAATAGGGGAAAAGATTCTATATTGAACGAAATACGAATTAAGGGATCGAAGGTCTGTGCTTATTAATTTCCGCGGAGATAATCGGTTGTTATCGTGGTGGTGGAACATTTTTAACAAGGTAGGCTGACATTGTTAAACATTCCTTGGTGCCCTCCACCCATTTGCACTAAGATTCGATTTCTTCTGTAACGCTGCATGCCAGCTGGTCTAAGATATCATTTTCGCATTTTTCTTAACCTGAAATAGTTGTTACTATTGTCACAAGGCACAGCAACTCACTCTCAACAGCCTCAATCTGACAGGCTATGTGCAATTCTCCTTCATTTTGAAAAAAGTGTAATGTCCGATGCTATAAATCCCAAGCATACTCCCGATTCACGAAAGACTTATTTCGAGAAACGATAGAAGATAAACTTATGTGATTCAGATGAAAGAGTTCCTTCAATAACCCCTTCAAACCATAAGGCCAAATAAAAAAAATACATTTGGTTCTCGGGCAATTAATTTCTCAAATAAACGAGAGAGTTTGGGAAAGCCGGAGTACCTGGAGAGAACCACCGAGCATCGACAAGTAACTGTCAGCTCCTCAACATTCTAACTCTGTTCAAGCTCCGCTCAAGCAGGGTTACAGCGGTTGGAGACATGTGCGCCATCGACGTGCAGTACGCCTTAGTACACGGCGTCATCGTGCCCACATGTAGGCAACCGGGATAAAGTGCCTTGCCCAAGGACACAACGCGGGTCGCCCAGGACGGGGATCGAAATGGGGATCTCTAGCATAGAAGTCCAACAGTCTACCACTGAGCCACCGTGCTCCACTAAAATCAGATTATATTTGATTTTTATCTGATGTTATGGTAAGCCTTATATAACGGAATGTTCCGTTTGTGGTTGTAAATGTTTATTAATGTCTTCTTCTGAATGGGGCGCGGTGGCTCAGTATGTAGAGGTGCAGGCTGCAAGCCGAGAGGTTCTAGGTTCGAATCCCCCCCCCCCCACCTGTGGCAACCGTATTGTGTCCTTGGGCAAGACACTTCACCCCCACTTCCCACATGGGGACGTTGTGTACTAAGGCGTACTGCACGTCGATAGTGAAAAGGGTTACAGCGGTTGAAGACGTTCACGATCGACGTGCAGTATGCCTTAGTACATAGCGTCATCGTGCCCACATGTAGGCAACCGAGATAAAGTGCCTTGCCCCAGGACACAACGCGGGTCGTCCCGGATGGGGATCGAACTCGGGACCTCAAGCATAAAAGTCCAACAGTCTACCACTGAGCATCCGCGCCCCCGGGGTCAGTCGGTAGCCGAGTGGTTGGAGTAGTTTGGTATAGTTTTACTTGGCGGTTGGTGTCGAAGGAAACTCTCCGGGGCTTTCGGTGATTTTTGATGTGCGTGGTTTAATATAGTTTCACTAAGCGGTTGATACCGAAGGAAACCCCCACAGGTCTGCCGGTGACCGAGTGGTGTGCGCGGTTTAGTATGCTTTCTCTAGGTGGTTAGTGTCGAAGGAAAACTTCCGATCTGTTGGTGGCCGGGCGGTACTCGTGGATTAGTATATATAGTTTCACAATATAGAGACGGTTGGTGCCGAAGGAAAACAGTCTCGGGTCTGTCGGTAACCGAGTAGTATGCGTGGTTTAGTATAGTTTCGCCAGGTGATTGGTGGCGAAGGAAACTCTCGTGGGACATTTTCGGATATAAAGTGGTTATTGTAGTGTTTTGCTAGAAAGGTTATTGCAAGTGTGGTATGCAGCTTTGTAAATAAATAAATGAACACAAACAGAGAAACTATGCTTGTTATAATTCCTACATCTTTATTAATATTCACTGACATGGTATCCATGTGCACAGCCCTTTGAAACTTACCTGCCCTACATCTGACATTATTACTAATTACATCCAACTGGCTTAACATGAAGAATAACATCCTTACTGTGTTAAATACCTTGTTCGTCAGATATTTTAGCATTCATTTTCCTCATCACAGGTCACAGCAGATAAGGTATACCATGTCATGACATTAAAGGAATGTGATCAGAGTGAAGGGATATCACTACTTCTGAGTGTCCTGCAACCGTTAATTGATAATTCCACTTTATTAACCCTTTGAATTCTAGTGGTATCTTCCACGCCAGTTTAATGGCAGCAATTAGAAGAGCCCATATTCATTATTTGGGGTAGACCGATCAATATTTTCAACGTGCAGCCTTGGGGCTGCGCGTTGAAAATATTGACTGGTCTACCCTACACATTTATTGAATAGCCATCCTATATAATGACGTTATGCCGTATCATGTTCCTGGCCGGAAAACGGCCGCTAGGGCTCAAATGGTTTAAGCATTTTTCAACTTCATCTGGGTTTGACTGAAAAAGATTGGTGGTGACATTAAATTACTTATTTGCCACAAAACCATATATTTTTTCTATGCATTTTATTTCCAGTATTCTGGACATACGGAACAAGCCTCCCACACACACAGATTTTGAAGGTTCCTTATACTGAAGACCGGCTGACTTCACAGTTTTAGTCTGTAACGCGTGGATCCCCCCCCCCCCCCTCCCAAACACATGGGCCCACGACAATAGACTTGAGCGTTTAAAAACAATAGTAGCCCTGGAGCCTAATTTCAAATCTAGAAGCCACTTTCACTTTCTCAACTGCAGTTATCTTACTTTTCGATGACGATCTTCTTGTTGGAAACTCTCATCTGTGTAGAACATACATTGGATATTTAACCCTTTACCTATCATGAAGATCAGACGACACTTGCAAAAAAATTCTTGAATAGCAAATTTTTTTCATTTCTTGTCTCAAAAACATAGGTTATGACCCCTCATTGGAACGAGCTCGTTCCAAAGAGGGATCATAACCTATGTTTTTGAGACAAAAAATGAAAAATGAATGAAAATTAATTGGCGATTTTTGTGAATAGCGCTGGCCGGTTTTGACCGTTACGTTGGGTAAAGTGTTAAAGGGATAATAACCCGCGAATTTGAAAAAAATAAGTTGACCATTTGAAAAACACACAGTTGTCGTTATTCAAAGGTTCCATTCTGTTTCATATATCATTCTTATAAAAGCATCCATATCGATTAGGCCCCACAAAGTAAATCTTCTGTTTCTCGGGCCATTTGTTGTAAAATTGCATGTGGCTGGCGGTTTTTATTTTATTTTTTGATTTTTGTAATCATTTTATTGCCATCAAAAGTTTATTTTATGTTTTAGGCCTCATAATCTACAGAATAGCATGATATAGCATTATATATTATAAAAGGACTATATTGAGACATGACAGGATATTCTATTGCTGATGATGCTGTATCAAATGGTCTTAATTATACTAATATTATGCTATTATACATGCAATCTGCCCCAGTTCGGGTGATTTATTGCAATAAAGTTCTATTCTATTCTATTCTGAGTGGTGGTGTATTTCGTCCTTTGAGTGCAAGAAGGCTTTGCAATGCTAAAGGATTGCAAAGTCTTGTTGCACTCAAGGCACAAATTTATTAATTTTACTAACTTGGGTAAAAAGTTTATTTTTTTAAGTTTGCATTGGTTATAAAAAGAGAGCAAGCGGCAGTCAAAAGGACCATACAGGAAGGCCAGAGAAGCATTTTATTACAAACTGTTTTGGACCTTAAATTAATTTGAAGGATATAATTTATTGGGTTTTTTTTTTCAAACACGGCAGGCAGCATTTGTTCATTCCGATCTGGTTAGCTGATCACTCACAGAAAATTCAGGGACAGCTATGTCAATGTCATTTTACATATTTGGCGTTATTTGCTTACTAAGCATGAGTAGTCGAAGGAGAGTTTGTGTATACGTGTTCTATTTATAGCGCATGTGTCATGCATAATCCGGATGGTCATTGCCAATTGAGTTTTATTGGAAGCATAACTGTGCTTTATATAAAATGATACAAAATTATTGATCTAATGATAACCACTTATTGCTAAAATAATGCAGAGATGTGGTTCGTGGCGGTCATTCATTCGAACAGCAGCGAAGGTAAAATTAGTTCTACGTGTACTCTGAAATTATGTCACGCTGTTGAGTTTACTTCCGATCACTTTCGGGTAACTTCGTTTATATCTTCGCAATGTTGTATCTTATGAAAATTCGTCTGCATTAGAGTTTTTAAATACACATTCAAGTAACTGCACTTTACTTTTGATGTCATACACTTTGCACACAGTGGCTGGCTTTTACATACCCTTTCACATTCATTCAGGCAAAATCCGAGAGTTGATATTTTTCACATTAGCGGCTTATTGTCCCTTTAATGCCGCAGAATAATTTTTTGACGCAATTAACACCTAATGTACATGTTCACAGCTGAAGGTGAGTTAACAGTGTTTTTACATAATGGTTGGTTGCCTGTACAGGCAGTCAACAATATTGTAAAAGCTTTGCCAAAATAAGTATAGTCTACTCTTTGAGTTCCCAAGCATTCAAAGCAATATAAAAGTGTCAGTTTATGGCTGTATAGGGACTGACTTAAGACAGGCGAGTAGTCAGAATTCTATAATAGGGTCTGCCCTATTCAGTTGGGGAGGGGGGGGGGGGGCAAAGAAGATGATAATTGAAAGGCCGTTGTGTGTGGTTTCGGGGGCCTCCCCTAGTCAAAACTAGGACCCTCGGGTCGCTGCCCCATATTAAATCGACGATTTTTATAGTTTCTTGTTTGGTAAGGTAATCATATGCCCTTGGTTTCCACGACCCAAAATGAAAAATGCACTCTGAAAAGGTTAATACTGTGTCCATCAGGTAAATTCACCCTCTCGCGCTGGGTACGCCCTTCCGCCAATATGAAAATGGCCCAGGCAAGGGCGTATACATGATTTTATGTGGAGCGTTGATTTTCGAGAGCACGAAGTGGTGAGATAGGCTGTGGGTATGGAATGACTTATCCTACTTCTTTGGACAGAGGAGATGGTTTTGGTGTAAAATGGTGCCTTGTGGTAGAAATTCTTGTGTTATTTACTGCCACATCTCCCATTTAAAAAAGGCCATACGTACACTCAGTTCAACTGAACGTCAAAATTCCTCAGCATTACATGGGGAGTCAATGCAGCCGTCCCTTGACAAAACTGCACACATTTCAAAAACATGTACGTCTGCACTGCGTTGAAAATTAATGTCAAATAATTTAGCAATGTAACAAATTATATATCTGACACAAACCATAACATAAAATAATGACTACTTGTTTTTTTTTAAAAGCTCTTTATGCTAAATGAAGTAAGAAATGTACGGAATGTGAAGTGCTGTTGCTCCAACCACTCCAGACAGCGCCATTCAGTTTGAGAAATGATGCAATACGTGAGTCCTTTATGTTACACTTCATACACCATGTTAAATCCCCACTTTAATACTTCTATACACTCCGGGGAATCCGCGACAAATTTGGTTCCAAGTAGAATCAAAACCTATTGAAGAACCAAAACAAATGAGTGTCCACATGATTTAGAACCAGGCAATTTCATATAGAGTTGCTACCAGGGGCGGCGGAAGCTCGATAAAAGTGGAGTGGCACAAATTTATAATGCTACCATGGTTCGACCCACTGTGAGAAAGGTTACCCTCGTATATCGGTAAATGGACCATAACTCGCTACTGTCTTTCGTTTAAATGAATATGCCTCTATGTAGTCACTGTCTTGTCAGTTTCGTCTTTTTCAACCATCTTCCAAACCGAAGGCCAGCCTTCGGGTTGGAAGATAGTTGAAGAAGAAAAAACGGACCGAAGCGACCGAAAATCGGATTCTTTGGCTAAATATTTTTTGGATTTGCAAAATTTATGATGTTACAGGAATGCCTGTCTATTGACACGTTTGCGTGCGCCCATTTTAACTCATTGTGCAACTGAGAAACATATCTGTGGAAAAACGTGGAGGGTCACGTGTCCCCTGTGCCCCTGGCTCCGTCGCCTCTGGTTGCCACTCTTGTTTATATAAAAAAAATACGGTTGTCGCACAACTTAATCCTTTGCCTAACGAATCGGCCGTATCCGCCCTGTACTTTTTAATTTGTCCAGGAACCTTGACAGCCCAGTTAATGTAACAGATCGAAGACCCCAAACAAGTGTATGTTTGGTTTCATGTAATCAATCTGGTTCCCCTGCCAGGACAAACTGAAAAACCAGTTTTAGTTCCTGCATAGAGGAACCAACATTTCTCTTGCTAGTAGTCGTGTTCTTTCAAACGCACTATAGACTTGATGCCAGGATTCATGCTAAACACGTCGGCCTCACAAATGGTTCGCTATGGTAGCTGCTCGGGCAGTTGGGTTGGGGGTCATGCATGAATAATTTGGAGTACTGCACGTGTTAATTATATGCGGGTCTATCTTTATTTGTCCACAATTAAATTTAAGCAGCCTTGAGTTTTTAAACTATAATCCCAACTGACTAATATTCCAACTATATCATCAATGCTTACTTTGATCATGTACATTCTAAAATCAGATGGGTTAACCCTTTACCCAACGTAACGGCCAAAACCGGCCAGTGCTATTCTCAAAAATCCGTCAATTAATTTTCATTATTTTTTTCATTTTTTGTCTCAAAAACATAGGTTATGACCCCTCGTTGGAACGAGCTCGTCGACCTCGTTCCAACGAGCGGTCATAACCTATGTTTGCGAGACAAAAAATGAAAACAATTAGTTAATCAAGAATTTTTTTTTGCAAGTGTCGTCTGCTTTTCATGTTAGATAAAGGGTTAAAAATCAACCCAAATCTACTGGGTTGAGTGAATGTATTCATATTCACTCAACACAGTAGATTTGTGTTGGTTTTTAACCCAACTGTTTTTAGAGTGTAGTTTGAATATTTTTATCAATCGTGATTTGAGCCATCAGAGTCGGGAAAATACAGGTATACTTCTCCCCCATGCCCACCCCCATCCACGCTACAACAACAACAAAAATACAAAAAAAAAAACAAACAAAAAACGACAATCTTTGCGACGCGACTGGCTTTCTTCAAACAATTAACTTCAGTTGGAATTTTTTTCCTCATTGGTTACCAAATCAAATCGTACAGATAGATAAATTCAGCGGGCTACAGAGAAATAACATATAAACTGAGTATCTTTTTTGTTAAACAAAATTATTTAAATTACCTATAGACAATACCATTACCAAACATTTACTCTCACTCCGCTAAAAATTGGAAATTTACTAATTTTATTCTGTCTGTTTGATAGAGCTCAGGGGGATAATAAAGTTTTCTCCAGAACATAATAAAATTTCCCCACAAAGTCAACCTTCATGACTGTACAAATCTGTCAAGATTTCCCCGACTGGGAGGGGGGGGGGGGGGTGCTTCCCGACAGGGTGTCTAGGGTATTTCCCTCGATAAGCCCACAATGAAGGAGGCAGTTTTCCTGACGAGAGAAGCGCCTAAACCTCCTCGACACCCCTGACAACCCCCCCCCCTGGTGCCACCGCTGTTGGTACAAATTAGAAATTAAGGCTACGGTACCCTAAAAGAGATTGCCTTAATCTTTTCAGGCAGCCCAGATTTCAGGTGATTCATTTTCAGGCTTTTGAAGCAAAAGAGAGATAAAATTAAAACCTATATTTGTACCATTGTTGGTCAAAGCGCGATTATTAAGCCGATATGTTGTGTTATACATAGTGGAAACGGCTCGGAAAGCCCTTTTCACCAGTCTATTGCATAACACCAATTATTCGGAAAATGTTTTATCGTCATTATAATTATAGTTAACAAGGGATCATATAAGCTGGGCCTATAGGGATAACATATACTGAGTCAAAAAAAGAAAGTATAATAAACTTTGAGGAGCAATTTTTTTTATTTTAGTATTATCGACTTTAATCCCAAACAAATTATTATAAATTCATATTTCGAATCTAGCTGTATGCATTTGCATAATTTCACGTTCTTACTGTTGCCAGCGTCACGTCAGGACGTCGCAATTCAGACATGGGGTGAAACGAAAAGTTGACACTTGCAGTCAATAGCGTGTATGTCCACCGTTTGCCTCTTGGATGGCAAGCCATCGACGGCGTATGGACCTGGTAAGTCTCTGGATGTCACCCCGTGGTATTGCGTTCCTATCCTGCCTTAGAACATTACGTAAATCGCCTAACGTCTGAAGATCATGAAGTCGGTCCAGTTGATCCCAAAGATGCTCGATTGGCGACAAATCTGGCGAAAGTGAGGGCCAGAGAAGTTCAATGCTCTGCTCCTCAAGAAAGTAACGGCAGATACGCGCCACGTGACATCGGGCATTGTCTTGCTGTAATAACTGCAATCCGACGTTAGCATCGAATAACGGGACAACAAATGTTCAGCGTTAAGAATTTCGTCCCTCTATCGCTGTCCATTCAGATTACCATCGATGAAGATCAACTGCGTTCGATGGTGCAAGGATATTCCTGCCCAAACCATTACACTCCCCCTGCCGAAACGGTCGCATTCCCGCACGCAAGCATCAGAAAACCGTTCTCCTCATCGGCGATACACTCTTGCCCTATCATCAGCGCGCCGTAGACAAACTTGTGATTCATCACTAAAAAGAACCGTGCTCCAACGCTGCTGAGTCCAGCGAACACGCTGACGTACCCATTCCATTCTGACGGTACGATAACGTTGGGTGAGGATTGGTCCGTGGTATGGACGCCAGCGAATCTGTTGCGGGCAGTTTGTGCACTGATTCTATTGTTAGTTCTACCAGGAGTAATTGCTGCGGTCCTCGTCGCCGGAAGGAAGCGATCCCGCAAGTGAGACGTCCTCATGTGTCGGTCTTGTGCAGGGGTCATAACTCTTGGTCGACCTGAACGCGGTCGGTCAGCAGTGGATCCAGTGGTTTTATACCTTTCAATGAGACGGAAAATAGTGGCCGTAGTGACTCCGAACTCAGCAGCGAGCTCATCTGGAGGTATCCCAGCCTCATGTATACCAATGGCACGCAACCTCTGTATTTTCGGTTAACCTTGGCATTTTTTAAAATGTCGGAAGACAAAATATAGCGTGTTTTCTCAATAACCCAGGCTCACTAGCACAACATAACACAGAGAAAATCGTCGGTCATCCATTCAATTTGACATTCTCGGGTAACACGTAGCATTTTGAAATCCGTAGCAAAATTATGTACGGTTGAGTGGTCAACAACAACATGTCATTAAACTCTTTGCACGACTTCTTTTCCACAAACATGCAACATCAGAACTATTATATTTCATCCTTTATGCTATTTTTTCACATTTGTTTCTATTATATTTTCTTTTTTGACTCAGTTTTTGTTTTGGAAATAGGCGCGTAGCCAGATATCTGTACGGGAGCGTAGGGGCACAGTGATCTTTTAGGGGGGTTCTAGCATTTTTTATGCCACAGATCAAAATCTTGAGTTGGGGAAGGTACGGAGGTGGTGTCCCTCTCGGGTTGGTGTGACCGAGGAGGAGGGGGTAGGTGAGGGGGGTGGGTAATTTTTCAAAGAATTTTCTGGCTGAGCACCTGGCCTGTCCATCCTGCCCGGGAAAACATTTGAAAAACAAGCCCCAAATGGCGCTTTTAGGGAGATTTTGAGGCTCGAAAGAACTCCCAACTTTCACTAAATGAGGTATGTCACTTCTAATTTTATTAGTTGACGTCGCATGCAGTTCGCAGAATTCAGAATTTTTAAGGGAGCCGTGGGGATTTAGGCATCCCCCCCCCCCCCTGACCTTGCCACTTTTTGGACGCGCTGATCTGGAATAGAAAAGAGGTTTTATATAGGGGGACGTGACAACCGTTACTTATTCGCAGTTCCTTATTCGACATTCGTTATCAACCGATCAAATCGGTTGATAACGAATGCCGAATAAGGAACTTGGAATAAGTATGGGTCGTCACGTCCACTATTATATATATAGTGCTTACCCCTGCTGGCAAATTTGGTCGTTACGTTAGTCGTTAGGTGCAGTGTGAAAAAAAAAACATTGCAGAGAAATACTTGACATGCCTCAAAGATGAGTTTCAAAAACCCATGTATAGGAAGATGATTTCAAGGCGAATATTTTAAATTTACTAACAGTTTTGTTTGATTGGATCGCCAAGATGAAAGTTATTTTCCTATGATTTGCATGGGCGTCTGTTTTCAAAGGTGGTTTCAGCTTAATGGCGCCCGTTTTATCGACAGTGTCGTCTGGTTCATATAACCGATTTCTGCAATGGGAGTGAGAAAGCGTTTATTGCTCAAATGATCTTTACGCAATTTGTTGTATCACACGATCCAATGAACTTATTTCCTGCCCGACTTCATGATACTAACCAAGACCAGATGAGACGGACAAAGAATTGCCAGTGAGACTGACATTGACCCAACTTTCTAATAAGTGTCATTATTGCTAATAGGCACAGGAATCAACAAATGAGTAACACATTGAAAGATTGTAGAACGAATGACCCGCGTCGACTTTTTATTCCGAAGACCAACTTACTCTGGAGGCTCAGCACTCCGAAGGTCTGATTTTCCACTATGGCCCACTACTTCGATGGCCCGATATTCTGAACGCCCAATACTCCGAAGGTCTCATATTCCGAAGACCCACTACTCCGAAAGTCCGATATTCTGAAGACCAACTACACCGAATTTCCGATATTCTGAAGATCCAATACTCCGAAGATCCGATATTCTGAACGCCCAATACTCCGAAGGTCCAATATTCCCAAGACTCACTACTCCGAAGGTCCGATATATTCTGAATGCCCAAAAATCCGAAGGACCAATATTCCGAAGATCCGATTGTCCGAAGACCCAATACTCCGAAGGTCCGATAGTTCGATGACCCAATACTCCGAAGGCCCGATTTTTCGAAAATCCAATACTCCGAAGGTCTTTATTCCGAAGGCCCAATACTCCGAAGATTACCGAAAGTCCGAAGACCCAATGCTCCGAAGGTCCGATATACCGAAAGCTCAATACACGAATGTCCGATACTTTGAAGGTCCGATATTCCGAAGGTCCTAAATTCCAAAATGCCATATATTCGGAAGATCCTATACACGGAAGATTTTGAATCAGGGACTTCAGTTTTCAGAGACATGAAACTTTAGCTGATCTTTGAAGTTTATTTAAAGGGCATTGTATTAACGGTCCGATTTTCCGATGGCCCACTACTTGGAAGGTCCGATATTCCAAAAAAGGTATACTCCGAAGATCACATATTCTGAACACCCAATACTTCGAAGGTCCTATACTCCGAAGACCCACTACTCCGAAGGTCCGATATTCTGAATGCCCCAAACTCCGAAAGTCCAATATTCCGAAGGCTCATTACTCCGAAGATCCGATAGTCCGAAGACCCAGTACTCCGAAGGTCCGATAGTTCGAAGACCCAATACTCCGAAGGCCCGATTTTCCGAAAACCCAATACTCCGAAGGTCTTTATTCCGAAGGCACAATACTCCGAGGATCCGATAGTCGAAGACCCAATACTCCGAAGATCCAATATACCGAAGACCCAATACACGAATGTCAGATACTTCGAAGGTCCAATACTCCGAAGGTCCTACATTCCAAAATGCCATATATTCGGAAGATCCGAAATGTGCACGGAAGATTTTGAATCAGGGACTTAAGTTTTCAGAGACATGAAACTTTAGCTGATCTTTGAAGTCTATTTGAAGGACAGTGTATTAACGCCATACAGTAATACTAAGTTGTTATATCAAGAGAATCAAGTAATTATAACAAGATAGCTAAGTTGTTATAATAGTTAACCCTTTATCTAACACGAAAAGCAGACGACACATGCAAATAAAATTCTTGAAGCACTAATTTTTTTTAAATTTTTTGCGTCAAAAACATAGCTCATGACTCCTCGTTGGAACAAGCTCATTCAGCTCGTTCCAATGAGGGGTCATAAGCTGTTTTTGTGACAAAAAATGATAAAGTAATACAAATTGTATGGTGAGTTTTGTGAATAGCGCTTGCTGGTTTTGGCCGTTACGTTGGGTAAAGAGTTAAGATAGCAACAAGATAGCTAAACTGTGGAATCCATGCACCCTATAGTCGCTACATGCACTCGTGGTTAACTCTTCTAGTTGTTACATTGCCTAATGGTTACATTTCCTTGTGGATGCCTACGTCAATGGTTACGTATCGTAATGGTTGCATATCGTAGAGGTTGCCTATCCCCGTGATTATATCCTGATGGTTAAAGATCCTAGTTATTTCTAGCATAGTGTTTAGATTTGTTTATTAATTTATTGATGTTTTAAGTCATTTCCAGCATCTTTAGCCCTTTCATGGCCGCAACATTGACATGAAGTCAGGTTCAGCCAATCTTTTATACCCATGGTGCCCTCTTTAGAGGACTTTCATCATAGGCGTTGGGTCCTGGTCCTATTTTAACATTAAAGCATAACTTGTTCACCACAGTAAACAAGCACAGCTCCACTTTCCGGGGTTCACACAGGTGAGTGCTTATATACCCCAGTGGTTATAAACACTAGGGTCACATCGTTAAGATAGTTGGGTCTGCCACATTCTATTGGTTTAGTTGGTCCCGTCTTTGGCTCAGAAGGTGGGAGTGTGCCGTGATCGGGATAGGCAGGATCGCTCGGTGAATATATGTTTGGGTAGGGTAGGAACACACACTGCGTGGTAGAGTAGAGCGACCGTTATTCCGTTGGAATGGTCACAAAGTAATAATGGAATGGGTGTTGGTAATCTGGCCTCCTGGCCGGGTCTCGGGGGTTGACTACTGGGTGGAGGGGTCAGGTTGAGTCGTATGGTCGGGTCGCCGGGTCAAGTACTGGATCGAATGGGAAGGATGGTAGGTTAGAGATGCGTTGAGAGGTCGTGAGGACACTGATTTCCTGTACACTTCTTAAGTTGTTATAACAAGATAGTTGGGTTGTTGTATAGCAATATAGCTATCTTGTTATTTCAACCCAGCTATCTCGGTATAACAACTTAATTCTCTATTATAACAACTTAGCATAAGTTAATGTTTGGTGCCAATACTTTTCCGCAAACGTGTCCGGAACGCATGCTGTATTTGTCACAGGCACTCGACATATTATCAGATTTTATCAATTTTAATAAAATATATATTATATTATCAATACAAAAAAAAGGTAAAGGTATGACAATTCCCAGATCGAAATTTTTAACAATCTCTAAAATAGCGAATACCTCATAGATCTCGCTCAAATAAACGACAAAATGTCGTGTAATTCGCTGAGCCACTGAGATTTCGAGCCCAAGATTGACGAAATTTGACTTTTATTCGCATTTTTTTCACTTTTTATCGACTGAATCGAGACGGTTGGCTATCGACGCCAGCTGTTATCCGGTAACCGAACAATGAATGCCACACCGCGCGTTCATTGGTCGTCTACTTATAGCCACAACTGCGGGAAATACAAGTCTGTTTATGTTTAACCCTTTACCCAACGTAACGGCTAAAACCGGCCAGCGCTTTTCTCAAAAATCACCAATTACTTTTTATTATTTTTTCATTTTTTGTCTCACAAACATAGGTTATGACACCTTGTTGGGACGAGCTCGTCGAGCTCGTTCCAACGAGGGGTCATAACCTATGTTTTTGAGACAAAAAAATGAAAAAAATTAGTTATTCAAAAATTTGTTTTGCAAGTGTCGTCTGCTTTCCATGTTAGGTAAAGGGTTAACTCAATACAACACAAAACGACACAACAACTTAACTTCAAGAAAAACATTTTAATCGATCGAAAAACTATGTCAAAACCAACAGTGATGGTGTCATGGTAACATGTCATATACAGATACTTAAAATTAACATTACTTGTCAAGCTATTGATATTTTAACTGGAGGTTTGTGAGAAGGGGGGGGGGGGGGGTTGGGCGTGTGTCATCCACATGCAAACTACAAAAAATCCTCGAGCTAATCTGATACCCCGAATCAGAAATTCATTTAGTTTCTTAGTTTCTATTGTTATAGTTACTATCATTACACCACATGTAGCTTACGTGGGAAGTTATTATTGGTGAATAAATAAATAAATATAAATAAATAAATAAATAAATAAATAAATAAATAAATAAATATATAAATAAATAAATAAATAAATAAATAAATAAATTAAATTATATTTTTTATGTTTTCCATTGATCTTTTGTCAATTTTACCATGGGGATTTTTTGTTCTATGGGGCTTTTTGTACTATGGGCGTTTGTCCATGGGGTATTTTTTTCCTCCATCCCCCTTTTGTCAGGTGGGCTTTGACAGGAATGCAACCCTCATCGGGCTTATGGAGTGCTGCCATAATACTTTACCTAATACAAGAGAGAGGGGGACCACTCTTGCCATACTTTTCCTGAATAACTGAAGAATTCCATTATTTGCTTTTCAAATCAGAGCTTATGACTAATATTGGAAAGAACATGATGGGATCCTTCCAGCGAGGGACCATAAGGACTGTTTTATGAAATAAAAACTGAAAATCTGGGAATTATCATACATTTACTTTTTTAGTATTGATAATATAAAATACATTTTATTAAAATTGATAAAATGTGATAATACGTCGAGTGCCTGTGGTATTTGTGGTCTCATTAAAAAGAAGATTATTCGCGGACGCCGAACGGCTGGAATGGCAAAGATTGGGAGGGAAATCTGGACAGTGGATCAGAATGTTCCAAATGGATACATCTGCCACCGATACCCAGGGATCACGTTTGCAGTGCTTAGTTTTTTATCTTGAGTCATGGCTATTGGGACCCTAGATAATGCGTTTTTTTTTCGTTTCAAGATGCTAGACCAACGTGTTGTAAAGTTAGAGTCCAGAAACCAAATCGAACGGATTGGGGTATTTTGGGCTTTCGGAATATCGGACCTTCGGAATATCGTTACCTCGAACTATTGAGCCTCCGTAATATAGGGACGTATCCAAATAGCCATTACGCTTGTAAACGGCTGAGGAGTCTGGGACGACTACTTCTCAATTTGGGATCAAGAGCACTTTTCTCCGTATCTGCAAGGTTTAACCCTTTACTTAGCATGAAAAGCAGACGACACTTGTAAAAAAAAATTCTTGAGTAACTAATTCTTTTCATTTTGTGTATCAAAAACATAAGTTATGACCCCTCATTGGAACGAGCTCGACGAGCTCGTTGCAAAGAGGGGTCATAACCTATGTTTTTGAGACAAAAAATGAAAAAAATAATGAAAATTAATTAGCGATTTTTATGAATAGCGCTGACCGGTTTTGGCCGTGACGTTGGGTAAAGGGTTAAAGAAGTTGAAGTTCTTTCTGCCACGGAAATCGTGGTGCTACTACGATTATTAAAAACTATTGTTCGTTCACCTGGGGAGCTAACTGTCGTGTAGACAACCATTTGCCGTCTGCTGGTGCGAAATGGCATGAAAAAAGTCACAGAGAAACACAACTGCAAGACGTGCATTTTCAGTCACATTGTCCTTTGAGGTTAAAAGTCGAATCGGTAGGAGAGGTTTGGGTTTTAATCCCTAAATTCGGAAGATTAACCGATGATCTCGTGTGATGCCCAGGTCATGTGCTGAAATTGTGAACGAGACGTCGAAGGCCCGGATGAAATTAGTTTCTGAGCTGCCGTGTTAGTTCACATGAGAACCAGGGCCGTCGAGAGAAAATCCGGGCCCCGGGAGAGGGAATATTCCGGGCCCCCTAGGCAACATGGGCGAGTAGATGCCGAAGGCCGCGAGTGCACAGGGCACGAGCTCTGACAGGGTTTTTTTTTTTTGGGGGGGGGGGGGGATTGCGCGGATTCCAAAATCTTGAATTGAATCTGGAAACTTTCTTGTTTTAAAACACCGCCCCCCCCTCCCGTCTTCAAAGAAAATTGTGAAAATGAATTTTTAAATAGAGGATTCTCAGCGGCTTTTGGGGTGAAAAGTCACGTTATGACTTTTTTTAAAATGACCTTTTAGAAGTATCTCTCACATTTGCAAGTTCATAGGGGAGTATCAAGTGGCCAAGGGGTTGGAGCTATAGCTTTTAACTGCACTGTCTGCACAATTCTTGAAAGATAACTTTATTACGTCAAATTGATATAATAAAGATTATAAAGTTATCACTTCAAGAATCATGCAGTCCAAAATTACAACCGTTGGTCAAGTGCAGACAGAGCTCCATTCGCGACACAGCCCTCTTCTTAACATTTAGTTCTACGAAACTACAGAACTAGTGATTCTTGGTTGAAATACATTTATTCTTTATAGTAAGACCCACTAGTTCTATATTGTGCAGAACTAAAATGTTGATAAGGTTCCAAGTTTGTAACTGCGTAAGCTAGCAATGCATCGAGATTGCGCTTTTGTGAATGCACACAAACAGTGTCAGTTTGGAACACCGGGGCCCGCCGATTTTCTCTAATTGCCTTAACCCTTTACCTAACGTAACGGCCAAAACCGGCCAGCGCTATACACGAAAATCGCCATTCAATTTTTCAAATATTTTCATTTTCTGCTTCCAAAACATAGGTTATGACCCCTCATTGGAACGAGCGCATCGCGCTCGTTCCAATGAGGGGTCATAACCTACGTGTTGGAAGCAAAAAATGGAAATTTTTAGTTATACGAGAATTTTTTTACGAGTGTCGTCTGCTACTAGCGTTAGGTAAAGGGTTAAGGCAGGATTCTCTTACTCTCGGGCCCTTCACTGCACATCAAAATTTGACGTGCAGTGAAGGGACCACACGTAAGAGTATCTCGCCTTCAGGAAATTACGGGAATCGGCGGGCCCCCAATAACGCCGGGCCCCGGGGTTACTACCCCGGTTCTCCCCCCTTCTCGGCGGCCCTGATGAGAACTCGCGATAATCATGCATATTACAGAACACACTCACACAGATCCATTACAATCCAGCCCAAGTTCGGCTCCCCGAGCGTCCTGACAGTTCCACTAGGGAAGCTACTGCGTTCGGATGGCTGGACTAAGTCTCGCCCACGCCAGAGTCCTGGGAATTTTCAAGATTGGGGTCAAATCGAATCACGCAGAAGGTTTCCATTCGAATCGAATCTCGAATCGAATTGAATCGATTTTTACAAGCCGTAAATATTGTACCTTCTTAAAACCGAAACTATTATACCAGTCTCCACTCAAATGTATTCAAATGTTGCTCGTCCATTTGATCAGGTCAGTCCAAACAGCGGATTATTCCTCAACGGAATCAAAGTAGTTTCGGAAGAGGAGCCCCCACAACACTTTGAACCCGAGAGGCCGCTTTTCCGGCCCAATAACATGATACTTCATAATTTCTTTAAGAAGGGTGGCTTTTGAGTGAAGGTGTGGTGTAGACCAATCAATATTTTCAACGTTCAGCCCGAAGGCTGCAGATGAAAATATTAATTGGTCTACCCCCCAAATAATGAAGATGGACTCTTCCCGCTGGTGCCATTGAGCTGGCATGGAAGATACCACCAGTGTTCAAAGGGTTAAGCTGTTCTTCTACCATCGGGTCTCATGTACGATGACAGAAGGAAAGTTCAAGCGGAGACACTTGTCTTGGTATAGGATTTTGAGAACATCTCGAAGATTCGCAGGTCCTTGGCCCATATAAGGCCCATACCTAGCCGCCGCGATTGTACAATTATAACCACACCATTCCGATGTAATTGGTACAAATGGTCGGCAAAACTGCAACTTTTCCAACAGTTGGGGAATTTGAATAATAAATATAATTTTTTCACAATGATTATTTCTGATTTTTAATTGTATAACTTTGGCAACATCGTTTGACGTCTCATGCACGGTACGTATCTGCGAACAAAAACGGAAGCGCGGTAGCTCTTTGACTGGTGCATTGAGTTCAAAGCGAACGATCGAAGGTTCAGTCTTGACCAAGCAGCACCATCTAAGTTACATCCTTTGTCAAGATACTTAATCGCAATTGACTACGTGGAAGCACTAGTGCGCGGTGTACTAAATTGTATTAATTGCTCGTTGTTTATACTCTTACCCTTAATCTATGCTAAACCTACTCTCGAAGGCTTGGTGCGTTTGAACGTCTGATCGCTATTCGCCGCTGTACGGTGTCTTTCAGACTCTTCGGATACTCCCCCCCCCCCCCCCCACACACCCCGACACACACACTACAGAACTCTCCGACGCGATAAAACCTTTACTGTTGAATGCGACATATTAGCTCTTCACACATGCAGGGAAAAATAGCAGTATGGGTCGATCGGTTATGTGTATAAATGTGAATGAATATGGCAGTAGCGCATGGAGATGGAAACCCGGCGGGGGATCAGAAACCAACATTCTAAACTCCTCTAAAACATGATTGTGTCATTTGAAAAGCACACACAAGCCCGTGCCAGTCTTCGTCTGAGGCCATACACAGCACTTTCGTCGTATTGTAGCCAGCGCGTTCCACACTTTCATGCTGCTGCCGAAAGGAAGATGAACCAAGTAATAATGAGAAGTTCATCTAAAAGCTAGATTCTAGCCATCGTTTTTGACGGTGTGCAATAGTCTAGTGGTTTAGGTGTTGGACTCTTGATTGCCAGGCGGAGTTGCCGAGGGTTCGAATCCCGGCAGAGGATCAGAAACCAACATTCTAAATTCCTCTAAAACATGATTGTGTTATTTTGAAAAACACACACAAGCCAGCCCGTGTTCGTCTGAGGCAAACCACAGCACTTTCGTCGTACTGCAGCCAGCGCGTTCCACACTTTGATACTGCAGCCGAAAGGAAGATGAACCAAGTAGTCATGAGACCTTCATCTAAAAAGCTAGATTCTAGCCATCGTTTTTGACGGTGTGCAATGGTCTAGTGTTTTAGGTGTCGGATTCCTGATTGCCGGGCGGAATTGCCGAGGGTTCGAATCCCGACAGGGGATCAGAAACCAGCATTCTGAATTCCTCTAAAACATGATTGTGTCATTTGAAAAAAAAAACACACACACAAGCCCGTGCCAGTCTTCGTCTGGGCCATCCACATCATTTTCGTCATACTGTCACCAGCGCGTTCCACACTTTCATGCTGCTACCGAAAGGAAGATGAACTTAGTAATCATGAGAGCTTCATCTGAAAAGATAGATTCCAACCATCGTTTTGACGGTGTGAAATGGTCTAGTGGTTTTTGCGTTGGACTCATGGTTGCCAGGCGGAGTTGCCGAGGGTTCCAATCCTGGAGGGGATCAGAAACCAACATTCTAAAGTCCTCTAAAACATGATTGTGTCATTTGAAAAATACACACAAGCCCGTGCCAGTCTTCGTCTGAGGCCGTCCATGCACAACACTTTCGTCGTACTGTAGCCGGCGCGTTCCACACTTTCGTGCTGCCGCCGAAATGAAGATGAACCAAGTAATCATGAGAACTTCATCTAAAAAGCTAGCTCCCAGACATCGTTTTTGACGGTGTGCAATAGTCTAGTGGTTTAGGTGTTGGACCCCTGATTTCCAGGCGGACTGGCCGAGGGTTCGAATCCCGGCGGTGCTTGGAAACCAACAATCTAAATTCCTCTAAAACATGATCATGTCATTTGAAAAACACACACAAGCCCGTGCCAGTCTTCGTCTGAGGCCATCCACAGCACTTTCGTCGTACTCTAGCCAACGCGTTCAACACTTACATGCTGCTGGCGAAAAGAAGATGAAACGGCAAGTAATCACGAGAACTTCATCTAAAAGCTAGATTCCAGCCATCGTTTTTAACGGTGTGCAATGGTTTAGTGCTTTTGGTGTTGGAGTCCTGATTTCCAGGCAGAGTTGTCGAGGGTTCGAATCCCGGCGGAGGATCAGAAACCAACATTCTAAATACCTCTAAAACATGACTGTGTCATTTGAAAAACACACACTACAGATCTCTCCGACACGATAAAACCTTTACTGCTGAATGCGACATAGGCCCTATTGGCTCTTCACACAGGGCCAAATAGCAGTATGGGTCGGTTATGAGTATAAATGTGAATGAATATGAGCCATCAGTTGGCCGAGCAACAAATCACCTGGTGTGTATTTTTTAACCTTTAGGCGGGGATGCGCTTGCCCGGCGGTTGTTCGTTGTTTAGCACATAAGATTTCTGATCGAATGTCGTAGGTTCGATTCTGGCCAGCGACATCTGGGTTGTATGCACGGGTAAGACACTGAATTCCAGTTGCCGAACTGTGTAATCACGGCGATGCAGTGTGCTAAGGTGTGCATCACGTCAAGACCTTCTCTTGGTGTTAACTCTCCTTGTGTCGATTTATTCAGTTGGGATCTCCGACATTTAGATCCTCTTCTAGGTGGTCCCTGTGGATGCTCCGGCTTTCTCCCATCGTTAACATGGCTGGCAATTTTCTCCATTCGAAGTGATTTACAGGAAAATTAGCTCCCCTTAATTTTCTAAAGTTGTCAGTAAATGTAACGCCAAGGACACGAGAACTGCATATACAAATTGAAATTTAGAAATGTTAGCGAAGTTGTACCATCGATGTGTGCATCATTTCACAAAATTAACCCTTTACCTAACCTGAAAAGCAGACGACACTTACAAAAACAATTCTTGAATAACTAATTTTTTTCATTTTTTGTCTCAAAAACATAGGTTATGACCCCTCGTTGGAACGAGCTCTACGAGCTCGTTCCAACGAGGGGTCATAACCTATGTTTTTGAGACAAAAAATGAAAAAATAATGAAAATTAATTGGCGATTTTTGAGAATAGCGCTGGCCGGTTTTGGCCGTTACGTTAGGTAAAGGGTTAAGGCATTTTCCTGTAGAGTAGTATAAAAATACAGAAGCGGTCGTTTTACAATTTTTTTCGCAGTCAGTTTGATCGTTTGGCTATTATATCCTTGTCTAAACCCGTTTAAAAATAACAAAACGACACTTTCACCATATTTTGATGTTCTGTACCTTTTCTGTCTAGTATACCAACAGTGTGCGCATCGTGACATAAAAAACCTGCAAATTACTGCAAAAATATATTCTCAAACAAAGAGCCAAAGTAGATTGTTAATTAATTGCTTCCAATTAGCTTGTCATAAAAACTTTTATTAAACGAAAACAACAGACAGCTCCGAGAGAGAAACTTCGCTTCATATTCTAAGCTTAGCTGTCCGACATAAGTAGGTGGTAAAGGCCGATTCGGTATCACTTTGTACATGTACCGTACATGTACACGTACATCGATGTACACCTCCATAGGATTTAGTGTTAAAATCGTGTACAGGTACACGATTTTAACGTCTTTTAGGGTGATTTGGAATCGGCTTTGCCAATTCCACATCACTGGATTCTATATACAAATCGCTCAAGAGTGCAAAAAACGCATGAAATTTTAAGGAAAAGAGGTGTATCGTCTGATTTGGAATCGGCAAATGGGTTTCCCCCATAGGATTCAGTGTTAAATTGCGAGCAAAAAACGTGTTGCCGTTTCTAAATCATCATCTTGCTGGTTCTAAATCATCCGTGTCTGTACACGATTTTAACACTGAATCCCCATGGAGGCGTACACGGAAATCCATTTGCGGATTTTACGTCAAAAATCGAATCGTGTACGGTACACGGAAAAGAGGTGATTTGGAACCGGCAAACCCACTGTCACGATGATAGTAAAACTAACACATGTTTTTGTTGTGATTGAATGAGGTTTTCATTCAAGAGAGTAGACTATAAATATGAGCGTCAGTTTTAAAAAAGAGTTGCGTGAATGAAAGGCATTCGTTCAAAAGAGTCGACTATAAAATATGATCTGTAAAAATAGACATTCGTGTTTTGTTTCGATGTAACGAAAAGAAATTGAGTTTAGAGACAATTAGAGAAAAAAATCAGAGGTAAAAAATCGTTTGTTCGCGTTTGTCACTATTAATTTTTGTGAAGTAATCTTAATAAACACTTAATGGAATGTTTGAATGAAAAATGTTGCTCATGTTTCTGTTGTGGCGTGAATGAAGGTTTTTCGTTTTAATGGATCGTTTTAATAATGTATAATAAAACGCATTTTCCACTCAATTAGGTTTGAGTGGTAAATTTTAAATATATATTCATGATAATGATCAGAGATTTGAATGAATGAATGAATGAATCCCTTTAACGTTAAATTAGAAAAAAAACAGTTTCTTTTATGTGCTAGAATGTTTTTAACTGTCATCAAGGGTTCTCTCTTAATTCGACAATGAGTGAATGGTTTTTTGATATATGAATGGAATTCCTTTTAGCAAACGTAAATTACTCTCAAATGCGTTAAATCAGATTCAATTCAATCAATACTGAGTTGAGATGTGAATTTTTTAGTTATTACGTTAAAGACAGAAAGATTTTTATTAACTTAAAACATAAAAATATAATTGTACATTTAATTTTTGAAAATAATAAAATAACTCGCATTAGCATACTTAAAGGAACATAAACAATTAAAAACGAAAAATGTTTTTACAGATGGATTCTAGGCGCCGAGATCAAATTTTAGACGAGTATGAACGTGCTAAGTAGGGCATTCAGTCGGCTGACAGAAGCAGACGTCTTGGTGAGATTGAACTCAAACGCGAAGCCACAAAAATATTTAAACCTGTGCCGGAGGGTCAAGAGCGAAGCAGGAAGGAGATAGTCAAAGAATTGAGACCCATAAAAGAGAGTTCTTTGAGAATGGGTTCGTTGCCCGGTAGTTTCGGAAATCGGCATTCCGTTCAATCTACACCGGATTACGTTCCCACGGGAATTCAAACAGACTTGAGCGAGAGCGACGATGCAGCTTCCACTATCACCACTGATAGCGTCGCGTCGTCCGAGGATGGCGGTAAGAGAGATCTGTTGTATGGATTTTATAAGGATTCGGACGGTAATACTTTTATTGGCGACACAGAAGTAGAAATAGGTGATGATGAATTAACCGTGGGCTCGAACAGATACGAATTAACTGATGGACTGCACAGATTACTCCTTTACGACAAGCCTAGTGATTACACGGAACAGGATTGCGACAATTACGGCGACATTCTGGTTCAGACCCATGCCATGAAGAGAAATAACGATGCCAGAGAGACGAGACCCAAAGCCAACAGAGGTTACAAGTGGACGAAAGTGGTGAAACCCATATGGGATATGAATAAGAAGTTCGTCGAATCGGTGACTGGCAAAGGGGTGAAAACCACTTTTCTTCTGAGCGATTCTGACGCTCTGTCTCAGAGTTTGAGTTTGTTGATGGCGAGCAGACGGGCTGGTAACACAGGATTAGATAATCAGATAGTCACTATATCTGACGAATTGTTAAGACAGAAGGTTTTGAATAAAAACCATTATAAAAGGCTGATGAACGAATTGAAGGATTGATGTATATATAATAAGTAGACAGAAACAAACAAACAAACAAAATATACAAAATAAAACAGTAAATTTTTACACTAGAATAATAAAAGTATTTAAACAACAAAACGATTTACCAGTAAAAAAACAAAATATATTATAAAAATAAAATATATTGGTGATAAAGAACAGGGGATACGTCAGAACTTATGTTCAAGGCGGTTCTGGCATCGTCGATTCTATAATGCGAGCGTTCACGAGCGATGCGGGTAGAAAACTCGCATCGACTGCATTTGAGGTCGGTAAGAAAACGGCTTGGATGCTGGTAAGAAAGCCGCTTCTGAAGCCAGTGGTAGGATAGCTTCTGTGGCTGGCAAGAGGGCAGCCGATGCGTTGATCGACAAGTTGATCAGTCCGCCAGCGAAGCGAGCTGTGTTAGAGCTAACGCCGAAAAGTTGGACAGATTTTAAGGATGCTGTGGTACCCATACAAGATTTAGCCAAAATGACTAGTGGATCCGGATTGAAGAGAACTCGCGACGGTGTAATATAAATAAATAATAATATTAAAACAACTGAGTTTGAAAAACATAAAAAATTTGGGTTTGAAAGAATCTAAAATAACAAACAAAAAAAATAAAACAAAGATGAACATTAAAGATATGTCTTGGAACGACGCCGCGACCAAGAGGTCGAATAACGAGTTCTTTCCCAAAAGCATAAGAGGCTTGATAGTGAGAAAATCGAATTGTGGAAAGACCAATATGTTGATGAATCTGTTGTCCCGACCCGACTGGTTGGATTACGACAGATTGTTCGTGTTTGGCAAGAGCTTGTTTCAACCCGAATACAGATTGCTTCGAGAGTGCATGGATCGTAGATTGCCCAAGGACGTCATAGCCAGAATCTTTGACAGTAGGGAGGAATTCAACAAGAGTGAAGTTCCACTTTCGACCATTTTGGACGGTGCGGCGATGGAACTGATGAAGAGAAATGCATCTTCGAACGTCGAGTGTTGATTTTATGAGAACGCTAGCGACGTTCCGGATCCTAGAGAATTGAAATCGGAAGATAAGAATCTCATGATTTTCGACGATCTGCTTTTGGAGAGACAGAACCGATGCGAATCGTATTACGTTAGGGGTCGACACAGCAACGTGGACTGTTTCTACCTGTCACAGAATTATTTTCGATTGCCCAGACAGAAGATAAGGGAGAACACTAATTTTCTATGTCTCTTTCGCCAAGATGTCAAGAATCTCAATCACATCTATGGCGACCACGTCGCAAATGACATGAGCGTGGCGGAGTTCAGGAGATTCTGCAAGAGGGTTTGGGATGGAGGACTTTACAATTTCGTCATGATCGATTTGACAAGCGAATTTAATCGCGGAAAATATCGGTGCGGATTCGACAAGTTTTATGTTTCTGATGATAATAAGATAGAGCGTGAAAATAAAAAAAATTTAGAAAATAATAAATCTTCAAATAATCAGTTTTAAAAAAAAAAAAAAAATAAAATTAAAATATAATGTTGGAACAAGGAAAATTGTTAGAACGGATAGCCGAGAATACGGCTGCAAAACAATCCATTCAAATCGTGGTGAGTGGTGATTCGACTACGAAATTCAAACCTTCCATCGAATTGAATAGAGAGAAAAGATACGAGATGGCGTTGGTGAATCTGGAGACTTATTATTCCTTTCCCAACGTCACCGAAAAGAATAACTCGTTCAAGTATTCCGACGGAGTGGATTGGTTGGAGATTCGAATTCCCAAAGGGAGTTATGACATAGATGATTTGAACAATTACATTCAGACGCGAATGAAGACGGATGGAAAGGGAAGCAACAAGATCAGACTCACTCCCAATCCTAATACCTTACAGACGATGTTGGATTTGGAAGATAATTTTCGAGTGGATTTCAACACGGACGATTCTATAGGCAAGATGTTGGGATTTGATCGAAAGATGTATTGAGGTCACGCAGCAACTGAAAATACGGTCGACATTCTCACAGTCAATAGCATTCTGGTGAACGTGGATGTGATTGCTGGAAGCTACGTGAATGGTAGCGCTCAAGCGACGATCTATTCCTTCTTTCCAAACGTGTCGCCAGGTTATAAGATCGTGGAGCGACCTCGAAATTCAGTTTATCTACCAGTGATTTTAGACACGTTGTATAGTCTCAAAACCACGTTGACGGATCAAAATGGTGAACTGTTAGATCTTCGTGGAGAGAGGGTGACGATACGATTTCACATAAGAGAAATATAAAAGCAAAAAAAAAAAAAAATATTGTGTATATATATAGATAACAAAAATAAAATAAACGCAATATTAATTTTACAAAATTATTTTAATATAAATAATTATTATTAAACAAGAAAACAACTGAAGTAAATATATTTTAAAAAAAGAATTATGACAGAATACATGAAAAAAAACGTGAACATATCCGCAGGACAGAGGAAGAAACTTTAGAGAGCATTAAGAACTCGAGGCGAGGCGGTGAAATTCAAATTCACTCACGAAGATCTGACGAGAGGCGGTCAGGATTTGATCGCCTGGACCAAAAGTCAAATCAAAAGGATGGAGAAAGCGATTCGTGATGGAAGAGGGTTGACGGTGAGATTGAGTCCCACTCAATTGAGATACAATTTGAGAATGAAAGGTGGTTTCATACCGCTATTGGCAGGAATCGCCACAAAAGCATTACCCTTCACCACAAAGGCACTACCCTTTCTCGGAAAGACTCTTGGCATGGGAGCTCTCACGGGACTCGCGAGTTCGGCAGTTGAGAAATTAATGGGTGGTAGCGGACTGTTTTTGAAGAAGGGAGGAGCCATGTTCGCGTTCACGTAGATGACAGCGGTAAAGGATTGTATCTAGAACCCGTTAGAGGTGGCAACTCTTTGAGTGGAAACGGTCTCTATCTGAAGAGTGGACAGAACGTTGAGTGACTCAGCAAGGATTTGTTGCTTGGTGAGAATTTGCCGTTTAAGAATATACCGATTTTGAATATGTTATTATAATATAAGAAAAACATTATATAATTATATAAAATATAAATCATAGAAAGTATAAAATAATATATATAAAATGGATAAAAAGGTGGAGAAACAATTAGATGATAATGATGAATATCGCGAGATAGAGTGCGAAAAAAAAGATGTGGAAAAATGGTTAGACGCTAATGATGGATATCTAAGGAAAGAACTGATGAAAGAGTTAGATAAACAGCGGGATAGACGGTTGGAAATGAAATGAATGAGACGCTTTCCACCGTCACCACTACCTTCTGAAGAGAATGGTAATGATGCGAGTGTTACCAAGAGATGCACAACATTCATTCATAATTATGATTCAGATAAACAAATGTGTTGTTATAAAAATGTATCATATTACAAAAAAAAGAAGAAAAGAAAAGAAGAATCGACGCTGAAATTTAAGGAAAAAGGAAACGTTATTATAATATATGGTAATAGTGAAGACGGAAAACAAAAAAAAAAAAAGTAATGAGATCTAAAGATGATCTCATGACGTTTTTTTTCCTTGTTCTTCGCTAAAAAAAATCAATCTCTCTATTGTTTATATTTCCAAGTCCGTTATTAGCATGTTGACACTTGTGTTTTCAAGATGATCTCATTACGTTTTTTCCTTCTTCTTCGCTAAAAAAATCAATCTCTCTATTGTTTATATTTCCAATCCGTTATTAGCATGTTGACACTCGTGTTTTATCCTTTTTCGCAAATGTGTTGAATGTTTATCTTTGCTCTTTTGAGTTTTGTTACTTCAGTCAACTCGCTCTCACCACCACAATTTCTTCACAAGTTCGAATGAGATGTTTGGAAATATGTAACTTCCATAGGGCAATGACAAATCGTCCTTGTCGAATTCTCTATCTTCGGCGATGACGATGTTCTGCAGATCGCTTTCATACTCGTAAAACAAATCGAGCGTGGCTTCGTCCAATTTCAAAGGTATGCGATATTTGTCGTATTTGTGCTCTAAGCCCTTCGTCTCGACCTCGTTCAATTCGATGGGATCGTGTCGTTGTAATCTATAGATTTTAAAATCTAATTTCTTACACGTTTTGACTCGTTTCAATTTCAATTCGCATCTTTTAGGTGTTGTTGTCGTCATGATCGATTATTCGTTTTTTTTTTTGTTTTATGAATTCTTGCAAATAATGTATATTTTAAATTTTGTATTTAAATAATAATTTGTTAAAAAAGTTTGTTTATTTTTTTTTTGCTCTTTATATATATATATAAAAAAAAGTTGTTTTTTTTAATTTTTAATTTTTTTTAATGTAAATTTAGTAAAAGTTTTTTTCTCTTTATATATATTAATAAAAAGTTAAATTTTAACATTTCAATCTCTCTATTGTTTATATTTCCAAGTCTGTTATTTGCATGTTGACACTCGTGTTTTCTCCTTTTTCAAAAATGTGTTGAATGTTTATCTTTACTCTTTTGAGTTTTTTTACATCGGTGAATGCGCTCTCACCACTCGATTTGTCCATGAGTTCGCGTGAGAGTTTTGCATATATGTAACTTCCATAGAACAACGTCAAATCGTCCTTGTCAAATTCTTTATCTTTAGCGATGACGATTTTCTGCATATCGCTTTGGTACTCGTAAAACAAATCGAGCATGGCTTCATCCAATTTCAAAGTCATCTTATATCTGTCGTATTTATGCTCTAAGTCCTTCATCTCGACCTCGTTCAATTCGATGGGATCGTGTTGTTGTAATCTATAGATTTTATGACCGAATTTCTTATACGTTTCGACTCGTTTCAATTTCAATTCGCATCTTTTAGGTGTTGCTGTCATGATCGATTATTTGGGGTTTTTTTTGTTTCATGAACTCTTGCAATAATGTATATTTTAAATTTTGTATTTGAATAATTTGTTTAAAAAGTTTTTTTTTTTTTTTTGCTCTTTATATATATAAAAAAAAAGTTTTTTAATTTTAATTTCTTTAATATGAAAAAATTTTTTTGGTAAAAGTTTTTTTTTCTCTTTATATATATAAATAAAAAGTTAAATTTAACATCTCAATTTTAAATTTTTTTAACAAATTATCATTAAATACAAAAATTCGAAAAAAAATATTCTTACAAACCCAATTTTGTGGTAAAAACAATGATCAAGTCCGAACATCCGAATTATAGTTTAGAACGTGCAAGACTTCAAACGTTTAAAAATTGGCCTTCGCATCTTGCTCAAAAACCTGAAGATTTAGCTGCTGCGAGTTTCATTTATGTGGGTAAAAGTGACAGAGTTAAATGTTTTTGTTGCAACATACATTTAATGAATTGGGAACCTAACGGCAGACCTTTGGTAGAACACATAAATGATACCAAAGGTCGTTGCGATTATTTGAAGAAGATCCAGTCATTGGGATTGATTAAAATTGAAGACGAAGAATGGGAAAGAAATAAAAACGAGAGTTTATTAAGGGGTATTTTACAATCCGGATACACGAAGGAACAATTGTACAATACATTGAATCATGCAAACAAGACGTTATCTCAATTCTTGACTTTAGAAGATTTGATTCGATTCATGAAATAAGCAGACGAGTTTTAGAATGTGCAAGACTTCGAACATTTAAAAATTGACCTTCGCATCTTGCAGTTATCATCATCTATTGAGAAGGAATCGGGTGACATGAACACGCGTCTGCTTCGCGGAAATTTGTTTTGAACCTTGTGCGAGAAGTCATAAGAGTTCTATTTGTCTTGAACCTTCTTCTTTTTTAATAGTTCGAACGACATTGTTGATAATTTTTGTTCACTAATAGTATACGATTCGATTTTCTATTGCAAATTGTATCGTTTTCTTTTGAAACGCGTAAATATAAATTACGATTTTTTTCTTCTTGGTTTTTTGGAGAATAATGATTTATTAAACAACGTCGACGTTTATGTCGAGATTCCGTTGTGGATGTTGTCGTCATGATCGATTATTTGTTTTTTTTTGTTTTACGAATTCTTGCAAATAATGTATATTTTAAATTTTGTATTTAAATAATTTGTTTAAAAAGTTTTGTTTTTTCTCTTTATATATATAAACAAAAAGTTAAATTTTTAACATCCTTTTTTTCTCATATTAATTCAATTTTTTTCACGTTAAGGAACATAAAAAAAAATTGATTAATTAGATCAAAAAATATTTTTCACATTAAAGAAAAAAACAAAACTTTTTAAACAAATTATTTAAATACAAAATTCGGAAAAAAAAAAAAATATTCTTACAAATGGAGCAAACAGATAAAAAAATGGAAAATTTAAATGAGAAAACCGTACCTCAGTTAAATGAGATTTGTAAACTATTAAAAATTTCACATTTCAGAAATCATAGAACTGAATCAAAAAAAATTGAAGTCATACAGAAATATTTGCGAAACGATGGAAAGGCAAATGAAATGCCGATAGCAACGACGTCAAAAAATGCATCGGTTGTGAAAAATGAGAAGAAGAAGAAAAAGATAGTAAAAGGAATCAAAATGCTGACGTCGAAAAAAACCAAAAACGTTTTGATTGTGAAAAATAAGAAGACGACTAAACGAAAAGCCGTTGAAGAACTTCAAGTTTCCAAAGAAAAGAAAAGAAAAACTAAAACGAAAACGAGTGATGCACTTCAGATTCTAGGCAAATGAGATATATCGAGCAAAATTCGACGAGCAATAAACGAAGGGAAAGGAAAAGAATATCTAGCACGACTCGCCACGGAACTATTTCAATCGAAGACCTAGAACGGGAGAGTGCGATCAAAGGCATTTTTAAAACTTTCGACGTGGTTCGCTCGTTGAAGAAAATCGATCCAAAATTGTTCATGCAACGGGTGAAGAAAAAAGTATTGGATTTGTTTCGCAAATACATGAACGTAGGACTAAAAATTAAGTTGATACTCCATTGCATGATGAATAAAATTGACGTGAAGTCCGGCGAGAGCATCGTGAAAAATGCATATTTCAGATCTAACGTCGAACCTGTATTTCGAGGTTCAGATTTATCGGACGTTTTCGAAAAGATGAAAGACAAGATGTTGACATCTCTCGCGAATTATCAACATGAAGGTAGTAATTGGATGTTCGATGAGGAGTTGAAACTCGAAATTCACATAACTGAAAACGATTCGTTGAAAGGGTCTTCCTACATGAAATTACCGTATTTCTTAACTAAAAAAAATGCTGTGATCAACGTGAGAAATAAAGATGATCAGTGTTTTAAATGGGCAGTCACCTCCGCTTTATACCCTGTCAAAATGAACTCCGATAGAGTTTTTCGTTACGAGGAGACTTCTAAAAATCTCGATTGGACCGGAGTGACTTTTCCAACAGAGTTAAAACACATCGAACGTTTCGAGGCTCAAAATCCCACCGTAGCAATGAACGTCTTGGGATACGACGATGAAAAATGAACGATCTATCCTCTCAGACAGACTTCGTATCTCGAAAGAGGAAAGACAATTATTTTATTATTGATTTCGAATGATGACAATCGTCATTATTGTTTGGTTAAACATCCGAGCCGATAACTGTCAAGACAAAATAATAAACATGAACATAAGGTATGTTTATGTTGCAACTGCATGAACGCGTTTAAGAGCGAAAAATCATTAGCAAAATATCAGGAATATTGTAACGAAAATCAAGGTGTCGCCGTCGAAATGCCCAAACCCAACACCATCGTGAAGTTTGAAAATCACAATAGAAGGTTAAAAGTACCATTCGTCGTGTACGCCGATTTTGAATGTTTCACCGCAAAAATGAGTTCCTGTCAACCCAACGCTCTTCAGAGTTACGTCGAAAGATATCAAAAACACATACCTTCAGGCTATTGCATTTACGTGAAATGCGCTTTCGACTCGCAACACGACATGGGTCCCTTCACCTACATGAAACAGTATGAAGACGACGACGTGGCCCAAAGGTTCGTGGGAGAGTTAGAATCGAAAATTCAAATGTTATACGACAAATTCAAAACTCCGGCGAAAATGATCATCACGCGAGAGAAGCAGGACGAAAATAACAGAGCCACCAAATGTCACATATGCAGACAATCGTTCGATGAGAATTCAGAGGAAAATAAGAAGGTCAGAGACCACGATCATTACACAGGTCTGTATCACGGTCCGGCTCACAGCAAGTGTAATTTAAAATATTGAGATGCCGTTTTCTATCCGGTGATGTTTCACAATCTCTCGGGTTACGACAGTCATCTGTTCATGAAAAATCTTGGCACCTCACACGAAGAATTAAATTATTATATTAAAGATACATTTCCTTCACGAAATGGAAGCTCATGGAGAAGAAAAGAGTAATCGACGGAAATACATTGGAAGAAAAAATGAAATCCATTTGTAGAGGCATATGTTTCATCGACAGTTTTAAATTCATGTCGACCACTCTGGAAAAATTAGTCGATAACATGAGCAAGGATAAATTTAAAATCATGAGCGAACATTTCGGAGAACGAGTAGACGTCATGTTGAGGAAAGGAATCTATCCTTACGATTACATGAGCGATCTAAAGAGATTCGAAGACACCGCACTACCTTCGAAAGAAGATTTTTATTCGAAATTATACGAATCCGACATTTCCGACGAGAATTACGAACACGCCAAAAACGTGTGTAAATCATTTGATATGAAAACCATGAGAGATTATCACGATCTCTATCTGAAGACCAACGTTCTGCTCTTGGCAGACGTGTTCGAAAATTTTAGAGACGTCTGTCATCGAAATTATGATCTAGATCCCGCTTGGTATTTCACCGCACCCGGTCTGGCATGGGACGCTCTGTTGAAGACCACCGAAGTTCAATTGGAATTATTATCCGACGTGAACATGTTGCTCATGTTCGAAAGGGCTGCGAGAGTTGGTGTCTCGATGATCTCCCACAGATATTCTGAAGCTAACAATCCCTACATGAAAGAAGGTTTCGATTCGAAACGATCAAATAAATACATACAGTATTGGGATGCTAATAATCTGTACGGTTGGGCTATGAGCCATCCTCTACCGATTGGAAATTTCGAATGGGTGACGGAACCGGAAGAGATGTAAAAATGGAGAGACTATCCTTGCATTTTAGAAGTCGATTTGTACTATCCGGAAGAATTACACGATCTACACAACGATTATCCACTGGCTCCCGAACGAATGGAACCGAATGAAGGAAATGAGGAAACACTCATTCCCAATTTATTTAACAAACGTAACTACGTCGTCTACAGCGAAAATTTGAAACAATACGTCGATTACGGGATGAAATTAGTCAACATACATCGCATCATTCGATTCGACGAAAAGCCTTGGATGAAAAAATACATCGATCTCAACATGAATCTCAGAATTCGAGCCGAAAACGATTTTGAAAAAGATTTCTTCAAACTCATGAACAACTGCGTGTACGGTAAATCGATGGAAAACATCAGGAAGAGAACCGACGTTCGACTCGTCAAATCTGAGAAAAGAGCTAAAACATTAGTGGCAAAACCCAATTACAAACACCGAACCATATTCGACGAAAATCTAGTAGCCGTTCACATGCAAAAGACGCACCTGAAGTTCGACAAACCATATTATCTCGGACCGATCATCTTAGATATCAGCAAGCGATTGATGTATGAGTTTCACTACGATTACGTCAAACGAAAATTTGGTGATAAAGACAAACTACTGTTCACCGACACAGACAGTTTAGTTTACGAGATAGAGATGAAAGACGTCTACCGAGATATATATCCCGTCGATCACCCGTCCAACATTCAATTGAATGACAACAAGAAGGTGTTGGGTAAATTTAAGGACGAGAGTGGCGGTAAACAAATCATCGAATTCGTGGGCTTGAAACACAAACTGTATGCTTATCGTCTAGAAGATGAAGAGATCAAGAAGTGCAAAGGGGTTAAAGCGTGTGTGGTGAAGAAAAACATCTCTTTCTGAGAGTATAAAGATTGTCTGTTAGGAAGTGGTCCAGTGTATAAGACTATGAAATCGATTCGAAGCGAAAATCACGACTTGTATACCGAAATAGTCAACAAGATTTCGCTGACGGAAGACGACGATAAGAGATTCGTGTTAGATGATAAAATAAGCACTTTGGCACTCGGATTTGACATTGGATTTCGGATCTAATTAGAGACGATATGAATGTGGATGATTGGATTCCAGATATGATTGTGGATGATAAGATTCCAGATATGATTGTGGATGATAGGATTCCAGATATGAGTAAGGATGATAGGATTCTAGAAAATCAAGAGGAATTAGATGGATTCGAAATTATAGAAATTGATAGAGACATCGAGAGAGTTAGTTTAAAAAGAAAAAAGAAAAAAAAAAAAAATAACGTCATTTTAGTAAATTACAATAAAATAAATAAAAAAAAATAAAAAATATATATACGCATTTATGAATAAGAAAATAGAGATATCCGTAGAAGGTGTTGTCTTACCTAACGAACCCCCATCCAACATCGATCTGTCGAATGCAGCAAAAGATTTGAAAATCAAAGATTTTCTAGGCGTGTTTTCCAGAGATGCCTTACCGAAGAAAAGACCTCGACAATCGGAATGCGGAATTTTAAATCTAGATGATTCATCAGGTGAAGGCACTCACTGGGTGGCGTGGTTCAAGAATGGGAAGAAGAAAAATTATTATTTCGACAGCTACGGAATCTCACCGCCAAAAGAAATAAAGAACTATTTCAACAAATCGATGGTTCATTACAACACGGAATGAGTGCAATCACCAGATCAAGTGTTTTGCAGTCACCTGTGTCTCTATGTTCTCAAGAGATGGTCTGAAGGAGATCGGTTTCAAGACATTCTCAATGATTTACATTAGAGAGAGATTTTTTTTTATAGTATATATATAAAGATAAAAAAAATTATTTTTAAAAATTTTTAATTGAATAAAAACGAAAAATAAAAATAAAATAATTCATTTTTAATAAACTGCATTTTTGAATATATTTTTTCTAAAAACAAAAAATCTCACAACAACATGCCATTCGATAAATTTGGTAGAAGTGACGACGAAAAAGTCAACCTAAGAAAGAAGAGGAAGACGTTCGAAGTCGACGATGGTTACGACGTTGCCAACTTGGACGAACGTTACGTTCGGAGATTCGAACCTCGAGAGGAACCTTTGAACATGATTGATAAGAAGCACTACAATCTTCCCGAGCCTATAGATCTCGCAGATGCTGCGACTAAAAAATACGTTGACAGGGGGAACGCCGATTTCGAACGAATCATGCTAGATAATTACGTGGATAAAACCATGACCGACGATCTCGATCTGAAATCCAAACGTTTGGTGAATGTCGCAAATCCCATAGATCCCACCGATGCCGCGACCAAGAAATATGCAGACGAACACCTGAAAAATAGATACGTTCAGAAAATGATGCACTCAGAATTGAATGCCAATTCTAACAAGATAATGAACGTGGCCACTCCCACGAATCCCAAGGACGTGGTGACCAAACACTACGTAGATCTGGAACAGAGAAAGTCTGACAGACGAGAAATGAAATCGGATCTGAATGCAGGATTCAACAAGATATTGAATCTGTCGAAGGTTGATGACACGGATGCGGACTCAACCGTGGTCAACAAGGGCTACGTGGATTCTGCCATGATACCACCACAAGAATACCTAGAATTGCAAGTGGATGATCTCTACCTGAACAAACAATCTGGTGGAACCATGGAGGGTGGTATCGACATGAACGGTAAGAATTTATTCGGACTCAGTCACGATCCTGAATTCGATTCCAGCGCAGTCAGCAGAAAGTACGTGAACGACAACTCGGTCTGGAGAAAGGGTGACATCATGGAAGGTAAACTTGACATGGGTGGACACGCGCTCACGAATCTACCGGATCCCGTGAACATGACGGATGCCTGCACCCTGATTTCTGTGGTGGAGAAAGTCAAATATGCTAGACAATTGATCACCGTGTGGGCCGAGGAGGCCGGCACCTTAGATGAGGGAAAAGCTGAGTGGTCTTTCGGAAATGGAGGTAGCGGATCGAAACATGGTCAGGTGGGATATCACATGCCGCTAGGAGGTGAAATCCTTCGAATGAGTCTGGCTTCCTCGGATTTGAATAACAGAGCGGTCGTCAATCTCATGGTGAATGGAGTAGAGAGCGATAAGAGATACAGCGTTGAAAAGACTGAGAATCAACACGCGAATGTTAGCACGTTCGGCACGCCTCTCAAAGTGAACGCTGGAGACAGGATTAATTTTGTTACGAAAACCAATAATCCCGAAGCCGCCACTTCCATGGTGAGTCTGCTGATCGAACTAGTTCCTTTGAACAAACAGTGAACGCGTGGAAAATAATGAATTAAAAAAAAAATAATGTGTGATTTATTAAAAACAAAAAAAAAAAAGTAATGAGATTTAGAAAGATGTTCAATCTCTCTAGATCACATTACTTTATTTATTTATTTTTTGGGGGTTTTGTTTTAATACATTATTTCTCATAATGTTACATCTCGTGAAATTGGATCACCTATCTCGAAACACGCGTCGACATCTATTTTAGCATTTCGAAGAGCTTTTATAAATTCTCGAAAAGCAGTCGGTCCTGTATACGTCAACGTGTCTAAAAGTTTTCTGGTCTTATCTTCTATCAAGATTTTACTTTCGATTTCACATCTCATATAATCAGTCAATATCAAAGGTTCTGTTTCGACTAAAGTGTCTAGAATTATTGCTAACGAATCTTGCGAAATATTTTTAATCAAAACACGTCTGTTTCTTCTTAAGTATTCTCTTTCTTTATCATTCATTTTTATAATAATTTTTTAAATTTTTATTTATATATATTTTTTTTTTTTCACACTCGTCTCTCATCGAATGATCGACATCTTATTTCCATCCGATTCGAATTGTAATTCTCTGTCCGACAGGACCAGGGCGAAGGCTTCGGTTTTTCTCGGCATGTTCCTATCGAATTGCATCTTGATCTGAATGTCTAAGACACTACTCTGTTTACTGACATCGAATACAAACATGGGATACATCGACTTGTATTCGCCGGGAGATATGTTAGGGATGCTCATCAATTCGTCTAGACGATGATACTTCTTTCTAAAATCAGCGGCGTCGCCGTACAGTCTGCAGAAATCGTTCTTGTCGAACGACGGGTTGTAATCGATTGCTGGATATCTTGTGGCGTTCAGAAACACTTGCATGTTTCTCAAATGGCAGTGATCGAACAGTGACACATTCTTTTCCTGAGACCTGTCCCTATCAGTCTGAAACACTACCACGATGAAACGGAAGCGGATTTCACCATCAACCTCCAATCGAAGTGATTCGTGGAGACAGGAATGCTAGCCGTGTTGCACTGTCTCATTCTAAATCCCACGGGTAATTTACTCTTGGATTCGATGATCTTGTAGAGACGTGGTTTTTCCACGATCGAAGGCTCCATGTGCGGAATGAACCACGATATCTTGTGTAGAGTTATCTTACCCGCATTGGTCGCAGTGAGTCTCACTATTGCATCATCGTTTCCTTTTCGAATCAACGTCAGATTGTGTTTGAATCCGTACATGATCTTGTTGTAATCGTCCGCAAATCCGAAGATGTGTTTCAAAGGTATCCTGAATGAAAACGTTCCTTTAGGTCTGGACGTCTTGACGACGTAGTCGAATATCGTGGCGGCGCCGGCGCTAGCAGGGCCTACGGTGTCTTTCACCCACAACTGATTAAGTCCTCTGGATTTCGAAAAATCATCAGGATATGTCAAGAGTCCAAACATCGTGGTGGGCTGACCGGGATGAAACACAGATTCTATCTCTTGTCCGGATAGCATGTATTTTATATTACTGAATAGATGCATGATGCCATTATTGGCTAGAGTAACCGTGTCGTCGTCGGCGTAGTCGCTCCCATCTTCCTTGGTGAGATGTCCCTGCACAACTATGTAACTCTCGCTAGGATGTATGAATAGATCTTGAGTTTCGACGTTGATTCTTATCTCTCCCGCATTGTTCAAACTCGTTCCGGTTACCGGTTCGTATTCATGAACCTCATATTCTTGAATACTTTCATCTTTCACTATGCTTTGTGCTATATCTAGTATATTTGTCATTTTTAAAGGATTTTTTTTTTTTTTTTGTTTATTAATTAACTTGCTTTCTTTATCTAAAATAGTTTTTAATTATTTTTTATTATTATTTTTCTCTCTTATATATATGTGTATAAAAAAGAAAATGTTAAAGAGAGTAAATAAAAGAAATTTGTTTTCTTATCAAAACTTTGTCTTCTGTAATTGTTGTTCATAAAACTTTCCGATGATCTCTTCTCCATCCAAATCTTCGATTTCGTAAGTCACTGGATCAGTGTGAAATATTTTGATTATCACGAAGATTTCCGAGGTCCATCGAGGAGTATAACCCTTGTCGAAGTGCTTCTTATAAGCGTAGATTCTCACTCGATCACCGACCGCAAATTTCGGCGTTCTAGACTTCTTCCTAATCTTAGATCTTTCAGGATATAGATTCGCGTAGACCCGTTTTTCATTTCGAGGATCGCTAGCTTCCACAGGAGTCATCTTGATCAATCTGTGTCACGTGTTGTTGTAATCTTTGACCAGACCGTTCAGAGCGTATATGTATTTCTTGGTCGAATTCGCTGTGAAGTATCTGTGCATCTTTTCCTTCATCGTTCGATTCCAACCATTCCACCACGCTGGCTTTCTCTTCGTTTTCGATCGAGTAGAGGTCGACCAATCGATGAACGTGCTTGTTGTAGAATTCCTTTCCCTTATCCACCCACAATTTACTCGGTTTTCGAGAAGACGAGTCGAACACGCTCTTCAGAGCCTCGGCGACGCAAGGTCCCGATTTATTCTTCAAAGCTCTGATCCAACCGTATTTGGAAAACACGTCGATGACCGTCAATAGATATTTGACGCCCTCGTTCCACCTTGAAAACGATCTCATGTCGACCAAGTCGGCAGACCAAATATCATCCAAACCCTTCACGAACACCCTTCTCTTTTGAAATTTACGCACGATGGGTTTGTGTAACTCCTCAGCCAATTCGCTCGTCAATAATCGTTTCTTCTTCTTTTCCGATGCACTTTTTTTTTTTGAATGCCCCATCCGAATCGACGTTTCGCACCGATCAGATTGCCGACCAGCGAACATTCTATCTTCTCTCTCCTGGTCGGATTCGATATGCCTCTCAATTTCCTCAAATTGTTTTTATCGCAGACGTCATTATGAGTCTTGGTGTCGGGATGTCCGGCATAGCACAGATCGTGATCATACGCGGCCACGTCCACCCTATTCACAGGTTTGCTCCAAGATTTAGGAGTCAGATCGGCATTGAGTCTCTTGTTCAATTTCGTTCCGGGTCCCGTGAAACTATGACCAGGTAGATGCATTTCGAAAGGTAGATTATTGATCATTTTATTCACGATGCCTTTACCTTTGCTCGCGTTCTTTTTTTTGACGAATCGAGTCTTGATAGAACCACACACGTCGCAAATTCCGCGAAGCATCTGTCTATCGTTTTTAGTTTGTACTTCTCGAGAATTACTCGTCTCGGTAACTCTCTTACACTTTACGCAATACATTTTTTAAGAGTTATTTAAATTAATTTCGTTTTTATTTTATATATAAATTTAATAATTAATTCTGTTCTTATTATATATATTTTTTTTTTTTTCAATCGCTGCTCTTGAGTACTATCATCTTACTGAATTCCTCCCTGGCCTCTTTCCTCCCCTTTTCCACGAGAGAATCCTTCATCTCTTCCTTGATGATCTGACGAGTCTTGATTCTCACGGCTTCTTTCATGGCATCGTATTTCGTTTTCTCGCTCAATATCGCGAAGTATTCCCCGTCCGATATCCTAACGTCTTTCAACGCCATAGAGATCATTTTGGATATCGTGTCGATCTTGGAGTCGGCCAAGACGCGAACCTAGTCGTGTTTCCTCGCCTTCAGATATAATTTCCTACTCAAAAAGTTTCCGAGCGTGCTAAACAATCCGGCGGCGAGAGCCACTCCTTCTACGCTCAACACGATCGGAATGCCGACCGCGGTCGACAACAATCCGTTGCCAGCCGCGTGTAAACCCATGGAAATCGTGATGAGTGTCGTGTCGATCGCATTGACGTATTTCACGAAACGCGAATACTTCTTCTTGAGAGAATGACGAGAATCACTCTCTCGAGTTAGATACTCTTGGATTCTACTGATTTGATCGATGCGATACCTCTCTCCTCTTTCTTTTTCTTCAAGCGACGGTGCCGTTGACAAAACGCTGATCGGCTTCTCATCCTCGTCGTCCACTAACGTCGGATACAATTTATTTCTGGTTCTCATTTTTGTGTTTTTTTTTCTTTCTAATATTAGATAAAAAATTTATGTGTGTATTTATTTATTTTCTATTCTCCCTTATTTTATATCAACGAGAAAACTTAGACGTATGCTTAATTGAACAATAATTTCATGACGCATCCCTTGTCTTCTAAAGTCAGACTTTTACGCGCCAATTTCAGTTCTTCCGAAACTGTGGGCTTGTGCTTTGATCCTTACAGAAGAGTAATCTCTTCCAAAACGCGATCACTTCGTCGATTTGAACGCGTTCGAACGCCGGTTCGAAATTCTTGACGACCATATCTTCCCTTTCCATCCACAGACGCGAATGATTCTCGTGATTGAAGTCTAGGTGATCCCGACATCCGACGCATCGTTCTAACAAGAGGCGACCTAGTTGTTCGTTCACACAGAATGCGTAGGCTCTCATCAGCATTTTTAAAAGAAACCTTACTCTAATAGTCTGAGAAGCGCTCATGATTTACGTATTTTTTTATTATCTATTCGATTTGATATATTTATTTTTTAAATAACTATTTATTTATATATTTTTTTCTCTCCTATATATATCAATCACTTTTTATTTCCTCAGGAAACGTGACAGTGGGTTTGCCGGTTCCAAATCACCTCTTTTCCGTGTACCGTACACGATTCGATTTTTGACGTAAAATCCGCAAATGGATTTCCGTGTACGCCTCCATAGGGATTCAGTGTTAAAATCGTGTACAGACACAGATGACTTAGAATCAGCAAGATGATGATTTAGAAACGGCAACACGTTTTTTGCTCGCAATTTAACACTGAATCCTATGGGGGAAACCCATTTGCCGATTCCAAATCAGACGATACACCTCTTTTTCCTTAAAATTTCATGCGTTTTTTTCACTCTTGAGCGATTCCAAATCACCCTAAAAAACGTTAAAATCGTGTACCTGTACACGATTTTAACACTAAATCCTATGGAGGTGTACATCGATGTACGTGTACATGTACGGTACATGTACAAAGTGATACCGAATCGGCCTTTACCACCTACTGACATACTATTACCATAGTTGTTGAAAGAAGTGTCGTTAAACCCTACTACACAAACAATAATTGTCAGACACTGTTTAGCCGAGATGAGCTCCGAGACTTCCGCATGTGATTATTGTATTAAAAGTAAATAGAAATCGGTGAGACATTTGCAAGATCTCAATGACACATACAGAAAGGAGGGGCGGTGCGGTGATCACGACTATTTTAACCAATTACAAAAGCCATTTCCCCTCAGTGCATCAAGGAATCAAGGAGATCATTGTCCATCTCGTATGTATCGTACGTTGCGGTTGGTCGTTCAATTGGTTGCCTGGCCGCCCCGCGTGGCTACCACAGCTCGGAAGGAAATAAAACATGCCCATTCTCTTCCGCATACGGTTTCCATCTCCAGATGTTACTGTCAGCCCTTTTAGAATGTCCTGGAAACTGGAGACTACCAGATCGTAATGTCCCTCGTCCAGTCTCGTGAAACACGAATAAAGGGAAGAGGAAAATACCGTAATTACCGTAATCGTGGAATACAATTACGGTATTTACTTGCTTCTCTTTTAAGTTGATTTTTGTCTTATTGGGGTTTAACGACACTTTCAATAGCCAAGACCACATTGTGGCGGACAATTTTACGGGTGGAGGAAGATGAAATACCCGGAGAGAACACCCAAGCAGCGGCGGGCAACTGTCAGATTCCCCAACGTAACAACTCTATACACGCTGGGCTAGCCATCGACGTGCAGTACGCCTGGGCGCACAACGTTTCAATTTGAAGTTCAATGTTCTACCAGTGAGCAAAGGTGCTCACTTCTCTTTAACCCTTTACCAAACATGAAGGGCACACGACACTTGCAAAGAAACTTCTTGAATAACATTTTTTTTCTTCATCTTCATTGGAACGAGCTCACCGAGCTAGTTCCAAAGAGGGGTCATAAGCTATGTTTTGTAACAAGAAAGGAAAAAAAAATACTGAAAATTAAATGGTGATTTTTGTGAATACCGCTGGCCGGTTTTGGCCGTTACGTTGGGTAAAGGGTTAAGAGTAAACGAGCCAGCCACCCGATTACTAGAATCATATTGTCGCACCCAAGTACACCAGGTCCTGTCGTTGATGATGCATGTCAGGCAATATTCATTTGACCCCTAATATTATATTTTGGTCCGCCCTCTCATTACAAAATCTACCACAGCCACTTCTGGGCTGAAGCTGAATTTATTCCATTGAACTGAAATTGAAAAAAGTTTTATCTTTGACGGCGTTCTCTTAGAACACCAAGGGAAACAACTACGAATTTTTATATGAAGCTCAGAACAAGATGGAATTCGTTTATTGAGCAAACAAATAACGGCTTGTCTCCCCGGATGTGCAATTCAAAAGAGTAGAATGGAAGTCTGAAATTTCATCACCCATTCAGCAGACGGCTACGTTCTGGAAATAAACAATCATACCAGCATAGCGAGTACAAGATTTTTTTTGTGCCGGCACAATTGGCGCGAGACGAGGATCATGAAAAACTTTTATTTTTGTGCAGATATCATGGAATCTCTTCGTATCAGAACGTACTGAGCAAGAAACCGTCTGAACAAACGTTAATCTCATTCATTAAAAGACGACGAATACTACATATCAAAGCACTGTGACTGGTGATTCACGAGAAATTATTTGGAAATAATTTAAATCCGTTTGGACAAGGTCCCATACTATGGGGGAGGGGAGTAACATCTTCATTCGAAAACACTTGAGAGAGTAGTCCCCCCCCCCCCCCCAACACACACAAGCACACCATCACGAGCCAAAGGATCGGCTTTGAACAAATCATCCCAGTACGAAATTCGACTTTGAGCAAAACATCCTGCGGCGAGCTCAAAGCATTGTAACTGGTGGTACGCGATAAAATCTTTTTTTAAAAATGCCATGCTTATTGAACAAGGTCCAACACTATTGGGGTCCATCTCTTCATTCGAAAAAACTCTGAAGAGTACACCCCACCCCCCTCACACACACACACATACACGCACATACACTTAACGAAAACAAAACGATTAGCCCTTTGAATACGACTCAGTGTTTGCGGAGAAGCCTGGAATGCAAAAGGTAACGACCAACGTGCGCAGGTTCGAAGAACAACAGATGATATATAATACTTCCGTGAAATAATATTGATTATTTTTCACCAATGAATGACTAAAGTTGTTGCAGAAGATCAGAATCATCTTAAATACACATCCATATGGATGTTTATACGTATATCAATAGTCTTGGCTCTTGCAAAGTGAACGAACACCGAGATACAGTTAAAATTAGTGTTAGTTCTGAACAGTTCACAAATAATTTCTTTGGCTGGAATTCTGCAATTCAAAAAATAGAGATGATCAGAAAAGGGGCACAATCGCGGGTTCAACTTGAAGGCAAGAAGAAAAACAGATTCAAATACAGAGAAAGAGGTGGAGATAATTGGACTATAATTAACCCGGAATGCCTGAGGTAATCGGCTCCCCTGGTTCAAAAACGTAGCATGCAGGCTATAAACGACAAGAGATCATTATATATTTCAATATTTTGCCGAAAAAGCGCCTATAAGTTTATCTGTAGAGACATCGCGAACTTGTGGTAAATATTCACTTAGACTTGTTATATAAGTAAGGATGGGTGTGACATGACAAAATTGGTTTTAAAGAGTAACATGTGATCTGAAGTCTTAAGTCATGGCATTCGTTACCTTGGCCATCGGAATTTTCGTTCAAGGACTAACGGAGGTGGCGTAATACCTACACTGATCGCATTAAAATTGAATATTAGATCCCAGTCAAAATTTCCTATCCTTACTCTGCCGATAAAATTTGTAACAGAGTCAAAGACTTTTTCGAATGGCGTATCAATCTATTGTCCACAGAAATTTAATTTCTTGCCTTAATCAAGGAAAAAATCTCCTAATTATGAAAACTGGATTTCCTTAGTCAAAATCCCTCCGTGTTTTATTTGCTATTTAATTAATCGGGCGAGTTCCAAGTCTTAATCAAGGAACTTGACTATTTGATCCCTCATAAACGTTATTACGAGATATGAGTGTGAATATGGGTTCGAAACTAAAGACACATGTCCAATGTTGGGAAAAACTAAAAATTGAACACTACCATTCGGGACAACAGAGGTTGCACCGTAGAAAATGCCAATTTGGACTTTAGCGGACGGGCCGAGTTATTACGAACAAGTAAATGTTTTTTTTCGCGAACTCTTCTGAATCCTGCATTTTTGAGAGTACTCTGGTTTTTATAAAATGAACCTAACCCAAGTGACACAATGTTGTCTTAAAAAATGTCATTGGGCTCTCTGAACGGAGTGCCTTGCAGATCAGTGGCTTAGCCAGGGGAGGGGGGGGGGCATGCCCCCCCCCCCCCCCCAAAAAAAAATCCGAAAGGGAAGAGAGTAAGGAGGAGGGAGTCTCATGGAGAGAGAGACAGAGAGAGAGGGAGAGTGATAGAGAGAGGTGGGGGGGGGGGCGTGTGTGTGTGGGGGGGGGGGGGGGGGGCACAATAGACATACAGAAATGCATGTCAGCATGGTGGGTAAAGAGAGTGAGAACTCTCATTGATGTAAATTACATATCCTGATTTATAAAAGGTTGAATAAACATAGCATAGGATTTTATAAGAACCACACATTTTGATATTAATCACATGGATGCAGATAAAGATGTTGTTAATAGAAATCTGTCTCATTAAATGATTAATTTGATACTCAAAAGCCACCTTACTGCTAATAAAAAAACAGGCGTAAATCCCCACTAATTACACATAAACTTCAAAATTATGACAGTTTGGTTACACAGATCAGAAAATTGCCGGCTTGTTCTGTGAAACAGTCAAGTTTAGTGACCCGAGTGGGTTGCGTCAGATTTAAGAATAAATTGGATCTTTGGAAGCATGGTAGGCCTATGTTATGTAGCTAAACCACAGATGTACATACGTTCGTCACCCTAGTACACTACACTTAACACTTCCAATATCAGAATGACTGCTCCACCATCAAAGAAAATAAAAGTCAAAGAACTTTGAACTCGTTCTTTGCAAAGTCTAGAGAGTCGGCTGATGTCGGTGTCCTGCCAACAGACGAGGGGACATCTGGAAGACATGTTACAGAGGATACCACAGGAGTATTTCGCCAATATTACCAAAAGAAACAGCAAGTAACGACATAGGTAATGCTGCTTCAATAACGCCAAGGGACGAAGACCTCGCTAAATTCATGATCTCAAGGAAGCCTCAACACGAGGACGAATATCCTTCATCATTACACATGAAGGGTGGTAAAGAGAGAAAACGACGATTAAAGCCAAGTCATTTGATTCAGTTTCCATGGCTGGCTGTCAGCAAAGTGCAAGGAAAGACAGGAGCTTTTTGTGTGTCGTGCGTCTTTTTTTTCAAACGAGAACGGAGTTGGTGGTCGACAAAGTGGAAGTGGTCACCGTCAGCGACCAGGAAAACTGGTTTTAAAGCCATTAGATCGATTCGATGACTTGACAGGAAAGCAAGGGGTGCTGTCATGTCATCAAGACAACGAATATCATAGAACAAATGTAACATTTATGGACAACTTAAAAAAACATTCATTCAAGGAGAAAGTGATATTAGAGGGAATATGGACGAGTCACACAAGAAAAATGTTATGGAAAATAAGCAACACCTGCGCCCAATCATTGACACCATACTTACATATACAAATTTGTTCTATTTTCTATTTTGATGAACAGATTCAGACCACCAAAAATAATCCAGTCCTCAATCAGTTAAATAAATAATTATTTTGTTAACAAACATGCATCGTGACGCATTCCGCGAAGAGAATAACAATACTGTATCAATGTATACGACATCATGCATCGCAAATCGCGATGTGATACTGCTAAAATCACATGGTAGTTTTGTACATTTTGAATTTTCCCTCTGAAATAAAAATAACGAACGCAGGGCGAAAAAAAAACCGAATGCGCAGGTGCCCGAGAATCAAAAGATTAATTTTCTTTAACCCAATCGCTGTTTTATGTAAAATTAAACTAATCATCTGTAACCACCTGCAACAGAACATAAGAGACAGACAAGAGAAAACTTCTATCTTCACTAACAGGAAGGTAAAAGACAGTTAGTTCATTTCAAAACAGGAAAAGAAACCCAAATATCAAGAACCATTGTCATAAAAAATGTATTTTAATTCAAATTGTTTTACTTTGAGCAGTCATAATATTACCACAAGGTATTTCACAAACTTTTTGTAAATTGCAAATGATAACCCGAATCAAGTAAATAATATACTTTTAAATGGCCACTCGTTATTTCTTGTACCTCATCGTGCTGATATTCATAGGCCTGTATTCAAATCATGGTCGGTGTGGCATGGTGGGGGAATACAGGTGTACCAGCAACCCTACCCCCCCCCCCCCTCCCAGCTCTTGCCTCAGGAGGCATCATTCATATAATAAAAGGTGACTGAATGTGCCGCGGGATGCGCCCAGAAACACCCCTTCATTTTTGCGCTTCTAAACTTCCACCGCCCGATTAACACAAGCTGCTGATTTGATAAAAGGTGTCATATAGCATCTGAGTGCCATAATTCTGTTATGTTACCCTTAGTTGTCAACTGACATAAGATAGATAACTCTAAATTCGACTTCACTTGAGCTCAATCTCCAACTTCAGCAGCTAATATCATGGGAGTGATGATCGTTTCCCAATTTTACTCTATAGGGTATCAGAAATGCCGATATTTCTTTTATGTTACCAAGAGGGTGGAAAAAGGCCTTAACACAAATTGCACACGCTTTAATTCGTATAGCAGTACCAAGATTATCTATCGTTTTGTCGTTGTCTTTTGGCTGATGACAAAATACATCCAAAGATGGACGGAAATGCATTGACACATGGGGTTTACGTCATGATTTGTGGACTCTGTGTTACTGGATGGGGTGGGGAGTGGTCTTCAGAAAAACTTGCTAAAATAGAACAAAATTGGACGATGGTTGGGTGGGTCCAAAAAGTGGTCAAATACCAAAAAACCCAGTATTCTGTTGGCGGAATGTTTTTTTTCTGTAACATGAGATTTTTGCATGGATCCGTTTTTCGTGTGCAGTATCTGTAAAACATTAAAAAATTGCTCATATTCATTTGTCGATGTGGTCATTCGTCTGTTAGTGATAAACGGCTTAAATGTGTTCCAATTTTGTCAAAATATTAAAATGTGGGAACCAATTTTGAACATTGGAGGCCAAAATGGAATTTGGATTTCCGGTCAAAAAAGGGAGTTATGTCGCCTGATGTTCTTGATAGAACAGAACAACTTTCTTTGGAAAAGGCTGTTTGCTGACTCCGGAAGTGGCAGTTTATCGTTATTCAAAAATTATTTTTCCCCGAAGTGGGGCGGGGCAGTATCTGTATCTGAGGACTAGTTCGACATGTCCAGGCAAGACTGTACGACTCATATGCCTTCTCAAAATCTTGAAGCATGTGACAAGGCGAAGAACCTGGTCAACAAGGACTAGCCGCTCACATATACAGAACTCTAAAAGAGTATGGAAGTGGTGTCTCTCTCTCTCTTACAGGTGAGGGCCGGAACCTCTCCCGGGAAAAGAGTATTTCGGGTTTTAATTTTTTTCTTAGGAGGTGAGGTGGGGGTGTTCTGCTCCATTGATTTAAATTTAGTATTGCCACCACCATTCAGAACTATTTATTTGTTTATTTATTGGGATTTAACGACACTTTCGACAGCCAAGGTCACCTCATGTCGGACAGTTTTACGAGTGAAGGAAGCCGAAGTACTCGGATAGAACACCGAGCAACTGTAAGGCTCCCCAACATACTAACTCCACACAAGCAGGGTTAGCATTAGTAGAAGACAAGTTCACTATTGACGTGCAGTACGCCTTAGTACACAACGCCACCGTGTCCCCACGTGGGAAGTGGAGATGAAGTGTCTTGCCCAAGGACACAATGTGGTTGCCACAGGGGAGATTCGAACCGAGGACCTCTGGGTTTGCAGCCTGCACCTCTACACACTGAGCCACCGCGCCCCCATTCAGAAGAAGACATTAATAAACACGTACAACCACAAACGGAACATTCCGTTATATAAAGCTTACCATAACATCAGATAAAAATCAATGATAATCTGATATAGTGGAGCACGATGGCTCATTCGTAGACAGTTGGACTTCTATGCTAGGGATTCCGAGTTCGATCCCCGCCCGGGACGACCCGCGTTGTGTCCTTGGGCAAGACACTTTATCGCACTAATGCGTACTGAACGTCGATGGTGCACATGTCTTCGACCGCTGTAACTCTGCTTGGGCGGAGCTTGGACAGAGTTAGAATGTTGAGGAGCTGACAGTTGCTCGTCGATGGTCGGTGGATCTCTCTGGGTACTCCGGATTCCTCCACCCTTAAAACTGTTACGGTTTTGATTAGCCATTGCGCATAAGTATGTGATCTTAAACACCAATAAATAAATAATCTGATATAGCAAACTCTATAACAATGATAAATGGTCTTGTTATAACAAATTAACTGTCTTGTTATAACAACTTAGCCATCTTGTTGCAACAATTTATTATATACTATTCAAAAAAGGTAGGGGATATTCAAACTGATGTTGATATTTTCAGAAAATGGTATTGGATATGCCTGATTTGGACAAATCAGTATGTTACCAAGTTTAGTGTGGATCATGAATGTCACCGGCTCACGAAAATTTGGTGTAGGTTTTTCGCACGAGCGCCGCGTTAATGTCTGTGGGGTACATTTTGAAATTTTCATTTGTACTGGACGTGCTTTTTCGGCAGTCTCATCGTTCTTTTCTTGGTATAAACTCGTTCATCAATAGTTTCTGGTCGAAATGTAACTTTTGAGGTATGCGAAGACTGACACGTGACGAACGTTTACGTGCCGTTGGCATGTTGGAAGCTGGCAGCAGACAGACTGCAATGGCTCTAATTCTCAACGTTACTCAATCGGTGATTAGCAGGTTGTGGTCACGCTACCGTCAGACAGGCAATGTTGATGACAGAAGTCGGTCAGGTCGTCCAAGGGCGACCACTGCTAACCAAGATTGTTTCATCCGAACCATTGTATTACGTAACCGTCATCAAAGTGCCCCAGAAATTGCACAGCAGCTGCACCGAGCAACAGATGTGCACGTCAGTGGTCAGATTATCCGAAATCGCCTTCACAGCTGGAATTTGTACGTTCTAGGACCTCGAATAATTCCACGTTTGACTGAACGTCACATCGCAGCAAGGCGTAATTGGCGTGAAGCACGACAGCGCTGGGACAATCGTCGGTGGAGCAACGTCATGTTTTCCGATGAATCGAGGTACACTTTCGATTTCCACGACAGGCGAAAGAGAGTGTGGGGGTGGCGGAACAAACGATACCATGACGTAACCGTTAGGTAGCACGTTCGTTTTGGTGGTGGATCGGTTATGGTGGGGGAAGCGTAACCATGACAAGCAGAACAGCAAATACATGTCATCCGAGGGCGCGTCACGGCCGTCGATTCATTTTCCAAGATGACAATGCAAGAGCACACAGGGCCCGTGTCGCTACAGAGTTCCTCCAGGAGCAGAACATCACTACACTGCCTTGGCCAGCACTAAGTCCAGACCTTTCACCAATCGAGCACGTGTGGATGTATGCTTGCCAAGCGCATACGACAACGCCAACAGCCCCTTACCAATGTCCAGGAACTCGCCGCTGCACTGCAGGAAGAATGGAATAACATCAGTCAAGCTGATATTGGACGTTTGGTGAGGAGTACTACACATCGCTAGTCTCGCGAACCGAGGAGGATTTACAAGGTACTGAGGTCTTGGACTGAATGTGGTAAATTCTCTGACTGACCGTCCATGTCTTCTACAGCACAGTGCGTGGAATGTGTGCTTGTCAGACACCCAACTATCGCTGAAACCATTCACCAGATATCACAGTGCAATGCCTCAACTGTCTTTTTGATGAAAACATTATTTTATTTCTTCATATATCTCACTTTTATCAAATATCCCCTACTTTTTTGAATAGTATAAATTAACATGTGACGCTAGTACGCTATCGTACCCTTTGACACTGTCATGTCAATTGCAGTCTACTTCCGACGCCCATGCTTCCGCTTAAACCTCTTCTTTTGAGAAATATTCCTAGCGTAATACGATAAAAAATGATGCATGGTGGCATCAGCATGGGATGCCGTACCCCGGAAAAAAAACCTACGCGATTAGCGGTCATTGTCTCATTCATCCTCTCCGACCTCCGCTCCATTTGGGGGAGGGGGGGGGGAATATTTATAATTTTGGTGTGATATTCACTTGTAAGGGTAGATAGTATTTGTTAATGTCTTATTCTGAATGGTGGCAAATCTTAATAACAGACAAAAGAAAAGAAAAAAAGCCCCCCCCCCCCCCGGAAATTTAATTTATCACAGAGAGACTTCCTAGCAGTATATCAGGAATGAAACTGGCCCCATCAGGGGGACGCCGTAGGGGACCCCGGAAGTGACGTCATGTCACGTGACCTAGTGGCGCCATGTTGTGTTGTCATGGTAGCCAGCGTGAGTGGCCATCTTATGACGTCATACCCATAGTGATACGTGGTGTTAGTGAGCTTGCGCAACGCGTGTTGTTAGGGTGATACGTGTTTCCGTCGTCCATTTTATATACTGGAGGCCGCCATCTTGGTTTCTATGGTTTCTTTGTGACCCAAAGGGTTCTTATAGGATAGGGGTATGTTCGGAGGGTGTGTTCCTTTGTACAGGAACCCCATTTTTTATGCCTATTACAGATGCTACTCTAACACTAACAGTCTGTCCAGTCCAAACTATCTCTGATTCTCTCGTCCAAGTCTTATAATTATCAGTGCTTCATTTTCCGTAACCTGTATGTAGGGTTATCTCCCTTGTGTACAACAAAGGCCTATATCATTCCTAAAGCCAAAAATCTATAGAGTAGTTACTGCTAAGTCATTGCTCGAACGAATCGAATCCCATCGATCAAATGAGCTATAGAGCAATTGCTCGTTCGAGTCACCCGCAAATCCTGCTCTTCGATTCATTTCGGTATTTGATTATTTGAGAATACCTTTCGAGGATACTTTTTATAGGATACTTATCTAAGGATACTATTACCCGTTTGGCCACATAAGACATACCTATCCCAAATTCCCCTTATAAGCTATCGAGCAGTTACTGAAAAGTCATTGCTCGAACGACTGGAATCCCATCGAGCAAATGAGCTATAGAGCAATTGCTCGATCGAGTGACTCAACATACTGCTCGAACGACTCGAATCCCAGCGAGCAAATGAGCTATCGAGCAATTGCTCGATCGAGTGACTCCACATACGACTCTTCGACTCATTTCAGAAAAAAGGTGTTCAACCATGGTTGCCTGCTAAGTATCTTTATATTCCAAGCATTACCCATGTTTAGTCGTTAAAATATGGATAATGTAGGAGATGACCAATAGTTTGGGCTGGACTGTATTTGTATTTCTATTCTGGTAAAAAAACAATTGGTTATCCCCTGCATTATACATATTTTAACGACTAAATATGGGTAATTCTTGGAATATAAAGATACTAAGCATTCGTTAAGAAGTAACGTATGATAACGTAATTTCAACTTTCAACCAAGTGTCATTTGCATTGTATGTTATATGCTTTATTTTGGTTTCTGATGTTGTTTGCCTATCTTCAACTGCAGAACTTCCTTCAAGTGTGTATTACTGTTCAGAGAAGTGGGGTGAAACGATAGCATGTGTTGCAGTCGTGGGAGTCTATGGTGTACAATAACAAGGAGTTTGATAGTCACCTGGTGTGTTTTATGGACCACTTTGAAATAAATGTGTGAACCTCCAGGGCTTAAATTTCATCTGAATTTTGAAGAATCCATTTGGATTCTCGCGAAAAGGATTGCGAGAATCCATACCGGCTATGAGTGTCCCAGGATCCCAAGAGGCCACCATGGTCGAACCCCTTTTTTTATAAAATGAGTCGTAGGTGGAGTCACTCAGTCGAGCAATTGCTCTATAGCACAATTGCTGGGATTCGAGTCGTTCGAGCAGTATGTGGAGTCACTCGTTCGAGCAATAGCTCTATAGCACATTTGCTCGATGGGATTCGAGTCGTTCGAGCAATAGCTCATGGAACAATTACTCTCTTGGCCCTTTACCTTATTAGGGAAAATCATCAACCCTGTTTCTAGGTACCCCACTTAGGGAATCCCTTTTCTTAAAAAAAACCCGTCTGGCCTTCGGCACCCCTTTTCTGAAATGAGTCGTATGTCGAGCCACTCGAATGAGCAATTGCACGATATCTCATTTGCTCGATGGACTTCGAGTCGTTCAAGCAGTATGTGGAGTCACTCGATCGAACAGTTGCTCTATAGCTCATTTGCTCAATGGGATTCGAGTCGTTCGAGCAATGACTTTTCAGTAACTGCTTGATAGCTTACAAGGGGAATTTGGGATAGGTATGTCTTGTGGTTGCCTACAATGTTGGGCAAAACAGGTAATAGTATCCTTAAATAAGTAGCCTATAAAAAGTGTCCTCGAAAGGTATCCTCAAATAATACAATACCAGGCCATAGGTATCTTCAAATACTGAAATGAGTCGAGGAGCAGTATGTGCGAGTCACTCGAACGAGCAACTGCTTGATAGCTCATTTGCTCAATGGACTTCGACTCGTTCGAACAGTATGTGGAGTTACTCGATCGAGCAGTTGCTCTAAAGCTCATTTGCTCGATGGGCTTCGAATCGTTCGAGGAATGACTTTTCAGTAACTGCTCGATAGCTTATAAGGGGAATTTGGGATAGGTATGTCTTGGGGTGGCATAGAAGGCTGGGTCAAACAGGTAATAGTATCCTTAAATAAGTAGCCTATAAAAAGTGTCCTCGAAAGGTATCCTCAAATAATACAATACCAGGCCATAGGCATCTTCAAATACTGAAATGAGTCGAGTAGCAGTATGTGCGAGTCACTCGAACGAGCAACTGCTTGATAACTCATTTGCTCAATGGACTTCGAGTCGTTCGAACAGTATGTGGAGTCACTCGATCGAGCAGTTGCTCTAAAGCTCATTTGCTCGATGGGCTTCGAATCGTTCGAGGAATGACTTTTCAGTAACTGCTCGATAGCTTATAAGGGGACTTTGGAATAGGTATGTCTTGGGGTGGCATAGAAGGCTGGGCCAAACAGGTAATAGTATCCTTAAATAAGTAGCCTATAAAAAGTGTCCTCGAAAGGTATCCTCAAATAATACAATACCAGGCCATAGTATCTTCAAATACCGAAATGAGTCGAAGAGCAGTATGTGCGAGTCACTCGAACGAGCAACTGCTCAATAGCTCATTTGCTCGATGGACTTCGAGTCATTCGAGCAATGGCTTATCAGTAACTACTCGATAGATTCTTGGCTTTAGGAATGATATAGCCTTCGTTGTACGCAAGGGAGATAACTCTGCAAACAAGTTACGCAAAATGAAGAACTGGTGATTATAAGAATTGGACGAGAGAATCAGAGATAGTTTGGATTGGATAGACTGTTAGTGTTAGAGAAGCAACTGCAATAGGCATAAAAAATGGGGTTCTGGTAAAATCAGGTCCAGTACCCCTATTAAATAGAACATACTCCCAGGAGATACCTCGGTCCTATAGCATTATGTGTTATTTTTATATGCCCAAAATGGGGCTTCGCCGATCTGTTTTGGTGGTTTGGGATAGATTTTGGAGGTTTGTAGGGGTTGTCAGGTCTATTCGGGTAATTAGTTACACTCTAATTCAATAGAACTTACCCCACGGGGGCCCTCTTGGTACTAGGTGCTACTATTATATGCCCATTCTGGAGTTTCATATCAGTAGTAGGAGATGAGGTAACCGTGCCTTATTGTGGGGATCTCATGGGGTTCTCATATGTGACGTCATAGTTACGTGACCCAGTGGCGCCATGTTGCATTGTCATGGTAACCCGCTTGAGCGGCCATCTTGTGATGTCATCTCCATAGTGATACGTGGTCCTAGTGCGCATGCGCCGCGCATCAGGTTAGAGTGATACGTCTTTCAGTCGGCAATTTTGTATACTGGAGGCCGCCATCTTGGTTTCTATGGTTGCACGTGCTTGCTATGTTACCCAATGGCCTACAACAAGACAAGGGTATGTTCGGAGAATATGTTCGATTGAACAGGAGTAATTTCCCGATTCGCAGAATTACCCAAATAAACCCGACATGTTTTACTATTTCGAATTCTTTCAGAATTCTCTGCTTCTATCTATGTATGCAATAGTTTTCGTCTATCTGACCATGTTCCTTTGTCCTGGAGTATACTCCAGAAGAGTAGAAGAACCTATCATGTGGAACAGCGTTGCTTATTGATAGATAGATATTAGATAGATATTTATTCGTTCAGTAGCATACAGGAGGTACAATGGTTACAATCACATAGTTCATTAATATATACCATGCTGTATACTACTGGGAGATGACATAGCCAGATTGGCTGTCTTCCTGTCATCTCCCTAAGGAATGTATTGCAATACTGTTTATGGGCGCAGACTGTCGACGTTCTTATGAATATCATCTCATAGGCTATAGAGAATTTACTTTGTAAGGGTTGTGCAAGACTTGGCAGTTAAAGTGCTTTCTTGGGGATGACTTTCTGCTTGAGGCCTTCTGACTATGTGCTGCAAATGAAGCGACCAAAATTGGGGAGTTCGAGTAAAAGAGTTAAATTAAGTATAAATTTGCTTCAATCCATTATTCATCTTGATTGCGGCCCACAGCTAGAAGACATTCCCAGGCGAGGTCATTTAACGCGGACAAGGTGTGTAAAGCTACTTGGAGGACAGGAAGTATTTTCGTCTGGTCATTTAATTTGTGCATATATAGGCAAAGTAAAGCAGGAAGACGTGTTATGACGGTGTCCAAATCAGCAACAGCACACACCCTCTCAATCCAGTGGGGTAAGAACGGGTGGACTACCGCTGAAGTGATCGCCGCCACAACGATGTCTTATAGAGTGCAATCTGGACAATAAGGATTGTTACATTCAACATTGTCTGAATAAAGTGCTAGACAACAGCGTCTTTTTAAATACGTTTCTATTGTTCGTCGTACTTTGTTCTCTATCTAGTGCATTCCAAATTCTGGGATACAGGTTAACAGGAAGGCGGTCCAGGGCTTTTGTCCTTGTTCTGGTTATTTGGAGAAGATCACATTGTCTAGTGGCTCTGACAGGCATACTAGCTTCTCTGAAGAAGTTATCAAATGACTGGGGAAGATTGTTATTTTTCCAATCAAAGACGAAAAGGGATGGATACATGGAGTTTATACAGGTCAGTCATCTTGAGTATTTTGTCCCTTTTGACGAGTGGTTCTGTGTGGGCATTATACGTTTTGTTATTATTTATGCGCAGCGCTCGTTTTTGAAGAGTAAGCATTTTATTGATAGATCTCGAATTTCCCCATGCTTGGATTCCATATACTAAGTGACTATTGCCTTACCTTGTTAAGGGCAAAGTTTGCGCGTGCAATCTTGGAACAAAGTTGAGCTATGTGGACGGTATATGATAGACGATTATCAATGGATATACCTAGAAATTTCAATGATTTTTCAGCTTCATTTGGTCCAACTTTATTTATTATTTGGTTGTTGATGAAAATGTTATTGTGAGAGAGCGCTTGCTTACGGGATGGATTGTTACTATATTTAGCTTTTCTGGTCTGCTCTGGTTAGTTTTGACCCTATTCCGAGTACTATTGTTGTTTCATTTATCTAGATCACCCAATCAGTTCACTTTCCTGGCGCTAACTAACCAAGCAGATTGCTTCATCCCCCGTAATCTTTATACAGAGTTATCTCACCTTATTACAACGAAGTCCATACGATTCTCATCACCTCCATATCCAATGGCCACGTCCCATGGAATCCCTTTTTGTGAAACGTCTCTGGTTATGGAATCCTGTTTTAGTCGTATGAAACCATGAGGGCTATGAGAAATTCCCTCAATGAGGTCTAATTTACTATCCCTCTTAACCTCATTTCGACAGAGGCCATGCGGGCCATGGGAAAATCCCTCAATGAGGTCTAATCTACTATCCCTCTTAGCCTCATTTCAGTATTTGAGGATACCTATGACCTGGTATTGTATTATTTGAGGATACCATCGAAGATACCTTCTGGAGAGTCCCTTTTTTGAAAATGAGGTCTATTTTACTATCCCTCTTAGCTTCATTTCGTTTGAGGCCACGAGGGCCATAAGAAGCCCTCAATGAGGTGTAATTTACTATAGCTCTTAGCCTAATTTCGTTTGGGGCCATGAGGGTCATGAAAAAATCCCTCAGTGAGGTCAAATTTACTATCCCTCTTAGCCTTATCTCGGTATTTAACAACCTTATCCCGTGACACTCCCCTTTTTGGAAAACGTCTGACGTTCGGCACCCCTTTTTAGTCGTATGAGGCCATGGGGGCTATGAGAAAAGCTCTTCATGAGGTTCAGTTTACTATCTCTCTTAGCCTCATTTCGTTTGAGGGTATGAGAGCCATGAAAAAAATCCCTCAATGAAGTCTAATTTACTATCCCTCTTAGCCTCATCTCGGTATTTAACAGCCATACCCCGTGGCACCCCAATTTCAGCACCCCTTTTGGAAAACGTCTGGCCTTCGGCACCCGTTTTTAGTCGTATGAGGCCATGAGGGCTATGAGAAAATCCCTCAATGAGGTCTAATTTACTATCCCACTTAGCCTCATGTCGTTTGAGGCCATGAGGGCCATGAAAAAATCCCTCAATGAGGTCTAATCTACTATCCCTCAAGCCTCATTTCGGTATTTAAGGATACCTATGACCCAGCTCCTATACAGCCCCTATGCAGGTAGTCTTACCATCAGCTTTCATCTTATCTCCAAAGCTCCAAGGCCACTACTTGTCTATGGTCTTTCTGTCCTATCATTAGCTTCTACAGCAGTCTTGTGCCATTGCGGCCTTGTACCAGTACTATTGGCTGCTGTTAATTTGCCCCATGTCTATACCATTAACCCTTTACCTAACATGAAAAGCAGACGACACTTGCAAAAAAAATTCTTGAATAACTAAATTTTTTCATTTTTTGTCTCAAAAACATAGGTTATGACCCCTCGTTGGAACGAGCTCGACGAGCTCGTTCCAACGAGGGGTCATAACCTATGTTTTTGAGACAAAAAATGAAAATATTTTGAAAATTAATTGGCGATTTTTGAGAATAGCGCTGGCCGGTTTTGGCCGTTACGTTGGGTAAAGGGTATTGACTTGTAACACTACTTCCTATCTATACCTTCGTCCAGGCCTTCAAAATGTTCAATCTGACTGCTTCATTTCCTCTGATCCGGTGGTCCCTTTGTAATCAATGGCGGGTAATATAATTCTAGACGAGGTCCAGATGCACGCAAAGTTCGACTTTATTAATCAGTACAATCAGTACAATGAAATAAATAGTACTGAAGATGGTGGAGAAGATTCCCCCTTTGAGACCATTAGTAGCGAATGCAGTTACTACTCCCCTGAAAATTTCCGTACAAAGTTCACCCATTTGAAGAATATATTCTCCCTGATTCACATAAACTGCCAACCTTAGTGCCCACTGGGATTCTCTAAATGATTTATTATTTAATTTGCTTGAGTCAAAGAATGATTATGACATCATTGGACTTTCCGAAATATTTCATATTCCGAATAATACACCATATACTCTTCCCGGATATCAACCATTAATTAACAATAACCGACCCGACAATGACGACGGAAGAGGTTGTGTAGACCTATTTGTCAAAGAAGGCATTGAATTTAAAATTCGACATGACCTCTCTGTCTTCATTACGCACGTTTTGGAGTCGCTCTTTATTGAAATAAAAAATTCTAGAAGAATAGTGAGAGTCATATACAGACCCAATAACCCTCCTAAAGCGGATATGGATTTCTTTTTGTCAAGGGTGAATGAAATAACCAACAAACTTAACCATGAAAATAAACTGTCATATATTATGGGAGACTTCAATATCGATCTTTTAAAAATGGGAACCCATGGCAAAATTGCAGAATATATATACCTAATGTTTAGTCATGGCTTTTTAGCAGCCATTACCAAACCCACGAGAGCGACTCATCACTCTGCAACGATTATTGATCGTATATTTTCAAATAATATACGTTCTACATCGGCCGGTATAGTATTGACCGACGTCTCAGACCACTTTGGCATATTTTATTTAGAAAATAACCCCGTGAAAGACGATGAAACGAATATTCGTGTAACAAGGAAAATAAACCCGGAAAGTATTGAATATTTTAAATCGCTCTTAGAAGAGCATGATTTCTTAACTGTTACTGGAGAAAACTGTCCTAATTTGAGCTGCAGTAATTTCATTGATATTTATCCCGATGCCTTTGAAAAGGCTTTTCCAATGAGGCAAGTCCGACAGACAAAAAAATCTATTAAGCGCCAACCCTGGATGTCAAGAGGTCTGATCATTTCATCTAACACTAAAAAGAAATTTTATCTTAAAAAGTTGCTTTGTCCCAGTGAGAGAAATATCCAAAATTATAAAAATTACAGAAGAATATTTAACAGAGTAATAAAACAATGTAAAGGAATTTACTACAAAAGGATTCTTGAGGAAAATAAACACAACATGCGTAAAACCTGGGGAATCCTGAATAGAAGTATCAATAAATCCAAATGTATAAATAAATTGCCTCTTTTTTTGTTCAAAATGATAACGAAATTAGCAACCCTCAAGAAGTAGCTAAAGAATTTAATATTTTCTTCGCGGGTATAGGCGAAAGAAGTAGTGAGAAAATACCAAAGCCGAATAAACATTTTCTCGATTTCTTGAAGAGACATTTCCCAAATAACTTTTTCATGGGTCCTACTACATCCCACGAAATAATCAATTTAGTAAATTCCATGAAACCCAAAATGAGCGAAGACTGTGATACATTAACTCGTTCCTACTTAAACATACCATAAACCTCATTGCAGTACCTATAGCTCATATTGTAAATACTTCTTTTTTACAAGGCACTGTTTCCCAAAAATGAAGACTGCCAAAGTAATACCCATATTTAAATCTGGAGACAAGCATTCGTTCACCAATTACAGACCAATAAGTATTTTACTATTTCCTAAATAGATTTGACATATTATATAATCATCAGTTCGGCTTCAGAGAAAAACATTCCACCATTCACCCCGTACTACACTTTTTGAAATATGTAGCTGATGAAAACAATAAACTTTGTGTCAAACCAAATTGAAGTTACGACAGTGGAACTGACATTTATCCACTAGCCTTCCACTATCCATTGAACCGACATTCAACAGTTATAAGAATCAAATCAACATCTTGTGGATGCTAATAACGAGAGAGCGAGTAAGTCAACTTAACAGCAACCTGGATCGAAGGTCTTCTATACGTCACCAACCAATACAAACTGTAGTATGTGATAAATGTTATAGACTGTCTGGTGGATTTGGCAGGAAGACAGCCAACTAGGCTATGCCATCTCCACGCAATATAAGTAACCAATTGAATAATTGTTTTTATACATCCACATTCATTTAATTATATTTAATTTTGTATTACGATTACTTTGTACCTGTAAGCGTTACATATATTGCAAATAAACATTCATTCATTCATTCATACCAAGGACAGTACATTAGCAGTATTCCCTGACCTCTCGAAAGCGTTTGATACAATAAACCATAATATCTTTCTAAAGAAATTAGAATGGTATGGAATCAGAGGAACAACAAACGAATGGTTTAAAAGCTATCTCTCGGATAGACAACAATATGTCATTTACGGCGACCAAAAATCGGACTTGCTTAACATCAAATGTGGTATACCACAGGGTTCAGTGTTAGGTCCGCTCCTGTTCTTGTTATATATCAATGACATGAGTTACTCAACTGAACTTAATCTTCTGTCTTTTGCCGACGATACCACTGTATATTTCTCGGGCCCAAACGTTGACAAAGTAGTAATTGATACGAATACTAAATTAGAGAAAATATACGAAAGGTGTTCAGTAAATCGGTTAGCAGTCTATGCCAATAAAACAAATTTTATTGTAATGAGTCTCGCGCAAAGTAAAGGAATCCATAATAATGTTATTATAAACAATTAAGCTATAAATAGAGTGAGCTCTGATAAAGGTGATAAGTCACTGAAGTTCTTGGGAATAAATCTGGACGATAAATTATCCTTCAAAACTCATATTTCGCAACTCTGTGCCAAAACTGCGCGTGCGAATTACGCACTCAGTAAGGTCAAGGCTATTCTGGCGCAAAATACCATGACGACGCTTTATTATGTCCTGCTCCACAGCCATCTGGTGTATGGAATCCATGCATGGGGCAATTCGAAATTGACTAATAAGCTCCTATTGATGCAGAAACGATCGTTGAAAATTATAAACAACAAGAAATTTAATGCACATACAGACCCCTCATTTTATAAGAAGAAGATTTTGAAAGTGAACGACTTGTTTAAATTGCACGCGTTGCTTTCTGTACACGATTGACATTGGGATAACTTACCTGTCTCTTTTAATGCTTTCTTTGAAACAGTAGATCAACAAACTAACAGATGTACTAGACAATCCAGACTTCTTCACATAGGCAGCATACGAACAAAATTTGTAGGTAATCTCCCGTCATACTTATAACCCAAAATATGGAATGAACTTAATCATGAAGTACGCATGTTACCTAAATAGAAGCATGTTTAAAAAAAGATTAATTTCTTTGTTTCTATCATTCTATTCCCAGACGAGAGAGTGTGACAACCCGTACTGCCCGGACTGTGCTATTTAACTGCAATAAGGCTATTGTACTAATTTTGCTTTGGATGCTTATGTAGCCCATATTTATACTCATTCTTGCTGCGTTTGGGGGCCTCGTCTAACATACATCCCGTTTTGATCAACTATCACTATGCTATGTAGAACGGTAGCTCGCCGCTTCACCACTTTAGTAATTTATTCCCAACATAATATGATATGGTGTGGTATGGTATGGTATGGTATGGTATGGTATGGTGTGGGTATGGGTATGATATGGTATGGTGTGGTATGGCATGGTACGGTAGTAATGGCATAGTGTCGTATGGTATAGTGGGATATAATGTAATTTGGTATAACATATAGTATTGTATGGTATAGCGTGGGCGGTGTGATGCAGTTCTGTATGGTATGATACGGTATTATATGGTATGGTGCGGTACGGTACTGTACGCTGCTGTGCCGTACATTGCTGTGCGATGTGGTGCTGTAAGGTGCGGTGCTGTGTTGTACTGCAATGTACTGAACGATACCCGCATTGTATAGTTATTCTTAAAGTTATTCCTAGTCTGTATTACTTTCTTTCTTTAATGTTTTTGTTAAGTGAGTTGGTCAAAGCATGGATGTGACTTGCAATTCCATCTGGATCTACCTTTCATCTACGTTGCATCTATTCTGCATGTACCCTGCATTCACCTTGCATGGCGCTCCCATATTTCCCGAGCCGCCCATACAGCGTTTGACCAGTTATCTGTATTCGGTTCTGCATTAATGTCGCATATATTGTTTCTCTTTGTTCTTGAGGGAATACCAGGTAGGCAGCCAATCTGGCTATGGTATTTCTTACCACAATAGTTATTCATATGTATTGTATTGTTTGCTTTTGTGTAGTGCTGAATAAAGTTATCTATCTCTCTGTATACATAGAGACAGGCTATATAAGTAATTCCGTAATTGGAATTTCACAAAAAAGGATTCCATGGGACGTGGCTATTGGATATAGAGATGATGAGAATCGTATAGAACTTCATTGTAATAAGGTGACTCTGCATGAAGATTACGGGGGATGAGGCAATCTGCTTGGTTAGTTAGCACCGGGAAAGTGAACTGATTGGGTGATCTAGATAAATGAAACAACAAGAGTACTCGGAATAGGGTCAGAACTATTCAGAACAGACCAGAAACGCTAAATATAATTACAATAAGCAAAGCTGTTCCACATGATAGGCTCTTCCACTCTACAGGAGTATACAAAGGAACATGGTCAGGTAGACGAAAATCCCAACGAGATCCTCCAATAAGGCACGGTTTCCTCATCTCCTACTACTGATATCAAATAAAAGTTGTTTTTGGTGATCTGGAGGAGTTGTCGGGTTGTTTATGGTAATTCTACGAAACGGGAAATTACTCCTGTACAAAGGAACGCACCCTCCGAACATACCCCTATCCTATAAGAAGCCTTTGTGTCACACAGCAACCACGAGCTACCATAGAAACCTAGATGGCGGCTTCCAGTATACAAAATGGACGATGGAAACACGTATCACCCTAACACGCGTTGCGTGTGAGCACTAATACCACGTATCACTATGGGGATGACGTCAGAAGATGGCCGCTCACGCAGCTACCATGTCAACACAACATGGCGCCACTGGGTCACGTGACATGACGTCACTTCTGGGGTACCCTGCGGGGTCCCCGATAAGGCCCGTTTCATCCCTGATATACTCCTCCCCATCATTTGTTTGGAGCACATATATGGCATCAGTTAGTTCCCGTTAGACTCCTTCGCCCGGCCCCGGTTTTAAACATGGGAGAAGGCATAGGAGCCGTAGAGACTTGCCTACGATATATATACTGCCATTAAGTTTGAGACGACCGACCTGCTAGCTTACGAACTGTATAAATGTTCGTATCAAATTGTCAGCCGAAAGTTTTTGTGTGAAAAATTTGTGCTAAAATTAGAAAAGATCCTAGAAGAGGCTTGCTGCAACACCTTGTGATAGTAAACTGGTTTTAAAAGAAAATAAATATCTTCGCAATGTCGTATCTTCTGAAATTTATGGAGCCCGGTAGGTGACAGGTTTCACTCTTATTTTATTTCGTTTTAACGAAATAATATTTCGAAATCGAAATAACGAAATATTATTTCGTTTTAACGTAATAATTAATATGGAGCCCGAGAGGTGACATGGTCAATATTTTTTGTAATCCGTGCGCACGGATTACTAATCCGTGCGAATGGATTACTAATCCGTGCGAGCGGATTACTAATCCGTGCGATCGAAATACTAATCCGTGCGAACGGATTACTAATCCGTGCGAACGCATTACTAATCCGTGCGCACGGAATACTAATCCTTGCGAACGGAATACTAAGCCGTGCGAACGGATTAAAAAATAAATTCACCACGTTACCTCTGTTCATATACTGAAGCCCGGGAGGTGACAGGGTCAAATTATTTGTTAATCCAGGTGACGTGAGGCTGAACTTAACAAGTGTAAACTGATTATTTATCATTTCATTGTGTTCAGCCTTGCATTCCTGGTTAAGGAGGTTTCTTACACAGGACCCGTAATGTACTCCACTGGATATTCCCTGCTCCCTCCCTCTATACGCTACCCCTGCGTTCTATAACACACGCAAAGAGGTAGCATAGAATTTGTTCCAAAATGTATAACAATTAACACTTTCTCGCTTATTGTCATGTTCGTGCATCGCGGTGATATCTTCCGCGATGACTCCATTCGATTTTACCAAGTGGGGTCTCCCACTGAGGTCCGCCTAACCTGGCAAGAAACCCCCATCATACACTACATACATGTTTAAGATGGTAAGTGGAAGCTACGCGAATTGAAGTCGGAGTTCATCTGAAATAGTGGTGACCGGGCTGAGTATACATAAATATATAACATTATCGCTTTGTTTAACATTAGGCATTGTAAAAAAATGTAACAATATGCGTTGATTTGTAACGTTAAAAGTTATAACATTATGCGGAGTTTATAACATTATCGGTTGTTTGCAACATTCTTTGTAACATTATACGTTGGTGTAACATTATGCGGATTTTTTCATTATCAGTTGTAACAAGCAGGTGCTTTTAACGCCCTTCTAACAGAATCTTCTCCGGGACCACATGTGATGCCTTTGTTATACGGTGTCTTGGTCGATATTTTTTCCTTTCGATTCTACCACGGGGAATTGTGAGACTTAGTGCCCGAAACATCACACAACGCGAATTTCGCCTTTATTGTGACACTGGGGAATTAGCTCTCATGCTTGGCTTGTGACTTGGCATCCATGGACTGATGGTTGACCTGGAGAGAGACGAAATACTTCCTATAAATTTTTAATCACATAACTGGAGTGTCATATACAAAACAATATTTACAAACAACAACGATGATTACTAAACAAAAGAACATTATATATTTTACATTTTGAATAATCTATCTGATACACTGACTTCTCTACAAAGATGAACCCTTAATAATTTTATTGTTTCGATTTAACTCTGGACATGGTTATGATGTAACACCTACACGCCTGTTGTCGCGATCAACAGACTGATAATCGTACCGCACGACTGGTTAAGGTAACGCAGAACGATTGCTGTGGTGTTATATATTTGGGGTGGGTATTTATCCAATCGTCACCAATTTACATAAATGCCTAGATATAAATATAACTCTCTCATAACCTACCGTCAGATTAATTTGGACATAAATTACACATTCTGCCTTGCATGCGTCGTTATTTTACAGTTGTTGGAATGGGCTTATTTAACTCATTCCAACAGCTTGTAAAATAATGAAACATGCACTGACCGTGAGTCGAATTTATAGATGCTGTGCACATCAACATCTGAAAATACCCCAAGTACCTTACCCTTAGGTACACATATTTCAGCATATTCAGCCATGTAAACAAATCCTAATTACGGAATTTATATCTTTCTTCAGATCCCCATAAGTCAATGGTAATGTGTCAGACAAGCGAGTTCCCCAAGTGAACAGTGAGGTAGACAGAGACCACGCTCACACCCAACAAACCGATTTATAACACCTTGCCGCGGTGCGTGATGGGTATCAAACTGGTTGTTCTGGTAGCCCACGTAAGCGGTTATATTGATACGTCATTGCCATGGTGATGTTAATGCGCATGCATAACTCTTGTTGTAATGAAGACACGTGTTTCTGTCTTTCATTTTGTGTGATGCCGCCATCTTGGATTCTGTGATGTTACATGGTTACTTAGGTGCCCAAATACCTATTATATAGTGGGAGTGTGTTCTGGGGGTGTGTTCATTTGTATAGGGCTATACCTACTGAAAACGCCTTGACCATCTTTGATGATACTCGTTTGGTATGGATAGAACGAGAGAACGGTGGCTCAGTGATTATGGAATAGGAATTCAAACCGAAGATCCACGGTTCAATTCCCGCTAGTGGTAACTGCATTGTGTTCTTGGGCAAGGCACTTCATCCCGATTGTCCGCACGGTGGCGCTGTGTACTAAGGCATAATACACGTCGATGGTGCACTTGTCTTCAACCAATGCTAACGCTGCTTGTGCGGAGTTAGAACGTTGGGGAATCTGGTGGTGCTCGCTATTGCTCGATGGCTCTCCCCGGGTACTCCGGCTTCCTCCACACGTAAAACTGTCTGACACGAGGTGACCCTGGGTGTCGAAAGTGTCGTTAAATCCCAAGAAATAAATTAATATATGGAAAGGACCTTGAGTTATATAGATATAAGAGCTAGGATATTATGCAGGTATTGTTGAGCTACGAGATAGAAGCCGAGAAACTCTCGGAATGGTGAAGATAGGAGATACGAAACCCATAACGCATTAGTTTGGAGATCAATGCGCTCCTTGGTGGACTAATGTTGACTGCCGTGGACTTTTGTAGACTGATGTGCGCCTTTTGGTCTGGAGTTGACTAATGTGTGCAACTGTGGACATTGGTGGACGGATGTAGGCTTTTGTGGACTGATGTGAACTATGTGGACTGATGTGGACTGATGACAGTGGTTTGGAAACTGCCGGAAACGTTCATGTACTAATGTGCTTTGACTGTGGTTTGAGGACTTTTGGGGAGTACTTGGGACTATAGGGAACTGAATATGGTGGTGGTTGGTGTTGTAGTTATAGTGGTTTGCTTAGTTGCTTAGCAGTTACAGTGGTTGGAGTAGTAGTGGTAGTGATTGTTGTTGTGGTTGCCGTTGTCGTAGTTGCAGTGGTTGGTGCATCTGTTTGTGTTGAAGTTGTAGTCGTTGGTGTTGTAGTAGTTGGTGTTGTAGTTACCGTCGTTGGTGTAGTGTTTATGGTGGTTCGTGTAACGGCACATGTAGTAGTTATAGTGGTTGATCTTGTATGTATATTGCACGTTGTGTATTCACATTGAAAGGTGTGGTATATGGTGTCATAGTGGTTGGTTTGGTGTTGTGTAGGTGCTGTCATTGTTCGTTGGGCTGCTGTAGAAGTTATATTAGTAATTGTTGAAGCGGCAATTGTTGTAGTGGTTGTTGTAATAGTTGTAGTTGTTGTAGTTGTAGCTGCGATGGGTAATGTCATAATTCCTTTTGTTGGTGTAGCAGTTGTAGGTATTGTAGTGGGTATCATGGGTGCAATTAGTGACTGAAGTGGTAGTTGGTATTGCTGTTGTGGTTGTTCTGTTTTTTATTGGATGGTGTAGTAATAGTTGGTGTAGTAACTATAGTTGTTCGTGTACCCGTTGTTGTGATACAGTGGTTGGTGCAGTAGTTGTTGTATAAATTATTGGTGTTGAGGAGGCTGGTATTGTATTGGTTATTTATTGGGGTTTAACGACACTTTCGACAGCCACGGTCACCTCGTGTCGGAATTGCATTGGTGTAGCGGGTGTTGGTGTTTTAGTGGTTGGTACATTGGTGGTTTGTGTGGTAGCTTTAATAGTAGTGGTTGGTCTTGTAGTCATAGTGGTTGTGTGGTAATGATTGATGATGTAGTAAAGGTTGGTATAATGTGTGTTGGTTTTGGTGAAGTAGTTGAAGTTGTTGATGTGGAAGAGGTTGGAGTAGTAAAAGGTGGTGTACTTTGTTTTGGTGTCGTAATTTTAGTTGTTGTTGTATTGGTCGATGTTCTAATAGATGTCGTTGATTGTGAATGAAGTAGTTGTTATGATTGATGTAGTTTTTGCGATTCTTGCTATAGGGTTATAATGGTTGGTGTACTAATTGTAACTAAAACTACGACCCAAAGAGACAACTATGTCGATACCATAGAAAAAAAATGGGTTGAAACAGTGTGTGTAACCTTTCCGCGTGTTGTCAGTTGTCCCGGGGCAGAGATCGATGGAGGTGGGAATTATCGGTCTCGTGCTAATGATTTGTATTGAGGTTTGTTTTTTTAACTGAATTTCTCTATTTATTCAGTAAATGGTAGACATCCTGTTTTGCATGATTTTCCAACATTAACCTTATTTCATTTCTCCCTATTTCTTCCACACCTACAAGTACTGGTTCATTCTTCATCGTGTATAAACTCGAAGTCACAGCCCCGTGAGATCGCTTCACCTCAGTATAAAATTACACAGTAAAGGACTGCCAGAGTCAGATGATTCAAAAATCGATTTGCTCTCCTACCAGCTCTATATACCAGTTGAGTACCATTTCTCATAGCACTTCAAACGATGAAAGCTGTATCACATTTTTGTTACCCCTGGAGTTTTCCGTCTTCTTTCGGTTCTATGATATAAAACTATACTACTCAAAGTTTGATAAGCACCACATATTTGATACATCAGCGTGAAATTTTCTTGTGACACATTTGCGATATATTTGGTGGATATGATTGAGGAATGTATTGAGATGGTCTCAGTGTTTACATTAGCTCTCTTGACAGACTTTTCGTGACAGTCATGAAAAGCATGTGTCCCTTGATTTTCATGATGTCTTCGTGTACTGTCTTCATGTACATGACATGTGTAGGGTATTCAATCTTCATTTCAACACAAACCCTTGCGATTTAATGATTGAATATGGCGAATGCAAATGTAAGAAGACAATTGTCTGAAGCAGAAATGTGGCGGGCTGTAGGGATGGTGGAACAAGGGGCAACCCATCGTCAGGTTGGTGAAGCCCTTGGTGTGCACCATACGGTGATCACCAGAGCCTGGTCAAGATTTCAGCAGTATGGCACACCGGTCAGACGACATGGTGGTGGAAGAGACAGGGCAACATCTGCAGTTGAAGACCGGTTTTTGATCATTCAGGCCCGCCGTAGGAACCTCTTTGCAACAGCAAACCAGCTTCGCAGTGACCTTCAGAATGCATCCTGGGTAAATGTTTCGACGCAGACTATCAGGGCAAGGTTGCACGAAGGTGGTCTCCGATCGAGAAGACCACGTATTCGCATTCAGCTGTGCCAGAACCACCGCCAAGCACGATTTGAATGGGCCACGGATCACGTTGGATGGTCCGACCAGAGAAGATTGGCGACCTGTCCTTTTTACAGATGAGTCAAGGTACTGCCTAGACAACACAGATAGGCGTTCTAGGGTATGGAGAAGACCAGGAGAGCGATTCAATGCAGCCAACATTGCTGAGCATGACCACTAGGGTCATTAATGGTCTGGGGCGGCATCAGCTGGGATGGACGTACAGAGCTCTGTGTCCTTGACCGTGGTACATTGACTGCACAGCGGTATATTTATGAGATCCTGGATGTTCACGTCAGATTGTATGCAGGTGCAGTGGGTCATAGATTCATTCTGATGAACGATAATACCCGTCCTCATGTTGTCCATGCTGTTGTCCAGGAGTACCGACAGAGGGAGGGGATTGAGCGTATGGACTGACCAGCAAGATCCATTGACCTCAATCCAATCGAACATGTCTGGAATGAGTTGAAGCTTGCAATTTCAGCCCGTCCAGTCCAACCAAGAAGTGTCCAGTAGCTTGGTGCCATGATGGTCCAAGAATGGAACAACATCCCACAAAGGACCATCTGAAACCTGATTGGGAGCATGGGAAGGTGTTGTCAAGCTGTAATTAACAATAATGGGTCTCATTCTCGATATTGAACCCATACCAGTTAGCTCCGTCAACTTTTTGGCAAATTTGAAAAATGTCCTCTTTTACCAATAATATCCATTTTCCATGGTTATCGTATTCAAAATTTAAAAAATAATGTCAAACATAAATCAAATCTTAATTTCTGTACTTAAATCATTAAAGATATAATTAAATAAAAAATATATACACTTTTCATAATATTTCAACTAAAACGTAAAACAGGTTGTTGGATATATTTGGTGCTTAGCAAACTTTGAGTAGTATACTGTGGGTTTTGTGCAAAACAACCTAATAGGGGTTGAAGACTGCCGTTGTGTCTGGAAAACTAGCTGTATGCACACACGACAAACAAATCTGTATCTCCAAGAGAGTGTAGATATCTGGCCTCCACTCGATCCAGGAAATTGATATTGTAAACCATTTTCCCTGCTGTATTTTTGCCTGGGACATTTGACCCGCCCCTTCCACCCTCCAACATTGCCATTTATATAATTGTGGAATCCAGTCCACACACAAAACATACGCACGCACCTTCGAGCTTTTGAAAAGATTGATGCCTGAATGAAGCACCATTACATGATATGCAGCTGCATTGTGCAATAAACAACGAACGCATTATGCGCTGCAAATCAAATGAAGCAATATGCAATAAACAACATATTATCAAACAACGTTGCATTATACAACAAAACAACGCATTATGCACTGCGAATGAAGCATTTTGCATTAAATATTTTTTTATGTTTAATTGGTAGTGGGTGAGGCCATTCTGGCATGTTTTGCATGACAAGGCATCTCGAGCACTTTTATAGCAATCCCTACCGCCGAGCTAAAGCAAATGGTTAGGCATATCTGGTGGTTGTACGTACATATCACATTCCAAAGGCAGTAGAGTGTTCCATTAGAATCCCGATAGTGGAGCAGTCCACGATTATATTCTTACCTGGTTTTTGTTTTACCAGCAAAATTGGACACAGTAACTACGCCTGGGATGGAAGTCCCCTCAAAGGGGGGGGGGGGGGGGGGGGGGGGGGGACAACATATGTGCAAATGGTTAGCTACTCTTGAACTTTCCCTACTAGCTTGTGTGGGTTGAGTAGTATAGCATGTGGTTTTAACACCTTTTTACAAGGATCTGATTCAGGATCTCGTCTGATGTCATGCCGCCGTGCATGATGAGTATCATGTTCTTTGTCCTGGTGGTCCGTGACGGTCATGTTGTGATGACAATGGTATGGTGTTACATGTTGTTAGTGCACATGTTTCTGGTCGCCATTTTGTATGATTGAGGGCGCCATCTTGGTTTATATGGTGCAACGTTGTTGCTATGGGACCCACATATAACTAATATATATAGTGTGTGTGTGTCAGAGTATATCTCTTCATCGGAAACGACCCAACAACGACCATAAATACCAAATGAATTCTAAAACTGTTTATAAGGCTCGGATTCTCCAGCTTAGTAACCCGACACAAACAGGTTTATATGTATCATCAGTGTGCTGTACGCTGTAAACCGAGATACCGTGCGCCCAGTTGGGGAACTGGGATAAGTGTCTTGCCCGAGCACACATGCATATAACGCGGGTCAAAAACAAACCAACGACCTTTATGAAGCCCAATGCTCTAGCCAATAAGCCACCGTGCCCCTGAACCATGCAAGCTATGGTCTATGGTTTAGGAGCCAGAGGTCGTGTGGGTTTTGGTCTGGGTGCTAGGAGCCAAGAAGGCTACGGGGATGGTGTAGAAGCAAGGGGCTACGAAACATATAACCCAGTAGTGTGGAGACTAATGTTGACCTTTGTAGTCCAACAGACCAATACTGACTGCCGTGGACCCATGAATACTAATGTAGACCTTTGTGGACTAACATGGACATTTGTGGTCTGATGTGGACTCACGTGAGCGTTCTAATGTGGACCTTTGTGGACTGATTTGGGCCTTTGTAGACTGATGTGAACCAGTTCGGACTAAAGTGAACTGATGTCAGTGGTTTAGCAACTGCTTGGGACTTTTGGGGAGTGAAGATAGTTATGATTTGGTGACTACTTGAGACTATCGGGAACTGAATATATTGTTTTTTGTTTGGTGTAGTAGGTGTTGAATTAGTTGGAGTAATATTTGCAATGGTTTCTTTAGTCGTTGGTTCAGTTGTTGTAGTGGTTGGTGTAGTAGTTGTAATGGTTGCTCTTGTGGTTGTTGGTATCATTGGTGCAGTGGTTGATGTTGTATCTGTTGGTGTTGAAGTTGTTGATGTTGCAGTATGTGGCGTTGTTGTTGCAGTGGACGGTGTAGTATTTGTGGAGGTTCTTGTAGTGGTAGGTGTAGTAGTTGTAGTGTTTAATACTATGGTTGTGGTTGTTGCTGGAACAGTTGTAGTGGTTGATATTACAGCAGTTGGCGTCTTAGCTGTGTTTTGTGGTGTTGTAGTAATTGGTGTTCGAGTTGTGAGGATTAGTGTCATGGTTATTTTGGTTGCTGTAGAAGTTGTAGTGGTAAGTATTGCTCTGGTTGATGTAATAATTGAAAGTAGTTTGTATTGTAGTGGTTAGTGTTGTAGGTGTGATAGTTAGTGCCATAGGTCTTTGTGGTTGATGTAGTAGTTGTAACGGTAGGTGATATAGCGGGTTTAGTAGGTGCAGTTTGTGGTTGAAGTAGTAGTTGTAATGGTTTATATTTGTTGTGGTAGTTGGTGAAGTAAAGGTTGGCGTAGTAGCTGTTGGTTTTGATAAAGTAGTTGTAGTGGGTACTGTGGTTGTGGCTGTTAGTGCTGTGGTTGTGGTTAATGGTCTAAGAGTGAGTGGTTGGCGCTGTTGTTGTGGTTGGTAAAGTACTCGGGGTTGCTGTTGTTGTCGTGGGATTTGTAGTTGTGGTGTCAGTTGGCATTGTTGTGGTTCTTGAAGTAGTGTGTGTAGTTGTTGATGTTGTAGTGTTGGGTGTTGCAGGTGTATTGGTTGTTGTAGTAGTTGTATTTCTTTGATATAGCAGTTGAAGCGGTTGGCAAAGTAGTTGTCGTGGATGTGGATATTTGAGGTTGTGGGTGAAGTTGTTGCAGTAATTGGAGGCACAATATGTGTAGTGGTTGTTGTTATAGTAGTTATGGCGATCGGACATGAGATAACCCTGTTGAAAGTGTGGTTAAACCCCAATAAATAAATAAAATAATAAATAAATAAATAAATAAATAAATAAATAAATAAATAAATAAATAAATAAATAAATAAATAGCTACTACACCAACAACAACAAATACTACACCAACAACCACTATCTTCAGTTCCTGAAAGTCGCAAGTACTCACAAATGTCCCCAAAACACCACTATTTTCAGTCCTCAAATGTCCCCAATTGTCCCCAAACCACTGTCGTCAGTTCACAGAAGCCCACGTCAGTCCACAAAGCCCCAAAGCAAACCACAAAAGACCTCACGTGTCCAGAAAAAGCCAACTCTACTCCAGAGAACACATTAGACCACATAAGACTATGGCCCACATTCGTCCAAAAGGGTCCCTATCACTGTCCACACTACTGGACTAGGAGTTTCGTAGCTCCTAGCTTCGGCATGTGTTACCACGACAATGACATCGCAGCCTCACCGCTCACGTGAGCTACCATGCTAACCATCATGATATTCTTCATGCACCGCGACATTACATCAAAAAGAGCCCGGTAAAATGTCGTTAAACCACACGCTATACCTCCGAGAAAGTTACAAAGGTATTAAAACCAGAAGCTATACTGGTGAAAAGCATTTAAAGCACATACTATGCTACTAGTGGTTGGTGTTGTACGAGTTGGTGTTGGTTTAATAACTGTAGTGGTTTATGTGTATTGATTAGTGATATAGCAATAGTTATTTGTGAGTAATTGTTGGTGCACTTGTTTCAGTATTTGCTGTTGGAGTTGTTACTGTAGTAGGTGTTGGTATTGTCGAGGTTGAGGTTGCAATGGCTTTTGTAATAGTGGTTGGTGTTTTCAAGTTGGTGTTGTAGTGGCTGATGTAGAAAATATTGGCGCAGTAGCTGTTGATGTAGTAGTGGTTGGTCTGTTAGGTGGTGTTTAGCACATTTATGGTTGGTGTAGTAAAGGCTGTAGTAGTTGTTGTGTTGCAATGGTTTGATTTTGAAATAGTTGGTGATATACCTACTGGCTCAATAATTTAGTTGGTGATGTAGTGGTGTTGGTGTTTTAGTTGTGGGTTTGATTGCTGAAGATGTGGTTGTGGATGTCGTAGATATAGTGGTTGTGGTTTTAGTTGAGATTGATCGTATTGTGATTGCCGCGATAATGTTGTAGTGGTTAGTGTCGAGGTAGACACCATATAGTTGATGGTACAGGAGTTATGGTTGTTCGTGCAGCAGTGGTTCGTATTGTAGTTGTAGTTTTTGTTACCTTGTGGCTGTGGAGGTTGGTTTAGAAATAGTAGGTGTCGTAGTTGTAGTGGTTGATACTGTAGTGTTTGGGGAAATAACGGTTGGTTTTATTGATGTCGCGATTGGTCTTTCAGTGGTTGCTGCGATAGTGTAGTGGTTGGTTTAATAGTAGCAGTGGTTGGACAAGTTGCGGTTGGTACACTGGTGGTTTGTATTGCCGTTGTGGTAGTTAGCGTTACAGTTGTTCCTAAGTAGTTGCAGTGATTGATTTAATAGTTTCTACAACACCAACTAACTAGTACACCAACCATAATAACTCTGTAGCAAGAACCGCAAAAAACTACACCAATCACTATATCTTCTTCATTCACAAACAACCACATCCACTAGGACACCAACCAATACAACAACAACCAAAACTACGACACCAAACAAACTACACCAACTTTTACTACTCCAACCTCTACCACATCAACCACTTATACTACTTCATCAAAAAACAACAACCATTATACCAACCTTTACTACATCATCAACCACTATCGCACAACCACCATGACTGCAATGCCAATCACTACTAGTAAAACTACTACACAAACCACCACTATACCCACCACTACAACACATACTGCACCAATCAATACAAAACAAGCCTCGACAACACCAATAATTTCTACAACTACTACAACAAGCACACGAAACACTATAGTTGCTACACTAACTATTACTGCACCATCCACTGAAACAGTAACAACCACAACACCACCAACAACTTCAGTCACTAACTGCATCCAGAAAACCCACTACAATGCCTACAACTACACCTATTACACCAACCAATAGAACTATAACATCACCCACCATAGCTGCAACTTCAACAACTACAACTATTACAACAACCACTACAACAATTACCGTTTCAACAATTACCAATACAACTACTACAGCAGCCTAACGAACTATGACACCAATCACCAGGGTTGGTGATTTTTTAAATTTTTTTATTTAAATCAGATTTTTTTTTATTTAAATCGATTTATTTGATTTTTATTTCCATACTATAAATTATTCACCAGAGGCTACTTTTTCTCACATGATTCCTTTAGATAAAAGAAGCTGAGTGTATTGGCAGGAGTTTGTATCAATGGCTGCCCAAAGAATGGACACAAATAACTGATACTAAAACATTTACCTGAGTTACCCATTTCAGTCTTTAAGGTGGTATGAGGGGAAGAATTCCAGAATATATTTGGCCCAGAATAGACATTTGGCATCGATGGAAATAGAGAGGAATCATTGAAACTTGTGTTTTCTCACTGTTGTAGCATTGCTGGATGGAAGATGACTTCTTGAAAAACATTTTTGATACTTTTGATACTTAAATCACTGATCGTTAATCTTGGAGTTGATTTCGTATTTTTGATGGGTTCATTGAAAGATTATGATATACATGGTTGAAAATCTATGTTCACTTAAATATGATTTTATTCATGTTAGCTGAAAATTATATAAACTTATAAAAGATTCGGGAACATTTAACTTCCCTACAGCATGTTCCAGCAGTCAAGACACAGTGGGATATATATCTTCCCACTCCACTGATTAGTTATAACTGTCATAAACAAGGGCTAATAACTGTATTTCAACAGTTAATATGCATTTCATCCTTTTTCAGCTCATTTCCAAGTTTTTTTTTAAAAATTTCTGAATATTTGTAATTTTTTTATTTAAATCAATGATTTATATAAAAAAAAAATCATTGATTTAAATCATGATTTAAATCAGTGATTTAAATCAATTGATTTAAATCAGCCAACCCTGCCAATCATCCCAACTACACAACCCCAAACCAACCACTATGACACGAAATACCACAACTTTCAATATGAATACACAATGTGTAATATCTCACAAGATCAACCACTACAACTACTACACCAACAACCACAGCCACAGCAACAAAGACTACAACTACTACATGCCATTACAAGAACCACCAAACCACAACACAAACAACTGCAATTACAACACCAACGACTACAACACCAACGACTACAACTTCAACACCAAGAGATACAACACCAACCACTACAACTACGACACCGATAACCACAACAGAAACCACCAGCACTACTACTCCAACTGCCAAACCAACGACTACGCAAACCACTATAACTACTGCACCAACCACCACCATATTCAGTTCCCTATAGTCCTAAGTGCTCTCCAAACGTCCTCAAACCACCATTATCTTGAGTTCACAAAAGTCCCCAGCAGTTTCCAAACCACTGTCATCAGTCCATACAGTTCAAACCAGCCCACAAAGGCCCACATCAGTTCTTCAGTGTCCACAGTGGCCCACATTTGTCAACTTCAGACCAAAAAAGTCGATGGCAGTCAGTAGTATGCAGGACCCCGGAAGTGACGTCATGTCACGTGACCTAGTGGTGCCATGTTGTGTTGTCATGGTAACCCGCGTGAGCGGTCATGTTGTGACGTCATCCCCATAGTGATACGTGGTGTTAGTGCGCATGCGCAGCGCGTGTTGTTAGGATGATACGTGTTTCCGTCGTCCATTTTGTATACTGGAGGCCGCCATCTTGGTTTCTATGGTAGCACGTGATTGCTATGTTACCCAAAGTACTACAATAAGACGGGGTATGTTCCGAGGGTATGTTCCTTTGTAGAAGAGTAATTTCCCGATTTGTAGAATTACCACAAACAACCCGACAAATTGTACAATTTCGAATTCTTTCAGAATCCTATTTAGGACTGCCATTGTTTTGGCTTATAATAGTAGCACGTAGTGCTATAGTACCAAGGGGTCCCCCTGGGGGTGTGTTCGATTGAACTAGAGTATTTTTCTGACTTACAATTCTCCCAGAATTCTCGAAGAATTACCCAGATAGACCTGACCACCCTTACAGACCACCAAAATCTCCACCAAACCACACAAACGGACATGTGAAGCCCCATTTTGGGCATATAAAAATAACACGTTATGCTATAGTACCAAGGGGTACAGGGGGTATGTTCTATTGAGTAGGAGTACAGGGCCTGATTTTCCCAGAATCCCATTTTTAATGCCTATTGCATATGTTTCTCTATCGCTAACAGGCTACCCAGTCCAAACTATCTCTGGTTCTCTCGTCCAAGTCTTATAATTACCAGTGCTTGATTTCCCATAATGCAGTTATCTCCCTTGTGTATATCAAAAGCATTCCCAAACCCAATAAGCAATCGAGCAGTTACTGATAAACCATTGCTCAAGGTGTTTTCAGATAATAGATATACCCACTATACAATTGAGCACAACCTCCGAACACAAACTCACTATATTAGAGGTATTTAGGCCGAAATATAACTATGTACCATCACAGAAACTAAGATGGCGGCCTATATCACGCAACATTGAAGACAGAAACACGTATCATCGTTACAGCAAGAGCCACGCATGCCCAATAACAACATCATGACATGACGTCACAACATAACCGCTATGTGCGCTACCAGGACAACCTGCTTGGTGCCCATTATGCACCGCGACATGACATCACATGGAATCCTTAAGAGGATTTTGTTAAAATGACGTTAAAACACCTGCTCCTCTCCTCGCCAACACGGCGCAACACACATTACTATATAATGTTCAAGTCGTGCTACAATTTACAACTTTTTTTCCCACTTGATGACCTTCCCCCCTCACGCAGAAGTTACCGGGTGCAATTTAGTATACAAAACCTGTGTAAGCCCGCAATCAACCACTGCTCCACCACCGGGGTTTCCAGGGCAACCCAACTGCCTTTGGAATGTGGCATACGCATGCAAGGAACAAACATTCACCCCACCCCCCCCGCCACAACCACCCCCATCAACATTAAATGAGGTCTGATCAGCCTGTACATAATTATCGATCAAACCTTTTTCCAATTCTTGGAAATGCGGGATAAATGTTACAAACGGCATACCAACACGTTCCTATTCACCCCAGGAGGGAGGTGTCGTATACTAGGTTCTTATTGACCATCATTACTTGAGCCATTCGGGAGCGCGGTGGCTCGGTGGTTACGGCATTGAACTTCAAACCGAAATGTCTACGGTTCGTTCCCCGCTAGGGGTAACTGCGTTGTGCCCTTCAGCAAGGCACTTCATCGAGACTGCCCGCGTGGGGACACAGTGGCTCTGTGCACTTGGTGTTTAAGGTCACATACTTATGCACAATCGCTAATCGTGACCGTGACAGTACGGGTGAAGAAAGCTGGAGTACCCGGAGAGAACCACCGAGCATCGACGAGCAACTGTCAGCTCCTCAACATTCTAATTCTGTTCAAGCTCCGCTCATGCAGGGCTACATCGGTTGAAGACTAGTGCACCACCGACGTGCAGTACGCCTTAGTACACGATGTCATCGTGCCTCCATGTAGGCAACCGTGATAAATGCCTTGCCCAAGGACACAACGCGGGTCGTCCCGGACGGGAATCGAACTCGGGACCTCTAGCATAGAAGTCCAACAGTCTACCACTGAGCCACCGCGCTCCCGGCGCTGTGTACTAAGACGCACTGCACGTCGATGGTGCACATGTCTTCAACCAATGCTAACCCTGCTTGTGTGGAGTTAGTACGTTGGGGAGTTTGGCAGTTACTCGCCGTTGCTCGGTGGTTCTCTCTGGGTACTCCGGGTTCGTCCACCCACAAAACTGTCCGACAGCAAGTGACCCTGGCTGTAGAAAGTTTCTTTAAATCCCAATAAATAAATAAATAAAAAAAAAAAAAAATAAAAAAAAAAAAAAATAAATAAATAAATAAATAAATAAATAAATAAATACATTGAACCATTCTTCTACAGTCATGCTCCTTGATTAGTGTTGGAACCATAAAATAAATGAACATGTCCCTTGTTGGGCGCATGTATTGACTGGTGCCCGTGAGGTGCCAAGGGTGAAAAATCATTGTATATTAATCCGTTCGCACGGATTAGTAATCCGTTCGCGCGGATTACTAATCCGTTCGCACGTATTAGTAATCCGTGCGCACGGATTACAAAAAAAATTGACCATGTCACCTCTCGGGCTCCATAATTTCGAAATAACGAAATAATATTTCGAAAAAACGAAATAATTATAAGTATCTGTAGCGGTAAGCAGGGCTTGATTACACTGCATCGCGACTTTTTGATTGCAAATTCTGCATACTTATCTAGTAACACAGAGTGGTTTATTGGTACAGAAAAAAATTGAAGTGGTGGAATGTCCACGCCCCCCCCCCCCGCCCTACATGGCTTGTCGTACGTCCCCTCCTAAAAACATTTTGGTTGCAAGTCCGATACCGATAGACTATAAATGGCCGACAAAAGTAGAAATGGAAAACAGAGAACGACATTATAAGACATATAGGTGTACGGCCATGGGGGCCCGAGGTGGGGGTAGCGATGTCGGGGAAAATCAATTTTTTTCTGGCAGTTTTCATAATATTTTGAGCCAAGCTTCCTAGACCTTACCGTAGTTTCGAAAACCTGTCTATTGTCTTCATATAAGGGGTACCACCCTATAACACCAAACTTGGAACCAAAGTCAGTATAATAATTTTTTGGGCGAGGTGCGTCTCACAGGATGTGCCACACCAAATAATTGTATTACAGACTTTGAGTGCTAGTTTGGACTACAGTCTTATCAGAGTGGAAACGTGTCTGATGACTTTGGATACTCAGGCGTAACAGTTTATTTTAAAACATTTCCCGGGAGAGCATGCCCCCATGCTGTTTGGGATACGGGGGTTGGAATCGCCGCCGCCTATAAATATTTCTGTCGCAAATTTTCACATTCTGTCGGAAATTAATTGGTGAATTTGTATGAATCGAAAGCAAAATATCTTCAGATTTTGAGATGTCAAACATTATATTGTTAATGTTATTGACTAAAGCCATGCAGCAGCTGGACAAGTCACAACTGAGGCACCCGACGGCTCTAGAATTGTTCTCAGAGCCTCAGATTTAAAACAATTTCCCTGGAGAGTCTCCCGATCCCCACCAACGGGAGGGTGACACTCCTACCATACACCCCCACCTCTGTGTTGGACACCTCGGGTATGCCTTCGGCACACAAACGTCCGCCCGCCCCACCCACTCCTCTATGTTGGATTTTTGAATACGGCTGGCTTCGTACCTGCGGTAGAAGGCCGCCAGCCCTCGCTCCCCCACCTCGGTTCCACGTGCCTCAATGATGCCGGAAAAAATCTTCCAGCCCCTTCTAAAACAATTGCCCGTACGACTATGATAAAATGGCGTTCCCCCTTAAAGTTTGGAAAAAAAAATCAAAACGTTTGTTTAAAAGGCCTAATTTTCCTGAATCTGATTGTAAGTAATGGAAGTGAACAATTATTCATGGGGAAAAATCGACAGATGATAGTATTTTCTGACATATTTGCATCCTTCATCACCCCATGTACTAACTTATTTATTTCCTTTTTATGAAATGATTATTTCGTTTTAACTGAGTACAACTGTAGCTCACCAAGAGTATTTTCTGTACACTATAACATTGGTTTTAGCGACCCCGCCGCCCCGAAACCTTCCCTACCCTCACCGTCCCTACCAATACTGCGGACTCAATGCAACACTAAATTGAAAAGATTCACAAGTTCACGACGATTAGAAGGTATTTTGATTCGATGGCATGTAATAGCGCGATGGGTCAGTGGAAACGGTTTGGACATTAAACCGAAAGGTCCACTGTTCGATCCCCGCCAGGGGTTACTGTGTTGTGTTCATGGGCAAGGCACTTCATTCCGATTGCCCATTTTGGGGCACGGTGGCGCCAAGTACGTCGATGGCACACTTGTCGTCAAGCAATGCTAACCTAGCTTTTGTGGAGTTGGGGAGTCTGGCAGTTGCTCGCCGTTGCTCGGTGGTTCTCTCCGGGTGCTATGGCTTACTCCACCCGTAGAACTGTCTGATACGAGGTGACCATGGCTGTCGAAAGTATCGTTAACACCCCAATAAATAAATAAGTTAATAAATACACTGTGTCCTGAATCAGCCGAGACGCGTCTTTCAAAATATGTGCCTCTGCAACTTTCTGCCAATCTGTCTGTCGCCAATACTTTCGAATGCGCGCAAATCAAGTTTCAACTACACCCGGCTGACAACCCGTGAGTCATCATCGAGATGCTTCTTGTAAAAAAATCTCTACCGACGTTTGACTATGATCGTCACAGAGTGTTATAAAAACGACCTGACAGAAATCACAAAATCGGGCCCGAGGGTCGAAAGGGGCTTGCCTTCGGCGCTTGAAACCATTTCATCCACAAAACGGGGCCGATAACGGAAGCGCACGAGAAAGGAAACCTGTACTGGGAATATTCTTCCATACACATATCGCGAAAACTGGAAAGATTGTAACGTGAATTGATTCGCGAGTGTTTCAAGAGAATATGACTTAATTTATTGCACAATAAATTGAAGACATTAATTTTAATTACTAAAATTCATAATTTGTTGACAAACGTAACTTTGTTATTAAGCTAAACAAGCAGCTTATGAAATCAAAAAGTAGCGAGGCGCTCCAAGTTGAACCTGCAAAACATCACAAACGGCTGCAGATATTTATTTCGTTAAAACGAAATAATATTTCGTTTAAACAAAATAATATTTAGTATTTCGTTTACAAGAAATAATTATTTCGTTAAAACGAAATAAATCAGTTGGTACGAGGGGCGATAGAGGATGCAAACATGTCAGGAAATGCCGTGTTAGACCGACGTTTCCCCACGAATCGGCATGAATAATTGTTCACTGCCATTATCTGAGATAGAAAAAAATATTGTGAACAATCAGACTCAGGAAAATGACGACTTTTATAAACAAACCGTTCTGAATTCCCCCCCCCCCCCAACTTTATGGGGAACGTCATTTTATCATAGATGTACCGGGGGGGGGGGGGAGGGGGACTGGGAAAAATTTGCAGATACAGGGTCTAAAAAAAACTTTTGGCGCCTGCCGGGGACCCACCACCCCAAACCTGTAAATTTTTTCCACCCCCTCCGATCCACCCTCCATATTTCATTCCGGAGCTCAAAACACTGCTGAAACCTGGCCAATTATCAATGGTCCGTTTTCTATGCTATTGTGATGAAACTAATAAGAACGAACGTTCCCCCAATGCAATATAAACTGTTTGAGATATACGATTGTTTCATGTTTGTTGATTTTGAAGAGATTCAGTTTATTTTTCCATGTTTTATTTTATATTCAAGGTTTTATTTTATCACAACATTTTCAATTTACAAATAATCTTAATTTGTTCATAGAGTTAACTTCTTAACCAAGTCATGGTTGAATATGTTTTTGTTGATTTTAGTTAAGTTTACATTTAAAATAGACTAATCAAAATGAATATGATAGTTTTTGCTTTTTACATGTGGAGAGATGAGCTGTGGGATTAGGCAAACTCAAATGAGTTGGTTCTAAAGACTAAATAGCAAAAACATATTTTGTTAAAGTATATTAATAGCTGAATTCAGTAGGGTAATTCTACATGAGTCTGTTTGGTTGAATTGAAAAAAAAGTGTTCATAACAAAACTCAATTGCAGATTATTCAAATTTGATCAGTGTATGTTAATGTTTCTAATGTCCACTTCAGTTGTCGAATCTTCACTGAGAACATTTTGGCTCTTCTGAGCTTATCTATACCCCACATTTTCTCCAAAGCATGTTTAAAATACTCTATTCACCACCCTGCATCATCTTAAAGGTATCAGAATATCTTTCTTTGAATGAATTCAAGTGCAGGAAAAAATTTGCAATTTGGGCCATTTCCACCGGGCACATGGACCCACTCACCACAACCCTGTGTCTGAATTTTTTTGGCAGACCCCCCCCCCCCCCCCCGGCAGGACGGGCATTTTTTTAGAAGGGCTGAAGATTTTGACCGAAAAGTGATGATGCAGGCATCATTGAGGCACGTGGAACCGAGGTGGGTGAGTGAGGGCTGGCGGCCCTCTCCCGCATGTCGGAAACCAGCCATATTTAAAAATCCGACATAGGGGACGGGGTGGATGGAAGGACTTTTGTGTGTACCGAAGGCATACTCGAGGTGTCCAACACCGAGGTGCGAGAGTGTATGGTAGGGGTTGTCCCCCTCCCGTTGGTGGGGATTGGGGGCCTCCCTAGAGAAATTGTTTTAAGTCTGAGGCTCTGAGAACAATTCTAGAGCCTCCGGGTGCCTCTGTTGTGACTTATCCAGTTGCTGATTTTAGTCAATAACTTTAACAATATATTGTTTGACATTTCAAACTCTGAAGCTGTTTGCTTTCGATTCATAGAAATTCAACAATCATTTTCCGACGGAATGTGAAAATTTCCGACAGAAATGTATATAGGCGGCGCCCCCTCCCTCTCCCCGCACTCCCAACAGCATGGTGTATGCTCTCTCGGGAAATGTTTTTAAAAAAAACAAAACAAATCTGTTGGGCCTGTGTATCCAAAGTCATCAGACGCGTTATCACCCTGATAAGACTGTAGACCAAACTAGCACTCAAAGTCGTAATATAATTTTTTGGTGTGGCACGTCCTGTGAGACGTACCACGCTAAAAAAATATATATATTATGGACTTTGGTTCCGAGTTTGGTCCTATAGGGCGGTATCCCTTATTACAATACAATACATTACAATAGAATGAATGTTTGACATTACAGGTAGGCCAGGGAAGCTTACCCCCCCCCCCCCCCCAAATTAGTTTAAACAGTATTTATTCAATAATTGACATGTGTATACATATCACAATAACAGAAGGGTAACAAAAAATTCTGAACAGCACTAGATACAATAGTATACACAAAACAAGGAGAGCAGATTACTACGTAGAAGATGGATTCGACAGAAAGCTGAAGCTTATGTAAGTCGTCTCCCTAGCTGAAGCTTATGTAAGTCGTCCCCCGCCAAATTATGAAAGCTGTCAGAAAAAATGGATTTTCCCCGACTTCGCACCCGTCCCCCCCCCCCCCCCCACCACCAGGTCACCATGGCCTGTACGCCTATGCATCTTATAATGTCGTTCTCTGCTTTCCATCACTACTTTTGTCGGCCATTTATATAATTTATCGGTATAGAGTCTGCAATTAGAAGTTGTTTTAGGTGGGAGGAAAGGAGGGACGAGAAGCTATGTGGAGGGGGGGGGGGGGTAGGCCTACCCTTGGACTTTCCGCAGCTTCATTTTCTTTCTGCAACGATAAACCACGCTTTGATATACGGAACAGAACCCAAAAACTCTGGTAATACACACATCGCGAAAAACGGAAAGATCATAACGTCAATTGATTGCAGAGTATTTCAAGTGAATACCACTAAATTTATTCCACAATAAAGTGAAGTCATTAATTTTAATGAGTCAAATTCATATTTTGCTAGAATACGTAACCGTGTTACTTAGTTAAGTAAGCAGAATTTGCAATAGAAAAGTAGCGAGGCGGTGTTATGGGTCAAGGTCAACTCGCCACTGGGTCAACTCGCCACAAGTACTTTTTCCGGGTCAAGTCGCCACAGGTTAGTGGCGTCTTGACCAACTTTTTGTGGCGAGTTGACTCACATTTGATAAGTTTTTTCCAAGATCTTTCTCCTTATTTTTAACATTTAAAAAAAAAAAAAAATGTTATTGTACTTACTGTTCAATCCGTGACCGTCCGAGAATGATTTTCCCATGAAAGGGATGAAATGGTTTCGCGCGCCGAAGGTGCTCAAGGACGGTTTGGGGCAAGCCCCTTTCGACCCTCTTTAACAGTATGTGATTCGGTTTGTCTGGTCTGGCCGTGGTAAAGGAGGAAAGTGTTAAGATGTTTAGCGGCGTCTATGATTTCGTCTGCTTTTCTTAGGAGGAGGTGGCTGAGTTGGTGATACCCCCTTTGGTGGAGATGAAGAAGTGGTGGAGGGCTGACTCGGTTTGTAAGGTCTAGCCCTTGCAGCTGCCGGTGGTGAAGAGCTCTTTGGTGTTGTTCTCAGGTAGTGGTTGCTGAGACTCTCTAATCCTATTCTGAGCATGTTGCCTCTGCACCCGCGATCTTTCAAGGTCTTGATATGGGCTTGTAGATATAGAAGGTGGTCGTCGTCTCTGGCCTTTTCTCCTAGGATACTTTCCACGGACTCCGCGGTGTTTGCTTCCTGGATGGTGTCCCGGTCGGGAAAAGCAGGAAGAGCAAGAGTGGGTTTAGTGACATGTGCGATGTCAGCCTCAACTTCCGGCTCCACAAACAGACCGTCCTCCTCCATCTCCTCTTCGGGGGAAGAGTGTGATGGGCTGGAGGTTAGACTATTACCTGGCGATCCAGCGTCCTCCGGACCTTCCACCGGAGTGGAGGGTACCGAGCTGGACGTGGAACGGACAGGGGTAGCAGGCATTGAGCGTTCAGTGCCATGATTAGCCTCCCTCTCTTCCTTCTCCGTTCTTTTCTTTTCCATGAACACCGACAGTCGGTGGGCATCGCGTCGTCTGGCGGAAGGTCCCTTCTTTCTTTTCCTTTTCTTCTTCTGGCTGTCCTTTGTCTGTGTTCGGCGCTCGTCATCATCCTTTTGCAAGTCCGAGTCACTTGGAGGGTGACCAGTGTGGGGGAAAATCCCCTCACGAAAGGTACTACACCTCTCCAAGGACGTCGGTTCGGCTTCTCTATCAAAATCCACTGTCAGGTGAATTTTACCCTTGAGCACCTGGATACTCCAGGTGGTAGCAAGGGTAGCCTTCACTTTGACAAGTGTTTCCTGGATAACAAGTGGGAGCTCCATTGTTTAGAAGTTAGCACCTCGGAGTCCAAGATGCGAATGTAATGATGATGGATCAAAAACTCCTGTAATGATGATGGATCGAATGGAATGGTTTCACGCGCCGAAGGCGCGCAGGGACGGTATGGGGAACAAGCCCCATTCGACCCTCAGTGGCTGTAAATGATCAATTCTCACATGTCTAGGCGTGTTGAAGGAGGAACAGGTTCAGGTACTCGACAGGTGTCACAGGTTGCGGCGTGATGGTCTCTTTGACTGATGTCGGTTGAACCCTCGGGTGAGGACCAGTGTGAGAGGTTGGGTCCTCTCACAAAGGTACTACCTCTCCCCGAGGGTGCAGTCGATCTGGATTTTCAGGCAAGTATAGTCTGCCACTTCGGTGATGATATTGAGTGATGGCCATCACTGGCAAGTATAATCTTCCTCAGGCTGTCTCTGTTTGGTAGGATGTCTTTGAAGGAAACAACAACGACCCCTTTCGGGGACCACCAGAAAGTAGACCCGAACTTCCCTGGTTAGGGGGCAGGCCTGCATTTTGGTCCTATTGGGCTGGGACAAAAGATGCGTAATGCGCTTACAAAAAGGGCAGAGGCGGGACGCAGGACCAACGCTCGCCTCCCTTAAAGTGGTCGACCACTTTTTAGGGATGGAGTGGAGGATGTTCAGGAACCATGGGGGTTACCGTTTCCATAACGGTTAGACTGTCCATAGCGGTTATTGGGGTGCTGGTCAAAAAGCATCTTCTGTGTACCTGCTTAAAAGAAGAAGGCAGAATTAGTTTTCATTAGAATATGTAAAATGTAAAAAGATAAAAGTAGCACATTTTGTTTAATTTATGATTTAATCTTTAGCTGAGTCGGTGAAGGCAGCCCTTTCTGGTAGAAGGCCACAGTTAAGCTGCTAATCTGCCTATTAGCTCACCTTCTCGTTCCCTATTTGTCCTCAAGCATGTTTAGTTTTTAAACCTGATGTAATCTTAGTTGAGTCGGTGAAGACAGCTCTTTCTGGGAGGCCACAGTTAAGCTGTTAATCTGCCTGTTAGCTCACCTTCTCGTTCCCTAGTTTTACTCGAGCAGTTTTAGTTTTAAACAGTCTTGGAACGTGATCTAATTTTAGTTGAGTCGGTGAAGGCAGCCCTTTCTGGTAGAAGGCCACAGTTAAGCGGTTAATCTGCCTGTTAACTCACCTTCTCGTTCCCTATTTATTTATTAAGCGTGTTTTAGTTTTTTACAATATTTAATCGTGGTGTACTTTTAGTTGAGTCGGTGAAGGCAGCCCTTTGTGGTAGAATTAAGGCCACAGTTAAGCTGTTAATCTGCCTGTTAACTCACCTTCTCGTTCCTTATTTATTATTAAGCGTGTTTAGTTTTTTACAATATTTAATCGTGATGTAATTTTAGTTGAGTCTGTGAAGGCAGCCCTTTCTGGTAGAAGGCCACAATGATGGATCAAAAAATGAAAGTGATTAACAGAAGATACTTTTGGGTTTGTTTTGATTGCACAGATTGTTGAATCAGCTGTCGTTGAAAGGTGATGACGATGGCTCAGTGAAAAGCTTGCAATATTGTTCTAATGAAACCATAAAGCGAAACTGTTATCACACATGTATGAATGCAAGTTTAATCACATAATCCTTAATGTTCCAAATATTTGACTAGTCAGGGCTTAAAATTCGTCTGGTATCGCGAGAATCTAACTAGATTCTCGCGAAATATATTCGCGCGAATCCATATATGCCATAACATGAAATTCTGCAAACGTCAGCAGAATGATGCTGGGGAGATCACGAAATAAGTTAACATTTCCATCCATGGTTTACCACATGACCAAGTCATGGCTGCTAATAGCAGCCATGACTTGATTTGATTCCAAACTCAAGAAAATGTGAATAGTCAGTTTCTCATAATTATGTATCTTATGATACAAAACGATCAGAGCGTAGGCCCCTAATTATGAATCAAAGACATCTTGCATAACGTGAATCCAAGAGTAAATTGACGCAAATCCACTAATCCCCAAAAAACGTTTTCCAAGATTTCAATGTAACTGCCGATCTTTCTCCATTTATAAATAGAATATTTCACAATTATAAGATTATGTGCTAAACGTAAAAAAAAAATCGCCCAAATATGATATTTCCTAATGCATATAGTGTGTAATATATTGTGTTTCTTCGTCATCGCCATCCACCATACCAACCACCCCCTAAGAAGAAGAGCCGTAAGAAACCCAAGCGGGGATAAGCCTCCTCCCTCCTCCTTTTCCGCCTCTACCACGCCTTGAAATGATACAAAAACATACAGCTAACGAGGGTCGAAAGGGGCTTGTTTCCCACACCGTCCCTCCGCGCCTTCGGCGCGCGAAACCATTCATTCGGGGTTTCTTTGTTACGTTTTATCATATGAATGCTCAATGTTAATTGGATCATGAATAAAACTCAGTGTGTCAAACCTGTCTTATATTGATTTTTTTCGAATTGGCTATTTCACGGGCGCCCGTGAAATAGTCTACAGGCTATTTCACGGGCGCCCGCGGAATAGTCAATACATACTGGTTTGGCTATTTCACGGGCCCTGATAAATTAATATTTTTAATTGAATTCAATACAAAACAGACAGTGGCGGCGCTACGGGGGGGGGGGGATGCCCCCCCCCCCCCCCCCAACGAAGGCTTTGCCCCCCCGTTGCCCCCCCAAACCATCTCGCATGCATTTCCATCCACCCTCACACACAAACACATTCAGTCACTCTCTCTCACACACACCCCTCTCTTTTTTTATTCCCAATAATTTCCCATACACACTTGGCCCAAAGCCTCAGGCTAGCTGATGAACACATCCAGGCAGCAGAGATTTAAAGACTCGGATGCAGATACTTATAAGTTATAATTAAGTTATGAGCCAACAAAGGCATGTCTATCCATATCCCTTGTCTAAAAAAATTCATGGATTTCGCATTATGACAGACGGGCATTATGAGTCTCTCTCTCTCACGCACAGACCCACCAGACGCGGATCCAGGATTTCTTGAAAGGAGGACCGCTAATTACCATTACATTTAGTCGAAACTTGAACCCAAAGTCCGTAATATAATTTTTTGGTTTGGTACGTCCACAGGACGTACCAAACCAAAAAAGTATATTACGGACTTTGGGTCCAAGTTTCGACTACCTCATAACAAAGTAATGGTATGATCCTTTACGTATTTGCCCCCCTTCATGGGAGTCTGCCCCCCTAGTTGCCCCCCAACAAAAAAATTTCTGGCGCCGCCACTGAAAACAGACTGTCAGTCGCTCTCCTATAAACACACCCACATGTGCTGGCTGGACGAGAAGCTGTCAGATTATAATTATCAAGTGAATGTTTGGTCGTGTGATCACGGCGTTATTGAGTCAGTTGCAATTCCAGTGATTTCAATGTTTTGATTTGAATAATTACAGTTACTATTCTTTTCTCACAGTAAATAGATTTGTAATAAAGAAAAATTATGCATCAGTTAGTTGATGTTATTTTAACCACTCATGTTCCAGCATTATCGTCAAACATCTGACTGTTTGATTGAAATATCATCACGTTGTTTTGACGAAACGTTAATTAAAGAATGGTGACTATTCCTGTGCTGGGTTAAAAACAGAACCCAAGGTAAAATACTGGTATTGTAAAAAATGTAAGTGAGATTTTATATCTAGTGTTGTAATTCAAGCCATGTCCCGTGTAGGGTAAAAATACATTTCTACTCCGGACTTCAAGAATTGAATTAGGGGGGAAATTTCCACATTATGCTCGAAAGACTGCAAAGAAATAAAAATTGTCCAAGAAAGCGGCCCGACAAGCCTAAGTCATGTCCCGTACATGGGTTAAATACATTTCTACCCTCATTCTATACATTTACAATAGATGTTCTCGACTTCAAGAATTGAATTCGTTAAATTATCGAAGTCGGAAACAGGTATTGTAAATGTATAAAATTAGGGGGAAAATTTCCACATTATGCCCGAAAGACTGCACAGAAATAAAAATTGTCCAGGAAAGTGGCCTGACAGCCCTAAGTCATGTCCCGTGCATGGGTTAAATACATTTCTAACCTAATTCTATATACATTTACAATAGATGTTCCCGACTTCAAGAACTGAATTCGTTCAATTCTCGAAGACGGAAACAGGTATTGTAAATGTATAAAATTAGGGGGGAAATTTCCACATTATGCCCGAAAGACTGCAAAGAAATAAAAATTGTCCAAGAAAGCGACCCGACAGGCCTAAGTCATGTCCCGTACAAGGATTAAATCACAGGCGCCTGGAAACTCATTATAGGCTATATAGCCAAATGCTTCAAAATAGCCCTCATATATGCCACCCCCCCCCCCCCCCCCCCCTAATATATATAATAACAATAGAAAGGCTGGAAACTTCAAACGCTCAAAATATCATACCACGAAATTAAGTTACTCTCGTATCAAAGTTTTGAATCGAAAGCGGAGACACATACGTGTGTCTTCTGATGCTGAAATGACTATTCTTTCAAAATCCGGTGCCCTTTGTAAAATTAATTTGCGTTAATAGCTTTTTCTAAGACGTTTTATTTGGATTTTCATGCTAAAATCTGTTTACAGCCACGCCATTGTTGGGAGTTCTCGGCAGTGAATATCAGTCAGGGATATCGACTGTTTGACTTGCACTCTTTCTCTGGCGTCAGGTTTTTAGTCTTTGTGAAAAAAATAAACGATCGTATATTTTTTCAAAAGACTGTGTTTAATATTAATATAATATTTTTTTTACATTAATGATGCAATTGAGAATTTTAGAGAGACGTTGCTAATATTCAATATCCCTGACTGATATTCACTGCCGAGAACTCCCAACAATGGCGTGGCTGTAAACAGATTTTAGCATGAAAATCCAAATAAAACGTCTAAGAAAAAGCTATTAATGCAAATTAATTTTACAAAGGGCACCAGATTCTGAAAGAATAGTCATTTCAGCATCAGAAGACACACGAATGTGTCCCCGCTTTCGATTCAAAACTTTGATACGAGAGTAACTTAATTTCGTGGTATGAAATCTTGAGCGTTTGAAGTTTCCAGCCTTTCTATTGTTATTATATATATTAGGGGGTGGCATATATGGGGGCTATTTTGAAGCATTTGACTATACATAATGAGTTTCCAGGCGCCTGTGATTAAATACATTTCTAGCCTCATTCTACTTATTTACAATGCCGTTCTGTTTCCGTTATTTATTGTCGTGTATTTTGCTTACTGTAGTCCTAAATATCGGATGTAAATTTTATTTCATATTTCATATTTTTAATAATAAAATCATTAAATTATTAGAGGAGTTTTTTTATTCAAATAATACCAGTCACAATATATCCATAATCCAAGAGAGAGAGCCCGTGAAATAGCCAAAACAGTATACATTGACTATTTCACGGGCGCCCGTGAAATAGCCTGTTGACTATTTCACGGGCGCCCGTGAAATAGTCAATATATACTGCTTTGGCTATTTCACGGGCGCCCGTGAAATAGCCACTGCCATTTTTTTTTGGGGTGGCGAGTTGACCCGTGGCGACTTGACCCGGTGGCGACTTGACCCGGTGGCGAGTTGACCCAGTGGCGAGTTGACCCGTTCCCGGTGTAATCTGGCCCCGCTCACCGCAAAAGATACATATTTCGTTAAAATACTATTTTGTTAAATCGAAATAATTATTTCGTTAAAACAAAATATTATTTCGTCATTTCGAAATAATATTTCGTTAAAACGAAATAATTATTTCGTTAAAACGAAATAAAATAAGTGAAACCTGTCACCCCCGGGCTCCAAAGATATTCGTCTGCATGAACCTTTTTTTTAATCACAGCTTTCAGTAATTTCTTGGTAGCTTCGTCCTGTGATCTGCTCACGAAATGTCCCATTTGATGTACACCAAACGTATGTGTTCGGAACGCCACTCAGAATCCGTATTGTTGCATCTGCGTTCGTTGCTGGATACCCCCTCCTATTTCTCAATCCCCCAAATAGGTCTATCCAGATATTATAGCCTGCGGCTCTGTGTATCTTGACATTTTACAGTCCGCCGTCGATGCCGAATGAAAGAAAGAAATACGGCCGAGGTTTTTTGTTGCTAGCGACCGTACCAACCCGATTTATTAAACATGCGGCATGGATGGTGGACAAACAGGCACTGATTTCGCATGTAAACTGTGTGGCAAACAGCTTGACTTGATGAAAAGGTGTTCCAGATGTAAAGAGGCATTCTATTGGTAATGCCTGCAGAATGTAGAACTCAGGACTGAAAAAAGAATTTTTTTTATTGACACGGAGTTTGTTGTGTCCCAAGTTCGCGTGGTTACTTTATTATTATATAATTTATTGTCTATAAAGACTATATAATATATACCGAAAGGTTCCGGGTCGTTTAGCCCCAATCCCCGTTTGCCCCTGGATCGTTTCGCTCCAGTCCCCGATCGCCCTGTGTCATTTCGCCCCGGGTCGTTTCGCCCCCACAGACCGAGGTGGGTCGTTTCGCCCCCACATCAGACAAATAGTGAGGGGTTTGGTGGTATGTTGTTGACTGAAGTCGGAAAAAAACTAAATATGCCATTACACTTACAATTTCTACACTTAGAAGTTAGAATCTGACGATACAGCGTTCTGACATCGTATCTGTTAAGGGCCTATATAAGTAACAGAATTTTGTTTATTTTGAAATTCTCACCTCTCATATTCCTTAAATTCAGAGTAAATATACACAAATTATACATCAAAATGAAGGTTGGGATGTATAGAACACGAAACGCATATGTAATCAACTCATAATAGAGTCGAATGTAGGCACCACTGATTCCTGGAAGTCTGCTACCGTATTCGCACCAGAACTGATGATAAAATAATATTTCATCAGAACAACTTGTGGCCAAATGTGCTTCATATATCCAAGAACAAAGCTAGGCATTCAAAACACTTTCGAATACAGCGATAGGTCTGCATTTTGGAAAAGGACAACACTGTCGGCATTTTTTATTGAAGATGGTTTCCATGCTCGACAGACATGCGCAAATCACTCGTTACCATGAATTTTCATCAAAAAACAAAATCGTAATTCTAAGAAATTTCAACAGGTATCATGATACCTTGCATTGAATATGACAACTGTGCAATCTCTATCTAATAACAGTATACTGTATGAAGGCGATCTTTTTCATTATTTGATTTTAGACGGCGTTGTTTTTACATGCTTTTTCTGTCCGATGACGTCGACCGGAAATCGAAAGTATACTCATACGTAAACAAAAGCAAAGGCTTTGGAATTTTCCACAATGCAGCTCTGTCGCAGTGTTTTGAAAATTTTTTATCCTCTAGCTTTGTTCTTGGATATGTAAAGCACATTTGGCCACAAGTTGTTTTCGTGAAATATTATTAAATTATCAGTTCTGGTGCGAATACGGTAGCAGACTTCCAGGAACCAGTGGTGCCTACAGTCGACTCAATGAGTTGACTACACATGTGTTTCGTGTTCTATACATCCCAACCTTCATTTTGATGTACATTTTGTGTATATTTAATTTGAACTGAAGGAATGTCAGAGGTGAGAATTTTCAAAATAAACAAAATTTCATTACTTATATAGGCCCTTAATCCCTTCATAAATGACATGAGGTTTTACGTGATAATACTGATATTTAGGCCTCACTTCAAGGCTATAAAAACCCCTTAAGGGGACGTCCAACCTAACTTTGGTCGATCGAATTTCATGTAATTTTCTTTCAAGTCTAAAAAAGGCTCAAAATGAATAACCCCTAATAAATTATATACAGTCATTTTACCGATATTGAATCTTTACCAAATGCGGGTCACTTCAACTTTAATCACATCGCAAAAATCGAAAGGTAACACAAAGTAACAAAACTTTGAATCAAAAGTTTCATGAATATTTTACTCTTTAAATGATAAAGTTATAGTGTTATCTGGCATCTGCATATTATGTTATTTAGTTGGAAATCATTAGCACTCTGTCTAGCTTCCAAATTTTGTGTATGGGAATTCCCCATTCTATTTTTTTCACTCTTCGACAACAGGGTCATTCCATCGGACCAAGACTTACTTTTCGGCTGAAAGCATCGCCATTTCATTCACCTTTTAGCAGGAGGAAAAGTACATATTTATCTGCATTCTATTTTTCACGATGAATTTAGTTTTGCTTGTGTGTATTTTTACCTATTTCGAATCGGCAAAATCCACACTTGATCAATAAGAAATAACTCGAGATTGATTGTTTTTTCCGAACTTTTCTCGGTCAACTAGAAGAACTACGTAAATCAAAGAGACGTGAACTGTATCTGGTTGACTGTGGAGTATGTTGTGTCAGTGTTTGCAACAGCTCTGTCAAACTGGGGTGGGGTGGAGGTTGGTTGTAATGGCAGAATTCCATAAGGTGAAGAATAATTGTGTAAAGGTGGAGTGGGAGGATAGGGTGGGGATTTGAGTGATTCCCTGGCTGCACAACCCCATACTTTTTTGAATGTGATCAAGTTACCCTGCTATTACCTGTGCCACCACCTCTCCACTTGTGATCAAGGGAAGAGTTGGGGGGTCATAGGCAAAACGCCAGTTATCTTGGTCAGTATTATATGGTCACATTTAAAATTAGTGGTAGAGTGACCTGGGCATCACACACACTCACACACACACGCCAGACTGGGATGCACTTAAGTCATCCAGATCACTGCCATCAGGGTGGAGTAAGCAGTTTGTGGGGACTTTTTATCATTTTTAGCTCAACGTTGGCGAAGCCAAATTTGAGCTTATGCCATGGCCCGTCTGTCCGTCAACAATTGGATACGGCTCGGGCTAGAGGCCATATTTATGAACCGATCTTTACAAAACTTCTTGGGTATCTTTGTTATGACCATGGAACGAGAACGAGTGTTTTTGGGTGCAGTCCGAAATTCAAGATGGCTGCCAGTCACCATTTTGTACCGACGATGCAGAAATCTGTTTTTTGTACAGAACTTCCATATGAAAGCTCTGATTTGAATAATTTTTTGTATGAATGTTTAGTACCATGGGATACATCACATATGATACGTTTTTTTTTCTCGTGCGTAAATTATGCAAATTAGACTAACTTTGATGTTTTTTGGTGTTACCTTCAGCACTGTAAGTGCAAATGCCAATACGGCTCGGGCTAGAGGCCGTATTTATGAACCGATCTTTACGAAACTCCTTGGGTACCTTTGTTATCACTGTGGGACGAGAACGAGTGTTTTGGGGTCCGGTCCGAAATTCAAGATGGCAGATGACAGCCATTTTGTACAAAATTTGGTGCAATCAGATTTTTGCACAGAACTTCCATATGAAAGTGCTGATTTGAATAATTTGTTGTGTGAATGTTTAGTATCATGGGATACATCACATATAAAACAGGTTTTTTTTCTCATGCAGAAATTATGCAAATTAGATGAACTTTGATTTTTTTCAGCGCTACTTACACACAGTAAGTACACATGTCAATACGGCTCGGGCTAGAGTCTGTATTTATGAACCGATCTTCACGAAACGTTTTGGGTACCTTTGTTATCACCTTGGGACGAGAACGAGTGTTTCTGGGTGCGGTCCAAAATTCAAGATGGCTGCCAGTGGCCATTTTGTACCGAAATTAGGTCTAATCAGTTTTTTGTACAGAACTTCTATACGGCTCAGGCTAGAGGCCGTATTTATGAACCAATCTTTACGAAACTTCTTGGGTACCTTTGTTATCACCGTGGGATGAGAACGAGTGTTTTTGGGTGTGGTCCAAAATTCAAGATGGCCACCAGCAGCCATTTTGTACCAAAATTAGTGCAATCAGTCTTTTGTACAGAACTTCTGTATGAAAGTTCTGATTTGAATAAAGTTTTGTATGAATGTTCAGTAACATGGAATACATCACATATAGTACGAGTTTTTTTCTCGTGAAGAAATTATGCAAATTAGATGAACTTTGATTTATTTAGTGCTACTTATACACTGTAAGTGCACATGTCAATACGGCTAGGGCTAGAGGCTGTATTTATGAACCGATCTTCACAAAACTTCCTGGGTACCTTTGTTATCACCTTCGGACGAGAACGAGTGTTTCTGAGTGCGGTCCAAAATTCAAGATGGCTGCCAGTGGCCATTTTGTACTGAAATTAGGTCCAATCAGTTTTTTGTCACAACTTCTACACAGCTCATATTTGTGAACTGATCTTCACGAAACTTCTTCAATCTTGGGTACCTTTGTTTTCACCTTGGGACAGGAATGAGTGTGTTTTGGGGTGCCTTTGTTATCACTCTGCTATGAGAACAAATATTTTACGGTTCAGTCAGACCCACTCTGGGACTCAAAGATTTTTTTCTAGTTTAGCATCTGACTGTCACCCACCTTTACAATACTTTACCTATACATTTGTTACAGGCAACGGCCAGTATTTATGTACAGACCGTTACAATACTTTATATGTACCTTTGTTATCAGGTCATTACCTAGATGTTTGTAATTGCTGTGTCACATACTATACATGTACATGTCTTTGTCTTGACAAGTTGAGCTGCAGTGTCATTGACACTTTCATTTTCTTTTTTGGTGGTGTCTGGAGGAATAACATTGTTTCCTGTAATTCCCCCCCTCCCCCCAGAGGGAGAGAGGGAGTTATGGGAGACCGGCCATGGTACAAAAATTAAATTACATGTCTTCTGACCCAGGGATTCCATCAGCGGGGCAGGGGGGCCCTTTATGGCATCTTTCCCCTAAATTCAATTTACTGCATCATTTTATTTGTTCACACTGCTGTAGATGAGTTGGCAATGGTTCTACATCTTTGCTGCCTGCCTGTTCAGGCAGCCAGCAATGATGTAGAACCATTGCCAACTCATCTACAGCAATATAGCTCCCCCCCCCTCCCCCCCCTTGCCTTAGCTGAGGCTCCAAGGAGTTAAGCGAGGCATCAAGGAGACATAATTACATTCAGATGTTTCACCCACTGCACTCTGATGTCGATAATTCTCACTTTTTATGCAGGATCACCTCCCCTGTGTTGGGAAAAAATCATCAATTTATATTTTGTTAGACACAGCTCCAGTGGAGCTCTTTCAAAGAAAATATGAATTGCTGAATTTTTGCCAACATAATTGGGGTAAACCTACATAAAAAGTTAAATTTTTTACATCATTGGAATTTTGACATCAGAGTGCAGGGGGTTAAACAAAGGTTTATTTCTTATACAGCTTAAAGAAATGCCAAAGGCCAAGAAAAAGAGTGCAGAAAGTCCTGTTGTTAAGCTTTCCTCAACATATGGGTGGCTCGTTGATACCACCATCCTGTGTATACAGGTGTTCAGAGATAGAAGGCATCAGGGGCTAGGAACCAGGGGAGGGAGGTGGGGGGGGGGGGGGGCACATGCCCCTCCAACTTTCCTCCATGGGTATATGTATGGGTAATATGAATAAATATGTACTAATAATAGATTTTATGCAAAATATTTTGTTCATAAAAGATTATTATTGTAATTTCCTGGAGAATGCCTCAAGGCATTCTCCAGGAAATTGTAATAATATAATATTTATGAACAAAGTTGTGGGTTTTAACCACGTATAACACATGTAGTATTGGAGGGAAAGCCACTATTGTGGTGAATTCCAGCTGTATTGGTATGTGCTGATGCCCGCCCAAGTCCAATATGCTTCCTACGCCCCTGGAAGGCATGTCAAGTGATCAGAGGCCCAAATTCTCTTTTACACACACCATGTCTATGCATGGGTAAACCATATTCATCCTTCCTAGCACAGCCCATGCAAATGTTCCCATTGCCAAGTTGGACCAGCAGGTCGTAGAAGCCTATTCGACTTGGAAGAGCCTTTTATTGATTAACAGTATGCCTATATTGGTCCAAATTCCTGCAGAATGCCTTGTGGCATTCTCCAGGAATTTGTAGCAATATTAGCAATGTTAGATATATTTTTTCATAGCTAAAGTGTGAACGGTATTTGTAAATGTTTATTTACTTGTTACTTATTATTTCAACTAGATAATCATGGATGAAAGTTGAAGATGCACCTGCCCCCCCCCCCCCCTCCCCCCCCCCCCCCCCCCCCTCCGGGTCACCAGGGCTCATCGACACAAAATATTCAGAATAAGCAAGCCGATGGTTCTCCTGTTGCACCAGAAATGAAATATTTAATGTGCTAATCCGTTCCCAGTGGTTAGTACTGGTTACACGAATATTTAGTTCTTGGAATGTCAGTAACGCTCATTGTTGTCGCCTAATTTCGTTTTAAAACACCCCCAAGTTGAAATCCATGTTATCCAACGCACAGAAGAGAAAACTGGCCAACGATTTCACTCAGTATGTGAAAGAACATAACCGTGTTTCAAACTATGGCATTTAAAACAAAAAATTGCAGCAGTTAAGTTCAATTTACGAAAAGATTTGTGGTGATTCGATTATCATAAATTGGTTCGAAAATGGTAAAATGGGTAGGTCCAATGATTTCCTTATCCATAAAATATAACATTCAGAATAATTTCCATTTTTTATCACATGATTTGGGATACTTTTCTGAATTGAAACAGCATAGAAAAGTTATTCGTGGAGAACATTTTCAAAACGAAATCGGATATGGTCTGAAAGTGGTTTAATATCGGTAAAATGACTGTACCAGAATGCGAAACATAGAACATGTGGAAACTGAAATTTGCCATGGAACTGCTACCGTGTGTAAATAGCACCACCTGAAAGTCTGCTATGGCATAAGTAAGAGAACAAAATTTTTACAATAAAATACCTCAAAATAAAATAACAGCTATATTCTAGAAACATTGAAGTACATACTCAAAGAAATCTTTTCCTAATTCATGAAAGTAATAAAGATTGAGACCAAATGTTATAAGTGGAGTGCTCACTGACTGAAGGCAGACATTTTTTTTTGTTTATGTTTTGATTTGGGGAGTTCAACAAAGGTCAACTTGAAGGAGTCCAGCAGAAGAAGTATGGAAGGACAAAAGAGTGTCTCCCAATATAAAGATGTATGTGTTACTGTGGTGGTTTGGAAAGAAACTATGATATTCTCCTATGTAGAATGCACTGCAAAGTCATACATTGTAGTTGAATAAATATATTTACAAACCCCTTGCACTGTAATGTAACCCCCTTTATCCCATGCATCAATTTGATAGTGATTAAATTGTTAAATTTGTCTGGTTTATCAATAAGTATAATAGCTTTGTTTACTCTTGGGCACCAATACACTCATGATATCTGTTGGAGAAGAAATAAGGGTAACTGTAACCTGTCACTGCAATAAACCATCTAATGTACTTAAAAGTACATTGTTATTCAAAACACATCAAATCAACCTTCCATCACCATTATTGCATGTACTTTCCCCAAGGAGGCTTATTGGCATATTGAGATCAGAAGGGCACATCCAGAGGGTCTCACATATTTTTTTAAAAGAACGCAGTACACAAAGCAATCCCCAAAAGGTGACAAGCGAGCTCCATTTGACACAAAAAATTTCGGGGGTGGGGTGGGGGGGGGGTGGGGTGGGGGGATGGGGGCTCTCTTCCTTGTATGACTCGACCTCCGTCACTCAAGGCATATGCCTTTTATCTCTAAGTTTAACTCTTTTTTCTTTTTGAAGATCCTGGCCACACATGTTCAAAACACTATCAGACAGGTAATCCTCCAAATAAGTGTATCTACAAAAATCATGTTACATTGCAAAACATTCTTTTTAGACTTTTAGTTCTGGACCTTTCATGCTTCTTACTTCCAACTATAACACTTAATTTATCGATTAATGGGTGAATAGAAAAGTCCTGCCATAATCAACATTTTGAGTTCCATAAGCCTTCATAACAGCTCCGATAAAAGTGTCAAACATCAGATTGGTGGCATTATACAGAATATTCATTAGGTTGCTTGTTAAGTAATAGGAACAAAATCTTCACCAGAAATATTTTGTAGCAATACATTTGAGGGTATCAGCAGGCACTTTCCAAGAAATTGTAACAAATCAACTAGTTATAAACAAAATTTTCTAACTCAAAAGAGTGAAAAAGTACCACAACTCTGAAAAAATGTGGGAAGAAACACATGCTACAGCAGCTACACAGTCATCGTCTCCCCATGATGCTCGATCACAACACCAAATATCCTTTAAATTGGAGTAGCGGTGGTTGAGATACAAGGGAGAATGTTGGTAATGATGTGTGGGTAAGAGGACAGATGTCACCACTGCACGGCCCTAGATGCACCTTTGATTTTACAACTTCCAGGTCTGGGGCATAATAATCACAATACACCCACCTTATCAATTCATAATTTCAGTAAAATAAAAGGAATTATCAATTTTAATTAATTTACAGATGATGGGAAATATTTGGCTTTTTTCGCCTTCTCGTACTATTAATTACCACAAACAATATCAGTTTGATGCCGACAAACGACACTGAACACATGTGGTCTGGTTAAAAAGTAACTCGGCATGGATAATGAAGAAATTGCGAATATTTCGTGTATTTCATTTGTTTAAAAGCCAATTGCAGCAAATTTTGACCGTGGATTCGATAATTCGTTTCGGTTTTGACCACACAGTCACGCTGACAGCGGTTATGTTTATTGTGATATGCAGATTGGGATATAGTTTCCAGTGAAGGAGATTTGTCACATTTGTCAGTGTAAAACGATGACAAAAGACACTGATCGACGCTTGTGTTAGTTTGTTTGGTTGCAAGAGAAAACTAAATTCTCAGCATCGTCCAAACGCACCTTATTTAAAAGCGCGAATGCATCATTTTCAACCCATCTTGAATCGGTCCTTTGCCGACATCAACACAGTCCATGGCTAAGATCCATGGTAACTGTGAAGTAAATAACTTCACAACGTCGGGGGAAATCAACATGCTCAATATAGTTCCAGGTCACTCGGAATATACTTTGTGAAAAAGTGATTTCTGAAGCATTCTGCTTACTTTGTTATGAATGTTGCCTTATTTTATGTGTATCGTCCCGATTTTATACACTCGGTTATTTTTTTACAAGTGGTTCATGTTGTCTTTCTAGTGCGCAATAATTCAGATTTTTTGTCAACAAAAAAGTTCAGACGGCCTGTTAACATGAGAGGGAATTTCAAACCATATTTTGCAGTTATGGCATTAACAACTCAAGTATTTGCTGTCACCTGTTTGCAAATATGCTCATACATTGTCTCGTACAAATAAAGGGCGTGATCATGTCCTTGCATTCTTACGATTGCCCAAATTGATTGAGTATTTCTGCAAGAACCACATCGTAATCACATGACCGGAATAAACATCATTGAAACATGGCCACATCCGGAACATCCAAAATTTGTGTTGGTGTTATTACATTCAAACATCAAAACCAACCAGAGTGTGTGTCAAAAAAATGCTTTCTCCGAGTCTGTAGTATGTTATCATTATATTGAGGACAAGGCTTTTGAATTACCGATTATTTTGTGGTTTTACCGGTTCGTTACTTATGCCATTGGCAAATTAATCTTCTTCACAATCATCAAATTCACTTTTGTTCCTGAAAAAAATTATATGTACCTTTTCTATGCACTTTACTCATTATTTTGATATATAATTTCCCTTTCCTTACTTCTCTTTTATCTGTTTCTGTGGCATTGGGAAAAATGTCAACAAATTGACCAAAGTTAGCTTGGATGACCCCTTACACACAAGTAATGGAATTTTGTTTATTTTTAAATTCTCACCTCTGATATTCCTTAAATTCAGATTAAATATACACAAATTATACATCAAAATGAAGGTTGGGATGTGTAGAACATGAAACACATATGTAATCAACTCAAAGAGTTGACAGCAGGCACCACTGGTTCCTGGAAGTCTGCTGTTGTGTTCGTACCAGAACTGCATAAAATAATATTTAGCAAGAACAACTTGTGGCCGAATGTGCTTCAGATATTCAATAACAAAGCTAGGCATTTTAAACACATTCGAGTGCAGCGATAGGACTGCATTTTGGAAAATGACAACACTGTCTGCATTTTTTATTGAAGATAGTTTCCATGCTCGACAGACATGCGCGAATCACTTGATACCACAAATTTCCATTGAAAAACAATATCGTTATTCTAAGAAATTTCAACAGATATCATGATACCTTGCATTGAATATGGCAACTGCGCAGTCTCTAGCTAATAACAGTATACTGTATTAAGGCGATCTTTCTCATTATTTGATTTTAGACGGAGTTGTATATAAATGCTTTTTCCGTTGATGACGTTGACCGGAAATCGAAAGTAAATTCATTTGTAAACAAAAGCAAAGGTTTTGGAATTTACCTCCATGCAACTCTGCCACTGTGTTTTGAAGAATTTTGATACCCTAGCTTTGTTCTTGGATATGTAAAGCACATTTGGCCACGAGTTGTTCTCATGAAATATTATTAAATTATCAGTTCTAGTACGAATACGGTAGCAGACTTCCAGGAACCAGTGGTGCCTACGGCCAATTCTATGAGTTGATTACACATATGTGTTTCGTGTTTTATACATCTCAGTCTTCATATTGATGTACATTTTGTGTATATTTAATTTGTATTGAAGGAATATCAGAGGTGAGAATTTTCAAAATAAACAAAATTCCATTACTTATATAGCCCCTTAATATGCAAAATATTGAAAGAACCTTGATACCTTTTTAATCGTCGTGCATTAATCTATGCATGTGCATTGAATATTCTACCAGTCATCGCATATTTTTTTGGAAAAAGAATGAAATTGAGAGCCTTTAAATCCACATTTTTTGTTTACGTTTTGCATGTCAACATTTAAATAATCGATGTGCATGCAGACGTATCTTAAAACGGTGCACCAATCCCAAAGCCCCGATAATCTTTGAATTGGTACACCGTTTCAAGATACGTCTTAGTTGAGGCATCTATCACCGGAAAGTTCAGAATGGTATTTGTGTAGTTCAAAACAGAATTTTGAATTACTGATGATGAGGACAAATCTTGATCCCCAATGGCCGAAACGTTCCCTCTCAGAAATCGGTGCATATAAAGAAACACCACAAACAACACTAAATAAGGGGAAGTTGGATTAAATTGTGTGCGTCATGAAAAATGGAATTACTCTTCATTGCCCATTCCAGAAGGGAATTATATTGCTGTGCACTTTGGCCAAATTGTGACCACAGGTGGTGGTGGTGGTGGTGTGGGGAGGGGGGGGGGAGGGTGAAGGAGTGGTAAAAAAAAGGAGAGAGATGAACTATTTGAACCAATGATTTTTAGCTCAACTTGACAAAGTCAAGATGGGCTATTGCCATCACTTCTCATCCATCGGCGTACATACGTATGTCCGGGTGTACGTTCGTTTGTACGTACATCCACAATTTCCTTTGGCACATCTCACAGGTTGCATTTATGATGGGATCGCTTTGAAACCTGGTATGCTTATTTGGGGTGACCTCTAGATGGGAGCTATCGATTTTCTTCCATTTCCATCAAAAATTATTGCCGCTGGCAACAACCTTTAAACTTATTTAAGTTTATTCAGGCATCAATATATTCCTTTGGCATGCCCTACAGGGCACATTTATAATCAGATCGGTTTGTAACTTTGTATATCGATTTTCTTCGATATCTGCCAATAATTGTTGCCGCTGGCATCGACCTTTGATGAATTTAGTGCAGTTATGCATCAAAATTTTCCCTTGGCACACCCTGCAGAGCACATTTATTATTGGATCACCTTAAAACTTGGTATGCTTGTTTAGGGTGACCTCTAGATGGGAGCTATCAATTTTCTTCCATTTTCATCAAAAAATGTTGCCGTTGGCAACGACCTTTAAACTTAGTTTAGTCAGGTATCAATATGTTCCTTTGGCATGCTCTACAGGGCACATTTATAATCAGATCGGTTTGAAACTTTGTATGCCTGTTTGGGGTTACCTCTTGATGGGAGCTATCGATTTTCTGCGATTTCCGTCAAAAAATGTTGCCGCTGGCAATGACCTTCGATGAACTTTGTGTGCAGTTATGCATTAATATTTCCCTTTTGGCACACCCTGCAGTGCACAGTTTTGACCAGATCACTTTGAAACCTGGTATGCTTGTTTGGGGTGAGGTCTAGATGGGAGCTATCGATTTTCTTCCATTTCCGTCAAAAAATGTTGTCGCTGGCAATGTTCTTAGAACTTAGTTTAGTCAGGGGTCAACATATTCCTTTCCCCTACAGGGCACATTTATGATCAGGATGGTTTGAAACTTAGTATGTTTGTTTGGGGTTACCTCTAGGTGGGAGTTATCGATTTTCTTCCATTTCCGTCAAAAATAGTTGCCACTGGCAATGACCTTCGATGAACTTAGTAAAAACTTAGTGCAGTTAAGCATCAATATTTCCCTTTGACACACCATGCAGGGCACATTTATGATTGGCTCGCTTGCAGGCTTGGTGTGCTTGTGTGGGGTAACATCTATATGGGAGCTGTCGATGTTCTTCCATTTCTGTCCAAAAATGTGGCCACTGGCCTTTGAACATAGTTTAGTCAGACCTCAATATTTCCCTTTAACACACCCTTCAGGGCATATTTATGATCGGATCACTTTGAAACTTGATATGTGTGTTTGGGTTGACCTCTAGATGTGAGCTATTGCATTTTTTCAATTCCATAAAAAATTATTGTTGTTATCACCAACCTTTGAACTTACTGCATTTGTGCATCAACTTATCCCTTTTGCACTCTCTGCAGGGTATGTGTGAATTTCCATACCCCCCACCCCCCCCCCCACCCCCCCTACCCCCCCAAAAAAAAGCATTGCCACAAACAATGACCTTCAAACTTAGTGCATTTGTGCATTAACATCTTCCTTTGGCATTGGCATCCCTCAGAGGGCACATTCATTATCAGGTTGTTTTGAAACTTTGTATGCTTATGCAGGGTGACAAAGGTAGGAGCTATTGATTTTCTTTTCATTTCCATCAAAAACTGTTGCTGTTAGCAACAATCTTTGAATTTATTGCATTTGTGCATCAACATTCTTCTTTGACATGGCCTACAGGCCACATTTATCATAGGATTGTTTTTGAACTTGGTACGCTCATTAGGCAAGACCTCTAGATAAGAGCTATTGATTAGCATTCATTTCTGTGAAAAAGTTGCCATTTACAATAACCTCTGAACATACTGCATTTGTGTATCAACATTCTTCCTTTAGCCAGTCTTACAGTTTACATTTAAAAATGCATGGATTACTCTGACGTTGTGCACACACAATGCTGTTATGTTGAAATTTCACCAAATAACATTGGTACCAATAATCTTCAATTTTGCCATTTCATTTATAACTTACCAAGTTCAAGTTTGTCAAGTTCAGCTACAGTGTCAAAGACACTTTCATTTAACATGGCATTATGAGCATCAGCAAATTTTTAGCCTACAAACTACTGGGAACAACCAGGTGTCGGTGGTCCAAGAGATGAAGTTTTTTTGTTGCTCTTATGTATATTGTTCGTGCTCGTATGTTTCCCTGAAATACATCCAATTTCCCTGAAAATCACCTTCAAGTTCCCTGAAAAAAATACATGTCTGTAATCATGACAAATTTATGTAAGTTTGAGTCATTCATGTCATGTCAATACTAGCAATAAAAAATTTTTTTTTGCACTTTTGTGTTAATAATAATACATTCATCCAATGAAACAGGTGGTGGATTCTAATTTGTTAAATTGTTTTCAAGTTGGTAAGTGTGTTTTGTCCATATTAGTTTTTAATGTTAATTGATGGTGACAAGTACTTTAAAACCATTAAAAAATTAAATAAACTCATCGTCGTTTCACCCCTCAAACCCGGGTCATGTCGGCCAGTATAGGGTGCGAAACATCGCAGGGTGAAATGACCTGGGGTGAATGGGAATTGGGGCGAAACGACCGGACACCTACTGAAATGCTGGAAATAACGGTATCAGGCTAATTTGGACCCTGGATGAGTCGGGCCCAGGCTGCTTCATCCCCAGACCGATTCAGCCCCCCCCCCCACAATGTTTAGGCTGATTCGGACCTTCACTCTGGCTGATTCGTACCCTGAATCAGTCAAAATTAGGCGTCCCATTCTGATTGATTCATTCTGGTCGATTGTTTCGAACTCGTTCTGGTGGATTTGTATCTCACAGTACGTCTACTAAGGCCACTTTCCACAGAGAGGGACAGTATTTCCACGGAGGCAATATATTTATTTATTTTTTTAAGTTAACCCTTTACCCAACGCCGACGATTTCAAAATTTATTATTTTAAATATCAATTTTAAAATTTTTTCAAAAAGTTTCAACAAAACCATATCATGTGAGCACTCTTTGGAACGAGCTTGACGAGCTTGTTCCAAAGAGGGGTCACATGATATGGTTTTGTTGAAATTTTTCGAAAAATAATATTTTTTCAGCTGCTGAATTTGCATATTACGTGGGCGGATGTGGGCGATTCATTGGGTAAAGGGTTAAACAACTCTTTCAACAGCCAGGGTCACCTCTTGTCGGACAGTTTTGAGGAAGCTGGAGTACCTAGAAGGAACCACCAGGCAATGGTGAGCAACTGTCAGGCTCCCCATTGTACTAACTCCCCACAAGCGGGTAAGCATTGATATGCCTTAGTACACAATGCCACCGTGCCCGGCAGGCAATCTGGATTAGGTGCCTTGTCCACGGGCACAACACAGCTATGGTACCCCTGACAGGGATCAAACCATGGACCTCTCACCCCACAGAGACAATAATAGATTCTCAACACTAATTATAAGAATAATCATCAAAAATGTAATTAGTGAAGCACCGTTGGGTACACAGCCTGGTGCTTCATTAATTTAAATTTTGCTGATGATGATTTTTATTACCTGGTAAATGCATGCGTGGACATCACTGAGTCTGCCCATAGGTGGATTTCAACCAGGGCATGGCAGCTGTACTGTTGGCATGTTTTCATGGACTCTGACAGATGATGCAGAATTTTTTAAAAACTTATTATTATCAATTCTTGGGGTGTTAGTAGCACATAAACGTGAAATTATGCGGACGATAACGTTGATAAGGAACCATACCTGTAGTTCCACTACTTAACCCTTAGCACACTAGTAGTGTAACAGAAATTTCCCCAATTACTTTGTTTTTCTCTTGTTTAACTATGAATTTAACCAATTATATCTTGTTTGACAGAGCTCACTGACCTCTGTCAGACAAGGTATATTTGGTTAATTATCAAACTGCATTATGGAAAATGTTTACTGTTGAAAACATTGCCATTTTGACATCAGAGTGAAGAGGGTTAAACAGTCACTGGAATTTCCCACCCAGTTCTAATGGCTAAAAATAGCCATTAGCGCCCTTGGCCCGCACTCACAGTGACGATGACATCAAGTTGTCAACTTCCTTAACCCTTTACCTAACGTAACGGCCAAAACCGGCCAGCGCTATTCTCAAAAATCGCCTATTAATTTTCATTATTTTTTTCATTTTTTGTCTCAAAAACATAGGTTATGACTCGTTGTTGGAATGAGCTCGTCGAGCTCGTTGCAACGAGGGGTCATAACCTATGTTTTTGAGACAAAAAATGAAAAAAATTACTTATTCAAGAATTATTTCCGCAAGTATCATCTGCTTTTCAGGTTAGGTAAAGGGTTAAACAGTTTGTTTGCAGACGAACTGTCAAAATGTCTCCCTCTGTCTTCCGAATTAAATGAAGATGGTTTGCAAAAAATAGAAGGTGAATCTAAGCTGGCAAACACAAAAAGAGCGACAGCTTATGGAATATAAAAGTTGATTCAGATTGATTGGCTGGAATGCCGGAATCGTACGTCTGATTTTTATGAATCAGGTCTTGATAATAATAATCACAACATGATTTTCTCGGGCGTTTGGCTCCATTATCGGACCTACATCAGTGATTAGCAGCCCTACAGTCATTAGCGACCATCTAAGGGACTGCTGGGCTGCTAATCACTGATGTATGCCTGATTATGGAGCCCAACACCCTCGAAAATCATGTTATTGTATAAATATTTAATCAAAATAATATATATTTATTTATTGGTGTTTATGGTCACATACTTATGCACAATGGCTATTATAAATCGTCACCGTGACAGTTTTATGGGTGGAGGAAGCCGGAGTACCCGGAGAGAACCACCGAGCGTCGATGAGCTACTTTCAGCTCCTCCACATTCTAACGCAGTTCAGGCTCCGCTCAAGCAGGGTTGCAGCAATTGAAGACATGTGCACCATCTACGTGCAGTATGCCTTAGTACACAGCATCATTGTACACCCATGTGTAGGCAACCAGGATAAAGTGCCTTGCCTAAGGACACAACGCGGGTCGTCCCGGACGGGGGCCGAACTCGGGACCTCAAGCAGAGAAATCCAACAGTCTACCACTGAGCTGAGCCACCACACTCCCCAAAATAATATTTAAAAAACTACATGACTGTTTTTAATAGAGATGAGACGATTAATCGGTGTAACATCGGCACTCGGCCGATAAGCACCCATTGGTTCACCATCGGCACTCATGATTCAACATTGGCCCTCGCCGATTGTCTGAAACTCAGTGAAAGTGTTATGGATGATCTATAATGAACTTTCTTCCCCTTCATGGAACAACCAGTGGCAAGCGATTGGTATGTCACTCGTCTGTTACTGATATCAGGTAATTGATGGTTCGTGAAAGAAAAGGCAGAATATTATATTAAAGAATAAAGATTTTGCTTGTGTAACTGTGTACCGGGTTGTTTTTTATCCATCATGATTCAGGTGAATACGGATGCTCTTCACTGCCCAAACTAGACTGCATTCTGCAAAAGGTCGCAATATTTCTTTCCACCATGCTCATCGTCTCATTAAATATATAATGGCATTCTTTATTCCCATATTGGACAGATAATCCCTCCACATTAGTAATCTGTGTTAATTGTGAGAGGTTTGGGTGCAATGTGGGGAGCTCCTAGGGTTATTGGGCCGGGCTTGAATGTTGCACATATTACTTATGAAAAATACCATCTTACACAAGTCCCTTTTCTGCATATGTGAATGACATATTTCAACAGAATATGATGTAAACCACTGCTATCAGGCGGATTAAATAGTTTGAATGATATTTGGAACCAAAAAGTTCAATTATCTATGTTGCGGCTCCCCATGGGAGCACGAAATTTGAAGAAAAAACTCAATCTCAACTGCTTTTTTGCCACAAACAAGCATGAAATGCCTTTAAATTCACATAAACTTGTGTTACATTTTAGTACTGAGACCACTCATGAGAACTCACTTCAAAGATGTGGAAAAAAACTTCTTTACGAGTGGTTTAGAGGCAGTAAGATAAGAGGAAATTGTAAAAAAAATTGGAAGAAAAAACTCAATTTCGACCAGTTTTTTGTTGTCGACGATAATAAAATGGTCTTTATTCCTTGTACATTTGTGTAATAATCGAGTGGCGAGGCCATGTATGAAAATCAAATACAAACATACTGAAAAAACTGGATTGATATCGATATAGAGGCAGTAAAACAAGAGCAAATTGTCATGAATTTCAAGAAAAAACTGTTTCATCTAGATTTTGTTGGCTACAAACATAAAATGGTCTTTATTCTTGTAAACTTCTGTTATATTCATGACATGAGGCCACTCTGGAGGATGCACTAGAAAACATAAAGGTTCATATTTGGGCTCAATACAGGAGCCCGAATTTTTAAATTAGGGCAGTATGGGGAATGATATTTAAAAATCTTCTTTTTCAGATCCACCAGCTAGAATGCTTTCATATTTGGTATGCAACATCTTTAGGGGGTTCAGATTCAAGTTTGTTCAATTCAGATCTGTGGGATAATATTTGGGCTCCCTTTGGTAACCCGAATTTTAACTAAGTACAATGTAAGGAATTTCTTTAAAAATCATTTTTTTCAGACCCACCAGCTAGAATGCTTTCATATTTGGTATACAACATCTTTAGGGGGGTCAGATTGAAGTTTGTTCAAATCGAGAGCCTGGTTAATATTTGGGCTTCCCATAGGAGCCTGAATTTTAACTTAGTGCAATATGAGGGAATTTAATAAAAAATCTTCTTTTTCAGATCCACTAGTCAGAATGCTTTCATATTTGGTATACTACATTTCTAGGGGGGTGGGGGGGGGGGGGGGGGAGATTCAAGTTTGTTCAAATCGGGTCCCTGGGTTAATATTTGGGCTCCCGATGGTCTCTAAAAATGTGTAGTTATTGAATGAATCAGTTGTGGTTGTTATCACTATACCATTATAAAGATGACCACTTCAGCGCAGTTTTGTACTAAACATTGCAACTGCCATTGTGGTAGCTGTTGCCACTCATGGTTGAAGACTGATTGTAACATCTGAGTGTCATTGCACTGGTGATTTGAGTTATATGGGCTTTCATGGTTGAAATGCCCCATACATGTCGATTTGGATTCAACTTTTACCTAACACAACAGAGATATCCGTCGTTCAGATGTTATTATTTTTTAGCTCATCTTGACAAAGTAAAGCTGAGCTAATCTCATTGCTTTCCGTCTGTCGTCCGTCCGTCCATCATCCATCAACACCATGTTTTGGTCTTCTCCCCCAAAGACACTAGGCCAATTCAAGTGAAAGTTTGTGTGAGTGATGGTCCCAAAGGTGCATTGCATTTTTGTTCAACTCAACATGCCCAGCTCCATAGAGAGGGAGTGTGGGAAATTGCTCCAAAATATTTTAAAAATCATCTTCTCAAGAACCAGTGTGTACAATGACTTGATATTTGCTATGGAGCTTCCTTTTGAGGTGTAGAATCAAGTTTGTTCAAACGAAGTTCATGAAGCAATATTTGGCTTTGTAATGGGAGGAGAAAGGTTTTTTGCCCCGTCCAGAACTTCTATTTTCTGAACCGATGGTCCGGTTTGAACCAAATTTGGTATGTGGTGTTATTGGGTCATATGTACTTGACCCATGCCAAAAAAAAAAACCTTCCTGCATCCCCATGGGAACCCTGGGAGCTAAAAATAGAATTATTTTCAAACGCCCATATTTCCCAAACCACATGGAACAGAGAGCTGTTATTTGGTATGAAGTATCCTTAGGACCAGAAGAATTGAATAGTAAAAAAAATTGCCATCGGTTATGTTAGGGTGTTCTGTAATGGGCATCGAAAAAATGCTGAGTCAGCATATTTGCAAAAATTAAAAAAAATCTTTTCTCCAGAACCATTCATCAGAATCTTTTGATATTTGGTATACAGCATTCATAGGGGGGTCAGATACAAGTTTGTTGAAATAAAGCTCATTGGTTCATATTTGGGCTTACTACAGGAGCCCGAGTATTTAACATAGGGTAATACAGGGAATATTCATTAAAAATCATCTTCTTCAGAACCACCAGTCAGAATCTCTTGAATGTTTGGTATACATCATTGTTATGAGGGTCAGATTCAAGATTATTCAAACCAAGTCCCTAGGTTAATATTTGGGTTTCCTACGGAAGCCCAAATTTTAACTTTGTTTAGTATGGGGGTAATTTAAAAAAATCGTCTTCAGATCCACCAGTCAGAATGCTTTCATATTTGGTATGCAACATCTCTACGGGGGTCAGATTCAAGTTTGTTCGAATCAGATCCCTAGGTATATATTTGGGCTTGCTATAGTAGCCCAAATTTTTACTTAGTGCAATATGAGGAAATTTCTTTAAAAATCTTCTTCTTCAGATCCACCAGTCAGAATGCTTTCATATTTGGTATACAACATCTCTAGGGGGGTCAGATTCCAATTTGTTCAATTTGAGTGCCTGGGTTAATATTTGGGCTCCATATGGGAACCTGAAATTTAACTTAGTACAGTATGAGGGAATTTCTTCAAAAATCTTCTTCAGATCCACCAGTCAGAATGCTTTCATATTTGGTATACAACATCTCTAGGGAGGGTCAGATTCAATTTTGTTCAAATCAGATCCATAGGTTAATGTTTGGGCTCGCTATGGTAGCCCAAATTTTAACTTGGTGCAATATGAAGAAATTTCTTTAAAATTTCTCTTCTTCAGATCCAACAGTCAGAATGCTTACATATTTACACAACATCTCTAGGGAAGTCAGATTCAACTGTATTCAAATCGAGAGCTTGGGTTAATATTTGGGCTCTCTATGGGAGCCGGAATTGGCCATTTTGCTGAAGAATAAAAATTTTGTATTCAGTACCCTCTAGAGGTGTGTAACTAAGATTAATCCACTTAGGTTGTATCAAGGGGCTTCTTAGGGGAGCTCTACATTTTACTTTATGATCATCTGAAGAAAAGGCATGATGCCCGGATTATTTTTGTCACTCCAGAGGGACTCAAGGATTGACAGTGTAGCCTGTGGAGATGGCTTGCTTAATGTACTCATTCTTGGACTCTTTTCATATTGTGTTCTGTTCAAGATGAGTGCTTCAGGCCCCATGGAGCCTCTTATTTTTTTAGTTTTGCTCCCCAAACATCGCTTATCACGCTGAAGGGTCAGAGAAATTTCCTAGCGTCCGTTTTCACACCCTGGGGAACACTTCTTATACTGTATTGTCTTTTGTTATTGTAACCACGTGTTATCTTATGTTCACACTTATTATGTTCACACCCAAATGGCTGTGGTGAGTCATGACATCTTTTCCTATCTCTGGAAACTGTTCACTAAAAGCATATTTAGTTCATTAAAAATCTAAGTGAATGTTGTTTATGTAACTATTCTATGCATGTCTGCTATAGTTCGTCTCTGGAGAGACACGTAAATTAGCTGCCTTCCTGTGAGAACCCTGGGAATTGAAGCAGTGCTTGTTTACTGTGGTAAACAAGCTATGTTTTACAGGTAAAATAGGACCCGGTCAACAATGCCTGGGGTGAAAGTCCTCTGAAATGGGCAACATGGGTACAAACGGTTGACTGGACTTGACTTTATCTCCATGTTGCAGTCACAATTAACCATTGTGTAGAAGTATGTGACCAGGCCTTTAAATTACTCCCAACTAACGATGGTAAACGCTGTGCGCAAATAAGATATTTGCTCCAAATTAAGCAGAGTTTGAAACTTTTTCCAAAGTTTTGCAGTGTTTTGGCAATATATAGTTTGGCCAGGATTCCCTGATTGTGCTTGCAATACAGCTTACATGTACCTTTGAATCAAACAATGCAACAGATAAATAATTTTTTTTTAAAAAACACAGAGTTTGCCATAGAAAAGCAATCGGCATCGACAACGACACTGTCGACGGCAATTGATTTTTTGTGCCGTATTCCATATGATCATGCACTGAAAGCTTGAGATCTTTTATATTCATGTTTGTGGGACTTCTCTGTAAATGCCAGGTGTAATTTACATTTAAATACACCTTTGGCTCGATACTGGGCAGTTAAGAAGTGTTCTCGAGATAGTCATGTAAACTTACGTCAAGGGGTGTTGGGAGGGAACCAGTGATAATGGTGAAGACCTATAACAAGGGGTTGTAAACTAGCATTTTAAGACGGGGGACTTAAAACCTAAAACAGATGCCAAGAAGAAGAAAATACCGGTGTTTTTCCTCCAACCACGCAGGCCACATCCATATTTGCCGTTGTACCCAAATTAGACTGATCTAAAGGTCTGTATGTGACCTTAAGCACCAATAAATAAATCAATAAGCTGCCATTACTTGTCCTGACAAGAAAGTTTGACGAATTACGAATAGATAATAAGACAGTTAGCTTTAAAGTAGGAATTTGATGAAGCAACTCTATAACTTTGGATGAATAGACTATTCCAGTTTTTAGCTCACAAACTTTAGTTGTGTGAGCTTATGGCATGGCTCGATCGGTCGGTGTCAGCATCAGCGTCAGCATCAGCGTATGTGTCCAATAATGTTAAAATTTCTGTTTAGGTCAATTACTCGCCCTATTTCCATATCATGTCCATTTTTCTGGACATTTTTAGTTGTGTTTAGTTTTCTGTTTAGCTCAGAATTTCATGTTTAACTTAGTGTTTAGCTCACCTGCCGTGTTCTTTCTCTTCCCATGGTGCTTATATTCATCATACATCTTCTTCATTACCGTTCTACCATGATTTAACCCTTGTCCAGTGAATTTCTTAACATTTTTCTTCCAATTTTGAACGTTTAGTTTTCTGTTTAAATAGCTCACACTTCCACATTCTCAGTGGGTTAAATTTTTTGTTTACATCGACTGCTGACACCCTTTTCATCCCATGGTCTTTATAATGCTTCCATATGGTGCTTATTATCATTCTACCACTATTTAACCCTCACCCAGTGTGTTTTAAACGTTTCTCTTAATATTATTTAGTTACGTTTACTTTTCTGTTTAGCTCAGAATTTCATGTTTAACTTAGTGTTTACACGTGTAGGTCAGCTGCTGTGCTCCTTCTCTTCCCATGGCACTTATATTCATCATACATGTTCCTCAGTATCATTGTTCCATGATTAAACCCTTGTCCAGTGAATTTCTTTCAATTTTTCATCAAATTTCGAACGTTAACTCTTCTTTTTACCTCACACTTACACATTTTCAGTGTGTTACAGTTTCTGTTTAGGTGAGCTGTCGACACCCTTTTCATCCCATGGCCATTATATTGCTTCTATGTTGTGCTTATTATACCCCCCACAAACAAAGTTTGGGGGGGGGGGTATATAGGAATCACCTTGTCCGCCCATCCATCTGTCCATCCTTATAAGCGCAACTCCTCCTAAACCGTTTGAAGAATTTTCATGAAACTTTACACGATGGGAGAACTCCATATGAAGATGTGCATGAAATGAAGCAATAAAATTACGTTCTGAAATTTCCAAGTGGAGATAATCTAACTTATACATTTCAATTGCTACATCATGTGGTTGTGTCCTCGAAAGCACAACAACTGAGGTGCAGGGTGTATCACTTTGTGAGCTTGCTCACAGTACCTCTAGTTATCATTCTACCATTATTTAACCCTCGTCCAGTGTGTTTCAAAACTTTTTCTTACCATTTTCTGTTTACCTCAGAATTTCATGTTTAAGTTCGTGTTTAGGTCAGCTGCTGTTTTCCTTCTCTTTCCATGGTGCTTATATTCCATAATACATGTTCCTCATTATCATTCTAGCATCATTTAACCCTTGTCCAGTGAATTTCTTGAAATTTTTCATCCCATTTTTAATGTTAAGTTTCCTGTTTGTCTCACACTTAGACATTTTCAGTGTGTTAATGTTTTTGTTTAGGTCAGTTGCTGACACCCTTTTCATCCCATGGCCTTTATATTGCTTTCATATGGTGCTTACCGGTACTATAGATACAGCCATATTGTGTGGACCATATGGTCCATAACCCCTATTTGGGGTTCAGCTGAGGCCCTTAATGATCAAACCGTGATGTTATTGTAACCACACTATGCAGAAGATCTCAATAATACATAAACCACATTAAATGTTTTGAGAATTGGCATTTATATGAGAATTATAAGCCATAATATACCAAAACCCCCAAATTGGGGTTCAGGCCCCTAAACCCTAATTTGAGCGCCTTTTTACAATTTTCTGACCGCACATCAGATTCCTCATAAAAAATTACTCTAGAAACCATTTTCAACATAAAGTGAACACCATTTCCCTAATGTGCACAATTCTGAGACCGACTATAGTACATCTGTCCTGAATATGGTTTCCAGACGATAACTTTAGTTTGCCTGAACGAAATGAAACAGAATTTTATACATAGATTTATTACCACATAACACAGGTTGGGATTGATAGTGAGCTTGGTCCGATATGTTTTTGCAGAGTTATGGCCCTTTTCTGACTTAAAAGACATGTTAGAGATAGCATGATTAGCAGGCCTGCTATTTTCAAAAATTTTGCATAACCCATTTATTATTTACCCGATCTGAGCTTTGGTAACCTATCGTTCGTTCTTGATTCAGGTAACCTGCTAGGTAACCTAAATACATACGTGTATGTATTGCAATTTGCAACAATGCTGATATATGAACTGTTGTATCATAGCCAAGGTCTTGCTCCTATGGGCAATAACCTGATGAATTTTGATGTATCCTCAGGAAAAATAATGAGGGTTGCAGCGTTTCGGCCTTGAGACATTTCCATAAAAGGCCGAAACGTCCCACTTTAGGAGACCAAAATGCCTCACTTTTTACACTTCTACCAAGTCATTTCGGCCCCAATAAACACAAATTTGGTTATGAGTCAGTAAATATTTTTAAATAGTATTCAACATTTACACCTCTAGAGGATTTTTTTCACAGCTCAGTACATAATTAAATACAGTGACAAGCTGTCAGTTGTCACTCATATAGATGATTCTTGAGTTTGGTTTTCGCAACTCAGTTTGTGTTGAAAAACAGCAAACCATCATATGTGAAACTTGAAAAACGACCAAAGGAAGCTTGGAGTAAATGGGGACATATCCCCGCCAGCCCCGCCACTTTCTTAAATGAATTTCTCGTTTTTTGGCACTGACTAAAATAAACTACAATTGCTAGATTTTTTTCCTTTTCTTTAATAAATTGCCGGATAAGTCTGTAACATTGTTATATATATTTGTCTCCAGTAATTTCGAGCAAATATTCATTGAAAAGGCTTCACTTCAGCTTTTTCAATGAATAAAAGCAAAATTATTACAATTCTATCAGATTTAATATAATTTAATGCATTGCTAGATAAAACTAACCCTAATTTTTATATAAATCTGTCACCAATTATTTTGTGTTTATTCGTTGAAAAAACTCCACTGAGGCATTTTCACTGAATAAACACAAAATTATTACCCTTTTTGTGTCGCCGCCCCATGAAGTGGGGAGCGACATATAGGGATTACTTTTGTCGTCTTGCGTCGTCCGCGTCGTCCGTATCACACTTTCTCTTATCCGCCACTCCTCTTTAACCTATGAATGGATTTTGATGAAACTTTCAGTGATTCTTTATCACATCATGGCATTGTGCACCTCCTATTTTATTTTTTGATCCGCTGTATTTTTTCCAGAGTTATGCCCCTTTTCCACTTAGAATTCTGTCTGAAATGCCAGGCTTCTCTTATCCGCCTCTCCTCTTTAACCTATGAATGGATTTTGATGAAACTTTCAGTGATTCTTTATCACATCATGGCATTGTGCACCTCCTATTTTATTTTTTGATCCGCTGTATTTTTTCCAGAGTTATGCCCCTTTTCCACTTAGAATTCTGTCTGAAACGCCAGGCGACACACCTCTTCCATGGAAGACTCACATGTAAGTTTCAGATTTAATATTATTTAATAAACTGGTACTATTACGTGTTCCAAACATTGGCAAACCACGTCCCAGGTTGATAATGCAGATAACCAACCAATGGAATAATTGATGAACTAAGTATAATGCGAGAGCCACGAATCTATGCAATTTATAGAGACAGAATTTAATGTTTTATTTTTTATACCACCCACTTGAAAAGTGGGCGGTATATAGCATTCATGGTGTCCGTACTTCCGTACTTACGTACTTCCGTACTTCCGTACGTCCGTGACGCTTTGGAGGTACACATCTGCTATCCGCTACTCCTCTTAAACCAGTGGGTGGATTTCATTGAAACTTACAGGCATTCTTTTCTATACATTATAGATGTGCACCTCCTATTTTGCTTTCAGGTATTTTTATTTTTTACTCTTTCCCAAAGGGCGAAATGAACTTAGCCAAATTGTTGTGATGCTTTAGGGGGGTACACTCCTGCTATCCGCTACTCCTCTTATACCAGTGGGCGAATTTCATTGAAACTCTCAGACATTCTTTTATATACATTATAGATGTGCACCTTCTATTCTGCTTTCAGGTATTTTTATTTTTTCATCTTGCATGCTCTTTGTAATATTTACCCTTTCTCATATTGAAAATTGCTCTCATGTTTTCGGAGAACATACAGATGTGCTGTGTATATTAAATACTTTTTTACTGTTGTGAAATGTTTCTTGGTTGGAGTGGGTGGTATCTTTAGTGAGCAGTGCTCACAGTAATTCTAGTTTATTTATTAACCCACTCCTTTCGAAAAATGCTCGATTTCGTTGCTCAAGTATGTGTATTGTCAGGCAGAAAATCAGTGTACACACATTGTGAGAGCATACTTCGACTGAATCTTTTTTATTTACGTTGTCTCTCCACCCTCTTTCTATGAGGCCGAACCGTCCCAGACCGAAACATCCCAGGTTCGGAATGTCTCAAGGCCAAAACGTCCCAGGGCCAAAACGTCTCAAGGCCGAAACGTCCCGAGTCCGTTGCAGCAATCCAGATACAAATTAGTTGCATTTGACTTGGGCTAGCATGCTGCAGAAGAGAAAAAAAGCCATAATGAAAAATATGCTAGATTTTCCTCCAACTTTTTTCAAAATTGGGGTGGGGCAAATTTTATTTTTATTTTTTGTTTTTTTTCAGAATACAAAAATCTGTGCTAGATTTTAGTGAGAGTACAACATACAAGACACTTCAAGTTCACACAGTGCTATAACTAATGAATTTTATGTTTTGATTTTTTTGTTTACAATCGTGGAACTTGACCACGAGGTAAAAATAACATCAAAGTTCAAACTTTGGGAATAGGCCCACCTGTACTGACTACTGGTACTGGCAGTACTGTAGTATTGAGCAAACAACATTACGGTCACTGTTGCGGTTCTCATTTTTTATTTTCTAGGACTTTAATCACATTCAAAATTTATATGTTGTTTCTCTTGTGTGTTTATTTAACCAACAACCTCACCCAAAACAGAGGAAAGACATGAAAAGGGTCCAATGTTCATGCCAACAAAAAGTACACAAATGAATATAAAAACTAATTTTCTGAGTTTATGAGAGATCAGATGTCTTTCTGACCCCAGGTAATTAATATTCACGACTTAAGGTCTCAAATGAGAATTGTGGAATATTGTTGACATTGCAATTCAAAGAAAATAACCGTGTGGTTCTTTATTTGTTTTGGATGTTAGACAAACAATAAAACTCAATTTTAAGAAAATAAATTATCGACTTATTCAAACACTAATAACCACAACAGAACCGCTTTCATCTGCTAACTTCGTTCTATGTTATTCCTCCTGGTAAACATTTTGACCTTCATTTTGGGGCATAAAAGTACAAAACTAAAAAATAAATTGGGGCGCGTGGGGAAGAAAATTTAGCATTTTTTTTATTATGGCCCAAGCTAACTTGAGCGTACTAGATCATTCAACTTGGCAAACATTTCACGGGACCTGGTGACATTTGGCGTGACCTATTTTTTGTTCGCATGTTTTTCATTTTAGGTAACCTCCACGCGACCCAAATGGCCATTCGCCTCAAATCGACAGGCCTGCATTTGGTGGCCTGCTGTATTTGTGCTATGGTTTAATGGGGATAAGATAAGATAGGATATTTATTAATTCAATATTAACAAAGATAAATGACTAGAAACTCATGTTTGGCAGGGGGGAGGGGAGTGCACAGCACTCTTGGCATTGCACTTGTTTTCAGCAATGGACGGAAATAATATTTAAATGAGTTTTTTGTATGTATATGTACAATGATGATGTACTATTAGCTTCATGATGAGTAGTCACAGATCAAGTTTCAATTGCATTTCACTCAGTTGGTTTATTACAGAGTTATTGCCCTTGAACTTGGAAAATCAACAGTTGTAACAGGCAATTTTTTCAGCTATGGATTGAAGTATTGAGATGATTTCTTGTATGTAGCTCCCTTATGAGCACTTACAGATCAAGTTTCAATTCTATTCTACTTGTATGGTTTATTACAGAGTTAATAATGATAATAATAAAACTTTGGCCTTCCACTGATTTGTCCACTGATAATTCCCCCCTGACCATCCCCCCCACCCCACCCCACCCACCCACCCCCACCCCCACCCGGCATCTTCTCATTCTCCCCAACTATAAAATTGATCCTTTTCCTTATATCATTTATAATCTGTGTTTCCATTCTATTTTTTTTCCATTAGTTTCCCCCATGAGTCTTGTTCTATGAGGTAAATATTTTGGGCCTTCTATAATGAAATGTTCCGGGGTCTCTGCTAGGGCTGCACGATATTCAAAACTGAATACCGATATCAGTATTAAAAATAATACCACGGTATACCGGTATATCGAAACTGTTCAGATATCTGAACATAAGTACCACATCAAGACTTGAGACATCACAGTCGGAATGAATCAACTCAGGCGATATCAAATTTTTTTATTTTAGATAAAAGTTTATCAGATTTTTCCACAAATTTCTACAAAACAATATCATGTGACCCATCATTGGAACAAGCTCAGCGAGCTTGTTCCAATGAGTGATCACACGATATAGTTTTGTTGAAAATTATTTTTTCAAGCACTGAATTTGTATATTACGCGGGCACATGCAGACGATTCCTTGGGTAAAGGAATAATATTATTAATTTGGGGCTACATTTAAAACTCAAGACATCTTGAAAATGAAGTTGTGGGTAAATAAATAATGACTATAAACCGATATTTTTGTAATTACACCGGTATTGAATCGATATTGGTTTGAATACCGGTATATATAGGTTTATCGATATACCGTGCAGCCCTAGTCTCTGCTACACCTAAGGTACACATTTGACACACTCTTGCCTTGCCATTCCCGATTCTCCCCCCTCAACACCAGTGATTTGGATCTCACTTTGAACAAGTACTCCTCAAAAACTCAAACATCCTTTTTAGCTCACCTTGACAAAGTCAAGCTGAGCTAATCTCATCGCTCTCCATCCGTTTGTCCATCCATCATCTGTCATCCATCAACACCATGTTTTGGTCTTCTCCTCCAAAACCACTGGGCCAATTCAAGTGAAAGTTTGTGTGAGTGATGGTTCCGAAGGGGCATTGCATTTTTGTTCAACTCAACATGCCCAGCCCCATAGGGAGGGGGTGGGGAAAGATGCTCCAAAATATTTTTAAGATCTTCTTCTCATGAACCAGTGGGTACAATTACTTGATATTTATTATGGAGTTTCCTTTTGGGGTGTAGAATCAAGTTTGTTCAAACGAAGTTCGTGAAGCAATATTTGGCTTTGTAATGGGAGGAGTAAGATTTTTGGCCCCTCCCAAAATTTGTATTTTCTGAACCGATGGTCCGATTTGAACTGAATTTGGTATATTTTTAGCTCAACTTTGGCGAAGCCAAATTTGAGCTTTTGTCATGGCCCGTCGTCCGACTGTCCGTCTGTCCGTACGTCAACAATTGGATACGGCTCGAGCTAGAGGCCGTATTTATGAACCGATCTTTACGAAACTTCTTGCGTACCTCTGTTACGACCGTGGGACGAGAACGAGTGTTTTTGGGTGCGGTCCAAAATTCAAGATGGCTGCCAGCCGCCATTTTGTACCGACGATGCAGAAATCTGTTTTTTGTACAGAACTTCCATATGAAAGCTCCGATTTGAATAATTTTTTGTTTGAATGTTTAATACCATGGAATACATCACATATAATACAGTTTTCTTTCTCGTGCATAAATTGTGCAAATTAGACTAATTTTGATGTTTTTTGGTGTTACTTTCAGCACTGTAAGTGCAGATGCCAATACGGCTCGAGCTAGAGGCCGTATTTATGAACCGATCTTTACGAAACTTCTTGGGTACCTTTGGTATCACCGTGGGACGAGAACGAGTGTTTTTGGGTCCGGTCCGAAATTCAAGATGGCCGATGGCAGCCATTTTGTACAAAATTAGGTGCAATCAGATTTTTGCACAGAACTTCCATATGAAAGCGCTGATTTGAATAATTTTTTGTGTGAATGTTTAGTACCATGGGATACATCACATATAATACAGGTTTTTTTCTCGTGCAGAAATTATGCAAATTAGATGAACTTTGATTTTTTCAGTGCGACTTACTCACAGTAAGTACACATGTCAATACGGCTCGGGCTAGAGTTTGTATTTATGAACTGATCTTCACGAAATGTCTTGGGTACCTTTGTTTTCACCTTGGGACGAGAACGAGTGTTCCTGGGTGCAGTCTATAATTCAAGATGTCTGCCAGTGGCCATTTTGTACCAAAATTAGGTCTTATCGGTTTTTTGTACACAACTTCTATACGGCTCAGACTAGAGGCCATATTTATGAACCAATCTTTACGAAACTTCTTGGGTACCTTTGTTATCACCGTGGGATGAGAGCGAGTGTTTTTGGGTGTGGGCCGAAATTCAAGATGGCCACCAGCAGCCATTTTGTACCAAAATTAGTGCAATCAGTCTTTTGTACAGAACTTCTGTATGAAAGTTCTGATTTGAATAAATTTTTGTATGAATGTTTAGTAGCATGGAATACATCACATATTGTAAGGGTTTTTTTTTCGTGCAGAAATTATGCAAATTATATGAACTTTGATTTATTCAGTGCTACTTATACAATGTAAGCACACATGTCAATACGGCTCAGGGTAGAGGCTGTATTTATGAACCGATCTTCACAAAACTTCTTGGGTACCTTAGTTATCACCTTGGGATGAGAATGAGTGTTTCTGGGTGCGGTCCAAAATTCAAGATGTACCGAAATTAGGTCCAATCAGTTTTTTGTCACAAGTTCTATACAGCTCGTATTTATGAACTGATCTTCACAAAACTTCTTGGATACCTTTGTTTTCACCTTGGGCCAGGAACGAGTGTGTTTTGGTGTGCCTTTGTTATCACTGTGCTATGAGAACAAATATTTTGGGGTTCAGTCAGACCCACTCTGGGACTCAAAGATTTCTTTTCTAGTTTAGCATCTGACTGTCACCCACCTTTACAATACTTTACCTATACATTTGTTACAGGCAACGGTCAGTATTTATGTACAGACCGTTACAATACTTTATATGTACCTTTGTTATCAGGTCATTACCTAGATGTTTGTCATTGCTGTGTCACATACTATACATGTACATGTCTTTGTCTTGACAAGTTGAGCTACAGTGTCATTGACACTTTCATATTATTGGGTCATAAGTACTTGACTTGTGCAAAAAAAAAAAAATTCCTGCATCTCCATGGGAACCCCAGGAGCTAAAAATAGAAATATTTTCAAACGCCCATATTTCCCAAATCACTCGGAACAGAGAGCTGTTATATGGTATGAAGCATCCTTATGACCAGTAGAATTGAATGGTAAACAAAAAATGCCATCGGTTATGTTAGGGTTTTCTGTAGAGGGCATCGAAAAAATGCTGAGTCAGCATATTTGCAAAAAATTAAAAAAAAATCTTTTCTCCAGAACCAGTAGTCAGAATCTTTTGATATTTGGTATACGACATTCATAGGGGCATCAGATACAAGATTGCTAAAATAAAGTCCATTGGTTCATATATGGCTCAATACAGGAGCCCAAATGTTTAACTTAGGGCAATATGAGGAATATTTTTAAAAATCTTCAAAACCACCAGTCAGAATCATTTAATGTTTGGTGTACATATACATGTACATCATTGTTATGAGGGTTAGTTTCAAGATTGTTCAAACCAAGTCCCTGGGTTAATATTTGGGCTTCCTGTGGAAGCTCAAATTTTAACTTAGTTCAATGTGGGGGATAATTTTTAAAAATCTTCTTCTTCAGATCCACCAGTCAGAATGCTTTCATATTTGGTATTCAACATCTCTTGGGGGGTCAAGTTCAAGTTTGTTCAAATAGGGTCCATAGGTTAATATTTGGGCTCGCTATGGTAGCCTAAATTTTAACTTAATGCAATACGAGGAAATTTCTTTAAAAAACTTCTTCTTCAGATCTACCAGTCGGAATGCTTTCATATTTGGTATACAACATCTCTAGGAGAGGGAGGTGGGGGGGGGGGGGGGGGTGGTGTGGTCAGATTCAAGTTTGTTCAATTTGAGTGCCTGGTTTAATATTTGGTCTCCATGTGGGAACCTGAAATTTGACTTAGTACAATATCAGGGAATTTCTTCAAAAATCTTCTTCAGATTCACCTGTCAGAATCCTTTCATATTTGGTTTGCAATATCTTTAGAGGTGTCAGACTTAAGTTTGTTCAAATTGGGTCTCTGGGTTAATATTTGGGCTCCCTATGGTAGCCCGACTTTTAACTTAGTGCAATATGAGGAAATTTCTTTAAAAATCTTATTCTTCATATCTGCTAGTCAGAATGCTTTCATATTTGGTATACAACATCTCGGGGGGAGGAGGTGTTGGGGGGGGGGGGAGGGGGTCAGGTCAGATTCAAATTTGGGGTCGCTGTGTAGCCCAAATTTTAACTTAGTGCAATATGAAAAAATTTCTTTTAAAAACTTTTCTTCTTCAGACCCAACAGTCAGAATGCTTTCATATTTGGTATACAACATTGCTAGGGAGGGCAGATTCAACTTTGTTCAAATCGAGAACCTAGGTTAATATTTGAGCTCCCTATGGGAACATGAATTGGCCATGTAGCTGAAGAATTAGAAATTTTGTATTCAATACACTCTAGAGGTGTGTAATTAAGATTAATCCACATAGGTTGTATCAAGGGGCTTCATAGAGGATCTCCACATTTTACATTATGATCAACTGAAGAAAAGGCACGATGCTCGGACTATTTTTGTCACTCCCGAGGGGCTCAAGGATTAACCATGTTTCCTATGGAGATCGATTACTTAATGTAGACTCATTCTTGGACTCTGTTTATATCGTATTTTGTTCGAGGTGAGTTCTTCAGGCTCAAGGATTAACCATGTTTCCTATGGAGATCGATTACTTAATGTAGACTCATTCTTGGACTCTGTTTATATCGTATTTTGTTCAAGGTGAGTTCTTCAGGCTCCATAGGGCCTCTTGTTATATAACCCTTCTAAAGATCTCCTCATCCTATTTCCAGCTCGCCAGTTTCTATTACAAACCTCAAGCATCCTTTCCCTTATAAAGCTCCTCCCCTGCTGCAGCACCCCCTTCTAGATCTTCAGTCTCTGTAGAGTAGTTCTCCATTAGCACCCTCGCCTGCCTTATCCATGCTGTCTGAATGTTATAGTTCCATACATGGTTAAACGTCGTTTTGCACCCTCTGCTGTTTGGGAGGTTTACCCGGTAATATAGGTATCTAACTTTTCCATATCTATTCTGTCTTTAAGTGGCATCCACCCAAGTTCCCCTCTGACCGCTTCCTGTGTGGCTGCATTACTTGAACTGGTTATCCACCAAACTGCATCATTTTGTAGAATCGCCAGGTCCCCCACTTCCTTTTGGTTTAGAGGGATCACATCTTTTCCATGTGTTATATTTGGTAATCCCCCCTCTCCCAAATAGTTTTTCCGATGAACACCTTCTTTTCCCCTTTGTCTCAAGTTTATCCGTGTGCTTTTTGTATATGCCTCTACCTGAAACACATAGAATCACCCCCAAGTATTCATATTCGGCCATTTCTCCCACTGTTATATCCTTGCTTTCCTCTTCACCTATAGAAAATTAACCCACCCTCCACCTTCGCGACTCATCTACCTTATGCCTCACAGATATTGCCTTGCTTTTGTTTTCATTAAGTTCAAGACGCCATTCATCCCCTTACTTTCCTACTATGGTTAACAGTTTTTGAAGTTGTGGACCTTGAACTTAGAAATTTGACAGTTATAACAGAGGTTCTTCACTTTTCTTCACTAATGTAACTTAGTGATACATGAATGATTTTTGGTATGTACCTTCCCTGTGACAAATTACAGATGGAGTTTTTCACACAGTTACAAAATTACTGCCCTTGAACTTGGAAATTTGATTGTTATAGGTTCTGCTCCACAGTTTTCCCGGCATTTCCAAAAATGACATGCCATACACTCTCTTCAAATGCAAATATTCTGTAACTTAGTTATCTGAACCATAACATGTATTACAGTTCCCAAATTCACTAAAAACATATAACACTATCTGACTAAGTAGAAATATACAATCTGAATGTGGGTGAAGTAATTTATTGTCAAATGCAAAACTTCAGCCTGCAAAAATGCCTATACCAGTCATTTTCAGCCACCCAGCAGCCACAAAAGCAGAATTTTCCCACTATCCCCATTCACCTAAGTGTATGCACACTTCTTGTTTTCATAGATACCATGCTACCAGCAAGAGTATAGCCTTAGTATGGCAAGATTTTGTTCATAAATAATTGTTTTGTTACAATAGGCACTCTCCAATAAATTGTAACTAAACAATTTTATATAAAAAAATTTCTTATGAGCAAACATCAAGCTAATGCATACAGTGTAAAGCCACTAAAGTGGCTTTATAGGCCCATTCAACAGAGCCATGAAAGTGGCTTCTAACACTCAACCATTTAACAGGATTCTGCTGTTTTTAATTATGTGAAAATGAAATAGTTCTAAATGGAAAATAAAATTTAAGGCACTTGAAAAATCTTGCTTTTGGAGGAGGGCCATGGAAATCTTTTAAATGATGCATATGCATATTGAGTTTCCAAAAATATCTATTGTGTTCAGTTGTGGAGTGGACTGACATTACATGTATGCCACACCTTTATTTGTCACACAAATAAAAACTTGAGGAGCAAAGAAGGAAATTAGCAGTTCATTGACAACTGGTTCATTTATCCAGTGGTCCACAAATTACAGATTTGCTTGTTGGGTCCTCATATTTATGTATTGGGGATTAATGACACTTTGAAAAGCTAGGGCCATTAGGGCTGGCACAATTAAATTTCATGATCTACTTTTGAAGAAGAATAATCGATTGAAGTCGACTTTAATCATACTCATTGACCTCTACAAACAACTATATAGAAAGCAATATTTTGGTCATTACTTCTTCAGACTGGACATTCTTCAGGTATGCAGGCATGCTGCATGATTACTGCTCTGAGGAAAATTCAGACTCCTGACCACCTCATGCCCACCTGAGGTGTTCAAAAGTCTAATAGTAGCTGCATTGAGTTTTAACCCTTTATCCAAACGATTCTGCCACATCCGCCTGTGTAATATGTAAATTCAGCAGCTGAAAAAATATTATTTTTCAAATCATTTGAGAGTAATAACTAATAATCGTCGACTTTGAAATTGTAGTCGATTATGGGTGTTTCTGATGGTTATTCGACTTCTCGATTAATCATGACAGGCCTATGGGTCGTGTTATGTTAAAATGTTTTTGGGTGAAGAGTTGGAAGCCAGGTACCTGCAGAGACACCACACCACACAGCAGCAAGTACCCAAGCCTGCAAATAAGCAGTCTGTCATGGTCAATGACTGGGACAATTTGCAGGTTTGACAGGCAGCAAATTCCAATTCAGTTGTACCGTGTATAGTACAATTTATTGAAACTCAATGTTATAAGTTACATTGTGTGTAGATGTCTATACACTTCCATACAAGGTGATGCGAGTTCATACCAGGTGTCGAAATTCCATTTTAATGAAGGGATTTATAAATTTTCATGAGAACCAAAGAATGACCAGACATTTATTTTTTAGAAACTGCTATTGACAGCACCATGCAGAATCATCAACAGTAACTGGCACCGGTACAGATCCTCGGTGACATTAAACAATCGTCGCTGTTCTTAGTGCGATATTTGTTATGCTCCCGACTTGAAAAGTTGAAGGGATATCTAGTGGAGACCTCCATCTGTCTGCTTGTCTGTCTGTTCATCTGTCCATCCCTACCAACATTTTCCTTGTATCTCAGCCACGGCTACTCCGATTTGAATGATATTTGGTGATGTGATAGAGTATCATGGGAGAACGATACCTGTATAGCTTGAGTTTCTTCCACACATTTTCTCCAGAGTTATGGTCTTTTTTAATTTAGAAAATTCAAAATTCCTTTTCTCCAAACATTTTCCCATGTAGCTTAGCTACAGCTACTCCATTTTGAATTATATTTGGTACAGTGATAGAGTAACATGGGGGTAACGATACCTGCCTAGCGTGACTTTCTTCCTCACATTTTTTCCAGAGTTATGGACCTTTTTTGACTTGGAAATTTTGAAATTCCCTTACGTACAAACATTTTTCCATGTATCTCAGCCACTGTACTCTTGATTTGAATGATATTTGGTGTGGTGCAGCTGGTGCTAGAGCATCATCTGGTTACAATACCTGTGTAGCATGATTTCCTTTTACGCATTTTCTCCAGAGTTATGGCCCTTTTTGATTTGGAAAATTCAAAATTCTCTTCCGTCTGAATGTTTTCCCTTTTAGCTCAGCTACAGCTGCTCCGTTTTGAATGATATTTGGTACAGTGATAGAGCAGCACGGGGGGAAAGGTACCTGCCTTGCATGAGTTTCTCCCAAACATTTTCTCCAGTGTTATGGCCCTTTGTCGATTTAGGAAATTTTTAATTCCCTTCCATCTGAATGGTTTACCTTGAAGCTCAGTGACCACTACTCCGCTTTGAATGATAATTGGTATGGTGGCAGAGCAGGAAAATGATGAAGGATTCATCCACACATTTCCCCCAAAGTTATGGCCCTTTTTTGACTTGGAAAATTTGAAATGCGCATTTTATTGTGCCCGACTTGAAAAGTTGAAGGCGTATCCAGTGGTGACCTTTGTTCGTGTGTCCGTCCATACCAACATTTTTCCTTGTATATCAGCTACTACTACTCCAATTTGAATGATAGTTGGTGTTGTGATAGAGCATCACGGGGGGAACGATACCTGTATAGCATGCGTTTCTTCCACACATTTCTCCCAGAGTTATGGCCCTTTTCCACGCATTCGACTTAGAAAATTTTGCGGTCGGGGGCATAAGCAGCGCTTTGCGATGCAGGCCTCTTGTTCATAGGATAAAACGTATCGTTACAAGCATATCCAAAATACCCTAACACACATCTACTGCCAGTACCACCGGAAAAAGGTTAACAAAGCACTTTTAAATACACTGAAAAATCACTTTTAATCTGTTGAGTAAACTGTAAAGAAAATGTTTGCTTCTGCATAAAAATACAATAGAGTCATAAAAACAACAAAGAACTTTTGTGATTACAAATAATATTTTCTGTCCATTTTTATACCCCTACCTGGCAGGGTATACTGTATTCCTTGCATCCATCAGTCTATCAGTAAGTCTGTCCCGAAATTGTATCATATACTATACTCACACTTTTCAAGACAGCCATCTGAAATTTTGAACAATGCAAAACTACATTCAGCACATAACCATGTTAGGTCAGATGACTGTTTATGTTTTTGTCACAGTTAATTGCCTTTATTCCCCATAGGAACCCCAGGAAGTGAAGCAGTGCTTGTTTTCTGTGGTTAATAAGCTCTGTTTTGCTGATAAAATAGGACTTGGTAACCAATGCCTGGGGTGAAAGTCCTCTAAAAGGGGGCGCGGTGGCGTCGCAGTAACCGGTTCTTGTCAGATCACCGAAGTTAAGCAACGTCAAGCGTGGTTAGCAGTTGGATGGGTGACCATTTCAGCAACTGATTCGCGCTCCCGCATTGTGTCCTTGGGCAAGGCACTTAACCCTGATTGCCTATATAGGGGGATGATAACGCTGTGTACTAAGGCGTACTGCACGTCGATGGTGCGCATGTCTTCAACCAATCTAACCCTGTCTGTGCTGCGGTGCAGAGTTCAGAGTTATGATGTTGGAGAGCTGACAGCTGCTCGTTGCTCGGTGGTTCTCTCCGGGTACTCTGGCTTCTTCCACCCTTAAAACTGTTGTCACAATTAGCCATTGTGCATAAGTATGTGACCCATAAATAAATAAATAGTCCTCTAAAATGGGCAACATGGATGTAAAGGATTGACTAGACTTTACATTATCACCATGTTACGGTCATGATTAGCTATTGTGCTGAAATATGTGACCTTAAACACCAATAAATAAATAATATTGCCCTTTAATGGCCTTTACAGTTGAAACTAGTAGTACTGTCACAATTAGTGCAGAAAATGCTCATTAGTTAATGCACTCCTTACTGCAGAATAATGAAGTAGTCTGAAATACACAAGAACGTTTGTGCTGTGCAATGCAAAATATAATACGCCATTAGCGAGGTCAATAGTCAAATCACGAACTGAAGCCGATCAAACAGAAAGTGAATTTTGAGACTACAGTATGTGGAGGGTGGATTACGACTAAATCGCCGGGAAAGATTTTTCACTCCTTAATTTATTACAATTTCTGAAGACAAGACACAAGAACTTGCAAACTTTCATTACATGGACCACTGGGTTGGATGTGATGAAAATTTGCAAGTGCTTCTCGTGCTGTTATGAACAATTATAAATACTTATCAAGTGGAGAATACATGGCGCTGCGATTAAGTAGTAATCCACTCTCTTTATTCTGGATATGCAGTCAAATTTTAATACCTATTTACGTCATTGTGTATACATATATCCCAGTAAAGGTTAGGAATGATGTTAATTATCTCTATTTTTCTAGTATAAAATTGTTGATCAGACTGTTTTTCTGCAGGAATTGAGATAAATAAGCTAATGGGGCAGTTTGAGCTTGATGAGGACAAAAAGTGTACTTAATCTGCACGCTATTACTTCAAAATAGTGCACAGTACAGTAATAAGACTTCTAGTTTCAACTGTATCTGCTTAGTAAGTTAATTGAGGGTATCTTCATGGTGTAAGCAACTCCCTCCCACAGTTGCTAATGTAGAGAGTTGAAACATTAGGATATGGTTACACATGCCTTGAAGATATCTATAAATTTTCAGAAACATTTTTTTTTAACAAAATTATTGCCCTTTATCTACTAATTTCCAATTGTTTTTTTTTTTTTTGTTTTTTTTTTTTTTAACCCTTTACCCAACGCAGATGATATCAAAATTTATTAGCTCACCTGAACTGAAAGGCAGGTTGAGCTTTTCTTATCACTCTTCGTCCGTCGTCTGTCATGAAGGTGGTGTTTGAGCTCTTTCTCCGAAACCATTGGCCACATTTTAATTAAATTTAATGCAAGTAGTGGTTATATAGGGCATTTTGATTTTTATCCAAAATAGGTTTTTCGGCTCATATTGAGCAGAGGTGTGGGGAAAAAATGGCCAAATTTTTTGAAAATCTTCTTCTAATGAACCACCAGTAGCAGAGACTTGATAAGTGGTATACAGAGTCCTTTTGAGGTTTAGAATCAAGTTTGTTGAAGAGAAGTTTGTCAGGCATTATTTGCCTTTGTTATGGGAGGGGCAAAAAATTTTGGCCACGCCTAAAATTTCTATTTTCAGAACCGTCAGGTTGATTTGAAACAAATTTGATATGATATGATAATGGGTCATAAGTAGTTGATTGATGCAAAAAAAAAAATTTTCTTATTGCCCGTGGGAACCTCGTAGCTAAAAATAGGAAAAACCTTAAAACTGCCATATCTCCAAAACTACACGGCACAGAGAATTCTTATTTTTGTATAAAGCTTACTTTTATCCAGTAGAATAGAATGGTTAAAAAAATCCCTATCGGTTTGATCACAAGGTACTTTTTTCAGGACTTTGAAAAAGTGCTGAGTCAGCACTTTTTAACACTGTAGGCAATGGGAAAAAGATTAAAAAAATCTTCTTCTCCAGATCCAGCAGGCAGAATCTTTTGATATTTGGTATGCAACATTGTAGGGTGGATCTGATTCAAGTTTGTTCAGATCGGCCCCCTGGGATCATATTTGGGCTCAGTATAGGAGCCCGATTTTGAACTTAGTGCATTTCAGACAAATTTCTTTAAAAATCTTCTTCTCCAGATCCAACAGGCAGAATCTTTTGATCTTTGGTATGCAACATTGTAGGGTGGATCTGATTGAAGTTTGTTAAAATCAGCCCCCTGGATTCATATTTCGGCTCACTATAGAAGCCCGAATTCGAACTTAGTGCATTTCAGGCAAATTTCTTAAAAAATCTTCTTCTCCAGATCCAGCAGGCAGAATCTTTTGATATTTGGCATGCAACTTGTGGGGTGGATCTGATTCAAGCTTGTTCAAATCGGCCCCCTGGGTTTATATTTGGGCTCAGTTTTGAAGCTCGAATTCGAACTTCGAGCATTTCAGGCAAATTTCTTCAAAAAATCTTCTCCAGATCCAGCAGGCAGAATCTTCTGATATTTGGTATGCAACATTGTGGGGTGGATCTGATTCAAGTTTGTTCAAATCGGCCCCCTGGATTTATATTTGGGCTCAGTATAAAAGCTCGAATTTGAACTTAGTGCATTTCAGGCAAATTTCTTCAAAGATCCTCATTTCCAAATCCAGCAGGCAGAATCTTTTGATATTTGGTATGCAACATTGTGATGTGGATCTGATTCAAGTTTGTTCAAATCGGCCCCCTGGGTTTATATTTGGGCTCATTATAGAAGCTCTAATTCGAACTTAGTGCATTTCAGGCAAATTTCTTAAAAAAATCTTCTTCTGCAGATCCAGCAGGCAGAATCTTTTGATATTTGGTATGCAACATTGAGGGGTGGATCTGATTCAAGTTTGTTCAAATCGGCCCCCTGGATTCATATTTGGGCTCACTATAGAAGCTCGAATTCGAACTTTATAGGTGCATTTCAAGCAAATTTCTGAAAAACATCTTCTTCTCCAGATCCAGCAGGCAGAATTTTTTGATATTTGGTATGCAACATTGTGGGGTGGATCTGATTCAAGTTTGTTCAAATCGGCCCCCTGGATTCATATTTGGGCTCACTATAGAAACCCGAAATCGAACTTAGTGCATTTCAGGCAAATTTCTTAAAAAATCTTCTCCAGATTCAGCAGGCAGAATCTTTTGATATTTGGTATGCAACATTGTGGGGGTGGATCTGATTCAAGTTTGTTCAAATCAGCTCCCTAGATTCATATTTGGGCTCACTATAGAAGCTCGAATTCGAACTTAGTGCATTTCAGGCAAATTTCTTTGAAAAGCTTCTTCTCAAGATCCTGCAGGCAGAATCTTTTGATATTGGGTATGCACCATGCTTAGGGGGGTGAGATTCAAGTTTGTTCAAGCCAGTCCCTGGGTTCATATTTAGGCTCACTGTGGTAGCCTGAATTATAACTTAGTTCAAAATGAGGAATTTTCTTTAAAAAACTTCTTCAGATCCAGTAGTTGCAATATTTTGATATTTGATATGCAGCATCCTGGGGGGGGGGGGGGGGGGGGGGGGGGGGGGGAGATTCAAATTTGTTCAAGCCATGTCCCCTAGGTCCATATTTGGACTCACTGTGGGAGCTTGAATTGTAACTTAGTTCAAAATAAGGAATTTTCTTTAAAAATCTTCTTCTTCAGATCCAGCAGTCGGAATGTTCTGATATTTGGTGTGCATCATCATTAGGGGGGTGAGATTCAAGTTTGTGAAAGCCAAGTCCCTGGGTCATATATGGGCTCCCTGTGGGAGCCCGAATTATAACTTAGTTCAATATGAGGAATATTCTTTAAAATCTTCTTTTTTTTAGATCCACTGGTCAGAATCTTTGGATATTTAGGCTTTTCCCTCTGGAAAAGACTATTGTTTTTCTACGGATTATTATTATTTTTTTTTTTTTTTTTTTTTTTTTTCCACACATTTTGTCCGTACGATTCAGAAGCCATTTTCGAACCGATTTTCACGAAATTTTGCACACGCATAGAGGGGCACAAAATCTAAAAATGTACCGAAGCGGAATTTTCGATTTAACCCTTATTTCGTCAGAATTGGCAAAAAACTGCCAAAATTGGGGTTTATCGGCACTTTCTCGAAACATGTCTTGTAGATTTTTTTTATACATTCGTCATTACTAGACCTGTCTGTGACACACCCTTTGGTACACACTACATATCAGGCGATGCATATGGTAACCCCTCCACAGGCTGCCAAACATCGAAATTTTGATGAAATAGGCCGGTTTCAGGCCCCCACTGCACCCAAACAATACACGAGAGATAAACATAACTTCCTTTATTGGGAGTGGAATTCACCGAGGATCATTTTTGTCAGTAATAAGGGTGTTCAGAAAACAAGCGTTAACCCATTTTGAGCTGGTTAAACAGCAATACCCCATAATGCTCAAAAGTTCATGTTTTCCGTGGATTTCTCTAAACGAGTCTTGTAGATTTTCAAGATAAATTGGTCACTCTCAGGTCTTGGAGTGACATTACAAGTTGCATGGATAAAATATTCCGGTCAGCATTAGGTAACCCTCCCCGAGGTGCTAAACCTAAAATTTGTGATAAAATGGGCTGTTTTTAGTCACCAACAGCACCCAAACGGTATACCGGACAGAAAGGGTCCTTCATTTATCGGACGCAAAATTGATCGTAAAATATTTTTGAAAGTGGTAAGGGTATTCAAAATTTGACGTCTTAGCCCATTTTGGGCTGGTTAAATAGAGATACCCATTAAAATCTTAAAATACCCGTTTTCTGTGGATTTCTCTATCAACATTTTGTAGGTTTTCAAGAAAAAATCGGCTATTTGCGGTCTTGGTGTGACATTACAAGTTGCATGAACAAAATATTCCGGTCAGCATTAGTTAACCCTCCCCGGGCTGTTGAAGGTCAAAATTGTGATAAAATGGGCTGTTTTTGGACACCAACAGCACCCAAAGGGTACACCACAAAGAAAAGTGCCTCCTTTTATCGAGTGCACAATTTATACGGAAACATTTTTGTAAGCAGTAACGGTATTCAAAAGTCGACGTCTTAACCCATTTTGGACAGGCTAAAGCGAGATATCCCTTGAATGCTTTAAATTCCCATTTTCTGTGAATTTCCCTAACGGTAACTTGTAGGGTTTGAAGACAAATTGACTATTTGTAGGTCTTTATGTGACATTACAAGTTGCATGGACAAAATACTCTGATGAGCGTTTATTAACCATCTACAAAATGCCAAGCATCATAATTTTGTTAACATGGGGCTGTTTTCAGACACGCACAGCACCCAATGTATACATGAGAGATAAACATAATCTCCTTCGTTGGAAGTGGAATTCACAGAGGACCATTTTTGTAAGTAATAAGGGTATTGAAAAAACCAAGCGTTAACCCCTGTTGGGGAGGTTAACGCGGATACCCATCGATAGCTTAAAAAATCGTTTTCCCTGGATTTCTTTACAAACATTTTGTGGGGTTTCCAAGAGAAAATGGCCGTTGATAGGTCTTGGTGCCATATGACCAGTTGCATGGATATATTATTCTGGTAGGCATTTGTTAACCCTCCATGGCTGCTAAATGTAAAAAAATTGAAGAAATAGTCTGTTTTTGGACACCAACAAATGGAAATGCCACAGAGAAAAGTAACTTCTTTTACCGGACGCAAAACTAATAGGGAAACATTGATCTTGATATTAACCCATTCTACCATTAATGATGGGTTTTACCTAAACATTTTCTTTTTTATCAAACCCAAACTGAGTCATTTGAGACTACTATACTCACCTTTCTCATAACATCAATGAGGGAACTTCAGTGAGACAGTTAAAAACAATTCATCAGACACTGTGGGGTCATGAAAAATCATGGAATCTAATCGGGAAAAGCCATGATTCTCCAGAATCATAAAGTCTAGTTGGTATAAGCTTTTCTTAGGAGGAGCAGATGCAACTTGTTGAAATCAATTCTCTGGGTTGGTATTTAGGCTACCATGTCAGGTGAGCACCCTCAAGGGGCCTCTTGTTATTTTAAATATCATTTTTTCAAATTTTTCAAAAAATTTCAACAAAACCATATCATGTGACCCCTCTTTGGAATGAGCTCGTCGAGCTCGTTCCAACGAGGTCTCACATGATATGGTTTTGTTGACATTTTTTGAAAAATAATGTTTTTTCAACTGCTGAATTTGCATATTACGCGGGCGGATGCGGGCGATTCGTCGGGTAAAGGGTTAAATTGAGGGTACCTTATTGAGAGTGCCTTCATTGTGTAATCATCTCCTTCCACATTTTGTAATGTAGAGATTTTAAACCTTAGGATATGGTTACACACACAGTGAAGATGTGCAGCTTCTATAAAGTTTGCGAAAAAAATATTTCACAGAATTATTGCCCTTTATTGACTTTGAAAATTTCCATTGGTTTTTAATTGAGGGTACCTTCATGGTGTAATCAGCTCCTTGCACAGTTTCTAATGTAGAGAGTTGAAATTTTAGGATATGATTACACATGCCCTGGAGATGTGCAACATATGTAAAGTTTGCGGAAAAATATTTTTTCACAAAATTATCAAATCAAATCAAGTCACTCTTACATGTATATTTGGTAAAGAGGCGGGTGTACATTTTTGTGTCACCCTATGGTGACATGTAATAGGTTTTTTGATAATTCCCCAATGGTCTGAAAAGGTCTGTTGTCTGTCATATCCTTCATCCATCACCCAGTGATAAATGTTTCATTTCTGTCATGTTATCCATGGTATTGCGGGCTTGATATTGCAGGCGGGGGCATATGCCACCCTTGGCATTGCTCAAGTTTAAATATTTAATGTTTTAAATCAATAAATACTGTCCCTTGAAATTATTTTTGGTACTTAAATTCTCTTATTTTGTTTTAATTAAATTTTGAAAATTTGAAGTGAGTGGAAATGGATCAAAATAGTAGTGGCGGCTACTCACCCAACATCAAATATTATTATGCCAGCTAATGAAATTCGCCAATCACAGCCCCCGAATAGTGGGACGGTACTGAGCCGTATTGGGTCACCTGCAGCCCGAGGTGACCAAATACGAAACTCGTATTAGGTCAGTACCGCCATTTTGTTTCGACGTGGAAATTCCTCACCTCGCGGTGCTTTTATATCCATATTGAAGAAATTGCAGTACAATCAAACGTCCCTCTGTGTCTATATGTCTCATTTTCTCTTGTTTTATAATAAATTTATTGTGAAATTTATTTTCTAAATGTAAATTTAATTATTTGAAGTGAGAAATACTACTGTATTCGATCTACCGATAACGGATAAGTCGGCCTGGCCCTAACTTTACATAGGGTCTAAGCTTATTGAGGCTAACACACAACAGTTTGGGTATGGTGTTCGCCTCGATATTTTAAAAGCTTTAGAAAAAATATATAACCCATAAATGCATTGTTAGAAAGTTGAAAAATATATATAGTGTGAATAAATAAACTGAGAAAAAAATTGTCTTATCCCGGGAATAGATTAATTTCATTTTTTCTTGTTGAGCTCATTCTTTAGTCTCTGTTGTGGTAAATGGATAACGTCGCTTCGAAAATGGATTTAATTTCATTGAATAATTATAAGATTGCACAATGATGAAATTGTAGGAAAATGAAAGAAAGTCAGTGGGAAAAAATGTGAGATACATTTAGTTTTGTTCGAATTCTATAAAATCGGACGTTTCGGACATTTTCTGCACACTCAAGACAAAGTGACAGTATGAAGAAAAGCGTCTATCGCTGTTGTCTGTGTTGTGAAGGAAATTACACACAAACAGGGAGACAACTGTGCACGTTTGTTACAACTTACATAGCGTTTTGCACCAGTTTTGAAAATGTGCCGGCATTCAAATTTGATTGTTATTTTGTTTTCGCTGGCATAATAAATACGTTACAGGACGTTCAGGTGTCATATGAGGCTCGGCAAAAACAATATTGGACTCGGCGTACCGCCTCGTCCAATATTGTTTTCACCTCACCTCATATGATACCGTATCTGCCACCTGAACGTCCTGTAACTTATAAAATCAGGTTAGTTACCTGATATAGCGGAACCATTAGATGGTAACCCAGCATTCTGATTGGACAAACTAACTTTGAGGCTTGATAATACATGTAGTTTATATAAATTTAGTAGACCTCACCAGATTCTTGAATTATCATTTATTGGAAAGCTCCTTTGTAAATGATGACAAGAAAAGATCACACACTGACTTTTCAATTAACATGTGGATAATGTGTAATTAAGTATGCACATCTTGCCCTGAGTGTAGACTGCTCTGAAGACAAACATTTACAAGGTTTCTCTGAGGAATGGTACACCATACTATTAGATTTGTAATCCTTGTGTTGATGTAGGTACCAAGTACAGGGTGTGTGTGTGCCGGTCACTACTCTTGTGTTGAAGTTCCAAATAATGGTAGGGTGCTGAATAATAGTAAGGGGTGGACATTTTTGCCAAAATAAATTTAATAGTAGGGTGTAGAACATTGTATTACAAGGTGTGATATTTATGAATATCCACCCATGAAATCAGCCATACACTAAATATATTAGCCCAGGATTTTCAGAAAACTTCAGTTGGAAAAATCCATTGAACCAATTAAGAGGCATAACTTCTAAAAAATTCATTTTTGCTCACTGCTGTCTGGCAGTGAGAAAAAATACTGGCCCAAATAAGGTTCATAGAGAGTTGAAAAATTTTGAAAAAATAATAGTATGGGTATGATTATTTGGAACACTAGAGTACCAGTGAAGCGGTACACTAAGGCGTACTGCATGTCAAAGTTTCACTTGCCGTCAACCAGTGCTAACCCTCTTTGTACGGAGTTAGTAAGTAAGTTTGGGAGTCTTAACAGTTGCTTGCCACTTTCATTGGTTCTCTCTCGGTACTCTGACATGAGGTGACCCTGGCTGGTAAAAGTATCATTGAACCCAATTAAATGCATGAATTGCATTATGAGAAAATTTTGCTGCTTGAAATTTGGGTATTTTGTCAGTGTGCATGCAGAGGGATATGAGCTATTAGCAGATACTGTAGGACATTCTGTTTAATCCTTCAGACATTGTATAGATATTTAGGTATTTTGACAGAGTGTGGAGGGATATATATGAGCTATCAGCAGATACCACTATTAGCAGATACCGTAGGACATTTTATAATCATTCAGACATTGTTTAGATATCAACATGTAGGTATTCTGACAGAGTACAAAGGGATATGAGCTATTAGCAGATTCCAAAGGACATTTTGTAATTATTCAGACATTGTTTTGATAAAGTCTCTCAGTTGATTTTATGGAAACCAAAAATAAAAATGAAATTCAACCAAAATATCCGGCTTTTAATTTCTTCCAAATTAGTGATGGTTCCGCTGAAACCTGTGAACATTATTCAGTTAACAGAAGTGTTCAATTAATAGAGATTTGGTCCGTTTCTGTATACTAGAGACAAACTGAGCATATATTCTATTATGTCTTGTTTGACAGAGCTCATAGAGCACTGTCGAACAGGTTTTAATAGATTAAATTAGGGGCTTGGATGTACTGAAGCAAAATAGGTCTATAAATGAGGAATATTCGATGAGTTTCAGGATAATTTCTTGACATACTTGGATTATAAAATCTTGTATTCAGTCTACTCTGTAACCTGTATACAGTTAGCAGGTCAAATTTTTGTCTATGGAAGGTATATTCAATTTACAGTTATTCAGTCAAGAGATTGCTTTTTGAGAGGGCTCCACTGTGCACATAAATGCTGGGCTCACATGATGGTAGTTATGCCTTTCATGTAGCATTTAAAAACAATAAATTTTTGCATTGTACCACTCATTCAGTACTTGTGATCACAAAAAAAAAAAAACAGATAGAGAAGTTTGAACAAATCGTAACTAGTTGCTGAACTGGTGAAATTTCTGCATCTGCTTTCCTCCCTGCAACGCATTAGAATCTTGCCAGTCATAAAGAAATGTAAGGACATTGAATCTGAGTTTGTATTTTTCATTGTTTTTTCTTGATAAATCTTTATTTCACCATTTAATTAACTGGTTTAGTGATGGAAGTCCATAACTGAGCTTTACTCTGAAATCCTTCCTTTTGGGAACACTGGGAAATGAAGCAATGCTTGTTCACTCTAGTAAACCAGCTCTGTTTTACTGTTAACTCTTTGATACTTTTGTACGTCTTATTACAAACAGCACCTTGATACTTGGTGGTCATTTGTTTTGTTATTATTTTTTAATATTTTAATGTTTTAACCTCAATTCCTGTTTTCTCCCAAATAGTGCTCATTGACAACCGTTGAGCCAAATGTCATCTCAGCTTAAAATACTAATATAATCCTGCTGTCAAGACTTTTTAACTGGTTGAATGCTAGAAGCCACTATCAGGGCTTTCAAAAAATGAGAATACCAGAGCAAAAGCCAACACTTTCCATGCTTATATTTCATATTCAGTCAAACACAAATAACATTTTGTTTATATAAATTTGTTTTATTACAAATTATTGGAGAGTGCCTGTAGGCACTCTCCAATAATTTGTAATAAAACAAGTTTTGAATAACAAATTCAGACCACCAAAGATAATCTAGCCCTCAACCAAATAATCACTAATGTGAAAAATATCTTGTTATATGTACTTTCCGACGTTTGATGTCACATTTTGAAGTTGGAAGAAACTGAATTCCCAGCAACGTTTGAACATCAGGATAATTAAAGTCTCAAAGGGTTAAAATGGAACCTAGTCACCAGGGCCTGGGGTGAAAGTCATCTAAGTTGTTCCACACTCGGTATAAATGATGTGCTGGACTTGACTTTACATATTTGTACATGTTGCATCACATAAGCATGTGAAGATGTGTGACCTTGAACATCAATAAATAAAGCAATAATCTGAAATTCTTGTGCAGGTATTGAATGAAAGTTAAAGGCTTCTTCTTGTTCTATGGATGTGCTTCAGATTACCTTTGAAATGAAATTATTTAATCTGCAGGCCTGGAAATAAGGAATGAGTTTCGTAACGCCTAATTGATTGTCGTAACCTGTTTAAAGTTATGGGGTGACCAATGGTTGTCGGTACGACAGGGGGGACCATGTTTCAGCCTGTCGTAGGAAATTTTGAATTCCTGGGTTAAAAAAAAACCCCATTTCCTTGCATCTAAGTGCCTCAGCAGCCGTATTTCATCTAAATTTCATGACACAATTTTTTCTTTTCTTCAGATATCCAAAAATATAAAAAATTGAAAAAAATGGCCCGATTTCCAAAAACAGGTTGGAAAATATTCAGTGTGCACAGCTTACCTCGAAAATGGGAAATTATGGCTGTACAAACTGGCGCAAATTGCGGCAATGTCATTTTGTGGGAGTATATTTCATTATCGAGAAATAAAATTCACAGCATTCCAAATGAAACAATAAAAAATTCCGATAGGATCACCGATCCAATGTTGAGTTGTGACAGCACAAAAGTGGGTTTAATCATTTTCAACTTATCATCCGGAAATCAGTTGTTCACAATTTACTATGTGAAGGGTCACTGTGACCTTGACCTTTGACCTAGTGATTCCAAAATAAATAGGGCTCTTTCTTGCACCAATGCCAATCTACCTATGATGCGTCCGGTTGATGTACTTCCAAGGCGGCCTAGTAGCAGAAACAGTCAAACCCTGCTATAATTGTCACCCGGTTTTTCGGGGGGACTATAGAAATCAGCGGTGTCCGTCCGTGTGAGTCCTTCCCACTTGGTGTCCCCATGATAACTCCAGTTTGGATCATTTGATTGGAACCAATTTTGGTATGTGACCTTCTTAGCCCAAACCACAGGTCAAGTTCGAATATGAGTTCGGCCAGATTATTTTTATTAGAGTTATACCCCTTTTTCGACTTCGAAATTTCAAGATTTGCGGTGTCCGGATGATAACTCCAGTTAGGATTATTTGATTGGAAAGAATTTTGGTATGTGACTTTCTGGAGTAAAAATACAGGTCAAGTTCGAATATGGGTTCGGACCGATCATTTTTACTAGAGTTATGCCCCTTTTTCGACTTGTTTTTTCAGGGGTAATGTGGCCGGGCGACCTTTTATTCATATTAATTCAATTCAGTTGCCTTGGAAGCACTTGCCAATGGCAGACGCCATATAGACGCCGAATAACTCTCACACTTAGACTACAGACCATCAAGTGGAGCAGTCTGCCATTCCCAAAATTAAATTGAGAAAAGAGCAGCCATTTCAGATGATTAATTGAATGGATTTCTTCGCATTTGTCACTAGCATTTCCCCATAGAAAGCCCTTTCAGGTGATGGGTCTGGACCATAAAGTTTATGAAAGAAGTTTGTCAGGTGTTTGATCACTGTTTCAAGTTGAGGTGCTTGGCACAACAGTGAAGTGATGAACCTTTTTTTCTGTTCCGTTCGTGGTAAAATGCGATCGCGACCGGTTTGAAGGTTACCGTTTTTAAAATCATCGTAACCTCCCCATAACCTGAACGACCATTCGCAACTTATTTCCAGGACGAAATCTGCCCGAATTTGCCTTGTTACAATTTATGGGAGAGTGTCTATGGGCACTCTCCCATAAATTTTAACAAAGCAGAGACATGTGAATAAATTTTGACGACCAAAAATAATTTGGTACTCTACCAGTTAATGAAATATCAAGCTGCTAGTGTAAGAGTATTGTGACCAACCAGATTGTGGTCGAATCAAGAAAGAGACTGCTTTTGCAATCACAGATCACAGTATTCCACTTTGGTCACTTTTCACGGAACACACAATACAGAACACTCGATACTGTAAGCTCTGTTTCACTGGTAAAATAGGACCTGATAACCAATGCCTGGGCTGGAAGTCCTCTAAAATGGGCACCATGGATATAAACAATTGGTGCCCAATTTAGAGGACTTCCAGCCCAGGCATTGGTTATCAGGTCCTATTTTACCAGTGAAACAGAGCTTGCTTGTAGCACTAAACAAGCAATGCTTCACTTCCTGGGGATCCCACAGAGATTACAGTATTGAGTGTTCTGTATTGTGTGTTACGTGAAAAGTGACCAAAGTGGAATACTGTGATCTGTGATTGCAGAAGCAGTCTCTTTCTTGATTCGACCACAATCTGGTTGGATAACCTATTATCGCATAGTCCACCGATGCTATTAGAGCACGTTGATTAGTCAAATTAAACGGTGGCATGATAAAACTTCATGTAAGCCTGAAACCGAAGGTCGAAGGCTGAGGTGAAGTTATGGAGGGCTGATATCTTTGCCGATACGAAACTAGCCAAGAAATACCTCTTTATTTATTAAACCAAAACAAACACAGTACGGCGACCGAATAATTATCACATTCCACTGGTGGGCAATATTTCCACAGATGCAATAATATTAGATTCCAAACAACTAATTATAGGAATAATTATCAAAAATTTAATTAATGAAGCACCAGGTACAACCTGGTGCTTCATTAATTAAATTTTTGTTGATGATGATTTTTAATACCTGGTAAACACATGCGTGGACATCACTGTCCACATCGACATCACAGATTACGACCAGTCCACGGTGACTACTGTAATTACAATCTCTTCTCAGATCTGTTTCAGTTTTCTGATCATGATAATGTTTCTCTTTTTTTTCCATAAAGTCTGAAGTTTCCTCTTCTCCTAGTTCAGCTATCTGAGCGGCCCAGCTTCCCCCCTGTGATGTTCAGATAGCTGAACTATCTCTTCTCACCTTGCCAAATCTCCACATCCGACTCTGAAGCTGAGTTTGGGTTGAATTTTGTGTACAACTCTTCTACTTTCTCTTCATCCACCCATTCCTTGCCATAATTAATTCCTCACCATCCAAAAACTGCTCCCTTTTGCTTTGTAACACCAAAGTTACTGATTAACTAATTTCGAAGAATAATGATGAATGATTTCACTGTAAACAAAATGGCTGTGCTTAGTAATTAGTGAAGTCATCGGCTATAGACCGATAATAACCTGTCAGTTTTGGTTCAACACTTACATGTATGTCAAATCAATGCTCCCCCCCCCCCCCCCCCCCCCCGATCCCCCCCTCCCCCCCCCCCCCCCAAAAAAAAAAAAAATTCAAAAATTGGATAGGCATACACAAGTTGGGTTGATTTTATTATTGCAATCGTATTTACATATTAAATAAACTTTCCTTGAAATGACTGATGATAAAAATCTTCGCGTTCGGCTTGTCATTGAAACAACGGCAAATGTTCATCAGTTTATCAAATGCGGTTTCCTTTGCTGAACTGGAACTTGCCACTTGCTCCTCATTTATATTGTCTGATATATTTATTTATACACATAATTTTGAAAGCTTTACCTTCGAAATCAGTTTCAAATTCACAGTTAAAGTCAGATGGAAATTAGGGTTACAATGAATTAAATGGCTGACTTTTGCTCGATAAAATGTTTAGGGACGGCATAATTTTTTATTGTCGGTCAGGTTACCCTGATCACAGTTTTTAGCTGTGATGAGCAGCTCAATATGTGGCAATGTCGGTGTGTCTGTCGGTGTGTCTGTTGGTCGGTCTGTCACCAACGAATTTAAAAAACACCATAACTCCAAAAATACTTGATGGAATGACACCATATGTGGTATGCAAGTGTATCTTCATGATGTCTACACCCTCTCAATAGTGCATGTGATTCAGATAATTTCTGTCACATTTATGGACTTGTCACCAACGAGTTTTTTTGTCACCAACAAGTTTTTTTGTCACCAAGGAGTTTTAAAACATTATTGGCGTTGCATGAATCGCGGCACTGTGACACTGCACTCTAGTTTTTTTACAGGAGCAAATTAAACTCGTAAACTGTTTTACAAGAGCAACTTTTTGCTCTTGTAGTATTTCACATATGCTGAGTGAGTGCAGAATCCAGGACTCTTTGATCAATGTGACATTACTTCAAGAAGTGATGTGTATAAACTATTTGGTGGCAATCAGCATTTGACATGTGCGTTTAGCCACTGCATTATCCCAGGTGTTTGACACCATCAGTGAGCAGTCACTCAATTAATTTGTTGGAACCTTCATTGACAACGTTATCAGCTGATTATGGTCTCAAATCATCGGTTATCGGTTCACAACCCCTTTTGATCATCGGTACATCACTACTAATAATGCATCAAGGGGGACAATTCTAGCTTGGTTCATATCGGTCTAGAATGGCACCATATCAGATGAGTTTGAAGTCATATCAGCCGAGTTCTATAAAGGGCAATTCTGGGAAAGACAATGATGTCTAATAAATAAAGGTATTTAATCAATTATATTTTGTTTGACTGAGCAATACGAGTGCTGTCAGACAAGATATAATAGGATAAGTGTCTAGTTTATCACAAGAATACAGGAAATTAACAAATTCCTCTTAAATGAATACAATGCTCTCTTAGGTCTAAAATTTAAAAATCTGTTTCTCAGGCCCTCCCTCATGGTCTCTTTTTATAACCAATGCAAACTTAAAAAAAAAATTAAAATTAAATTGTTTATATCTGATATTTTACCCAAGTTAATAAAATTGATAAATTTGTCCCTTAAGTGTAACAAGGCTTTGCAGAGCTTTAGCAAAGCCTTCTTGCACTCAAGAGACAAAATACACCACAACCCATGCTATTCTGTTGATTATGAGGCCTAAAACAAAACAAGAACACAAGCTTTTTTGATGGCAAAGAAATAAAAATAAAAAATAAAATTAAAAAACACACGCCAACATGCAGTTTTACAAAAAATGGCATGAGAAACAAGATCTATCTTGTGAGGCCTTATTAATTCAAATTTTTCACTTGCAAAGTAATGATTCAATTAACAGGGTTTCCCTGTACATTGTATGCGTGTTCAATTTGTTTCAAACTCTTTTTTTTCAGTTCAAGAGAATGTCAAGTCAAGGACTGGGCTAAACACAGACAAACTTGCGATACAGATAATCATGAACTTTCAAGTCTGAAGCGAAGAACTTGTATTGCGGGTACACTGGAAAAAAGTGACAAACAAGCAGCTGATATTTTCTTTGATGAAGAATCCATTAATTCTGCATGTGAATCAGAAGAAAAATCATCCTTTAAAATGAATGGGAGCACATTTTCTGTTCCCAAACCTGTTATAAATTTTAGCCTGGCCATTAAAAATAAGAGTGCTCATGGTAAAAGAACAGAACACACTGATAATTTAAATGATTCCAGTACTAATAGAGACTCATACCTATATGAGAATGAGATTTTTACTGATCTTCCATCATTAGATGTTTCAATGCCCCATTCTACTGTGACTGTCAAATGCAATAAAGAGAAACTCAAGATATTAATACAGAATTCATGGAGTGGACAGGAGATTTATAAATGGTTCTCTCATAAATTGAAAATTCCACTTGAAAAGATTAAAGTAATCCACAAGGGGAAAGTATTAAGTCGAGAATGTATCACAGAAGTTATTGACAACAAAGCAATATTTCAAGTTATTGGTGAACAAGCAGCCAATGAAGAGGGAATCGATCAGCGTGACATTACCGTGATGATGAAGCAATTAAATATAGACCGAAACACTGCTGTTAAAACTCTTAGAGAGAGCAATGATCTTGTTGATGCAATGTTAAATTTTTCCAGCTAATGACTTTTTGAACTCGTAATAATATTTATTTCTGTGCCATGATGAGCTTGACTGATTAACTGGTAGAGTGCTAAATTATTTTTGGCCATGAAATCTTGTACACACGTCTTTGCCCTGTTACAATTTATGGGAGGGTGCCTATGGGCACCCTCCCATAAATTGTAACAAGGGAAACCCTTAAAGATTGAATAATATCAGTTGAAAGATAATACAAAACACATCCACTGAATATGAGCCAGATATGGGCTTTCAGCACTCTATCAGGTCAAATGCTGAACATGTAGATATGCTGATTTGGTACTTGTCGTCCATTGGGGGTAGGTTGGGTGCACCCTGGAATGTGGATCAGCAAGTCGTGTGAAGCACCAGGGCAGAAGGGGCTGCTGTCATCCCTGCCTTCCGACCATGTGGGAGAGAGGAGGCAGACAATACCCTTCCCACATTTGTCACTTAATTTTTTTCAATGCTTTATTCTCAGAGTAAACCTAAAATACACCCCAAATCTGTTCAGGGAGCTTTAAGAATTCAGTAGGGGAGTTTTGGAGGATGTGCCCCTCCCATTGGAAGGGGGACACCTCCTCTCCATCTCCCTCACCTCGGATCTTCAACCTTTGTGCAAGTAAATGCCTTTTTCCTGGGGTGTGACCCCCCTGCCCTGAAGTGCTTCTGGCGCCCACTGTGGATCAGTCCTTGTTTATTCAGATAAACAAGTTCTACTTTGATCATATAATAGGATTTGCTAACCAACTCCTGGGTTGCACATTCTTTAACCCATTACCCAATGAATCAGACACACCCGTCCACATAATCAACAAGTTGAGCAGGTGAAAAAGAATTATTTAAAAAATAATTTCATCAACTTCATATCATTGGACCCCTCAGTTTTGTTATCGTGTGCATAAGGTAAAGGTTTAAATTTGGCTACATGATTACTGTACTGTGGATACAAGAACAGACAAAGGATTGGGAACACAGTGGGTCAGTGGTTATGGCATTGGACTTCAAATGGAAATGTCCATTGTTCGATTCCCACCTGGAGTAACTGAAGACTAGTAGTGTCCTTGGGCAAGGCACGTAATCCTGATTGTCCATGTGATGGCACCTGGCACTGTGTACTAAGGCGTACTGCATGTCGATGGTGCACTTGTCTTCAACCAATGCAAACCCTGCTTGTGAGGAGTTAGTACATTAAGGAGTCAGATAGTTGCGTGCTGCTGCTCACTGGTTCTCTCCAGGTTCCCGGGTTCCTCCACCCATAAAACTGTACCACACAATGTGATCCTTGCTGTTGAATTGTCATTAAACCACAATAAAAAAATGGCTAAAGAATTTCAACTAGATTACGACCAGGTCGTGATATGTTTGAAATACTCTTGTCTGCTTTTCTCCTCAAAACACTGTGGAATCTCATTTGTTGAAAAAGGAATGCAAAAACATTGGTTCTCAGATGCTTTTTTCGTGTTTTTATTGATTTAAATCTCTGGGGAGTGTGGTGGCTAATTGGTTAGTACATTAGACTTGAGATCGAGAGATCAGTTCGATCCTGAGCTGCATCATCTGTGTTGTATCTGTGTGAAAGACACTTCATCCCTGATTCCCAAATGGATCTAGGTGATGCTGTGTATCAAGGCATAGAGCATTATGATGGTACACACTCCTTCAACTGATGCTAACTCTACTTGTTTCGATTTAGTGAGTTGAAGAATCTGACAGTTACTTGCCATTTCTTTGTGGTTCTTTCTGGGCACTCTGGATTCCTCCACCCATAAAAATGTTCCAACATGATAGGAGTGTGGCTGTTGAAAGTGGCATCAAAGCCTAATAAACAGAAAACAGTTGATTCAATCTTGGTGTAAATCAGGTCCATGAGCACAAATTTTGCAATTTAAATGCACCCTACCATATTTTGAGGCAATTGTCTCCCCAGAACCATCAAAATGAAATGCAAGTCTCGAATCTGAGGGTTCTACATACCCCTTATAGAAAAGCAACTATTGTACACAATGAATTGTCCTTGGGCAAGGCATATTATCCCAGTTGCCCATGTAGGGCCACGGTGGTGCTGTGTACTAAGGCATACTGCACGCTGATGTTGCACTTGTCTTCAACCAATGCTAACCATTCTTGTGTGGAGTTAGTACGTTGGGGTGGCTGATAGTTGTTCGCCATTGCTCCATGGTTCTCTCTGGGTACTGTGGCTTCCTCCACCCATTAAACTGTCCGACATGAGATGACCCTGGCTGTTCAAAGGGCTGTTAAACCCCAATAAATAAATAAGTACACAATGAATGTAGAAAAATATCCTACAACACCTGGAAATAGCAGGGTATTTTGAAAAATTAATTGAGAGTCTATGGTGTATCCGCAGCCTTTTTCCTGAACATGAAGTTACTTGCATTGGGAGATGTGAGGACTAAAATATTTTAGTAAAAATAAATTTGAAACTTATGATGTGATTGCTCGGTTTATTGAAATACAAAGATAAGCGTAGTACTTCATTGTGGCAACATATGTGACCTAATTTTTAGCTCACCTACATCTGTAAGATGTGATGAGCTATTGTCATAACCTCGGGCGTCAGCGCCGGCGTCGGCGTCCGGCGTGTCCAATATTGTAAGATTTAATGTTAAGGTTAATTTCTCAAACATCAGTGGGCTCAGGCCTTTGATATTGCATATGTAGGTTGTAGGGGACTATCAGAACAGTATTTAACCCTGATACTACGACTTTTTTCCAAATTTCACCTAAAATTTTCTGCCAAAAGTTGTTGTAAGAATTTGCATTTAGGTGTTGTAAGAATTTGTGTTAAAGTCAGCTTTTGTGCAGATTGTGCTGCTTTAACTTCTCATTACTGTTGGTTTTCATATTTCAATAACAACTGTAGGTATTAACCCTACTGTATGCAGAAATTTAACGAAAATTTTCTTTTTTTTTCACTCAAAATTTTCATGTTTTTATCGGACTTAGTAAATTTTAAGTTGTAAAACTTTGTAAACTTTGTGTTTAGGTGAGTTGTGTTTCTATGTGTCTTTCCAAGCGATTAATATTCTACACTTGGGTGACTGAACTCCATTGCAGTAATATTTAATCCTCATTACATGCATATTTGAGGAATTTGAGGCTGATTTTCTGCCAAAACTTGTAAGAATTAGCGTTTAGGTGTTGTAAGAATTTGCGTTAAAGTCAGCTTTTGTGCGAGATTGTGGTGCTTTAACTTCTCATTACTGTTGATTTTCATATTTCAATAACAACTGTAGGTATTAACCCGACTGTATGCTGAAATTTAACGGAAATTTTCTTTTTTTTCAGTCAAAATTTTCATGTTTTTCTCGGACTTAGTAAATTTTAAGTTCTAAAAGTTTGTGTTAAGGTGAGGTGTTAAGGTGAGTTCTCAAAGATCAGTGGGCTCAGGCCTTTGATATTGCATATGTAGGTTGTTGGGGACTATCAGAACAGTATTTAACGCTGATACTACGACTTTTTTCCTAATTTCACCTAAAATTTTCTGCCAAAAGTTGTAAGAATTTGCGTTTAGGTGTTGTAAGAATGTGCGTTAAAGTCAGCTTTTGTGCAGATTGTGGTGCCTTCACCTCTCATTACTGTTTATTTTCTCATTTCAATAACAACTATAGGTATTAACCCTACTGTATGCAGAAATTTAACTGATTTCTTCTTTTTTTTTCAGTCACAATGTTCACGTTTTTCTCTGACTTACTCAATTTTAAGTTTGTGTTAAGGTGAGGTGTTAAGGTGAGTTCTGTTTCTATGTGTCTTTCCAGGCAATTGATATTGTATGCATGGGTTACTGAACTACATTGCGGTAACGTTGCGCCCTTATTACATGCATATTTGAGGAATTTGAGGGGGATTTTTTGGACTTATATTCACTTTCTTTAAAAAATATTTTTTTAAACTTTTTTTTTTTATTTAATACTTTCTCATACTTGTTACTAGTAACATTAAGGCTTATTTTAGTTGTTGATGTGATGTATTTTTGTTGAGACTTATAGTCACTTTCTTGAACGAATGTTTTTACGCAACTCCTCTTTAACCAATGAATGTTCTTCAATTACAATTTCAGTGATTTATGAAAGCCTTTCCTAATTCTTATTTATGATTTAATATCTGGCCTCACGATTCATATTCTTAATCATAAACATTTCTAAAAGAAAAAAATGCTTTTATATCCAATGATTCTATGTTGAATTGATATATAATAAATGCAGAAATATACACTTTCCAAAGCCATCACATAAACCACATTAATCATTTGATGCCCACTTAATGATTTATATTAACTAAATATTAGGCATGTTACATTGGAACGACATTATCAAGCGCAAATGTAGGTGAGCGTTGGGACGTAACATCCCTCTTGTTATTCAAAGTTTTAACGTCACTTTCTTGTATATCTGTAATTTCGTTCTCTGTGCTTCATGACAAGTTCATGTCCTTAGGTACATCAGGGTGGTGCCCCATAAAATACACACCCACTATGAAGCACATGCTCATTTAATATGGGCAATGTACCGAAAAACCAAACCGATACCAATATCATGGAGATACCAAAAACTGAACTGAACCAATCATTGAATACTGAAACCATATGCATTTTCAAATATTCCTACATTTTCTATTTATAAGGCTTTGTTGAGGCCTGATAGCAGTTTAAGTGTTGATTTTCATTAAAGAAATGACTGGTTTTCTTTTCAGTTTTATTAACCCTTAAAGGTTAGGTCAGTTGTTCTGAATTCCCACTAGACTACAACATGCACCTGTCCAGTTGCTTAGCTGTGATTTCTTGTCAAGTCTTGGTTGCCAAAACTTAACAAGAAATGATTGCCTAGAGGTTTTGTCTAGAGTCAGCAGGATCTCCTAATGATGGCATGTAAAGGTTAAGGTTTCTTTGGAACAAGGCACAAAATTACAGTAGATATGATTTGTGTTGGCAAAAGAATGTCAATGGTCAGCTCATTACAGTAGCATTTGTGGTGCTATTGTAGAATGATACAAGAACAACTTTTTCTGTATTTTCCTGATGTGAATGCCCCTTTGGTACTATCAGCAAATCTCAGTCAAGTCAGATAATGAATACCGAACCAATAATGTGGTATACTCCCCCCCCCTCCCCAATATACCGAAACCGATACCAAATTCCAATACCACTCCTCTATAATGCTCATAAGCATAAGCCCCCCCCCCCAACACTATTACTTTTTGTGAGAACATCTGAGGCAATCATTCTGTAATATGGTCTTGATTACCACTGAAAACACTTGGAAAAAGTGTTTACTGGGGTAGACAAGTTTTTGCTTGACTGCATGGTAAGATACAGTAACCAGTGCCCGAGTTGATTTGAAATTTGATTTGAAAGTCAATATTTGATTCTATATCGGAAATTCGAATATTTTCGGCCATAACCGTGAATGTTTACAGATTTTAATTGATCACATTGTTTTATATTGAGTACTAGCGGGTGTTACCCGGCATTGCACAGAAGAAGATGCTTATATCAATATAGTCTCAGATATGATCGGCTCGGCCGTTTTCGAAATAGAAGGTCAAGGTCACCCTGCACAGGCACCCCGATAAAGTAAAAATGATCGATGGGTCAATATACCCGCACATATGAAATTTTAGCCCGATCGGCCCAGCCGTTTTCGAAATAAAAGGTCCAGGTCACCAATTTCAAGGTCAAGGTCACCCTGCACGGGCACCCCGATGAAGTCAAAGTGATCGATGGGTCAGTATACCTGCACATATGAATCTTAGCTCGATCGGCCCACCATTTTCGAAATAAAAGGTCAAGGTCATCAATTTCAAGGTAAAAGGCACCCCGCACAGGCACGGCACCCATCCCATGTTACTCGCAGGGACGAATTACCCCCAGAGTTTACCCGGAAAAAGATAGATAGAGAGATAGATACAGACATTCGCATTTATATATTAGATTGTTCGGAGACGTAACTGACTTGTAGCGATAACAGTGTTTGTATCGATGTCGCTACAACTACATTGATACAAATACTATTACCACTACAACTACAACTGTTCATTTCAACTTATTGTGCATTTTGACCAGTGACCATTTTATAAAAAGTTTTGTACTTTGAAAAGTTATTCAGCTGTTCAACTTCAATAAATGATATGTTCCATAACTTATCACATTATTTTCTATTGAATATTGTTCTGTTCGATCACAGTTACAGAATACATCGTCAAAAGCAATGGTTTTCTAAAAGAATACTCCTGATTATTATATAAACTGAAGTAGAGCATGCTTTAATTTACAAGCGAATCGACTCCATTCGACGTTGAATTATCGTTTCATTTTAGTCATTCCAGATTTTAAAACAAATAGCTTCACAACTGAATGCAGGGTTCATACAGGTCATGGAATCTTGGAAATGTCCTGGAATTTTGAAAACAAATTCAAGGGCCTTGAAAGGTTTTAGAAAATAGGCTGGAAGGGTTAAAGTTTTGGAAAAGTCATGGTTTTTGTAACCAGGTTTCACCCTTTACCCAACGCAGACGATTTAAAAATTTATTATTTTAAAGATAATTTTTAAAATTTTTCAAAACATTTCAACAAAACCATATCAGATGACCCCTCAATCGGCTCATTCCAATGAGGGGTCACATGATATGGTTTTGTTGAAATATTTTGAAAAATTAAATTTTTTCAACTGCTCAATTTGCATACTACGTGGGTGGATGCGGGTGATTCGTTAGGTAAAGGGTTAAAACAGATCGATTTTGTGTAAAAATTACAAGCGATTGCGCAAAAATTATGTAAAAAACAAAGCTTTTCTGTTTGGGTGCGAACTAACCCAGTCATGGAATTTTTTGAAAAGTCGTGGAAAAGTCATGGAATTTGATTCTCTGGAAAGTGTATGAACCCTGTGAATGGAGTTATCCGATTTGAAACAAGTTTTTTTCAAGAAAACGTGATAAAAGTGAGGTATCGGCTCTATCAGCCAGGTTCATTTAAAAATGTTTATTGCTGCAGTTTCGAACCTACAAAGTCAAAATACGAAGAGTTTCAGTCAATTAATTTATTTATTTATTTATTTATTGGTGTTTAAGGTCACATATTTCTGCACAATGGCTAACCATGACCATGGCAGTTTTACGGGTGGAGGAAGCCGGAGTACCCGGAGAGAACCACCGAGAAATGGCGAGCAACTGTCAGCTCCCCAACATACCAACTCCACACAAGCAGGGTTAGCATTGGTTGAAGACAGGTGCACCATCGACATGCAGTACGCGTTAGTACACAGCGTCACCATGCCCACACGTGGGCAACGGGGGTGAATGTCTTGCCCAAGGACACAATGCGGTTGCCGCAGGTGGGATTCGAACCGAGGACCTCTCGTTGTGCAGCCTGCACCCCTACCAACTGAGCCATCGCGCCCTCTTTCAGTCAATAGCTAGTATATTGGTTTATATCTCAACTTATATTGTGGGAAGTGGTGAGGCAAAAAATGCACTTGACATAACTGTGTGTCTTTTAATAATTGGGGTTTTTATTTTAGAAAAAAACTTTTCTTTTGATGTCGTGCCCATTAACTGTGATTCGATCTGAAATTTGATTTGAAATTCGTTTTGTTTTCAATTCAATTCAATATTCGATTCGATCCAAATCGGCAGTTTGCAGGTCCTTAAAGAATATGTGTAAACAGTCTGTTAAACTTGACTTTATACTTGTGTTGTAGTCATGACATAGCTATAAATAATAAAGTTGACCTTAAACACCAACAAATGAATAAGGAACACAGCCACATATAATATATTTCAGTTACATTCAACTAGCATTCGTGTTCTGGCAGAAAACTATATTCCTGACTCAGAGGCAGGAAATCCTATTTCAGACCCAAGAAAAATTTTCAGTTGTCCCAAGAATGCCCCCCCCCCCATTCCCCCCTCCCCTCCCTCACAACCACCACATCCACTCCCAACACTGGAAAATATTATGGAACTAACATTGGGTAACACAATATAAACTGAAGCTTTGAATGAAGTGTTCTAGGCCTGCAACTGTTGCTTTACAATTCCCACATAAAAAAAGCACAGTCAGGGTTAGATTGGTTGAAGACATGCACACCATCGACGTGCAGTACGCCTCAGTACACGTCGTCATCGTGCCCCCATGTAGATAATCAGGATTAAGTGCCTTGCCCAAGGACACAATGTGGGAGTCCGAATCGATCGCTCGGACGGTCACCCATCCGAGGACTAACCTGGCTCGACATTGCTTAACTTTGGTGATCTGACGAGAACCGGTTACCACAATACCACTGCACCTCCTTTCAGTTAACTAATACTGAATTTTTAGTAGCGTGATTCACTTTATTTATAAAAGGCAGAAACTATCTTTGCATATGTTAAAACATAAAATATAAATAGGAACATGTGAAATCGAATATAACATAGAGTGCAGAATGTCATTGCATTATGCTGCATATATCCCTCCGCAAAAGTTCAACTATAAGTCCATATGAGTTAAGTATTTTAAGTTTTCTCTGTCTGGGCTTTTTTCCGAAATATGTGACTTATCACTAAAGTGAGAATTAGACATAACCACTAACTGAGGTCCTCATTTGATGTAACAAAAATGCTGAGAGAAAATACCCAGGAGGTATTTTCTCTCAGCATTTATGTTACATCAAAAGGTTGATGGCGATTGCCTCAGTTTGCCTGTGTTACTTACATCATTTTTACAATTTGGTGGCATTGTCTTCTGTAAAACAAGGATCTGCAGCCAGACAGTATATCAAAAATACCATTCAATATTTTTATTGGTGTGATTACATGTATGTTGTTGATACCGAATACCACACTGTTAACGAGGTAAATCAGTCTAAAAATACAGATACCAAAACCAAACTTAAAATTTCAATACCACCCAGGTCAATCTCATGGACACTACATGTATCTTATATAACTTTTGTTTTACATACATCAGGTACAAGCCTTTAAATTTGCCCCAATAGTGCTAGTGTATGCTGTGCCAAAATTATGTAACTGTACCCAAATTACGCAGTGTTTAAAATGTTTTTCAAAGTTTTGGAGTGATTCAGCCATTAAAAGTTTGGTCAGGTTTCCTTAATGCATGCAGAATAGATTTGAGTCTACTTGTTGACTCAAACCCCTAATGCATATAAATTAGACTAAAAACCATGGAGTTAGCCAGCAGATTTCTTTTCATTGGCCAACTCTGTATGAGCATGTACTCAAAGCTTGGGATCTAATATATTAACTCTCTGCACTCTGATGTCAAAATGACAAAGTTTTCAGCAGCAAATATTTCCCATAATGCAGTCTGATATTTAACCAAATATACCTTGTTTGACAGAGCCCAGTGAGCTCTGTCAAAGAAGATATAATTTGTTAAATTCGTATTTAAACAAGAGAAAAAAAGAGTGATGGGAAAAAATTCTGTTGCACTACCAGTGTGCCAGGGGTTAATATTTGTGGCATTTCCTATTAAATGTTCTGTGTAATTTACATCGAAATAGAATTTTGTTGTGACACTAGAAAACTAAGAGACCTTAAGTAAACTTTAGCTGAAGGTTGAGAGGCGATAAAAATGGTGAAGACTGATAGAATTTGATCCATTTACATTCGTAACAAACTAGAGATGGGCAGTATTGGAATTTTGAGTTCGGTATCGGTTTTGATATTTTTAGGGTGGTATACCATGGTATCAGTTTGGTATTCGGTATCTGACTTGACTGTGATTTGCTGATAGTACCAAAGAGGAATTCACATCAGAAAAAACAGAATAAGTTGTATCATTCTAACACAATGCTATAAATGACACTGCCAATGAGCTGAACAGTGGCATTCTTTTACGACCACCAATCATATCTACAGTAATTTTGTGACTTGTTCTAAACACATTTAATGTTTAAAGCCCAATTTCAGGCTTTTGCGATCTCAGAGCATGTGCCCTGACCATGCCATCATTAGGAAGTCTTGCTGACAACAGACAAAACACCTTGGCAGTGATTTCTAGTCAGGTCTTGGCTGCCTTAACTAGAAATCACTGCTAAGCAATTGGGCATGCACAGGTTGTAGTCTAGTTGGAATTCAAGACAGTTGCCCAGGCCATTGAGGGTAAACAAAACTAGAAAACAATCAGTTACTTGATTCATGAAAATGAACCTTTCAACTGATATCAAGCCTCAACAGTGACTTATAAATAGCAAATGTAGAAAAATTGGAAAATTCAGACGTATTGATATTCAACAATTGGTTCGTTTCGGTATTACGATATTCCCATGATATCTGTATCAGTTTGGTTTTTCTGTGTGTTACCCATCTCTAGTAACAACACCCTGCACCATTTTGGTTGCTTATCCAGTAAATTGCAAATGAAAATAGGATCATTAATCTCAAAGATATGATTGTGAGCATGTTTTTCATGTGATGTCTTCTGGGACTCTGTTGTTTATGCAGAATTTTAAGACTTGAACGCAAGTTTCTTACCATCAGAAGTTCTGCTGGTGAAACACCAGTGGACATCTGAAGGAGTCTGCGATACGTCAACAAGAATCCGGAAATAAGGGATTCTCACAAAAAATTTATTGAATTCTTGTCATTGATTCCAAAAGTGTTCTTGAAGCCTGAAGAATTCACCTATTTTTTGCTCACTCATAATAAGGTAACACATTGACTTAGCAGTGGTATCGAGTGAAGTCTTGGCTGTTTTTTTTCAGGCAGCCAAGATACTGCAGCTTCCATCAGCAAGACCACCACAAAACTGTATGTTGGAACATGTGTTCCATCTGCATATATAAGACAAGAAACTTGCCCCTTTGGAACTTTGCCTTAAAAGGTTAAACTGAAGTAAATATTTTAGGCCAAAAAAGCTGTGTTCTCAGGCATTTTTGCTCTGAACAACAGACGAGGGAGGGAGGAAGGCTTTTTTTTAGCTCACCTTGAGTTAAGCTGAGCTAATCCCATCGCTCTCCATCCGACGTCCATCCGTCTGTCCATCAACACCATATTTTGGTCTTCTCCAAAACCACTGGGCCACTTCAAGTGAAAGTGTGTGTGAGTGATGGTCTTGAAGAGGCATTGCATTTTTATTCAACTCAACAAGCCCAGCCCCATAGGGAGGGGGTGGGAGAAAATGCTCCAAAATATTTTTAAAATCTTCTCATGTACCAGTGGGTACAATGACTTGATATTTGTTATGGAACTTCCTTTTGAGGTGTAGAATCAAATTGTTCAAACGAAGTTCGTGAAGCAATATTTGGCTTTGTAATGGCAGGGGTAAGATTTTTGGCCCCGCCCAACATTTCTATTTTCTGAATCGAAGGTCTGATTTGAACCAAATTTGGTACGTGGTATTATTGGGTCATAAGCACTTGACTCGAGCAAAAAAAAAAAAAATCCTGCATCCCTATGGGAATCCCAGGAGCTAAAAATAGAAATATTTTCAAATGCCCATATTTCCCAAACCACACAGAACAGAGAACTGTTATTTGGTATGAAGCATCCTTAGGACCAGTAGAATTGAATGGTAGAAAAACAAATTGCCATCGGTTATGTTTGGGTGTTCTGTTGAGGGCATCGAAAAAATGGTGAATCAGCATATTTGCAAAAATTAAAAAAAATCTTTTCTTGAGAACCAATGGTCGAAATCTTTTGATATTCGGTATACATCATCCATAGGGCGGTCAGATACAAGTTTGTTATAATAAAGCCCATTGGTTCATATTTGGGCTCAATACAGGAGCCCGAATTTTTAACTTAGGGCAATATAGGGAATATTCCTTAACTGGTAGAGTGCTGGAAGCCTTTTTTGGGGCTTTATTCTGAAGTGCCGGTACCACAATTTAAAGGCTTCATTTTCTGTGGATGTGCTTCATATTATCTTTGAAGTGATATTATTTTATCTGTTAGGATTTGCCTTGTTACAATTTATGGGAGAGTACTCTCCCATAAATTGTAATGAGGCAAAGATGCACAAAGACATTTTAAGGATCAAAGATAATTTAGCACTCTACCAGTTAAAAACCTTCTTCTTCAGAACCACCAGTCAGAATCTTTTAATGTTTGGTATACATGATTGTTATGAGGGTCAGATTCAAGATTGTTCAAACCAAGTCCCTAGGTTAATATTTGGGCTTCCTACGGAAGCCCAAATATTAACTTAGTTCAATATGGGGGATAAGTTTTAAAAATCTTCTTAAAATCCACCAGTCAGAATGCTTTCAGATTTGGTATGCAAAATCTTTAGGGCGGTCAGATTAAAGTTTGTTCAAATCGGGTCCCTAGGTATATATTTGGGCTCGCTATGGAAGCCCAAATTTTGACATGGTGCAATATGAGGAGATTTCTTAAAAAATCATCTTCTTCCACCTGAAGGAGTGCTTTCATATTTGGTATACAACATCTCTAGGTTCAATTCGAGTGCCTGGGCTAATATTTGGGCTCCATATGGGAACCTGAAATTTAACTTAGTACAATATGAGGGAATTTCTTCAAAAATTTTCTTCAGATTCACTTGTCAGAATCATTTTATATTGGGTTTGCAACATCTCTAGGGGAGTCAGATTCAGGTTTGATCAAATCTGTTCCTTGGGTTAATATTTGGGCTCCCTATGGCAGCCCGAATTTTTAACTTAGTGCAATATGAGGAAATTTCTTTAAAAATCTTCTTCTGATTCACTAGTCGGAATGCTTTCATATTTGGTTTTCAACATCTCTAAGGGGGTCAGATTCAAGTTTGTTCAAATCGGGTCCACAGGTTAATATTTGTGCTCGCTATGATAACCCAAATTTTAACTTAATGCAATATGAAGAAATTTCTTAAAAAATTTTCAGATTCAACAGTTAGAATTGAACAAACTTGAATCTGACCTCCCTAGAGATGTTCCAGCACTCTACCAGTAAAGGAATATTCCCAAAATTGCCCTGAGTTAAAAATTTGGGCTCCTGCAGCCCAAATACGAACCAATGGGCTTTATTTTAACAAATTGGTATCTGACCACCCTATTGTTTTCCTTCTCAATCCTATGAATTTAAAATCATAAGTTAATTCTTACATTCCTAAGACTTTTCGCCTGTTGACCACTCACAAAGCTCTTTGAAACTGACAGTTTCAGAAGCCTGTGGAGTTGCCAATTCAAACAAGTTCAAGTAAAGTCTATTAAAAAAATTGATTGTTGCTCAGGCAATTTCTTCTCAATTTCATGATGAGTGAGGGAGGCTTTTTATTTCTTTTTATCTTTTAATTTTTGCTAATCCATCAGCAGTCGTGGAAATAGTAGGAATTCGAAATTTAACTACTTACACTATTATGTGGATAAACATTTTTGAAAATTTCCCGTAGTGCAGTTGCAAATTTAACCAACTATATCTTGTTTGACAGAGCTTGCTGAGCTCTGTCAAACAAGATATAGAGTGGTCAAATTGTTATCCTACAAGTGCAAAATAGTTAAGAGATTTCCAAGTAATAAAAAAAGAGTGATTAGGCAGCTTTTCATTGATGAGGGAGGTGCTGGATTTTTTTCGGTTGCCAAAACATGAGGTTTGTTTTTGCACTGTGGAATATGTACTTGTTGCACTCACAAGGGTATAACCATACTCTCCAGTTCTCAATTATTTACTGTTCGCAGTAGAAGTTCTCAAGAATCAAAACTTATTCTCTCGAGAACTGAAAATTTATTCTCACAGTAATGTTCACAAGAATCAAAACTGATTCTCGCAAATTGGGATCAATTTTAAAGCCTGCAAATGGAGTGCCATTGTCATTGATAATAGCATCTGGATTGCAAAATGGAGCTCTAAGTTTCACAACTGTACTTTTAGCATTGAGAGGTTTTATTGGATGTACATCAATCCACTTAGAGTATGTGTCAACGGTGAACAGAGAACATTATTCCATCATGTGGACCATTCTGTTGCTTTTGACACACAGTACACTCTTGAACTTTTTGCAAAACATCAGTATCAGTATTTGGCCGCCAATCATATGAATGTGACAAACTCTTCATGTGGCAGATGCCAGTGTGTCCCAGATGAAGTTCATCCAATAGTTTAGATCTGCAAGGTGGTGGTATAACCAGTTTCCTTGTAATAAACAGTCACTCCAGCTGCTCAGTCCATCCTGAACTTTAGCATTAGCTTAAAACTAAGGAGTCAGTTTGAGATTTTTGCGGCCACCCTAACAACACATAGCTAAAAACAACAAACAAAATAGGGGCTTTGGCTTTGAATGTTTTTGTTACAGTGGCTGTTAAACATGCCTCGACTGAAATAAAGGCCCTAGATTGTAACCTGTCACCAGGTTACGGTCAAAACATGGTCATAACCTATAAGTTATGGCATAACCATTCGTGAGAATATTCATTTCTGTCGACCTGTCTCACCTTCTCAGTTTTTACAGGCGAATCATGATGTGCAACTTTATCTTGAAAGTAAATAGCAACAACTCACGCGAGATCGCGCGTGAGTTGTTTCTATTTATATTTGTGCATGTTCTGAAAAAAGCAATTAAACAAACTGCGCCGACCTTGTCAAGAAAGATTGCCAACTTTGATGGGAAAACTTGCCAATGCAGGACATAATGTACCAGCCGTATCATATTTATTTATTTTATGGTAACCTATAATTCGTTCGCGGGTTTCACCACAGTGGTAACCTCAGCGTAACCTGAACGATCTTTGCAGCTTATTTCGAGGCTTGGTTAAAGGACTTTGTGTAATGATTTTTCCATCAAATGTACTAACTCTGGTACTTATACTGTTTTTAACACAATAAAGAGGACGTCTACTTAATCCATCTGCATTTCCATGTAATTTTCCCTGGCTCTATGTAATGTAATACTGATGATTTGTGAGAAACTATACTACTAAGGACCACTCACCATTCGTCAACACAATGTGTACATAAAAGGAATATGGGTACATTATTTGTTTGTTCATTTATTGGGGAGCATTGACACTTTTAATAGTCAGGGTCATATCAAGTTGTGAAAATTTACGGGTAGAAAAAGCTAGAGTTCCCATAGGAAAGCACTCAACAATGCCAAGTAACTGTCGCACTGTCTGATTTATCATCTTGGTACATGCAGGGTTGGCACTGCTTGGAGGCAAGTGACCCCATGGGAATACTGCGCGTCGGCCATAAATGTACAACATGTCAACGTAATACTTACCTTCAACCAGTGCTAACCGCTTGTGTCAGGAGGGTAATTTAGAAAGGCCGAAAGTTACTCACTATTGGTACTCTGACTCTCCCACACGTAAAATTGTCTGACATGATATGATCAAAGCTTGTGGAAGTCGTATTAAACCTTAATGAACAAATAAACTTAAAACAATACACATAATTTGACCTTTTATGTATCAAATATATAGATGGGTAGGAGTGATCCTCAGCAAAAGTGGGTAGAAAATATGGCCCTGAATACATGCTGAATCCATTTGAGGATATGTCTTTCCGCCATAAAATAAACTCACATGATCAGTATTTAAAGGACTTCCGAAGACGCTGAAAGTGACATCAAGCACCAGTAAATAAATAAATAGTAATTAAAGTAAATGACGTCAAAAAGATATGTATTAAACTTGTTTATACCAAACGCAATGGAAAGTCCCCTTTTTCCAGCTGTGAATATACTGGGTGTCTTCTGAATATCCTGTGTGTTTTCTGAATATCATGTGTTCTGAATATCCTGGTAACCTGGTTGTCTTTTGAATATCTTGGGTGTCTTCTGAATATCCTGAGAGTCTTGAATATCATGGGTGTCTTCTGAATATCCCGGGTGACTTGTGAATATCCTGGGTGTCTTCTGAATATCCTGGGTGTCTTCTGAAGTTTTAGCAATGGTATCTTCAAATGATGTGCCCAGGGCCGGCGGCAAAGAGCAGGGTGGGGGTGGGGGGGGTGGGGGGGGGGGGGGGGCAAAACTGTTAGATGAGGGCAAGTGCACGTATATCGCCTAAAAATTGGGAGGGGATGCCGAAGGCATCTGCGCCGAGTGCCGAAGGCATGATGTATTTAAGGGGGGTGTGGAGGGGTACTCCCCCCAGGAAATGTTTTTAACGGAGCTCTCAAATTGTGCATTCTGGTGGCCTTTGCTCTGAAATTCCTCTTGTATTTTATAATAGAAAAAAATGTTTTTTTTTACAGCCTGTTTTGTTTTTTTAATATACTACTCAAAGTTTGCTAAGCACCAAGTATATCCAACTACCTGTTTTACGTTTTAGTTGAAATATTGTTATGAAAAATGTATATATTTTTTATTTAATTATATCTTTAATGATTTAAGTACAGAAATTAAGATTTTATTTGTGTTTGACATTATTTTTTAGCTTTTGAATACGAAAACCATGGAAAATAATGGATATTATTGGTAAAAGAGGAAATTTTCCAAATTTGCCAAAAAGTTGACGGAGCAAGAACTGGTATGGGTTCAATCTCGAGTATGAGACCCATTACTATTAATTATAGCTTGACAGTGCCTTCTCATGCTCTCCATCAGTTCCTGGTGGTCATTTGTTGGATGCTGTTCCATTCTTGGACCATCATGGCACCAAGCTCCTGGACACATCTTGGCTTGACTGGACGGGCTGAAATTTCAAGCTGCAACTCATTCCAGACATGTTCGATTGGATTGAGGTCAGGGGATCTTGCTGGCCAGTCCATACGCTCAATCTCCTCCCCCTGTCGGTACTCCCGGACAGCATAGGCAACATAAGGACGGTCATTATCGTCCGTCGTCCATCAGAATGAATCTATCACCCACTGCACCTGTATACAATCTGACGTGGGCATCCAGGATCTCATCAATATACCACTGTGCAGTCAATGTACCACGGTCAAGACACAGGGCTCTGTTCGTCCATCCCAGCTGATGCCGCCCCAGACCATTATTGACCCTGCACCATAGCGGTCATGTCCAGCAATGTTGGCTGCATGGAATCGCTCTCCTGGACTTCTCCATACCCTAGAACGCCTATTTGTGTAGTCGAGGCAGTACCTTGACTCATCTGTAAAAAGGGCAGGTCGCCAATCTTCTCTGGTACATCCAGCATGGCCCATTCATATCCTGTCTGGCGGTGGTTCTGGAACAGCTGAATGCGAATACATGGTCTTCTCGATCGGAGACCACCTTCGTGCAACCTTGCCCGGATAGTCTGCGTCGAAACATTTACCCCGGGTGCATTCTGAAGGTCACTGCGAAGCTGGGTTGCTGTTGCAAAGCGGTTCCTACGGGCCTGCATGATCAAAAACCGGTCTTCAGCTGCAGATGTTGCCCTGTCTCTGCCACAACCATGCCGTCTTACTGGTGTGCCATACTGCTGAAATCTTGCTCAGGCGCTGGTGATCAGCGTATGTTGCACACCAAGGGCTTCACCAACCTGACGATGCTAAGCCCGTTGCTCCACCATCCCAACAGCCCGCCACATTTCTGCTTCAGACAAATGTCTTCTTAAATTTGCATTCGCCATATTCAATCATCAATCAAGTGTTGAAATGGAGATTGAATACCCCAGACATGTCATGTACATGTAGACAGTACACGAAAACATCATGAAAATCAAGGGCTACATGCTTTCCATGACTGACAAGTGTCAGCGGAGCTTTTCTGGTAAATAATTTTTTCTGTTGTCCTTCCTTTGTCTGTAGGTTGTTTACATCTTGTTTGTCAGGGCCATAACTTCGTAACCACTGAATATTTTTGGATGAAACGTTAAAAGAATATGTATTATCAAAATGCAGTGTGTCGCAAATTATAGTTATGTGCCCCTCAAGGAGAAGGTCACAGGCCCTATGTTAAGGTGACAGAAAAAACTTTGACATTTCACTGCCACTTTTGTCCAGTCCATATAACTTGGTATGATTGACAGATCTTATTCATACTTGGTACAATTATTGCTTATGACACAAAGGTGTGTCGCGACTTTGATCCTAGATCATATCAAGAACAAGGTCACAGACAGCAAAACGTTTATATTATACTGCCATTGTCAACTCCATATTACTTGGGAAAGATTGACAGATCTCAAACACGCTTGGTACAATTATTGCACGTAATGCAAATGTGTGTCGCGACTTTGATCCAGGGTCATATGATCGAGGTCAAGGTGACAGACTGCAAAACTTTGATATTGTCATATCGCCTTTGTCCGACTCGTATAACTTGGTATAATTGATATATCTTACTCATGCTTGGTACAATTATTGCTCATGACTCAAAGGCGTGTTGTGGCTTTTTCCAAGGTCATATCATCAAGGTCAAGGTCACAGACAGCAAAACTTCGATATTGTTATACAGCCCTTGTCCAGTACATATAATTTGGTGTGATTGACAGATATTCATACTTGATACAATTATTGCTCATGACTTGAAGGTGTGTCACGACTTTGATCCATGGTCATATCATCAAGGTCAAGGTCACCGATGGCAAAACTTTGGTATTGTTATACAGCACTTGTCCGGTCCATATAACAGGGTATGATTGACAGATCTCATTCATTTTTGGTACAATTATTGCTCATGACTTAAAGGTATGTCGCGGCTTTGATCCAAAGTCATATCAAGGTCACAGACAGCAAAACGTTGATATTGTTATACAGCCCTTGTCTGGTCCGTATGACTTGGTATGATTTACAATTATTGATCATGATTCAAAGATGTGTCATGACCTTGCCCCATTGTCATATCCTCATGGTCAGGGTCACAAGCGGTAACACTTGGATTCATGTCTTGCATTTAGCTGCCTCTAAAAGCAGTGCCATTGGGCGTAGCTGTCTTAGCTGAAAGGCCTCTTGTTTTACTACCGTAGATATTGTCGGCTTCCACTCCAGTATTGTATTCAACGGCGAATTATCTCTTTGGACAAGTCGCTCCAAAAAGGGTTTTTTTCCAGAACGGAATCAAAGTAGTTTCAGACGGGGAATATCCTTGAACTCGTCCTCCATAATCAGGTCTCAGGAGACACGATGATAAAAGAAGAGTTCAAAGGGTGACTCTTGTTACGATTTTGAGAACATCTCAATGATTCTGCCGTCGGAACCCAGGGAAGTGCGGCAGTACGTATTAACTGTGGTAAACAAGTTTTGCTTTACTGGAACCAACGCCTGCGGTGGAATTCCTCTAAAGTGGACGGAATAGTAATAAACGATTGGCTAAACTTGATGTCATACCTATGTTGTGGTCGTGATATTGACACAGATGCGGAAAATGACCATAAACACCAATAAATAAATAGATAAGCTCGATGATTATAAAATTGTCGAATCGTGGGAAATGTGAATTGAATCGAATCAGCGGTACGATTTCGGAGCGAATCGAATTTTGAAGCTTCGCAGGGTCCGAACACATAGGATAATTGGTAAATTAATAATTAGTGAAAAGTAATCCATCTATTATTATTAGGGGCGGCGGAAGCTCGATAAAAATGTAGAGGCACAAGTTCAAAGTGCTACCATGGTTCGAAACAGTGTGAAAAAGGTTACAATCGTATATCGGTAAATGTTGCATGACTCGCAAAAGTCTCTCATTTAGATGAATATGCCGATGTGTGGTCATTGCCCTGTCCGTTTCTTCTACTTCAACCATCTTCCAACCCGAAGGCCAGCTTTCGGGTTGGAAGATACTTGAAGTAAAAGAAACGGACCGAAACGACCGAAAGTGGGATTCTTTGGCTAAATATTGTTTGGATTTGCAAATAATGTTACAGGAATGCCTGTATATTGACACGTTTTCTTGCCCATTTTACCTCATTGTATAATTGCGAAACATATCTGTGTAAAAAAGTGGAGGGGCACGTGCTCCCTTTTGCCCCCACCTTGCTCCGTCACCTCTGTCCATTATGTTATCTTATTTGTTGATTTATTGACGTGTTTTTCCATATTAGTTTATTGTCCAGTTTACATTGGTGAGATGGTATGTAAAGTTCAGCTTCGAAGCTTCGAATATCATTAGATATACAATCAAGTTTTATGGAGTTGTCTCTGCTGTTTTCATGGAAAAAAACATTCCAGGAGCAACCTAAAGCACGGGTATAAATATTAGTTTCAACCACTGGAGTTTGTGTTGAATACTGCAGGTCCTTGAAATAAAATTTCTTTTGAAGGATGGCCGGGACGGGGTTACTTACATTAGTGTTGCTCAATTCGAGTTGCTTGCTCTATCATGTGGAGGAGGTGGGGGGGGGGGGATGGGGGGGGGGGGGGGGGTAATCCCAATATTTTAAATTCTCTACTGAACTATTTGATGCCATAACTTGATATTTGGTATTCGGATTTCTTCATTTAACCCTTTGAACCATGGTGGTATCTTCCATATCAGTTAAATCATAGTAACTGGAAGAGTCCATGTTCATTATTTATGGGTAGACCAATTAATATTTTCAACGTGCAGCCTTAGGGCTGCACGTTGAAAATATCGATTTGTCTACCACACACATGCACTTAGCATCCATCCTATTTAATGAAATTATGACGTATCTAGTTCCTGGACGTAAAAGCTGCCGCTCGTCCTCAAAGTGTTAAAAATAAAATTTGTTGAAAGTTCGAGGGACACAATTTGCACTCCTTCTGTGAAGGACAGCTAACATCTTTGCCCTGCCTAGATTTTTAGCTCACATGACTGAAAGTTGGGGTGAACTGCAGTGATCACTGTTCTTCCGTTGTTCATCCGCCGATCCGTCCGTCTGTCCGGCAGTTGTAAAGGTGTTTGAGTCTTTTCCCAAACTGCTGGGCCAATTCTGATAAAATGTGTTACTGATGGTTGGGGTGGGCCATTTCAGTTTTGTTAAAATCAGTTTGCTGCTCCCCCCCCCCCCCCCCCCCCCCGATTGAGAGTAGTGGAGGAAAATATCCCCAAATTTAAAAAAAATCTTTTTCTCATTCGATGGCTTGAATAAGCTATTTGATATCATGGAACTTCCTTTCAGCTGTACACAATAAATTGTTCATGGGAAGTTTGAGAGGCAATTTTTAGTTGTTCTGAAAATTTGTATTTTCTGAACCGGTGGGCCGATTTGAACTAAATTTGGTATGCAGTATTATTGATTCATAGTACTTCATTTATGCCAAAAAAGTAAAAGAATTAAATTCCCACATCCCCGTGGGAACCCTGAGAGCTAAAAATTGAAAAAAAAAATTCAATAGCCAATATTTCCCAAACTGCCTTGAACAGAGTATTGTTACTTGGTATGAAGCATCGTTAGGACCAGTAGAACCGAAATTTGAATGATCAAGAGAGAGAGAGAGAGGAAAAAAAAAAAGACCTGAAAATAAAATTGCAATCGATTGTGTCATTGGGTGCCGTATGGGGACGCCTATTTTAACACTGTTGGTATGGGGAAATCGCTGTTTTGTAGTTTTCAAAATAAAAAAAATACTTCCCCAGAACCACCTGTCTCAAACCTTTTGATATTTGATATGCAATATCCTTTGTGTGATCAGATTCAAGTTTTTTAAAATCAAGTTGCTGGGACAGCTGGGTTCATATTGGGTTCCATACAGGAGCCTAAATTTTAACTTAGTGATGTATGAGGACATTTTTTTTTAAATCATCCGATTCACCAATCAAAATCTTTTGATATTTGTTGTTCAGCATCCATTTTATTTGGTGCAATTTGAGGATATTCTTTGAAAATCTTCGTCAGATTCACTTGTCTGAATCTTTTAGCTCACCTGACTGAAAATCAGAGTGAGCAAAAGTGTTCACTCATCTCCCATCGTCGCCCATGAACATGGTGTTTGCACCTTTTCCTCCAAAACCACTGAACCGATTTCAGTTAAGTTTGAGGTGATTGTTTGTTCTGACATCGCATTTTATTTTTTTTCAAATGAACTTGACCAGCCCCATAGAGAGGGGATGGGGGAAAATGATCCAAAATTTAAAAAAATCTTTCTCACAAACCAGTGGGTACAATGACTTGATATCTGGTACTGAGTTTCCTTTTGAGGTGTAGAATCAAGCATGTTCAAATGATGCTCGTGGAGCAATATTTGCCTTTGTAATGGGAGGGACAAGATGTTTGGCCCCGCCTAAAATTTCTATTTTCTTAACCGATTAGCCGATTTGAACGAAATTTGGTATGTAGTATTAATAAGTCATACGTACTTTATTCAAGCAAAATCCCCGTGGGAACCACAGCAGCTAAATTAGACATATTTTCAAACAACAATATGTTCCAAATCGCACAGAACAGAGATTTGTTATTTGGTATGAGGCTTCTTTAGGACTAGTAGAATGGAATGGTAAAAAAATTGCCATCGTTTCTGTCATAGTGTACTGTAGAGGAAATCGAAAAAATGCTGAGACTGCATATTTGCAGAAATCAAAAGTTTTCCCCTCCAAAACCACAAACTGGAACCACTGATCATAATCTTTGGATATTTGGTATACAGCATCCATAGGGAGGGGGCGGAAGGGGAGGGGGGTGTGTGCAGATGCCAGTTTGTTAAACTTTAGCCCATCAGTTTACATTTGGGCTGAATACAGGAGCCAAAATTTTAACTTGGTGTAATATGAGACGTACACTTTAAAGAATCTTCTACGAATCCACCATTTAGAGTCTTTCAATATCTGGTGTACAACATCGTTACAGGGGTCAGATTCACGTTGTTCAAATCAAGTCACCCAGTTAATATTTAGGCTCCCTACAGGAGCCCAAATTGTAACTTAGTGCAAAATGATGAATAATCTTTAAAAATCATCGTTTTCATATCCACTAGTCTAAATGTTTTGATATTTGGTATTCAGCAACCTTAGGGAGGTCAGATCTAACTTTGTTCAAACCAAGGCCCATGCTAATATTTGTTTTTCCTATTGAAGCCCGAATTTTAACTTAATCCAATATGAGGAATAATCTTTAAAACTCTGTCTGCAGAACCTCTAGTCCGAATCTTTTGATATAGGGTATATAGAATCCTTAACAGGGATCGGATTCAAGTTTGTTCAAATCAAGCCTATCGGTTAATAATTGGGCTTTCCATGGGAGCCCAAATTTTAACTTGGTGCAGTATTGGGAGTAATTTTAAAAATTCTTCAGATCCACCAGTCAGAATCTTTTGATGTTTGGTACACAGCATCCTCAGGGAGGTCAGGTCAAAGGTTCAAATCAAGTCCATGTGTTAATATTTAAGCTCCCCATTCAGTATTGTAGCCGGAATTTTAACTTAGTACAACACGGGGAATACTCTTCCACCAATCAGAATCTTTTGATGTTTGGGATAGAGCATCCCCTTACGGGTGTCAGATTAAAGTTTTTACAAATAAAGTCCCTCGATTAGTATTTGGCCTCCCCATTGGAGCCCGAATTTGAACTTGGTTCAATATGAGGAATATTCTTTAAAAATCAAGTCCCTGGGTTAACATTTCGTCTCTTTCACTTAGTCCAATATGAGGAACAATCTTTGAAAACCTGCTTCTTCAGATCCAGTGGTCAGAATCCTGATTGGGGGTGGGGGTGCTTACTCATTCCAAGTTTGTTGAAGTTAAATCCCTAGGTTGATATTTGGCCCCCAGTTTTCCTTTACTGGAAATCTGGGCATTATTTGTGTGGTAGCATCTCAATACCAGAAAAAATCATTTTACCGGACAACAGAGTGTTGAATAGTTCCATGACTTCATTTCTCTGTAGTGTTTACTAGCCATAGATGCTAATTAAATCCTTCTTTAACCCTTTACCCAACGTAACGGTCAAAAGCGGCCAGCGCTTTTCTAAAATAATCGCCAATTAATTTTCATTATTTTTTCATTTTTTGTCTCAAAAATATAGGTTATGACCTCTCATTGGAACGAGCTCGTTCCAATGAGGGGTAATAAACTATGTTTTTGAGACAAAAAATGAAAAAAACTGAGTTATTTAAGAATTCTTTTTGCAAGTGTCGTCTGTTTTTCATGTTAGGTAAAGGGTTAAACAACTTTGTCAGGTGAACGCCTCATGTCCCACGGGGTCGCTTGTTATATTTGGTGTACAGCATCTTTATAGGCGTCAGATCCAACTTTGTCCAAATCTGGTCCCTGGTTTCGTATTTGTGCTCGCATAGTTTTATTTTTACTTAACGCCATATGAGGACAATTCTTTAAAAATCTCCAGATCCACTGATCATAACCCTTTGATATTTGGTAAACAGCATTCTTGTAGGGGGCGTGTGGGGTGGGGCAGATTCAAATTTGTTCAAATTAAGTCTCCGGGGTTCACATATTTAGGCGTCTTATCGGAGCCCAAATTTCAGCTTATACTGTGAGGAAAATCTTGTTATGCCCCCGAATCCCCGAAGGAGATTTCCGTGGTATATAATATAGTCGAGGGCTCCACCCGTCCGTCCGTAATTCCGTACAGTCATTTTGCATTATATTTCAAGCATATGGGTGTTGTTGGATTTTGATGTCCTTTGATATGGTGACTGAGGGGAGCGCGGTGGCTCAGTAGGTAGAGGTGCAGGCTGCAAGCCGAGAGGTCCTCGGTTCGAATCCCACCTGCGGCAATCGCGTTGTGTCCTTGGGCAAGACACTTCATCTCCACTGCCCGCGTGGGGGCACGGTGACGTTGTGTACTAAGGCGTACTTCACGTCGATGGTGCACTTGTCTTCAACCAATGCTAACCCTGCTTGTGTGGAGTTAGTATGTTGGGGAGCTGACAGTTGCTCGTCGTTGCTCAGTAGTTCTCTCCGGGTGCTCCGGGTTCCCCCCTTCCGTAAAACTGTCAATGTCATGATTAGCCATTGTGCATAAATATGTGACCTTAAACACCAATAAATAAATAAATAATAAATATGGTGACTGAGGAAAAGGGTGTCCACATATTGCGGGTTTGGTACCAAACATACTTACCAGATTTATGGCCATTGTTTACACATAGAAAACTTTCCGTACGAACGTTTTGCATTTTAACTCAATCACTGGCGGGCTGATTTTGAAGTCATTTGGTATGGTGATAGACCAGCATGGGGGAAAGCTCATCCACTTATTGCGGGGTTCGTCCATGCATACGTACCAGAGTTATGACCCTTATTACACTCAGAAAACTTTCTGTACGAATGTTTGATATTATAACTCCAACATCGGCTGTTGGACTTTAATGTCCTTTGGTTATGTGATTGACTAATACGGTTGGAAAGGATATTCCGATATTGCAAGTCACGTTGATGCATACCACGTTTATATTACGTATGTTCAATGGATATGCAAGGGTGGGGGGGGGGGGGGGGGGGTCTGCACGTGTGTTCGTTTGTTTATTCAAAATGGTGGACATTTATACCATGTTTTGGAATGCAAACACTCCAGTGAGGAACACATGGTATTAGTATTGTGAGAAGCGGCATATACAACGCCTCGTGTTGCTCTGTTTTCTAGTTAAATTCTTCAGATCGACCAGTTGTATTCTTTTGATATTTAGCATACAACATCCTTATGGGAGTTGGGCGAGGAACAAATTCAAATTTATTCAAATCTGGTCCCAGGATTCATTTTTAGCTTAATTTGACAAAGCCATGATACGCTATTGCCTCACGCGTGTGGAAGTCTGTGAGTCTTAGCCCGTGAGTGTGTGTCTGGTTCGAAAGCCGAATACCTTTAGCGCAGTCTACAGGTCGTATTTATGATGTGATTTCATCGTCACTTGGTAGGAGGACTCCGCATAATGTCTTGAGCACGTCGTATTTTGATCGAGTTCGATCAACCGTGACGGCCACAGGAGCACGAAACCTATATTCCTTTTGCACAGTTTGAAGGTTGCATTTATGAAGGGATTTCATTGTAAATTCGTAGGATGACTCGGTATAATGTCTAGTTGAAAACGTCCTGTTTTGGTCGTGATCGGTCAACCACGACGGCCGCACGGACGGCCGCACGGGCTTTTGACCTAGCTTTGTTTAGAACTGTCTGCAGTTCATTTTTTATGAAGCGATTTCATTGTAACTTGGTAGGATGACTGTATGATATTCAGAGGAGGCTATCCTATTTTGGTCGCGATCGGGCAACCGTTATTGCAGGATGGGCACGCGACCTAGATTCCTTTAGCAAAGTCTACGAGTCATATTTATGAAAGGATTTCATTGTAACATTGCATGAATCGTTTTGTAATGATTTTACTGAAACTTGGTAACTTTGGTTGACATATTACGTTAACTGTGAGGGCCGCCTCAACCCAGGCCTCAATTCAAGTACAGTCCACACGTCAAATTATCCTTGTTGAAAACATAGCATGCAGGATACAGAACTTAACATATTCTCAATTATCACATTTCTTGTCTTATGTCATAATCCTTTCATAAACATTGAACATTATCCTTTTTACTACGCACTACACACTTGTCAAGTTAAGCTGCAGTGTCATTGCCACTTTCATTTGGGTTTCTTCTCGGAGCCCAAGTTTTAACTTCGTGTGATATGAGGAAGATTCTTTAAGAATCTTATTCAGATCGACCAGTCAGAATCTTTTGGTGAAATTTGGAACACGTACTTTATATATAGAAAATACTGACACAACTGTGGAGCGCATTACTGTTTAAATATAGAAAAATACCCGTGCTGTGCACCTCAACTTATCGATATTTGGTATGGAGCATCCCCAAGAGTATATGCAAACTGGAACAAAAAATCCTGATCATTTTAGCATTTTGACATTGTGCGTGAAAATGAAAAGCATTTAAAATACTCTTCTCACAAATCTTCTGTCCAGATGCTTCCACAGCTGACATGCAGCATTTTATCAGGATAATTTACACGATTGTGCAAATGAAGCTTCTTAATCGTATTTTGGGGTGTCAACCCCAACTCAACAGATATTAACACCGCGGGTAAAGGAGGAAACAAAACATCGCTCTTACGATAAATGATAAGTTAGTTCGAATTAAGCTCCTGGGATCATATTCAGGGACTAAGATTTTAACACTAGGTAATGGATTAACCCTGTCACCGTCGTCGATTCGAACTGTCGTTCTCTCTCTCTCTCTCTCTCTCTCTCTCTCTCTCTCTCTCTCTCTCTCTCTCTCTCTCTCTCCCTCTCTCTCTCCATTCACGAGTTCATATGTCATCGTTCTCTCTCTCTCCGTGTATGACTCTCCCCCTCTCTGTCTCTCGCTCAAAGAGAGAGAGAGAGAGGGCGGGCATCGGGAGGGACAGAGACAGAGGTAGAGTTAATGAGACGGAGATGTAGAAACAGACGGAAAGGGCAAGAATCGGCAGTGGTGACAGATAGTGTTAAACACTTAAAATAGTCTCACGAACCATTGTTGCAAATGCATCTTTACAGATTTCTACTCAGCCTCCTGAGAACCTTTTCAAAGGTGATATGTTGAAATAGGGACCTCAGATGTTAATTCTATTATGAGTAATGGAAAAACAGAAAAAGAACTCCTCCAAAGTCATTCTTTACATGCACCGAGACCTGGGTGCCGAACAAATTCTCTTTCGGTTCGAAGCCTGCTATGACAGTTCCAATGAAATCGGCGTCCTTTCTCGATTCAACGGGATATAGATATAAGTCCCGTCCGGGCCGTCCGTCTGTGTGTCCGTCAGAACATTTTGTGAATGCGATAACCTTCACAAATCATACTTTTGCTTGTCAGCTGACAACTTCTTACATATGCGGTTGGAAATGTTAAACCTTACATACCTTGGTTCCCCTATGGTCATGGGCGGATATGAGTGTGTGTGTTTGGTGTGTGTGTGTGTGTGTGTGGGCGGGGGGGGGGGGGGGGTGTTAATAACTTCCACATTTACCGGAGGTACTGCGAAGCAACCACTATAGGGCCACACTGGCCTTTGCAGCTTCTATATTTTTTCCCGAAAGAGAGAGAGAGTGAGTGTGAGACATCCTCTTTCGTACCCCCGACAATTCGCCGCTGCGCACACTAGGGATTCTTCGCATTATATTCCCTAATTGGAATGGGGCGCCCCAAACTCGGAATCCTGGATCCGCCATCAGCCTTTACAAAATAAATGAGATATATATATCTCAGTTGTGGAATTCTGTTTTCATCTTTTTCTTAACTTCATCGCTGTAGATAATTGCGAACAAATCGTACCCCTTTCTAGGTTTTGCAACCAATTCCAACTCATTTTTAACTGTCTAAAGTTTAACTTCAAGTTCAATTGAAATAGAGAAGCTAATCATCTCAGGATTTCCCCAAAGACATATTGCTGTTTTCTGTGATTGATTTTAACCAAATTTAGGCTTGTTAATATTCTCTCCTCCGCGCTCATTAGCTTACACAAATGTCTCTTGCTTTCCTTTTCATCAACTCGTGACAAATACGCCGTCAACAAGTACAAATTCCCATTTTGGATTAACCCCCGACCTCAATGAGCATTGGGCGCATTTGTTTATCTCGAGCAGGAAAAATCTCTATGCATGCTTTAATCCAAATTTCATTTTACTCCAGTTATTACTTACAGCAACCGTCTGCTTCCAGAATAGTTTTCACCTCCAACTGACATGCGACCCCAATATGAATATACACTGTTTCCCCAAGAAATAGTAAAGTAATTGCAGTGTTCTGTTCATATAAGTACAACTCCCGCAAAGGTGGATTCCGGGAAGACAGACAAACTGGCAATGTCGCCCCCCAACAACCAGGGAGATCAAGCCCCCTATCGGGGAAACTGCCTCCTTTATTATGGGCTTGTTGGGAATACCCTAGCCCCCTGTCTGAGAGCACAAGTCCATGCACCACCTGTCTGTGAAATCATGCTGCCAACGATGTTCAAATTGTTCTTTGAGCACATATTTTTTTAAACTCTGGTACATTGTTAACCCTTTACCCACCGTAACGACCAAAACCAGCCAACGCTTTTCTCAAACATCGCCTATTAATTTTCATTATTTTTTCATTTTTTGTCTCAAAAACATAGGTTATGACCCCTCGTTGGAACGAGCTATGTTAGATAAAGGTTGATTGAATGATCCTCGATCTTTTGCAACAGATTCACCCTTCTCCCCTAAATTCGTTTTTGTGTAGTTGTTAAAGACGAAAAGGGGGACCTACCTGGTAAAATTAGCTGCAAGCTAAATTTTCTGTCGTTGGAAAGAGGAATATTCCCTGGGTAACATATCTAAAATCCGCTTTGGATAATTTTTTTTTTACAGCGCTTTGAATTTTGATGGTGTGTGACGTAAATAGTATAGGTCTCATGCTTCAACCCAGTGCCAGGGATCTCTTTGGAGATCTCATGTGACGTAATGTCGCGGTGTATTGTGGGTGCCATATGTGCTGTCACGGCAACAAGCGTAAGTGACCAAGTTGTATCTTGATTACCATAATGATACGTGATGTCTGCGCATGCAGCGCGTGTTGTTAGGACGATGTGTGTTTTCATCGTCCATTTTGTATGACGGAGGTCTCTGCATTTGTTTCTCTCGTATCAAGTGGTTTGTGTGGCCCAAGAAGGGCTAGGATGAGGTGGGGGTTGGGATGGTATGTTCGGCTGAATGCGAGTATACTTAATTACCGGAAACGATCCAACAGCTACCATAAATTACCCAAATGGACCTTTCCAAACTGCTCTCTTGAATAGTACGTTGTGCTGCTAGGCCTATAACCAAGTAGGGTTACTTCGGTAGAGAGGGGGCCTCAAACTAGTGGTGGAATCGTTTGTTTTACTATTTTAGCTTGTCTGGCCTGTTCTGGCCACTCTTGACCCCACCGTTCAGTACAGTCCTAGCTATCTCTGGTGCCGATTTCTGTCCTGTACTGAGTCTTAGTAGATTCAGTCAGATCGCTTCTTTCTATATCTGTCTGTACAGTGACTACAGTCCTTTGGTCAAGTTGACGCGAGTATGATCTTTGCACACTGACTGTCTCCCCTGCACAACCCGGCACACGTGTCACAAAGACCGAGATGTGCTGTTGAGGTAGGTCGCAGTGTTCCTCTTAAACACATAGCACATGGGCATATGCAAATATGTGGGTAGTTTGGGAACAACTGAATATGGTGGCCAGGCACTTGTGTTTGGTAGCTGGAATTTGTGGACTTGGAAACAGGTGGGGACCAGTGCAGATTGATGGGCGACTCTTGGAGACTAGCTTCTAAACCATCCCATACCTCTAAGCTATCGTATAGTTGATGGTTTCTTGAAAACTGGCACCGTCAACTATCACCCTCACTCTCTCCAAGTTAGGGCCCTACGAAGCTTCAAAACAGGTTGCGATTCGAAATAGTACCCATGATTCGGTTCGATTCGTTTTCAATCGCGCCAATTCGAAAATTTTCGAATCGTCGAGATGTTCTCAAAATCCTACAAAGTGTCTCCTCTTGAATTCTTCTTCAGTCTCAGGTCTCCTGTACAGGATAAGGATAAGAGATAGTACTTAGTACCTTAGCCAATAGTAGGTTATGATGATAGAAGAATTCATGTAGATTCCGCTTCCGAAATTACATCGATTCCATTCTGGAGTATTCCGCTTTTTTTGCTCGATTTACACAAGTCGCCGTTGCACACAATACTTGAGTGGAGACTGACAATATTACGGTTGTGAGAAGATGCAATAGCCACAATTTGAAAAGCGGTGAGATTCGATTCGATTCGAAATCTGATGCCTGATTCGATTCGAGATTCGATTCGACCCGAAATCTGAGGTTTGCACGATCCAACTCCAAGTTGTACTAATACATTTTTTTTGCTACTACTGTCTATCCATACTATACTATCTCTGGTGACTACTACGGCCCCCATGGCTATCATTGTCTCCTCTCACCACTATCAGCTGAACGGCGTTGATAGGGTCCTAGATGCTAACAATACAGCTAAAATAGACTCCACCACTACTAACCTACTATTGGCTAAGGTACTAAGTACTATCTCTTATCCTTACCATTGCGAAGTCCCATCACTCTATACTACTACTTCTAACATCACTACCCACGCCTGTTAATGGTCCCACGAAGACGGCTACCAGGCAGTAGCACGCCCCCACCCCACCCCGATAGCTATCCTGCAATACTACATCGACATGCCATAAGTATCCTCCAATACCCAGATGAAGTTATAGGGTGCCCATAAATGGCCCTCATTGCATCATACAACAAAACTGTGTGATCCATAAGCTTCTTGGGCAGTATATCCTCTGATAAGTGTCCTCAATTACTACATCATGTCTTGTTACAAGTATCCTCCAATACCCAGAAGAGGTAAAATGTTATCCCTCATCATGATAAGTATCCTTCAGTTGTCCACCAGCATGTCACAAATATCCTTAAATATCCTGTTGAGTCGAAGAGTCGCAACCAATAAGCTTTGGTTCAGTCTTTGTTCTTCCCAATTTTAAGCTGTACTGGAAGTTAACCACAGAAGCCACAGTGAAATGTGTCCTCACTGCGTAGGAATGACAAGGCTGGTAGTACAATTGGAAGTGTTAACTGTAAGGATGTGGTGAGTGCCTGTACTAAAGGTATAAACCAGTAGCACTTGTGGATTCTGCCACTCTAATGATGGGAGTGGATCACAGTCGTGCTGCCAGTCCAGTGATGGGAGTAGACCACAGTAGTGCTGCCACTCTGGTCATTGTAGTAGATCACTGCAGTGAAAGCCAAAAGTATTGTTACATACCCGAAGAAGCGTTAGTAGAAGCGGCAACTGGCGGTTTTTGTAGGTAGTTTCAAGCTTATTGTCCACCGAATTTTTTTTCGAGCGAGTATTAAAATAAACGGTGTCAGTCCGTCCGTCTTTCCGTCTGTCCGTCAGTGTGTCCCACTTTGGTTTCCCGATAACTTCACTTATAGTTGACAGAATCAAATACAATTTTTATTTTTGCCAGAGTTATGCTCCTTTTTCGACTTCGAAAATTCATTGTTTCTTGGTTTCCCGTTCATAACTTTAGTTGTTGTTGATAGAGTATTTTCAGTTTCCAACCAATAACCTAAGCTGTAATCGACCGAATCAGATAAAATTTGTTGTGTAGATGTATCAACATGAAATACAGGTCAAGTTCAAATCGGGGTTTGGCCCGACATTTTTTGCCAGAGTTATGTCCGTTTTACGACTTTACGTCCTACTTTGGTTTCTGACCAAATCGAATAAAATTTGTTGTTGGGTGTATCAACATAAAATACAGGTCGAGTTCAGATCGGTATTCGGTCCGACAATGTTTGTCAGAGTTATGCCCCATTTTAGACTTTGAAAACTCTATTTTGTTTAGTTTCCAACCAATAACTGTGTAGGTGTATCAACATAAAATAGAGGTCAAGTTCAAAACGGGGTTTGATCCGACATTTTTTGTCTGAATTATGTCCCTTTTTCGACTTCGAAAAAGTTGTAATTGACCAAATCGACTAAAATTTGGTGTGTAGGTGTATCAACATAAAGTACAGGTCAGTTCAAATCGGTGTTCGGTTCGACAATGCTTGTCAGAGTTATGCCCCTTTTTAGACTTTGAAAACTCTTTTTCTTTACTTTCCAACCAATAATTTGAGCTGTAATCGATCGAATCAAATAAAATTTGTTGCTTAGGTGTATCAACATAAAATACAGGTGAAGTTCAAATCGGGGTTTGGTCCGACACTTTTTGCCAGCGTTATGTGCCTTTTTCGACTTCCCACTTTGGTTTCCCGATGATAACTTTTATTATTGTTAACCGAATCAAATAAAATCTGGTATGAAGGTGAATTAACATAAAATACATGTCTAGTTCGGATCGGGGTGCGGTCCGACAATTTTAGCCAGAGTTATGGCCCTTTTTCGATTTCGAAAATTCTTTTTTTATGTGTACCCATACTATGTATGGTACACATAATTCCGGCATCCGGGGTGACCATCCGTCGTTCGTCCATCCTTTGTCCGTCCGTCTGTCCGTCCGTCTGTCCGTCCGTCCGTCAGTCCGTCCGGCGTCCGTATCCATTTCTTTGGCATTCGATAACTTGAAAAATATTGCTTGGATTGTCAAGTTACTTTATATTTTATTGCTTGGATTGTCAAGTTACTTTATATTTGTGTTCAGGTTACTGATGTGCCGAGCTGATAGTTTTTGGTGTAAATCGGATAATTTGATCCTGAGATATTAACCCTTTATCCTTCAAATTGAAAATTCCTCCAATCCATTTGGCATTCGATAACTTGAAAAATGTTGCTTGGATTGTCTAGGTACTTTATATTTGTGTTCAGGTTACTGATTTGCCGAGCTGTATAGTTTTTGGTGTAAATCTGATGATTTGGTCCCGAGATATTAACCCTTTATCCTTCAAATTGAAAATTCCTCCAATCCCTTTGGCATTCGATAACTTGAAAAATATTGCTTGGATTGTCAAGTTACTTTATATTTGTGTTCAGGTTACTGATGTGCCGAGCTGTATAGTTTTTGGTGTAAATCTGTTATTTTGATCCTGAGATATTAACCCTTTATCCTTCAAATTGAAAATTTCTCCAATCCCTTTGGCATTCGATAACTTGCAAAATATTGCTTGGATTGTCAAGTTACTTCATATTTGTGTTCAGGTCACTGATGTGCCCAGCTGTATCGATTTTGGTGTAAATCTGACAATTTAATCCTGAGATATTAACCCTTTATCCTTCAAATTGAAAATTCCTCCAATCCCTTTGGCATTCGATAACTTGAAAAATACACATAATGCCGGCATCCGGGGTGACCATCCGTCGTTCGTCCATCCTTTGTCCGTTCGTCTGTCCGTCCGTCTGTCCGTCCGTCCATCTGTCCGTCCGGCCGTCTGTCCGGCGTCCATATCCATTTCTTTGGCATTCGATAACTTGAAAACATATTGCTTGGATTGTCAAGTTACTTTATATTTGTGTTCAGGTTACTGATGTGCCGAGCTGTATAGTTTTTGGTGTAAATCGGATAATTTGATCCTGAGGTATTAACCCTTTATCCTTCAAATTGAAAATTCCTCCAATCCCTTTGGCATTCGATAACTTGAAAAATATTGCTTGGATTGTCTAGTTACTTTATATTTGTCTTCAGGTTACTGATTTGCCGAGCTGTATAGTTTTTGGTGTAAATCTGATGATTTGGTCCCAAGATATTAACCCTTTATCCTTCAAATTGAAAATTCCTCCAATCCCTTTGGCATTCGATAACTTGAAAAATATTGCTTGGATTGTCAAGTTACTTTATATTTGTGTTCAGGTTACTGATGTGCCGAGCTGTATAGTTTTTGGTGTAAATCTGACAATTTAATCCTGAGATATTAACCCTTTATCCTTCAAATTGAAAATTCCTCCAATCCCTTTGGCATTCGATAACTTGAAAAATATTGCTTGGATTGTCAAGTTACTTTATATTTGTGTTCAGGTTACTGATGTACCGAGCTGTATAGTTTTTGGTGTAAATCTGTTATTTTGATCTTGAGATATTAACCCTTTATCCTTCAAATTGAAAATTTCTCCAATCCCTTTGGCATTCGATAACTTGCAAAATATTGCTTGGATTGTAAAGTTACTTTATATTTGTGTACAGGTTAGTGATGCGCCGAGCTGTATAGTTTTTGGTGTAAATCTGATAATTTAATCCTGAGATATTAACCCTTTATCCTTCAAATTGAAAATTCCTTCAACAATCCCTTTGGCATTCGATAACTTGAAAAATATTGCTTGGATCGTCAAGTTACTTTATATTTGTGTTCAGGTTGCTGATGTGCCGAGCTGTATAGTTTTTGGTGTAAATCGGACAATTTAATCTTGAGATATTAACCCTTTATCCTTCAAATTGAAAATTCCTCCAATCCCTTTGGCATTCGATAACTTGAAAAATATTGCTTGGATTGTCAAGTTACTTTATATTTGTGTTCAGGTTACTGATGTACCGAGCTGTGTAGTTTTTGGTGTAAATCTGTCATTTTCTTCCTGAGATATTAACCCTTTATCCTTCAAATTGAAAATTCCTCCAATCCCTTTGGCATTTGATAACTTGAAAAATATTGCTTGGATTGTCAAATTACTTTATAATTGGGTTCAGGTTGCTGATGTGCTGAGCTGTATAGTTTTTGGTGTAAATCTGGTAATTTGATCCGGAGATATTAACCCCCTTTATCCTTCGAATTGAAAATTCCTCCAATCCCTTTGGCATGAGATAACTCAAAAAATATCAATCCGATTGTCATGTTACTTTATATATTTATTCAGGTTACTGATGTGCTGTGCTGTATAGTTTTTTTATGTAAATCTGGTAATTTGCTCCGGAGATATTAACCCTTTATCCATCAAATTAGACACTCCTCCAATCCATTTCTATATGTACCCATACCTTGTATGGTGTACATAATGTCGGCATCCGTCATACAGCTTTCTACTAGTTGCGCGTATGGGTACACATCTGACGATTTCATCGGCCTATTTTTCTTTGTTTCCCGTTAATAACTTTAGTTGTTTTTGACCGAATCAAATAAAATTTGGTATGCAGGTGTATCAACAGAAAATAGAGGTCTAGGTCGAATCAGGATGTGATCCGACAAGTTTTGCTAGAGTTATGCCCCCTTTTCGACTTTAAAAACTCTATTGTTTTTTAGATTTCGACCTATAAATTAAGTTGTAATTGACCAAATCGGATAAAATTTGTTGTATAGGTGTATCAACATAAACTACAGGTCGAGTTTGAATGAGGATTCTGTCCGACAATGTCAGAGTTGTGCCCCTTTTTAGACTTTGAAAACCCTATTTTTTAGTTTCCAACCAACAACTGAAGCTGTAATTGACAGAATGAAATAAAATTTGCTGTGTAGGTGTATCAACATAAAATACAGGTCAAGTTCAAATCGGGGTTTGTTTTTGTTTAGTTTCTGACTGATAATTTAAGATTTGAGCCTTTGAGGTTTCCCGATGATAACTTCAGTTCGGGTCATTTGAATGAACCAAATTTGGTATGCTAGTTCATCAGCACAAAATACATGTCAAGTTTGAATATCGGTTAAGTCCGGTTAGGGACACCAAACTGATAGATTAATAAGTAATTAGCATTTATACACCATTATAAAAATATGAAACTTCTCTGAAACTCTAAACATCTGAAATAAAAATGGTATAATCACTGGTCTGTAGGTTTATAACTTTTTGAATAATTCCTCAGGCAACAAATTTAAATTTATGTTGCCATGGAGTATTTACACGGAAAAACAGTGGATCTTCTGCTGAATTAGGGCGATATGTTATGCCTACTGTATATTCAAGATAGCTACAGGGAGTAAAAATTCAATTGTTGACTTCATTTTATTGCCATAAATAAATCAGTCCTCTGTTAGGTTTTAGCAGATGCTTCAATAACTCACAATCTTTTCAGATTCCATAAAGCGTATCTAAACTAATGCCGAGACCAAAGAAGCAAAGCGACAGTGTCATCAGACAACGTCGAAAAGTTCAAAAGAGAGATCAAGTCAAAAAGAAACTATTGGGAAATACTACAGATCAGGTAAACTAGTTTGAATTCATATCACCATAATGCGAAGCAGAACATTCCCCTGTAGTTGATTATTTCTGTTGATAACTAAAGCCCTTAAATTTATCTTAATTTTATCTTAATTTTAGTTAGATTAATGGTAAGTACGATCAGTTCATTCTAAATAAAATAGTCTAAAGTTTGAACTCGTACGTTTTAACCCTTTACGTAACATGAAAAGCAGACGACACGTGCAAAAAATATTCTTGAATAACTAATTTTTTTCATTTTTTGTCTCAAAAACATAGGTTATGACCCCTCGTTGGAACGAGCTCGACGAGCTCGTTCCAACGAGGGGTCATAACCTATGTTTTTGAGACAAAAAATGAAAATATATTGAAAATTAATTGGCGATTTTTGTGAATAGCGCTGGCCGGTTTTGGCCGTTACGTTGGGTAAAGGGTTAACTGGTTTTACACATATTAATTTTTTTCCCGTTAATTTTTGTCTGTTTATTCTTGTTTATTCTTATGTCTCAATCCTCAAGGAGGCTGAAGGTAGTGGTGGTGATAATGACGGAGAGGAGCCAGAAAGGGACAGGACAAAGAACACGGTTCCCGTCAAAGAGAAATGTCGATGATAGTCCAACCAGGGTCAAAGTGCAATGTGGAGCTAGAGAGCTAACTGCAGGTGTTATTTGTATTAGCTTATCGATTGTTTTTTGTTATTATCTTAAATCTGAGACTGTTATTTTGTCTGTTTTACACATATTAATTTTTCTCCCATAAATTGTTGTTTTTTTTATTTTTGTCTCAAGGAGACTGAAGGTAGTGGCGTTAACAATGACGGGGAGGAGTTAGAAAGGGGCAGGACAAGAACACGGGTCCCGTCAACAAGAAATGTCGATGATAGTCCATCCAGGGTCAGAGTGCAATGCAGAGCCAGAGAGCTATCAGTAGGTGTTATTTGTATCAGGTTCATCAAATCTTTTTGTTCTTATCTTAAATTTGAGACTGTTATTCGATTTGTATAAAGTGGTGCTTACCCCGATTCACATTTAATATGTTTTTATATGTTTTTATATGTTTTCATGACATATATACTTACATATATCCATTTGTTGTTAGAAAAACAGCTTTTCTCCCACGCATTCTGGAAGGTCAACAGTAATTCATAAAATGATTGTAATAAAAGATGACAGTACATGTGTTTTTTTACAATCCATTACATACAGTTGAATGTGTGCGCCACCTCATCTGCTTTCCATGTCTTAATTAAAGATTTGTTTTTGAAGTACACACAACCAACAAGTAACTAAATATTTAGTTGCTCTTTTGTAAACACTATTTTCACTGTGTCATTTCAGATACGCGATCCAGATTTCAAGGAGACGTCACCCTAGTAAACAGATTTCCAGCATGAAGAGACCTATGAGTGCAGATACAAACCAGAGAGCCAAGTGTTCTCTGGATTATCAAAAGGCAGAAGCAAAAAGAGATGTGAATAGGGTCAGAAAGCAAAGGATCAGAAGTTTGAGAAATAGTGACAGATTAGAAGCATGTAAAAAAGTAGACAGAGGCAGAAAACACAGGGCTAGAAGTCTCAAGGATCATAGGAAAGCAGAAGATAAACACACAGATAAAAATAGAATGGAGAGGGCTAGACGTCTCATGAATGACAAGAGAGCAGAAACAGATAAACAAGTTCATAAAGTCAGAATAACAGGGCTAGACATCTCAGGGATGATAGGAAAGCAGAATAAGATAAACAAATAAATAAAAATAGAATGGAGAGGACTGGAAGTCGCACGGATGACAGGAGAGCAGAAAAGGATAAACAAGTTGATGAAGTAAAAAAAAAAACAGGGCTAGAAGTCTCACGATATGAGGATTTGAAAACAAAAGAAAAAGTTCAAGATAATGCACGGAAGAAAGCTAGACGGATTGCCAATAAACAAGCAACTGATTCAATCCTGGATAAATTCTTCAAATCAATATTAGAAGGACCTACATATACACATACTTCATGCTGGCGAATGGTAAGAAAATCGCACGTCTTAGCTGCAGATTGAAGTAAATACAAAACTGGACATGAGGCAATGATTTCGGGATGTTTCACTGGACAAATGTTCTATAATAAAGAGTGGATATATCATTCTTGTCACAAGTCACAAATCTCTGATGAAGGGCAGAATGCCTGCCATGGCACAATCAAATGTGCTGGCTCTAGCAGAAATGCCTGACGCAATTAAAGAACTATCACAGTTTGAATTACAGTTAATTTTAAAAATAATCAGCTTCATGAAGATAATCGCTAAAACAAGAGGAGTACAATTCTTCATTCTTCTTGAAGGGCCAGATTGTATTAATGCCTGCTGATTTGGACAAAGTCGAACCATCGATAGTCAGATGATCACGCTCGCCCTGAAACATCGTCTCACAAAAACTCGTGCTGTACAGAAACGATTCATCGGGCCTGAAAACGTCATGAGTGCCCTTAATGTCTTAAAAGTAATCAATCCTTTATATCCTGACGTAACCATCAACAGCACTTGGCTTCAATCAACATACCCCAGAGCTGTTTGACAAGACAATTGAGGGTGTTTCTTCAGAAGAACACGAGACTGAGGTGAATGATATTGTTGACAGTGAAAGATGAGTTGAACGATGCGAGTCCGTCTGAAGTTAGCAAGGAAGTGACAATGAAAAGGTCCATCAATTCAACGACTTGCATAATACCCATGGATGGTCCAAATCTCTCAACAAATGAAACTGTAAACCTCGCAGCTGGTTAAGGCCGAAGACTTGTCTATATGTCAGAAGAAAGTAATTGGGAAGCTATGGCCTTCCCATGATTGTTTTCAACTAAACAGAATACATTTAACACAGAGAAACCAGTAAAACTCACACTCAGAAAGTATATTAATTCCAGAATTTTATCCAAAGATACACGATGTGCTAAATCTCCTGAATACACTTTCCTGGTTCCTGATTGGTTAGAAAGACAGTCAAGCTATGACAGTGTTTCCATCACCATCAGGAAGTCTTATGGGGACGATATAACTGCTGAACTTCGAGATACGACAAGAGTGAAAAAACAATTGACAGATATTCAACTCTTTGCTACCTTCAAACAGATCAGAGGCACCCTACAGTACTGGAGTCAGATGCGTCTTGATATGCTTGTAAAACTTAGACAACTCGGTCCTTACACAATATACTTGACGGGTTCTGTAGCTGACTTCCATTGATCTAAGTTGTTGCCATGCAGTATGGAGAACACCTTTCATTAGAAGATGTTGAAATGTTGTTTTCCCATAACCGCTGCTCAACACATCGACTTTATATTCCAGAAAGTATGGGGAGTTGGCATACTTAGTGGGTCACACCCCATTGAACAGATATTGAACTTTGATAGCCGTTCTGACTCAGGGGCATGGAGTACAACACTTTTATACAGCGCTCCATGTTAATGATGCACCCGTTCTTGACAAACGGAGTGATGCAGAATGTATAGCATTTATTGATATGTACAAATTTTCACAAATGCCGGATGCACATGCAGACAGAGAGTTGTACAGCTTTGTGAAGGAGAGACAGTATCATTCGCACAGTTCTACCCTCACGAAGAAGAAGGGTGTTGCATGTAGATTTGGGTATCCAAGGCCTCCGACTCCTGAAACAGGTAAAATATTGAATTTTCTTTTAGATAACTTCATAGGGTTCAAGACAAGTACAAATTAATATGAGAATTATAGTGTTACTAGGACAATAGAATTCCAAGATTATGTGGAAACACAAATTATCTTAAAAACGTAACCGCATAATTCTATGTCCATGTCAAGCCAATATACGAACTGTGAAATACGAGCTTATTGGGCATCTATATACTTCATAGCTATATCATACGTCATTTACTCTTTACCCAACGAATCGGCTGCATCCGCTCGCGTAATATGCAAATTCAGCAGTTGAAAAAATATTATTTTTCAAAACATTTCAACAAAACCATATCATGTGACCCCCCGTTGGAACCAGCTCGTTGATATTGTTGTGTCATTCTATATATAATAGGAAATTGTCTGTTGTACATTACATTTCGATGGCAATGTTTCTTTTTTTTCGTACAAATGAAACCATTTTTTTTATATTTTCTATATCTTTTTGAAATTGACAACAATTTCAGACATTATTTGAAACCTCAGTCATCCGTTCGCTACTTTACACAGGGAAATATTATCATTAGTTCCTGCACAAATTAGATTGCCTGTCAATTTTGTTATCGTAACATACTTTCTTTAACCGGACAAATACCTTTTTTAATGTCAAAATCCATGTAACATATAAATTAACGCTCTTAATAATTTCAGGACCTGATATTTCCATCAGAGTAAAATGTGTGCATTACTTTGCATAAAACACCACGTGCTTCTTACTGTGAATTGTGAAATGGGATTTCAAATTTCCTTTCCCCAGTATTTACTATTGCGTAGTGTAGCCTGTGCTTTGTCCATACCTAATTCAGAGCACATTTCTATTTCCAGTAACTGCCAAGCCACAGCCTAAAGAAAGAGAACTGGAAGGCTTTATTGCCATGAGTAAGACAGATTCCTCAAAAGTTCCGAAGAGGACGTATGGCGTCTTGTCTGAGGATCCAAGGAGTGGACAAATTATTCACTGGTAGAACTGCTGGCAGAGGCACAGATCACGCAGCAAGAATATTCCCAAGCCCTTAGGATAGCTGCCAAAAAGACTTCGATAATAATGAAGAGAAACCCACAAGACACATTCGTGAATAACTATAATCCAATAATCCTGAAGGCACTCAGATCAAATTTGGATATTCAATTCATTAGTAATATTTGGGCATGTATAGCTTACCTGACATTCTATATATGTAAACCTGAACATACGATGTCCGAGTTGACGAAAGAGGCTTGCAAGGAAGCTCTGGTGACCAGGATTTGCGGCAGAAATTGCAACATGCTTCTCATATTATGATGCAAGCGAGAGAAGTTTCGCAACATAAGTGCGTTGTGAGGGCTTTATCGATACCATTGAGGAGGTCCAACAACACAGTCATATTCATCCTAACTGACCAACCAAAAAAGCGTACAAGAAATATAAAGCCAAAGCGTGTGCTTCAAGACATGGGTGACGATGAAAGTTCCATATATCAGCCAAGTATTATTGACAAATATGCAGCAAGACCAACATCTGCTGAAAACATGACTCTGGCATATTTCGCTTCCAATTATACACCAACCGGAAAACGCAAGTGTAATTTAGATGGTGAAGAGAGCGATTCCAATGAAGAGGCAGAACAGGAAGAATCAGAAAATGAGCCGCAAAAGACACTGGTTCTGATGAACAAATTGGGCAAAATGAGAAAAATCCCCGGAAAGGAATGATCATCAGATACCGCTATACATCACTGCAGCAAGATGAAGAGCTCTATTATTACAGACTACTCCTACTATACCTACTATGGAGAGAAGAAAAAGAGTTGATAAATACATCTCATAAGGAAAAATTCAACGATGTCAAGGATCAGATCACCAATATCATCAAGAAGTATGAACCATTTAGTGAAGATGCTGATGACGTATTGGATAATTTCGACCCTGCGGAGTAAGCTGCTGACCCTTTGGATGTTGTACAAATGGAAGATTAGGAGGTCGCAGAAACTACATTTTCTCTTGATCCTAACGATTTCGTCTTGGACACAAGGTATAGAGATTGAACCATTGTGTGGAATTCAGTGTCGGAGGATCTCAATGTAGAAGTTACAGACAATAGTCTAACATCCATTGTTGGTTGAGTTCGGGTGTAATTAAGGCTCAGAGATCTCTTTTCCACTGTATCTACAAGTGGGCCATGGACACCAAGCTCAAACCATAGATAACCAAACCAGAACCGTTCTATATATTTCTCATTGGTGGTGTAGGAAAGACTCACTTAGTCAACACAATTAATGAAGCCCTATGCCGTACATTCCATTCTGTTGCTCACGACCCTGACGTGCCTGCTGTCATTCTGCCAGCATCTACAAGGCAGCAACAAACATAAATGGTTCAACAGTACATGCAACATTTAGTCTGCCAGTCAAACAGAAACATGAGAAGCAGGTTACATACAAAACGTTACCCTCCGGGAGGCTTCAAAGACTCCCCTCTCAGCCAGTGAATGCCAAGGTTACAGGGATTGATGAAATCAGCATGCTAAGATGCCACTCACTACAGAATTTCGATCTCATCGTGAGAGATGTGTTTGATTCTCCATCAGAGCCGTTTGGTGGTTTGTCAATCCTCGCTGTGGGTGGTCTTCTTCAGCTGAACCCAGTTGGAGACGGAGCTGTTTTCAGGTCACACTTGCAGCTTACTGAGCCTTACTTGGGTCAATTTGAGAAAAGAAGTTTTTACTGCAAGAGCTGACAGAGATAGTTAGACAGAGTGATAATCCGGATTTTGCACAGGTTTTGTCAATGGTGAGAGTTGTAGAAACAACTGAGAGTGATGTCGCATTTCTGAAATGTCTGGAGAATACTACAACTGAACAATTTCGAAATGACACAATAAAAACCTATTCTGTACAAAAAACCAAGTCAAACAGTTCAATACTCTTGAGTGCCTAAAAATAGTACAGGGCAACATAATAGTACAGGGTTTAAAATTTCCTAAAAATTAATAATAGTATAGGGTCGAATAATAGTATAGGGTGGAAAATTCCAAGATGTGTGTTAGCCACTATGCTCAAAGAGATTTTTATAACACAGAAGCCTGATGCGCTTGAAGTGGTGAAGGGCTAAATTACTTTCGGTTATCATAATTTACACATGGATTTGACTTGTTGCAATTTATGGGAGAGTGCCTACTCTCCCATAAATTGCACCAAGGCAAAACTTTATAGACTAATTAATTCTGTTTCAGTGATGTTATGAAACACATTCACTGGGTACTAAGTTATGTTAGCAGTACTTCAGAATAAAGCCCAAGTACATGCTTCCAGCTCTCTACCAATTAACATTTCCATTGTATCCTGTGTTTGCTAGTACGTAACACGTACCTTACTAGTTTGTTTTGGTGAATTTCTGGAGATAAGCGGTAGCTCTGCACATTCGATTGCTAAAAATTAATAATCATACAGGGTCAAATAAGGCGGGAATTTTGTTCGAAAAAGAATAATCATACATGTATGATTATTAGACACTCAAGAGTCAGGCGGAAATGGAAGGTCTTCCTGGAAACAAAGTAACATTTTAGGCTGCAGATTCGAAGAAGGAACTACACCTCAAAGAGCGAGCTGCGGTTACCATTTCATCAGACAATATCTTTGATACTGGTGGGTTACCTTCACAATTAACTCTGCGCATTGGTGCCAAAGTTATGGTCACAAAAAACATCGACGTTGCTGACAGAATTGTAAACGGCTCCATTGGTGTTGTAAAACACATTGAGCTCAATGCAGACAAAAACTTGGCAAGCACCATCTTTGGCATGTTCCCAAAAGGTTTTGGGACACAAGCATGCACAAAATCACCACCAAAGCTGAAAGACTGTGTAACTATGAGGGCTTTGACAGTATTCTCCTTACGCAGAGTGCCCAGTCCCAGTTGAGCGCACTATGTTTCCCATGATGCTTGCCTTCAGTATCACAATCCATAAATCACAGGGCAGTACCTACTCATATATGATTGGAAATCTTAGTGTGCCAGGAAGAAGTTCTATTCCACACACAATGATTAGCGTACACATTACTGAGCAGGGCTACTTCCAGGAAAGGAATCAAGTTGAAAGAGTTCTCCACAGAACAGGTTAAAGTCAACAAAGATGCTCTTGTTGAAATGGAGAGACTGCGGACCCACAGCATGTTTACATGGACTTATCCTCTTTCACAACTTGATAGTTCTGATGTCCATGTTGCACTCTTGAATGTTCGATCTCTACAAATGCTCTCAAATGATCTAAAGTTTGACTCATTTCTGAGTGACCTCTCTGTGATTTGCGTTTCTGAGACTCATTTAGATGGCAGGACTATCACTGATGGCATTCCTGGTTACAAGTTTTATCCAAAGTCAATACAATATGGACTGGGACTTTATTCATAAAGGATTCATATCAGATCCGGGAGACATCAGTTAAAACAAAAGTTGAACTCCATGCAAATGAAATCTGGGATATATCTCTGACAGTGGTAGTGATTTACAGGTCTCCAACTATGTCTGAGAAACTCCTTCTTCGTGAACTCAGGCAAAGCATAATTCTCTTGATGACAACAGATGCTAAAATAGTGCTCACAGGAGACTTCAACAGGATTAGAACTTCTCTGGATCCAATACTTTCTCCAGGATTCCAACAATATATTGATCAGACTACTCACCAACTTGGAAGTGTGTTGGACCTCATCTTCACAAACTCCCCAGCAAATGATGCCAATGTGTTTCCAGTACCCTACTCAGACCATTTCTTAACATGGATAGATATCATTTACGGAGTAGTGATTTGTTACATACTGTTCCAAAAAAGTAGGGGATATTTGATAAAAGTTAGATCTGTGAAGAAATATATTTATATTTTCATCAAAAACCAGTTGAGGCATTGCACTGTGACATCTGGTGAATGATTCCAGCGATAGTTGGGTGTCTGACAAGCACACATTCCACGCTCGGAGCTGTAGAAGACATGGATGGTCAGTCAGAGAATTTACCACATTCAGTCCAAGACCTCAATACCTTAAATCCTCATCGGTTCGCGAGGCTAGCGTCCAATATCAGCTTGACTGATGTTATTCCATTCTTCCTGCAGTGCAGCGGCGTGTTCCTGGACATTGGTAGGTGGCTGTTGGCGTTGTCGTAGGCGCCTGCCAAGCATACATCCACACGTGATCGATTGTTGAAAGGTCTGGACTTAGTGCTGGCCAAGGCAGTGTAGTGATGTTCTGCTCCTGGAGGAACTCTGTAGCGACACGGGCCCTGTGTGCTGTTCCATTGTCATCTTGGAAAATGAATCGACGGCCGTGACGTCGCGCAAATGGCACAACATGAGCTGCTAACGAGTTGTCACGGTAGTACTACCCTGTGACACGCCCTTGGATGACATTTGTTTGCTGTTCTTCTTGTCATAGTTATGCCTCCCCACACCATAACCGATCCACTACCAAAACGATCGTGCTGCCTAACGGTTACGTCATGGTATCGTTTGTTCCGCCGCCGCCACACCCTGTTTCGCCTGTCGTGGAAGTCGAGAGTGAACCTCGATTCATCTGAAAACATGTTGCTCCACCGACGATTGTCCCAGCGTTATCGTGCTCCACACCAATTCCACCTTGCTGCGATGCCACGTTCAGTCAAACGTGGAATTATTCGAGGTCGTCGAGCGTACAAATTCCAACTGTGTAGGCGATTTCGGATAGTCTGACCACTAGCTGCTGTCCAGTTTCCGAGGCATTTTGATGGCGGTTACGTAATGCAGTGGTTCGAGTGAAACGATCCTGGTTAGCAGTTGTCCCTTGGACGACCTGACCGACGTCTGTCATCAACATTGCCTGTCTGACGGTAGCGTGACCACAACCTGCTAATCATCGATTGAGTAACGTTGAAAATATGAGCCACTGCAGTCTTCTGTTGCCAGCTTCCAACATGCCAACGACACGTAAACGTTCGTCACGTGTCAGTCTTTGCATACCTCAAAAGTGACGTTTCGACCAGAAACATTTGATGAACGAGTTTATGCCAAGAAAAGAGCGATGAGACCTCCGAAAAAGCCCGTCCAGTACAAATGAAAATTTCAAAACGTACCCCACAGACATTAACGCAGCGCTCGTGCGAAAAACCTGCACGAAGTTTTCATGGGCTGGTGACATTCATGATCCATACTAAACGTGGTAACATATTGATGTGTCCAATCACGCGTATCCAATACCATTTTCCGACAATATCAACATCAGTTTGGATATCCCCTACTTTTTTTGAATAGTATATATCGGAACTAACTTAAGCGTATGTTTCCATTATCCTGCTCAGAGCATTTCTCCAATGTGGATGTCATTTATGTTGTAGCGATTTGTTGGGCTGCACGGTTTTTCGATAAACCGACATATACCGGTATTCAAACCAATATCGATAGAATACCGGTGTAATTTAAAAAATATCGGTTTATCGTCATTATTTATTTACCCACAATTTAATTTTCAAGATGTCTTGAGTTTTTTTTAACTGTAGCCCCGAATGAATAATATTATCCCTTTATCCAAGGAATCGGCTGCTTGTGCCCTCGTAATATACAAATTCAGCAGTTGAAAAAATAAATTAAAACAATTTCCACAAAACTATATCATGTGACCTCGTTCCAATGAGGGGTCACATGATATAGTTTGTTGAAATCTTTGGGGAAAATCTGATAAACTAAGTTTGAAAATAATAAATTTTGATATCGTCTGTGTCAGGTAAAGGTTTTTCGAGTCGTATAATCAAGGCAAGCTAATTCGTTCCGCCTGTGATGCCTCGAGTCTCGTTTGTGGTACTTGTGTTCAGATATCTGAACAGTTTTCGATATACCGGTATACCGCGGTATTTTTTTGAATACCGATACCGGTATTCCGTTTTGAATATCGTGCAGCCCTAGTGATTTGTTATATATCAGAACTAACTTTAGTTTGTGAGTTTCTTATCCCAAATTACAGATCTATTTTGAATATGACTTCAGCCTGAGCATATTTCACTCAGTTATGCCCCTTTTTCAAATTAGATTTTCCTAGGTTTCCTAATTTACATTTAGTTCCCCTATAACTACAGCTTGAACAAATTTATTATGTCATTCGACTTTCAACTTTCGACACACCACACATGTATCTCATCCAACCACTAATTCAACTTACCAAATTCAACTTTTTGGTCGTCGAAAAAAAGGTGTTCTCAGGGACCTTCCTCGTCATTTGCGGTATGATTAAAAATTTGACAAAAATCTTTAAAAGTTTAAATTATTTGGCTTTTGGGGTATATTTTTTATTTTTCGAAATAAATATAAAAAGCCTCCCTACCTCATCACTTTTAAAAAAAAAACCTTAACAACACAGACTTTTCTTTTCAGGAGCCTTATTCGATTAGATTTTTCCAAATTTGACGTTTCCCATTGATAATTGTAGATTGGGTTATTCTAACTGAACCAAATTTCGTGCTAGTTATGCAAAAATTGTTAAAAATTAAACAGTTTACCCCAGATTACTAAAAATATAACACCTTAACTCTTTTAAAACGAGAGACCGCTTTTCTTGTCCAGGAACACGATACGTCATAATTTCATTAAGCAGGATGGGTTCTAAGTGAACGTATGTGGTAGAACAATTACTATTTTCAACTTGCAGCCTGAAGGCTGCACGTTGAAAATATTAATTTCTCTAGCCCCAAATAATGGATATGGACTCTTCCAATTTCTGACATTCAACTGGCATGGAACATACCACCAGTGTTCAAAGGGTTAAGTTCCTCTGCATAAAAAAAATTACCTTTGATATTACCCAACTCAGTGTAAAACACGCATCGCCAATGGCACATTGTGCCTTCCGACAAAAGATTTATTTCGCACATTATAAGTTTTGTTTTTCTAAAATGTGTCGCTATAACATAATTGTAGGTCCACAAACTATTTTACAATCAAACATTAATACCCCGAATTGCACACTTTCTTTTTGGGTGACGTGTGGCCGAGCGGCCTTTTATTAATTTTGCAGGAGGCCCTTCGGGACCTGAAGCGTTCACCCTTAAGAAAACCCGATATAAATAAGTCCAAGAATGAATCTACATTAAGCAATCAATCTCCATAGGATACATTGTCAATCCTTGAACCCCTCAGGGGTGACTAAAATAGTCCAAGCATCATGCCTTTTCTTCAGTTGAACATAATGTAAAAAGTGGAGCTCCCCTATGGAACCCCTTGATACAGCCTTTGTGGATTAATCTTAGTTACACCCCTCTAGATGGTACTTAATAAACAATTTCTAATTCTGTTGTTACATGGCCAATTCCGGCTCCCATAGGGAGCCCAAATAATAACCAAAACACTCACTTTGAACAAACTTGAATCTCACCCCACTAGAGACGTTGTATACTAAATATGAAATAATTCTGACTGGTGGATCTGAAGAAGATTTTTAAAGAAATTTCCTCATATTGCACTAACTTCCTCTAAGTTAAAATTCGGGCTATCATAGGGAGCTGAAATATTAACCCATGAAACCGATTTGAATAAACTTGAATCTGCCTACCCTAGAGATGTAGATATATGAAAGGATTCTGACTAGTGAATCTGAAGAAGAAAAGTTTTGAAAAAAATTTCCCATATTGCACTAAGTTAAAATTCGGGTTCCCACAGGGAGCCCATATATTAACACAAGGACTCGATTTGAACAAACATGAATCTGCACCCCAAAAAGATGTATACCAAATATGAAAGAGCGAATGCGAGGCATTTGTAGCCTGTGCAGCCCTACATAAATTAATAGACCATTTTAGGTCTCTATGTTATGTCAAAGCAGCATTGGGCCAGTGTTTTGGGGGAGCGAGCAGCGAAAAGTTTACAGGGCGTCAAATCCCCCCCCCCCCCCCCACACACGCGAAGGCCATACTACTGAACACGAGAACCAAAGAGAGACCCAATGGAACCGATGGAACAGCTATGTCAAAATGGTCAACCAATCAGAAATCTGCAGGCACCAAAGCATCCATTAATCACACCAAGATACCAACATATTCCATCGACAAAGGAGCAAGAAGAGAAGTATATTTTAGCAAAACCGAGACTCTTTGACAGCTCACAAGAGCGTACAATCAACACAGACTCGTACAAACGTACTGCCTTAGATCTCGACCGATAAACGAGAGATATCATGTGGTCAAGAATCATGAATGAACACCAAAAGATCCTTCATTAAACGGGTCCGTGAAGTCAGCAAGCAGTTAGCAATTCAAAATGTGAAGTCAGCAAGCAAGTACCAATTAAAAATGTGTAGTCAGCAAGCAGTTAGCAGTTAGCAATTCGAAATGTCAAGTCAGTTAGCAGTTAGCAATTTAAATGTCAAGTCGCGGATATTAGATGTGTCTTGACGATTCGCCCAGAGGACGTTTCGTACCTAGACATTTCGGACCAACAATACTTTTTGTAAACCTGAGAAGCACTGTGAGACAGAGGGATTTGCCTTCCCCGCTTGTTCTTCCGGTACTCGGAAAAAAGTCAGTGAGCAGTTAGCAATTCAGAATACCAAGTCAGAAAGCAGTTAGTAATTCGAACTGTGAAGTCAGAAAGCAGTTAGCAATTCGAAGTGTGAAGTCAGAAAGCAGTTAGCAATTCAAAATGTCAAGTCACGGATATTAGATGGGTTATTTCCAAATTGTGGGACAATTTCAGTCCACGTCCAACAATTCAAAGAAATGTTGGGAATGCTTGAAGTCGTCCTGAATAATTTTGAAGTATCTTCTTATTCAAACATTTTTTAACAATCAATAAACCTAATCGCAAATCATTGGGTAGTCAGCTATCCATCCATGTCATCATTATGTCATCTCCGTCACAGTCCGCAGATCGAGATTTTTTACTTTACTATCCTTTTTAAAATAAATAAACTAGCTACAGAAAAATACAACCTGACTTATAATATACTTGAGCGCTGTTCTTTCCTCAGCAGGAATGACAACGGACTAATTATTACAGATGGGGGTAACAGCGTTTGAATTCAAAATCCGGGTATTTTATCAGCCTTCCATTAACACATCAAGAGAGATAACCTTATCATTGTACACGAGAGTTACCCTTTCTGGGTGCAAGCAGACGCTTTTTTTTCAAAGAACGCCATTTGTCAAAAACAGGGAAGGTGAATTTGGACCATTGTGGTGAGTATATTAATTCTCTGTCAGCTCCATACCTATCGCCAAACAATTTGTCGTGATAAAACTGCATGAACAAGTTTTTTGTTTGAAGCAAGACCAATATAGATTCAAAACAGAAAAAGAAAATTTAACCTAAACATAAACGTATCTCATTGGCGGGAACATATTTATGGAAACATCAACTCCGTAACGGGTCAACACCATAACATCAAATTGATAACGGTGTTGACAGCAAATGTTACGGAGGTGATCTTTTCTTTTTGGCGCACATGGGAGTTAGATTTTCCAGGGTTACGGGGGGAGGGGCTGTCTAACCCTCACCGTATTTGAGAAAAAAATAATTGGAGTAATTTCGTGGTCCAGTCGAACGATACATTCCAAAAAAGTCTTCTATTTCCTCCTAAAGTACATGGTCGGAAACGGAATGTCCATTACAATCGACTTCAGACTATTGAATTATTCAAAATTTACCAGGAAAAGTCCCTAAACTCCCACTCGAATGTGTGTGTGTGTGTGTGGGGGGGGGGGGGGGGGGGGCATACATTTACACCCTCGATGGTGCTCGTAAAATCATATTATCGGGCAACATCTTCTAACCTAGCTCCCCGCACCTCCCCCCTCCCCCAACAAATTGCATCTATTGGCCCAGTGCGCCTATAACCCGAGTCCTGCATAGGCATCCAGAATAATCAGACAGTCATTCTCCCTGGAGTCCTGAGAACGGATCATTCATTTTAGCAAAATCATTAACCCCCCCCCCACGCCCAACACAAACACCCCCCCCCCCCCCCACACACACACGCACAGAGAGAGAGAGAGTGAGAGAGAGAAACACTACCTACCCCACCTCTATCCACCTTTATCTCCCGGTTGTCTGTCTATTTTCATGGTGTTTTTTTTTGACAAACAAGCACACTTCCGCCTTCCAGTGGCGTAGATAGCTTTTTGCTGGTGGAGGGGCCAAGCTTCAAATTTTACGACAGACCCCAAAAGTTGCTTACAGTTAACCCTCTAATGCTGTGTGTGAACCCCCCCTTCCTTTTCCGCCCAATTTCAATATTTTTTTTCTTCTTATTTATTGTTTTCAATTATTTCAGATACACATACATATATACATATGTTATAAAGAGACAACATATGGTAGAAAAAGACAGAAAATACATCACAAATCACGAATAAATTATGTAAACACTCTTTCCATAATTTCCAAAAATAATACCTATCCGTTATAATTGCTCTGAGTAGATCATTTCGGTTTTGTTACGTTTATTTGTAGATCGTGGGGCCGGTAATCTTTTCAGTTGTCGAGGCCTAAAATGAGTCGCAACGAATGTATGGATATTAATTCAAAATCTTTCCTAACGCATCCCATCTGGTTTGCACTAGAGTCGATTTCTTAATTGAGTACACGTGTCGGGATAGTAATTCTACTTCTCAATATTGGCGTCACTGATGACTTCTATATTTTGTACCTCCCTTGTATGTAGTTAAGTATTCAACAATTTGTGTCGCGCTTGACAGAGCTCTGTCAAACCAGACACAAATTGTTGAATTCATGACTACAATACAAAAGAGGAGATAATTCACGTTACAGTGCATTTGTTGGGGGGGGGGGGGGGGGGGCGTGGCCCCTCCGGCTTCCCTTGTATCTACGCCACTGCCGCTCTTCTGAATAAAGGTTTGTTTTTTCTTTTAAGGTCATTGTGTAATATGGGCTTGAACGCTGCTGAACGGCAAAGACGCTATATGGAGAGAATAAAAGCTGACCCTCAGGCACGAGAAAATTTTTTGAGGAAAGAAAGAAATAGATGGCAGAAACGCAAAGAGCTGGGGAAAGTAAAGTCAATTGCTGAAAAAAACTGATAGGGAACGTCGGAATCAGCGTAGGCGTTGGCGAAAAGCCCAGAAGCGATGCCGTAAAAATAAAAAGAATCTAAAATCAATAACACAGTTTGTTGAAGACAACACACCCCCTGCCTCTCCCATTGGGGTTAATGAAGCCCAGTTGCAACCCTCGACGTCTAATCAGGCCTCTTCTAAACGGGGAAGGAAAGCTAAACGAAGGGACAGAGCAGAGTGTTATCGCGAAATATTTAAACTAAGAATACATTTACGGAATGCCGAAAAAAAAGTTGACATGTTCAGAAAAAGGCTATCAAGACAAATGAACAAAGATTCACCTAAGTCAAAAACAAAGCACATGCTTTCTAAATGTCGCGTTAATACAAAAGTAAAAAAATCTCTGCTCTTCCATAATGCACTTCTTCAAGAACTTTCATCGACAAAAATGGTATGTAATTCAGACAAATCAAAGCAAATCTTCTCAAAAATTATTTCAGGTAGAATATTGAAAAAATACCGTTTGATGACGTTTGCAAAAGAACAATTTGGTTTTTCTTTGAAAAGACATAAAGTATCTAAAGTGGGCCCACTTGAACAGTATGACCGCAAGCAATATAAACGCAACATCCAATGCCTTATGAAAGAGGGGTACAAAATTTTCTGGAAAGGGATGACAATTCAAGAATAACAACCAACAAAAAAGATACATTAACAAGAAAAAAACTTAAAAAGCAACGAAGATTGTTAAAACGATTCGATGCAAACCCTTTTCAAAAAATACAAAGAGGAACATCCAAATGAAAAAATCTCCTTCACATCCTTTACAAGATCCCGTCCCTTCTGGGTTGTTCGACCAAATATAACAGACAGAGAAACATGTCTCTGTAAATTGCATGAAAAACTTCACATTAAAAGCACATAAATTAAAGTCTTTGGGGCTAATTTCCCAATATGAATCTGCGGAATCTTTAGTCAGCCAAATCTGTTGTGATTCTCCGGAGCGAGCATGTTATTTTCGAGAATGTGTTGAGTGCAAAAACAAGAGCCTTGTACATGCCCAGTGTGACGCTAATGTGGAAGTCTGGTGGTATCAATGGCGGCTTCAAAAAGAAGAAAGACAGAAAAATGGAAAAGAGTTTACAGTGAAGGTTACTAAAAAAGAAAAAATGTGTGGTAGTTTGTCCGATCTGATTTCAGGTTTTAATAATGAGGCACAAAGATTTGCTCGGCATGTCTTCATAATGAAGCATCAGTACCGGTGTTATAAACAAAAGAAAGAAGATCTCAAAAGTAACGAATGTCTCCTGCATGTGGATTTTCTGAAAATTTTCAGTGCAAATATGGATCTTCCATGCAATCAGCTCATTTCGGTTCCTCTAACATGCAAATCACTTTGCACACAGGCGTGTTGTACATTGCAAAAGAAACCATTTCATTCTGTATGGTGTCGGATTCCCCCTCGGCACGACCCATCTGCAATTTGGGCTCATTTAGTGCCCGTTTTAATCTTTTTTCTGTGAGAGGTACAAAAGTGTTAACCAAATCCACATATTTACTGATGGTCCGACAACCCAGTATAGACAAAAGAAAATTTTTTATTTGTTTTCAACGGAGTTATCAAAATATGGTTTTAAAAATAACTACTTGGAAACTTTTTTGCAAGTTGTCACGGCAAAGGTGCTGCCGACGGCATTGGCGGTTTTCTGAAGCGGACAGCAGACCTCTGTGGTAGCTTGTGGGGAAAGATATACCAGATGCTATAACATTTATGGAATTATTAGGTTCACGGTCATCTGTGAAGCTGTTCCTCGTTAACTCCGATGAAGTAACAGGTTTTGACAAAAAGATACCTTTGGATTTAAAAGCAATACGAGGTACAATGGGAATACAACAACTTATAACCAATTCAGACAGTGTGGTATATTCTAGATGTCTCAGTTGTTTTTGTTCTTCTGATTCTCTGTGCACTTGCAATTTCACCAAACAAAACATCTTTTACATTATTCAAAGAAAAAATGTAAATCTGCAAACAATAGTCCAGCATGTGATCCCGGTTGTAACATGTTGGTAAAACCGTTGAAAATACTAGTTCTGTCTCGAATGGAGTATCTGAAGTTGTACGTGAGAAATCATGTGATAGCGATGAGTTCTTTCAGCCAATTACATTTCTGACAGCGATATGATTGGTAAATGGTGCATTGCTCTTTATGATGGGGAGTCTTACCCGGGGGAAATTCTTGATATAGACGAGACGGATCAATCCATATATGTTCGTGTACTACATAGTTGTGGTACTAATAAATATAAACGTCCAAGGGCAATTGATGCTATTTGGTATAGCAAAAACAATATTCCTTGGCCTTATTCCAGAACCAAAGTTCGGGAAAAGATTTGCTACACTTTCCCCGGACTTATCAAAGTACCTAGAAAACCGTGGCTTTGATTAACTCTAACTCTACCATCGGTTATAAAAGTTACTTTAAGCAAGAGGTTGGAGAATAAATCAATTTCAAACTCATTGCCCAAGTATCGCCTAAGTGCTTTAATGTTCTATGTCCTATGGGTGACATAGAACAGTATTGGACTTGGGCGATTTTTCAAATTCATTGCCCAGTTATTGCCTAAGTGCTATAATGTTCTATGTTCCGTAGGGGACATAATACATTATTGCACTCAGGCGATGATGGCAGGGGTTTCAATTTTAATACTGCTCAGTGCTCACACCTCTATTTGAATTTTCAAATGGATTGATGAATTATTGCGAATTGGCATTTGAAGAGATTTTGGAAGGCATCCAGTAATTCCAGTTTTGTTTTGCTGTACAACACCCAAAGTCATTTTTTTTCAACACCAGAATCTGTTAAATATTTGGTAACTTAACCAAAGTCGTCTGGGTTGAGTTAATATGAACGCAGTTGGATTCATATTCACTCAACCAAGTCGATTTGGTTAAATATACAACCCAAGTAACTTTAGCTTGTTTTTTTCTCTTTAAAGTATTGAATACACTTAGGAAAGCATCCTTTTTCAGTTAGCTATTTGACATCGCAGTCATAAAAGTTACTTTAAAGAAGGGTTTGAGGAATAAATCAATTTCCAATTCACTGCCCAATTATTATTACCTAAGTGCTATATTATTCTATGTCCCATGTGGGGCATAAAGCATTATTGCACTCAGGCGATGAATACAAGTAGGGGTTTAACTTTTTAATATTGCTCACAACTCTATTTCCAATAGCTTGATAAATTATTGCGCTATGGCATTTGAAAAGATTTTGGAAGGCATCCAGTTTTGTTTTGTTGCACAACCCACAAGTCATTTTTTCTCACACCACAATCTGTTAAATATTTGGTAAAATTTACCAAAATCGTCTAGGTTGAGTTAATAATAAACAGGGTTTGTGTTGAATATTTGAATAAATATGTTAATATTATGGGCCATATTAATTCAGTGGTATACTTTGTTTTGTTTTTTTCTTCCAAATGTTCAATAAATTTGAAAAAAACATTCAGTTCTATGTGTATGTGTCAACTCCGTTTATTTTCGTCAGCTCCGTCACAGGATGTCAGCTCCATAACAGCACACAACAAAGGTTGAAAAAAGAACTTGTAACTTGAGTATAATTTCACAAGTCTATCATGACATTCCTTAAGCGCTGTCCTTTGAAATAATAAACAAACCAAGTGACTTTTCATTTTCTAAAAAAGTGACATCACTCTTGAAACGCCCCCAAAAATCCTCAAAATCTGATAACATCTAAAATTATGCACACTTCTGGTAAACAACATGAAAACGTTTCTCATGCCCGATAATTTAATTTGATATACTGTCGAATATTGAATTCCAAATAACTGAATATGCTAGATTTTATATATCTAGATATTTGAGTTTGAAAATGTTTGTAACGGAGATGACATATTCTAATGCTGATTCGCGAAACTGGCTAGTTTTGAATGAAGAAAGTCACTGAAACTTGGCTGCTGATGTGTGAAATCAAACTTACACTTATTTTTTTATAACATGAATAATTTCTCTGGTTTCCATAACCACATTGAAAATCACATTTTTGAACACCCCAAATTGTCCCACAATTTGAAAATAACCCAGATGTTTCTTGACGTTCCGACCAGAGGACGTTTCGTACAAAGACATTTCGTACCGACAATACTTTTTGTGAACCTGAGAAGGACTGTACGTTATTTGCCTTCCTTCTTTTGTACCTAGGACGTTTCGTACCCAGGACGTTATCCACGATGAAGTAAGCAAGCTGTCCGGGAATATGTTTTGTTAACCAGCACCTGCCGCTTACATCGCTTGCTTCTGTCGGTCCTAAAAAGCCAGTAAGCAGTTGTCAGTTAGCGATTCAGAATGTGAAGTCCGCGAGCAGTTCGCAGTCTGAAATATGATGAAATACGACGCTCCTGTGATGGTTTCCAGTTGAGGTTTTATCAGGCTTGAGACACCACTCCTCTAATGTAGTCGTTATAAACGAATCTCACTATCCGTCGCTGAACACATTCAGTTCTATTGATATCTTTTTATAGGTATGAGTTGTCCTAGAGTCTTGGACTTGCTTTAAAATGTGGTTATTTAGTGTGTGGTTGTATGCTGATTGCTCTTTTGTCCTGCTGATTTACAAAAAATAACATTTTGGTTGAATTTAATTCCCCAATTGTTCGCCCATTTTGTTAATGATTTCAGATCCATTTGAAGTTCAAGATGATCTTGGAATGATTTTATTTGCCGATATACAAGCAGGCAATCGTCCGCGAATATTCGTACTTGTGATGTAATACCTCTGGGTAGATTGTTTATAGAAGATTACTGAAGTAGACCAACGTCGAGCTCGGTTAATTAGTCTGTGGATGGGCGACCATTTACAAATTTATTCGGATTTCCGCGCTGTGTCCTTGGCCAAGACACTCCATCACGATTGCCCACATGAGGGCACGGTGATGCCGTGTGTTGAGACGTTCTGCATTCCGAGGTGCACATTTGCAACCAATCTTACTCTGTGCTGTGTAGTACGTAGTAATAATATGCGGTGCATAGTATGGTCTGATGTTATGACATTGAGAGCTAGCAGGTGCTCGTCGTTGTTCGATGGTTCCCCCTGGGTAGTCTGGCTTTCTCCGCCAATAAACCTGTCACCGACACAACATGACCCTGGCTGTTAAAGTGTCGTTAAATACCAATCAGGGAATAAAAACAAATCGTTCATGTAGCACACAAATAGTAAAGGTCCAAGAACTGTCTCTTGTAGGACTCCAAATTCAACTCGGCAAGAAGATGAGGTCACCCCTCAACAATCACTCTATGTGCCCGTTCCACGGGGAAAAAGGAACCAGTTCAGGATTTTACCACGTATGCCATAATTGTCATGGAGAAGGTTTAGATGGGGAGCCGTATCGAAAGCTTTAATACAGTACAAAATTGCCATTATTATGTCGATTTGTTGTTGTTGTTGTTTTTGTCATTCATTTTCACATCGAAGATGGTGATGATTATTTAGCTTTCGCAAGAGTTGCCGTTTCTGTAACTGTGTTGTACTGAGATGGGGATGTTGTACTTTTCCAGATGATCAAAGATATGGCGACAAATGGTATGTTGTAATGTTTTACAACAAACATTTGTAAATGATACCGGTCAATAATCGCTTGCCTCATGGGGATTTCCTTTCGTGAATTTTTGTGAAATGTTGGCATTCGTCCAGTCCAAGGGCAGGGTGTGGGTGGAAAGACCCCCTCCTGAAGATATGATGAATAGCAGGAGCCAATTCCTTAAAAACACTGCCGAAGAATGTGGTTTTAGAATATTGTCCGAGCCGCCCTCTTTTTTAACATTGAATTTATCAGTAGTTGGAGAAATAGAACAGAAAAATTGAATTTATGTTAAAGATGTGTCAGGTATAGTGTCCGGTGGGGTTCGACACATTTTTTTCATAAAATTTCAAAAGTAGTAGGATGGGAACGAGAACCCGCTGAGTTGTCGCTTTTTGTGAACCTGAGAGGCACTGTTGGGTGGAGTGACTTGCCTACCTCACTCACTTCTGTCGATACTCAGAAAAAAAGTCAGTGAGCAGTAAGCAATTCAGAATGTGAAGGCAGCTAGCAGTTTGAAATTCAAAATGTGGAGTCAGCAAGCAGTTAGCAATCGAGCTGTGAAATCATCAAGGCGTTTAGAGTTAGCAATTAGCAGTTCGAAATATGAAGTCGGCAAGCAGTTAGCAGTTCGAAATGTAAAGTCGCAAAGACGTTTGTTTGAAGTTCGCAATTCGGAATGTGAAGTCATGGGTGTTTAGGTTTTCTAGACGTTTTGTGCACAGGGCGTTTCGTGCCAAGGCAGTTCGCACCCACAGTTGGCGTTTTTACCCGAAGTCGTGTTCGCTCCCAGTCCAATGTCACTGTTGTTTTGTGTACGCGAGTGGCCTTTTCGCATCATTATATCTTGGGGCGGGGAGAGCGAAACGTTGAGAACACGTCACACGGAACGTCCAGATCACTAGGTACCAAACGACCAAAGGCGAAATGGAATGATATCGTTAATTCCATGGGTTTTGCGGAGTAGTCAGCCTCCTTACTTTTAATCCTTTACCCAGCAAAGTAAAAAGCAAAAGTGGCTAGAAATAACTCCCACCCCGACCCGAGGTCCAAAGTAACTGTTCACTGCCCAATAAAACTACACAAACATGGATATTATCAGAAGCGGCTCAACAAGCCATTTCTGGTGTTATAAACGTCAGTGGCGTAGCGGAAAATCTTGTAGCCCCCCGCGAGATAGAGACGGGGCCCTTCCATAATGGTGGTTGCATTTAAAACGGGAGCAAATTTAGTGTTGTTAATAACTTGTTACCGTGCACAGCATACAGGATTTCACGTAGTACATACGCCATAAATTAAATGAAGGTATAGTCTATAGGATCGATTCTAAAAGTACGACTCTGTAGATTTTTTCATTACATGTTTTAAGTTTCACCCCCACCATCCAACGATACACACATGCACGCCCAACATGTGTGCATTGAGAGGCACCATGTATGTATATTGTTCATTTCTCACCCTATCAGTTACAATGATGTAGCGTTCACTTAAAAGAATAATACATAGACTACAAAGAGTACGTCGTGACGGTCGTGTGGAAGTGAGAGTTTGAAATTATGCTTCCTCTACTCTTTTTTACTGTCTTTCTCTCTCTCGCTCTCTCTCTCTCCCTTTCCCTCTTCCAGCTTTCGGACGTCCTTCAAGACGGGGGCCCCCTTCTAGCCGCCCCCCCTCCCCCGCAATGCGTGCCCTGCGGGCCCATCCTCTACGCCACTGATAAAAGTTTGTATCGTTTTATTGAACTGTGTCATTCAAATATTCAGAATTTCATTTCGGGCAGAGATGGAATAAAATCGGTTTTTAGGGGGATGTTTGTGTAGAGTAAAGAACCTCCTCACTTGTAACTCTTTATCCAACAGTCAGGAAATTATCGTCTTTTCTTTTTGTGAACCTGAGAGGGTCTGTGGAAGCGGAGACTAGTGACATTCATGATAAGCGGTAAGAGCAAAAACAGCAGGCACTGCGGAGAGGGGGTGGGGTGGGGGGGGGGGGTGGCACCAAAAATTTGCAAGACGTGACGTGGGGGTGGGTGGGTCTAATAGGTGCGCCAAAAATGTGCGTTTCCAACTTGTGCAATTTTTTGAATTTTTAAAAAATATATCAATATATCAGCTAATATCTATCATCATTTGTGTTTCAAACCTTAAAGATGATGTTGTACATCACACTCTTAACATAAATACAACATCAGGAGGCTTTATATGTGAGAATATTGGGCTTAATCTGGGAAAATGTCACACGTTAGTAGGGGGTGGGTGTCTTGTTCGAAATGTAGAAAATGTGCAGACAATTATTTTTGGGAAAATTCTCTCTGATGCACTAAATTCAACCCAAGTTATTTATTTATTTATTTATTGGTGTTTAACGACACTTTAACAACCATGGTCATATCGTGTCGGTGACAGGTTTACGGGTGGAGGAAGCAAGAGTACCCGGAGATAACCTCCGAGCAACGACGAGCAGCTGTCAGCTCTTCAACATCATAACCCACGACTGTACTACACACTGCACAGCGGTACTGCGTACTACACAGCACAGACAGGGTTAGATTGACTGAAGACATGTGCACCTCGGCGTGCAGTACGTCTCAGCACACAGCGTCATCGTGCCCCCACGTGGGCAATTGGGGTAAGTTTATTTTGGATTTTAATGGGAGAGTGGGGGGTGGGTGTCTGAGAACGGTAGTAGAAAATTTGCACGTAGTCCCGGGCATTGGGTGATTTATCGCAGTATATTTATCAAAATTATTTGTCAATTTATATCAGCTTGGCTGTCGATTACGTTTTTAGGTGTATGTGTAAAGTGTATTTATTAATGTAAGTTCAAAAGGACGTGCAAGGTAACCTAATAGTCAAGTGGTACAGAATATAGATGGGTTAAGCATTATTAATACATATATGTGGTGTGAGATACAGGGTGGCAGAAGCTCCCTAAAAGTGTGTGTGTGTGGAGGGGGCACAAATTTTTTAGGTCACTCTGTTATCTATTTATTTGTTTATTGGTGTTCAAGGTTATATATTCCTGTACCAAAGATATAAACAAATACTAGAGAATTGTAATTTGTTGGACAAATTACGGGCTTTCCCAACTTTTTAATGTGAAAAGGCAAACTGCATTGTACAAAAAACTATCGATCAGTTTTGAAAACAGAAAATTTAGTGGAAATCAAAGTTTTTGTGATGATACTAGTTTTTATGCAGCCAAAACAGATATTTGAGATACAGCAGGACACCAAAACATTTAACACAAAATTTGCTCTTCAATAATTACAGAATATTTTCATAGAAAGCAAAACAAGCGATGTCCTTTCTGCTTTAGAAAAAATTAATTAGTACATATGAATTATGGGCATACGGTCCGGGGTTTCATGAAGGACTGTGCCCCAACCCACCCCTGAGTCAGGAAGGAGCCGATTTTTCAGCCAATATGCCAGAAAATTTATGACAATTCAGTTGCCAGAAATGTCCACAAAACATTTTGGTTTTCCACACAAAATGTTGTTTTCCTATCTCATCACTTATAAGTAGCAAGTAAACTGACCATTATACTGTACAAGTTGATTCAGTTGAACCGTATCCACGTCAATATTATTCATTTATAATCACACAAGTACATATAATGAGTTCTCTATTACTGCATATTAGGGGAGCACGGTGGCTCAGAAGGTAGAGATGATTGTTGCAATCCATGAAGTCCTCGGTTCGAATCCCGCCTTTGGCAACCACATTGTGTCCTTGAACAAGACACTTCATCCCAACTTAATTTCCCACGTGGGGGGGGGGGGGGGGGGGGGGGGGGGTGCATGATGGCGATGTGTACTAAGGATACTTTGAGAGTGTACTTGTCTTCAACCAATGCTAACCCTGATTTGTGGAGTTAGTATGTTGGGGGAGTCTGAGTCGCTTGGCATTGCTCGGTGGTTCTCTCCAGGTACTCAATGGGAGGGAACCCCCCCCTCCCTCCTATACCCACATTTGGCATTTCCTCCTGAGATTCAACTTTTTCGAGCTAAAAGGGTTCATCCCCCCCCCCCCCCCCATCCCCTGAAAAATAACCCTGTACGCCTATGCAATGAATACCTGGACTTGAATTAATACCTATATTATGGTCATGATATAGCTGTAAATGCCGAAAGTGACCTTAAATATCAATAATTAATTTATTCTCTACCATTCTGTCTGTTTGTGAATGTGTGGGATTTGTCAACAAACGAGGGTAAGCTTCCTACTGCATGATTTCACAATTTTTCCAACATATCTGTTTCAGATACAATGAAATACATGTAATATGAGTTACTGTCACACACAAAGTAGCTGTTTATTTGATATGGTTTAAACCATCTATAGAGCTAGTATACACAGTGATGGATACAGTTCAAGTCAAAATGAGTTGATTAAAGGGATGTTGAACAGCTTGTTAATATTTCTTGCATTACATTACTACTTTGCTATTTATTGACAGAAGGATTTCACAGAGGGTTTCCCTGACGGTATTTATTTATTGGTGTTTGCGGTCACAAACTTATCCACAATGGCTAATCGTGACCGTGACAGTTTTACGGGTGGGGGAAGTCGGAGGACACAGAGAGAACCACCGAGCATGGACGAGCAACTGTCAGCTCAACATTCTAATTATGTTCAAGCTCCGCTGAAGCAGGGTACCAACGGTTGAAGACATGTGCACCATTGACATGTAGTACGCCTTAGTGCATGGCATCATCGTGCCCCCTTGTTGGCAACCGGGATAAAGTGCCTTGCCCAAGGATATTACGTGGGTCGTCCCAGATAGGGATCAAACTCGGGACCTCTATCATAGAAGTCAAACAGTCTACCACTGAGAAAATGTGCTTTCTTTCCTGGTGGTATTCATATTTGTACGGCCAAACTGGTGTTGGATAACACGGAACACCAAAACATATAACACAAAATTTGTTCCCCGTTGATTTTTGAAAGCAGTTATGGAAAGCTCAAAGAGCTCTTTCCTTTTTGATTTTGGACAAGTGAGTATTCACTCAAAGTCATTTTTTTGCAGACAGTGCTATTTTTAAGTGGCCAAAGCACATGTTTCATTAAGTCCCAGAACATAACTAAAGCCGGATTTATTGATTAAACATCTCTGCATATAGCAAAGCAAAGTGTCTCAAATTAACCCATTCCAAAATGATAGTAGAGAGTAACCAAAGTTAGATAATTTGGGTATTTCCAAATGGTACACTTATTCTCACTCTCATTGTGCTTGAGGGTTAAATCTGAGATTGAAAAGGTATACCAATCTTACTCAGGGGAGGTGAGTACAGAAAAGTACCAAATTAATCAGAAAATGAATTTTGTCTGATGGTGCTAATATTTGTACGAGCAAAACTGGTACTGGATTTATTTATTTGGTTTTAACGACACATTAACAGCCAAGGTCATATTATGTCGGTGACAGTTGTACGGGTGGAGGATGCCGGAGTACACAGAGAGAACCACCGAGCAATGACGAGCAGCTGCCAGCTCCCCAACATAGTGCCTCCGCACTGTAGCACAGGCAGGGTTAGATTGGTTGAAGACATGCACACCATCGACATGCACTATGCCTTAGTACACGGCGTCATGGCGCCTCCATGCGGACAGTCGGGGTGAAGTGATCGGGACATAATTGGAATATATCCGACAGATACAATGTCGGATATATTCCAATTATGTCCCGATCATGCAAGGCAGCAACTTGAAATTCTCAGAATGTTTCCTACTGCCCCTGCCCGACAGTTTAGTATCTTTGTCAAGTGCCGAGACCGCGTGGAAATACCGTGGATCAGGTGGAAACCGAGGGTACGATTCGTCCCTACTTTATTCTCAACTCAACGACTTTTCCATTCATTATTTACCTGTCATCGGCTGAGTTGGGTATTATATTTGTCTATTTGATGAACTTTTCAACCTTAACTATTTACGGCTTCATGTAGCACCACTGAAAGGCCACTGTACGGTTACCAATATATTCAGGGATTGATTTTACGAAAATAACAATTATTCCGACTATACCCACATGGGAACTCCTAAATATGCCATGGGTTAAACTTTTGATAATGACGTATAAAACAGAAGTTATCATGCTATGCTTGTCGCATGCTGGCATAGAAAACATTCAGCGCTCAATGAATTAGGAATGGAGTAAATTGTCACTTAAACCTACGAAATTCTGAAAAAATGAGTTTTTTTTTGCATGGCATCTACATTTTACAGCAACCTTATAACAGAAAATATTCTTGGAATTGAACTGTGAATCCGAATTTCGAAAGCATTTTCGGATATTCTATTCCAAACTACCACTGCACGCTTATCAATATTCAGTGATTTTATGAAAATTAAAATTATTCCGACCATACCCATATAGGCAGTCTCATATATGCCAACGGTTAAACTTTTAATAATGACATATAAAACAAAAGTTGTCATACTATGACTGCTGCATACAGCCATAGAAATCGTTCAGCGCTCAACCATTTAGGAATGGAGTAAATCGTCGCTTAAACTTACCAAATTCTGAAAACGAGAGTTTTTTTGGACTGCACCTATCTGTATGCAAATAGAACGAGCATAGGGTTAAACTTTACAACCAAACTTACAACAGCAAATATGCTCGGTAGGCAATTGTAAATACGAACATGTAAATCATTTTTCGATATTCCTTTCGAAAATGGAAGAAAAGTGAGCTCCAAATTAGCCAATTTTATGAAGAATTTTTGGGCACTCAAATTCAAGGCCCGAAAACTTGGTGAAGGTTAAAACTTTGAATAAAATATATAACAGCAAAATTGTTCTTGGATGAAGGCCCAATCCTCTCATTGAAAAGGTTTTGAGACAATATGGCTCCAGTGCTGAGAAAGTGCATGTAAACGTTGGCGAAACTGACAATTCGTCTGACAGTACACTTATGGGAAGTCTCAAATTTGCCAAGGGTTAAACTTTTAATAATAACATATAGAACAAAATTTGTCATACTTTGACTGCTGCAAGCAGCTATAGGAAACATTCAGAGCTCAAGCAATTAAAAATGGAGTAAATCGCCACCTAAATTTACCAAATTCTGAAAAAATTGGAATTTTTTTTGGACGGTACCTACTTTTATGCAACCCGAATGGGATAGGGTTAAACTTTACAACCAAACTAACAACAGAAAATATGCTCGATAGTCAATTGTGAATACGTACATGAAAAGTGTTTGAAATTAAAAACCTTTCCAGAATGATAGAAAAGGCAACCAAAAAATGGCTAATTTTGGCATTTTCAAACGGTACTCTTATTCTCGGCCTCATTGTGCTAGAGGGTTAAATCTGAGATTAAGAAGTAAACAGTAACTTTCTTCCACAATCATTGTTGCATCTCGCCATACCAAAATAATTATTACAACTACCTTGTAATTAGAAAAAAATTGCTCTTGAAGTTGGCGAAAATAACAAATATTCTGACAGTACCCTTATGGGAAGTCTCAAATCTGCCAAGGGTTAAACTTTTAATAATAACATATAAAACAAAATTTGTCATACTTTGAGTGCTGCAAGCAGCTATAGAAAACATTCAGAGCTCAAGCAATTATAAATGGAGTAAATCGTCACCAAAACTTACCAAATTGTGAAACAATTGGAGTTTTTTTGGACGGAACCTACTTTTATGCAGCCAGAATGGGATAGGGTTAAACTTTAGAACTAAACTTACAACAGCAAATATGCTTGGTTGTCAATTGTGAATACTTACACGAAAAGTGTTTGAAATTAACCCCTTTCCAAAATGTTTTAAAAAACAACCAAAGTTGGCTAATTTTGGCATTTTCAAACGGTACTCGAATTCTCACCCTCATGGTGCTTGAGGGTTAAATCTGAGATTAAGAAGTAAACAGTAACTTTCTTCCACAATCATTGTTGCATCTAGCCATATCAAAATAATTGTTACAACTACTTTGTAATTAGAGAAATTTGCCCTTGAAGTTGGCGAAAATAACAATTATTCCGACAGTACCCTTATGGGAAGTCTCAAATCTGCAAAGGGTTAAACTTTTAATAATAACATATAGAACAAAATTTGTCATACTTTGACTGATGCAAGCAGCTACAGAAAACATTCAGAGCTCAAGCAATTAAAAATGGAGTAAAGCGCCACCTGAACTTATCAAATTCTGAACAAATTGGAGTTTTTTGGATGGTACCTACTTTTATGCAACCAGAATGGGATAGGTTTAAACTTTACAACCAAACTTACAACAGCAAATATGCTCGGTAGTCAATTGTGAATACGTACATGAAAAGTGTTTGAAATTAACCCTTTCCAAAATAATAGAAAAAGCAACCAAAGTTGGCTAATTTTGGCATTTTCAAACGGTACTCTTATCCTCGCCCTCGTTGTGCTTGAGGGTTAAATCTGAGATTAAAAAGTAAACAGTAACTTTATTCCGCAATCATTGTTGCATCTATCCAAACCAAAATAATTGTTACAACGACCTTGTTATTAGAGAAATTTGCCCTTGAAGTTGGTCAATTTTGAAGAAAAAATCTATATTCATGTCATTTTTGGCCAGTGGGTGTTAATGTTGAAAGATTTGAGTGGTGATTGTGGTGTATCATATTATGCTGTAAATGTGTGGAAAATTTGAAAGAAAAAACTGTAAACAATTTTGAGACATTCGAAAAATGGTGAAATTTTGAAGGTTTTGGCAGAATATTTTGAAAATACGCGTTTTCACAGATATGACGATACCGCATTTCGCTAGATTTTATGACATTACATAAGTGTGCCAAATTTGGTCAAAATCGTACTACTTGTTTTCGAGCAGTTCAACAGACAAAATTCAGGGAGGAAAAAAAAAAAAAAAAATAAAAAATGGAGAAGAAAAATTTTGAAAAAGAAGAATAACAATAGTCTTTCCCAAACTGGGTTTGGGAAAGCCTAATAAACTCAAGATTAGCCAATCAATAAAGGTCATATATGCCTACACAAAAAAGGCTAATCATGACCGCAACATAGATATAAACTCAAGTTTAGCAAATCATTTATAACCATGTTGCCCATTGTAGAAGACTTTTAACCAAGGCATTGGTTACTGGGTTATATTCTACCAGCAAAGCAGAGCATGTTTAGCACAGTGAACATGCACTGCTTCACTTCCCGAGATCCCCACGGGGGTAAGTCGCTCTGTTGGCTGTTTATGAAAGACTTTTTTATCTCTGGAAATTATACTTCCACACTTGGAACGCCTTGGCAGAACGTTTCTGTCGGTTTTGGAGGGGGACAGATTTGTAGCTTACACCTGCCAGGAAATGGAATATTGTGAGAGAGAGGCCATGGTCTGAACCGGTGATAAAACATTTTGATTTTAAAACCCAAATAGATGCAATATACTCGCATCTGGACGCCCCCCCCCCCACACACACACCCAACAACACACAAACGTACACATCCACAAACACACTTTGTTTTTGCTCAATCATTGTTTTCTGGTGTTTCTGTCCCATTTTCCCCGGAAATGACCCCAAAAGTGGGTTGGGGCACCATATCGCCCACGTAACACCATGGGAAGCAAAAACCTATATGCCTACGTTGTTTAACATTTAGATGTTAATGACTATTGAAAATAGTAATGCGTCGACCCCCATCCCTTCGTCATAGGTCTATACCCACGACGATAATGGCCCGTCAGAAACCTACTATAGGGCCAATGATAAACCGATAAATTCGTATGGAAATAAAATTTTAAATACGTCATGGCGGACTTTCCAATCAACGACATGAGATTGGGGGGGGGGGGGGGGGGGGGGAGGGGGGGAGGGGGGAAAGAATGTCAGTAACTATAATTTATTTATTTATTGGCGTTAAACGACGCTTTCAACAGCCAGGGTTATGTCGGTGACAATTTTTTTTCATTGGTGGAGGAAGTCGGAGTACCCGGAGAAAACCACCGGGCAGCGACGAGCATCCGCCAGCTCTCCAACGTCATAACCCAGACCATACTATGCACCACATAGCAGTACTACGCACTATACAGCACAGACGAGGTTAGATTGGTTGAACACATGTGCGCCTCGGCGTGCGGCACGTCTCAGCACACGTTATTGTGCCCCACTATTCTGTATTAGAACAATCAAATCAGCACATCAAGGCACTTTGTGTCATTACCGACCTAACTTCTACCTTATTTTGCCTGGAAAAGCGTGGAATTAGGGAAATATATATGGTGAAATTTTAAAATTTTACCAACTGCACCTTCGCCCCCCACCCCCCCCCCCCCCTCATCCCCCCCAAAATTAGTCCTTCGGTAATCGAATACTAAAATCCAACATATCTGAGGCGACAATCCTGAATGATCTTACAGCACCACTTTAGCAGCTAACACCAGGGGAAATGAAAACAATCTGCAAACTTTTACCTATTCACCGGATTCATTCGGTCCCCGGGGATTGTGTTCGATATCTGTCCCATCTTCCACGTAAGACTCAATGTAGAGAAACAACGTATGAATCTAGACGGGTGTCGTCCCGTTAATTTTTTTTATTTATTTCAATTTGAATATGCTTAAATAATGTGGCCGGTTCTGTGACTCGGTTGTAGTTTTATGAGAGACCACTCGGACTCACAAAATATAGTTTTCCTTGAAATGATCGAGAATTATTCTTTTGGTTTACCGAAATAATCAATTATTTTGGTGGTTTTGCCACATAAGGTTTTTGCTTATCATGTACATATATCATGGCGTTCCCGGTGTGGAGGTGCAGCTTCTAGGTTCAAAGAAACTGCGTCTTTTGGGGTCTGAAATTCAAAAGTTTCTCATGGGCCGACCACTCGCCAGCCCAAACCTTGATTGAACGATTCGGACTTCAGCGTTCGGTCCTTGGGCAAGGCACTTCACCCAATTACCCGCATGGAGGCACGATGATGCTGTGAGCTGAGGTGCACTACATGCCGATTTGTAGTGTCTCCAACTTATCTGACCCCACCTGCTTCAATTATTTTTTGTGGGTTGACAGTCACTTCGAAAAGGTGACTTTCAGTCTGGGCCGTGATCTAAAAAAAACAACGTGGGCACTGCGTCATACGTTCAGTCCGAGAGAAAAAAAAACACTCGCAGTCTTGCACCATCGATGCCCAGGTTTTCTCTGAGCACTGATAAATTGACAGTCTCAAAGAGATAGAGCCTGTTGGGCACCCAACCAAAACGCACTACCAGTTATCAGTACTTTTTCCGATGTGGCGCATTGGCTGAAGGAGATCGTACTCTTTGGAATACCATGTTTATATTACGCATAACAGCCTGTGGAAACAGCTTACATATTTCTGGAGACTATGAACCACTTACCATATGCGCGTAGGCCTACAAATCTCAAAACAGTAAATATATAAGGGGGCACCAATTTTTGTCTTGGGTATGAGTTGTAAGGGTTGGCCTATGCGGGTCCACTGTTGGTCCTAGTATTTACTTTAAAAAATCGGCATAGCCTTACACCCCCACTCTTTGATACTATAGGTCTGAGCAAGTGTGTATACTGACTCGCTAAGGCCCAACGTTGAACGTCCATGCCCATTCCAGCATGAGGTTTAGCGCACTGGGTCAGAGTTTTGTCACAATGAAGGTTCCTATTCCATGAAACTATAAAGTGGTCACTGACACTTGAAAACTACAGAAAGTGGCTGAATGAGAAAGGGAAATTAAACATTTTTTTCTCTTAGTGCGTTAGGGCAAAACTATTTACTCTTGTGTACCTTTCCCTCTCCGTTGGTTCACCATCCCGCCACCTTTCACCTCGATATGAAGGGAAATGGCTGTAACACAAGTGGTCAAAGATATAACATATTATTCAAAGGGATATAATTACATGTAATTTCAACATAACGCCTTCAGAAATGATCAGACCAAACAACGTTCTATTCCAGTAACACTCCCATGTTGAAACAACAGCATTACACATGTTCATCGGATATGAGTTGCTGTGGTCAAGCTGTGAGGATTTGAAGTTGTTAAGGGAAGGTAGATATTATTTTAAAAACATGACTAGAGGACCACAAATCAACAAGTCGAGTTTCGACATTGAAATAAAAAAGCAAATTATCTGTCGCAACAGTGTCTTCCAATCCTATCGTGTAACTTTTGTAACGATACACAAAATAGAACTAAATAAAGTTATTGCCCAGGAATCAATTCATTTATAGTAACAATGATCTTGGTCTAAGGTAATCAGACCCCCCCCCCCCCCCCCGCCACCAAAATCAATAGGAGTCTTGCCATCCTACGCAGTACCATCTTGGTGTAAGTTTGGAAAAGATACGTGAAATGGGAGCAAAGTTATTGCACGGAAACCAATTCGTCAAAAACATTGCGATTATAGAAAGAGTGACTTTGACCTTGGAACACAGCCCCCATCTTATCGGATGGCCTAGGGTGTAAGTTTTCGAAGATGCATGAAATGAAACTTTCATTGCGAAGAAAGCAATTCGGCAAGAATACTATTTATTGCAGCAGGGTTTTTGACCTTGGGCACTAAATCCTAAAATCATTAAGTGTCTCCCCTTCACACAGTGTAACATGTGTTGATAGTCTTTTGAAGATACTTGAAATAGAACTAAAGCTATTGCCCAGAAACCAATTCGTCATTATTTATTTATTTATTTATTGCTGTTTAAAGTCATATATTTCTGCACAATTGCTAATCATACCCGCAACACAAGTATAAACTCATTAAGCCAATCATTTACACCGATGTTGCCCATTTTAGGGGACTTCTACCCCAGGCATTGGTTACTGGGTCCTATTCTACCAGCAAAACAGGGCTTGTTTACCATAGTAAACAAGCACTGCTTCACTTCCCGGGATCCCCACGGTAAACCAATTCGTCAAAAAATGTTTATAGTAACAGTGGCCTTGGCAGTGGTGCCAGATCCCAAAAACAATAGGTGTCTTCCGTCTGGGGTAAGATACAAAATCATTAAGTGTCTTCCCCTTCTGTGGGGTTACCTTTGGCGTAAGTTTGCCGAAGATACATAAAGCGTTATTACACGGAATCATATCCTATTCGTCGAAATTATTTTATATATATTAACAGTGGTTTTGACCTTACGGCATCGAATCCCCAAATCCATAGTTGTTTTACCGTCCTAATTGTAGTTTAAGTTTGTTAGTTGTAAATGAAATGGAGCTCAAGTCATTCCCCGGAATACAATTCGTCAAAAAATCTATTTATAATAACACGTACCTTGTCCTCGAGTCACCAGACCCCTAAATCAAAAGATGTCTTCCTTAATCAGAGGCGAACATTTGGTGTAAATTTGTCGGGATGAGGTGCGTCGAATAGAATTAAAGTTATTTCTCGAAAACCACTTGTTTATTCCGGCTCCCTCTCGCCGCCCACCCGTCACTTCATCAAACTATAAGTGGAGTCTGTCTTCGTAAAAACTCCACTAAAAAGAGAAATATCAGAAAAAGGGTATGATTACCCAAACATGTTCAGGAAAGATTGATTCCCATTGGGTATTTGTTCCCTCTTCTTGGTTTATTAGCAGACTTGTCTTCAGTCCGAACCATCACGAGGTAGCTAAATAAACCGAGGTTATTAACGTAAATTTCAAAGACATGAAAATGATATAATCAGTGAGAAAGGCATATCTCCTATACAAAATCCTCCCACCCACAGTCCCATTCAGGTTCACAAGAAAAATTGTTGATACGAAATGTCTTTGTACGACACGTGCCGTGGACGAACGTCTAGAAACATCTAATATCCACGACTTGACATTTTGAATTGCTATCTGCTAACTGTAAACTGCTTGCTGACTTCACAGTTTGAATTGCTATCTGCTAACTGATAACTGCTTTCTGACTTCACATTTTGAATTGTTAACCGCTTTCTGGCTTGACATTCTGAATTGGTAACTGCTTGCTGACTTTTGCTGAGTACCAACAGAACAAGCGACCCAGAGGGAAGGAAATCCCCCCCCCCCCCCCCCGCCCCAAAGTCCCTTTTAAGTTCACAGAAATATTTCGGTACAAATGTCTTCATATAACACATCTCGTCGAAGAGACGTCTAGAAACATCTTCTATACGTGTCTTCACATTTTGAATTGCTAACTGCTAACTGCTTTCTGACTTCATACTTCGAATTGCTAACTGCTAACTGCTTTCTGACTTCTCATTTTGAATCGCTAACTGCTTTCTGACTTGACATTCTGAATTGCCAACCGTTTACTGACTTTTTCTGAGTATCGACAGAACAAGCGGGGAAGGCAAATCCCTCTACCTCAAAGTCCTTCTCGGTTTGACAAAAAGTATTGCTGGTACGAAATGTCTTGGTACGAAATGTCCTCTGGACGAAACGTCAAGAAACATATAATATCCGCGACTTGACATTTTGAATTGCTAACTGCTTTCTGACTGCACACTTCGAATTTCTAACTGCTTTCTGACTTCACATTTCGAACTGCTAACTACTTTCTGACTGGACATTCTGAATTGCTTGCTGTTTGCTGACACCACAATTCGAACTGCCAACTGCTTACTGCTTTCTGACTTCACATTTCAAATTGCTAACTGCTTTCTGACTTGACATTCTGAATTGCTAACTGTTTACTGAGCTTTTCTGTGTACCGACAGAACAAGCGGGGAAGGGAAATATCTCTGACTCACAGTCCTACTCGGGTTGACAAAAAGTAGTGTTGGTACAAAATGTCTTGGTAAAAAAATGTCCTTTCGACGAAACGTCAAGAAAATCTCTTATCTTGACATTTTGAATTGCTAACTGCTAACTGCTTTCTGACTTCAGACTTCGAATTGCGAACTGCTAACTGCTTTCTTACTTCACATTGCGAATTGCTAACTGCTTTCTGACTTGACATTCTGAATTACTAACTGTTTACTGACTTTTTTGAGTTCCGATAGAATAAGCGGAAAGGCAAAGCCCTCTTTCTCACAGTCCTTCTCGTGTTGAAAAAAGTATTGTTGGTACGAAACATCCTCTGGGCGAAACGCCAAGCAAATATCTAATATCCGCTAACTGCTTGCTGACTTCACATTTCGAATTTCTAACTGCTAACTGCTTGCTGACTTCACGGACCCTCATTAAACACAGATCTTACAGCGACACGGAAACTTCTTTAACAAGGCAATAATACCTTAGGACCTACGAATTGGCGATTTTGATCGAATCGAATCGAATTGAAGAAAACGATTCGAATTTCGAATCGAATTTCGAATCGAATCACAGTTAATGAATACGATGTCAAAAGAAAAGTTTTTTTTCTAAAATAATACCCCCAATTATTAAAAGACACACCGTTGTGCAGAGTGCATTTTTCGCCTCACAACTTCCCACGCTATGAACCCAATATGGGAAGTAAGCTGAGAAGCATCCGGTCGCTCAATAATCTGATTAGAGACCGGTCTGTAGTTTTTCAAAACCTCTGGGTCTAGCTATGTTTTTTTTTAAAGAAGCTTGACTGAAGCATGCTTCATGTTTGTAAGAAAGACGCCAGACTGTAGTGGGGCATCATTCGCCCACCCAATTTTCCAGGAGTTATGCGCCTTTGACTTGGAATTTTTTAAGTTAGTCAAAACATGACCAAAAGTTGTCCTGGGTCAATTTAAACAATTATGAACGGACTTCAAATATTTTCGGCACGTGGGCTCACGAGATGATTAAGTGAAACGAGTTCGTATATCAGCTTCTCCCACCTTGCTTTTCAGGAGTTATAACCCTTCGACTAAGAATGTTTCAAGTAAGTCAGCATATGACCAAAAATTGTCAAGGGTTAGTTTCAACAATTACTTACGAACTCCAAAATATTTTCGGTATGTGACTCATGAGATATTTAAGTGAAATGAGTTCGCATTTCAGCTTCTCCCACCCAGTTTTTCAGGGGGTTATGCTGGAAGTGTTTTGTTATCAGCGATCCATGGTGATAAAAATGTAAAACACTTGCTTAAGTGACACCCATCTCAGAATGCTATCTTGGCGGGGATACTGGTGCGGTAGACTTTCATACTCCTGACGTGGCTAAAACTTGGACATTCGACATGTTAATAGGCTTACATTTCTTGTGTTAACGTTGTCAGACCCGAAGCTAGGTTCTCAAAAGTTTCCGACATATTGGTAGGAAAGTTAACATTTTCTAACAGAGCTCTCGCGTCGTTGGCCGTGGATATACGAATCTGGAACTAAACTCAATACACCTCTCTGAATCAATAAAAACTGAAACAAGCCCTAAACGTTCATTTATTATTCATTTACTAAATTACTTTCGTTTAATGAAAGAAATTCTTTAAAATAATAATAAACGTTATTCGTTGTCATATTTAAGCCTATTCATAACTAACACTTTTATACAAAGGATTGAATCATAACGGTATTTGAGACGTGACAGCCGTTATTTATTCCCTGTTCCTTATTCGACATGCCTTATCAACCGATAAAATCGGTTGATAACGAATGTCGAAACGGGAACGTTGTCACGTCCGTAATATATTTTTGTACAATGGAAGTGGTCAACTTTTTTTTCATATTACCGACTTTCAGAGAACATGTTGGGGTTCGGGCGACCAACATTTTTTTTCCAGCTGAACCAGGAAACACACTTGTGTCCTATCGGTAAGCACGTGGGTCTGTTATGCTGGTCTATGCAGAAGTAGGGAGTATGCAAAGTAGGGTGTTTTATGATATCAATCCCCGGTCGGCATTTCAACCTTTCACGCAACTCATTTCCAAAGATAGTTGGAACGGCTTCTCCCGACTATTTATTTCACTGACTGTAAATAACTCGATCTTGTCATGTGTTTAGTACCGCTTTAGTACAGGTGCTTCAGACAAGAAACACATTGCATGAAATATGGCCGGTTTCCACATTTTGTTTACACATATGTTACCATCGACAGACCTCTGTGAAATCTATTGTGTTTATGACGTAAGTTGCAAGCAGTGTATCTTCTCCAAACAGTCTGTTAAAATACACATGCCTAACAGTCAGAGCGATCTGTCCTTTGCTTATTCATAAACCATAATACCGGCTAACGATGCACGATGAACTTCAAGTAAGGATCGTATCATTTTCTATTCATTGCAACTGCTAGTTCAGTGTATGTGAAAGGTAGAAGGTGTTATATACCACTCAAAATTTGCTAATAACCAAATATTTTACACGTCATTGTGAAATTTGTTTGTGACATATTTGCGATATTTTCGGTGGATATGATTGAGGAATGTATTGAGATGGTCCTCAGTGTTTGACAGGCAGACTTTTCGTGACAGTCATGGAAAGCATGTATCCCTTGATTTTCATGATGTTTTCGTGCACTGTCTTCATGTACATGACATGTCTAGGGTATTCAATCCTCATTTAAAAAAAAAACCCTTGTGATTTAATGATTGAATATGGCAAATGCAAATGTAAGAAGACATTTGTCTGAAGCCGAAATGTGGCGGGCTGTAGGGAAGGTGGAGCAATTGGCTACCCATCGTCTGGTTGATGAAGTCCTTGGTGTGCACCATACGGTGACAGAGACAGGGCAACATCTGCAGCTGAAAACCGGTTTTTGATCATTCAGGCCCGTAGGAACCGCTTTGCCACAGCAACCCAGCTTCGCAGTGACCTTCAGAATGCATCCGGGGTAAAAGTTTCGACGCAAACTATCCGGGCAAGGTTGCACGAATGTGGTCTCCGATCGAGAATACCATGTATTCGCATTCCGCTGTCCCAGAACCACCGCCAGGCACGATATGAATGGGCCATGGACCACGTTGGATGGACCAGAGAAGATAGGCGACCTGTCCTTTGTACAGATGAGTCAAGGTACTGCCTAGACCACACAGATAGGCGTTCTAGGGTATGGAGAAGACCAGGAGAGCGATTCCATGCAGCCAACATTGCTGAGCACGACCGCTATGGTGGAGGGTCAATCATGGTCAGGGGCGGCATCAGCAGGGATGGACGTACAGAGCTCTGTGTCCTTGAACGTGGTACATTGACTATATAGTATATTGATGAGACCCTTGATGTCCACGTCAGATTGTATGTAGGTGTAGTGGGTGATACATTCATTCTGATGTACGATAATGCCCGTTCACATGTTGTCCATGGTGTCGGGGAGTACCGACAGAGGGAGGGGATTGGGATTATGGAATGGCCAACAAGATCCCCTGACCTCAATCCAATCCAACATGTCTGGAATGTGTTGCAGCTTGCAATTTCAGCCCGTCCAGTCCAGCCAAGAAGTGTCCAGGAGCTTGGTGTCATGCTGGTCCAAGAATGGAACAACATCCCACAAAGGACCACCGGGAACCTGATTGGGAGCATGAGAAGGCGTTGTCAAGCTGTAATTTACAGTAATGGGTCTCATACTCGATATTGAACTCATACCAGTTCGCTCCGTCAACTTTTTGTCAAATTGAATAATTTCCTCTTTTACCAACAATATCTATTTTCCATGGTTATCGTATTCAAAAGCTAAAAAATAATGTCAAGAAATACCTACCATAGGCTTCTTCCATATAGCACATGCCTACTTATGGGGTAAAATGACTGTTTATACGAATCGTTGCGTAGAAAATTGTAGGCCTATTCAGTATTGTATGTTTTACTTTAGTAGACCTTAAACTTCATGTGTCATTCACAACTGGCTCGTGGTGTTATTTTACTAACTCGCCGACTGAGCTATTTAATTGCAGGGCTGATTAGCCGTTAGATTCTATCGGTGTACACGTCCTCTCCTTGAAAGTGAATTCTGATTATATACAAAATAAGTACTGAGTCAAAAAAAAGAAAGTATAATAAACTTTGAGAAGCAATTTTTTTTAGTATTATCGACTTTAATACCAAACAAATTATTGTAAATTCACATTTCAGGTCTAGCTGTATGAATTTGCATAATTTCATTTTTCTTACTGTTGCCAGCGTCACGCCAGGGCGTCGTAATTCAGACATGGGGTGACATGAAAAGTTCACACATTCAGTCAATAGTGTGAATGTCCACCGTTTGCCTCTTGGAAAGCAAGACATCGACGGCGCATGGACCTGATGAGTCTCTGGATGTCACTCTGTGGTACTGCGTTCCACTCCTGTTTTAGAACATTACGTAAATCGTCTAACGTCTGAAGATCATGAAGTCGAACCCGACGGTCCATTTGGTCCCAAAGATGCTCGATTGGCAACAAATCTGACGAAAGTGGGGGCCAGGGAAGAAGGTCGATGCTCTGCTCCCCAAGAAAGTCACGACAGATACGCACCACGTGACATTGGGCATTGTCTTGCTGGAATAACTGCAAAGCGACGTTAGCGTTGAACAACGGGACAACAACAGCGTTAAGAATTTCGTCCCTATATCACTGCCCATGCAGATTACCATCCATGAAGATCAACTGAGTTCGATGGTGCAAGGAAATTCCTGCCCAAACCATTACACTTCCCCCGCCGAAACGGTCGCATTCCCGAACGCATGCACCCGAAAACCGTTCTCCTCGTCGGCGATACGCCCTACCATCAGCTCGCCGTAGACAAAATCGTGATTCATCACTAAAAAGAACTGTACTCCAACGCTGCTGAGTCCAGCGAACACGCTGACGTACCCATTCCATTCTGACGGTTCGATGACGTTGGGTAAGGGTTGGTCCGTGGTATGAACGCCTACTTCGGATGCCATGTTCAGCGAGTCTGTTGCGAATAGTTTGTGCACTGATTCTATTGTTAGTTCTACCAGGAGTAATTGCTGCTGTCCTCGTCGCCGGAAGAAGGCGATCCCTGAAGTGAGACGTCCTGGTGTGTCGGTCTAGTGCAGGGGTCGTAACTCTTGTGGTCGACCTGAACGCGGTCGGTCGGCAGTAGATCCAATGGTTCTATACCTTCCAATGAGACGGACAATAGTATCCACAGTGACTCCAAATTCAGCAGCGAGCTCATCTGGAGGTATACCACCCTCATGCATACCAATGGCACGCAACCTCTGATTTTCGGTTAACCTTGGCATTTTTTTAAAATGCCGAAGGACAAAAACTAGCGTGTTTTCCCAACAACCCAAGCTCTCTAGCCCAACATAACACAAAGAAAATCGTCGGTCACCAATTCAATTTGACATTCTCGAGTAGCACGTACTATTTTGAAATCCGTAGCAAAATTGTATACGGTTGGGTGGACAACAACAACATGTCATTAAACTCTTTGCACGACTTCTTGTCCACAAAAATGCAACATTAGAACTATTATATTTCATCCTTTATGCTATTTTTTCACATTTTTTTCTATTATACTTTCTTTTTTGACTCAGTATATATCCACCCTTTGCTTAAAAATCATATCTTATCCGTTACGCTCGTTCCACCGAGGTGTCACATAACCCATCACACTAAAAATGGTGCAGGCGGAAATATTTCGATTGTCCACAAGTCGCTTTGGGGTGAAAAATAAATATCAAATAATGAACTCTCCCATATATTTACAATGTATTAGCTTTATGTGTGAATGTAACAATAGGTATATAATATGGGGGCGGATTGTTTTTCTAGTTGATGGTGGAGAGGATGGGAATGAGGCATCGTAAAAAATCGGGTCTTCTTCGAGGTTAAGTGGGCCGCATTTGATGCAGTTTTGAAATCTTGTCATAGCTGAAATAGATTGCAAAAAACCTTGGATTTGGGCACATCAAACTAATCATCCAGCAGCAAGAAATACAAAAGTAATCACATTTTAATTCGATAACAGTAACATGTACACATATATTATAAATCTTCCGTCATTATGTACAAATTAGAAATATTTACAATTAATTGAACTGTGTTATTTCTGTCCTTTTGCATTCACCATCATTCAAGAATCAACTCATCGCATTCCGCTTATACACAGAGAAACAACATATTCCACGTATGACGGATCCCGGAATACAAGCCACGTAGCCATGGGGAGAGGGAATTACCTCCACCTACTTTTCTTTAAAAATGTCACCTTAATTACACATTCATGCCTGAAATACCAAAAAAGTGGTTCATATTTTTCACGCTATTTCTGATGTAATTCTACTATAGATATTCCTTCACTTTAGCGGTCAAGCATTACTCAGAATGCTCCAATTTGTATAAAAAGTTAACTCCCCCCACACCTCCCGGGGAAAGACCCTGGACCTTCACCCATGTGGGCGGCGATACCAGGGACCGACCTGAGAATTTAAAAATAAGAGTCAGACATGGAGCCTACACTGCAAAATATACAGGTTCTCTTTAGAACCAAAACTGTTTCTAATCTTGTCCCTGAGATGGAACCAGTTCTGTTTAAACAGTATTTATTTCAAATCAAATAAATTTATAAAGATTAACATTAAATATTAACAGAATTAAACATAAATTAAGGGGGGTTCAGCCGTAAGTTTAGAGCTTATACGAGGTTGTCTCAAATCATTATTAAGCAAAGGAGATATGAACAGTTAGCATATCGAACCAGTTTTGGTTCTATACAGAACCAAAACTGGTTCGATATGCCAACTGTTCATATCATCTTTGTTTCAAAATGTTTGGCGACTGCGTTGAATAAGCTCCAAGTTTAGTGCTGAATCTATTTCAGTTTATGTAATATTCTGTTAAAATTGAATGCTAATCTTGGTAAATTTATTTGATTTGAAATAAATACTGTTTAAAGAGAACTGGTTCCATCTCAGGGAAAAGATTAGAACCAGTTTTGGTTCTAAAGAGAACCTATATTTTTGCAGTGTACTTTTGAAATCTAGAAGCCAGATTTACTTCTTAACCGGTAGTGTGATAAATTATTGTTGATTGTCAAAATTTGTTCATTTCTTTTGCCTTGTTACAATTTATAGGAGAGTGCCTATAGGCACTCTCCCATAAATTATAACAAGGCAAACCCACACAGATGATATAATTTCACTTCGAAGATAATATGAACTACAATTACAGACACGAACCCTTCAAGTTGCAGTACCTTCACCGCAGAATAAAGCACAAATATGCTCAAGCATTCTACCAGTTATTTTTAGCAATCTTCATGTTGGCAGCTTTCAGTTGTGTAGGACATACATTTGTGCATGTAATTACATTCTTTTTTTGGGCACAATTAAAGATGCTTCTCAAATGACTGAAAATAGTTTAACGCAATAACCGTTCATTTTCACCATGGTTCCTAGTCAAGTCTTGGCTGCCAAAGTTACCAATAGAAGAAATGGTGTCTTATGGTTCCGAGCCTATATGGAGCCGATATTTAAGATTCAGGAGTCAAGTCAGTATTTTAGGAGTCAAATTCACACTGGCTACTAAATAGATTGGTCCATGGGCGACTCACACACACTAAGTTGTGAGATATTTTGCCCCCCCCCCCCCCGCCCCACACGTACACACTTCATTTAGTCTAGCTACGGCCTTGTAGGAAACTCCATATAACATTGGGAAAAAAGTGAGAACACCAGGGAATGCACTCCTTAGGCGTATGCAGTTTTCCCTCCAAAATGCGTAAGGTAAATTGACCTGAATTCGACAGTAAGTCAAATTCGGTAAATACGCCGGAATGTGCACTGAATCCAACACATCTCCGAGCAAAACTGAAGAATATTGTCCCAATATAGGAGAGTGGAACGACTTTGCCAGGCTCTCCGTGATAATGGATGACCATCATAAACAAGCATACCCTTCCACAATATATCGGTCGAATACGCCCAAAAGCTCGAGTTCACCACACTTCATGCTGTCAAAATCTTCACTTGAGTGTTGCGTTTGTGTTTGTTTGAGATTGGAGGTTCTGTGCGTAGAGAGTCGATTACCGAGTACAGGCTGGTCGTTCCTAAGATTGGTCTTCCGTGAGACAGCCACCCGATTCGGTGAAAATGTCACCAAGTGAGTTGAATTTTTGTTTTGTGCTTTTTATTCGCAATTGATCATTGGGTTCCGTTCGTAAAACTGATTATTTGAATAATCATGTGAAGAAACACTAATATGGGCCCAAGAGAATTTGAGAAAGTTCGGTGGTATAATGATGACCAATGCCTCAAATTACCAGATCATTTTCGAAAAATGTCTATTTTCGAGGGGCAAAAATATCCATCTTTTTTTCTCATCAAACGCAACAAAAGAGCACAAATCAAGGCGATGTTCCAGATATTTTCCCCCAGATAAACCAGAAGAAGGAGGGCATTCTTGTTTGATCAGAGAAATTGGTAATTCCCTCACTCTTTGCGAACATATACCGCCCCCATGAGAACGAGTGATAAACTAGTTTACTATATGACTGTCATTTAATCGCTAAATATCACTGCTGTAAGACGATCTTTTCCACGCCCCCGGAAAATCCACAGTTTGGAATCCGATTACGTATCACTACAGGATGACGGACTATTTACTGGTGCGTTTGAATTCGCAGTAATTGTTTATAGAAATTTGGCAATTGTTCAATGAAGCATTTTCAAACATACCACAGGCTGAATGTTTATCCTGTTCACCTGATTTAATTGAATTTCGCGAAGTGGAGAATTGTTGTTTACAATTGCCGGAAATGGATTTTCTATCTGATTCAGAAAAGCTGGATTAATTTTGTTGCTTTCTGAGGAACTGATGCGGGTGCATTGCTCAGAATGTCACGTAAGTGTAAAGAAAAATAGTTCCTTTTTACATTAATGCAATTTACCAAAAAAGGTTGGGGGATTTGTTAATGCTAGCGTTGGCATGCGATGTTGAACTGTAAGTCATATAATAAACCTTTTATCGCTACAGTGAAGTGATCTGAGTCGTCGCATGACGTCTCGTTGAGGAGGTCAGATCCCCGGATCAAACGAGCTGCCGCAGGCAGTTCGTTTGATCCGGCGATCTGACCTATACGAAACGTGATACTACCACCCAGACCACTTCACTGTAGCGATAATATGTAGGTATATCTCATTTGGGGTACTGTTGAATTAAACTCTATTTCGTGTCTTCCACACAGGTGTATTGACCCGCGGGCCATCTGCGTATCGGAAGTAATATTTTTTTCTTCAAGCGGAAAGTAAGAAAAACAATTAATATCGTTATTGTTTGTAGAGAGGCTACCAGGCCTGTCATGATTAACCGAGAAGTCGACTAGTCGTCGACAACACCCATAATCGACTACAATTTCAAAGTTGACGATAATGAGTTTTCATCACTCCTTTACTGCTGTGTTATCAGTTATTACTCTCCTCCCCATCGTGCCCGTAAGTAGTGTCAGAGGCTGCAAAATATCAAAATGCATTGTAATCGACATGGGAAAGAAGTATAAAGATACAACACATGGCACCAGGTCTGGCGTTTTAGAAAGTATGGGTGTACAAATAATTGCCCATCTTAGGTTAGTGTGTCTGAATGAGCTGTCAAAAAAAGATTGAATTGGTAAAACTTCTAGTAAACTTGTGGGAAAATATGCAGTTTGAAATGTTGAACACTCGCCATCAGTTTGCAGAGGGTTAAGTTCTGATTCAGCTTTGCTTTTGTGATAGGTTAGTAAAATTATGTTGTCAACAACCTTCTAATTCATACTGGAATGACAGATAACCGATCATGCTTGTTACTTCACCGAAACGAAAACCATCAAATCAACCGAAGAGCAAATATTCTCCTCTATTCCTGTTAACCCCCTGTCTCACGTAACGACCATATTCATCCAGCCCGGTAAACAGAAAATCAGGGGCGGATGTGACCAAAACGAGTTGCCGGGAAATGTTCCAAAGGGCCCGGATCCGGACAAAAGTTCGATATTTCGAATTGAAAGAACGTTGCTTCCTTGTATCTAAGCGACCAATGGCAGTTCACGTAGAGGACATTTGTATCATCTTTGTCGCTCCTTTGGCAAGAATGGTTGCACAAAAGCTCGGCCCAACTGTTTCTTTGCATCTAGCCAATCAGTGGCAGACTAGACTGCTGGTACATCGAAATGGCCTCCATGTGGACTGCCAATGGCAGTCCACATTGAGGGCATTTCGATAAATAGTTTATGTAATCAGATTCACGTCGCCTTTTAGTCATCTTCACAAAGTTTCACGCACCAACAAGTGTTGTGTTGCATCAGTTTTTGAGGCCCTGGGGGCTCCCGGAAAAGTTTTTTCTTCACGCAAATATTTATGCACATCGTGTTGAAAGGGTTAAAAATAAGTACACACTTATTGTTCGTGGCGGATAACAACGAAGTGGAAACAAAGGATATTGTCGGCAGTGGGTTTTAATCATTTATTGTATTTATTTATTTATTAGTGTTTAAGCTCACACATTTCTGCACAATGGATAATCGCGACTGCAACATGGAGATAAAGTCAAGTTTTGTCAATCCTGTATACCCATGTAGACCATTTCAGAGGACTTCCACCCCAAGCATTGGTGACCGGGACCTACTTTACCAGTAAAATTGAGCTTGTTTACCACAGTAAACAAGCACCGGTTCACTTCCCGGGGTTCCCATCGTGTGGGGTGGGAGTGGTGGTGGTAAGCAAACAAATTGTTCGTAAGGGGTATTCGACCAATAATGGTCGAGGGCGAAGCCCGGGGCCATTTTGTGGCCGAACACCCTGGATCGAGTGTATTTTCTGACTTACACCCCACTTTACATTAAATTTTATCACACGGTGGAGAACTGAATTGATTTTGAGAACAGTTTGATCGGAGAATTACCGTTCAAGATAACCCATCGAATACAAAAGCTCGAATGTTTCAGGAGAAACTCGTTAGGGGCCAGTACTATAAAAACTTTTACGATTGTATTTTCTAGAATTTTTCTATTTTCTAGTCAAGACTTTGAATGGGTTAAAATGAACCATCAGCATTTTCAAAGATCTTCGCAAACTGCCATATCTTTTAAAATGCTAATGATTCATTTTAGTCAGTTATATTAATTGGTAGAATATGCAATTCTAGAAAAGATAATTGTAAAAGTTTTATAGTATTACCTGCAGGTCACTCTGCTTGTTTTATTAGAGCAGTAACTGCGTATTATTTAAAGGAATGTCCTCTTAAAAATAATGCACACTTTTGTTCGTAGCTTTTAGGACTATTCTTTCTGATAACAGCGAAGGTGAAACAAAGGGAGTTGTCGGCTGCGAGGTTTAAATTGTTATACTCTCTCCAAGAACTTATTTTCCGGTGGAAAGGCGCCCCCCCCCCCCTCCCCACAAGTTTATAAATTCGGAAAACATCCTCGACACGGTCCTTGATATCGTTAGTGCCGATTTCTTGGTGTTGGTTTACGCGGCCCAGTGCAAAACCACCATGGAGAAGTAAGACGTAACCTGCTGCGTTGTAGTTTGCTTTCGAAACACATATCGTACAATAATAACAATATAATTAAAGTGCTTTTTAAGTAATTAAATAAGGAAAATTTGTTTACTTGGAAAATCCCACCTCTGATATTTCATTAATTCAAATTAAATATATAATATTTTGAATATACTACTTGTGTCCATCTTTTGGACAATGATTGACATTAAATATGCACAAATTATTCATCAGAATGAAGGTTGTGATGTATGGAACACGAAACGTATATACATTCAGCTCACGCAGCTGATTGCAGGCATTATTGGTTCCTGGAAGTCTGCTGCAGCATCCATACCAGAATTGATTATAAAATAACATTTCACGAGAACAATGCATGGTCAAACATGATTCAGATAACCAAGAAAAAAAGGCCACGCTTTCGAAACACTTCACGATGCAGCGACAGAACCGCGTTTGGGAAAATGCCTACACTGTCTGCATTGTTTCTGAAGAAGGAAACGATAGGCGACGGACATGTGTGTCACGTGATACCGCGAAATTTAATCGAAATACAATTATAGGCAGTTGAAACAGGTGTCATGCTATCTTGTAAGTAATATGGCCACTTTGCATTCTTCATATGACGACAGTCTGTAGTGTGAAACTGATCAGCCTAATTATTTCATTTCAGACGACACTGTATATCGATGCTTTTGGGCGCTGTCGACCTTGACGTAAACGTAAACAGATAGAAAACAAAACAAAGCCGAGAGTTTGGAAATCTACTCCCACGCAGCTCTGTCGCTACGTTTCGAAGAATTCTAGTTTCCTAGCTTTGTTCTTGGTTATCTGAAGTATGTTTGCCCACCAGTTGTTCTCGTGAAATATCATTTGATTATCAGTTCTGGTAGGAATACTGTACCGGATTCCAGGAACCATTTTATGCTTGTTATCAACTATGTGAGACGAATGCATCTACTTTTCGTGTTCTATGGATCACATTCTCCATTTTCATATATAATTTGTGTATAGGTAATGTCTATTTATGGAATATCGGACTTGGGAAATTCAAAGTATATTAACTTTCGTTACTTATACAGCACCTTAACCCCTTGAACCGTTTTCCGGTGCTGGATACATCATAATTTCTTTAAGTGGGATGGGTGCTAAGTGCATGTGTGGGGTAGACCAATCGATATTTTCAACATGCAGCCTTGGGGCTGCACGTTGAAAATATTGATTGGTCTACCCCTAAATAATGAATATGGCCTCTTCCATTTGCTGTCATTGAACTGACACGAAAGATACTCACAGGGTTCAAAGGTTTAACGTACCCACAGCATACATACTTACCACAATCAAGGTATCAATGTTTCGTGACTGGGGGCTAAATAATTTTTAGGATACAGAGGACAGCGCCAGCTGTTATAACTATTAATTTCCTGTTTTACACCAATTTTTTTTTTTTTTTACATTTTATTGTTCACTGTGAATCGGCACCTCCCAATACATTTTAAAAAACTATATTTTTTTTCTTTTAAACAAAACATGATTTTTAAACCAAAACTGCAATCGTATAAAAAAATTATTAGGTACAAACAATTTTTTTCATGTGCTTACACAGCGATTCCGCACCCAGTTTTGTACGCTCGTGCGCCATTGTCATGCTTGTTTTGCATTAACACTTTACTCAGCATAAACACTAAAAACTGACTAGCGCTGTTCCAAAAATCGCCATTCAATTTTTTTTCATTTTTGTTTGTATCAAAAACATAGCTTATGACTACTCATTGGAAGGCGCTCGTTGAGCGCGTTCCAATGAAAGGTCGTAAGCTATGTTTTGAGACAAAAAATGTAAAAATTGTACTTATTCAAGAATTTGTCTGGAAGTGTCGCCTGCTATTCGAAAAAGGATGAAACTCCTCATCACAATTCGATGTTTGTGCCAAAGGTGTATATCAACACGAGATCAAATCATGTGAATTTTCTTAAATTCAAGTAAGAGAAAGTTAAAGTAGCTTTTATATCAACTAACATCAAGATTTGGCATTTGGTTTCGTATCTTTGTCGAGAGATACTTTCGGACTAGCAGAAGCAGCACGCTTTGAGTCAGAGTCCTTATCGTCTGAGGCGTGTTGTTGGGCCTGTGTGGGTGATGGCTGTGTGGCTTTTAAGCGAGGTGCTTGTGGGGTTTTCTCCGAGGTTTCTTTCGAAGTACTCCCTGGAGGAACTGGCGAACTAGGTTTCTTTTCAAATGCTTGCACTACATTTTTCTTCGTCAGCTGACCCGTTTCAGCTGGTCCGGGGGTTGAAAGTTTGCGAGATGACGTCGATACATTTATACTCGTATTGGATGCATGTTGTTTAGTGACTGTTGAACTCAGAGACGTCAGCTTGTCAGCAACTAAGAACATATTGGACTGCAATGAATCTAAGCTGTCAAGAATACAGTCTATTTTAGTTGTCAACGCTTCAGCCTTTCGCTCTTCCCGTCGAGCTAACTCCTCGTCCAAAAGATTATCTTTTCGCAGGATTTGTTTTCCTCTACCCATCAGCAGCTTTTTAGCCTCGGGGTACTCTGTTAGAGCATCCCAGAGGTCGTCTTTGGATAGGCAAAATAAATCTGAGTAACCTGCACTTCTCACACTTGCTGTTCGTCTATTTCCGGTTTTATTCCCCATTATATTCAGAATGCTAACTTCACCGAATACAGATCCGTCACTTAAGGTAGCGAATATTGTTTTACCGTCTTCAGACACAACATGCAGTTTACCCGACTTAACTATGTACATCTCCTTTCCTATGTCGCCTTTCCGACATACATAATCAAAGGGACTGAACACTTGAAGTTTTAACTTCAACACCAACTCAACTAACAGTCCTGGTTCGCAATCCTGAAATATGGCAACTCGCCTCAATGTACCAAGATGAACGTGTATAGCAATTTCAGCCCTAAGTTTTTCCGGAAGAATGGCTAAGGTCTGTCTGTCATCTATCGACTGTTTATTATTCCACGTATAGTCAAACCATTTGACAACACGAGATTGTAATTCGTCACCTACTTTACGGGTTTCCATGTAATGTTTGACTGCATCCACTTGACGCTGGAATTCTGTTCTTGCTGCATTCATATTGTTGATCATGGATCCAATGTTACCGAAGATCGTGGCGAATATTAGCACACCTGTAAGACAGTCAAATATACAGAACAAAAATGCCTCTTCTCTTTCTGGATAGGGCGTGTCTCCTATAGTTGTCAGTGTTAATGTTGACCAGTAGAAACTATATAAATACTTCATTGAGAGTCTCTCATAAATAGGAAGAGTGTTGTTTCGGCCTGGGTATGTCCAATCGTCCGACCTCAACCCTAACGACTCGCTTATTGCATAGTATATACATGCATTCCAGTGGATAATCACCAAGACATACAGGATCAAATTTGCTAACCTAAAGAAATTAGGAAAGTTCGTCTGTGTTTCTGCTACTTCGAAAAATTCAAAGAGTCGCCAGACTTTCAGAATTCTATTGAGTCTTAATAACGTATTCACGCCAGCAATTAAGTAGAAAAAGTCTAAGGGAAAAACACTGAGTAGATCGATAAAGAAACCTAGTGATTTTATATACTTCAGCCCAAGCTTTTTGTTGTCACGCACTAAAATTCCTTGCTCTAGGAAGCCTACAAAGACAAAATAAACAAGATCAAGAATAAATAAGGGCTCAGCAAATTCACTGTAGTGTCATCACAAATATCTAATGGTAAAAAAGCTAACTGAGTAGTTCATTTGCATAACCACTTCATTGGTACAGTTGGGCGTTTTTTGTTTGTTTTCCGGTTCGGTTCCGTTTTTTTTCGGCAAACGGGAAATCTGAACCGCAAGACCCAGCAAAAACTGACCGAACGGTTTTACTGTGTTTGTCATAAATGATGAAACTATTTTACTGGGAGGAAATTGGACTAGTGACCCATATGGCCCCTCGTCACTTCATCAATCCCGCAAAGAGACAAATACGTCGCGTTCTCATTGCCACATTTTCTCCCTTATTGACTCGTCCACCGGACGAGTCAATTAGGGAGAAATGTGACAATGAGAACACAATACAGATTTCATGAACTTTATTCATTTGTTACCCTAAGTAATGTTATTTTTTTGGACTGAATTGGTTTAGTAACATATTCTCCAGATCCCCTATGAATGATCAGAGGGAAGTTAGGTTGAACCCAGTGGAGTTACTTATAGAGAGGGCATTTTTCTGGTGAGTGGGGTTGCACAAACGTTTGCGATTTTTTTAAGTTGAGGGGCCTGGAGGGCGATTTAATATATGTCCTTAACACATGGAAAAACCGAACCAAAACAGAGTTTTTTTTCCTGAAACCGAATCTAAAAAATCAAAACCTCCCTACTTTATTCTTTGGGTTGAAATGTCCGATCGATACCGCAGTATTTTCAAATCCCTACCCCAATCGTGCAAATTTTCTGACCGTTACCTCAGAATTTCAAAATTTTACATTTTGAGCCCGGACAGTGTCAACTATTGACATCTGAGTAGGAATTGGGAGGGATCCCCACCACCCCGCCCACGGTCGCCAGGTGCGTGATGGACACATAGAAAAATAGAATATCTCTAATGAGGTTTTCACACGAAATTTATGAACCTTGTCTATTAACTTTCTGAACACTGATGTCGAAATATCAAAATTGCAAGCTGCATATTTTTCACATAATGCAAAACGGAATTCAACCAGTTCCTCTTGCGTTCAACAAATATTGCTGTTTTATTTTATGCTAGCCTGTGAATTATCGCAAATTATCTAAAAGATATTTCCCGATAGCCATCGACTCGATGGATATCGAGAAATATCTCTCAGTAGCTTTTCTAAATGACGCTTCGACGCATGCCATCGCATTGAACGTCGCCTTGAAGGAACGATCAGCAGATCTTTGTTATTGCCTTGAAACTGTTCGCAGTAGAATTAGGCTGAATACTGGGCAGTAATATTTCACGTAGCATATAATAGTAAGAAAATCTTCGCTATTTTAGTGAATATCGGGAACTGACTCATGAGTCTGGACCTGAAAGTTTTATTTTTCACGAGCGCTTGCGCGAGTGAAAATAAAACTTTCAGGTCCACAATAAACAACACAGGTATCCTCTATATGTTCAGCCGGTGAGTGCAAAAGGTCCCAACAACCATCTACGTGTCGGAATATCGCCTTGGGATGAGCAATACCTTCGCATACATGTATCCTTGCTAGAGGGGTATATGTGTATATATCCACACTTGTGTGCTAGTAACACTTTGGCTTGGTAAGCATTAATATTTGTTTATTTCGTATAAAAGTCAATATTATATCACAAAGTTCAACAAGAGAATATTTTGTTTGAAAAGTTGCAACCCAAAATTATAGAAGTATGCATATTTCGTCCATTGGGTGCAACAGGGCACCATCTGGAACGCTAAAGCAATTTCTACTTGCTAGTAGTCATATAAAATTGTTTCACAAAACTTGTTTCATAAACCTAGGAGGTGCTGTCGACACACTCTAAAATCAGTTGGGTTAAAAACCAACCCAAATCAACTGGGTTGAGTGAATATGAACCCAGCTGGATTCATATTCACTCAACCCAGTTGATTTGAGTTAATTTTTAACCCAACCGATTTTAGAGTGCAAAACATGATGTTTATACGTAAATCAATATTTAATTTAAATTCAAGAGGAGGTACTTTATTTAAAAACTATCGCAACTTGAGAACTTGAGAGTGTGCGGATGACTCCATTCTTGCTGGTAATTATTTTTGCGATTCGTCAAAGTCAGCTCATTAATTTATGAGTAGTCGCGAACACGATAATTTCGAAAGGAAATCGATAGTAAATCCAAATCAACAGGGGATAATTTGATTGCCGCAACCTGAAACTTAGGGCATTTGCGCGTATATCTTCGCTAATTTACACGTATAGAAGTTTCCCAAAATGTAAATTATTGGAACAAAATATTTTCACCGTAGGTTAATTTTATTGCAATTTGAGTCGGCCCGTAGAGGCTGAGGGTAGGACACGTCATGACAAACAGAATTTGTTTGTCGTGACGTACCCTGTCCTCAAAACTATACGGGCACCGATCAACTTCAAACGCGGCAAGTGAATGTATTTCTATCCCAAATAACTAAATGAACATGTTTCGTGGCAGTATTTTGCGTTATTCTCGGAAATCGTCAATTGTGTCGCGTTATTCTCGGAAATCGTCAATTGTGCCACATCCCTTACTATACTGTATGTAGACATCAGTCGCTTTTAAAACAAATCGCGCGTAGCGCGAGTCCACATCCACCAGTGACTATGAACGAGAGATCTCAATAGTAAAAAATGTCTTCTAATATCTTCGTTTGATTATTGCATTAATTTTGTCTTCACAAAAAGCAATTTACTCTTGATGTCTTTTATCCATAATGATATTTGATTAAACTGTGATCATCGCAACCTATTGATATTCGTGATTAAATTGTTCCTTTGTTTACTTACTTGGGCTTAACGATAATTTCAACAACCACGGTTAAATCGAGTCGGATAGTTTTACGCCGAAAACAACCACCGAGCAGCGACAACCAACTGCCAGAATCTCCAACTTATTAAGCCGGCACAATCAGAGTTAGGTCTCCTTGCAGTTATTCAGTTGAATACGACGGTTTTTCAAGAACTGCACAACTGCTCATTAACACGGCCGAGGATATTTCGCATTTAAATTATCTCCCCTATTCACAATTATCACAACGGATACATTTTCTGGAAGCTGTCATGGTGGCCTTTCCTGTTGAAAAGAACACCCAATCAAAATTATACCATATATTTCAAATACACTCAGCAGAATGACAGCTTATTGTTAATAAAGATGGGTCAAAATTTTCTCATTTTGGGGATAAATTCCCAATTTTCATGCATCGGTAGCAATAAAACTATGTTATGAGAATTCTTTATTCTCCTACTGAGGATTTCACAACATACTGAAATGGAGATTCTGGCAAACAAATAACATATAGGTTTCTTGTTCATTTTTTTCAAAAGGATTTCTCTAGCAAATCTACTCAAAAGTTGTCTCATTTGTCACCTGTAAAATGCCAGTTCCCAATCAGGTCTGAGTTAGTCATTAAACACTCCTGTGTGACCTTGACCTCTAACTGAAATGCAGCGGACTGCACACAGTTGGAATCAAGACGATCAGCAGATTACTTGGGTCTGCCACAATTAATGAGCATAATGTACTGAATCCACACTGTCACAAAACAACAACCCCCCCCCCCCCAAAAAAAAATGACATCCAATGACCCCAGATATGACCTTTCAATAGCAAACGATACCTTAGCAATGATTAGAGGCAAGTGCACTATCGACGTGCGATGCGCCTTAGTACACAGCGCTACTGCGCCCCGCGTCAGCGTGGGCGATCGAGATAAAGGGTTTGAACAAGGAAACAGCGCAGATTGTGCGAGGCAGGATAGAACCGTCCATCTTTCGGTTTAAAATCATGTGCTCTAACATTTGGCCACCGATATGTGTTAAGCCCTTGAACCCCAAAGGCCGCTTTTACAGTCCAGTAACCTCATAATTTCACCAAGAAGGATGACAGCTCAGTAAATGCGTGGGGTACCAATTAATATTTTTAACGCGCAACATTCGGGCTGCGCATTGAAAATATTGAATGTGCTACGCCCAGGTGAAGAATATGGACTCTTTCAATTGCTGTCATTGAATTGACTTGGACGACACCATATACCATCATGGTTCAAAGGGAAATGCCGCTTTTCCAGTAATGAACGTGATACGTCATAATTTCATCAAGGGGGATGACAGCTCAGTGAATGCGTAGGGTAACCAATCAATATTTTTAACGCACAGCCTTCGGGCTGCGCATTGAAAATATTGAATGAGCTACCCCAAGCGAAGAATATGGACTCTTCCAATGGCTGCCATTGAACGGACTTAGACGACACCATACACCATCACGGTTCAAAGGGTTAAAATGGTGCATTTGAGCCTTTCTGTCAAAAGCTATGGGAGCTGAGTAACGGCGTTAATGTTATGTTCCGAACATCAACGAAACATAACAGTGTCAAAACAAATAGGCCATACATTTGTGTTGTTGTCGGTCCAGTTAAACATCCGGGGCCCCATACCCTTTGAATAACATAAAAGTTTTCTTGTGAATTTAGGTTTTCTGCATAAGTAATATTTACCAGATCAGGACAACATTCACAGTTATCACAAAATTTAAGACCTTTAAAGAGAAGGTGATGGTCTGCACGCGCTGAAAGTGCACAGGGACGACAATGTGGGGGTTAACCTTTAACCCTTTTTACTTTATGATTACCATTGGCAGGAACCGAAACGCGTCTGTTCGAGGTAGAGGAGGAAAGGAAGCGAGAGAGGTTTGGTCCAGTGGTCTTCAGACAAGTAATATTCAGTGTGAGCTGGTCGTCATGGGAATGTACAGTCTGCATCTGGTTTGAGCGTGTGAACATGGAATACCGAGCTAGGGGAGTGGTTTTAGTCCGCCAAAGACGCGGAGGGATGGTTGGGGTTATTCAACCCCTTCGAAACTATTGGTGGTATATGTTTATGTCTGTGTCTAAAGTAGTATTGGATAGGTTTCAGACTCCTTTAAAGGTGACATATACTGCAATATTCATTAATGCGTGTAAGCGAAACGGTTATGCCACGAATCCCGTTTACGATGCCATCTCTCGTGCTCGGTTGGGAATCAGCCATGGAGTCGATATTTGTTCTGCTTTTTATTGGGCCGTGTCATCGAATGGTTGTCTTGACAAATCCGAGAGAGTTGGTGGTATGTTGGCTTGGTTCGCAACAGAGTTCACTGTTTTTGGTGCTGTCAAAACTGAGATTGCTCACCAGACGCTTCTTAAATGTGTTACTGAGAATAAAATGATTCGTGATTTTGATTGTTGCTGCAACCTTCAGCTTGTCGAATGAATGAAAATAGGTTCCAGTGTCGAGCAACTGTCAGACTCCCCCCAACGTACTAACTCTTTTCAAGCAGGGTTAGCAGTGTTTGCGATTTTGTTTTCTATAAGTACATATATTTTTTATATTTTTTCGCGCTCGCGCCAAAGGCATAAGAGTGTGTGTCTGTATGATGAGCTCCGAAAAAATATTTGTCACTAAAACAGACCAGCACAAATAATTCATGCGCTGCTAATTAAGCATGGAATTTTCTGACCATTAATGCGCGTCTGCTGAACGCCATAATGAGCTGTCTGATAAAAGATTAAAGGAAGTAAAGACCAGTGGTGTCATGCAGTCATCTAATATATAAATGCGAATGTCTGTATCTATCTATCTCTCTATCTCTCTCTCTATCTTTGTTCCGGGTGAACTCCTCCGTTTCTCGACCAATCGATCTCAAATTTAGTACACGGGGGTAATTCGTCCCTGCGAGTAACATGGAATGGGTGCCGTGCCTTGCGGGGTGACCTTGGCCTGGAAATTGATGACCTTGACATTTTATTTCGAAAACGGCTGGGCCGATCGGGCTAAAATTTCATATGTGCGGGTATATTGACCCATCGATCATTTTGACTTTATCGGGGTGTCCGTGCGGTGTGACCTTGACCTTCAAACTGGTGACCTTGATATATTCCTCCGTTTCTCGACCGATCTGATATAACCATCTTCTCCCGTGCAACGCCGGGTATTCACCCGCTAGTTAGCTATATAATTATGCGCAGCTAATAGGTAATTATCGTAAAAACAGCATAACGCACATGTTCTGGACACAAACCCATATTACGCATCTGGACTGAAATGAATGTAAACATATACCGAAAATACGAGACTTTCAAAGAATCTTAAAAGAGAATTTTAAATTAACACAAATCTAGGCCAAGTTCAAGAGAAGCAATTAAAATGGGAATTAATGTCCTTGCGATCGAATAAGGGTTTTCTCTAAAATTTCAAAAGCCACAGAGCTCATATTTAGAGTAGGAACGGTCGCGAGGCAAGTCGGTGATCAGATATGAGTGTAGGATCAGAAATAGACTCCCCCCAATGTTGGCATTTAGGTAGACGGTATTACCTTTTATAGAAGGCAAGCCATACGTAGACAGAGTAGGCTTTGCCTGTATGAATATTAGTCTAAGGTGACTAGAGGGAAGTAGTTAACCCTCGAGGTAGCGGATGCTAGAGTAATGGCGTCCAGTGAAGTGAGAATACGTTAGTGACCGTGCGACGGCAGTGATAGAGTGACATTCCATTGTGTGTTCGTGAAAAAGCGACCAGAGTTCAGAGACACCACATTGAGCTGAGATGAAACACCAGCAACAAGGAAGAAGCAACCAGCGACAACAGAAAACGCGGGCCCGCAAGGTGACTTAAAACTGTGTGGGTGGGTTATGATTGACCTTTGTATTTTATTCAACGGATTTCATGTAAGTCACAAAGTTGTTATATTTTTCTGTACGTATTAAATTTGTTATTTTCAGTGAAGCCCCATTGATTATGCTTGTTGATGAAAAGTCACTGAGACCTTCAGGAAAAGAACCACCCAAACAAAAACGAAACGGGCGGGTTCGACACGGCGAGACTTACGTTCGCGCACGGGTTCAGGCGACACTCCTTGAGTCCAGGCGTGAATCTATTTCTCCCAGCAACGACCACGTCCGGTTTCCGACAAGCAGCAACTAAAGGCAAGTGTACTATCGACGTGTGGGTACGTTTTAGAACACAGCGCCACCGTACCCCCCCCCCCCCCCCTCCCACACACACACACACCTGCGCAATCGGTATTAAGTGCCTTGCGCTAGGACATAAAGCAGTTATCGCTAGTCAGAATCGAACCGTCAACCTTTCGATTTGAAGTGCAATTCTCCAACCAGTGAGCCACCGCACTCTCGGTGTTGAGCTGTGACACCTTGTGTGTTTCAGGGGGAAACTCTGCAGGAAGAGTGTTAAATCTCAACAGGAAGAGTGTTAAATTTAAGGATAATTGCTTTTCTTAGAAATTTTAATTGTGTTTGTTTTGGTTTTCATTTCCGACAGGCTGTTGATCAAAATGGATTTTTGCCTCAGAGTTCGATTTAATGCACTGAGTGGGCTTTGTTTCGCAAATTATCAGGGCGCTCGTCCTTAATTCACAAATGCACCGCATTGTGCTGTTTGTTCTAAAAATTATATTTTCACAGTCTGTGATTTTTCTTTTCATTGTTAATCAATACAAAGAATGGATTAAGCTTTTCTTGTTCAGCTATCATGCAGTCACTTGCAGCGAAGTATGAAATTTATCGACAGTGATACGGATAGTAAATGCCAAGTTAGGGGTGTTGCGATGCAAATAACAATAGTTAGGCCCAAAAAGTTACAAATCAGTCTCTCAGGCACTCTCGCATGGTCCTTTTGGCTGCTGCATGCTCTATTTTTTATAACCAATGTAAACTTAAAAATAATGAACATTAAATAGTTTATGTCTGATATTTTACGCAAGTTTATAAAACTGATAAATTTGTCTCTTGAGTGCAGCAAGGATTTGCTTTAGCATTGCAAAGCCTCCTTGCACTCAAGGGACGAAATACATACCACCCATGCTATTGTGTATATTATGAGGCCTAAAACATAAAACAAACCAAGAACATGAACTTTTGATGGAAAAGACAAAATTACAAAATAAAAAAAATAAAATACAAAACCGCCCATCAGCGTGCAGTTTTACAACAAAAAGTGGCCAGAGAAACAGAAGATATACATTAATTTATTTATTTATTGGTGTTTAAGGTCACATATTTCTGCACAATGACTAATGATGACCGCAACATGGAGGTAAAGTCAAAGTCAGTCAATCCGTTATACCCGTGTTGCCCTTTTTAGAGGACTTCATTCCAAGGATTGGTGACCGGATCCTATGTTACCAGTAAAACAGAGCTTGTTTACTACAGTAAAGAAGCACTTTTTCATTTCAGGTATTCCAACAGAAAAGTTAAATAGAGGTTATTACTTGATTAATTTCATATCGGCCGAGATATCAGACCGAGGTAACTTCGTATCGGCCTTATTAACTGAATCCCTAGAACCCCTACACTGATCAAAGGGAAGTTTTGCTGAACCCAATACAGACAGGGCTTTGTGGTGAATGCAAGCCTGAAAATAAGCAGACTGTCATCTTCAGAATGATACGGAAGCGTTGAGGCGCCAGTTGAGTATTATTTCTATCTTGCACGTGCAAGTTAGCTATCTTGCACCTGCAAGTTACTATCTTGCACGTGCAGGTTAGCTATCTTGCACCTGCAAGTTACTATCTTGCACGTGCAGGTTAGCTATCTTGCACGTGCAGGTTAGCTATCTTGCACGTGCAGGATAGCTATCTTGCACCTGCAAGTTAACTATCTTGCACGTGCAGGTTAGCTATCTTGCACCTGCAAGTTACTATCTTACACGTGCAGGTTAGCTATCTTGCACGTGCAGGTTAGCTATGTCGCACGTGCAGGATAGCTATCTTGCACCTGCAAGTTAACTATCTTGCACGTGCAGGTTAGCTATCTTGCATCTGCAAGTTACTATCTTGCACGTGCAGGTTAGCTATCTTGCACGTGCAGGTTAGCTATCTTGCACCTGCAAGTTACTATCTTGCACGTGCAGGTTAGCTATCTTGCACGTGCAGGATAGCTATCTTGCACCTGCAAGTTAGCTATCTTGCACGTGCAGGTTAGCTATCTTGCACGTGCAAGTTACTATCTTGCACGTGCAGGTTAGCTATCTTGCACGTGCAGGGTAGCTATCTTGCACCTGCAAGTTAGCTATCTTGCACGTGCAGGTTAACTATCTTGCACCTGCAAGTTACTATCTTGCACGTGCAGGATAGCTATCTTGCACCTGCAAGTTACTATCTTGCACCTACAAGTCTATACTATATTTTAGAATGTCTGTCTGTCTCTCTGTCTGTCTCTCTGTCTGTCTGTCTGCCTGTCCGCCATAGAAATGAATATGGGGCCATCCAGAGTGCCCAAAATGGGTCTACTAGGGGTACTTTTTATGGAGGAGGTCCTCGTCAGGTTTAAAAAAGTGTGCGGGGTGGGGTGGGGGTGGGGGCAGGGAAGGGCACCGAAAGTTATGACCAAATATTTTTTCACCGATATAGGTCTTCAAAGGGGTCTACTTGGGGTAACTTTTATCAGGAATCTAATGTTGGTGTTTAAAAAAGTGGCGGGGTGGGGTGGGGTGGGGAGGGGCAAAATTGATGAATGTTACCGATATAGGTCCTCAAAGGGGTCTACTAGGGGCAACGTTTTACCAGGAATTTAATGGTGGGGTTTAAAAAAAGTGACGGGATCGAAGGTGCCGCCCGTAGGGCGGGCTGGTCGAAAAATACGCGACCCCTATTTTTTATTTATTTATTTTTTTTTTTGGAGAGGGGGGGGGGGGGGTACTTTGTTATGGCGGAGGTCCTCGTCAGGTTTAAAAAAGTGTGCGGGTGGAGTGGAGGCAGGGAGGGGCACCGAAAGTTAGACCAATTTTTTTTCACCGATATAGGTCTTTAAAGGGGTCTACTTGGGGTAACTTTTTATCAGGAATCCAATGGTGGTGTTTAAAAAAGTGGCGGGGGTGGGGTGGGTGGGGAGAGGGAAAATTGATGGATTTCACTGATATAGGTCCACAAAGGGGTCTTGCACCTGCAAGTTACTATCTTGCACGTGCAGGTTAGCTATCTTGCTAAGGGTAACATTTTACCAGGAATCTAATGGTGGGGGATTAAATAGTGATGGGATTGAAGGCCCCGCCCGGAGGGCGGGGCCGAGTGTGCCGCCCGTAGGGCTGGCTGGGTCGAAACTTACGCGGCCCCTATATTTTTTGGTGGGGAGGGGGGTACTTTTCATATGACCTCTACATTTCCCCGTGCAACGCGGAATACCCTGCTAGTTAGTTATATTTGCTGAACATCATTTTAGTCATATTTGAAGTTGAGTTCATCAAAATTAGTATATAAGGGTCCAACCTAGCCCCAATTCGCCGGACTTAGGTTCGAATTTGCCGGCCCCCCTTCCGGACTACGGAAATTCTTATCGCGGAGACAACCACTATAGGCTCATTGGCCATGTCTAGTCGCCTGGCTATATACGTTTCGCATCGCTCGCATCGCAGGCTAGGTGTGGATGCTTTATGTTGGGGGTGTGAATGGGAAACGCCAGGTATAAAGAGTAAAATGGTTAGAGTTGCAATGACGCCGGTGACGCCCTGGTGAGCTCGCGACGTCATGACGACGTTGACTGCTGTCGATGTCCACAGAAATGGGTGACTGGCACCTGCAAGTTGCTATCTTCCACCTGCAAGTTGCTATCTTTTACATGCAGGCTAGTTATCTTTCACTTGCAAGTTAGTTATCTTGCGACAGCCACCCCAGCCACCCTATCTCAGAAGCTCCGGCTCCCCATACTTGCCCCAGTGGCTTACATTCCCATATTTGACAGCCATCCTATCTCAGAAGACCCGGCTCCCCATACTTGTCCAGAGGCTTACATTCCCGTATTTGACCCGGTGTCCTTACCTCTGCCGCTTGACCAAGAGCGACACAGTCGCCCTTCCCTTTGTTCCAGAAGCCCTTCACGCCACGATTCCCTAACCCTGCCTTCTCGACCGAATACCCTAATCACATCAGAGACCCGTCGACCTTATTCCACGACCCGGGCCTCCGCGACCTGCGCCAGTGAACCAGGAACCCTACACCGAGCGTTCCGATCAAAAGCGGCACAGCCACTCTTCCCCATCTTCCAGTACCCCTACCTCAACAAGCTCGAACAGTCGACTGACAGGTCAGTCAATGCTGGTGATCACTATAATCCAGATCTAGAAGAATCGATCGAAGAGTTGCTGGGACTAACTCTTTGATTACTAATTTTCTCCTCGAAGGCTCATTTCAATGAGTCATTCGAAAAGCTGTTTCTGGAGCAGCTCTCCAGTCAAACATCTGTATAAGCCGTTCGAAGTGTCAATTTTCGAGGGGCTGCTCTAGTGGCTCCTTGTTTCGAGCCGACAGAGTAGGACAGAATCGATCAGGGAGAAGAAGGGTCGAAAGCCAGAAAAGGGACATCCCTGTTCCTGTTAAGGGGTATTGAGACCCGGCCCAGCATGGTCTACTAACGGCACGGCCACCTATAGGGAAACATCGGCTATTCAAAGACCCTACGGACGTCCAGTCGCTCACCTCTGTGGACATCGACTGCGGTCAACGTCGTCATGACGTCGCGAGCTCACCGTGACGCCACCGACGTCATTGCAACTCTAACCGTTTTTCACTCTTTATGCCTGACTTTTCCCATTCACACCCCCAGCATAAAGCATCCACACCCAGCCTGCGATGCAATCGATGCGAAACGTACATATCTAGGCGGCTAGACATTGGCCAATGAGCCTATAGTGGTTGTCTCAGCGATAGGAATTTCCGTAGTCCGGAAGTGGGGCCGACAAATCCGAACCTAGGTCCGGCCGGCAAATTGGGGCTAGGTTGGACCCTTATATACTACTTTTGATGAACTCGACTTCAAATATGACTTTTTATATAACTAACTTGCAGGTGCAAGATAGGTAACCTGCACCTGCAAGATAATAACTTGCAGGTGCAAGATAGCTAACCTGCACATGCAAGATAGCTAACTTGCAGGAGCAAGATAGCTATCCTGCACGTGCAAGATAGCTAACCTGCACGTGCAAGATAGTAACTTGCACGTGCAAGATAGTTAACCTGCACGTGCAAGATAGCTAACCTGCACGTGCAAGATAGTAACTTGCAGGTGCAAGATAGCTAACCTGCACGTGCAAGGTAGTAACTTGCAGGTGCAAGATAGCTATCCTGCACGTGCAAGATAGCTAACCTGCACGTGCAAGATAGTAACTTGCACGTGCAAGATAGCTAACCTGCACGTGCAAGATAGTAACTTGCAGGTGCAAGATAGCTAACCTGCACGTGCAAGATAGTAACTTGCAGGTGCAAGATAGCTAACCTGCACGTGCAAGATAGTAACTTGCAGGTGCAAGATAGCTAACCTGCACGTGCAAGATAGTAACTTGCAGGTGCAAGATAGCTAACCTGCACGTGCAAGATAGAAATAATACTCAACTGACGCCTCAACACTTCCGTAGAATGAGGACCCCAGAGGGTGAATTTTGTGATGCTACCCTGCACAGCAGGGTAGCATCACTCAGTTTACCATCTGTGAGCTTCATTCTGAATCAATATCTCAAACCTAAACAGAAAGAGGTACCCAGAGGATAAATTGGCACACTGTATGGGATAGCATCAGCAAATTCACCGTCTGAGGACCTCATTCTGCAAATGACAGATTGCTTATTTTCAGGCTTGGGTGAATGGTGTCGTACAAATTATTGCGGATTTTTTTACAAGTAAAGGAGCTTGAAGTGGTATTTGCTATCTGTTCTTAACACATCTACAAACCGAACCGAAACCGAGTTTTTTTCCTGACACCGAACCGAAACCGAATCAGAGAAATCAAAACCTCCCCACTGTCATCATGGGGTTGGGCAAATAATTTATCGAGGCTGGAAGATGGGGATATCCATACCTAATGTGTGTGATAAGAGTGCAGATCATCGTTTTTATTTTGGTCCGTTAATCGTATGTCGGCGTCATGGGCTGATTTCATTTCCCGAAATCCCACGCAGGAATGGAAACTGCGAAAAGTCGAATGCAATGCGTCTCTTGAAACACTGCTTCTGCAAAATTGACCACTCTATAACCAAAACAACATTGGTTCTAAAAGGGGATGTTAAAGTCTCCTTAGCACTGACATTTTTAGCTCAACTTTGGCGAAGCCAAATTTGAGCTTTTGTCATGGCCCGTCTGTCCGTCTGTCCGCACGTCAACAATTCGATACGGCTTGGGCTAGAGGCCGTATTTATGAACTGATCTTTACGAAACTTCTTGGGCACCTTTGTTATGACTGTGGGACGAGAACGAGTGTTTTTGGGTGTGGTCCGAAATTCAGGATGGCTGCCAGCCGCCATTTTGTACCGACGATGCAGAAATCTGTTTTTTGTACAGAACTTCCATATGAAAGCTCTGATTTGAATAATGTTTTGTATGAATGTTTAGTACCATGAGATACATTACATATCATACGGGTTTTTTCTCGTGCTTAAATTATGCAAATTAGACTAACTGTGATTTATTTAGAGTTACTTTCAGCACTGTCAGTGCAAATGCCAATACGGCTCGGGCGAGAGGCCGCATTTATGAACCGATCTTTACGAAACTTCTTGGGTACCTTTGTTCTCACCGTGGGACGAGAACGAGTGTTTTGGGGTCCGGTCTGAAATTCAAGATGGCCGCTGGCAGCCATTTTGTTCAAAATTAGGGGCAATCAGATTTTTGCGCAGAACTTCCACATGAAAGCTCTGATTTGAATAATTTTTTGTATGAATGTTCAGTACCATGGGATACATCACACATAATACGGGTTTTTTTTCTCGTGCATAAATTATGCAAATTAGTTTAACTTAGATTTATTCAGTGTTACTTTCAGCACTGTAAATGTAAATGCCAATTCGGCTCGGACTAGAGGCCGAATTTATGAACTGATCTTCACAAAACTTCTGGGGTACCTTTGTTATCACGGTGGGATGAGAACGAGTGTTTTGGGGTCCGGTTCGAAATTCAAGATGGCCACTGGCAGCCATTTTGTACCGACATTAGGTGTAATCAGTTTTTTGTACAGAACTTCTATATGAAAGTTCTGATTTGAATAAATTTTTGTATGCATGTTTAGTACCATGGGAGACACCACTTATAATACATTTGTTTTTCTCGTGCATAAATTATGCAAATTAGACTAACTTTGATTTATTCAGTGTTACTTGCAGCGCTGTAACTGTAAATTCCAATATCGGGCTCGGGCTAGAGGCCGTATGTATGAACCGATCTTCACAAAACTTCTTGGGTACCTTTGTTATCACCTTGGGACAAGAACGAGTGTTTCTGGGTGCGGTCCAAAATTCAAGATGGCTGCCAGTGGCCATTTTGTACCGAAATTAGGTCCAATCTGTTTTTTTGTCACAACTTCTATACAGCTCATATTTATGAACTGATCTTCACGAAACTTCTTGGGTACCTTTGTTTTCACCTTGGGACAGGAACGAGTGTGTTTTGGGGTGCCTTTGTTATCACTGTGCTATGAAACAAATATTTTTGGGTTTAGTCAGACCCACTCTGGGACTCAAAGATTTCTTTTCTAGTTTAGCATCTGACTGCCACCCACCTTTACAATACTTTACCTATACATATGATACAGGCTATGGTCAGTATTTATGTACAGACCGTTACAATACTTTATATGTACCTTTGTTATCAGGTCATCACCTAGATGCTTGTCATTACTGTGTCACTATACATGTACATGTCTTAACAAGTTGAGCTACAGTGTCATTGACACTTTCATTCTATGAAGGGTGTGCAACGGAATTTTCTCACATAGAATTTGGCCACAAGGCTTGTGATTTTTTAACCATATTTCGCGGGAGTTTTTAACAGGAGTCAATGATTCGACTGTTTAGTGTAACAATGCGCCATATGCAGCTAGCGCATTGTTACACTCGAGAGACGATTTCCAACTCTAAAACTCCGAGGTTATAGCCAATCATATGAGGAGAGGGTACTTCCGGATTTCTCAAGCAATTAGAAATTCACAGGTAGTAAAGTGAAAAATTCTCACTGAAGGGGTCGGGGCGGAGTGTGACTAGTTATTCCAATAGTTAGATGTTTAAAGTCGGGGGAGGGGGCAGTTGAAAATTCAGAGGAGACCTCCCCTAAACAAGACTATATAGTCAGGTCACTGGCCTTAATGTAGAACAGTTTCAAACGAAGAGGCGTTGTAATAAGTTGTTAACCCTTTACCCAATGTAACGGTCAAAACCGGCCAGCGCTATTCACAAAAATCACCATTCAATTTTCATTATTGTTTGCATTTTTTGTCTCAAATACATAGGTTATGGCCCCTCATTGGAACGAGCTTATTATCCTTGAAGTGGCCTTATTTGGTCATTATGGATCTGTCTTGTTACAATTTATTGGAGAGTGCCTTTATAGGCACTCTCGTATAAATTATAACAAGGCAAATGGATACATTTTTACGCCCCAAAATAATTAAAAACTCTAACAGTTGAATAGTGCAACTGAAAGTGCTTTCATTTCATTCCCTTTGTATCGAATCACTGCTAACGATTATTATTCCACGCAAGAATATAACTGCGTATTCCTCGATCTACTGGGACCGCGGTGGCTCAGTGGTAGACTGTTGGACTTCTATGCTAGAGGTCCCAAGTTCGATCCCCGTCCGGGACGGCCGGCGTTGTGTCCTTGGGCAAGACACTCTATCCCGATTTCCTACATGGGTGCACGATGACGCCGTGTACTAAGGCATACTGCACGTCGATGGTTACATGTCTTCAACCGCCCGCTGTAACCTTGCTTGAGCGGAACGTGAACAGAGTTAGAATGTTGAGGAGCTGACAGTTGCTCTTCGATGCTCGATTGTTCTCTCCGGGTACTCCGGCTTCTTTCACCCGTAAAACTGTCTCGGTCACGATTAGCCATTGTGCATAAGTATGTGACCTTAAACACCAATAAATATAAAAAATAAAATACCCTCGATCTACTTCCCGAATTTTATTGAACGGTTGTGCTTCATCACTAAAATATGAGTTTATCCATCTTTGACTTATATCGTCATGAAAATCGACTTTCGATAAAGCTGTCTTCTTGAATTTATCAGACGGGAGAGGAAGGTCCAATTAAAAAGCACGTAATTGGTGAGAAAACACAGGGACATCAGTAGAAAATAAAGCCAAGTTTCCTTTTGGTACTTTTAATAAACGAAAACAACAGACAGCTCTTGGAGCTGTCTGTCATTTTCGTTTATTAAAAGTTACAATAGGCAATTTGGCTTTTTATGGCAAGCCAATTAGAAGCAACTACATCACATATAATCCATCATTAAGACTATTTTTAGCAAATGCGTTTTTACAGTAACGGTCAGATTTTTATTCTTTCCGGGAAAAAATCTGCAAATCTTAGCTCCTAGATATCTGGATTATATGTCACGATTTGCACACGATGCGCACAACATTACAGAACATCAAAAGATAGTGAACACACGGTTTTCATATGTTTAACCCTTTACCCAACGTAACGGCCAAAACCGGCCATCGCAATTCTCAAAAATCGTCAGTTAATTTTCATTATTTTTTCATTTTTTTGTCTCAAAAACATAGGTTATGACCCCTCATTGGAACGAGCTCGTCGAGCTCGTTCCAATGAGGGGTCATAACCTATGTTTTTGAGACAAAAAATGGAAAAAATTAGTTGTTCAAGAATTGTTTTTGCAAGTGTCGTCTGCTTTTCATGTTAGGTAAAGGGTTAACCCTTTGATACTTTTGTACGTGTTATTACGTACCAAATCAAACAGAACGTTGATACTTTGTGGTCATTTGTTTTGTTATTATTTTTCGATTTTTTTTAAAGTTTTAACCTCAAATTCCTATTTTCTCCCGAATAGTGCTCAGTGATAACCGTTGAGCCAAAAGTTATCGCATATTAAAATACTAATATAATACTGCTGTCAAGACTTCTTAACTGGTTGAGTGCTAGAAACCACTATCAGGGCTTTCAAAAAATACCAGAGCAAAAGCCAAAACTCTCCTTGCTTGTATTTCATATTCAGTTAAACACAAATAATATTTTGTTTACATCAAGTTGTTTTATTAAAAATTATTGGAGAGTGCCTGTAGGCACTCTCCAGTAATTTGTAATAAAACAAGTTTTGAATAACAAATTCAGACCACAAAAATAATCTAGCCCTCAATCACATTATCCCTAATGTCAAAAATATTTTTTTGTTTGTACTTCCGACCTTTGACGTGGCATTTTGACAAACGTTGAATAAACTGAATTCCCAGTGACTTTTGAACGTCAGGATAATTAAAGTCTCAAAGGGTTAAATGGGTTTAAACAGAGAATGATAGTCAAACGATCAAGCTGATTCAGCTGGTTGATCGGGGAAGAAATTGTAAAAAGGCCACCGCCAGGCGTGGGGGCTATGTCCCCCGACAGCAAGTTCAATTGCGAACCAGACAACAAATTTTCAAAATCGTAAAAATGGAAAATGGCCATAATTCAGCCAAATTTGGTCGGACAGAACCCAAATTCGAACTTGACTTGCGTATTCGTCATTCATGAGACCAACCTTAGTACATAAGTTGGTGTTGATTCAATAACTCAAACTTAAGTTATCATCTGAACACCAAGTTTCCAAAGTTGAGAAATTGAAAAGAAAAGCGTCGAAAACGGGGCATAACTCCAACAAAAATTATCGGATCCAGTCGATATACGTAATTCACCTAATCACTGCAGTGAGGGGTACGGGACATACACTCCAAAGTTGGTTTTGATTCGATGTCCCAACCTTGAGTTATCACTCCAGATGGATGGATGGGTGGACGGATGGACGGACGGATGTAGCTGATTACAATAGTCCCCTGGGGGACAAAAAGTCAGTTTCTGTATTTTTGTACTACTCAACATGAATATGCCTGAAGCCTGTGAACTGAAGCGCACATCGATGATATGACCTCGCAAACATTCGAAATTTCAATTTTTGTATGTTACTACCCTACCCTCAGCGTTTGATTTACTGATAGCTTTAGAAAATTAAGGGAAGCTAACTTTCCCGTAAATATCTTCCAATGACAAAAATTGTTAGCCATGGGTCGGAAAAAAATGTCTGTCCATGTGATAAAATGGAAACTGTATTTACCTTTCCTGCTTTTCACAAACATGTCGTATAAATAGATTATATCAGCCAAATAGTCGAAGAAGAACCAGATACCGAGCGCTCCATCTTGCATTTCCGTGAAAACGGCTCTAGCGATGATGACAACAAGGTTGTATAAAACAGACAAAGTCACGAAGAACGTCCAGTAATAATATGTCTCGCTGGAAGGATCAAATACCAATTCTGACCAATATCTGTAAAAAGAAAAAAAATGTTTTTATTCATCGCTTATCAAACCATGGACAGTCTTTCGATTTTGAGCTGTCAATCTGGCGCGTCATCGCAACTGCATTTTTTACAGTTTGCGAGTAGACAACAGTGCGTCTTCGTTCCCTCTAGCGAGCGATTAACCATTTTCCAAACGAACTGGCTGCATCCGCCGCGTACTATACAAACTGTGCAATTTAAAAAATTCAACAAAACCATATCATGTGACCCCCTCATTGGAACAAGCTCTTCGAGCTTGTTCCAATGAGGGGTCACATTTATGGTTTTGTTGAAGTTGAAGAACTGGGCGAAAAAATTAAAATAACAATTTTTTTATATCATGCGCTTTCTGTAAAGAGTTAAAAGCGGTTCGAGGTAAAATAGGCCAAATTATACAATGCGTGCACGAAAATGCTAAAAATACACCATGGATAAAAAACTGAAGCATTCTAAGACTTCAAACTAATCAAGCTTCACATTCTGAGAATTGATCCGTAAACAACATAATTCGACGTCGACACACTACAAAGGACAGTGATTCCACTCGCTGTCATTTCGCTAACACATTCCGCGGAGAATAAATCTAATTGGCGAACGATTGCTCCATTGAAGTTGCATTTCATGTATTTTACCGAACTGAAATAAATTTGATTATTGCTGCGAAAAGCTTATTCGAAACATTGGACAATATTTTTGGAATGCCTACTCTCCCCTGCAAAATAAAAGTGACGTCACTAATATGAATTGGGTTAGACCAAGAAGAGGTTAGACCAAGAAGAGAACGGAGTCGCAAATGACTCTGTTGTATCGTAAAATTGAAAGAAAATGATTCTTGCTACCGCCGGTAATTTTGTCAACTTTTGATACGCATCATACGGGTAGTGGAAGTAAAGCTAAAGAGAAAAGATTCGTGATCAAAAGAAGGATTTTAAAATTTTCAAGTAACAAAAATCAATTCAATACGGAATTCTAGGAAGCCAATGTTCAAGTTAAAAAGAAATAATAACGTCATTTATTCAGAAAGATTGACGTGGGCAACACAGGGGTGGCGCCAGGGATTTCTCGACAGGGGAGCTGAGCTCTCCGACAGGGGGGGGGGGGGGGTATAATATTTGACCTCCCAAACGAAGGAAAATGAGTGAAAATTGGTAAATTGGAGAACCAAAATAGAAGCAAATTGAGTATGTTTGTTGATTATTTAACGTAAACATATTATAATGAGGCCGGGAAATATTTCATCTATAAAGCCAGTTTGACGAACGACATTAAGGAATTTCGTGAGAATCACTATTCTCTATCAAAGTTCCAGTGCTGCACGGGTTCGAGTCCACCCTGCGACACTGGAATATTGACAGAGAATAGTGATTCTCGAGAGTTTCATTGATGTCGTTCGTCAAACTGGGTTTAAAGATTATTAACTGCATAATCGTTTTGAAATATTTCGCTGCAAATAGAACACCGCACATTATAGCTTAGATTTCGATAGATTCCAAACTTTTACCATGACGATAACCGATGATTAGGTATGGAAGTAATGGAACGCCAGTTGGATAACAACTGTCATAATGCCTTACAAAGAAGAACCATATACCTCGTTCTTGATCGACACAAGACGAGATATGTACATTCGATTGTCGGAAATTTCTCGTGAAGTCAGGTTTACGAGACTCTCCGACGAACTGACTAAAAATCTCAGGGGGGGGGGGGGGGGGTCTGGACCTCTCCGACGCTGTAGCCCCCCCCCCCCCCCCTGGCGCCACCACTGGGCCAACACGCGGTACGTTCTCGTTTTTGTTGCTATTTTTATTTTCAACTATCCCAGAATTCAATATCGAACGAATAAATGGCTGCACCGGATGGGCAAAACGGAAGACACAATTTTCAGTTTGTTGAATATACTGTTTCACTGGAAAATGAGTGTTTCTCCACATACGCATATGTGTTACTCATGGAGCTCACTGCGTTCTCTATTATTACTTTTTGGAGAAAGGGGACCGCATCATAATTATTAGGCACCATCATGATTATTAAACCTTTCAACGCGGTGTGCATGGAAAATAAATTGGAAGTGGTCAAGCAGACGGAAAAAAGCAAAACATTTGAAGCGATGCTCCGTAATAATTTAATCCAACAGCTCAACAGAGCTGTGGGATTAAATTATCACTGAACCTCTCAACAAAACAGGATGGTTTCGTCCATTTCGCAGTTGACATTATGGACTGAAATCACACCTTCCAGGGCACCAGTGTTGAAAAGGTTAAAATGAGTTACAACCATTAGAACATCCAATCAGCAAGTCAGCCAAAAAACAACACTTGAAAACAGCATTTGTTTTAAGAAAATATTGTAAAATTTCATCAGTGTACACCATCCTGGCTTGTCAGAATTTAAAATTTACATACCTGTGAAAAGGTCCTGCAAATTATTTTACGAAATCTCCTACTATCGTGCACCTCACCCCATTGAGTTCCTTTGATCCATGTCAGTTTTACAGAAGTGAAACACGGGTATTATCAAGTAGCATTTGTGGGAGTTTCATGCTGTAGCTATGACTCTCGTAATTTTGGTAGGCCTGCCATCACTTATATTTGGCATCATAACTTTTATTTATTAACTGGTAGAGTGCTGGAAGCCCATATTTGGGCTTTACTCTGAAGTGTCAGTGCCAGCACTTAAAGGCTTCATATTTTGTGGATGTTGTTCATACCACCTTTCAAGTGAAATTATTTAGTCTGTTAGCATTTGCCTTGTTACAAGTTATGGGAGAGTGCCTATTGGCACTCTCCCATAAATTGTAACAAGGCAAACATATGTGAACAAATTTTGATGACCAAAAATCATTCAGCACTCTACCAGTTAAACCCCAAAATGTGCATCATCACTATTATTTAGCCATCGCTATTATTTGGCCGTGGAGAGTACTTACTGTGCACCAGGTTCGTGAAAGATGTGCAGATGCTCGTCGATGTTTTTCTAAAAAAACATTTTCCCGATGCCAGGACTCAACAACCACTTATTGGGATGAGCTCTGTAGGCTTCATCCATTGAAAGACATAATCAGTGGAATACTTTACCTTACGTCGAAATCTACAAGACCGGTACTTTTGCTCGGCGTTCTCGTCTCTTCCCAATTAATTCTGCACCATCTGCACCATCTGCACATCTGGTTATATTCATTTGAAGCCGCTTATCTGGCTGAGTGTTAATTTTGTTTTCAAAACATGATTTGCAACACGGTATTTTTGTTCAGAGATACTATGCTTCCAGAAAGAGGAGCTTTTGTTTACCAAAATGTTTTGTTCTTGTAAATTGTCTTGTTATAAATTGTTGGAGAGTGCCAATGGAACTCTCCAATAAATAGCAACAAAACATTTTTATATGAATATTTTTTGTTCTACGGCTCGCTAATTTACACAGAGTAGAGCCACTATAGTGGCTTTCAACACTTTTCAACAGATCCATGATCGTGGCTTCTAGCATTCAGCCAGTTAACATCTTATAGCGAATTACAGAAAGCTAGTCAAAGTACCTCACCCAATGATATACTGCATTTAGTGCGAGTTTGGAGCGAACTCCGACCTTGAAATCTGATAAAAATGTGTCGGCCGTCTTTGTTTCAATAGAGACTAAAGCTTTACTCTCAATGGCTATACATTTGACATATCACTTCTCAGCTGATTTTGTATGAACTGTTTTGCTTTTGGCATAATGACTTTGACGGGCACAGGTATTGCGTGGCAGGTGCTTCGCTACCGTGATCGATAGTTTGTGAACCTCATCTGAGCCTTGTTACCAGCCTTGTGACCTTGATAAATAGTGGATATCTTGTGTTTTTGAGTAGATACCGATTTTTTTGTTATGGGTGATCGAGACAAATGTTTATTTTCAACGAATAAGATAATTTCGGTATCCACTCAAAAACACTACCTTTTCTTTTTAGTATACACGTTTCAGAAGAAGTTGTTTTTTCAGCGATAAGTCGTTGGTATTCACCTTGATCGAATCACGAAAGCCCACGGTCGATTGTGGCCATTTTCCGCATTAATAGTCAGCCATGATAAAATATAGTTCCCATATACTTCCCTTGGTATACCTCAGAAGTGTATCAAATTTTAACGTACAGTGTATTTGATATAACCCTTTTCCTAACGAATCGCCCGCAACCGCCCGCGTAATATGCAAATTCAGCAGTTGAAAAAAATATTATTTTTCAAAAAATTTCAACAAAACCATATCATTGAGCTCGTTCCAATGAGGGGTCACATGATATGGTTTTGTTGAAATTTTTTGAAAAATTAAAAAAAATTATATTTAAAATAGTAAATTTTGACATCGTCTGCTTTGGGTAAAGAGTTAGTTAACAACAACAGTAACAGTTAAGATATTTCATCGAATGGAGCATCAGCTGTTAAAGCTTGTAAAGATTCCACACACACTGGAATATACATGGATAAGGAATTTATTTTCTCACTAAGTTCCTTTACTGTGAAGAAAAAAAAATCAGTTCTGGAGAATAGGGAAATAACCCATCATATTTTGTTTGACAGAACTCCACTAAACAAAATATAATGGGTTATATCTATAGTTATCTCCCTGATGAAATGTATCAAAGCAGGGACGTGGCTAGAGGTTTCCGATTGAGGATGTAGGCTAGTGAATTTCCAAATAAGGGGAGGGACTGGGAGGGGGTTCCTCCCTCCCGATCCCTCCCCCAAGTATAAATTCACTACCGAGAAAGATTTCGAAAATGAAGCCATGAAAGGGGGCATACACTTGATTCTAGTAACTGAAATGCCAACACCTTTATGATAGAATTATCAGATATTATTTAGTATTCTTCTTGGAATTACATATGTGCTAAACAAATGCTCAAGCTTTGACGTTTGAGAAATTCACACTGTCCTCCTAACATTAAATCAGATTAATTTGATCTTTTTTTGTTTTTACAAGGATTGGCGAACAAGTTATGCAACTTATGCAGGAGTGATCAATTTTCGATGGTTCATCATTTTGTAACTGTGAGTGATGCAATTAACTCAGGATAACGATTTTACATGATGCGATTTTCTTGAAGTGCATTTCGAGGATATTTTTTATTACGATAAGTAAATGCACTATAGAAATCTCGTACCGATTGACATCATGCAAACTTATGAAGCTCGTTATTGCGTACATTGTAGTTTTAAATAGTAACAGAATATTTGACGATTTGAAACCCAGTTGGAATTTTAGGAAGTAAAGAAGACATCAACATCACCAAAGAAGCTCTAAAATGCAGATAGATGGAATTTCCAACTACTCATGACTTGTCCTCCGAATTTCCAACTATAGGAAATTTTGGCCAGCACTAGGGGGTGGGGGGGGGGGGGTGGGGGACACGTCCCCTATTGCCACATCCCTGTATCAAAGAAAAATGAATCGGGCAATAATATGCTCTTCAGAATACAAATTGACAAAACACCAGAAGAAAACCAATAAATACTGTTCAAAGGCCATCTTGAAGGAGAAAAAGAATAACTGATAAATTCGCATTTATTTATTTATTTATTATTTATTAGGGTTTAACGACACATTAACAGCCAGGGTCATATCATGTCGGTGACAGTTTTACGGGTGGAGGAAGCCGGAGTACCCGGAGAGAACCACCGAGCAACGACGAGCAGCTGTCAGTTCTTCAACATCTTAACTCTGAACTCTGCACCGCGGCACAGGTAGGGTTAGATTGGTTGAAGACATGCGCACCATCGACGTACAGTACGCCTGAGTACTCCGCTTCATCGTGCCCCCATGTAGGCAATCGGCGTAAAGTGCCTTGCCCAAAGACACAACGCGGGAGCACGAATCAGTCGCTGAAATGGTCACCCATTCAACTACTAACCGCGCTCGACGTTGCTTAACTTCGGTGATCTGACGAGAACCGGTTACCGCGACGCCACCGCGCCGCGATAAATCCGCATTAAAATATAGATCCATTTGTGACCCAGTTTTTGTCATGAATGACACAGAATTAAAGGTATTAATTTGATTTTTTTCCAAAAACAGCATTGTTAATTTTAATACATATACCATTATCAAAAACTAGTTTTATGAACTTTAACCCTTTACCCAACGTTACGGCCAAAACCGGCCAGCGCTATTCACAAAAATCACCAATTAATGTTCAATATCTTTTTCATTTTTTGTCTCAAAAAGCTCGTCCCAATGAGGGGTAATTACCAATGTTTTTCAGACAAAAAATTAATTATTCAAGAATTTTGCAAGTGTCGTCTACTTTTCATGTTAGGTAAAGGGTTAAAAAAATCACATTTCCTGCATGTTCATGCTTTAACACAGGGCTAAGTTAATGTGTAAATATTTCAGATGGGTGAGGGTCTTATTTACATCGTACCTTTCAACCAATCAAATCACTAGATTACAGTCAGTTAGGAAATTACATTTCAGATAGCCCTGCTTTCCCCATCCGCTGAGCTGTCGATCTAAAATTCCAAATACAACTCGCGAAGGGCGCAAGGGAACCAGCCTCATAAAACGGCGCCGGTGGGACAAAGCCGTTAATCCTCTTTCCCAGTCAGTGTCCAAAGAATCATGTGATAAGAGTTATGTTTCTCTCATTTGAAAAGCCTCTGATAGTGCTTTTCGACACGTTTATACATAATTGAATGATATTAATTCATTCCTCTGACGGAAGGTATATAAAGACCTCATTTGGTAAGTCATGATTGATTTTATGAGAAGAAAACAGTCGAAAAGCATGTATGTATTATTTCAGAACAATACAACTGCCTGAGCGGTGTCTCGTCTGCAGACATTTTTCTTCCCTGGAAGAGATTTATAGGAATATTAGCTCCACTTAATTGCCTAAAGCTGTCAGAAAATTTAACACGAAGGGTATGGGAATTTCATATAAAAATGGAAATTTCGAAATGTTAGCCAAATTCTATCATCAATGTGCGCATCATTTCACAACTTTATTCGTGTAGTTTCCTGTGGAATAGTATTAAAATACAGACGCTGGCATTTTACAGTTGTTTCCCCAATCAGTTTGAACGCTTAACTATTGTTCTCTATTGAAACCCATTTAAAAATAAGAAAACTGCCTTTTCACCAACTTTTGATATGTTGTTACTTTTTTCTGTTCATCATATCAATAGTGTGCGTATCGTGGCATATAATACATACACTACCCTTTCCTTTAATATAAAAGTCTTGTACGGGAGATTTGCTGAGTGTTTTTGAATAAAAACGCGCAAGTTACTGTGAAAACACATTCGCTAAGCTAAGAGCCAAAATGGACCATCACACAGAGTTGATAGATGTAACACTGATAGATGTTCTTAATGACAGATTATCTGTGAAGTGGTTGCTTCGAGTTTGCTTGCCATAAAAAGCCAGGTTTCCTTTTGTAACTTTGCATAAACGAAATCAACAGACAGCTGCCAAAGCTGTCTGTTGTTTTCGTTTATTAAAAGCAACATACAAAAACTTGGCTTTATTTTCTATTGATGTCACAGGTTTTTCTCAATAGTTTGCCTGCATCTTAATTGGAACTTCCTCGCTCGTCTAATAATTTCAAGAAAGATAACTTTATCAAAAGTCGATTGTCATGACGTTATAAGTCAGGGATGAAGCACCCGCCTAAAGTGACAGAGGCATGGAGTGGTGTGGGTACGGTGATTGGTTGAGTTTTATACTTTAGAGTGAGCTTTAAGCGTATTGTGACATTTCACTTCATGGTGTTCAATAACCCCACAAAGTTCAACAGAATTATCTTAAAGAGTACACTGTGGGAATATTTATTTATTGGTGTTTAAGGTCACATACTTATGCACAATGGCTAATCGTGAACGTGACAGTCAACTGTCGGCTCCTCAACATTCTAACTCTGTTCAAGCTCCGCTCAAGCAGAGTTACAGTGGTTGAAGAATTGTGCACCATCGACGTGCAGTACGCCTTAGTACACGGCGTCATCGTGCCCCCATGTAGGCTACCGGGATAAAGTGCCTTGCCCAAGGACACAACGCTGGTCGTTCGGGACGACCCTGTGGGAACCACGAGAAATAAAGTGTGGTAAACAAGCTCTTTTTACTGGTAAAATAGATACTAGTCACCAATACTAGGGGTGGAAGTTCTCTAAAATGGGTAACATGGGTTCAAAACGATTGAACTTGACTTTATATACACGCAGCGGTTACGTTACGATTATCCATTGTGCAGAAATATGTGACCTTAACCTCAACATTGACCCTAAAGCCATGGTTATAATTATGACGTATGAGATCAATGTGTGGTATATCCCTATAACGTTTCCCAGAATTATCTTCATTGGTTAAAAAGTAACGAGTCGATTGAAAATTGACCAGAAAACCTAACTTTGTAACGCCTCTGACCAGTGGCGTAGCGGAAAATCTTGTGCCCCCCCCCCCCCGCGAGATAGTGACGGGGGCCCTTTCATAATGGTGGCTGCCTTTAAAACGGAAGCAAATTTAGTGTTGTTACCGTGCACAGCATACAGGACTTCACGTAGTACATACGCCATAAATTAAATGAAGGTATAGTCAAAAGGATTGATTCAAAACGTACGACTCTAGATTTTTTTCATTACATGTTTTAAGTTTCACCCCCACCATCCAACGATACACACATGCAGGTCCAACATGTGTGACTTGAGAGGCACCATGTATGTATATTGTTCATTTCTCACCCCTATCAGTTACAATGATGTAGCGTTCACTTAACCCTTTACCTAACCTGAAAAGCAGACGACACTTGCAAAAATAATTCTTGAATAACTAATTTTTTTTCATTTTTTGTCTCAAAAATATAGGTTATGACCCCTCGTTGGAACGAGCTCGACAAAATATGAAAAAAATAATGAAAATTAATTTGCATACACCGCAGTTGTAAATAGTAACAGTTGGAATTTTGGAAAGTAAAGGAGACATCAGTATCACCAAGGAAGCTCTAAAATCCGGATAGATGGAATTTCCACCTACGCATGACCAACCCTCCGAACTTCCAACTATAGGAGATTTTGGCCAGGATTGGAGGGGGGGGGGGGGGTGACACCCCACCCCCCACTCCCACCCTCATCGCCACGTCCCTGGTATCAGCCCAGTCCAAAGAGTCATACAGAAATACCGATAGTCAGTTTTTGCTACACCTCATGGAAATCGGCAAGAATGTCCCTTGAGGCACAGTATGGGAAATTAAGTGATGCAATTATATGATAAATAATTGAAAAAGTTCTGTACTGGTCTCGTATATCCTTGGTTAACTAGAATTCCCCTTTTAGGGTCTGTCGGTGGCCGAGTGATGTGCGTGGTTCAGTATAGTTTCGTTAGGCGGTTGGTGCTGATGGAAACTCTCGGTGTTGGCTCGAACTCCCGCTATGACATTGTTAATAAATCCAACGTCCTTTCTTGATTCTATGGCATACGGGAAATTTGAAAAAGAGACGTTCTTGCTGATTTCCATGGTGTTCAGTATGTAGAATTAAGTGATGCAAGTATGTGGAGTTAAGTAATGCAATTATAAATAACTAAAGGTTTCTTTTATTTAGGATAGAAATATTGAAAATGCCGTCTGTTTGTCATATTGGTGAATGGTTTCGAAAACTTATCACAGTTTTGTGCAGCCGAAGTTATGAAGTTGTATTTTGGAATCTTGTGCATAGCCATTTAACGAACGATAGCAATATTGTATTTTTACTTCCTTTTTGACATTCTATAATGTTTTTTGCCTTTTAAGATTACCAGCAGTTCGCGCATCGTGAGGCATACAATAGATCTTTTCTCTTAATTGATAGAAAAACAATTTGCAGTCGAGCAACCGTTTCTTTTCTGAAGATCTATACAAAAAATGTACTGCAAAACAATCCCCATTGGCGCCCTAGCTGGGTGTGTAGTTTACTTTCTAGATTAGGCCCCACAAAGTAGATCTTATGTTTCTCAGACTATTTTCTGTAAAATTGCGGAGGGCGGTTTTTTTATTTTATTTTTTATTTTTGTAATTATTTCTTGCCATTAAAAGATAAAGTTCTTACTTTGTTTTATGTTTTCGCTATGTCTCATACGTACTGTGGCTGATTTAGGACACTCAAATATTTAGTTTTATCTCGTTATAACGAGATACGATCTCGTTATAACGAGAAAGTATCTCGTTATAACGAGAAAAGATCTCGTTATAACGAGAAAACATCTCGTTATAACGAGAAAAGATCTCGTTATAACGAGAAAACATCTCGTTATCTCGAGATAAAATCACGTGACTCTGATAACATGAAACATATAGCCCCCACCACCAAAACAGTTTATATATCTCGCGGGTGTTTTCAATATTCTGGATGTAATACATGGGAAAAACACCTACCCACCCCCACCCCCAAGCATCCCAACCATGCCCGTGAAATACCGCTCCTCTCCCTCGCACATGTTGTCAACGATAATTACGATAAGCTCATATAACTCTCATACCAGTAAACACAGAAAATGAGATGGAATTCACACAAACAAATGAAACAACTATAGCGTAATAAACTCGCTGCCCACCCCCCACCCCGCCCCTCCCCCACACCGTATGGGACACCCCATCCAATAATATTGCCCTCCACCCCACCCCACAAAAATCAAACTGCCACTTATAATTCCCAAAACTCCCTTCTCTCAAGATGCCCAGAATGTGCCCCAGAGCTTTATAATTTGAAAAAAAAATCACCCCCGGACCCCACCAATGGGAGGGCGTACCTCCCAAACTCTCCGTCCCCTGCCTCAAACCTCGAGGCATGCCCGTGGTGTGTCGTTCTCGACCCTCGCGATATTACTGCCCTCCCCCCCCCCCAACACACACACAATTTGGGATCCTAGCTCTACACAGTAAAAAACAATTTTCTGGAGCTTCAGTATTCATGCATTGCATTATTGTTATATTATTCACACCATTTAATTCTATTTCTTAGAAGTGCACAAGTTATCGGTATACCGTATATATTGGCCTAATCTGATAACCCCTTTACCCACCGCAGCGACACAAATTGTCTGTGTAATATACAAAATTCGCCACTCAAAATTTATGTTCATACTTTTTCTCCCAAACCATAGTTTATGATATCGCATCGAAAAGAGCTCGACTAGCTCGTTCAAATGAGTGTCATAAGCCGTTTAGTTTGGAAGAAAAAAATGAATTTCATTTATTTTTTTTTTGTGTAAAAATAATTGTGGGCCTACTGTTGTCTTCAACTTGCGTTTGATAAAAGGTTAATGACGCCATAATGTGTTCCCACGACAAACATGTACAGCTACCTACTATATAATTATGAGATCCCGGTAGCTCATTTGTTAGAGTATCGAGCTTGAAACATAGAGATCGACGGTTCGATTCTGACCCGCGTTGTGTCTTTAGGCAAGACACTTAATCCCAATTGTCCACGCGGCCTGACGTGGGGTCACGGTGGCATTATGTGCTAGGGCGTACTGCACGTCGACGGTGCACGTGCTTTCAACCGCTCTAACTCTAATTCTGTCGGGTTCGTATGTTGGAGAACTTCACGGTTGCTCGCCGCTGCTCAGTGGTTGTCTCCGGTTCTTCCTCCACCAAGGGAACTACCCGACATGACATGCCCCTGGCTGTTGAAAGCGTCGATAATAAATAAATCTCTCCTTGTGTGTGTTGGTGGGGGGGGGGGGGGGGGGGGGGGAGTAAGTTTATAAGGCTATAGTTGTTTAATTTGTCTGTGAAAATTCCATCTTATTTTCTGTTTTTCATCCTTTCTCAGTGGCGTTAAAACCGGGTAAGGGGGGCGGTACACTGCAAAAAATATAGGTTCTCTTTAGAACCAAAACTGGTTCTAATCTTGTCCCTGAGATGAAACCAGTTCTATTTAAACAGTATTTATTTCAAATCAAATAAATTTACCAAGATTAGCGTTCAATTTTAACAGAATATTACATGAACTGAAGTAGATTCAGCAGTAAACTAGGAACTTATTCAACACAGTCGCCAAACATTTTGAAACAAAGGAGATATGAACAGTTGGCATATCGAACCAGTTTTGGTTCTGTATAGAACCAAAACTGGTTCGATATGCCAACTGTTCATATCTCCTTTGCTTAATAATGATTTGAGACAATTTCGTATGAGCGCTAAACTTACGGCTGAAACCCCCTCAATTTATGTTTAATTCTTTTAATATTTATTGTTAATCTTTATAAATTTATTTGATTTGAAATAAATACTGTTTAAACAGAACTGGTTCCATCTCAGGGACAAGATTAGAACCAGTTTTGATTCTAAAGAGAACCTATACTTTTTGCAGTGTAGGGGGTATTTACCACACCCACCCCACCTCTTCAATAAAAAAATTATTAATCGATGGTCCCGATTAAACTCATGGAGATGTTTGAAGTCAGTCCAAAACAAAACACAAACGAAGAAAGTTAACCAAGCGGATAAATTCAGAAGCGCGCCTAATTACGAAACGAGCAGAGAATTCGAATTGTTAGTGTCACAGCGGCCTCAGAATCACTGAGAATGCGAATTTTGGCCCTCATAGTTTTCAAAATTTTCCCAGGGAAGGGCCCCCGGACCCCGCCAACCAGAAGGGAATACCACATCTGGTGCTCTTCCCCGCCTCGCCTCGCCACTGCGCAACTCGAATCATGCTGCTATCAGCACAGTGGGCGCCCTTTTTGCATGGATCTCCGCCTTGATACCCCTCTCCCAATATTTTTACCTTCTCACGTTCCTGTCCTTGTTCTATTAGTATGAGCGTTAAATACACTTGTCGTAATTATCTTTTACAACATGTGCGAGGGGGGGGGGGGGGGTATTTCGCGGGCATTGGTGGGATGCTTTGGGAAGGAGAGGGGTAGGAGTGTTTCCCGTGTATTACATCCACAGTATTAAACACACGCGTAAGATATGTACACTGTTTTGGGGCTGAGGCTATAGTCGTGTTTTGAGTGCCGTGGGTCGAAAAAGTGTTCCACATACGCTGTGGGGGAGGGGCGGGGGGGGGGGGGAGGGCAGCGAGTTTATTACGCTATAGTTGTTTCATTTGTTTGTGTGAAATCCATCTCATTTTCTGTGTTTATTGGTATGAGAGGTGTATGCGCTTATCGTAATTATCGTTGACAACATGTGCGAGGGAGAGGAGCGGTATTTCACGGGCATGGTTGGGATGCTTGGGGGTGGGGATGGGTAGGTGTTTTTCCCATGTATTACATCCAGAATATTAAAAACACCCGCGAGATATATAAACTGTTTTGGTGGTGGGGGCTATATGTTTCATGTCATCAGAGTCACGTGATTTTATCTCGAGATAACGAGATGTTTTCTCGTTATAACGAGATCTTTTCTCGTTATAACGAGATCTTTTCTCGTTATAGCGAGATACTATCTCGTTATAACGAGATCTTTTCTCGTTATAACGAGATCGTATCTCGTTAAAACGAGATAAAAATAAATATTTGAGTGTCCTAAATCAGCCACCGTACATACGTTTAATTAAAACAATATTTTTATTTCAATGCAAAAAATGAGGTTATATATACACAGTATGTTCAGAAAGAAAGAAGATGAAACAAAGGGAAATAAAAAATAATAGCACACAAAATAACAAAGAGAACAACTTGAAAGTAAGGCATCCGACAGTAAGCTTGGATTTTTGTGAGTCGTCTCCCTAGTTATATATTCATTGGGGTTTAACGACACTTTCTAGGCTCACCTCATGTTGGACAGTTTTCGGGTTGAGGAAGCCGGAGTACCCGTGGAGAACTATCGAGCAACGGCGAGCAACTGTCAGACTCTCCAGCGTACTAGCAGGGTTAGCATTGGTTGAAGACAAGAGCACCACTGACGCGCATACGACTTAGTACCCAGCGCCACGGTGCTCCCACGTGGCCAATCGGAATTAAGCGCCTTACCCAAGGACACAACGCAGCTAACCCTGACGGGGATCGAACCGTGGACCTTTCAGTTTGAAGTTCAACGCCATAACCACTGAGCCGCCGCGCTCCCTGTCTTCCTAGTAAAATAATAACGCACAAGTTAATTAGAAACCTGTGTCAATTTAACATATTATAAAAAATGTTTAAACAAATATAGAGAACAGAAGTTTAAGGCTTTTACCTAACATGAAAAGCAGACGACACTTGAAAACAAAATTATTAAATTACTATTGTTTTTTCATTTTTTTGGCCTAAAAAAACATGGCTTATGACCCCTCAATGGAACGAGCTCAACGAGCTCGTTCCAGTGAGAGATCATAAGCTATGTTTTTGAGGCGAATAATGAGCAAAAATAAAGAAAATTAATTGGCATTTTTTTGTGAAAAGCGCTGGCCGGTTTTGGCCGTTACATTGGGTAAAGGGTTAAAAGTATCGGTAAACAAAATGAAACGACAAATATAACACGGCTCACTTACAGACTTTATATATACATAAGCTATAACAGCACTCACGACCTCGGTGAATATTTTTCTTGAAAGGTATATAATGCCTGGAAATGATTTACCTTTCAGTGAGTAAATGAAAGCAGTATGGCCCTCTACGAGTTATTAAAAACTGTACCTATGTTCCAGTCAAATCCGCCTACCACTATACACATAAAAAGATTATTCGGTAATTTTCTTGGTTTGTCAATTTTTGCTTCCAAAATATAGCTATGGTTGCTCATTCGAACAAGCTCGTCCCAAGGAGTACCACATGCTCTATTTTGAAATAAAAAAAAACTGAATATATTCCGTGAGTGTTTTAGAAAAATAATGCAAATTCGTCTGCAGGCCATGTTATGAAGTGATAAAAAACTTGGGTCTACAAATCATCCATTTTCGCTTAACCCTTTACCTAACATGAAAAGCAGACGACACTTGCAAAAAAATGATTGAATAACTATTTTTTTTCATTTTTTGTCTCAAAAACATAGGTTATGACCCCTCATTGGAACGAGCTCGACGAGCTCGTTCCAATGAGGGGTCATAACCTATGTTTTTGAGACAAAAAATGAAAAAATAATAAAAATTAATTGGAGATTTTTGAGAATAGCGCTGGCCGGTTTTGGCCGTTACGTTGGGTAAAGGGTTAAACTCGAATCGAGTCGGGTCTGTTATTCGAATTTGAATCCGGAATCTCGAATAGAATTAGGGGCGACTGAAAGATGATCGACTGGGAAAGGGGGTTAGGGGCTTTAAATCTTATTTGTTCCGACAGTGATGGCTCAAGTCCCGACTGATAAAATATTCCAACTACATCATCAAGGCATGCCTTCGTCGAAAGCATGCCTTGGTGGTGCAGTTGGAATATTACCCAGTAAGGATTATAGTTCAAAAACAGAAACGGGTGCGAGAATCCTCGGTACTGGGCACTACACAGGACTAACCGCTACCAACAGCTCGTCGTTGATATTGCCTGGAAACTTTAAATCTTCTTTCAACATAGGTAGTGTCTAGTTAGACTGGAATTAGTATGGCTGGTGGCATGGGTGCAGATGCTGTTTCAGTTTAGATAGCGCAAACTACACCCAGTCTTTACATTCAATATTATCTACGTACAGTTTCCACCAGAACTATATGTATTGTCAGACGACGAAGATGACTGGAGCCAAGCTATATTCCTGTGAAATGATTTGAATGGAAACGAACCGTGCAGCCGATTCGAATTGACCCGAATAGCAACCTAAGATTCGAAATCAAATGAATATCGAAGCTTCGCAGGGCCCTACAAAAAATAAAAACAAAACAACAAAAGAATACTTCGAAGAAAATAAAAAAAAAATGATATCCATACACCACAGGACCACGAATGAAAACTAAAATATAGTTCTTAAAAAAATCGCCCGGAAACGTTATCTGGCATGCGCAAACAAATCAATTTTCCGTGATAATTTTGTTGCCTGTTGTCTCACTGAAACAACATGATAAGGTCATGCGTGATTTATCACCGAAACTATCCTTTGTCTTCACACAAAAAAGTCATTAATTTATGTTTCATTTGAAAATAATTACATTTCTCTCGTAACTCGAAAGAAAGCTCACATGCGATAACTATAAAATGTCATGGTGTGACAAATCTCAAAACTAACTTTTTGCCCTTCGTTGTAAAAAGTGAAAATCAATCAGTTTGTTTAGTTATTGTAAGTACTACTGTTACACACTGAATGCGTTACATTCGATGCGATAAAATATTAATAATAATCGACTACTCGTCTCTATTTTGAATTTGGACATAAAGTGATACCGGTACCTCTAATTGGAGACTTGCTGCAAAATGAAAACAGCCAGAAAAATAACCCAACGAAGAGTGCAAAGTGAAACTTCGTGTGATTTGTTGAGTCAAAATTATAATAAGAATCCACTGACGTCGTAGCGGGTACAGTACGGCCGTGGACTGGTCACTTTCCACGGATGAAAAATATTTCCACAAGCGCAATAATATTAGATTTCAAACACTAATTATAGGAATAATCATAAAAAACTCCGGTGCTTCACTAATTAAAATTTTGCTGATGATGATTTTTATTACCCGGTAAACGCATGCGTGGACATCACTGCCCACGCGAGAATTACGACCAGTCCACGGCGACTGTGCTATACACAAGAAACGTTTTGACCATACTAGTCTCCGGAGCACTAAAGAATGTTTTGGTGGGATATATAACCATATTATTGTTCACTTCTGAAAAGTAGAAAATTGACACTGTCGCACGATTACAGGGGTTAAGTGATGGAGGAAAATTTATGTTCTTATCAGTGATCAGCCGACAGCTAGTGACTGTCGTCTGAACCCCAGTTCGAACGTAAACCTTGCCACCTTATCAATGCCCTATCCACTTGGGACTCTTAGGATTCCTGAAGGTGCCTGTGGCTTACAACGCCAAAGGGTGATCAACGATAATTCACTGAAAGATTATTTATTTACATGTACGAAGAAATATAATATGAAACAAATTACTCACAAAATTATCCATAAGAATACATTCATTACGCGAATAAAAGTTTATTCTTTAGGCCTCTCGACGTATCCCACAGCTAGCTGAGTCTGCTGGACCAACCTCCCATCATCTTCATCCTCTCACTGTTTGTGACAAATACAAAGTGTCTATTCACTTCTCGTTGCTTCCTCCTCGCAGAGTTAACTTCGCCGTAAGTCGGGCTTAACTCATATAATGCTCTGCTTGTGTGACTCTATCAGCGTTCTCACAGTTCAATCACAATTCAATCGGCGTCTCCCACAGTTCACGTTCACTTTGCGCCTTGCCTGGCTCTCACGGGGTTAGTTATTCTTCGCCGTCAGATATATACTTAAAGATTACATACTAATATTCTGCAAAGTGTTCTCAACATCACCAATTCTCGCACCGCCTAAAACTATCTTATCTCGCGAGCTATTCCAGCGCTTACTCAAGCTCTCAACACGGTTTCGAGACCTCAACGTTACAACTTTCACTTCTTTGGCTACTGTGCCACTACGGTTCGCAACCGTTAACAAACTACAATCGGTTCCTTACGACCCTCACAGGGTTACGACAATACGCGGACTTTCAATCTCGGTGCCTATGACCCTCGACGGCCAAGGCTAAATTTGGACCTTCTCTGAGTGCCCTCAGGCCAACTGCCTCTCAGAATTCTGCTTCACTCTTTATACAGTCGGGACGCAATGTTTAAACATATTAATTCTGATTTAACGAGTGCTTTGTAATTCGATATGGATAGAGATATAAATGCGAATTTTCGTTTGAGGTGAACCCTTTCGACATTTCGGAGACAGAATAGATGCGTAATATGGGTGTGTGTCCAGACCATATGTGATGCACTCCTAACAACAATTAGATTTTAACTGGCTTTAATTACCTAGGTAATGATAGAGAAGAGAAATTGTCTCTCTTACTATTGATCTGTAACGCCACGTGGCGTTCAACACGTGCGCCATAATGGACATTAAATTTCATACCCAATTAGCAGAGTTTCAAAAATCTATTTTCAGGGTCCGTCACATACCTATCTTTACGCTTTACATTTAACCCAGGCAGAAATATTATCGAAAATATTTACACTTTTATACAACAAAATCGCAACTTTTAGCTATCGCCTTGACAGACACGTAACGCACATGTGAAGGCAGAATAACCAAATGCCATAAAACACAGGGAAGTGAATTTTGGGCGATTCCATACTCATTGGGTATCACTGTACACTATTGCACAGGGGTAACAGTTTAAACATTGGGCATATGTTGAAACTAATGCCATGTAAATTGGAGATAAATTTTTAGTTGCAGATATATAATTACATAAGGCTATTTATTGGACAAGAGCATTTGAAGTTTTGGTCACTGCGTTGGAGTCTGATGCATAAGGGTAAATTACCAGAGGAATTATGGGAAACGGTGGCTTCGAAAAATCGGCTATTTTTTTAAAATGTAAAAATGAAAAGGAAACATAGTTTTTTTTCATTTTTTAGGAACAGGGAGTTATATGCTCCATGGTTAGGTAAATGGGAGTGTTGGGGAAATTCTGCTTTTGAGGCTGCTAGTTGGCTGAAAATGACTGATCTCGGCCTTTTTTTCGTGCATTTTTGCAGGTTGAAGTCTTGCATTTGACAATAAATTATTTCACCCACATTTAGATTGTTTATTTCTACTTATTCAGATAGTGTTATATGTTTTTAGTGGATTTTGGAAATGTAAGGTTATGGGTTAGATAATAAGTTGAAGAATATTCGCATCTGAAGAGAGTGTATGGCATGTTATTTTTGAAAATGCCTGGAATGTTGTGGAGCGGAACCGTAATAGCTCATTCTATACCATTGCCAACATCGTTGGTACCAACCGTACAAACAACTTCCGGCCGTACATATACCAATGGTAGATACAGTGGTATGTCCCTGAAAAGGGTTTGGTTTCAGCGCAGTCAATATTTCTTATCCTTCTACTGCAATGTTCCAAATTTATGTATCGCGTGGTGTTCAATTTGCAAATAAAACTGGAAAGACATTTTTTTTTCTACTCAATCCCTCGCGCATAACATCAGCATCACATCCCATGTATCACATTGGATAAGCGGATGAATCGACTTTTCGGAAGTTGTGGATCGCGAGGCGAGGCAGTCTAATTTTTTTCGCCATGTCAGTCACGGTGAACATAATGTTTCAACGTTAGTTTTATCAAACTAAATGATATAAAACAGACCACGCTATACATTCTACGCAAGCAAATGGTTTAAAGGCTCCATTACTAAAAATAGTTGGTTGTGTCATTCATAGTTTTCGCAACAGAAAATAAAACAATGCCCGGCCCACCCTGGTCATACCATTTTGTCAAGAAAATTCGGCCTCAAAAGTCATTTTGTACATATCTCTATATAATGATAGATATGTAAATCTAATACCGCTGAATTGAAAGTACCAAACGAAAATATTGTGTCTCGTGTCCATCAACGAATTTCTGTCTCCAATCAACCATCCACTTACGTACCGACTTTTGATAAATCGACTCCCACCAGCACGGCCACAGTTGTGCCTTCCAGATAATAGATCATATTTCAAAGTCTTTGTTAAGAAAATTTTCTATTGCACGCTGGGTTTTTTCCTACTGGAAACGTACCTAATAGGTAAGAAAAATCTGTTTTGTTTGGACTAAGATATTTTGATTGCATGACTAAATTTTAAAAAAAATGCAATTTTAATGAATTTTATAATACTGAATTTTGATAAAAAGACAAGTTTTCAAACAAATACCCCCGTTCTTGGTGTGAAAGTTTCACGTGTGTCTTCTCTAGGTCGTTTCCAATTAGTGCATTTTTGGCCGGGAGGGTGGGGAGGTAGCGAGAAGGAGACCGCAAGATAAAACATTCACTAATAGGCCTCTATATCCATATTCAAGCTATTTGCTCAAATGATCGACCGGTTTGTGCCACTGACCGCGCGAGGAAAGGAGCTCAGGTATACTGTGTTTCGCCCGTACGCTCAGAAAGAACATATTATTTTTTATCCAGCTTTATAAAAATCTACGGATGCTTTCTAGTCACTATGTTTTACAAGTCACTTGAAAAATGTTAGTATACAACAAATGCCAAAAAGTGTTTTTGGTATGCATACATCAATGTATCAATTGTATGCCCACACTACCAACTTGTGTGTGGGAGGGAGTATAGTGGTCGTGTAGTGTCTGATTTGAGACACGCTTAGCGATTGCGTTTCTAAAGGATTGTTAACCCTTCGCCATAGAACAGTCATTTTGTGGAACACAGCAGCACATCGTCGCCTGACAATTACAGTGTTCTAAGTGCCATTTTTCATTTTCGAGAAAACGAGGGTCAAAGATTTGAACATCTGGCATTTGTACATCCTTTGGCGTAGAATAATGAAATTTGCTATGTCATCTTATGAGTAAATATTCTACGCTCATCTGAAATATTATTAACATTGATCACCTTTTTGATGCCAAACGGGAATGATGATTTTGGAGTGTTATAGCTTAGCAGGTTTAACAGGTTTTCATTAAAGTACGTGGAAATCAGGCATACTCTACCATTTTTAACAATAGACCATTCAGTCTCTTCCAAAAATACATAGAGAGTAATCGCTTGACTTGACTGGTTACGTGAAATAATTCATGAGAAGTGAGGGGCGTTGTACAAACACGGGTGCGCGAATGCGCACGAGCGTTTTACAATATAGTCCCTCGCCTCGAATGAATTATTTCACGTAACCAGTCCAGTGAAGCGATTATTCTGTTTATTACTGTTCATATTTAACGATAATTATATTATTTAACCCTTTACCTAACAAACCGCCCAGTGCTATTCTCAAAAATCGCCAATTAATTTTCATAATTTTTTCATTTTTTGTCTCTAAAACATAGGCTATGACCCCTCACTGGAACGAGCTCGTCGAGCTCGTTCCCATGAGGGGTCATAATCTATGTTTTTGAGACAAAAAATAAAAATAATAGTTATTCAAGAATTTTTTTGCAAGTGTCGTCTGCTTTTTATGTTAGGTAAAGTGTAAAAAAAAAACAATGAAGTCCCCATTACACCCACGGCAAAGCGTCTTCGTTTGCGCGCACGGATACATGACCCAATTGTTGTTGCATAATTCACTTGTTAAGTTATCGTTTATAAGCAAACCGGTAAATCCCAAACACACTATAGCCTTAATTATATTATCGCATCTATACGATGATATAATTGAGGTTCTAGTATAGATATTCGCGGCCTTTATACCATGATTACCTATTCTACTATATATAAAAAGCCTATGACATAAATTTTAGCTTTATACACCAACCGTGGTGAACACGCCAGCAATGGGATTTCAATAATTAAAATTTACACCTACAGTTTAACTACATCCAAGTTGACTTTTGGTAACGTCGTTCTGAATGCAACTTGTCTAAATTTATCGCACGTCGCCTCAGGAAGAGTGAAATGAATGTGACAATTATTTATTACGTTTTTAAATGAGTTTACCCCACAAGACACCAAAACTTAACAAACATGCATTGTCTCATGTTAATAAAGCATCCATAACTCAAAATGGTATGTTATTATGCTATTAAAATGAAAAAAGGCACCGTTTCATTTCGTTTCGGCGATAAAATTGACAGCGGAAGTACCGCCCACCGATGCTTTTGGCGATAGAACAAAAAAGTAATGGTTATATTTCAGTTTTAAAGTTTTAGGTTTTACCATTATGTGGATGTACAAAATATGTATCGAGTCGAGCTCCGGGTTCTAAGGGCAGATCACGACGAGTCGAAGACGAATCGTGATCTACCCATAGAACCCGGAGCGAGACTCGGATACATATTTTGTACATCCACATAATGATAATAATCATTTTATCTCACAATATATTGGGGATAAGTCAAGAATGTAGACGAATATATAACGAACTATTTATTCGTACGGATGAACAAAAAGAAAAGAAAATGGAACTCACGCGAAAGGAACGTTCTTGTATCCGACCCCCTGATACAAACATCTGTATCAGGGGGTCGGATACACGACAGTTGCGGAGTTAATACAGACAAAATACATGTTGATTGTAAGATAAAACCAAATATCATTTTAAAAGGTGAAGGGAGCGTATATGTATCAGGAGCAACCCTTATCTCATTTTTGACAAAAAAGGACTCAGAACACTGTAATTCTCGGGCAACGACATGCTTTCTCGAGCAATGGGCAATGGGTCACTGATGTCCGTACATGAAATACCAAACGCAACGGAAATGTATGCGAACCTAATGAGAATATTTCCATAATATACAGACGTGACAAACGTTACTTATTCACAGTTCCTTATTCCTTCTTCGTAGTTGAGCTAATTTGAGCCATGTTGAAAAATTAGCGCATGTAGCAATAACAGTGCATGCAAAATTAATTCTAAGGCGCAATTTGCCGCGCACATACCGGGTACGTTTTATTAAATCCGATGTTCGAAAATTAACGAATCCCATTCTAAATTTCGGACAGAACTTTGTCCTTCATTTTCCTGTTTATAGTCTAACATCCCTCGCCCACCCATAACGACCACATCCTCCAGCGTTATTCGCAAACACTGCCGTTGGAATTTTAATATTTTTTTCCAATTTCCCCCCAAAACGCAGCTTGTCGGGTTCGTTCCAACAATTGAAAAGTTTTAGTCATTCAAAGTGTCGTCTGCTATTCGTGTTAAGTAAAAAGTAAACAGAGTGTAAATTTTGAAAAGCGGGGTATCCAAAAGTAGTAATCACTTCGACCGTTAAAAGGCTAAAGAAAATTAATCTTTTGATTCTCAGGCAGCAGCGCATTGGGTTTTTTTTCGGCCCGCGTTCGTCATATAAAATTCAAAAAGTATAAAACTATCATAGGGTGTGATTTTAGTGGGATCTTATCACGATTTGCAACGTAACATGCCGTATACATTGATACAGTATTGTGTTATTCTCTTCGCGAAATGCGACACGATTGTCATACGTATGTACACAATACATATTTATTTAACTGGTTGAGGGCTCGATTAGTTTTGGTGTTCTGAATTTGTTCATCAAAAATTGTTTTATTACTAATTATTGGAGAGTGCCAACGGGCACTCTCCAATAATCTGTAATATAACAAATTTGTATGACAAACTTTGACTGAATACGAAATATGGGTAAGGAAAATGTTGGCCTTTGCACTGGTACCCTCATTTTCTTGGATGGCCTAATTGTGGCTTCTAACACTCAACCAGTTCAAAAACTCCTTATTATTTTTTATCTCCATTCAGCAATTCTATATTGATTTTGGGTTGTATGATCACTGTTACAAAAAAAAAAAAAAAAAAAAAAAAACAAACAAAAAACAAGAAGAGAAATCAATGTGGAAAGTTTTAGTAATTAATTTTAGGCTCTCACAACTAGATTTTAGGCATCAGTGACCATTCCATCAGAAATAAAAAATAAAATCCGCCCTCACTCATTCGTTTTAAAAAAAAATTGCCTGAGAATCAATTATTTAATTTTGTTTGGCCATAACGTTTGTCAATAAGAAATCCCACCGAACTCTATATTTTAGACAAACTATTTGATGGGGAAGCGGCTGCACCCCAGCCCATACCAACAACCGGGCAGCCAAGCCGGATAATTTAATCTTCTACAATCTGCAGATGAAGTCGTCGACTGTATCCTGTTATCCGGGGTTGACTCCTGGTAAGTTTGAACTACAGATCAATGGTCTGTCAGCTTAACGACTACCGTGATTAAATTACCCATAACAAAGCAATTACTCATCTGAACTGATTCAAATATACATAATTACATTGAGAAAGTGTTATCGATCTGGGGGCATACTTGAATGGTCATAAATCATTGTAGTCTACAGAATGTGAAACAACCCAACAAACTATACACCTCACCGAATGCACTGTACAATCAGATTGCTGCAAAGTCAGCAGACAGTTTGCCAAAGTGCGAGTCAACGACATCAAGCACGCGACATTATTCCTTCGATTGCAATATTTCGATAGCTATCCGCCAACAACACCATGACCCGCCAATACCCAGATAGGACACGGGGAAGTGGAATACGATGTCTCTGAAGCATTTCCTCATGACCCTCTAAATCTCGAATAACCCAAGATCATACTCACACATGTAGTATATACGCGTAGCCCGGATCCGCTAATAGTGGGCAGCCCTAGCTAGTTGTTTGGGGGATGGGGTGGGGAATCGGGAGGGGGGGGGGGGGTGGGCGAACATGATGTTTGTATGGATTTGCGAGCCTCATCTGTTCCTGACTAGGACCCTCCGGTCGTTACCCCCTCCTCCCACTTACTTGAAATAAAATTGCAACAATTAATTAGCGTGACAAACAATTGACAAAGAAGAGAATATTATACCAACATGAAGAGTGGCGAGGCAATCCTAACTGACTCAGATATGTGGAAAATTATTCGCCTATTTCCCAAATGTTTCATTAAAAATAATAAGTTGTCTTCAAACAATATTTAGCGCGTAAGTATTCTGAAAATATCATTGCGTTTTATATATATATATATCATTACCGCTATGCATTGATCGAGAAACTGGTATTAGTGCAAGATAGTGCTCCTATTAGGAATAATGCGAGCCCTTTATTGGTGGTAATAACAATTTATGTTACAATATTCTCGCCTTCCTTGACTTGTTCGCATATATTTTGACAACAATTTTGCGTCTGTAAATCATTTTTTTATGAATGAAGACCATGATGATGTCCTGGTATGACGTTCTTGAGCTGTGCATGAAATAATCCCGATTCATTGTTCCACTTGTACTATAACCGTCGAAATTTCTACTTAGTGTTTCTTTGTTTTATACTCTCCCAAAAAAGAAAGTGTGCATGCTAAAAATAACACTAAAAAAGATATATATCATTTTCATTCATGGAAATTTTATTCAATCACAGATGAATCAATTTGTGATCAACACGAGAAATTTCATTACGCTACGACGAATACTCTTGGTGCCATGGAGAGTCAAAGACACTAAGGGTCAAACACAAAAGTCACACACTCAATATCTGGTATGACCTCCGTCTGCATCGACCACTGCTGTGCATCTACGCCTCATGGAAGCGAACAAGTTAGCATGGAAGTGGGTTAGGGTAGGGTTAGGTTAGGGTTAGGTAGGGTTAGGGTTAGGTTAGGTAGGGTTAGGGTAGGGTTAGGGTTAGGTTAGGTTAGGGTTAGGGTTAGGGTTAGGTTAGGGTTAGGGTACGGTTAGGGTTAGGGTTAGGTTAGGCTAACCCTAACCCTACTCTACACCACTGCAGTCGAGCACGACGATGACGTAACGTCAAAATCGGACGAATTGCAGGTCTTCGAGGACATAAGCCGTATTCTCTCAGCCGGTTGATTACTGTTTGAGGATGTATCCGTCTCAGGTTAGGGATGTTCCTGGCTGTCGTCGTTGCCGTTTGTTGCCGGTTCCGGAGATGGACGACACGGATATACCGATCTTGTGCAGGGGTGGTAACTCGGGGTCTCCCGGAGCAGGGTCGGTCTCGAACGTCATCATGTTGTGCATGTCGATGGACTAGCCTGTCTACAGTGTTACGGTGGCAGTTCAAATGCTGGGCAACCTCTCTGTGTGTTCTGCCAGCTCTAATCATACCCAGGGCAAGGAGACGTTGATTCATTGTCAATCTTGGCATGCTAATGTGGAGTCGTTTGAACAGCAGCGCAAGTTTGAATGTGAACGATAGGAAGGCCTTACTTTAGTGTTTAAATACGCAAGGATTCACACTGCTGCATAAATTTTCAGACTCTCCACGTGCAAAACATGCCTTTTCACAAACGTGCAGCACGTCATTTAACGTTAATGCAATTTTAACGGGGAAAGCTGTGTTTGTGTTCAATATAACTTATTCATGAACAGGTTGACACTCTTTACACCTACGAAATTATTTTTTTGGAGTTTGATCAATTTCTGCAATGCACACTTTCTTTTTTGGGCGAGTATATTTTTCAGCTTCAGCGCATGCTATTCCTACATAAAATATTATTATGGCCACAATTGATGAAGTATAATTTATTTCGCCGAGTTGTTGATTTATTTGGTCATATAATTACTTTTTTCAAAACGCTGACCTAAACATGTGTAATCAGTTTTCGATGAGTGTAGGTTAAAACATTCTTTTTCTGAATCGAATGGTCGCTCTATAAGTTACTGTGGCAGACACAAGTTTGTATCAGTCTTGGTGTTTCAGCTTGTATCAGGATAAAACATCGATTAATTGTAAGGTAAATAGTGATTATTATTACAGTAAAGTGATCTGGTTTGTCATATTCCGTCCAGTTGACGAGGTCAGATCGCCGGATCACACGAGCCGCCGAAATCGTCTATTTATAAAATGCCGTATGGAAATTCACCTTTCATACGAGAGATCAAAACAAAACTGGTTAAGAAAAAATATTAGAAATTAACTTTATTCGATAGCGTGTAATTTATACAAATGAAGCGTACCTAGAAAAGGTTGGTAACCTGGGTGGACTTGATTGACGTTCTCCATTGCCGTCCTCGTCCTGAAACCAACGGAATGGGAAAGCCATTCAGTGTAATCCGGAGATCAGGATTCGATAGATAAAAAACACGGCGTATCATTGCTGATATATAATAAATAAAAGTATAAACACCACGAGAAGCGAGGCAATCCTCAGTAACTCAGTTGTGTTGACAGTCCCTACATAGTACAACAATGTAATCTACAACAATGTAATCTTTTGAGATCTGTAGACATCCAGAAAGCAAGTAAAATATAAAAAAAAATCCATTTACCAAGTTTTATGAAAATGGTAAAATCAAAAAGATTAAAAACACCAAATCGAATTTATAAATTGGAGAACAGGTCTATTTTTTCGAGGAAGCGCAAAATGCTTTTAACATTCCTACTTTATAATAATTCCTGAAAACAATTGGTTCTAATACGTTTTTTCCGAATATCTGTCAAATCAATACAGCATGAAAGAATATGTTCACAGTCAGTCAAGGGACACATTCTGGTCGCACATTACCCTCCAATAAACTACAATGTGTTAAACATTTATGACCGATATGACACCGTGTCAGCATAACATGCTCTTTCTATTAATGTTATCAGAAGGATAGTTGTCTCAGTAGAAGGGCGAACGCGGTGAAGCTTTTTGTTTAACCCTTAGTCAGCACATTAATTTTACATTAATAACTATTTATAACTACCGTACACTCTAAAATCAGTTGGGCTAAAAATCAACCCTAATCAACTGGGTTGAGTGAATATGAACCCAAATGGGTTCATATTCACACATAGTTGATTTGGGTTAGTTTTTAACCCAGCCGATTTTAGAGTGTATATCCATTTACATAGCTGCAGATGACTTAACAGTGTTTCTGCATTATTGTTGGCTGCCTGTAAAGGCAGCCAACAATGATGTAAAACACTGCCAAGATAAAGGCATCCCATCGGTAGAGTTCTCAAGAAAGAATACACTTGGGCCACCTTTTTTCAGAGCCATACAAAAGGAGAGTTTGTGGCTGTATGGGGACTTGAGGGGTTAAATCCCCGCCCCATTCCGTCTGCCACAATGAATTTGAATAGAATTTGACGTATGGATTGAAATTGCCTTTTTTGGAATTTTCAGATACAATGATAGGAAGGTTCAAACCAACTTTTGCTGCACTGTCTACTCTAGTATTACCAACAATACCAACACGACATCCTTGGAACCAGCAAAAACACGCAGTCATATCGATCAGGCACTAGATCGTTTAACCTTTCCCTAATAGTTAATATCAGAGGGGTTGTTAATCTGGGGTTGAGTTAAGTCTGTGTAAACAGGGAAGATAGTCGGAGAATACAATGGGCTTCCTTTCCTGTCGGAAACGAATCTGGTCAATAGCACAACATAAAGCTGGTGAAAATGGAGATTCTTGTCTGGCAGTCTCACTGAGGTTCCGTTATCGTGTGATACAACTGCCACTGCATCGCTATCGTTGTCCTTTGATTCGTCTGAATATTAATTGGTATAATTTGCATATTAAATTTCCGCGAACTTCTGTTGAAATTCTAAAGAGTTAGTTTCAGATTTCTTGGAGACAAGATAGATCAAGAATCACATTTGGTCTGGTAAAATTCCACGGAGGAGTATGACGAATGCGGTTTATTTCATTCAAATTACAGTGCAACCTCGAGTCTTCGATATGTCCACATAAAACTCTTAGGATTTGTATTATAAACATCCTCAAACCGAGGATGAACTACGAGGAAACAAAACTCGCGAAACACGTTAATAACAGTCTCACGTGATGATAAAAATGCTAAGATGTTTGTTGTCATATATTTTAATCATGAATATCACAACAAAACGGGAATTTTCAAAGGGAAATATTTTCTTGGTACTTTTTTGTGACAGTGGTTAAAATTTTAGTTTATGATCCCATCAGCGATTTCATATTTTAATTTTTGAATGAATGCCGACGTGCAGGTATGTTGATTGTCAAAATATGGAGTATAAATCAGGACCTCAAAATATGACAACATGGATCAACCTGACGTTTTCCTTGAATAAAATGAAAACAATCAAATACTTTGTTCAAACCTGAAATCTGCTACCAACTCGACTTGTCTGATATCCTAGCCTTCTTGAATATATCGGCCATAATTTTTATATAACTTGCCTCCAAAATTTGGTAGCAGACATCCAATAATCTTTGGAACCATATTCCACCAGTTTAATTGTAGACATGTATTAATTAAGGTTCTATGCAAAACCTATTTCCCACAGTACACCAGTACTGCCCCACCTCTCTATATTTCAATAGGGCCATTATGCATTCAGATTCGCGTACAGAAAAAAGCTGGTCGTCCATGAACAGGCATCAGAATGACCTCGAACCTGGGAGGAAGGTTCAGTAATAATTGAATCCTTTAAATTATTGCTGGATCTTCCTTCAAATATAGAAAGGACTCGTCCATTTCCCCATTCAGTGTAGTGCACGAGGCGATACCATTCAGGACGTCGCGGCTTAACCCTTTGCCCAACGTAACGGCCAAAAAACGGCCAGCGCTATTCTCAAAAATCGCCAATTAATTTTCATTATTTTTTCATTTTTTGTCTCAAAAACATAGGTTATGACCCCTCAATGGAACGAGCTCGTCGAGCTCGTTCCATTGAGGGGTCATAAACTATGTTTTTGAGACAGAAAATGAAAAAAAATAGTTATTCAAGATTTTTTTTGCAAGTGTCGTCTGCTTTTCATGTTAGGTAAAGGGTTAAAGGGGCAATTTGTGATACAAATGCTTCGTATAGACAATACAGCTCAGTTAAATTAATGAGGTCCCTGGAGCCACTACTCCGCCAATGACTCCACAGATATTACAGAACAAAATATGATAGCCACCAGAAAATATTACATGTCATGTAAAACGTATATCAATCGGCTTTGTATTGATATCTGATACGAAAGACGGGGAGGAATTAACTCAGGAGACACAAAGATATCAATCATTGTTCTTTTGCAAACTTTATCATCAAGGCGTTTTTTAGCTCTGAATGGCTCGAATTTTTTATCTGCGGCACGTAAGGTGGGAAATTTATTATTTTCTTCATTTTACGAAAGAAGTTTTTTCTCTCAATCTTCAGAATGAACCTAACGGTTTTGTCTAATGATAAAAGATAAAATATCATTTGAATGTGACTAGAACTCTAGGAAATCACAGAAGAAAGAAAACGGGAAACGGAAAACCGTATTTCATCGGATCGTATATAGTAAATAGTATTGCAAATATTATAGAGTTTTATATAAGATGAACTCCTGTACAATTATTTTAGAAACACACTGTATTGATGTACATCTACCTCCCCCTCTCCTTGAGAAGCCCGAGAAGTGAGACAGTGCTTGTTTACTGTGGTAAACAAGCTTTGTTTTACTGATAAAATAAGATTCAGCCACCAATGCTTAGGGTGGAAGTCCTCTACAACGGATAACATGGGTATAAACGATTGACTAAACTTGACTTCATCTCCATGTTACGTTCATGATTGGTCATTGTGCAGAAGTATGTGACTTTAAACATCAATAAATAGAGGATATGGAATGAGTGTTTTTCTCATATAATATTTATGAAACGAGTCTAAGAATTTTCCATTTGGGCGAGCCTCTGGCGAGCCCAATCGGAAAGTTCGGACGAGTTTCATAAATATTATATGAGAAAAACACTCATTTCATATTCTGTTTATCATATGACACAAACACGCACAAATTAGCCACTTAGTATGTCTTTTTAACCCATCACCTAACTTGAGTTGCAGACGGCACTTGGAAAAAACATCCTCGTATAACTAAACATTTTCATTTTTTGCTTCCAAAATATAGGTTATGACCCCTCATTTGGACGAGTGCGACACGCTAGTTCCAATGAGGGGTCATAACCTATGTTTTGGAAGCAAAAAGTGAAAATATAAAAAAAAAAATGAATGGCGTTTTTCTTGTATTGCGCGAGACGGGTTTTGCCGTTACGTTGGGTAAAAGATTAATACAATATAACCCACCCTAAATAGGACAGATAACGTAAATTCTCCCTACTGAAATTATGCTGATGTCACCCAGTTGTATTTTGTTTAGCCAATCAAATTGTCCAGTTTTGAAATTGACCAATGAAAGCTCCCAACTCTAATTATGCAAATTATGAAAATGTGGCCCAGTTGTATTTTGTTCAGGCAATCAAATTGTCTAGTTTTGAAACTGACCAATGAAATTGACGGAAGGCTTTATTTATCACTGATTAATATGAAAACAAAATATCAAATGTTTTAAAGTGAACAAAACGGTCGAGTCATTTGATAAATAAATGTATGTATATTGTCATCAAGAGTATTCAAGACATACTATTCCCATTTCTAGCCCACCATAGGTTAGAAACGGTCAAAAGGGAAATTCGTCACCACAACCCTCGCACTAAACAAGCAGAGAAAACAGTCCACAATTTATTTTTTAGAACACAATTTACTTTCAAAGCTTAAAAATAAAATGCTCAAGTTCACTGGCGTTAGATGTTGGTAGTGGCATCTCCATGGTAACTGCGTTGGCGGGATGGTAAATTCTGTTCGAAGATAACAATCGGAACAAAGATCGGAATAAAACCAAAATCTGCCTCTGAAGTAACATACCATTCCCTCTTTTTTCCAAACACTTTTAAGGCATCGTTGAAATGATCTCACCCAGGTTACTTCAATGAGGGCCCACGACAAATGTTGTAATAAGAAAGGATAGAAAATGTTATTTGCAAGTTAAAATTCGACGCAATGACTTTCATTCAGGATACTAACTGAATTTTTAATATAATACCTTGACTGCCAGTGGGAAATATATAACAAATATTTTAGTTATCTTTTTCACGAAAGATATCAGAGAATATCTCCCTGGAGGTCAAGCACGCGGTACAAAAACGTTTACATCTATACCACTGCGTGCTTTCGAAATCTAAGTGTTTTAATTGCAATCACAGATTCACAGCATGTTCTCATCGCAGTTAAAAGATAGAGACAATAGTTCACTGCTCGAATTCGAGAACGATTTTTATCCTCGAGTGTGGTGCGCGGAGAATTTATTTAAATAACCCGCGCGGCCCACGAGAGAATAAAATCGTACTCGAATTCGAGCAGTGAACTATTGTATTTATTTTATTTTCTCTTAATTTGTTTTCTCAAAGCCAACCTTTATAATTGATTCCAGGATTACTTTCAAAACATGTCCAAAAGAAAATAGTCGGTTATCGCTGAGAGTGAAATACGATGCTGGGAGTGAAACACCATTTTCGGCGAGTGGGAGTGGGGATGCAATTTGTTTTGGGGGAAGAAAAACAAATTCAGCTTATTAGGTTTTAACTTTCAATTCGAGTTTCAATTAGTAAATCTAATCTATCTCGTTTGAACCCAAAAATCAATTCTTAATAAAAAACTGTTCTTGTTCTTAAATTCTTTGTAAGACAACACAACTTTCGAGATGCTATCTTGGCGAAACTGTTACTCCGCAGGTATCCTCTTTATAACTCACACTCGGCTGCTGAAAACACAACGACCAAGTGCGCTGTGAGAGAGGGAGGGACAGGAGGAAGCTGCCCCCTTTACCCCGAGGTTAGGGGCAAGGGTGGGGCGGGGGTGGGGGGTGGGGGCTGCGCGTAAAATGCACTAGCGGAAAAAGTCGTCACTTCCGAGAAATGTAAATGAGAAACTCTCGAGTATTCATTTCTAAAGTATTTTACGTGTGCCAGTGCCTATGGGGTGGGGTGTAATGACAGAGTTGGTCGATGACCACCAAACAAAGAAGAAATTATATAGAAGGAGTGATTTCTAAAGCTATACGTCGTCCCTTGAGTGGAAAAGGGTGCCATCTGCAATGCTCTGGCATTGCCGATGGCACCTTGTTCCTCACAAGGGACGGTATAAGTATGGTATCAAAACTATTGAGTGTCACATTACAATGCTTGGTACGTTGTAAACTCACGGCTGTCACACATACTCAGAGTCGGGTGCTCTTTTTGCTACCCCTGCTCATTGCCCTCGGATACAACCGCCTCCCCTGACAGCGACTTGCTTAAAGAAACGACCAAATACACTCAGCGCAATGGAATGAATAACCAATCACATTTTATTAATTTTAAAAATAGGTCAAAAGTCAGTATTTATAGCAAACACGGACACTTTATATACAGTTATATAAAAAGGTGTCCTCTTGCAGATATGTTATGCGAAAGGTAAAACAATTTGCAAGTCTCCATTAAAAAATAATAATAAAACTCTGTCGGTCCCTATACCTTTCTGATCTGAAGACCTAAGCATAATTTCAAACCGTTTTATTTTTAATGTTGTCCTGTCCAGGGGCGATCCGATCATGTGTTTCGTCAGGCTGAGGTTGGTCCAAAAATATAAAATACCAAGTTGAGCAGACACCCTTGTTTGCCTGCTTGCCTTGCCTTGCTTGCCGGACGAAAATTAGGTTGATATTCACTCAACCCAGTTGATTTGGGTTGATTTTTAACCCAACTGATTTTAGAGTGCAGATTAGAAAATGCAATAAATGTCCGACTTAATATATCGGCAAAATTCCACATCCAGGGATAGGGTAACTAATAACGAACGATTTTTATGACGATGACCTGCTAAAAGCACCCAGATGGTCGGGTATCTTTGCCTAGCTGGTGTGTAATTGATAGCACTGTCATAAAACTCCAGTACATTCCCTTCCATGTAAGTATTTTATCAATGGAAAATATATTTGTAGCGTATAAGTCTTTGATAAAAGAAATTAAGTATGTTCCAAATAGTCGGGCGATATGACCGAACTATCGGGCACCGACGTTCTACACCCCCGAACATTTTTTGTTAGTTACGGCCTGGTTCTGTCCACTGCTAAATAGTCATATTGAATCTCTATTCAGAATCAATAAGAGTTGTTTCTAAGCTTCCTTTGATATTTCTTGTTCATCGTGTTGCCTTCTCATTTACGCCACATTTTCATTATCGCAAAAATACCCATGTGGGCAGCACGAAAACTCGTCATACCACATAATATACACATTAGAAATAACTGACAGTGCGCCTGGGAGCTATTGGATCAAAGTTTTCTCAGATCACAAGTAATTGTTATTTTGTCCCGGATCGGCCATAAAGTGATGAACCAGGTCAAATATGACATTTCGTATTGGCATCAATTCTGTATCTCATCCAATTAGAAGTATTACCAACTGCCATCCGCGAGATATATCAAATCCCGTGATCATGATGCTCAGCGTCCTTCATCAGACTAATCTTTCTCTGGTTCTGTCAAGATGAATAAATTGAGTGGACGGAAAGGCTGTTGACCATTTTCCACAGAATTGATTATATCTAACGCTAAATCCTAATTTATTCTTAGAATTTATTCGCAACACCATAAAAAGTCTCTAGTACTGAACGTAGAAGAGGATAAAGATATACCATCTGAGTTTCTGTGACAGTAAGCACATCGGAATTTCATATCCGGTTGACCCATAGGTGGAAATCTTCCTCCTTCCATATTGTAATATCAGGGCGAATGTCCACGGCGAGCGAACACAGCTTTGTTGAACCGAGTTTTAGATCTACGCTTATTTGGTGTAACAGAATACTTCGCCCCTGAGTTCCAATGTGTTCTATGTACCTAGTGGCACATAAAACACATTGAAACTCGATGTGACCTCCGCTATTGCCGCACTTGTGGCACAAAAGGCCATTGAAGAAAGACCCAACTACAATTCAGAAAGTAACAAATCACGCACATCCACGACCACCTTAGATACCGTCACCAGATGATGTTGTCAGCGCGTAGACAATGTGATGAAGACTTAACAGACCCTGATGGCACATTGACGGGTAGTTGGAACATAATGGAACATAATACGCCCCTTGTTTGCAACAAGGCGCCATCTGCAATGCGTCGTGCTTCAGCTTTGCAGATGGCGTCTCGTTGTACTCAACGGCCGAATGAGAGAAAAACGGGAAAACAATACACCATTGCAATATTTTATCTCACTGCTTCTTATTTCATGTTGATGTGCCACACGACTCATGCTGCGACCATATTTCTGCACTCAATAAACAAGCTTCTCTCGGTGATGAATCGCGTGGTTTGAGTGTGAACCACTGCTCTGAGTACCACTGGAAAGCTGGAACCCTTATTGGTTACATGTAGAAACATTTTTCACCTTCCCCTATCTTAGTGCCGGGGTAGGGGTGGCAATTGATTTAAAGAGACATTGCTTAACGAAAGCATATTCTCGGGGGGGGGGGGGTCAATTTTCCGACACCTCGCAATCGGTTGAGGGCTACTACTTATTTTTGACTAAATATGGAACATGGGGAAAGGAAATGTGGACTTGCGTGGTACCCTCATTTTTTTCAAATCCCAGATAGTAGCTTTCAGCACTCAACCAGTAAACCCTTTACTTAACATGAAAAGCAGACCGCACTTGCAAAAAAAATTTTGAATAACTAATTTTTTTCATTTTTTCTCTCAAAAACATAGGTTGTGACCCATCATTGGAAAGAGGTCGGCGAGCTCGTTCCAAAGACGGGTCATACCCTACGTCTTTGACACAAAAATGAAAAAATAATGAAAATTAATTGGCGATTTTTGTGAATAACGCTGGCCGGTTTTGGGCGTTACGTTGGGTAAAGGGTTAAAGAATATACTTTGATGTCTGTGAAAAATAAATATGATTCCGATGTGAACATATTTCGCGGCAATACACTCTGAAATCAGTTGGGTTAATAATTAACCCAAATCAACTAGGTTGAGTGAATATGAACCTATCTGAGTTTTTAACAAAACTGATTTTAGAGTGTGAGAAGTTTGCATCTAAGTGAAAACTTTACCAGCGGTTTGAGAGTGCAAAAAATAATTCTCCTGTGTATTATGACTGAGCCATCATTAAATTAATATAATTTCCATGGAAATAATACTGTATCAATTACCCAATCAATAGTCAATACATTTTACGATATTGCAAACTTATTATTTTATTAGCATAGTATGATTACATTTGCCCAATTACACATTTCATTCTTCATTCGAATCAAGATTAAACTTCTTGCCCTTATTGAATTACATTTCCAGTCGCATCTATTGATTCCCTGAAGAACTAAATCTTAGAAGTGTTTTTCTTGGAGTTGTTATTGTTCATTATAAGTTTCCTATTCAAAAAAGGACGCCAGCTTTTGAAAAGTACTTACAATGGATACAATACAAATCAATATATCTATTCTTTGGACATTGTTAGCAGAATCAAACAAAAGAGAGAAAACTTCGATGGAATGTTTAATATTTTGCAACCACTGACACGCAAAGCATACATTGTTCGATGAAGTACTTAGGGCAAATAAAAATGATGTAAAATACAATATAAGAAAATCAAACTTCACCTACTCCATATAATCCAGCTGGAACGACTTATCCCTTTACCCAACGTAACGGCCAAAACTATTCTCAAAAATCGCCAATTAATTTTCATTATTTTTTCATTTTTTGTCTCAAAAACATAGGTTATGACCCCTCGTTGGAACGAGCTCGTCGAGCTCGTTCCAATGAGGGGTCATAACCTATGTTTCTGAGACACAAAATGAAAAAATATTAGTTATTCAAGAATTTTTTTTGTAAGTGTCGTCTGCTTTTCATGTTGGGTAAAGGGACAAAATCTATAGATCTGCTGAACAAATGGAAATCAGATTTAACCTTCTCTCAAATGCACACATGAGAGAGAGAGAGAGAGAGAGAGAGAGAGAGAGAGAGAGAGAGAGAGAGAGAGAGAGAGAGAGAGAGAGAGAGAGGGCAGAGACAGAGACAGAGAGAGACAGAGAGGAGGGGCAGAGACAGAGACAGAGAGAGACAGAGAGACAGAGAGACAACGAGAGAGAGAGAGAGAGAGAGAGAGAGAGAGAGAGAGAGAGAGAGAGAGAGAGAGAGAGAACAACGATAGGTCATAAGCTTTGACTGTGAAGTAAAAACTGAAAATCAAGAAATGCTTTTATTCAATTTTGTCTTTTTCTGATCGACTGAGACAGTGGGGCGAGGTGGGGGGGGGGGGGGGATTTAACTCCCCAATAATTTTCCAGTCCGGACATTGTCAGGACATTGTCGTCTTCACCCACGAAATAAATACTTTATACCATCGAATTGTTGCTACGGGCAATATGCAATCCTAGATCATGTCATATTTTTGAGTATGTGCGGTTGTCTAGTATGGTAGGATATTATTGACAGTGGGTACCATTAGCCATTGGCGCTTCTCACTCACCTTACACCTTTAACTACCACCTGGCTAGTTCAGTTTAAACATATTTTATTTGCCATAAACTTGCAAAAAGGATTGGAGTACAAGTTATGCAACTTATGTTCACTCCTCTCCATAGGTACAATAGAATAGAAAAACCTGTACATAAATTACGGCTATGAGATATTCAAATTGATTTACAAAAACAAAATAGAGAATTACACTATTTATATAAGAAATATATGTTGTTGAAACAGGTAGCCTAGTAGTACTGTCAGGACTCAAAATACATAGGGCTGGACATTGACGCTATTAGCTTTCTCCGCGAAAGGCCTTGGATGGGTAGTTCTAAGATAAGTGCCATGGAACGCTCATGAGACATTACTTCTTGTACAGGAAAGAGACTAGACCGGGAGTGTATCAACTCAGTTGAAGCGGTCACTACCTCGAATGAACGCTTGGGTTTTCAAAAAGATATATTCGTTTTGTTTTGTTGTCTGTGGGTTTGCCATAGAGGAAGTTGGTGTCGGATGATATATCTAAATCCATAAGAGAATCGTGTAGTGTTTTCTTGGTCTCAGAGTATCGAGCACAGACCAGAAGATAGTGATGAACATTTTCTCAAGGATTGCCACACATACACTTTGGTGAGTTCGAAATATAGTTTAGGAAATTGTCATTGTTTAAGTCACTGCAGTCATTACCCAATTTTGAGTGTAAGATGTTTGCCTTTCTTTTACCCACACGGAAGTAAAGGGGTGGTTTTGGGATGTAGTTCAATTGGGCATAGGTTTGTTTGAACTCTGTTAGTGTTGCTGCACCGGTGAGTACATTAGGTAAGTTGTTTCAGCTTTTTGTGGTGGACGGAAAGAAAGGATTTTTGAAACGCACCTTTCTTGCCGGATAATACGTGAATATGTTGGGGTTGCGAAGATTGTACATTATTGAGATATCATAGGTAGGGGTGGGGGGGGGGGGGGGGAGGTAACAATGCGTTGAGGTATATTGGGGTTTTGTTGTTGATAGTTTTGAAAAGAGCACAATATTGTGCTTTTCACGTCGCTTCGACAGGGAGGGCCTCACGAGTTCAACCAGAAGTTGATCTGCCGAGACAGAGCGCGTTAAACCATCTGGTTGATATGGGTAGTACGAAATGGTGGATCATGTGGGGTTTTGTGGTATGTTAGGTCATCTGGTATTGTAGCATAATATGGGCAGTTTTGGCCCATTTTAATCATTTCTAACCTTGGGATATTCATTTACCTAGGTACAGCCGTATTCTGTACCACCCTGTGGGTGTAATGCCATTTCCCTACAATTCAATTCTTTGGGGCTGTGTTCTAGTGGCGTATAAAAACATTCATGATTCCTAGTTCCCATATGGCGTCTAGCATCTATACACTCCTAGAACATGGGTTATATAGCTCGCAGCTCATAGACCATTGAAGATAGTGATTTGCGGGACATTTGCGGACTGAAGACAGTTGTGATATGGGTAATTCTGGGGGCCTTTGGGGACTGGTACTACACCTCAACCACCACAATTACAACACTAACCACTACTATATGTACCACTAAATCTAGAACACCAACCAACAGAACTGATATGTCAACAACCACAACGACAACTACTAAAACACCAACAACTACTAGCCTAATCTCTACAACATCAACAATAAGTACACCAACAATCCACGTCAACAAGATCAATTACAACAACTGCAAAACGAAAAAACTACAGTAAAACCGCCGTGAACTTGGCACTTTTCATAGGTGGCAATATTTCCACGTTCGCAATAATAATAGATTCCAAATACTAATTATGTGAATAATCATCAAAAATTTAACTAATTTAGCACCGAGTACAACCCAGTGCTTCATAAATTAAAATTTTGCTGATGATGATTTCTAATACCTGGAAAACGCACGGGTGGATTACAACCAATCAACTGCGACTGTACTGTACTACTACAACAACCACTACTACTCAATCACTATGACCAACACACCAACTACTATTACACCAAAAAGTACTGACTACTCTAACTTTTCTCTGCTACTGTTGCTCACTCCAGAACATAATATCACATGACCTAGAATTGCTTACTACCCGTAGCAACAACTCGATGGTATAAGGCATACGGTGGGTTAGTTGTACTAATACTAATGATTAGCAGTTTTTTGATGCGAATGTAGAAAAGTAATGTCCTACAAAACCTGTTGATTTCTACGACAAAATTGAGAGATTTTTTGTGTGTGACAAAACCTGTAGATTTTTATCACAAAACTCATGACCTAGGTTTATAACAAAACCTGACGGTTTTATTTATAAAGCGGTGAAGTTTGACAAAACCTGGCGATTTCTATTACAAATGTGAGAGCTATAACTAAACTCGTCAGTTTTTACAACACACTTGGTTTAGATTAAACTATATTTATTTCAGATAATCATGTCAAAGAACAAATATAATGTGAACACCAAATACTGAATTGGATCAGCACTAAACCGATAGCTTATACAAGACCTCTCCGAAATTTTGTTGAATGCAACAGGTAATAACGGCTGGCACAGGAATATTAATTGTTCTTTACATAATTGCATATTTGTATGAGAAACAAAGACGAAGTAATAAAACAGACATCTCCAGGTGAAAAGGGAGAGTGTGGAGGTTGACCCAAGGGAAGACTGTGATCAAAAGCTGAGTGGCGTGCATCGCTAGTGGTGGTTGTGATGTCTTTATGATTATACGGCTATGGTTATAAGTTATTGGAAACGTTTACATTGAAGAATAAACTGATGGATCTGGTCGAATATAGATTCGTTAGTTTCAGAATCATATAATTCACAGCCTCAGAGTAGTTTAGTTTAAACATATTTTATTTGCAAATTCTCTTACAGCAAATCGGATCGGAGGACAAGTGCTTAATACTTAGCAATGCCCCCTTTCCGTTTCAAATATTTATTTATTTATTGGTGTTTTAAGGTCATATATTTCTGCACAATGGCTAATCGTGACCTTAACAGTTTTACTGGTGGTGGAAGCCGGAGTACTCGGAAAGAACCACCGAGCATCGACGAGCAACTGCCAGCTCCTCAACATTCTAACACTGTTCAAGCTCCGCTCAAGCAGGGCTACAGCGGTTAAAGACATGTGCACTATTGACGTGCAGTACGCCTTAGTACACGGCGCCATCGTGCCCCATGTAGGCAACCGGGATAAAGTTCCTTGAGCAAGAACACAACGCGGGTCGTCACAGACGGGGATTTTCCGTTTCAAATAACATAAATATAAACTAGTGCGGCAAAAACAGTAATAAATATGAAATATACACAAACAATGTTAAAGATTACATAAATGTATGTAAATAATGTTAGAAGTGTGAGAAATAGAAAGATAGTGATAAACAGCGAAAAAACGGAAAGAGAGAGAGAGAGCGTGAGTGAGTGAGTGAGTGGGTGCGTGAGTGAGTGAGCGAGTGAAGTGAATGAGAGAGAGAGATAGAGAGAGAGAGAGAGAGAGAGAGAGAGAGAGAGAGAGAGAGAGAGAGAGAGAGAGAGACAAGTACTGAATTCCGAATACTGAACATCCTGCCTAACCTGAGTAACCACTCCAGACTTCGGGGTCACAACTCTTTTTTGCCTTCTACATTCGAACATACCATCAATAGTAATAATATCAGTTATAATAATAATAATAATAACACTTTCGACAGCTAGAGTCACTTCGTGTCGGAAATAATAATAATAATAATAATAATAATAATAATAATAATAATAATAATAATAACGTTTCGTTCTTCTCAGTCTCAAATTCCTTGAGTTAACGGTTGAAACGTTCAGAATCTCTGATAAATATATGCAACCTGTTTAAAAGTTCATTTCTTATGACCAGGTTTTGGTTACACTTCAAAAAGTAGTGCTCAGAGTCCTCGATGTAATTTCCACATGTACAGTTCGGGGAGTCAGAAATATGATTTTGGTATTTGTGCCCATTTAAATCACTACATTCATTTCTTTGTTGACTATGAATTATGTTTATTTTCCGTTTTTTTCTACATTAAAGTATTCAGGAGATTTGTAAAATTGAGGGCTTATCATTGATTTGAAACTTTGAAGTGTCTGAGCATTTTGGGTTTGCTCATAATAGGAGTTCCAAATATTAATACAAGATGGCAGAAAAGAGCGTTTCAACAGTTCCGTACGCGCTGCAAATGGTATGAAATTCGAAGCGTTTCGCAGGTTATATGACGTAATTTGATTAAAAGTAGATGGCACAAATTCGTTAGGTAAGACGGGGCTTGACCTTTGACAATCTTATAAAATAAACTCATTTTTTTGACATAACGTCTTTCATCAAGATTCTGCCATCCTACTTCCAGAAGTAAACGGTTGTTTGAAACTGATCGGGTGAGTCCTGTAACAATACGGGCGGCATCGTAGTGTATATCATCTATTTTCTTTAGCTGATTAGCACTGACACAGCCCCATACAGGACTAGCGTACTCAAGGACCAAGAGTATAAATGAGAGATACATTTTCTCAAGTGTTTTCCTATGGATAATATATTTTAGTTTTCGGAGTTGCGATAGTTTGACATATGAACATTTGAATATGTCATCTATATGTTTGTCCCATGAAAGATTTGACTGTACAGTCAAACCCATATGCTTATACTCGTCATTATAATGCAGGGGGGTACCATCACAAAATATGTTCGGTTTTGGGAAGTCATTATTCGGTGTAAATAACATTGCCTTGGTTTTGGCTGCGTTAAAATCGACAAGCCATTATTTCGACCATTGTATAATTTGATTTATATCGCTATTTATTACACTTTGTAGTGTAGATGAATTGTTTCCACTCTGGGTTGAGCAAGAATCATCGGCAAAAAGTCTAGCTAAAGATTCAAGGTTATCCCCTATGTCGTTGATATATATTAGAAATAGAAATGGACCGAGAACTGACCTCTGCGGAACTCCAGCATCAACATCAAGATATGCGGAATATGAGCCATTTACAAGGACGCGTTGTTTTTTTTTTTGAGAAAGATAATCTTAACCTGTAAACCAAGCTAAAATAGGTCCATTAATTACATATTGCTACAATTTAAAAATAACTCCTTTGCAAACTCGATCAAAAGCTTTCGAGATGTCACAAAAGACTCCACATGTTGCAAACCTGATGTCGATGGCTCGACATAGGTTGTGATATATTTCTAAAAGTTGAAATACCGTACTATTTTGTGACAGGAAACCCGACTGGTAGGTATAAAACAAGTTGTTTTCTTTGAAATAATTGTAAGCATAAGAGTGGAATGCAGTGGCGACGGAAGCTCGTTGAAAGTGGAGAGGCACAACTTTCCAAGCCTACTGTGGTTCGGCCTCGTGTGAAAAATGTAACAATCTATAGACAAATGTATGATTTCCTGCTGGTGTCGCGTTAAGATGAGCTTGCCTCGGTGTGGACACTGTTCGGTCTGTTTTTTCTACTTCAACCATCTTCCAAACCTTCGGTGTGATGCAACTAAATGAGTTCGTATTTGCGTATAATATATTAAGGGAATGGCCGTATAATGACACGTTTGCATGCATCGATTTTAAAAATCATTATGCAACTGCGTACCATGTCTGTGGAAAAAAGTGCAGAGGCACGTGTTCCCTGTCTCCCCTGGTTCTGCCGCCTGTGGTTGATAATCGGTCGTAATTGGATTGCGCATGACACCCAAGTTTCACATTCCCGTTTGGTGTACATGGGACAACGAAAGAAGTAATGATCGTCAGTTTCACGTTCCTCACATCTACACTTCTTGTTTGATCTAGCCGGTCTGGTCTCGCCAAATCGATGGAAACAGATCAAAAGATGATTGTAATAATCTACACTTACACTTATAACAGCTGATGCGTTTGTGCATATTCAGTGTTATGTCACCGGAGGGCGGTTGGCAAATCTGTATATGAAACCTTACGCATATTTATCACTCAATTTCCAACAGACCGTGATTTTGAGTAGACTGAAACTGGTAAACCGAGCTAACCGATAATAGATTCTATTGAATGTAATGAGAAAATTTGAACAAATTAGGAGAAATAAGCCATTATGTTGCAGTAAACTGAGATAATTTCGTCTAGTCCGGTAATGAAATATTATATGGAAGTTACCATCGGCTAAATGAAATTGCAGACTTTGGAATAAAATGTAGCAAGTTATAACGAACTCTAGTCATTGATTTATAATCAGTTATCTGTGTGACATTCATGATGTAGCGATATATACGATGGCCTGTTAAGTAATGACTATCACAGAAGGAATAAAGTGATTCAGTGTTGAGAAGTTTACATTCGACATGAGGTGATCACTGCTGGAATACCCTTTTAACCCTTTACCCAACGTAACGGCCAAAATCGGCCAGCGCTATTCTCAAAAATCGGTAATTAATTTTCAAAATATTTTCATTTTTTGTCTCAAAAACATAGGTTATGACCCCTCGTTGGAACGAGCTCGTCGAGCTCGTTCCAACGAGGGGTCATAACCTATGTTTTTGAGACAAAAAATGAAAAAAATTAGTTATTCAAGAATTTTTTTTGCAAGTGTCGTCTGCTTTTCATGTTAGGTAAAGGGTTAATATGTGGATGCTTGTCTGTCTATTAACCCTTTATCCAACATAACGACCAAACCGACCAGAAATCACCAATTAATTTTCATTATTTTTTCATTCGTTGTCTCAAAAACATAGGTTATGACCCCTCTTTGGAACGAGCTCGTCGAGCTCGTTCCAATGAGGGGTCATAACCTATGTTTTGAGACAAAAAATGAAAAAAATAGTTATTCAAGAATTTTGTTTGCAAGTGTCGTCTGCTTTTCATCTTAGGTAAAGGGTTAAACCTTTTCAATCCGAAAAGCCGCTTTTCCGGACCAGGATCGCAACACAACTTGAATTCAAAAAGTAGATAGCTGCGCGGTGAATTTGTGTGATAGACCAATCCAAGTTTTCAACATGCAGCCCGTAGGCTGCACGTTAAAAATATTGACTCGTCTTCTCCCGTGTAACGAATATAGAAACTACAATCGATGGCTCCGAAATGGCATAGAATATTCCATCAGAGTCTAAAAGGTTAAAGATTACTGGGGAGCCCTGCGAATTTCATAAATCGAATCGAATCGAATCCGAATCGAATCCGTGAAGATTTTGAATCCAATCGAATATTGAATCGAATCTCATTGCTTTTGAAGATGCAGATATTGTACCTTCTTTTCGCCGCAAATATTGCCAAGTATTGTCTTCAACGGCGACACGTCTTCTTCGGCAAGTCATCCAAAAAGTAGAGTATTAAACGGAATTAATAGTAGTTTCGGAAGTGGAACCTCTCTGAAGTCTTTTTCTCTCATCGTTCCTGTACAGGAATTTTGATGATAGAAGCATTCAAGATCAGAAACTTACTGGGATTTTGAGGACATCTCAACGATTTAAAATATCCGAATCAGCGCGACTCGTATGCAATCGAATGATCGACACAATTTCGAATCAAACCGAGTCGAATTTCTAAGTGACACAGAACCCTAACGATTAGGTACATGTGTTCCCAATTATACAAAATAGAACATAATTTTTCACATATGATACAAATATTCAGAAAATTCATGTTCATAATACTAGTTTTCAAACGTGTATATACATGATTGTATACTGCTTGGGAAAGGTAAAGCCAGATAGAATGCTCTCGAGGAAAGATATAGATGAAGAAAACAAGAGGGATGAACAAAATACAAATGCGGCAATGTGAATTCCAGCCAGTGGCTCCGACATAGTTCCTACCGTTTGTATGTAACGGTGTGTATAACGATTGGCACCCGACACACCTGATTTGTTCTCTCCTATTCAATTGTTTAACATAGGCCACCATTCGATAAATTTTCACGAAGTTAACATATTTACACATGCAATGAGTTAAGACCAAATCAAAACCAATTATTCACCGCGTACAGAAAAACTAGAAGTCCTGCCATGAAATGAGCACAAATAGCACGTTGATCTGCGCATTAATCTACGCGTTAATCTACGCGTTATGGGCATAGTAAGGCTATCAAATTCTGTAATATAGCCTGTGCATAGGCAATGTTTCAGCCAATGGACCTCCGGGTAACCCGGAGGTCCATTGGCAGAAACATTGCCTGTGTTTGCTATGAGTAACCAGGAGAACCTGCCATGCTTTGGATGCCATTCGATATGGCACATGCGCGCAATTCCTACGCGTAATTAAGCCTAGATAAGCGCACTATTCGTAACATGACTTCTAGTTTAAACTGTATGTAACCCTCGACCTCATTTCTGGGCCATATATTGACTCGTCCTTCGGACTCATCAATATATACCCAGAAGCGAGGTTTCGACTTCAATACACCATCTCGAAACCAGGACGGTAATAACATCTTTTTATCACATAAGTAGCTCCAAAAATCTTGTATTGTACTAGCAAAGGATCAAAACGTGTCATACAGTTATACACTAAGACAAAGTTTTAATATTGAGGAGGTTTCTCCTTTTTCAAAATCTAGCGACAGAAACTGTGAAATCTCTTCAATAGCTCACCGTTGACTGATAAAAAGAAAAAACAATTCTCCGCTTCTGTACTAAATGTATAAACATCGCTCACTAATTCAACTCGAGCTGTGACATACATATGGGTGGCCGGGGAGACTTATCCCCTTACCCCCCCCCCCCCTCAAAAAAAAAAAAAAAAAAAAAATCGTGAATTCACCATCTCCATCCTGCGTCAACTAATGAAATTACAAATGACATGAAAGCTTGGTGAAAAGGCACATTTCTTGGAGCCTCACAATGTCTCCAAATAGTGCCATTTGGGAATATGTTTTTAAAAAATTCGAATTTTGAAAAATATATTCTCCCACTCCCGCTCCGACAGCAACAACCACCTTCATAGCTTTCCCCAGGTCAATATTTCAATTTTTCGTGCTATGCCTACGGCATGAAAATATATGAACCCCTGCAACAAAGATCCCCTGTGACCCTCTCCTCTCCCCAATGTAAATACCTGGCTACGCGCCTGTTCGAGCCTCTTTAACATCGACCAGAATAGTATTTGCGGAAAGATGTTCGTAAATATAGTGCAGAATCGTCATTCAATTGTGTTCCCTTTTATACACCATTGCTCACACCCGTCAATAGTTATACAATAAATAACTATAAAACACTACCTTTGAACAACTTACGATAGTATATTCCGACAAGGCTCATAAATCTGCCAAATTAGCAACTCTTTACTGTAATGGTGCTAAATGATGAGCAGTTGAAAACACTTGCGATGTTTCGCTCGAAGTTCAATCGGACTTTCTAACATCCACAGCAGATGTACACCTAGGCCTATATATCCAATGGAATGTTGTAGATCCCTTCCAACTTGCAAAATGTAGAAGTGATTCCAGAGTGATGGGCATGATGAAAATGTACCATCCATACAAATTTTGTCCGCTGATTTCAGGACCAGAACGAGTTTGCTGATATACTCTCATATTCGCTATCATTGATACGCAGATGACCATCTTTGATTTCAGATGCTTTAACTCAAACAAAAAGCAAATTCACGAGATTGGTGAAACTATCCACCAGAATATTATTAGTTATACAGTTCGTTAGTTGCCTAATATGACAAAAATTGAAAAATAATAAAATTTCATTGGCAATGCTTGTGAACAGTGCTATTCAGTTTTAGTCGTTACGTTCGTAATACATGGTCGTCTAGCGTGATATGGCTAGGTAGTCCTTGGTATTTTAGACGAACGGTAGTATAGGATGTACGGTTTGTACCCCTAGTGGTCTAATGTGGCACCTGGTACTAGTAATCCACCTTTTACTATATATTATTCTATAACTGGAATAGGTAGTACGTAATGCTAAGCGAAACGCTACTGTGGAGATCGGAAGGGGGGGGGGGGAGGTAATGAATGGTTGTCTACTGCGGTAGTATAGGGTGTACCGTCTTCACCCCTGTAGGTCCCATCTCAACCCTTGATAGTATTAACCTACCGTTCTAAAATACCAAGGACTGCATCGCAGTACTACACTAGGCGACCATGCATTACCCCTACTCACCCCACAATACCGCATGGCCTAGCATTGCGTTCTACCTCTACCAGTCATAGGATAGTACAAAGGATTAGGTAGATTAGTGGTACCAAGGACTGACAGGGGTCGCCCATACTATACTACCATATCAGTCCAGTACGAGATACCCGACAACCCCCGACCAGAATAACGGCATGTCAATTTGTACAGTGGACAACAAATGCGGTCAACATCTCTATAACGTCGCATGCGCATCATGACGTCAAGACGTCATTGTCAACGTCAATTGTTTCGCGGGAAAACATTCAAGAAAAATATCACCATTCCCATCAATTTTCCATCGCATCCCTAAACTATATAGCCAAAGCCATGTGTGTACATATATCGCTATATATACCATAGCATACTATATATGCAGTAAGTGTACCACTTGTCGGATCTAGCTGGATGGAGCCGAAGTTTTTATAGAGGAAAAAAGTTGCTCCCCCCAAAAAAGGTCCGGATCCTATGGTAATTTAACACTGCTCCCAGGCAAAGCTCCTGGTAATGAGGGTCGTTCGGGAACATGTTATACTACTTTTATCAAACAAATATCAAAATGAATTGATACTGACTTGACATTAAACACAAAATGAAAGGAAATATTATCTCCACAAATCCATCTATCATTTATCCTTGAATCAGATAAACATAATAAACCATTTCTCACCCATATATATTTTTCCTTCAATCTACTCAACAAACAATTCCTAATTGGTGATATCAGCTGCAAGTGATTGAGATGGAGTGACACGTGCGTACATAGGCCTTATCGTCCCCACACGATAGGAACAATCAGATCATTGCCTATTCTATCACCAAACCTGATGCATTGTCTGCAGCAGAGAAGAAAAGAGTCACTAACACGCTGATGCATGTGGCACCTGGCAACCATAGGTAAGCATAGTCTGCTTCTGACCTACCCTTTTTATTCTTCAAGCAAGGAAACTATGCCAGTTAGATGATACTGTGCTAGTTGGATTGGGGTGGGGAGGAATTAGCAAGTATAATCTGCCTCAGGATTGTTTTCGACTGGTTTTGATGAGTAGACAGAAAAACAAACGGTTCCCGATGTCGTGGCGCTGCACCAAAATATCGCTGGACAAGGAACAGCCGCGCGCGATTTTCTATAGCGATTACGGGTAAACAAATGAGAAAACAAAAAAGTAGACAAGAGGTGGGGGTTCAGCAGGACCATCGATCTCAACATTTAGGGTGAAAGACCAGCCTTATGGTTGTTGGGATGGGTGCGAAACCCTCCCAATACCTCTGCGCTTTGATATGATTGCGTGTATGTCTTGAACCTTAGTTGTGGGTAAATCTACTGTCAGCGCGGCAGGAGAGGACTCCCGTTTCCCGTTATGGGCGCCTTTGCAGGATGGCTGATGGAGATTTGATTAAGTGCTCAAATCCCTTTACCGAGGCCATTTTCCCCGTGGTGCTTGTGTTTCTCTGTGGGTGTGGACAGCGACTGTCTGGGGTAGTAATATGAGTGTTTGTTTTTCCTCATTTGGTGGGTTTTTGGTGAACTTCTGGAGGCCTCTTGCGCGATCGGCTTCAATATTAATTTTCCAAAATTAAGTTTTAGATGAATCACTCGTATGGGCTTTTGATGGTGTGCATATCAGGGATATATGAACCAAGTGTCTGGGAGGGGGGGGCAGAGAGAGAGAGAGAGAGAGAGAGAGAGAGAGAGAGAGAGAGAGAGAGAGAGAGAGAGAGGGAGAGAGAGAGAGAGAGAGAGAGAGAGAGACAGACAGACAAACAGACAGACAGACGGACGGACGGACAGAGAGACAGACAGACAGACAGACAGACAGACAGAGACAGACAGAGACAGAGAGACAGGGGGGGGGGGGGGTAAACCAACCTGTCATATCTATTTTATTGGGAATGAATACTTATGAATGAATGAATACTTTATTTCGCAGTATAATAATAAAACAGTATACAGGTATTAAAACAAAATGAACTCTATTACACTGCGGGGAGTCAGCATAGCCACAAGGCGTGCCTTCCTGCCGTCAAACAAATATGAAAATGAATTGATACTGACATAAAGGCTAAATGTAATCTTCACAGCAGATTTCGCCTACATTTTGATTGACTGATAAATACCTATGATAACCAGCATCTGGTATGAAAAAACAAAATATATAAAGTTCGCCCCTGTTGAGAGCCCTCTCGAAAAGGTCCCACGGTCCACCATGGCGCCGCTCCGCTGCACCATGTGAAAACAGAGTACCCCGGGACAGCACCATGGTCCACCGTGTTATCTAATATTGAGGTATCTCAATTTAACACTGGGTGAGATAACAGAACATTAATTACTAGCACAATGATTACTTCTGCAATTACTACAATCCATGCATGAAGAGTTACTACAGATGACATTGAGAGAGTATGAGCTAAGCATTCTGTCCGTAAGAATTCTTTTAAATTCAGATCTATTGAAGTTTTGAACCAATGGTTCAATTTCATTCCACATTCTTGGAAACGAGATTAGAGTTGCCAACGCATGTCATATTTGTTTCGTTCATAGGGATAATCCTGTTCTCTATCTGATATAAATCACTTGGGGATGAAGAAGAAGAGATTTTGTTTCAGTGGGATTGGGTACAACTTGTTAGCGAAACACCATCTGCTTATGTTACTGAGCTTGTTGTTTGCCTTTTCAGGCAAATTATCTAAGTTGTTATCAGAGGCGATGGCTGTAGTGTCATCTGGAAAGGACAATGTGTTATGTGATGTCGATTGGCTCATGTCACTTATATATATAGGGTAAAGAGCATGCGGCCAAGAATTGATCCTTGTGGTACGTCCGTTGTTATCGGTGAAAAGTCAGAGTTGGTGTTTGCGAACGATACATACTGATTTCTTCCTTTCAGATAACTTTCGGACCAGGAGTTGTATGACCCCTAATGCCATAATGTTCCAATTTCTTTAACACGATGTGGTGATTTATGGTGTCAAAGCCTTTGGAAATGTCCAGAAATGCTGCCAAGGTACAGTCTTTTGTTGATTTATCGTTCGTTAGGGCAACGTTATTTAGAAAATGCAGTATTGGGTGCACCGTGGAATGGGCCTTTCTAAATCCGAATTGATACTGATAGATTATATGGTTTTCGTTTAAAAACTTTGAGATTCTTATATACATTTTTTTCAAAAACTTTAGAGAAACCTGGTAATGCGCGGCCTCGAGTTTTATCCTTCTCGGATGGCATAAGTGCCATATCGATTAACCCATTCACACGTGAGTGTCATTCTGTGTTTATAACACGCCTTCACGTCTATAAAAACAATTGTTAGAAGGACACTCAACCATTCATTTGACAACTATTAACAAAAAGAACACATTTTATCGCCAACCAAATTTGCGAGGGGAACCCGTGTTACTATTTCGTCTCCTGGGTTCCAATGTGTTCTATGAGCATACTGGCACATACAACAAATTGGAACTCGGGGGGGGGGGGGGGGTGGGGATTTTCAGCTATCGTTAGCAATTCAAATTGTAATTGCGTTGCACGATTTGTAGAAAATTCCAGTGATATTTCGCTTCTATTTAAAAAACGTGCGTCAACGATTTCCGTTCCGCACATATGTGCGGAACAGATTTTCATTTTCCGCATGGTTTGGTGTTGCTGTAGATGGCGATTACGTAGAAAAGGCGTGTAACAAAAATGCTCACGAGTCGGTAATTGTTGAACAATTGGGGATCACCAGTCATGAAAATGGGGATCACTCAGCAATCTTCATTTTCAGTGGAACTGTCCCAGTTAAAAACAACAAGTTGATTATATATGGTTTAAAGGCTCGGCAATTTCAATAATTATTTCTTTTAGAAGTTTAGTAGATAAATCATCACAGTCCCTGCTCGATTTAGTGTTTAGATTCTTTAAACATGTTGTTACTTCATGTGGGGTGGTTGGCGAAATAAACATGCATTCAGTGTTATTGTGATTTAGGAAGTCTGAGAAGTTTGGGGCGAGTCGGGAACTTGCTCACTTAAGCCCTGTTCATCCGGCGACATGTGCATACGTATGTATTTTTTGTATATGTGTAAATTTGTTTTTGTGAGTAAATTTGACCGCGTATGGACGTATTTACTCATGTGTAGATTTTACTCATAAATGCAAATTTACACCAAGTTGGGACCAGGTGCAGATTTTCTACAACCTGTAAGTAAATGCATTTTAGGTGTGTATTTTTACTACCGTGTACAAATTTGGTCGTATGGACGTATAGAAAATTTACATACAGTAAGTATGTTTCCCAATTATTTGTTACACATGAAGTAAAGGCTTGGCTATTTTTATATAAAGAACAAGATCGTTTTCTGTTGTATACAACCATTATCTCATTTTAAAGATAATACATTAAATGTCTGGCAGCAGTGTCGATACACCATACTTCTGAACTTTTCTCTTTGGGAAGAAATACAAAAGTCCACCTCTAGGATGCGTGTGGACGTGGACACCCGTATGGTTGTTCCGCAACACGAGAAACCGATTAACACCAGTTCCGTTGTGTTTTCAGCACGCCAGTGTATCGCTGACTGGTTGGATGGCTTTTCTGTATGTGGACCCTTTTTGATGTAAATTTGTCCTTCCCCTGAAACTGTAATACGTTTTACTGAAAAGTCTTATACTACCTTCACAATTCCATTCGATTTTGACTTATACCACGTCCTTCTGGTCTTTGCAGCATTGGTCACTGGGTGTACAGGTAATACCTTTGAGTTTGGTAGCTACAAAAATTTGTTGGTGCTCACAGCCAGCCATTGGTACCATTCTTTGTTCTCTTATCCCTGTACGAACAATTTCTTCTGTGGTTGGCTGAAAAAGACGGTACAAGATAGGCGGAATCTATAGCCATGGAGTGTACCCAATCTCTCGCCTATCAACTTAAGTATTAATAAACTGGAAGCAGAACTGCAGCATATGGAGTTTAGCGTACTGGTAAACAAAGAATCCAATGCACAGGGTTTAAATCCAGTTTGATGAGTTTTTGTTGTCTCAATTTCAGGAAGCGTCTCAATCAATAAATGTTGTTTTCCGAACTCTTGGCGTTCACCAAGACCGCTACTTCATCATCTCAATGTTTTTTTCATTATTCGTGACTTATTTTTGATTTCGGACACTTGTTAATCAAATTCTTTGAAAGCAAGCCTTTGCTTCACACTGAATTAGCTGGTAGATATTTGTAACTGATAAAAGGTGTTTCAAATACCATCTTAGCAGTGGTATAGCAAGCAAAACTGCTGCTGTGTTTTAGCTGCCGATCAAACTTCGTCTTTGAGGTAGGTTACGCTTTTCAGCAAAATCGTTTACGTGGCTTCTTGTATCTTAGCTGGAGATGTTGTATTTCTTAACAAATGGTGCCATGTCCACAAACTATTTTTTGAGTACATCTGGAACACAATCGTCAAACTCTACTGAACCGAAAATTTTGCCTAATTTCACTTGCTGTTCCACTTCACGTTCATTTAAGTTACCAACTAAAGTTTCAGTAATAATAACACTTTGGCCGGCCGCTGATTTGTCGCGGTTCTCGGGTAGTCAATGTTTCGCAGAAAAGTTTCACCACGAGGCGAGGTCCTTTTTCACCATGGTCAGCCATGCATAATCCCAGATCTCCACAAGTTTGTAACACCGGCTTCTAATTAACTCCACATTCTTCATAGTTTCTTTGTAAAGTTATTGCATTGGTTTTTGTCGCATGATATTATAGGTAAGTGGGCATCCACCCCAGTCTAATATAGCGGTGTTCATGCTACATACTCCGTGTCTGACTGTCTTTACACCATTAAATAGGTTTGATTTTGATTTCCTGCCCGGTAGAAATGTACTCTAACCACTGTTAAACCAGCAGGCATAACATGCATAAAACAGGAGAAGTATAATCAGTTGGCCTTAAAGCCGATTACATTACCACACGTCTTGTTCTTTTCTTTGCTTCATTCGCTTCTTGGTACCTATTAACCCTTTATCTAACGAATCGGCCGCAACACAGCGCAATTTGCAAATTAAAGTAGATGAAAAAAATTGGCAATTTAGTTAATAAAATGTTTTTCAAATCATGTGCCTCTCATTGAAACGAGCTCGTCGAGCTCATTCCAGTGAGGATCACATGATATGGTTTTGTTGAATTGTTTTGAAAAATTTGAAGAAAATATAATTCAAATTATAATTATGTGTTGGGCAAAGGGTTAAAGATGATACAGCTGGCCCACCTGAGGTATTGTCCTTCAATGGATCGTGTAAATCTTTGGTTTTTTTTTTAAATAATGAAATGAACATCTTTGTCAGCTGTATTAACACTTTGAAGCCACGACCAGCTTTTTCGGGTCAGGAACATGATACGTCATGATTTCATTAAGTAGAATAGTTGCTCAGTGAAAGTGTGGGGTCGACGAATCAATATTTTCAGCGTGCAGCCTTAAGGCTGCTCGTTAAAAATATGAATTTGTCTACCCCCAAATAATGAATATGGACTCTTCCAATTGCTGGCATTGAACTGACATGGAAGATATCACCAGGGTTCAAAGTGTTAAATTAGTTCTTTAGTGTAAGCCTAGGTACGCTTATATAATTTTTCTTCCACGTTCTCAATGAATGAAAGTTGTGCTTCGGTGTATGCGTCGGTGCGTATTCGGTTGTAATGCCGTAGGAAATCACGAAACGTTGAGAGGTTCTGGTCTTTTCAAATTTTGTGTCAGCCGTTTTTATTTTTCTGTGATGTGATGTTGTGATTTCTCAATTTACTGTGAAAGGCATTGTGTCCTGGTAAATGGTCTTGATCGAGTTTGCTCAGGTTACCCATGCAATTATAAGGAAAGCATCCCTTTGTAATTTTACACATAAATGCATTCAGGAACTTGTCAAAACGGAATACTGACGATAAATATGTGAGTAAAACACAAGAACTTGAACTGGCTAGTTTTCATTCACATAAAGTTGTTGTTTCTCCTTTTGGTGACCGCAGCGTTATGGAAGGTCTGCGGGCAAGTGAGCAGTTCTCTTTTATCACTAACTGATGTATTTTCCCGAAGTAAATGCAATTAGAGGCATGTCTTTTAAATACTCAACAAAACGATGGCGTAGTTGTTCAAGTGTATGTGGATTCGAATTGACATCGTCAAGCCGTTGTGCATCGTTCCTTGTTACAATTCTTATGACAGAGTCTAGTTCATCAAAATTTGGCTACATTCTGTTCTCAGAATAGCATTAGACTGGTCTCCAATTAGGTAGTCCACCATCTGACCCAAGCTCTCAGGTCACTAGTCTAATGCTGTTTGGAACCCGACGCTGTTGTGTGCGCCTTGTTTATCTACTTTCCACGGAGTCTGCGCGCAGACTTCCGTTGGTACAATGTGACACCCTTTTCTCAAAACGATATTCAGATAGTCTCTTTGTGCTTCAATTACAGATACTCCTAGCTGTAGCAATAAGTATTTAATTCACATCGAGATATTAATACAATTAGTTGAACTACACAGCGTAATGATAAAACTACGACTGTGTCGAGTTTTCAGTCCTCATGGTAATGTCCTCAAAGGTACAGTCAAATCAAGTCTACATTGAGCAACATTTCTTGCATTGATTCACACAGAATGAATATTTATGTTTTTTTTACATCCAATCGTCTGGAAGTTGGTAAGCAAATCTTAGGTTCGCTTTTCTGACCAAATGAAATAGTCCAAATGAGTAAATCTAAATATAGGGAACGGACTATTTAAGGGCTAGACTAGTTTGGGGCCATAAGAGCGCCGCATTACTTACAAAGTTAGCTGGTGGCTTCAGAGCCTGCATCTGGCCTTCTGTTACAAAGATACAATAGAACGGAACTGTTTCAATCGTGGATTCGTGGTGTGCAACAATCATGTGTATACCTTCATGCACACCCGAGACTGACTTTCGTATTTCTACCCAAAGAGAAAGGTTCAGAAAGTTGGTGTATAAACATTTAATATAGAATATTTTGTATGAAATACTTTTTTATATAAAAATATTCCACTCTTAAATATGCTTGTAAATGATATTGGCTGGTTCAGAGGAGGTCTACAACCAGGTTTTACCTATAAAATACCTGTGTTGTCCACCAATATACTCTGAACCCACATACGTACTTCACTACAGTGTATTGCGGCTACACAAGAAGAAAATACGAACGTTTCGTCCAAACTTTCGTGTGGAAAACTAACAGTTTAGTCCCGCTGTCGGGAGGTCCAGGACAGTACACCAAATAAGGCTCGAAACCCAAGTAGTTCTGACAGGCGTTTGGCTTTGTGTTTGTTGACTATGTGGGTAGGATTGGTCTAGAGTGACAGTATCAGATATGGAGGACCGAGAACCCTGAGTCCCCGAGTCTCTTTTCGCTTTAGCCGGTTTCTATTCCATTGTATTTGTGTGAGTACTAGTGTATTGTCAGAGCTTTCGATATCCACGACATCGCGCGATGCATTTGATACAAGTAGTACATATGACACCGGCACAGTAACCGAATACTCAAACAGATTCTCTGGTTACTTTGTTTCCCGGTTTACAGTGCAATGCTCGTTTAATTCTTGAATTAACTGGCGCCCTAGAAACCAGATAAGGGTTTTTCTGCGAGGGCATTACGCATAGATTCGATTGTTTCATCGTCAGTTCATATGAATCAGCTGCATGGTGTGCAAGGCTTCCAACCGGACACTTAACGCTCACAAGATGGTTTGGTTTCGGACTTGTTAGAGCTTTTTGATGTGGGTATCAGGGATTTTGTAAAGTTTGATGAGGACGCAGGAGTTGATTTCAGAGAAGGAATGTCTTTTAGTTATCGGACGTTGTTTTGTTTTGGTGACATTGAGCTTGATTACACCTCTCATGCTTGTGAATGGCGGCTTAGGGTCGCCCTTGGACGTAACCGGCGGATTGGATTGGGTCCAAGGGTGGGTGTTTGTCGCCAGCATACTTGGATAGAATAACTTGGTAGACTTTAATTTCGTCTCTATTATTGACGTTGGTTGTGAATAGGACAGGGCCTGGGACGGAACCATGCGGTTCCAGACACAAGTTCGACGACATCCGAAGTGGTATTGGTAACTTTATTATTGATTGTGTGGTCTAGCAGGAAAGAAAATATAATTCGTACTAATTTGATGGGTAGCCCCAGTTTAGTGAATTCATGACGTTTGACATCGCGCCAGACCAAGTCGAAAGCTTTTTCGACGTCGAATAGGAGGATAATTCCCATCTTCTGAGTGAAGGTGGTTTGCCCGTCATTAACAAAGCGGTATACATGTTCTATCGCCACCTTTTTGGCAACGGTAGACCATCTACCATTAACTGAAGAAATTTACGGATTCTAGGCGGTCCTCGAGTATGTTAGTGAGCACCCTTTGAAATATCTTGCCGATGCAGCTGATGATGTTTATGGGTTTGTAGGTAGGCGGGCTGCTGAGGTTCTTATCCAAATCACCACTACCGTATCTGATTTCCAGCATATTGAAAAGTAGCCAGAGGAGAGGCACTGGTAGGTGTTGTAATTTATCGTTACTTCGTCTGATAAATTGGTCGGAACGCTGTTTGGGGATTTTGTAAGTGATTTCGTCTTATCTAGGAAATGATGAGGGTTTAAACATTTTATCATCATTGTATTGAAGCTGGGTTTTAGGAATAGTTTCTCATTATCTAAAATAAATTGGTCGGTCTGATTTTTAAAAGTATATCGAAAATGGGGCCCTCGTGAGGACGGTAGGTCTTCATCAAAAGCACGCAACCCAACGTCCTCATAGAGGGGAGTTGATTTGGATTTGGAGCACCTTTAGGCAGCCAGACATTTGAAGGTGTCCCAAAAGGTGCTATCCATATTAAGGCAACCGTCATTGCCATTTCTCACTTTTCGCGGTGTTCGCTTTGTAGTGTTTTTTGACGTTTTAATCGCTTATATTCCGTTTTAAATTGACTTTGGGGGCACGGTAGCGTTGTGTACTAAGGCGTACTACACGCCGATGGCGCACTTATCTTCAGCCAATGCTAACCCTGCTTGTGTGGAGTTAGTACGTTGCGGAGTCTGACAGTTGCTCGCCGTTACTCGGTGGTTCTCTCCGAGTACTTCGGCTTCCTGCACCCGTAAAACTGTCCGACATGGGGTGATCCTGGCTGTCGAAAGTGTCGTTAAACCCCAACAAATAAATAAATAAATGAAATAAATAACATTGACTTTAATGGTTGAGTCAGATTCCAACTTGTATTGGTGGAAAGCTTTGCATTGCTGTTTAATGAGCAGAAGGGTTTCATTGGAGATTTGGTTATTCTAGGACCGTAGTTCCCATTTGGGGGAGATATTGTTGAGAGTTTAGTTTATGGACTCACTGAGGCGAAGGCAAGCAGCCTCAAATTCTTCAGCGTTGTTGTTCTGGATTAACATGAAACATATTGTCGATTCAGGGAGCGCGGTGGCTCAGTAGTAGACTGTTGGACTTCTATGCTAGAGGTCCCGAGTCCGATCCCCGCCCGGTACGACCCGCGTTGTGTCCTTGGGCAAGACACTTTATCCCGGTTAATGCCATGGGGCACGATGACGCCGTGTACTAAGGCGTACTGCACGTCGATGGTGCACATGTCTTCAACCGCTGTAACTCTGCTTGAGCGGAGATTGAACAGAGGCTCGTCGATGCTAGGTGATTCTCTCCGGGTACTCCGGCTTCCTACACCCGTAAAACTGTCACGTCACGATTAGCCATTGTGCATAAGTATGTGACCTCAAACACCAATAAATAAATAAATTACTATTGTCCACTTTTAATCCAACGGGCTCAACTCCTCAATTTCGGTCTCGTCCACTTCGGGTGCTGATGGTAGATGGAAATAGTTTCAAATTTAGAATATTGTTTGATAAGACGTGTCACGTCTCTTCCATGTCGGATATCGTGGTCACGTCTAATTAATTGCAGCTGCTGTGAGTGAACAACTTTGATAGCTTCGGGCCGATTCATTAACGCTAACTTTTTCGCTGTCGGAGGCATGTTGACATAATTGACTTCTTTTGAAGAACGCTGCATGAGATCCAGTGAGTGATTTTCAATTTGTTCACGTTTGTGAAGCTAATTGTTGTTATTAAGTAGTTTGCACGCGTTCAGTTGGTTTACGCTTTGCGTGTGGCAACCTTCATCAGTGAATATATTTGAGAATTTTATAATTTATATGAGATTTTGCTGACATCTTTGCACATGTCAGCAAGATTAGCACCTAAGTGTTTATTTGAAGAATAGAAAAGTTCCCCACCAATGACAGTAACCGAGCCCCGGTGGGAAGGGCGTGTCCATGCTATTGGTATCTTCCATTTCAGTGTTACCAATTGGAAGATTCCTTATTCATTATTTGGGGTAGACCAATTAATATTTTCAACGTGCAGCCTTGGGGACTGTACGTTGAAAATATTGCTTACTCTACCCCCAGGCAGCCACTGAGAAGCCACCATACTTAATGAAATTCCGACGCATCATGTTTCTGGCCTCTTATGTTCAAAGGGTTAAGATTAAGGTTTCTGATTTCGGTACTAGTTAGAACTTGTTTAAAGTGTGTGGAGCCGCGATAGCTGCTGGGTCAATCGTCCTGATAGTTGTTAGAGCACCTGAGCTTGGCTGTTGAGTATACCCCAGTGACATGCGCCCCGACATTTATGACGGTATACTGGTTCAAGTGGCATTCGGTATTCCTCAGTCTGGAGTTCAAAATTGAAACAGCCCTTGATATGAGATCTGGTTTGATTTTACGTTCTGGGCAGATGCCTTTTATTATTTAGGTTTGACAGTCTGTCACACTGGAAGGGAACCTTTCTAATTTGGGGTAGCTTCACCGATATCAGTCGGATTGTTTTTCAATTCAACTCCGGCTATAATGAAGGTGAGATTGAGTTGTTTCTGGCTTTCTTTGCCTATGATAAGTACAGTGCTTTTCCTAGCTTCCGTGGATGATTGAGGGGCGACGGGTCGGCTGGACACCAAGGGCGAAAGCTATACTGGGTGTGCCAGGAATGTTAGTCCAAATGGAAGAGATGCTTTTAAATTTATCTTTTAGTCTTGATGATGGTATTTTGAACATGGGATGGTAGTACCCACTTCAGTATTATTACAGAAGTTTGGGGTCACAGACGTTATTCTTTGGATTTATCAGGTCTCACTAGCAGTCTCTTTGGACGTCTGCAAGGGAGGTGACTCAGTCTTGGCTTGAGTGATGTCTAACTCCATGTTGAGAGGGTCCTCAGAAAAAGACCTGGGTTCACCTCCCATATAACTTTTTGCTTTTTGTTGCCCCACCAAGAGAGAGCACCTTTGGGAGAATTATCATCATGATGAGATTCCTGATGGCTCACTCACTTTGCTTTCATACTCTCATCAATTCTCTTCTTTCTGTTACTTTCCTCCCTCTATCTTTCGAGTTCATCATTCTTCTCTCCCAAGAGCTCATATTTATCCCCTCAAATTTGTCCGAGAGCTGAGTGAGGTAAGGAAACTGCTCTTGGAGAAAGGCGAAGTGCTGCCGCAAACCAACCCATGAAGTCGCACAGATCCGTAGGCCTCTCTTGGCGCTGGGTTTTATACCCAGGGTTACTCGGGTTTGTGGGTTAAGCTTTGGTCCAACCATAGCTATTGCCCAGATTATTTGGACGGCAGCAGATGCAAGTAAGAGGGGATAGGTAATCTTACGTTGTTCCTTTCCTTCTCAGCGCGGAGGTAGCTAAATGATGGAACAAACATTATTTAAGTCACATTTGTTGAGTACCTTAGTAACAAGAATAAGAGGTAGCTTTCGAGTAGGGTCTGTATACCTCAAAGCTAGATGTTATTAATGCAGAGTTACGAATAAAGCTACCCCCCCCCACCCCCTCCCACCTTCAGTTATTAGAAAACCAAGTTAAATCTACGGACATAATTTTTTTCTGGTACCATTGAAACTAGGAACAACAGAAAAATCTGATCCGTCCACTGCAGTTATATTTTGAAGAGCTTACACTAGTAATTTGTGCAGTTGTAGAACCACACACATTATTTCTCATATTCGCAAAACATATAAAACGGTTATTGTAAAGTGTATTTTTAAAACAGGTATAACACAAGCCGGACTAACTTGCTGCTGTGAATGCGACTATCAGTTCCATCGTACTCGCGGTGTGGGATGAAATGGTGAAAATTTGACCCTTGGAGAAAGATATTTCACCCAGACACGAGGCTTACCTCGTGTCTGGGTGAAATATCTTTCTCCAAGGGTAAGAATTACCCATCACACCCCACTCCCACCTTTCCAAGATGTTTTCTCCTCCACTTTAATCCACATAACGCCATCTACATCAAACTACTGCTCGTGTGATAAAAAATTACTGTTCTCTCAATTAATCGTTGAGAAAAATGCATTATTGAAAAGACTCAAGTAACAATGCAGTTGAGTTCAATGTTTCGATTATTATTCTTATATTATTAGCCCTTTACCTAACATGAAAAGCAGACGACACTTGCAAAAAAAATTCTTGAATAACTAATTTTTTTCATTTTTTGTCTCAAAAACATAGGTTATGACCCCTCGTTGGAACGAGATCGACGAGCTCGTTCCAACGAGGGGTCATAACCTATTTTTTTGAGACAAAAAATGAAAATATTTTGAAAATTAATTGGCGATTTTTGAGAATAGCGCTGGTCGGTTTGGCCGTTACGTTGGGTAAAGGGTTAAAGAGAAATAGTAATCTTACACGAGGATTTTTGAAACTTTTGATTTTTTGCATCGAAATATAGCCTGCGTTCAATGGAACGAGCTCGGTGAGCTCCAAAATCTCAGCAATTAAAAATTCAGTCACAGTCTTGGAGGAATATTGCAAGTTGAACATTATGCAGATGAACTCGAGTTTCAGAATGAAATTTGAAGTGTTGTTGTTCACTTAATACCGGTGTTGTTCTGTTGAGATATATTCATTTAATCTGAAGCACATTTAAAAAAAATAACATTATAAATTATTCTGATGAATTGACGGTAACATGGTCTGAGGTTTGCGGCTCGGAGCTTATGTTTTTTACCGAGACGCGAAGCGTCGAGGTTGAACATACGCCCCGAGCCGCAAACCTCAAACCATGTTACCGTCAATTCATCACAATAACGTATATGTTCCAATAAGACACTACCCGTAGCTCAAAACCTACATCGTGAAACACGAGAGGTTTTTTTACTAAACATGTAATCGTTAAAAGTTGCCTTGTTCAACTTTCAACTATCTCATGTTTAGTAAATAACTTCTCGTGTATCTCACGACGGCACTGGATAACTCAAGAAATCAGATAAACTCATTCCATCTCATTTGAAATCGTAAATCGGTTTGTAATTTAAACAGCACTTCATCTGGAACACCGTCTGCTGCACGAGTGAAAAATCCAGAAAAATGAAGTGGCTTGCCAGTCACACCGTTGGTGAAGCAATTACGAAACGGGGGACGTCATTTCAAATATTTCGCGTTGTGACGTCAGACTGTAAAATTTGCCACTTGAGCCGTAAACATAGAATATACTAAGAGGAGGATGATTTTAGTCTTATTGGAACATTGAGTTATTTATGTAATGGTAGGAGAGTCAATTGTACCCCACGTCAATTGTGCCCCACACAAAACAGTTTATGTCTTGTACAACATGAGAAATCAAGATTACACGCGTGCTACTCATTTTATGAAGTATTGAGTTGGAGTATTAAATCTCGGGCGAATTTATCAGTTGAATTTTTTCTGAATCGGCGTAAAGTGTTATGCATGCAGGCGTCCGGATGTCCGATTTAGGTCAGAAAATGCTTTTCAGAGGATAACATTAATTCTATTTAACGCATATCTACAAATCGTAAAGTGTTGGTATCCCATTAAAAGGAGAAGGGTTAGGGTCCTGTGAATTGGAATTTCCATCTTCGCAGCAAATTGCGAATCAAATCGTGGATCCGAATTTGATATTGACAACGAATGCGAATAGAATTAAATTCAATGCGAAGCAGTTTTCATGAATTCACTTGTAATTTTACCAAATTACCCCCATGCATGTGCGGAGTTAGTATATTGGAGAATCTGCCATTTGCCCACTGCTGCTCTGTGGTTCTCTTCGGGTACTCCAGCTTCCTCCACCCGTAAAGCTGTCCGACACGAGGTGATCCGGGCTGCCGAAAGTGTCGTTAACCCCCAGTAAATAAAAAAAATTAAATTTTTTTTTACCAAGTTGCGTTGCATTGCAACAATGGTGCGTATAAAGTGGACGAGGGAACGCATGCCGGTAATCCGATTGAACCGAAAACACAACAGGTTACTATTCTTTGATTTCTGCAGAATCATTCCTCCAAAAGAAAAAAAGATTTATGGGTTATCGTCCCTTCATGAATAAACAAGAGTTACCAGATTCGAGAATAACCGAATACCAAAGCTGATTCGATGTCGATTCCGTATCGAAAATCTTCGAAGCTTCGCAGGGCTCCAAGAAGAATCCTACCAATTGTCAGATTTGTTGTCCAAAGGTCTCACAACTCGACCTGCACATGTGCGATCTCTCATTGGATTTTCTTTATACCCGAAAAATACAAAGCCTAATTATATTCAGTAATGTGAAAATGTTACAGGAATTTTAACCCAAGTTGAAAAAGTATGTCCTGGACAATACGCTTCATGTCCCGAGCAACACAGCTGTCACAAACTGATCACTTTGCCATTCCAGATTTTAGAATAACCCAATAGTAATGACAAGTAACTCCAGTTACCTCCCTTGTGTAAACTGAATTTGGCAATAAATTTTGTGTTGCTTGAACTGCTAACATGAACCTTTTCTCATATGTATGTAAATTGTACATGCGAATACACAACTGCAGCCTACAGTACATTCTCTGTGGACTGGTCGTAATCCAAGCGTGGAAGTGATGTCCACGCATGCGTTTACCATGTAATAAAAATTGTCATCAGCAAAATTTTAATTAATAATTGTTCGCGTTATTATGTTTGGAATCTAATATTATTGCGTCCGTGGAAATATTACCCACCCGTGGAAAGTGACCAGACCACGGCGGCCATGCTGTACCGCAGATCTTAAAAAAACGAGTTGGTTCATACTTTTTGTAAATCCATTTATACACACCAGAAAGATATGGAGAGGAGATCAGCAGTAAGTATAACACATTTAGGAAGTTTGCAAAGTTGAGTTATATGTTAGGAAATAAGTCGATATACACAGGATATCTAGTGTTTTTGTGTGGACACCGCATTGAATCATTGAAACGCGGAAATGATTTGATTGATACTCGGAATAGATGTATCTTGCAATCTGATTCAGCTGGTGGGTTTCTGGCCCAAACATGGCCCGAAAGTCCGTAATATAAGTGTTTGGTTTGGTACGTCCTTTGAAAGGACGTACCAAACCAAAAACTTATATTACGGACTTCCAGGCCATGTTTGGACCTGCGGGTTTCATGCATCAATTCAAGGTGAATACGTGTTGAATTATTGCTGAAAATGATCTGTATTCACTCAAAAACACTAGATTTTCTTTTCATTATACGTTTTTAGAACAAATTGATCATTTCCAGTGATAATTTGACTCGTATTCACCTTGAAGTGATGCTTTGAAAGCCACCATTTTGATTGATACCGTGAAAATGAAAATGTTTGTATCTTCACAGTGGGAGATACGATTTCTATCTTTCCGCAAATACTGAAAAGTTAAATGCTGCGCATCCATTCAATTCACAGACATTTGTAATATCGGTATTGTAAACGACTGCAACTTTTCTGTGCCATTTGATGTCATGTATTGCACCTGACTTAATATTGTGTACATGTCAGTAAGGATGTCTTAATCCCTTGAAACCGAGATGCCGCTTTCCCGGCTCAGGAACATGATACGTCATAATTTCGTTACGTAGGATGGCTGCTCAGTGAATCTGTGGGGTAGACCAATCAATATTTTCAATGTGCAGCATCTGGGCTTCACTTTTAAAATATTCATTGGCCTACCCCCAAATAATGAGTATAGGACCTCCCCTAATTGCTGCACTTGAACTGACTTGGAAGATACCACCAGGGTTAAAAGGGTAAAGTATATTCGAGATACCCTTGCACAAAAGAAGCCAAAAACCTGTCTAAATGTCTGGTGCAAGGAAAATGGAATCGTCCTCAACAGTGATCTTTCCGAAATTAAGGAGTGAAAGAACGGCCCGCGTCAGGCGGTGACCAAAACGGCAAATGGGTCCTCAACGCGCAGCTATGGCCGAGCGCGACGCGTTGTTAAGTAAGAGCCCAAGATGTATCCACTTCTCGTCGTTGTGGCCGAGGGGTTCATTTAAGGAAAAAACTGTAATTTAGTTCCCCCAAACTTTTCAAAAGAAGTTCAAATTGTTGTCTGTGGCGAGGGGGTGGGGTGGGGGAGGGGTGGGCTGCGTGAGTGACGTATAGCTAAAATGGATTTAGTGCGGCTAGCAAGACAAGTAAGTGCTCGATGCGTTGAAAATTCGTGAATATCAAGCCATTTCAGATCTCGAAATTGTGGAGAATTGCGTCCCCACTCAGACTAAGGCAGGGGAACGGTGTTCCCAACGGTACCCCAGAAAAGCCTTTCAGTGTTTCAGCCCTCATACCAGCTATTCAGTGACAATGTTCACACAGCAGTGAGTTCGATCATAAGTTGGTGACTCTTGGGAAAATATTCTCGCGATAGCGTGAGCGCAAGGAAGGAAACCATCGGCACAATAACATGCTCAGTATCAAAAGGTGCCTGAGATTGTCTCATAACAAGCATCGTCAGTGACAGTAGGGCAAATAATCCCACGAATCTGTTCGAAAACAAACCCGAAGGCTTTAGGGACACCACTCCATGACCAGACTTTAAAAAAGAACCAATCGGTTGCGGTGGTAAAAAAGCTCAACTTGTGGAACCCAATGGAAAATGGAAATCAAATTGGCCGTTGAGCTTAAATCGAACAAAGAAGTAAACATCGCTGGCTTTGTCAACATCAACACAATGTGATGATTTTAATTACTTTCGTCTTGTTGCATGAGAACAAAAAGAATTCAGAGATAAACAGCAGATCGAAACTGTTTTATTCTCCCCATAGAACAAGTTACCCACGACACAATCAATATCTTTTTTTTAGTCTTTACCCAACGCACGCGACATCAAAATTCGTTATTTTCCAGAAATGTCCAACAAAATCACATCATGCGACCACTCATTTGAACGAGTTAGACCGGCTCGTTTCCAATGGGGGTGTGTTGTTAATATGATATGGTTTTGATGGATTATGGGGGGAAATAATGTTTCTTTCAACACTCAGTTTATCAATTTCGCGAACAGATGCGGTAGGTTCATTAGGTAAAAATTTAACTCCTTTTCCCAAAACGAGTAGAAGACACATGGGAAAAACAATTCTTGAATAACTAAAACTTTTCATTTTGCTTGCCTCCAAACCAGTACTTATGAACACTCGTTGGAACGAGCTCGTTGCAATGAGGATTCACAAGCTGTGCTTTTGGAGGGAAAACTGGAATAAGAAAAGAAAAAGAATGTCGATGGTTGTGCTAGCAATTGAGCGTTTTTCGTAGCACTTTTGTTAACCCTTTATCTAACATGAAAAGCAGACGACAAAAATTATTGAATAACTAATAATTTTTTTCATTTTTTGTCTCAAAAACATAGGTTATGACCCCCTCATTGGAACGAGCTCGACGAGCTCGCTCCAATGAGGGGTCATAACCTATGTTTTGTGACAAAAAATGAAAGAATAATGAAAATTAATTAGCGATTTTTGAGAGAAGCGCTGGCTGATTTTTCCCGTTACGTTGGGTAAAGTGTTAAACTGGCCGTTACGTTGGTTAAAGGGTTAAGTGGCGAAAAAAGAACCAAAATATATATTTTCTTTCAAACCATACTTCCACAAGCTCGATCCAATGAGAAGGCCTAAGTAATGGCGCGAAAAGAAAGAAATAATGAAAAATGATCTTAACGGATGGAGCCCATAGCTGAAGTTCGTAGCTTATTAAAAAGCGGCTATTTTTCACATCATACACAGTTCAGGAACCCTATACAGATCGTCGAAGTGCATGGACCCGAGTTATTGCGTAAGTTAAATAGAATAGATTAGTTCATATTAAGCTTGTTTTTACTAAAGACGGTCAGTGAGCATTTCTTAATATTACGCGACTGCAACTTTCTGGTCCCGTGCGTATCCATGCCACAAAGGCATGCACGCACTTTGTCAATCGTTACAGAGTAGTGTAGAACCGCCACACTACAACGTACGTCTACATCCAGTAGAATCACACCCCGTGACAGCAACAAACCATACAGAGAATGTTCACTACCTCGAAATCGCACTCGGAGCATAGTTCGAATCTGGAATTTCTGATATTACGAACCAGAATACGAACCATTTCTCGTAGTATTTTAAGTGGACAACTACAGTAGAAACTATACGTTCTCCCACTATTAGCGCAGCAAATGCTAACTCCCTCTTCACTGCAGAAGAATGAAGTGGTCTGAAATACACAAGAGCGTTTGTGCTGAGCAATGGAAAATATAATGCGTTATTAGCGAGGTCGACAGTGAAATCATGAACTGAACCGGTCAAACACAAAGGAAATATTGAGACTACAGTATGTGGAGGGTGGATTACTACTAAATCGCCGTGGGATAGGGTTTTCACATAGTAATTATTTACAATTTTTGAGGACAAAACTCAAGAAGCACCTGCACACTGCGATTGAGTAGTAATCCACTCACTTCATTCTGTATATGGAGTAGAATTTTAATTTTAACATCTATGTACATGTATCCCGGTAGAGGTTAGGAATTATGTTGATGATATCTGTTTACTAGTATAGAATTGTACACAGTTGGGCACGCTGTTTTTCTGCCGGAATTGTCTTACGCTAATGGTGCAGTTTGACAGGAACAAACGTGCACATACTCAGCGCGCTATTACTTCAAAATAATGAACAATACAGTGACAGGACTTCCACTCTCAACTGTATATTCAAGCAACTCATTTTCAGTGACCCTTTAGCTTTCCAAAAAGAGATGCATAAAGTATTTGTGCGAAAAGCAACAGCTGACAGTCCATGGTCAACACAATAAACACCCAACTGGGCAGAATGATCCGTGATAATATTAGTTATCCTTGTGTTTTCCAGGGTGTATGGGAATTTACACCGGTTTGGGAACTCATACACCCTGAGGCGAAGCCGAAGGGTGTATGAGTTCCGAAACCGGTGTAAATTCCCATACACCCTGGAAAACACAAGGATAACGGATTTATTTCCAAGAATTTTGGTGTAGTTTATACTTTAACCTACATTGTGGTCAAAAACTGACAGAAAATTTGTACTTTGCAAGTTTCTTAAATAAAACCAGGCAAATATGGATGTCATTGGAACTGGCTCAATGAGCCAGTTCCAATGACATCCATATCTGTAATATTTTATTGCACATAAATATTAAATTTTCTGTATTTTTATATTTGTTCTAACATAACCGAGCAGAAGGTAAGAATTAATAATTAAAAATGGTAAAACACGGTGTAAAAAAGGCCACTGTGGATAGCAAGTTACACCGTACCTCTCAGCCAATCAAAATGCAGTATTTTGTTTCATTTGGAAATAATTTAAATATACAGCCCCATGGGGATAAACACGGGGCTGATTCACCCATTTCGCTATACAAGTAGTACATAATTGTTCAGGGCTTCCTTTCTAAATTGGTTAATGTGTATATGTCGTTGTAACATCTCCGTATCATTTGTTGTGGAATCGGGTATTGCGGTAACCCGTTGTTGAAAAAGTCTGAAAGACAGGGTTCGGTCTACCCTGCAATATATTTTTAAAGAGTGAATGTGAATGTATAAATTTTCTTATTTGATGTTTTTCTCGAGGTTTCGCTCCACAAATTCGCACTATCCTCCAATAGTACATCACCATTTCATTGTTATCCTCCAATACCAAGATGAGGGACTTGTTGTAAGGCCCCACTGGGGATTTCCTTATGGCCCTCATGGGATGAGGATATGAAGAATGACTGATTATACCATAAGGATGGATTTCCTCGTGGCCATCATGACCTCATACGACAAAATGGGATTCTGCAAATATAGGCAGACCATAGAACGGCTTCCAAAGTGGTATTCCGTGTAAGGTGGCAATTCACTACCCAGATGAGGATTTAGGGGTTTTAGATTATACCTCACTGAGGGATTTATTCATAGACATCATGGGATGAGGATATGAGAATGATAGATTATACCCAATTGAGGGATTTCCTCATAGCACTCCTGGCCTTACATGACAAACCCGAAGACTGGTGTAACACTAATAGACTATACCAGTATGCCAAAAGACGGTTAAATCTCAAAATCAGGATAAAGCCCCACAAAGTAGATCTTCTGTTTCTCAGGACACTTTTTGTAGTTTTGTAATTATTTCTTTTGCCATGAAAAATTCATGTTTTTCGTTTTCGTTTTGTTTTAGGCCTCATAATCTACACAGTAGCATGGGTGGTGGTGTATTTCGTCCCTTGAGTGCAAGAAGGCTTTTTTGCACTCAAGGGACAATATTATAAATTTTATTAACTTGGGTTTAATATCAGACACACACCATTTAATTTTCATTTTTTAAATTTGCATAGGTTATAAAAAGAGAGCATGCGGCAGCCACAAGGACCATGCGATACAGAAACAATAACATAGCTCAAAGATAGATGCAGAGGATTCCGAAAGAATGCGTCCCAGCAAATATGCTCTAGCTCAAACGCATCTCTAGAACAGCACCCCCCCCCCCCCCCCCCCACACACACACATTCCAGACTCATAGAAACCAGAATGAATGAACAAACGAAGACGTTCGGGGAATCCGAGTCAAATAAACAACTGTCGGGTTGTTTGTGGTAATTAGTTGTACTCCTACTCAATCGAACACACCCCGGTCACAAAGCAACCACGTGTTACCATAGAAATTATGATGGTGGCCTCCTGTAGAGAAAATGGTCGATATGTCACCGTAACATGCTCTGCGCATGCGCACTGACACCACGTGTTACAATGGCAATGATGCCACAACATGGCCGCTCACGCTCGACCCTCACATGACGTAACTAGTCATGTGACAGTGGCGTCACTTTCGTTGTCCCAAACAGAGGGATGAAAGGTGCGACCAGTACTACTAACAGTACAGTACCAGAAGTATGGGTACATGTAAGAAAAATATGGTGTCCCGAGCTGATCGTGGAACGGATTCAGCCGATTTCGTTGGCAAACGTTAAGTATGGTAAAATAATTTACTCCGCGTAATTCCCATACAGACAAGATTTTGACAACTGGAAGCTTATTGCCAGTATCTAAAAAGGCAATTTTCTCGAGAAAATAAACGCGAAATTTGACCATTTTATTGCATTATTTGACAAGCCGAGAGGAATGATATTCATTCTGAAGTGCTTCAGTCAACATAAGTTTAAATTGTAATCCAAAAACACGTTCATCCCATGTTATTCACAAATCAATGAGAATGAGTTGCTCCAACACAGGCATCAAATTATAAGGAGACATTTCAGTATTCTGCAATAAAAGTGAAGCTTCGTATTTTCTTCCTTTACCCAACACGTGCGGAAGACTGTACTTGTAGATGTTCATGTATAACTAAAATGTTCATTTTTCACCACTAGAAAATAAAATAAAATAATTAAATAAACAAATCAATAAATAAATAAAACTAAAAACAGCTGAGACTCCAATGGAATAACTGCAAAGAGCTCGCGCCAATACAGGACGATAATGATAATCTGTGTTTTGGACGAGAAAATAAAAAAAAATTAATAACGCTTTCTATGTATTTTGCTTTTCTGATTGTCCCGGTATTTAGACAAAGCGTTAACCAATAGAGTTCACAATTTTCATACCGAACCTAGGGCTTCACGATATTCCAGTTTGTAATACCGAGTACGGTATTTTTTTAAATACCGCGATATGAGTAAATATTGAATATTTGAGAACTGACAATCCTTGTTTCATATGACCATGCATAATTCCAAACGCACGCAATACTGCTCAAACTTTGCGATAGTTCTTGCTTGGAACGAACAGAACCACATGTATTTGATTTTGCAGAGGATCCATACAGGCCTGAAAGTAAGCAGTCTGACATTTGCAGAATAAGGTCCCCAGAGGGTGAATTTGATGATGCTATCCCATACAGTGGGCCAATTTATCCTCTGGGTACCTCTTTCTGTTTAGTTTTGAGACCCTGATTCAGATTGAGGTTCACAGAGGGTAAATTTAGTGATGCTACCCTGCTGTGCAGGGTAGCATCACTAAATTCACCTCTGGGGACCTCATTTTGTAGATGACAGTCTGCTTATTTTCGGGCTTGGAACCATATCTAAATTAAATAAAAGTATGGTAGTTTATAGTGTGCGTGTGATGGATTTAGATGAAGTTCAAGTCAAAAAAGTTAAGTTTATCATTAGTTTGAAAATATCGACATTGCTAATCAACGATATCATGAAGGTCGGTATATCGAGTGAGTTAAAATTTGGTCGGTACTGTATCGATATTGAAAAAAAAATACCGAGTTTCGGTGAAATATCGAAATACCGTGAAGCTCTAACCGAACGTCTCATAGTTAACACCAAGCTCGCAAGCTGGTGCCAAATTTTATAAGAAATTCTACTCTGTCATGACTTGGAACCATTAGCCCATCGCATGCGTTTAGATTAAACTGGCTAAATATTTGAGTTGGTTCCGAACAGCGAATGGTTCACTTTCCGACGAAGTGGAATATTCAATTCGATTAGGCACCACTTAGTAGATCTTCTGTTTGTCGGGCAACTTTTTGTAAAATTGCATGTAGGCGGGCGATTTTTATTTTATTTTTTATTTTTGTAATTATTTCTTTGCCATCAAAAATTCATGTTCTTGGTTTATTTTGTTTTAGGTCTTATAATCTACAGAATAGCGTTGAGGGGTGGTGTATTTTGTCCCTTGATTGCAAGAAAGCTTTGCAATGCAAAAGCATTGCGAAGCCTTGTTGCTCTCAAGGGACAAATTTATCAGTTTTATTAACTTAGATAAAATAAAAGTCATAAACAATTTAATTTTTATTTTCTAAAGTTTGCATTGGTTATAAAAAGAGAGCACGCGGCAGCCAAAAGAACCACGCGGTGGGTCTGAGAAACAAATTTTTAACTTATTTAGGCCTTAAATCTAAAAATATCATAAACCTTCATTTTCTTGGAATCAAAGCAAGAAATGTTTCTCAATCGAGTCTTGATTTGATTGAATCTTTACATAATTTGAATTGTGGTCGGAGAGCTTGAGTTGACACGTAGTCGGTGAGTGTGGGGAGGACCTCCTCGTTTATTTCCGTGCTTATAGTACAGAAATATCCGAGGAGATTCGATTTGTTTCGTTTTGAAAAAAAGAATGGCGAATGTGTTTGACAAGAAACCGAATCTCCGACATTCAAACAGTAACCAAACTAGTTACTGAACCGTCTGGAACGGACGACGCAATGTCTTTGATAAGGACATTTCAGCGATAGTGACAGTAGAAAAGAATTTCCACCGTCGAGTTCCAGAGTTAAGGAGATGGAGATTTCCAAACATGTGCAGTTAAAACTAGAAGTCCTGTCATGAAATGCGCACAAATAGCACGTCGATCTGCGCTTTAATCTACGCGTTATGATCATAGTATGGCTATCAAATTCTGTACATATGGCCTGTGCACAAGCAATGTTTCAACCAATGGCCCTCCGGGTACCCCGGAGGTCCATTGGCAAAAATATTGCCTGTGTTTGCTATGAGTAACCAGGAGAACCTGCCGTGCTTTGGATGCCATTCGATATGGCAATTGCGCGCAATTCCTACGCGCAATTAAGCCTAGATAAACGCACAGTTCGTGACAGGACTTCTAGTTTTAACATGTACAAGAACGTATAATTTTGATTTAGAGCATGTAGAATAAACTCAAATCAACTGAGCTGAACCTGTGCGTGTAAAAGAAATCTCGTAACTCTTTGAACCCGAGAGGCTGTTTTTTCGGACCAGAAACATGGTACGTCTTAATTTATCTGAGTAAGATGACTGCTAAATAAATGTGTGAGGTTGACAAATTAATATTTTCAACGTGCAGTCCTGAGGCTGAATGTTTAAAATATTAATTGTTCTACCCCCAAATAATGAATATGGACTCTTCCAATTACTGCCATTCAACTGATATCGAGGATACCACCAGGTTGAAAGGTTAAGTTCGGAAATGGGTTTCTTTTCATATCTGTATGGGTTACACATTTGTTGAATTATATCTCTGTCCACGGTAGATGGAGGTTAAGGGTAGTAGCCGCGATGAGATAGAAATTTTAAAAGAGTTAACGTACACATTTGGAGTGCTGGGTGCAAGGAAAATAATTAGAGGTGTTGAATATAAGATGCGATGTAGACAGATTCCCCTTTCCTGTTGAATATAACAGTAACATGACATTGGAGAGAATTGTGTTTTTTTAACGGCCCAACAGGTGTGAATAACAGTCCGGCAGCTTATAAAAGGCCTAGGACGAAGTAGAGGGCCGTTAATAAGCTGAAGGGCTGTTATTCACACCTGTTGGACCGTTAATAAACCACAAGGCTCGACAAAGTCATGTTATTACTATTATTACCATTGGGATTCTGAGAAAGTTTTGACCCTGTACCTTACATGACATTTTTAACGTTTTCAATTTTGACAGATGACATGATAGTATCGTCTCTTGTCAAACGAACTGGTGTCACATGATTATCACGTGATCGGCACCGATACTCTTTCAATTGCAACGAAGTTAGAAAGCTTAAAACAGACCCGAAATTTACCTCTTTTAAGTCAGGAATAAAGGCTGAAATTGTATACAATCTTACTTACTATATACAGCTGCTTGTTCTCACTTGTCGAGCTTTGTTGGACATTTTACATGCTTGATAATTTAAACAAAAATCACATTGTTTTATTAGTTGAAACCATTTCCATGTCCGAGTGGACGACAGCGAGGAACCAAAAAAAAGTCACGTGACGTGTCGGGCTGTTAATGAGATTTTTAACCCATTAACCCATTGACGGCCCGACACGTCACGTAACTTTTTTAAGTTGAGCGTTACGTTCTTGCAATGCCCTATTAAACTTTGTACTAAAGTATTTTCCGAAACATACTTGGCGTAAGACTGTATCGCGTATCTCCTGTTCTGTTTATTATTCAATTATAATCAACCACGCAAATTAAAGAATAGATGAAGGAGAAAATTTTCGCATTACTACCTTATCGGTGGGTCTTCATTTCCCCTTGATTTCACTCAAAAGTTCACCGTTGTTGTCATTTTACGCCAGCAGCCGACATGTTTGTTTACCAATGACGTAACGGATAGCATAATCTATTTTTACCTGAGGGTTTCGAGGTTGTTGCAAGAAGTTGTGTTTTGATGGATTTGGATACAGATCAAAACATAAATCTGAACCGTTCCACAACATCGATACGTTTGTTGCGAAATTCGGGCCCAAGTGAAACTTACGATCACAAAGTGATGACCGTTTCTGTAAAATAAATAAAATACGTCGGAAAATAATTGTTGAGGCTTTCTAAATAAAATTTTGAAGTTCACACTGATAAATTTTGCAACAGCTTTAAAAACATTGTGCACGAAAGCAGACTTGTGATTTAATAATGTTTTTCTGCCGAAAATTCCTTTTCGATGAAAATTCTTTAGTAGAGTCGAAGTTTATCGCCGATTGGGGTGGGGATAAACCCTTATTTTTCAATATATGGGGTTTATCCCCACCCCATTCGGCAATAAAACACCGATTTCAACAGGTTTCTGACTGAAGACCAAAACACTGATTTCAACAGATTTCTGATTGAAGAACCAAATTATGTACAGTTTTTAGTTAGTTAGATATTGGTGGTTAAAGACACATATATATGCACAATGGCTAATCATGACCACGACATTTTTACGGAAGGAGGAAGCCGGATTACCCGTAGAGAACCATCGAACAATGGCAAGCAACTCTCAGCTCCACAACATGGTAACTCCACACAAGCAGGGTTATAACATTGGTTGAAGACAGGTGCTCCATCCATGAGGAGCAGTAGGCCTTAGTACACAACGCCACCATGCCCCAACGTGGGCAATGGGGTGAAGTGTCTTGCCCAAGGACACAACCCGGTTGCCACAGGTGGGGTTCGAACAGAGTACCTCTCGGCTTGCAGCCTGCACCCCTACCAACTGAGCCACCGCGCCCAGATGTAACGTTTTTTGCATCCAACGCGGATTACTTATCGAAAAATCAAGCTCTAAAGTATGTTGCTGTCAGAATACCTGCTTTCACTTCCATTTCGCCAAATTTACCAACATGAAACCTAAAACAACCCCCCCCCCCACCCCACCTCCACCACCTGAAGTCCACTCCGGCACTGTCCTGCCCTTGAACTGCGTAGAATATAATTAAGTCAAGCGAATCGCATTGAAATCAAGATTGGGGAAATGGGCTAACCATCTTTGGTTTATCGCATATATGTGTCTTGCAAGGAACAGATTCAAGACAGTATGGGGTTGAGATAGCTGGCGGCAGATCCTCGATCTGGCATCACTGACTGTGTACACGATGCTCACAAAAAGCACTCCACCTCTCCAAGTGACATATAGACACACGTTCCAATTTTTCTCTGCCAGTGAATTTATAGCCCATGCTCTTTGAAGTCAGGGCAGAGCATATAACTTGAACTAAATTTTAAAAGATTATCATGGCTATTCAGGACGTGTCATGTTTCGACCCCCTCCCCTCCCCCACCCGTCCGAACCAGTTCAATAACATTGAACTTGGACTTCGCCAAAGTAATTCGCGTTCGTTTTTTACATATGTTTTGGGTCGTCGGCCTTTAATACCATTCAAATAATCGTTAGAAAAAAAATTGTAACATACTTCGCGAGGGTAGGTTAATTTTAGGCTTGTAAAACTTACCGTAAGTAGTTTTCAGGGTGCGTGGATTATCTCTCTTCCACATTACTAAGAGGAAAAGTTACAACGTCTCAGTTATAGCTGAAAGTTTTAACTTTACAAACAAAATTTTCAAATATGAAGAAAAAAAAGAATATATAAATCGAATGCAAAGTCACATAGCGGAGGCAGGGTGTGAGATATTCCGTCATGGCCTGCGTGTGTCTTTTCATCTTCCGCCAATTTTGGGAGCCAGAAATAAGCTTTTTAAAAGCAAATGTTTTTTTATATTTAGAAAGGGGAAACACACGAGATTTTATCCTATCGAGTGGGGGTGAAATGTAGGGAGAAAGTTAAACGGCTACACCAGAACTAACACATATCATTAATTAACGGGAGGTCATTTGAATTTGTTCCAAGAACCATGCGCGCATGAGACGAGGGGAGGGGGGGGGGGTGCCACCCCTCTTGGTCACAGGGAATTCAGCTATAATCATTGTTACATGTATGTCGTAAAAACGTCACGTTTCTCGATGACGTGCGCGTTCGTTGTCGCGGGAGTGGGGCTCCCCCCCCCCCCAAAAAAAAAATAAAATCAACTTCTAGAAATTTCGAATTTCGAATCACTATTTGACTAACAGCTGGAACCTTCACATACTATGGTAGAAATCGTGAAATACCTCTTGGAATGCAACGCAAACAGACAAAATTACATCCTGTGCAGAAGGTGGGAAGTAAATTCAAGAGGGGCAAAGTTTGGGTCGGAGGTAGGGGTTGTCTAAAACAACTGTTTTTTTCAGCTTAGTATCTATATTTTTTATTTGCAACCCCACCTCCTTCTCTAGTCTAAGTTGAGTTTTAAAAGTTATTTCAAATTGAGCACCAGTGTTTCTCAAATTTGTTCAATCTGCGCCAAATTTCATCCACTATGCCTGAAACGAGCAGATGAGGAGGCAAATATTCTAATCTATTTTACTAGTATACCATTAACTCACAGTGGATAAGTCGTCATAAGTGGAAAATACAGAAACCGAAAGTTGGAACTCGCGAGGCGGAGAATATTTTGCTCCACCCATTGGGAGTGGTCTGTTTGAGTGGGTTCAGGGGGCGACCAGAGACGCCCCCCCCCCCCCAAAAAAAAAGAAGTGAAACGGTAAAACAATTGAGAGAAGAAAAGGAAGTATGCCTAAAGAAGGCGGACTGTTTTCATATGGGCCTACGAGCCTCATCGTTCGGACGCCGAACACAGACATTTTCTGTCCGATGCCGATTGGATTCGCGGCAGCAAATTCAGTTTCGTACGCAACCGCACCGATGTCAATGAGTTCCTATCAGTTTTCTCTCTGACAAACGCTTCCGGTAAAAATAACACACCGGACCCCTGATCTATTGCCTCAACTGCAAACATGTGCGCTTAGCTTCACTTACAAGCCACACGGAACGCGCTTTCGTGACGCAGACCTGCGGTGGCTGATTTAGACCATCCTTAATATTTTTTTTATCTCGAGATCTCGAGATAATATCTCGAGATCTCGAGAAACTATTTCGAGATCTCGAGAAAATATCTCAAGATCTCGAGAAAATATCTCAAGATCTCGAGAAACTATCTCGAGATCTCGAGATAATATCTCAAGATCTCGAGATAATATCTCAAGATCTCGAGATAATATCTCGAGGTAATATCTCAAGATCTCGAGAAACTATCTCGAGATCTCGAGATAATATCTCAAGATCTCGAGATAATATCTCAAGATCTCGAGATAATATCTCGTGGTCTCGATATAATATCTCGAGATAAGCATATATAATCGGGGTCATCCTTTGATCATTAGCATGAATTCACTGCTGCCACACAAACTGTTTATTTACTTGTCGCATCTTTTCCGACTGCAACATATTCATGACTCCCATGACAATTACACAAATCAACTCCTGTCCCTCAGAAAAGTGAAGAACTTATCAACCAACCACTTCATTGCGTATTAGTTATGAGAGCCCACCAAATCCAGCTCTAATATAAACCGAGCCCCGTCATCCGAGCTTGTACTTGCTGGTGTCATGTTCTCACTTCAATCCCAAAGTGTCAACCCAGCACCCGGTACCTCCCAGTACCTACTGAAGTGCCTTTTACCCTAAAACACAACGTTTTCTCACTACTTTGCAAGATGAAAAGTTTGTGTCTGCCTGACACTCCAAATCCAAAGTGTTGATCCAGTATCTCCTAGTGCATACTGTAGTGTTTTTACCCTAAAACTCAAAGTTTTCTCACATCTTTTCCTTCCAGCCCCATGCTGATTGTAGTGATTTGCACCCTAAACACAAAATTTACTCACTACTTTACAAGACACATACCCATAAATACCAAATATTTCTTTCCAGCTCCACAGTCAATGAAGAGATTTTTACCACAACTCACTTTGGTGACTGAGACACGTTGTCTCTTGACACGCTGTTATTCCACGGACCCGTCATACAGCCTAACTTTAACCCCATCCGCGCGTCCATTTTGATCGAGCAAATCGATGGTGTTACTCGATATATAATAACCTTACAACAGCGACAGCTGTAGACATACCATCGGATTCCCTTTCCTCTCGTTGGTTTGAATAGTCTGGATTAGGCATAACTAGTTACACCCTGTGGATACTTCTTCCGGACGAGTGATTAAGGCCCTCACGTATTACCAACGTCAGTTTTAGAAAAGGGCTTGCCCAGTACAAGGCTGCAGATGCTAGACAAAATCGTGAATTCATAGCCAATACTCAGCAATCTCCTGACCCCCAGAACCAAATTGAAACCCATAACCCCGAGCCCAAGAGGCGAATGGAATCAACCCTCCCCCCCCCCCCACCACTGTCCCAGGTAAATCTCAAACGTGGCAGGATGGGCATGTCTAACATTGTTTCCACACAAAACCCAATTACATGTAGTAATGAAAAGATTTACCTGCCCCCCGACAAGTCTCAATGGTCCATACACCTTTCACACTTATCCGAAACTGACAACTCCAACAGTGAAGTATCCAGTGCCACGCATATAAAGACGGACAACGTGAACCCGATTCCCAGTATCTCCGAACAAAATGAAGCCCCCTCAACGTCATTTACTGCCACTCTTAACCAGCTACAACATGGCATCCCAATTAACAATACGTTCCTCCATGATCCCATACTCTCACCCGGTCACGCAGAACCCCCCGCACCTGTAACCACCCCCCCCCCACACCTTCAACATCAACTCATGAACCGAATGTAATACAGAACATCCCGTATCATAAGATTAATTGGACCTGGGGGAGCCGTGGCTGAGTAGGTATAGGTGCAAGCTACAAGCCGAGAGGTCGTTGGTTCGGCAACCACGTTGTGTCCTTGGGCAAGACACTTCACCCTCACAGCCTACGTGGGGGCACGGTGGCGTTGTGTACTAAGGCGTAATGTACGTCGATGGTGCATCTGTCTTCAACCAATGCTACCCTGTTTGTGTGGAGTTAGTATGCTGGGGAGCTGACAGTTCCTCGCCGTTGCTCGGTGGTTCTCTCCGGGTACTACGGCTTCCCCCATCCGTAAAACTGCCATGGTCATGATTAGCCATTTTGCAGAAATATGTGACCTTAAACAACCACAAATAAATACATAAATAAATTGATTGGTCCCCTATGTTCTTAACCGTACGATCCTCCGTGATCACATACTCTCACCCGCTCACAGGAAACCCCTCACCGCACCCCAGTACTTGTGACCCCCACCCCCAACGTCAACTCATGAACCGACAGTAATACAGGACATCCCGTCCCATAAGATTAATAGGTCCCCCAATGTTTCCACTTTCTATTTTGCTACACCCGGTCCCATGAAGCTGGAATAGCAAAATAGAAAGTGGGGTGCTACTTGTTGTTTCAAATGTCGCGGGAACATATTTTCAACACAACATTGCGGGGTTCACTGTTTGGCGGGAGAGACACTTTCGCTCATTTGGGAGGACCGCAAATTGGGTCAAACATTTTTTGGGGCTATAGCAGCGATAGGTCAAACCGGGCGGTATGTTCACAGGTTTGAGTTTCGACTATCATTGCAGAGTGGTTCGCAGTGTCGTTTTGAGGGATATTGTTGGGAGTCCCACTGAAGGAGTATGAAAAGTGTATTCTTAGTTGGGTATTGTCGGAAGACAAATCAATGGTGTGATGCGCTATCGGGGTTTGGTTGGGCAAGATGTTGCTCTCATAAATTGGGTGTGTGCTTGTGTCATCTTGTGGGTTAAGAGGGAGTGGTCTGTTGTGCGTGGTCCTGGTGGAACTATGCTCTCAAGGATGGCGAAATTAAGGTTTCTCAGATTGGAATGGGTTTCAGCCGGTGAGAACATAGGGGACCAATCAATCTTATGGGACAGGATGTCCTGTATTACTGTCGGTTCATGAGTTGACGTTGGTGGTAGGGGTCACAAGTGCTGGGGGTGTGGGGGGAGGGGTTCTCATGTGAGCGAGTGAGAGTATGTGATCAAAGAGGATCGTTTGGTTAATTGAGGTACCATGTTGCAGCTGGTTAAGGGTGGCAGTAAACGACGTTGATGTGAATCGGGTTCAAGTTGTCCTATATATGCGCGGGACTGTATACATCACCATTGGAGTTGTCACTTTCGGGTATGTCCCTGGAGGAGTGTGAAAGGTGTATGGACTGCTGAGACTTGTAGGGCGACAGGTCAATCTTTTCATTACTACATGTCACTGGGTTTTGTGTGGAAACAATGTTAGTCATGCCCATCCTGACATGTTTGGGATTCACAGGAGGGGGATTTTATTCGCCTCTTGGGCTCAATGTTATGGGTTTCAATTTGGGTGTGTAATTGTGAGAACGGCTCCTAGGTGTCAGGAGATTGCTGGGTAATGACCATAAAATCACGGTTTTGTCTAGCATCTGGAGCCTTATACTAGGCAAGCCCTTTTCTAACACTGACGTTGGTAATCCAGACTTTTCAAACCAACGAGAGGAAAGGGAATCCTCGGGTAGGTTTATAGCTGTCGCTGATGTAGGGTTATTATACATCGGGTAGCACCGTCGAATTACTTGAGATTTGCTCGGTCAAAATGGACGCGGGAATGGGGTTGAACTTATGCCGTATGTCTCCGTCAACAAAGTGGATAGTGGGTGAAAAATCAACCAAGGGAGTGGGGATGAAATCTTTCCGCGTGGGGATGAGGGAGCTATTTGGTATTTTCGGGGTCTGTGTCTTGTAATGTAGTGAGTAAACTTTGTGAGTTGTGGTAAAAATCACTCCATTCAATGTGGAGCTGGAAGGAAATATTTCATATTTATGGGTGTGTGTCTTCTAAAGTAGAGAGTAAACTTTGTGTTTTAGGGTAAACATCACTACAATCAGCATGGGGCTGGGAGGAAAAGAAATGAGAAAATGTTGAGTTTTAGGGTAAAAAACACTACAGTATGCACTAGGAGGTACCGGATACTGGATCAACACTTTGGATTTGGAGTGTAAGACAGACACAAACGTTTCATCTTGTAAAGTAGTGAGAAAACGTTGTGTTTTGGGGTAAAGGGCACTACAGTAGGTACTGGGAGGTACCGGGTGCTGGATTGATACTTTGGGATTGGAGAGGGGACAAGACAAGTGCAAGTGCGGATGACGGGACTCGGTTTATATTAGTGCTGGACTGAGATTTGGTGGGCTGTCATAACTTCAACAAGGTGATTGGTTGATAAGTTTTCTGAGTGGCAGGTGTGGATTCGTGTAATTGTCATGGGGTTGGGGGCGGGAGTGGGGGGGGGGGGGGGGGGGCACGAATATGTTGCAGTCGGAAAAGATGCGACAAGTGAATAAACGGTTTGAGTGAATTCATGCTAATGATCAAAGGGTGACGCCGATTATGCTTATCTCGAGATCTTGAGATATTATCTCGAGATCTTGAGATAGTTTCTCGAGATCTTGAGATATTATCTCGAGATCTTGAGATATTATCTCGAGATCTTGAAATAGTTTCTCGAGATCTCGAGATATTATCTCGAGATCCTGAGATATTATCTCGAGATCTTGAGATAGTTTCTCGAGATCTTGAGATATTATCTCGAGATCTTGAGACAGTTTCTCGAGATCTTGAGATATTATCTCGAGATAAAAAAGTATTGAGAGCCACCGTACAGACCAATATGCCCAGGTTTTGAATTTGAATTCGAGAGAGAAACAAAGTTACATGTATCATGGAACTAAATATTTTCCCACATGCGACAATAGTAACGTTCAGGCGAAAAAATATGATCGCACCACTTTAATTTTGCCATTCAAATGTCTTTGTCAAGTATAGCCCTTCAGACAATTTTTTCTCACCCGAGAACAGGGGTCATGCAACAAATAAGAGAGAAAAACTGACACGAAAGGAAGTACCGGTCACGTGCATTTTTCAGGCAATTCCCTACAAAAACACACAAAAAGTAAATTGTATTTTTTAGGTCTAAGAGTCATCAAATCACCCTCTTTTCATCAGGCATATTCAACAATAGTGCAAGATGTCAATAGAATGTTTCAAACCTTTATTGAAACAATATATTTTCCAAAGGCTGCTTATTTTTAGAGATTGTGTTGCGAAGTTGGCCCACAGAAGTTAAACAAGCTCGAAAGAAGAGCTATAGTTCTTCCATGGAAATTATAGAAATAACAGGACAATTTTCTATTAGTTTGAATGGGACTCATATTATTGCTGTTAATTTTCCTCAGAGCCGATATTCGTAGAATTTTATAAACTAATAAGAAATACTCCGACTTACACTCGACCGACTGACCTACACTCGGTGGAAGAGCTGATCAGAGATAACGCCGGTAGTCGAGTTTTAGTTGATAAATATCACGGGCGGACATCTCCGAATTGGTACTATTTGAACTGTCGTAGCTGTCATCAACCCATAAATCACACTCCCAGAACAAACGGGCATCACATAATGCTAAAGTTGCAGAACTGTAAATTCTATCACACAATTCCCCCGGTCAACAGAACCCCTGGTGGAATGTGTTTGTGGAACAACCACTCGATAGATTGCATGCAGATTGCCGACAGTCTGCATGGCAGTACAAGCGTCTAACAATGGTGACTGCCACGTCACGGGAACTTTCCCTAACTATTCCGCTGACTGGTAGTCGCGTGATCGGGTTCGGCATAAAAAATCTAGAGGATTTTAGCACCGATTCCTGGATGTTTGGGAAGTTGTCTCTGGGCTCCCGACGAGCAAGTACCTGCCTACAAGAAGAAAGATGGATGCCGCCACTGTTTCTATAAGGTATGAACTTTGACTGAACATTGTGAATTTTACTTTATACAAGAGAAAACGTTTGGCAGTTGAGTTTTATTTGTTAATAAAAATCGTAGATAACTGGTAAACTGGTCTTCGTTGTGCTGAACACGACTAGCTCGTGAGGTAACCAACCTGAACCCAGAATCTGGAGCCTGTGTCTGATATCGTCTGGTAAGGAATCACAAAACGCCACGGGCTGGTGGGACTTCGCGGTTGGTGGGGCTCCGTAGTTCTCTCAGTAATCACAACGCTTGGAGTCAGAATTTACGATCGTAGATCGATAGACTTTTTACTAAATTCCGTAACAATTGCATCATTTCCGAGTGCAACCTTTCAAGGCGGGTAACTCTAATTCATATTTTTAGTTCCCTGATACCTGTTGAGAGTATCTATATTTAATAATAGTGGTTCCTCATTCTTATAAAAACCGATGTCAGATCCACTGTGTGCCGCGACAGATTAGGCGGCCGCGCGATGACAGCTATTGGGTCATCGGGAATTAAACGACTTGACGTGGACACTGTAGACTGAAGATTTTGCAGCGCTAAAGGCAAGGAAGATATCACACAAAAAGTCAACCATCAATGACTGATCATGTCCAGTCTTTTCGCCGGCCATCAAATCTGTCGTAATTTTTACGATATACATCACAATAATTTTGATGATACAATCAGCGTGATGGTATTACAACGTAAAACTCTCCTCACATTTGCGACAATTGGTTCTGTTGTATAGGCCAATATATGTTTAACAAGTATCATATGATCATAGAATTAATAGTGAAGTGTCATTTGGCATTTAGTTTGGGTTTCGGGATTTGTTGCATCACTGATGTTTCATGCTATGACAGTGAATGCATGTCTGACGGGATCGTATCTTGAAATTTTACCATATTATCAGTGTGCGCGCTTAAGCTTCAGGCGCCCCGTGGGAAAAAAATTATCAAATTTATAATTAAGTGTTGGGAAGGTTGGGGACTGTCGTTCCACGTGTAATAGAAGTGATTGATATCTTGGGTGTTCGGTCACTTCGTCTTTATCAACAATTATAAAAAATATAAACTTCATCACGCAGGACGCTAATGTTAACTGTATTTATGAAAGTCTACCTGCATGATGTACTGTGCATTTATGTAACATCATCAGTACTAGATGTGGAGATCGTGCCACATGGGGGGAGGGGGGGGGGGGGCTTAATGGGAAACCTAGGAAGGACGTCATAGTCACGTGACCCGGTTACGCCAAGTTAGTCACGTGACCCAGCTACGTCAAGTTTGGTTGATGTGCTGGTCCGCGTCAGCGGTCATCTTGTGGCGTCATTTCATAGTGATACGTGGTCTTAGTGCGCATGCGCAGCTCGTGTTGTTAGGGTGATACGCTGTTCCGTCGGGCATTTTGTATACTGGCTTTCCTCAAATGCCTAAATGAGTCGAAGAAAGTATGTTCGAGTCACTCGAACGAGCAATTGTTCTGTAGCTCATTTGCTCGATGGGATTCGAGTTGCTTGAGCAATGACTTTTCAGTAACTCTTCGATGGATTCGTGGCTATAAGAATCATATAGGCTTTCGTTATACACACTGAAGATAACTCTGCATACATGTTATGGGAAACCAAGCACTGGTGATTATAAGACTTGGACGAGGGAACGAACTAGAGCTAGTTTGGGCTAGACATACTGCTAGTGTTAGAGTAGTATCTGTAATAGGCACAAAAATAGGGTTCTTGGAAAATCTGGACCAGTACTTTAGTGTAATAGAACATACTCTCGATCCTATAGCACTACGTGCTACTACTAAAAACCCTAGATGGGGAGTACAAGTCCGTTACGGTTGTTTAGGGCGCATTTTGGTGATTTGGAGGGATTGCCGGCTTGTTTGTGGTAATTCTACAAAGTAAAACTACTCGTATACAAAGGAACGTACCTGTTATTGAAAAAAGAAGGATTCGTGAGGAATCCATATCAAATAGTCGTTTTGGGTGGTTTGGATGGATTGGTGGGTCTTTCTGGGTAATCAGATTTACTCCTATTCAAACGAACAAACCCTCCGCACATACCCCGTCTTGGTGTAAGCCATTCAGGCTCATAGCAACCACGTGCTACCTTAGAAACCAAGATGGCGGCCTCCATCAGACAAAAATGTCCGACAGAAGTATTATCACCTTAACAACACGCTCTGTGCATGCGCATTAAGACCACGTGTCACTATGGAGATGACGTCACAAGATGGCCGCTTCCGCGGGCTACCATGACAATCTAACATGAGTTAAATTGGGTCACATTACTGTGACATCACTTCTTAGGTCCCCTCACTAGGTCCCCACAATGTGGCAAATAAGGCCAAGTGGCCGAAAGCTCCAGTTACTGATTGATTTTATTATATAAAATGTCACACTATCTACCTACCCACTGAAAAATGTTGCAGACTGAATGGGAACATAGTTTATTTAGTGGCCAAAAAGCCCTCGGGGATTGAAATTTTTTTTCCAATTTTCCCGGGGATACTCCCCGCCGCCATCCATAATTCTATTAGCATCCCATCTTAGGTGTTGGGCATATATGACGCCCCTTGCTAAAGTATATCCAGAGGGGAGACTCCTTTGAGCCGCCACTGGACCCTGTGGAAGTAACACAGGTATGTAGAAATATTAGACAGTCGAGATAATAATTCATAGCTTAGGGTTTTTAAAAATTTCGTTATAATTAACTGCAGTAATGGTGTATGTTTGTAGGGATTTATCCAAACGATGTATCGAACTCAGAAATAGAGACAATCAAAGGTAAAAAAAACCGTTACAGAAAGAGTCATGGGGATTGTAACCAAAATTGGCGAGAGTAGGTCAAAAGAAAGAGGTCTTTGTGTGGCCTGCGTGACAAAGAGAAGACAGGTTTTGAAGAGTACCTTGACAATGGCACCATCGTAGGGGGGGGGGGGGGGGGGTGGTCACTGTTGTTCAAGCTGAGGTCGCGATCACTGGAGATTAGGGGGAATTGGGAAAGACGGTGGAAAAGGAGAGCCAAATGTGTAACTTGGGCGAAGTGGTGACCTTGGAATACATTTTATTGGGAAGTCCAAAATCTCAATCTTCTAGATCAAAATTCACTGGGAGTAGTATAATGAGGACGTGGGATGGGAGAATAAAGGATGTGGTTAGTGGTTGACACAAATGCGATGGTTAGTATGCTTATTGGAGGGATTGTGAAGAATGGGGGTACAGAGTGTCTTCAAGCAGTTCGTCTCTGTATTGGGAGGAAAGAAGCGTGGGAATCGGGAGGCAGGTGGAAGCACATGGGTAACCAAAACCTTCTCAACTGAGAACCACGGCAAATCGGCGGCCAGCCAAACTGTTATTAATAGTATATCGACCCACGTGAATAGTGTTAAAGCCTCATCCATCTGTAGGGTTCGATCCTCTAATGCTATGGGCACACAGGCCTTACATTACACGTATTTACTCCAGCTGAATCCCGAGAAGCATATAATGTTTTATTGCAGTTGACTGATACCAGACGAGACCGCTCGAACACATTCAGCCAGGCACCTCTACAAAAGCGATCGTCTTTTCTTCCAATTACAAGGTTCGAAAGGTAATCTGGGTTCTCTAGAAACCCTCAAGCGGATCAGATTTTTAAAAATGTTCCCGGGGAGGGTTCCCTTAATCCCACCAGTAGGAGAAGACACGCTCACGAACATCCACACCAGGGCTACGCACGTAGTTACTTTTCGGGCAAAATCTTCCAGCCCCCCCCCCCCCCCCCCGCAGCCATGGAAAAAAAGTTGGCCCGTTGGTCTATATACGCCTGTGCTGGGTATAATCAGTGAAGTCGAAATATGATTAATATTATATAAATTCTCTTATCAACTTTTCCTAGTGATTTCTCCCTCAGAAGATTTATGGGGTGCTTGCTGAGAAATAGCGGGGGGGGGGGGGGGGGGTGGGGTAGGGGGGGGCAGCGTGATCACGAAGTGACGTATTCGTGACGCCCCCTCCCCTCCCCTACAATTTTCCAATAAGCTTTCTAGTGATTATACGTATTCGTCAGGGTTGTATTCGAAGATGCCAGTTCTCTCGTGCTATTAGTTATATACCGTACTTTCATAAAAGAAAATTGGTTACTTGGACTTGTGTCGGGTTATAGCGACAACGGCACCGTGTGAAAACGGCACCTGGAGTAAACAGAACCGAGTGAGCGAAAACCGCAGCAATTGATTGTGGCGAGAACGGCACCAGTTCCGATGGCGAAATTAATTCATTTAAATTCTGCCTAAACCGAGTATTTAGCCTATGATACTCTAATAAATTGTGGAAAATTGAGCAGTTAAAAATGAGAGGATACATCTCCCCTCCCAACTATCTCATGGTTTTCTTGTTGTTTAGCAGTGACTTCTAAACATTAAAAGCACTAACACCCCTCCCCCAACCCCACCCTTTCCTCGGCCCTGGAATCTATCCAACCTGGATTCACGATACACCTCCTTCTTTATTATTTGACGCAGAAATCAGAATCTTGTGTGTGTGTGTGTGTGGGGGGGGGGGGGGGGGGGGGGGGTCCGAATTCAAAGGACGTGCCAAGGTAAAAAATTAAAACAAGGTCTTTTAGGCCATATTTGGATGGGGGCAGTCCAAACCCAAGAAATCCGGACTCCTGTGCCAAACCGAAAGTAACGGGTACCGGATTTCACACGGTGCTGTTTTCGCCTGTACCCGTGTCACTGTCACACAAACAAAGCCTAAATGGAGGTCTGTAGCAACATACTGAGGGCAGTTGTCGGCAAGACATGACAAATTTGGAAAACTGGTACGTCACGTATTAATAAAATAATTTGCGTCACGACTACAATACATGTATATTTTATTTATTCACTAATTCACTAACGCGTTTTGAACAAGACTTGAGTTTTATTTTGAACCATCATCACGACGAACTGATATTCTAACTTCGTCAAAACACGCCTTCTGCAAAGGCAAGCCGTGAAAATTCAAATTTACCTGTTCTCAAATGGACGGTCCCAGTTACGTCACTTGTGCATTGTTGCAAAATGGACGCTCTTCCTAAAATACACACAAATTCCCATAGAGAATTAAAAAATTCGTTCCTATAATTTTCGAGCGAGCTAAAATCACAGAAACGTAACGACGGCGAAGTTAAATATATTACACGTAATCGGGAGCTGAAAACTAAAAGATATTTTCTTGATTTTGTATTATTCCAGAGTTTATTTACCATTGGGGGGTTATGGAAAGGACAATAGAGAACGCCCGATAAAGTGGTAATAATTGTGATTCTTCAACACTTGAGGTGTATAAAGGTTTGAATGATATCTCATCTTTCCCTTTCACATCAGAAACATGACGTCGCATTGCCGCGATAATATCTGTAGGAATTTGGCTAATCGCGTTCTCGCAATAAAAATATGCAATAATAAAGGACGCAGTTTGGCGTCGATTAGTAGATTAGATAGGTTTATTTTTTCTGGTGAGGGCTTGACCAACACAATTCCGACTGAAAATAACGGTGCAAAGCAACGTCTCATGACACAACAGGGCACTAACCTGGTGCCATTACTATAGAACTTTTACAATTGTATTTTCTGGAATTGTATTTTTTGTCTATTAATATAACTGACTAAAATTAATCATCAGCATTTTGAAAGATATGGCAAATTTTCCAACCAGCAAATTGCCACATCTTTGAAAATGCTAATGGTTCATTTCAACCCATTTAAACTCATAACTGGAAATACAGTTCTAGAAAACACATTTATAAAAGTTGTATAGTATTGGCAACTGGTGATATTTTACAGCGGCGACAAACTAACATGTCCAGTTAATACCAAAAAGTCTGAACTCGTAATTTGATAATGGGGACCAAAAGAAACACAGAGTCTAACCTTCCCATTTCATGTAACAGTAAATAGATTAGGTGTCATTCAATGGCATAGATATCCTTTTTTTTCTGGTGAGAGCGAGGCCCGCAAAATTCCAACCGAAATTAGCGAAAGACGCAACTTACCATACAGGAACACGGTGATGCCCCGCGTCGCTAAAATGTGTCTGGATGTCCGTGGTCAAGACATCGCTGTATTCGAGGTCTAGGCCATACCCATTCCGACAAACTTTAGCCGTACAAATTTTAAAGAGAGGGCATCGCTCATCTTAACTTTCAACATTTTTGAAAAATGGATGACTTCGTTGAATCTGACAAGCAGTGATTGTTTTCAGCGTGAATGGATATAGATCATTCATCTTATGAGTGAAAAAAATCCTTAACAGCCCATCCCACTGGCCTGCAGTTTGTCGTAGTAAATAACGGCCGCCATGATATTACCATACAATTCAATAGTAGTGTACTCAGTCGACCTGGATTATTTTATTTCGCCACCACACATTCCCATACAAGAACTTCTATCATCCTACTATTCGACAGTTCAAAACGAAATTCATAGGGATTATACAGTGCCAGCCTTGATTATTTCAACCCGGTGGGCGTAAGTCGTTGTACAACACGGAAATATACCACTCACAGGCGAGATGACATAGCAAACCCGAAAAAAGGATACATTGTAACTTAACCACACAGACCCACAGGGCTGTAGGTCAGATTAAAATATTACTAAACGTCCCCACAAAGAAGAAATGGATTCGGACTTATTATTGTATTTAGATCGCTGTACGGACATTTCATTCAGGAACTCAAAGTTGAAAGTAGGTCCCTACGAATCGGAATTTCTATCCCCAATCGAATATCGAACCGAATCGCATGTACGATGTTGACATCGACATCGAATCCAATTCTATTCGGAAATACAGTACATGGAGAGTGGATTGTAACTAAATCACCCGCGGAGTGGAGTTATCACCCAAACTATAACTTTCAAATTGTGTATATATCGACTAAAAATACAAGCAATGTTTCAGTCAATGGACCTCCGGGTTTAACCCGGAGGTCCATTGACTGAAACTTTGCTTGTGCTTGTTATGCTTTGCAACAAAATTGCAATTATTGCCTGAGTGGAATCTCCACTCTGCGGGTGATTTAGTGATAATACACTCTCCACGTACTGTAGCATGAAACAGTATTTGAGAAATCACTTGTTATTAAACCACATTACCTAATTACTATGCATATCCTCGCTCCTTGCGCCTGTCACGTGAGGATGACCACTCGAGTGCAGAGGTCAAACGGTACATTGCTACAGCAGTACTCATAACGTGAAGCGTGGGAATCCCGCGCTCCACTCTATCAGTAATGTTGTAACAATGTAAACTTGTCAGGAAGACAAGCATACCCAAGAGCCAATTGAACCGAGAACCCAGAAGCCACTCTTCCTTTATTTCTACGGCATGATTTCGTCAATGGAAGACATTTATTTGCCATCGCCCCTTCGCGTAATGCCCAGGTCAAACGTTACATTGCTGCAGCAGTACTTAGAGAGTGAAGCGCAGACATTCCGCGCCACTTTATAAGAAATGCTGTAACAATGTAATTTGTCAGGAAGACAAGCATACCCAAAAACTGATTGAACCGAAAACGCACTAGACTACTATTCTTTCATTTCTACGGCATAATTTCGCCGACGGAAGACATTTATCTGCTATTTTCCCTTCGGGAAAAAATATAATTTACACGATTCGGAAATATATGAATCTGGAAGCCGATTCGATATGGATCCAGAATCAGGCCATCAAGTTCGACATTGATTTGAATCTTCGAAGTTTCGCAGAGACCTTGTTGAGAGGGTAATTTACAACACGAAAAATGTAAGGATACAGAGAGGGATTCGTTATCAAAGTGCCAGAACACTTTGTTCAGTAAACACGGTCAGTGTGACCTTTTCTTCTACCACAAAACAGAAATTCAAAACAGAGATTAGATTTTGTATAAAGCCTTTTTATTACTGTACAATGCATGAGCAAATATTATTGAAACATACTTTGCTTTTATTGCGTTATTGGAAAATGCGTTCATTTTTATGACATATACAGCGCTGTTGCATGTTGTACCAAGGCGCCTTCCATTCGACGAAACAGTAATTGTTGTTTGCGTGCAGACAAGAAAACACAGTTGTCTGTTTTTATGTAAAACCTTTCGTTCAGTCGAATACACAAATGTGAACTAAAACATGTGTGATTCATTCTATGATTTCGTAGAGATCACGTGAAAATTGCAATAAAATGAAACTGTGAAAACCTGGAGACTAGCCCACCAAAATACAAATGTATATTAACACTTTCGCTACCGAAAGCGACTATTGTCACATATTTTAAGATCATTATCTGCACGTTCTGGTATGCGCAGATCAAACCTGCCATCTGGTTAATTGTTGGAAAGGGCTCAGAGAGCCCTTTCCAACAATTAATCAGATGATAGAGGTTCAAGTATGTCATGAATTTTATTAAACTTCCTCGCATACAGGCATACATAGAGGTCCTCCATATATAGATAAAGTGGGCGTGGCAGTAAAAGGGTTATACTAAAAGAATAGACCATTCTTCTTCTACACACATGGAACTTAATTAAGCACCCCCTGTTTTTTGCAGTAGTGTTAATAGAGACTGTCATTACTTCCATGCTATCTTTCAGATGGCTAAAAGTGATTGTTTGCGGAAAGAATAGTCTATTGACAAATGAAAGACAACACAATGATGAAAATATGCAGTATTTTAATGGCGCTAATTACACATATCTGTCTCTAACGTTTTTGATGGAAAAATGTTCTCTCGACAAGTATGGTGTTTGAACGGTCCATAATGAAACAATGCCGGTAATTACTGACAAAATATGTAACTTGTGATCTTCTGAACACAATAGCAGTGTCTGACGCCAGTAGCGAGTGTATTCACCACGTGCCCGGATGACAGCCTGAACCCTCGTTCTAATGCTACCAGTGAGCCTTCCGATACGGTCCATAGGCAACTGTTGCCACTCCTCATGCAATGCAGTTTCCAAATCGGCCAAATTCTGTACACATGGATCCCTTGATTGCACACAACGTGCAAGAAAGTCCCAGATCAGATGTGTTCTAAGGGATTCAAATCGGGACTCACTGCAGGCCAAGGTAGTGTTGTAATAGCGTTGTTCTTAAGGAATGCTCTCATAGCACGAGAACGACGAGGCCTTGCATTCTCGTCCATGAATACAGGGGGAGTAGCCAACGGGTGGTTTTCAAAATGAGGTAAGATAACCGCATTGAGAATGTCCTGGATGTACTGATGACCACTGAGATTCCCACGTATAGTCACCATATCAAGTTTTAATCAGGAGAGAGGTATCCCCGAATCATTACTAATCCTCCACCATAAGGAACGGTAGGTCTGGTGTTCCTGGGCACGTAAGCAGTATTTCTATGCCTCCACACTCTCAAACGACCATCTGTGACGTGAAGCAGGAACCTTCTCTCGTCTGATCAATGGACCCACCTCCACGTCCCGAGATTCCAAAGTTGTAGTGCCATACACCACTCCAAACGTAGTCTTTGATGCTGATCCCACAGAACTGGATGCTTGATGACCCTTCTGGAGATCATACCCAGTGCTTTGAGGCGGTTTCGAACAGTTCTGTTGCACAAACGTCTGTTAGGGAGCCAAAGGCGTTTCAAAACCCCTCTTGAAGCAAAGGGTTCACGCCCGTCGAAGCCTGCCAGACTTCGATCTTCACGAGAAGGGATCTTTTGAGGGTTGTCCAGGCCTTGGTCGGTTCTTAGCATCGCTGGTTTGTTTATCTTTTCGGACAAGTCTGCTGATGACTGAATGACTATAGCCAAGTTGACTTTCAATAGCTTTGAATTACATGCCTGTTACATGCATGCCAACGAATTGCCATCTTTGTGCCTCTGACAGTCTCCTCTTTGCCATGTCAACATTTATTGATAAAAGAAGTGACAGGTTTTCTGGTTTTATACCCAGATATTGCATGTGGATGATAGTGTTTTTGTGACATTCGTGGGAAGCATGCTTCACGTGGACGAGGGATGTGTTTGGGGTACGCTATCAACCAGAAACATCATGTTTCATTAGATGAAATGTACTGCAAGACATAACAATCATTAAAACATAATAATCAGTAACAGCAGCTTCATTGCCATGAAACATTTCAGGGGGTGCTTAATTAAGTTCCATGTGTATAGAATTTTCTTCGTTTTTGTGGGGGTATATACAACAGAAAGTGTTTTCCTAGTGGTAGCACACCTACAGTAGATAGGAATTTTCAAATATCAGACGCTGGCGTTCTTTATTTGTTGTGAAATTAATGAAAAACTGACGGGATTCAGATGTAAACTGTGAGAATTTCTATGTATTAATTACTTTTAAAGATGAACGTTGCGTCACTCGGGTGTGTACTGCTGCGCAAAATTGTTATTTTGTCACAGTCCATATGCAGCTCGGAGTCCCAAACGATTTCATCTTCAAAATGATTCCCGTCTACTGAAAAAAGCCCAAAAGAGGCAAAAAGTAACTTACAATCAATAATTTGACGCATTTTGCACATCGGTTCAAAGTTAACCTCTGATTACCTGGTTTGCTTGTTGAACACAACAGATAAGGAATCCCCGATAAACGTAATACGGGTTAGCGTTAGTTTGAATACGAAAATGCCATCGCTGTTTTGGGATTCCTCCCCCTTCGTGGAATTTACGCCCCAACCCACCGCCACTTATTACCACAGGATGCCCTACAGCAGGACATATATATTTATTTCTTCATTTTCACAGCCTTCTCAATTCCGCGCTTACGAGCGTTTACGAACTGAATGTCAATAGTTACTTTCTGGATCTCGGCAGTCTATACAGCGATCGATAAGTATGAGGCACCTGATACATCCACTGTTTTTGTACAGAGAAATACAGAGCTGCAGGTCAATGTCCCATGTACCCCAAGCTGCCAGGTCACCCGTCTAATTCTGTTCGGAGTTTAACGCCGTTATGAGCTGTTTGTTTAACCACTCCTTGAAAATTTGAGCGCAGACGACCGTTGATGTAATGCGATTTGCCTTTACGCACAAAGATATAGGTATACACAGGTATTCTTTCTGGCCTCGGTTATATATAATCTAATCAATAAGTATTTAGTTCCCCTTGACATCATCAAGATATTAACGTAATTTGTGGAGCACCTCGGTATAATCATAACACAACGGTTGTGTTGAGTCCTCATTTCTGATTGTAATGCCATCAAATGTTGACCAAATCAAGTCGAGATATGATCAGTATTTCTAGCTTTGATTCACGGAAAAGGAATCTTTATGAAATTATTCAGATGCAATCGTGCGGGATTTGTCGGTTGGTTGGAAAAACGAACCAACGGTTCGCTTTTCCAATCAACTGAAATATACCATACGAGTAACTCTTAACATAAACGATGACCTATTTGAGGGCTAGACTGGTTCCAGGCCATAACAGCGTCGACTTTCTAGCGGAATTAGACTGGTGGTTTGAGGGCTTGCATTTACGCGCCACAATGGCAAGAAAACTTGTATCTAAATTGTGTCATTTGACAAGAATCTTAATCCCAGTTGCACAAGTTGATTGTAGGCGCTCTGGGTGTACTGACTGCAACCCTCTGATATGTTAGTGCACGCTGGGCATGATGCATGTGATTGACGTACTCAGTCAAAGTTTAGTGGTTTCCAGTGATGTGCGAAAAGGTTCTGCGCGCCGAAGGCGCACAGGGACGACGTGGGATTGAAATCCGTTGCGACCCTAATAACTATATTTGTTTTATAGCTTTATTTGTTTATAAATCCACGAGAGTCGGGAGCGAGAGCCAATAATCTTATTAAGTTTGAATGTGCGACTGGCAGTAGGATAGTGGGTTGGTTTCCAATTACGGCGCCTTTTATACGTATACGTGTCATTTGCATCGGGCTCGGTGTGGAGTGCTCTTGACCAAAGATACCTAACTTATAGTGCAGTTAGAATGGAAGTGCGCTCGCTTTGGGACCTGACTCAAGTGCATGCTTTGTCTGACAAAGCTCCTTCAGCCCTGATAGACAGGACTTGCACTTGATTGAGTCCCGCCAATAATATTAAGATTTGTCAAATCCCCTTCATTCTGGTATGTTATCATATTTCATCGTCCTGATCTGAATATTTCGCTTTGGAACCTCACTCAAGTTCTTGTTTTGCCTGACAGAGCTCCTTGAGCCCTGATAGACAGGACAGGCAGTTGACTGAGTCTCGCCAGAAACATTAAGATTTGTCATATCCCTTCCATTCTGGTATCTTATCACTTCTCGTCATTCTCATCTGAATATTTCATTATTGAATGGTTTACTGAAACACTGAATGGCTTGAAACTCTGCTGTCTTGGCCGTTTTTCTGTTTTTTTCTCTATTTTTTATGAGAATAGCAGGAAGTCAGCCAACAAGGCTATGCTGTTTCCCACAGTACACATATTAGTTTAGTGTTATTTTTGTGCAATAATTATACGGCAAATAAAGGTTTCAATTCCAATTTCAAGTGGGTCACTGTGGCGCGGTTCACAAGCCTTCAACAGATGTTACTCCTACTTGTGCTGAGTTAGTAAGCTGAAGAGTCATACAGTTAAACGCCGCTGCTCGGTATTTCTCTCCGCATACTCCTAAAACCATGGCTTCCACCACCCATAAAACTATCCGTGACGATATCTCCCTGACTGTTGAAAATGAGGTTAGACCCAAGTAAATAAATAAGTAAGTAAATAAATAACAAGCAAGTAAAAAATCACAACAAATTCATTTATTATATCAGAAAGAAGCCGAACATTAAGGATTGTGCATTTGATATCGTTTAATCATACTAATTATCTTTTATGAGTCTTAACCCTTTACCCAACGCAGACGATATCAAAATTTATTATTTTAAATATCATTTTTTTTAATTTTTCAAAAAATTTCAACAAAACCATATCATGTGACCCCTCGTTGGAACGAGCTCGTTCCAACGAGGGGTCACATGATATGGTTTTGTTGAAATTTTTTTAAATATAATATTTTTTCAACTGCTGCATTTGCATATTACGCGGGCGGATGCGGGCGATTCGTTAGGTAAAGGGTTAACAATTTGTGTGACCAATCTTATTTTATCTGCCTGGGTACACACGTTCAGATAAACAAATTCAGTCTTTTTTGTGTCAGCAACTAAACATCCCAATCCATTGCAATAATTCCAGTTTGGCCTTGCTGCTATTTATGTTCCTTCTCACAGAAGAGGGAGAAAGTAAAGTTTATGTACTGTTTTCAGCAACAAAACCCAGTCTATGTCCAATAGTTGTGAAATACAGTACCGGCGCCGTGGACTGGTCACTTTCCACGGGTGAGCAATATTTTCACGGACGCAATAATATTATATTCCAAACACTAATTATAGGAATAATCATAAACAAATTAATTAATTAATTAATTAAGCACCGGGAACAAACCCGGTGACCCCTCCTTCATTAATTAACATTTTGCTGCTGATGATTTTTATTACCTGGAAAACGCATGTGTGGACATCACTGCCCACGGGTGGATTACGACCAGACCACGATGACTGTACTGTATCCACGAAGATCATCTTGTACTTTTAAGGTTTAATGCTCACCTATCTATTTACTTATATTCCTTGTAACAGGGATGGCCTATCATTTTATTTTGGGTACAAATGTTGAACTACCGGAATATCCCGACTGTTATCGTCCATTTTTCTTTCCTGTCATAAATAATTTCAGCTTGAGTCTCTTAACTTTCATGTAATTCTAAGGTACTCAAGGATACTAGTTAGTTCATTTCACAAATTCCGTGTCATAGTTGGACGCATTTCAACTTAACCCCTTACCCAACGCAGACGATTTAAAAATTTATTATTTTAAATATCATTTTTTAAATTTTTTCAAAAAATTATTTCAACAAAACCATATCATGTGACCCTTCTTTGGAATGAGCTCGACGAGCTCGTTCCAAAGAGGGGTCACATGATATGGTTTTGTTGAAATTTTTAGAAAAATAATATTTTTTCAGCTGCTGAATTTGCATATTACGCGGGCTGATGCGGGCGATTCGTTGGGTAAAGGGTTAATGGAATGACAAGGTGTGGATTCGCTCAGCAAATATCAGTTTTGACATAAAAAAGCTCGAAAAACTGGACACGCAGACAGCAGTGTGAGGTAACAGGAAGGAAACCGAACGGCCAACACAGGTACACCAGACCTGGTACTGATTGGGCGAGATCTTTGAGAGATTAACCCTTTGAAAGGGTAGGCCGCTTTTCCGTTCCAAAATCATGATATGTCATAATTTCGCCAAGTAGTATGTCTGCTTAGAGAATGTGTGAGGTAACCAGTCAATATTTGTAACGTGCAGCCTTTGGGCTGCACGTTGCATGGTCTACCCCAGGTAATGAATATGGTCTCGTCCTATTGCTGTCATTGAACTGACTTGGAAAACACTATTAGTGTTGAAAGGGTAAAGGTGGCATTTTTAGTTTTGTCTGTTCTATCGCATACCCTTGACTTTGACCCTTTACCCAACGTAACGGGCAAAACCGGCCAGCGCTATTCTCAAAAATCGCCAATTAATTTTCAAAATATTTTCATTTTTTGTCTCAAAAACATAGGTTATGACCCCTCGTTGGAACGAGCTCGTCGAGCTCGTTCCAACGAGGGGTCATAGCCTATGTTTTTGAGACAAAAAATGAAAAAAATTAATTATTCAAGATTTTTTTTTGCAAGTGTCGTCTGCTTTTCATGTTAGGTAAAGGGTTGACCAAAATAACCGCACAAAAGGCCTCTCGTTTGAAAATTATTTTTTAGATTTTTGATTAACAAAACATACACTTAAAAACCAAAACATGTACGTTTTTCCCTGTGTATCACAAGTGATGTTCTCATCAAAATAAAAAGTTGCAAATGCCAGAAAATATTTTATTATTATCGGTTGAACTTCGGTGTTGCACTTTGGGAATTCCACTGAACATGGCCATTAAATAGATTAATTATACAATAACATGATTTTTGAGGGCGTTATGGTTCATTATCGGCCCTACCGGAATGATCAACAGCCCAAGGGTCTATTATCGGCCCGAGACGGAGTCGAGGGCCGATAATAGCCCGCGGGCTGTTGATCATTCCGGTAGGGCCGACAATGAACCATAACGCTCGAAAAGAAATCATGTTATTTTTATTATTATCACTACCGTGAGGTTATATATGGATAAGAGGGAGAAAACATCAGATCATCAATCATTTATATATGATTCATCAGAGGTGAACAAAAATGAAGATCATGAAGTTCAACAATAATACTAGTCACTGTCCAAATTTTGCAAATCAGCTTCACTTAACTCACTTGATTGTGACATTATACCGGTAATACTTTTGGTTTTCAGATTTTAAGAAATCGCATGTGTCGTCTGTTTATCAACAGTCGCCGGTGATATTTATAGACAAATGCGGTCACGTGATGAGTGAGTTGACCTCTCGAACTTTCAAATAAATTACAGCGAAATCTAGAAAGGCAACCGAATGACGAAGCTAAACAATGTGCTAACAACATATTTCAGACACAGTGACTAACTATTACTTACCAAATATCGATAGTAAGATCCCATACGTGTCCCATTTGGAAGGGGTTTCACCTAAACATGTAGCTTTGCGATGAAAAGGAATGAAGAAAATTGCACATTTTTCGAAACAAATCGCGGCAGCCGGAAGCAGAGGAAATTGGGAATTGAATTGAATTGAAACATTACGTCACATGATAAAAGATGTGCATCATGTTACCGGTGCCGGAAATGGCCCGCGGGCCATACTGAGTCGACTTTTTCAATATTGGCCCGCAGCCCAGTACATCCTGGACAATATGACTTTTGTGCAGCCCCAGAAAATGAAAATATTCGCCAAGGAGTGCCCTGTAAAGTGATAATAATTTCCCTTGTCCTTATTTCCTATTCGTTCTGTGGTGGTGGGGGTGACCAAGGAAGAGGGGTGGGTAGTGGTGGTTTAAATAATTCGAAAGAAAATGTGGGAGATCTTTGGGTTCCATTTGACCGAAAATATGTTTGGGACCCGTGTCTGAAGTTATTTCCAGACTCGCCTCACCGAACACGCTGGCTCTCAGCTAAAAAACGCTCACAAACACACTATAAGTGTAAAATAAGTGAAAGTAAGTTTTTAGTGCAGTAGATTTACTTAAGATCAATTTACACGATACAATTTTTGTTCCAAAACTCCACCCAACATTTGTATGATGATGTTCGCGCTTGTTCAAGATCACTAAATGTCCATGTTTACACCATAGAAATTTGTACAAGACTGCTTATGAATGTTTTATGAATTTTTTGATATACTATATACTATGCGACCCACAGCTGTAATCTGATTGGTCCAAGAGGTAAAACATCGTCAAACATTGTTCAAATTAATGTGCATGCTTGAACATCTCCCAACATGTTCGCGCTGTTTCGCAGATGTTCAAATTCCGATATACACCATAAAACATTTTCCCTTGAACATCATCATCCACATGTTGGATGGAGTTTTTAAAGAAAAGCTGTATCCTGTAAATTGGCCTTAACTCTTAACCTACTGGGTATTTTCTAGATATGTTTCCTCAAATCTAGGCATGGCTGCTTTATAGCAGCCATGTCTAGATTGGATAAAAAATTAATTTATTAATTTAAATGTAACACAAGAAATCATTGGGGAAAAATACATTAAATTTACATGGGGCAAATACGAATAAATGTGTCCAACTTTATACTGATTTCATTGACAAGAGAAACCCTGTGCTGGGCAGGAATATCCGCCAGCAGTATGCAAAGGGTTAATAGTGACGCTAAAACCACGTGTGATAAAAAAAGAATCGACGCAAGAAATGTCTGCATTTGCAGTGATAATGTTTCTGATAGACATTAATTCAAAACATCAATTCTCCATCACGAAGCCAACTACGTCAAAAACAGGCTGAAATCATATAACTGAAGAAGAAAATAACTGAAACATGGATTTTGGCATTTGTGTAATGAATTAAACAGGAGCACTTTGTAATACGAGTTCGTGATTTCATGTATTTTTCTGATTTCCATAACACTCCGTAATATCGGGATCGCAGTGACTTAGTGGATACGACATTGAATTTCAAACCGAAAGGTCCAAGGTTCGATCCCCGCCAGGTGTAACTGCGTTGTGTCTTTTGGCAGGGCACTTAACTCCTTGTATGCTGCTGGCAGATATTTCTGCCCAGGACAGGAAATCTCTTGCCCCTAAAATTAGTAAAATTTGAGAACATTAAAACAAAATGTCCCCTGAAAATTGTATTGACTTTTGACCAGTGATTTATTGAGTAAAATTGTCATGAATTTCCATCAAATCTAGTCATGGCTGCTCCAAAGGAGCCATGACTAGATTTGATGGAAAATACTTTAAAAATACTCAGCGGGTTAAGAGTTAATAAAGACTGTCTACGCGTGGGCATGGTGGCGCTGTGTACTAATGCGTACTGCACGTCGAGGATGCACTTGACTTCAGCCAATGCTAAACCTGCTTGTGCGGAGTTAGTAGGTTGGTGAATCTGACATGTAATCGCCGTTGCTCGGTGGTTCTCTCCGGGTACTCCGGCTTCCTCCACCCGCAAAACTGTCCGACACGAGGTAACCCTGGTTGTCGAAAGGGTAGTTAAACACCAATAAATAAATAAATAAAGTAAACAAATAAGTAAATACTCCATAATATCGTTGTCCGGAGATATAATCGGTCGGTAGAAGGTGAACAACTGACACATTCTGTTAGGGCATCTCATTGAGTCTCTTTCGTGTTTTGAGTTGTTTTGTGAGGTTAAAATTACGCGAAGCTTTTCAAATGGTCTGGAAACGAATAGAAATAAGGACTGAACTTCAAAATGTCACACATTTCGAATTAAACTAAACAAAAAGCCAATCTTGCTGACACAAATAGTATGGCGTTGTGGATACCGATAGTGGCAAGTCTCACCATGTGAAACGAGACTGTTACGCAAGAGTAATACACGAGGCCCGGGTATTCGGCCAGACAATGATCGCACCTGATATGATACTAACCAAGTAATAAACTCAAGGGCTGATATCTCGGCCGATATGAAACTAACTATTTTTTATTCCAAAACAAATAATTATAGAAAGATCTGTTACAGATTCCTGGCAGTAATAAATATTGTTTCTCATTCTTTTCAAAAAGTGCGAAGTTTCCTATTCTCTTTGATCAGCTATCCGAACGTCTCAGCCTCCCCTGTGGGGAAGCCGCGACGTTCGGTTAGCCGAACTATCTTTTCTCTCATCTCGGCGAATCTCGTTTACGACTCAGAAACGTAGTTTGCGTTGAATTTATTTTGTGTACAACTCATTCTTTTTTGTTTCATTCACTTAGGCATTACGCACTACCATCACTAATTCTTCCTAGTACAGAAACTAAGTACCCCATTTTTCCTGATTGCTTTCGATGCATAATGGTAAACAATTTTGCTGTAAACAAATTGTTTTGCGCCTTGTTACGCATCAAGGGGGCAACTCTAACTTGTTTCATATCGGCCGAGATCAACGTCATACTAGTCGATTTTAAAGCCATTTCAGCCGAGTTTAATAATAGGCAATTATGGGAAAGGAAATCATACCTAATAAATAAATTATATGATAAAATCCACTTTTCATTAAATTTTCGCTTTAATGGTGAAAAAATGAAATACTTTTATCACTCACGGGAGAATAAAAATGGAAAATGTCATCTGTTGTTGACAGGTGTGTTAACGCTCAGAATAACTCATCAACGACTATAATACGATGTGCACGGATGTTTTGGTAGAAAGTCATGGTTGGCTAAAGACCTAATCAAGTTGGGTTAAATGCTTGCAAAACTTGCAAAAGAACATTAACTGTGAATTATCTAAAATAATGTCCGGAAATTCTTGTAAGCGTGCCCAGTCATTCTTAACTCTTTCAACACTGGCGCCCTGGAAGGTATAATTTCAGTCAATACTCTTAACGGCGAAATGGGCGCAACCATCCTGGTTTGTTGGGAGGTTCAGTAATAATTTAATACAACAGCTCTGTCGAGCTGTTGGATTAAATTATTACCGAGCCTCACTTCAGATTTTTTGCTCTCTTTATCGTTTGCTCTTCCACTATCAATTTTTCTTCCAATAAAAATTTATGCACACCGGTTTGAAAGGGTTAAAATAACGCACAATTACTGTTCGTGGCGGTTATTTATTCATTTATTTATTGGAGTTAACGACACTTTCGACAATCAGGGTCACCTCGTGTCGGACAGTTTTTCGGGTGCAGGAGGCCGGAGTATCGTACCCGGAGAGAACCACAGAGCAATGGCGAGCAACGGACAGACTCCCCAACGTGCTAACTCCACACATGCAGGGTTAGCATTGGTTAAAGACAGGTGCACCATCGGCGTGCAGTACGACTTAGTACACTGCCTCACCGTGCCCGCACGTGGACAATCGGGATTAAATGCCCTGCCCAAAGACACAACGCAGTTAACCCTTTGAGACTTTAATTATCCTGACGTTTAAACGTCACTGGGAATTCAGTTTCTTCAACGTTTTTCAAAATGCGACGTCAAACTTCGACAAGTACAAATAACAAGATATTTTTCACATTAGTGATTAACTGGTTGAGGGCTAGATTATTTTTGGTGGTCTGAATTTGTTATTCAGAACTTGTTTTATTATAAATTATTGGAGAGTGCCCAGTGTTAGTAAACAAAATATTATTTGTGTTTGACTGAATATGAAATATAAACAAGGAAAGTGTTGGCTTTTGCTGTGGTATCCTCATTTTTTGAAACGCTGATAGTGGCTTCTAGCACTCAACCAGTTAAGATGTCTTGGCAGCAGTATTATATTAGTATTTTAAGCTACGATAACATTTGGCTCAATGGTTGTCACTGAGCACTATTCGTGAGAAAACAAAAATTGCGGTTAAAACTTGAAAAAATCGAAAAATAATAACAAAACAAATGACCACAATGTCAAAGAAAATACCAGTTAACTAAAACTTGCTGCTTCAGTTTAAACATAGCATACACAGTAGGGAAATGGATAGACAACGACAGCTGACTTGAAATTTGAGTGATTAATCGATGGGGCTATCATTAGAGCTCTAACGGCTAACCGATTAATCGATTAACCCATGATCAACGTCTTGATCGATGGAATAAGTAATTGATCGATTAACCGTTACTTTTGAACTATTGCATTATATGGGTTATCAAAGGAACAAACTTACTCCAAAACAGGCCAAACATTGTCACACTAACTCACATCAATTATGTGAGACAGAGTAAAGCATGCAAGTTACGTGATGACATAAATGTCCACTTGTCTGATCATTATCCAGTATCAGTAGCTGGGAATGAAATGGTCATTCTTAAGTCAACCTTTACCCAATGCGGTAGCAGACGACACTTGCAAAATAAATACTTGAATTACTAAAAAAATTTAATTATTGTCTCAAAAACAAAGCTTATGATCCCTCATTGGAACAGGCTCGTTCCAATGAGGGGTCATAAGCCATGTTTTAGTGACGAAAATTGAAAATATAATAAAATTTAAATGGAGATTTTTGTGTATAGGCCTGGCCGGTTTTGTCCTTAAAGGGTTAATGCTGTAAATCATCAACAGTACGGCAATTATTCAGGTACCTATTAGGGTAAGTGATTAATCGTTAACCAAGGTTAATCCAGGTGATTAATCGATCAAGAAAACCCTTTAACCGTTTCAGCTGTAGCTATCATCCGATAGCCCATCGGTAAAACACTCAAATCCCGAATCAGCTGTCATTGTCGCTGCGTTTCTTTATCATTTTTCTGAAAGCGTGCATAATCAAAAGATCAAAAGAGATTCTTGTGTTTTTGCATGGATACTAATGATTTTCTAATTCGTGCGCAAAGTCGCTCGTAGAAATACATATTTCAATTAGCAGCTCTCAGACCACAAAATTCTGAGATGTTATGGGATGTTCGTTTACCTACTTTTCGTTGAGTTTGCGCGCAGACTACCATTAATTTAATGTGACGGACATTTACTCACAAGATATAGATATTCTCTCGTACTCCAGTTATAGATATTCCAATCAATTAGTATTAAATTCGCATTGAAAACATCAATATGTTAACACAGTTTGTGGGCCTACCTAGACGTAATCATAAAATTACAGATGTGATGAGTTTTCATCTTAATTCATAATTGTTTAGTGTATAACGTGTCTAATAGTATTGGTAAAATCATTAATGATTCGCTCAAATCAAGAAAAGATTGAGAAAAATTTCTTGCACTGATTCCAAGAAAATTATTGTTTGTAGTATGTTTTATATTCTATCGTCTGGAGTGTTTCTAGTGGTCGGAAAAGTGAACGTATGAATGATATATAGAGGATATGGAATGAGTGTTTTTCTCATATACTATTTATGAAACGAGTCTAAGAATTTTCCATTTTGGCGAGCCTCTGGCGAGCCAAAACGGAAAATTCGGACGAGTTTCATAAATATTATATGAGAAAAACACTCATTTCATATTCTATTTATCATATGACACACACGCGCACAAATTAGCCACTTAGTATGACTTTTTAACCCATCACCGAACTTGAGTTGCAGACGACACTTGGAAAAAATATCCTCGTACAACTAAAATTTTTTATTTTTTGCTTCCAAAACATAGGTTATGAACCCTCATTGGAACGAGCTCGCCGAGCTCGTTCCAATGAGGGGTCATAACCTATGTTTTGGAAGCAAAAAGTGAAAATATAAAAAAAAAATGAATGGCGTTTTTTTTGTAGGTAAAAGATTAATACAATATAACCCACCCTAAATTGGACAGATAACGTAAATTCTCCCTACTGAAATTATGCAAATGTGAATGATGTATTTTGTTTAGCCAATCAAATTGTCCAGTTTTGAAATTGACCAATGAAATTGGCGGAAGGCTTTATTTATCACTGATGAATATGAAAACAAAATATCAAATGTTTTAAAGTGAACTAAACGGACGAGCCATATGATAAATAATATCTATTTATATATTGGGATTTGGCGAAACTTTCAACAGTCAGGATCATATCGTATAAGTTTCCATGGGTGGATGAAGCCGAAGTACTCAGGGAGAACCACGGTGTAGCATCAAGCAACTGGCGGACTCTTAGACACATGCAGTGCTTCCACAAGCTGGGTTAGCATTCGTTGAAGTGGAGGGCACCATCCAGGTGTTGTATACATCGCAACCATGTTACAACTTGGGGAATCGGGATAAAGCGCCTTGCCCAAAGATGAAACAAAATCAAATGCACCAACCGATGTACCACCGCGACCACAATGGTATGCACTGACAGAGTTCATAAGGCGAGTACATCATCAACATGCTGTGTGTCTTAGTACACAACGCCACCGTGCACACATTTGAGCAATAAGGATAAAGTGTCTTGCCCAAAGGTACAACTCACATGGCGCGGCTCAGGATCGAAATGCTGGCCTCTCGATCTGAATCCAAATGCGCCAAAGAAAGAATCAGCGCGCTCCTAAGTATGCACTGGCTGAGTCCATATATAAAGTGTTGGGTATTCGAATTAATGTTTTCAATCTGCAGTCGAAAGCTTTTCGGCTGAACGTTGAGAAAATAAATTGACACTACTTCACAAATTCAATTGGTGTCAGTCAGTATTATTTAAGGGACAATAAGAGAAATAAAAATATCGACTCTCAGATTATACTTGTACTGTACGGCCGCCGTGGACTGGTCACTTTCCAAGGGTGGGGAAATATTTCCACGGACGCAGTAATATTAGATTACAAACACTCTAATTAAAGGAATAATCATCAAAAATTTAATTAATGAAGCACCTGGTAAACGCATGCGTGGATATCAATGCGCACGTGTGGAATACGGTCAGTCCATGGTGTCTGTAATATACATGTATGTGGAATTGTGTGAAAAAATCACTGTGCATTAAGTGTAAGACATCAGAAGCAACGCAAAGTTATTTAAATCTGTAATTAAAAATACTTTAATGCAGACAAATTTTCATATAAAGATACGAATATTGCGAAAAGATAAATGGAGTTGTTCGGAAGTGATCGGAGGTAAATACATCAACGTGACGTAATTTCTGAATACATGTAGATGTAATTTTTACCTTTGCTGCTGTTCGAATGAATGATAGCCACAGACATCACCTGTGTTTTATTTTAGCAATGATCGGATATTGTTAGATCAGCAACAGGAACAATTCATTATTTTAAATAAAACACAGACATGCTTCCAATAAAAACTAAAGCATATGTATTGTCAATGACAATCCAAAATCAAATTGCATGGACGCATAGGCCATAAATAGAACACGCGAACAGAAACTTCACTTTTGTCCTCCCGAGAAAGCAAAATTTCCGAGAGCGATCAGGTAATTAGATCGAGATTTCCGAGGGCTGCATGGCTTTTTTTTGAAAAAAATAGGAAAATTATCGCCTGTAAGTTAATATAATTAAACTTTTTTCGGTTCATGCGTTTTCAGATAAAACGATTGGTTCACACGATTCTGTTTTTTTTTCTTTTCATAACTCAATGAACCGAAAAAAAAACACAATTAGGTCCGCCCCCAGCCACGCCCCTAAAATACCAGTCTTCGGAGTTGCAACATGGTGTCAAATCAATAGAAGTTTGAACACTGGCACGTTCTAAATGTGAAAAAGAAAAATAAATTTATATTACTAATTTATCACCATGAAAATATTTAAATGACCGTTGTAGGTCAGTTTTTCTTTTTCTTCACAACTGTATTTATTTGACATTTCAATTTTTAGGCACACTGGGTGATCGTCTGCGTCCATCGTTTTACCCAAATCGATTGTAAACAATGGCTGGTCACGATGAATACGGCAATTTTAACATTGCAAATTCAACTAATTTCATGTCATCTGGCTTTATATCTAACTCCACTTTTACAAACTGTGTTTTTCAGTTCTCGGGAAACGGTCAAAACCAAAATACAATGTAATACTGATGGCCAACTTCCACCTACCACGGAACGTAACTTTTACATGATGTGAACAGTTGAATGAAATTTGAGGGAGGCGTGGCTTATGACGTTTTCTTTGCATTACGTAATTTATTGGTCAATAAAAAATTTAATGACATAAGTGCATTTGACTTGGAAAGTGTGTCAATTGCTACCTGCATTTCAATAATATGCGCCCTCTTTTATGTCAGAAAAATAATATGTCTACCAGTTTTAGTTTTTAAGTCTTTGTTCGCTGAAGTAGAGGACGACTAATACTATTTATTTATTTGGGTCGCGGACGTTTAATTATAAGGAATGATCGTTTCTTTTTGTCTATTTGTTGAGTTATGAACCCCAAAAAACAAAGTCCAAACATCGCGTAAATGGGCTACGCCCATTTACGCAGTTTGGACTTCGTTTTTTGTATTTCTTGAGTTATGAACCTCAAAAAACAAAGTCCAAACATCGCGTAAATGGGCTACGCCCATTTACGCAGTTTGGACTTCGTTTTTTGGGGTTCATAACTCAAGAAATAGACAAAAAGAAACGATCATTCCTTAATTATTTACTCAAAAACGAGCGCTTTCATAAATGATATCAAGCATAAGGGTAATTTTTCACAGCAAGAATTGTGGTTCAATCAAACCTTGAACTTATTTTTTATAATTTAGCGGCATATTGTCCCTTTAAATTTAAATTATTTCGGTAATGGACAACAAAAATGATCTGTGGACTTAAACGTGAAAGTGTTAAGCACACTCATACTTCTGCAAACATCATTCAGATCTTACTCTACTGTTAGTGTGGAATTCAGAATTACTTTGGATCCTCGTGGTAATCCCAGAACGTTAAATAGCGCTTGACTACTCTGGTAAACGACTTCTGTATTATGGATATGATAACATACTGCAACCTACTGTTGGGATCGAGTCTTCTTAAGCGGGCACCAAAAGTATTTCTTTGGAAATTATTTCATCGGTCCAAATGAAATTTCAGCCCACCAGGAAGAAGTCAACAAACAACAAGTGACTTCTTAGTAATTTATTGCCAGTGTTTGACTTCACATGTCGACTACTTCGTTGCCACTAGCCTTCACGAGACAACCGTCCCTTGAGTATCGTTAGAACCAGTATATAGAAAAGGATAAGGTCGAGTGCTTTTAGCTGGTACCGAATTATCCCATGCGTGACAGTAACTGAAAGGACATATATGACTCAGATTTTCCTGCAGTCATGAATGAGATAATTCTTCTAATTGCAACAGAAACTCCTAAACTTCGTAGACTCGCAGTGATATTGTTGTTAACTTACTGCACGATAAGCGTCACATTCGGAGAGATATTCTGTTACATCAATCGTGACAGCAAATGTCGAAAAATATTTGTCAAACATTTCCGCTCTATTATAAGTCAGCATAAATAAAAAGAAATTAACTCGAAGTGAAACCCATCACAAAGAAATAGTCTATACTAAGATCACACCAATATTCCACTCAAAACATATGTTTAGGCCTAAAAAGTTAAGAACCTGTTTCTCAGGCCCTCCTGCATAATCCTTTTGGCTGCCGCATGCTGCCTTTTAAAAACCAATGCAAACTTGAAAAAAATAATATTTAAATGGTTTGTGACTGATACTTTTACCCATGTTAATAAAATTGATAAGTTTGTCCCTTGAGTGCAACAAGGCTTTCCAATGCTTTATTGCAAAGCCTTCATGCATTCAAGGGACGAAATACATCACCACCCATGCTATTCTGTAGATTAGGAGGTCAAAAACATAAAACACACCAGAACATGAACTTTTGATGGCAAAGAAATAATTAAAAAAATAAAAAAAAACAGAATAAAAAACCGCCCGCCGACATACCATTTTACAAAAAAAAAAATGGCCTGAGAAACAGAAAATCTACTTTGTGGTACCTTATAGAATATAGAATATGAGAGTTCTCAATAGAAAATCCCAATCTGAATTTATGTGCTGGGAGATTGAACAATTTTTAGTTTGTAACCATCCAATGATATGTATCAGCTAATCGCAATCTGAATTTTATAAACACATTCAAGAAAGAGAATATCCGAACTACTACAAGTACAGAACAGAAAGCATACTGACTGTTCAGTTTGCTGCGGCATTCATTCGGTCATAATGTAATGTCGTAGTCGATCAATCATAGCGGAGATTTTAGACAAGAAAATAATAACTAAATCATTGACGCACTGAATACTCGAAAAACAAAACAATCTGTCCACAATATACATTTGTTGTGTGTACCCTGTCACAATTATGCGTAACTTCAACGAATCACACTCTCAGAAGTTATTCTTTAATTTATTTAAACTAACAATTAATCCTTAAATCATCACATTAATTTTATAATTACCACCGAGTATACAGTACAGCCGTCGTGGACTGATCGTAATCCACGTGTGGGCAGCGATGTCCACGCATGCGTTTACCAGGTGATAAAACTCATCATCTGCAAAATGTTAATTAATGAAGCACCGGGTTGTACCCGGTGCTTCATTAATTAAATTTTTGATGATTATTCCTATAATTAGTGTTTACAATCTAATATTATTGCGCCCGTGGAAATACTGCCCACTCCATGGAAAGTGACCAGTCCATGGCGACCGTATTGTACTTATATGATGCTGCAGACGATTTAACAGAGTTTTTACATCAGAGTTGGTACAGGCAACCAACAATGAGGAAAAAACATTGTCAAGATTATTATGATCTCCGATGAGTCTGGAGGTGGGATGGGGAAATCTCACCCGAGGGGAAAGATATTTGAACCAGACCCCGAGGCTTGCCGAGTGTCTGGTTTAAATATCTTGCCCCGAGGGTGCGATTTCCCCATTCCCACTTTCAGACTCATCGAGGATGATTTTTCTCCCCCACCATGCAGTGATTACGTTAGCCGGAGGTAATCGGGAGTCGCGTGCTGATTCAATCAACTCATCTTGTATTCGTTGTTTTGAGAAACTGATGACACCATCGGAAAGAGCATGCACAAGTTATGTATATACCAAAGGTATATACCACGAAATCGACTAGGAACGGTGGCAGCTTGAGGGTTGAAGAGTTTTAAAGCATCGAACTTTGATCACACTGCATTCCGATGACGTCAATATGAATTGGTTGGTAGCAAGAAATTGATACGATATGCATAACGTCATAATACCGTTATGAATGTATAACGTCACGTGGGTGGGGTGGGATACATCTGTCTCTCCCTGCTATCTCACCCGGGACACACGTATGTTACATATGCAGTGGGGGGAGAAGAATGCCACCTACCAGAAGAGTTCTCAAGGAAGAATACACTTGGGCCAGCTTTTTTAAAACAATATAAAAGTAGCTGTTTGTGGCTGTACGGGGACCAAAGGGTTAATGAATACAATAATAGTGATTATTTTTTCAGTTCTTTGTTCCTAATCCTAACCATAATTATGACATTGCATAGAATTTAATGAATGATGGCATATCGCCTCACTGACGTTCTGAGGCGATGGGCTGTGCAGGGTTTTAGGCTGTGTGTTGGTATCAGTATTTGGGGGTGACTTACCTCGGTGCCTGTACGGTATTCGGTATTGACAGCATACCAAAACAAATACAAATACCCACGGGTATTTTCGGTACTGTCCAGGTGGGCATCACCGTTCTATATTAGTCTGAGATTCAGAATGCTCACACGCAACTACCAATTCATAATGATGATAAGCCATGTCAAATATTAAGAATAATTAATGTATTTTGTGTCAAAGCGTTACAAAAAACACCCAAAACAAAAAACAAAAACAAAAAGCAAACAAAACAAAAACAACCCCCCCCCCCCCCCAAAAAAAAAAAAACAAACCTGCGAGCACTCGTCACTGATCATTTGATATAATAAAATGCGGTATTTTCTCTCAGCATCTTTTTATAATATTAAATAATAATCGGAGGCGAGTGCCTGTGGAAAGTAGTAAATGGCGCACGCTTCTTGTATCGCGTATGGCGTACAGCATTAACGAGACGCGTACAGTGCCACGTGGTGTGTATAAAATCGGCAAACACTACACAGAATTTCAGTGGCCATGTCATCTCAACTACAGGCCAACTACCTTCTCCGTCTACTGCATGAAAAAGAGGAGGATCACGAAATGTTGATGGCCATAGTGGGAATGATGGAGATAAAGGGAATGAGAAGATCCCATCAACGAACGGCGTCAAATATCCGGAGCATTCCATTCGCTGGTACCGGAATTAAGGCTCCACATTGATCGTTATTATATCAACGTGTGTACAAATATATGGGGAATATGCACGTCCATCGGACAGTCTTGCGTGCTTGGATATGGCCTATCCCTTGAGTATTGCGATCAAGGTCATGACCTCATCACACATTTTCCATCAAATTTCCCGAAGCGTCAGGCGTCGAGTCACGTAAAAATACTGCAGAGGCGTCGGGGCGCGTTACTATACGCTATGCCTATACGCTGACGCGCCTGGACGCCTGTTGTGTGAACATCTCACCGACTCAAGCTACATGTAATTTTACGCTATACACCGTACGCTATACGCTATACCCGATAAGCGTCTCCGTGTAAACAGGCCCTTATGCAGGAGAATGACAAGACATAGACAGAATATCAGTAACAAAGAAGACTTGCCGGTGGCGAACCATTCCAACCTGTATTGACGCTCCGTAGATGATATTCGAGGGGAATTTGACGGACACTCATAGGAGAAGGACTGTTGAGCATAAATACATATGGCCCTGTAACAGACTTAATAGAGGCATAAATAGAGACGATGGTTTTCCGATCGCGTGGCTCTGATTAGCTTTACTTTTTTCATCAATTCTCATTCTATTCTGTCCAAACATTCTTTATCCATTAAATTTGACCCCAGAATTCACGTAACGTCAAAAGTAATTACGCGCTTTTTCACTTGAGCTGTATTTTCATTTCATTGTTTACCATTCTGTTACAGGAAGCAGACCGATAAGGTCGAACGCCTGTGAAAAAGAATTATCATAGGTCGAAAAGGTGTTATTTTTTCTCTATCCATATATGTTCATGTACAATATGTTGTATCTGAGTCGAACTCTTGTTTCTAAGGCAATATCTCGACAAGTCGAGATATTGCCCCACATACAAGAGCGAGACTCCAATACATTTTGTACATTAGCATAATGGTGTTGGTAGATTTTTCTTCCAATTCTTAACGGTAGCGCCAAAGTTTGATTAACTAGCATTTTAATTTCAGATTACATTTTCACACTCGTAAAATGCTGGTAGTTTTCGTTGAAACTGTATGAAGCTGCCTTGAACATTCCCGATCTCCGAATAAAATTGATGAGCCCGTTTGTTGAACATTCTGAAAAGACTATGGGCTGTAACTGCATGGCCTTTCAACTTGAGTGCTTCCTATGGTTCAGATACAAAGGCAAAAAGCAACGGGTTTGATAATTTAATAGTTCATCTTGTGAGAAGAGTTTGTTGTTTCACATTTTAATATGATATAAATAAACGTTTACGACCTCACGCAAACGCCGTTGGAAAGCCTGGAACCTTCCAGATACCCGAATGAGCTAAGTGGACGCGTCTGTTCAGCATTCTAAAAATACTGCAACTGCCTGTTGTTTTAACTTAAATGCTTCCTGTTATCGGAATTTAATGATTATTCTTTTGAGAAGTGTTTGTCGCCCCCCCCCCCCCCCCCCCCATTCATACGATATATAGTGACACATATTGCCCCTCACATATGCTTTGGGATAGCTTGTGATGTTATATAAACAGGAACTTAAGCAAACACGCGCTGGTATACTGCAGTTGCAGGATACAGAATTTGCCTTCGAGTAATTGCGGACTCAATACATACTAATTGCAAAATAAGAATGTCTACCCTAATTTACATTGGTATTCCTTTGTTAGCACTCTCAGAACCATGGCCTACTTTATGTGTATGACAGGACGCTGTCTTTTTGACACTGACGATAGACGGCTGTGATGTACACACATGGAAAAGGCTCTCTCATTGCAGAAAATCATCGGATTCATGGTGAAACTAGTAAAAGTTACTTGTAGTGTTCTTGGTATACATGTGATAAAATATTTCAGGGATTGAGATTGATTATACCAAAGTAGCGGTCCTCGGTTAAGGGCGCGTGTACTATTCCTTCCCCGATGATCAATATTTTGGCATAGTCAACGATAATTATTATTTTATATCAAACAAACCCAGAAAGAATCTTGCAGGCCATCAGAATTCCAGTCCTAAATACACTGCTTATTGTCAGGAATCTTGCCCAAGACAGGCATTTACATCCTCGAACTTAGAAATAACGAAACAGAATTCCAGGAAAATCTCTGAAAGGATGCTTTGTGTTCCGTCAAATGAAAGTCCAAGTATATTCCACGTCTATTTTGAGACAGTTTACAATGAACGGGAATGGTGCACGGTTTTTTTTCGAACCCTCGATACTCAAAACTGCCAGAAACAGTTCAGTACCTCTCATCCAATTGGCGGTACGAAATGTCACGGGAGATATAATATATCATTAAAACATTGCCTTTCTCCCCAACGCAAACGATATCAAAATTTATTATTTTAAATATCAATTTTTTGAAATTTTTCAAAAAATTTCAACAAAACCATATCATGTGACCCCTCGTTGGAACGAGCTCGTCGAGCTCGTTCCAACGAGGGGTCATATGATATGGTTTTGTTGATATTTTTTCAACTGCTGAATTTTGCATATTACGCGGGCGGATGCGGCCGATTCGTTGGGTAAAGGGTTAAAGAAAAAACGAAAAGCTGTTGCATGAGGAAGATTACCTTCAAAATTAAGGTAAGGTTTTTTTTTCTGGTTGCCTTAATTTCTAACTGGTACAGGATTGCTTGTCGGGTTTTTTATTAACTCATCATCAATCGCATTGCAATTTCCGATGAATTTCTTTCGTTCGGGAATAAAAACGTGCAAGTACCATGGCTCCAAATAAGTATACACACAGGTTAATACATTTTCGGAAGATTTTCAACTTTTGTTCAGTTCTTTTAAAAATGGCGTCGACTCTAAGAGAAGATATTATGTTCCAATAAGACTAAAATCTTCGCCCTCTGAGCGAGAGCACACTTAGGTTTTTTTTATATGTTTACGCCTCCAGTGGCATATTTTACCGTCTGACGTCACCAAGTGAAATATTTGAAAAAATGATAACAATGAGAGGAGATTCAATGTGAAGACTGCCTATAAAATCGTATTTCGAGGCCAGTGATCATACTAAATACTCAAAACCCACCAAAAGGTTCATGAATTGAACTGAGCTGGAGTAACCTCGACCTTTAGCTGAGTTATTGATTTTTTGTTGTCCAGTGACGCCGTGGGGTGCACGAGAGGTTTATTTACTACATCTGTTATTAAAGTCGCCTTGTTCATTCAAGTTGGCTTGTTCATTTCACGATGTGGGTTTTGGGCTACGGGTAGAGTCTTATTGGAACATATCTGTTGTTGTGATTAATCGACGGTAATTTGACCTGAGGTTTGCGGCTTGGGGCGTGTTTTCAACCGCAAACCTCAGACCATGTTACCGTCAATTCATCAGAATAATTTATAATGTTCCGGCTGAATCATGTTTCAAAGAGACAAAAGTTCACCTTCTGTGTAAATTCCATTTGTTCCACCATTACGCACTAGAACCTTTAGCCAAACATAATATACAATACTAGTAGTCAGTAAGTGAATTGTGTTTCAACAGAGTACAGTTAAAACTAGAAGTCCTGTCACGAACTGTGCGCTTATCTAGGCTTAATTGGGCGAAGGAATTGCGCGCAATTGCCATATCGAATGGATTCCAAAGCACGACAGGTTCTCCTGGTTACTCATAGCAAACACAGGCAATGTTTCTGCCAATGGACCTCCGGGCTACCCGGGGGTCCATTGGCTGAAACATTGCTTGTGCACAGGCCATACATGTATGCACAGAATTTGATGGCCTTACTATGGTCATAACGCGTAGATTAACGCGCAGATCGACGTGCTATGTGTGCGCATTGCATGACAGGACTTCTAGTTTTAACTGTATGGCATATTTATTCATTTGTTTATTTATTATTTTTTAATTTATTTAATCATTGGGTTTAACGACATTTGAACACCCCGTTCCACATAGTCATAGCGTAATAGCTTTCTCTTCATCAAACTTTATGGCGTTTACTTAGCACGAAAACGAGTAACAATATATCAACCTTCCAAACTCGGCACTGGTATTTTGTGAATAATAACTAAAATATATTGTAAGCATTCAGTTCGTATTGCCACGGAAAATGCGCACACCATCAACATGTTCATTTTCTTTAACCCTTTACCTAACATGAAAAGCAGACGACACTTGCAAAAAAAATCTTGAACAACTGATTTGTTGAAAAAAAGTTTTGAAAAAAGATTTGAAAAAATAATGAAAATTAACTGACGATTTTTGAGAATATCGCTGGCCGGTTTTGGGCGTTACGTGGGTAAGGGGTTAAAATTCGATCTGCTACTGAGAATCGTCGGGAAATTGAAAACTTTCAGGAAAATATTATTTGTTGAGCATTCTATATTTCTAGCAACAAATGCCACCCCCCCCCCCCTTCCTCCGACCAAGATGGCGGCCGATGAGACACCTGTCTGTATGTGATCAATGAGCGTTTCAGTAAACAAGATCAGTTGGTGATGACTATAATAGTTCAGAAATAGGATTCCAACGAGGGTCGTGGATTTTGACACTGCTGGGGGAAGCATCAGTCATAGGATCCACACAATATCCGAAAATATACTTGCCAGGTATCATAAAAAGAAGTTTATTCAAAATATCAAATCGTTTGAAATTCTTATCTGTTTTCAGGCATATGGTGGTAATCGGGGGGGGGGGGGAGATTGGTTCCCACGGGGGGGGGGGGGGGGAGGGATGCCTCAACGTACTTACTCTTCCCTGCCAAATAATATTGTCATGACTATTGTTAATGTCTGGAGAAAGAGGACAGCATTATGATTAATTTGCTTACCTATGAAAATGTCCTGCAAAAATATTTTGTGTAATCTCCCACTACTGTTTACCCAATCCTATTGAGTGCCTTTGATCCATGTCAGATTTATAGCAGTGAAACACAGGTGTTGTCAAGTGGCATTTGTGGGAATTTCGTGCAACTGTAGCTACCACTCCCATAATTTTGGAAGGCCTGCTATCACTATTATTTGGCATCATCACCTTTATTTATTGAACTCCAAAATGTGCAGCATCACTATTATTTGGTCATCACTATTAGTTGGCAGAGTATGAGAAGTAAACCAACATATGAAATCACTCGAGATAACTAACTATGTCCAGGCCTAAGATTTCCACGGAGATTGAGAATTTGCCCCATCTTCGAGATCCATCAGTGAAAAAATGTAGCAGTGATCGTGTACTGGAAGTTTAATCAAGTATAATAAACTTTTGAGCTTCCAACACGTATCTATCTACCAGAGTTCGTGCATTTGTTCTCCCTTCTCATCACATGTGCGAAGATAAGAGATGGTCAATATACCGAAAAACCGAACCGATACTGATATCATGGGATACCGAAAAAAACGAACCGAACCCATCATTGAATACCAAAACGGTTTGAATTTTCAAATTTTCCTACTTTCTCTACATTTTAGGCTTTGTTGGGGCTTGATAACAGTTGAAGGGTTCATTTTAATGGAAGAAGTGACGAATTTTCTTTTCAGTTTTGTTAACTGTTGAAGGCCTGGGGAATTGCCCTGTATTCCTACTGGAGTACAATCTGTATATGTTCAGTTTTCCTCAGCAATGATTTCTAGTCAAGTCTTGGCTGCCTGTCAGGGCAGCCAAGACTTGAGTAGAAATCACTGCTCTGGTGTTTAATCAATTGTCTGCAGGATCTCTTAACGATGGTATGGTAATGGCACATGTTCTGAGATCGCAAAAAGCCTGAAGTAGGCCTTTGAAGGTTAAGGTGGGTTTTTAACAAGTCACAAAAGTACTGTGGATATGATTTATGTTCCAAGAAGAGTAAAATCCACGCCCTCTGATTGGATGAGAGCTGGCGGAGGTTATTTTATGTTTACGGCTCCAGTAGCAAATGTTACCGTCTGACGTCAACACGCGAAATATTCGAAATTAAGTCGCCCGTTTCGTAATTGCTTCATCAATGGAGTGACCAGCAAGCCCCTTTGTTTTTTCTGGATTTTTCACACGTGCAGCAGACGGTGTTCTGGATGAATTGTTGTTTAAATTACAAGTCGATTTACGATTTGAACTGAGATGAAATGAGTATATCTGGTTTGTTGATTATTTATCCACTGCCGTCGTCGGGTACACGAGAGGTTTATTCACTGAACCTGTGATCGTTAAAAGTTCCTTTGAACAAGTTTAGTAAATAAGCCTCTCGTGTTTCACGATGTAGGTTTTAGGCTATGGGTAGTGTCTTATTGGAACATATACGTTATTGTGATGGTATGTTCAACCTCGATGCTTCGCGTCTCGGTTGAACATAAGCTCGGAGCCGCAAACTTCAGACCATGTTACCGTCAACTCATCACAATAACTTATAATGTAGGCAAAAGTATGCCAATGTTGAGCTGATTGGCAGTGGCAATTTTGGATCAATGATACAAGAACAGGTTATTCTGTATTTTCCTGGCGTGGATTCCCCTTTGGCACTATCAGCAAATTTCGGTCAAGTCAGATACCGAATACCGAACCGATACCGCAGTATACTCCACTAAAATGCCGAAACCGATACCGAATTCAAAATTCCAATACCGCCCAACTCTAGCGAAGATTGATAAAAAAAACCGATTCATTAATAAGAATAATACCCAAAAGAATAGGACGGGGCGAGGCGGGCCTGACGAATGGCCGCCAGGTGGACGTACATTCAGATGATTCCTATATAATCCCCACTTTTGAAAATATTTTGTACTTTGGGTGGGATTGGGGGTTATAATAATTGCGTCGTTGAGACACACGAAAGATAAATAGAGTAGAATGTTATTAAGCGAAACAGAAGTGGACAACTTCTTCCTTACATTTCTGAAGTAGAGTGGCATGCTAATTTGATAAAGAACCTCTCAAGACAATTCTGATTTGTAGAGTAAAATACATTTTACTACACAAAAGGTCGGAAACTCTCTTGTCGGTCAATTTTTAAATATGATAATTAGCATGTGCATCGAGTCATTTTGTGTCTAGAATCTAATCGATTAACTCATTTGCACATTTGTCAATTTAAATGTCGTAAGGTATTTAAAGAGCTTAACAGCTTCTTTTTTGAACAAGTAAACAATCCCATAGACCAGGGGCGTGGCTAGGGGGTCTTCAATGCGGAGGGGGTGTGATCAGTTAGATTTCTAATTGGGGTTGGGGTTCCAGCAGGACATGCCGTAGGCATGTTCCCAAGGCCACAGACCCGTGTTGGAGAAGAGGATCACCCTCTCGATGGTGGAACAATTTTAATTTTTGAAACCCTGAGATGGATTCTGAGGCTCCCCTCTGGCTTAAATATAGTCATTTTATTCACAAGCAAAGTGGATTCCCCCAGGTACTAGGTCCATGGAGTTTCTTTTACACTGGCCAGGCTACACAAGTACTATAGACTGACAACTATTCAGCCAATACCTACTCCTTCCAACTGACTGCCAGTCAGTTGGAAGAAGTATGTATTTGCTGAACAGCTGTCAGTCTATAGTCCTTGTGTGACGTCCTCTTTTTAAGGGAAACAGAACGACAAATTCTAAAAAGCGGACGAATTCGAGCCGGAATTTCGGAAATTTTTTAGTCAGTTGATTGGAAATGTTGAATAATTTGATCGAAAACTGCGATTACGGGTTGAAAATTGAAATCGACAGGTCGAAAAAGTCTGAAAAGTTGAAAACATAAATAAGTTCGATTTCTTTGAATATCCAACTTTTGAATTTATACCTTCGAATTTCCAATTATTAAAAATTCTGATGGTTCATGAGGGATTACTGCATTCCATGCTTATTTATGGTGAACACATGACTGAGAAGGCAATGACGTCACAACACAATGCATGAGTAGTGTCACTTTTGTTGTCATATTTGTGCGCGTAAACGGCCATGTTATGGGGTCATCACCATGGCGGTGGGTGGTTTCAATGTGCATAAACAGACCTTGTTGTTAGGGTGACGTTCGTTTCGGTCGAACATATTGGATGTAGGATAGCTGTCTTAATCTTCGGGGATGCCTTATGGTTGCTATGGATGGTACTATGTGTTACAGGTGACATCATGTGTCTGAGGTGTGTTCGATTATATGCGTGTACTCTAATGGATTTAGTAGCAACATCGAAGGGACAATTGAGTGTAGTAAATGTGTGATTCGCCAACTGCGGAAGTTTTTTTTATAAGATCATGCTTCATGTACTTGTAATGAAATGGTTGATTGGTGCATTCTATGATACAACAGACCCGATTAGATGAGTCATCTAATGGTCCCCATGCGACGGAGAATTTTTAAGGAGATAATCAAAACTTAAATTTCACGGCTGATCGGACTGTGTCCCGAAATCACACACTCGCCATTTATATAACATATATGCACTCCTCCACAGGCACTCGAACCATTCGGGTGCTTATCGTAATTATGGCGATTCGCAAATGGTGGTGGAGTGTAGCGGGGATGGGGCTTGGGTCAGCAGTTTTTAAAAACTAAGAACAGTGACTATGGGAAAGGTGACTTATGACCACACATGCTGCAAGAGATGTACACGTTGTGTACTAGCACAAAATCACATCTAGGATAATGTTGACCTCGATGGATGAAGCTGACCAATACTATAATAATTAGATGACCAAAAGTCCAATGCGCGCACGTGCTGCATGTCTTGTGCACATATTGTGTTATAAAACACGGACATGTTCCGATAAATGGAATGACCCAATTGCACGTGACCAAGTCTATAGTACCATAACAGTCATCCACTGTCATGACACTACTTTTAATAATAACAAAACTCGAGCAGTACACCCAAAGCAGTTCAGCATCCATTTATCCCATGTCCTTACCTGAACTTCGTGAGTACGCCCGTATATAACTGAAAGCACAACAATAACACACGACTGGTCTACTAAAACAAATTTTCAGCACCCATTTATCCTAACATGTCCTATCCTGAACTTCGGGAGTACGTTTGTGTATAACTGAAAGCACACCAATAACACATGGCTGGTCTACTACAACATACCTTAAAGGGCTCTATGCATGAGCATTACCATCACCGAAGTGTATGATATTAACGGCGAAACATGACCACACACGCTCGTCACCATGATAACGTATGCGAAAATCGTCATGCAAGGCAGTATGTATTTAATTCCGATAAACCAAATTAACCCTTAAGTCCACATTCCACCAACCCCCTCCCCCTTGATATTGCTCTGAAAATGTTGTCCCAAATGTATTCTTCCTTGGGAACTCTACTGGGAGTATGCATTTATCTTGACAGTGTGTTTACATCATTGTTGGCTGCCTGTACAGGCAGCCAACAATAATGTAGAAACACTGTTAAAAAATATATTTTTCACAAACTTTCAGCAAAACCAGATCATGTGAACCCCTGATTGGACCGAGCTCGACAAACTTGTTTCAATGAGGGATCATGTGATATGGATTTGTGGAATTGTTTTGAATTTTTTTTTTCAACTGCCGAATTTGTATATTACGCAGGTCTATGCTACCGATTCTTTATGTAAAGGGTTAATGTAATGACATCCTGCTTTGATATTAGTTCAGAGCATGTTCGGAAGCCTTTTTCTGGGTAAAACGTAACTCTGGATTAGACGTGTGTACGTATATTAACTGTTTACCTACCAAGAAGACAAAACATACCTTGCAACAACTAAAAAACTTGACTTTTTTACCTAAACAATACAGTTTGTGAAGAATGACCGGAACGAGATCATTCCAGTGGAAGTGGGGGGCGGGGTGTAAGCTTTGTTCTGGATGCAAATGCTGAAACAAATAATAGAATATGAATTTCAGTTTTTGTTAATTTGCTGGATATGGTCGCCACGTTAGATAAATGGTTAAGAAAACTTCTAATGTTGAGAAAGAATGATATTTAAAATAATCACGGGTGGCTGGTGCAGGGGGAGGGTGAGTGCAAATACACTTTGACATTTTGAAAAATAAAATCAATTGAAAATTGAGTTGATGACTTATTGCATCACATAATCACGATCAAATAGCACATTACGGAAATATCCTCTGTAACACATCTAATAAACACGTGATGTCAGTTGTCGACGTAACATTGTGATTGAGTTGGATTTGAAATTAGAATTCAATTAACTGGTAGAGTGCTGGAAGCCCTTATTTGGGCTTTATTCTGAAGTGCAGGTACCACAGCTTGAAGGCTCATATTCAGTGGATGTGCTTTGTATTATCTTTGAAGTGATATTATTTAGTCTGTAACAGTGTACCTTGTTACAATTTATGGGAGAGTGCCCATAGGCACTCTCCCATAAATTGTAACAAGGCAAAGATATGTGCACAAGATTTGATGGTCAAAAATAATTTAGCACTCTACCAGTTAACCCTTTTGTGCTACTGAAGAAGTTGTCTTTCATCAACTATTTACCTAACACGGGTAACATACATTTGCAAAACATGTTTCCTGAAAAACTAATTTTTATCATCCTTTGCCTCGAAAACATAGCTAGTGACACCTTATTGGAACGAACTCATGGAGCTCGTACCAGTGAGTCAGCCATAAGCTATGTTTTCTAGGCTAAAATGTAAAAAGTGATAAAATTGGTTGGCGATTTTTGTCAATAGCTTTGGTCAGGCCTCGCCGTTAAGTTAGGTAAAGGGTACATTTATACATTATGTGATTATTTATTTATTGGTGTTTAAGGTCACATACTTATGCACAATGGCTAATCGTGACCGTATACATTATGTGATAAAAAGAATCTCACATTCATCACGATTTGAAGTGAAATTTCAGAATGTCGTTCTCTAAAATCAATCTGAGCCTCGGTAAGACTCGGCTCGGATCGATTTAAATGAACGCAGTGTAGACATTTCATGCCAAATCGTGACTCAGTTGAGATTCCTTATTTTTTGGGCGGATGGGGGGAGGGAGGGGGGAGTGGGTGGGTTGTTGTTAACGACGGCACTTTTGACAGAGAGAGCAACCTTACGTAGGACAATTTTGCGGGCGGGGGAAGCCGGGGTGCCCGGAGACTACCACCGAGCAGCGGCGGGCAACTGTCAGACACCCCAACGGACTAACCCCACATCATTGGTTGAAGGCGGGTGCACCATCGACATGCAGTACGCTTTAGTACACAGCGCCACTGTGCTCCCAGGTGAGCAATTGTTATTAATCCTTTACCCAACGTAACGGCCAAAATCGGCCAGGGCTATTCACAAAAATCGACCACTAATTTTCATTATTTGTTCATTTTTTTTATTTAATTATTAAATTAGAATCGACCCAAGCATGTTCTCAATTATCTTTTCCCGATTCCTCGGATTATGCCTAGGGGCGTAGTGAAATGTTAGGGGATGGTGACACCCTCCAATAATTTTTCCACTCGGGACATTTTCATTTGATTGGTCTCTTGCAAGTAATCATGCACTTTCTTACATGACAATACTTGATAGTTGGACCGATGTCACACCCACAAATGGACAGCTGTGGTATCTGATTCGACCTTTTTTGGAGGGGGAGGGGTGGGTGGGTGAGGGTAGGATGACAAATTTGGAGTACGGGGTGCCCGGAGACAACCACAGAGAAGCGGCGGGCAACTGTCAGACACCCCAATGTACTAACCCCACATAATTGGTTAAAGGCAGGTGCACCATCGACATGCAGTACGCTTCAGTACACATCGCCACTGTGCTCCCAGGTGAGCAATTGTTATTAAACCTTTACACAACGTAACGGCCAAAATCGGCCAGCGCTATTCACAAAAATCGCCAATTAATTTTTATTACTTCTTTAATTTTTTGTCTCCAAAACATAGGTTATGACCCTCGTTGGAACGAGCTCATCGCCAGTGAGTGGTCATAACCTATGTTTTTGAGACAAAAAAATGAAAAAAAATAGTTATTCAAGAATTGTGTTTGCATGTGTGGTCTGCTTTTCGTGTAAGGCAAAGGGTTAAGTGTCTTGTCCGAGGACACAAAGCAGTTAGTGCTTGTCGAACTGTGAACCTTTCAGGTTGAAGTTCAATGCTCTAACTACTGAACCACCGCGCTCGCAGAGATCCCTCATACATGTGCAGTCATGCAATTGTTTCTGAAAAGAACCAACAAAATATCTATTATCACAAATGAGAGGTGCGAGCCGAAAAATGAAGAAAGGGCATTTGATAACATTTATGGATTCTAAATTAGAATCGACCCAAACATGTTCTCATTTATCTTTTCCCGATTCCTCGGATTATGCCTAGGGGCGTAGTGAAATTTTAGGGGATGGTGACACCCTCCAATAATTTCTCCACTCGGGACATTTTCATTTGATTGGTCTCTTGCAAGTTATCATGCACTTTCTTACATGACAAGACTTGATAGTTGGACCGATGTCACACCCACAAATGGACAGCTGTGGTATCTGATTCGACCTTTTTTTGGAGGAGAGGGGTGGGTGGGGTGGGTGTGGGTGGGGGTAGGATTACAAATTTGGAGTACGGTACGTGTTAACTGCATAAGACGATGCGTCATGACTACCACACATTTATTTTATTTATCCACGTATAAATTTCCCAAAAGTGTGTTTTTTTTACTGTAAACTCTCCTGATTAACATTCCCACTACAACATCAAGGCATGCCTTCGACGAAGGCATGCCTTAATGATATAGTTGGAGTATTTTATCAGTCGCGACATCACATTCGGGATAAATTAGGTTTACATCACCATCAATGGCGTCTTCTTCGCGATGACCCGGCCGAAAAGTGAGAAAAGGTACTTTTCGATGGGTTTTAAATTAGAAAGAATCAAAGATGTTGCTTGCGTCAAACATTTGTAGCGGAAACTGCAGATATGATATCATTCACTCTGCATCGGATTTCTCTACTGTTGATAAATTTTCAAAATATATTTTGTAAAAAATTCTAAGGTGTGAAATACGAATTGCCAAGAAAAAGTCCAAGGAACGTACCCTTTATAACCGAATCGTATCAGTTCTATCGTATAATCTACTGACTTACTTTTTGGTAAATATGTTTCTGAAACTGCGTCCACCCGCCTGTTCATTTCCTCCACTAGCTCTTGTCGTTATAGTAAATCGCTCCAAAAACGGATCAAGTTCATGCAGGGCACTTCTCACGGCTGACGTGCGACGTATCTGTGGACGAACAGAACGATAACGTGTGAAAGCTGACAACATTGAAAACATTAAGCCATAAACACTCTCCGTTAACTTTGGACAATAAAACACAAAACGTCTAATTTGTGTTCACACAAACATTTTAATGCAAATTGACTGGAAAATACACAAACTCTGTGTTATAGATCAGCTATTGATCCGGTGTGTTGCGAATATAATTCCAGTTTTTAATTAACTTCTGTATCAAACTGTTTCCAATGAGAAATGTTTTGCCATAGCCCCGACAATGAAAAGTCAATTATTGTTATCCCTGACATTTAGGACTGCTCAGCGAATTTTCAGTGAATACCATTATTCAAGTAGTTTTGTCTGCGGGGCTGATGACGAAGTCTCAACTCCGGAAACCGTCATTCCTCGGAACTTTAAATACCATCAAAGGCTTGAAATCTCTCGGTGTTTCCAATCACTGATTCTACGCAAGTTTTCAATCGGTTATCAATCTCCCTTCTCCCCCCTTCTGTTAGGTTTATCTCTTTAACCCTTCACTGGTGCTGAAAGTCCAAATTTGGCCTTTATTCTGAAGTGTGGCTACCGCAACATAAAGAATTCATTTTCTGTCAATTCGCTCCACATTATCTTCAAAGCGAAATTGTTTAGTCTCTATTGGTTCCCTTTGTTAAAATGTATGGGGGAGTGCCTATAGAAAATCTCCCATAAATTGTGACAAGACAAAGATTTGACTACAGTTTTGCTGACCCAAAATAATTTAACAATTACACGCTTTGATTCACTGCGACATTTTATGTAATGTGACATTGCAGTCGCGTCTAGCCAAGATGTGGCTGCCTATAGAGGCAGCCAAATCTTGTCTAGAAGCAACTGCCAAGCACTTGGAATATACCTAGCAAATCACACAGAAACTGCATGTTAGGGCACCCCTTCTATGGTTGCAAAAATTGGCCGAAGATAGAAGTTGGCGTTTACGGGTTAACTCTCGACAAAACTCTCTTTTAGTTGTAATTGTGTAGCAGAGCTGAAAACGTACATCAATTTCTAATAGACAGATCTGCCGATACCCCCGGTTCCTTACAATTTTAGAGCCAAGGCCATGGAAAGGCCAGGGGCTGTATATACAAGCTTCCATAGTTTGACTCATATACACCTGGAACTTAATTAAGCAACCCCTGAAATGTCTCATGACAGTGAAGTTGCTGTTTCTGATTATTATGTTTTAATGATTGCTTTGTCTTGCAGTACACTTCATTTAGTGTAACATGATGTTTCCGGATGATAGCATATCCCAAACACATGCCCTTGTCCACGTGAAGCATTCTTCCAGCGAATGTCCCAAAAAACACTATCATTCACATGCAATATCTGGGTATAAAACAAGAAAATTTGTCACTTCTTTTATCAATAAATTTTGACATGGCAAGAAGGAGACTGTCAGAAGCACTAAGATGGCAAATCGTTGGCATGCATGCAACAGGTATGTCATTCAAAGCGTTTAGAAAGCAACTTGTCTATTGTTATTCTGTTATCAGCAGACTTGTTCTAAAACATCAACAAACCAACGATGTTTAGGACCGACCAAGGCCTGTACAACCTCAAAAGATTCTCATCGGGAAGATTGGAGTCTGGCACGCCTCGTTAGGCGGGAAACATTTGCTTCAGTTGGGGTTTTGAAACGCCTTTGATTCCCCAACAGGTGTTTGTGCAACAGAACTGTCCTAAACCGTCTCAAAGCACTGGGTATGAGGTCCAGAGTGACTGTCAAGCGTCCAGCTCTGTCCGATCAGCATCAAAGACGATGTCTGGAGTGGTGTATGGCACGACAACATTGGAATCTCAGGACGTGGAGGAGAGTCCATTGGTCAGACGAGAGTAGGTTCCTGATTCATGTCACAAATGGTCGCATGAGAGTGTGGAGGCATAGATGTAATGCTTACTTGCCCAGGAACACATCAGACCTACTGTTCCTTATGGTGGAGGATCAGTAATGATCTGGGGATGCCTCTCTCATGATTGTAAACTTGATATGGTAACTGTACGTGGGAATCTCAATGGTCATCAGTACATCCCGGACAATCTGAATCCGGTCGTCGTGCCTCATTTTGACAACCACCCGTTGGCTACTCTCCAAGTATTCAGGGACAATGCAAGGCTACATTGTTCCCATGCCTTGAGAGCATTCCTTCAGAACAACGCTATTACAACACTACATTGGCCTGCAATGAGCCCCGATTTGAATCCCTTTGAACACACCTGGGACTTTCTTGGACGTCGAGTGCAAGCAAAGGATCCGCATGTACAGAATTTGGCCGATTTGGAAGCTACATTGCATGAGGTGTGGTAGCAGTTGCCGCCGGACCGCATCAGAAGGCTCAGTGGTAGCATTAGGAGGAGGGTTCAGGCTGCCATCCGGGCACGTGGTGGATATACTCGCTACTGACGTCAGACACTGCTATTGTGTTCAGGAGATTACAAGTTACATTTTTTGTCAGAAATTACCGGCATTGTTTCACCAGGGATCGTTCCAGCACCATACTTGTCGAGAGAACGTTTTTCCATCAAAAACATTAGTGACAGATATGTGTAATTAGCGACATTAAAATACTGCATATTTTCATCATAGTGTTGTCTTTCATTTGTCAATAGACCATTCTTTCCGCAAACAATCGCTTTAGGCCATCTGGAAGATAGCAGGAGAGTAATGACAGTTTCTATGAACACCACTGCGAAAAAAAAACCGGGGGTGTTTAATTAAGTTCAAGGTGTATAGATTTCAACAGTTTTAATAGTTCATTTTGCAGCCCAGTACCCGCTTCTGGATCTTAATGATGGATGTCTTTTGAAAGATTTTAACCCTATTTACTTGTACGAGCATTAAACGACCTCTGCCAAACTATTAGGACATTGAGGTTCAAGGTCAGCTTGCAACATCCAGTTATGTAAGAAATTAAATTGAAGAGAGGATATCTAGTGTTTTTGAGTAGATACCGAAAATTATCTCATGAGTGACCGAGACAACTGTTTACTTTTCGCGAGCGCTTGCGCGAGCGAAAATAACCATTTGTCTCGATCACAAGTGAGATAATTTTCAGTATCCACTCAAAAATACTAGATTTTCTTTTTATTATACGCCTTTTATAAGAATCTGATAATTCCACTCGTTTCAACCTTGAACTGATACATGAAAGTAAACAGTCCATTGAATCATTGATACGCGAAAGTGATTTGATCTATAATCGGAACAGACAGAGTCTTGCAATCTGATTCAGCTGACAGGTTTCTAGTTCAAACATGGCCTGAAAGTCCGTAATATAAGTTTTTGGTTTGGTACGTCCTTTGAAAGGACGTACCAACCCAAAAACTAATATTACGGACTTTCAGGTCATGTTTGGACTTGTGGGTTTCATGCATCAATTCAAGGTGAATACCTGTTGAATTATTGCTGGAAATGATCGGTATCCACTCAAAAACACGAAATTTTCTTTTCATTATACCATTTTAAAACAAATTGATCATTTTTAGGGATAATTTTATTCCTATTCACCTTGAAGTGATGCTTTGAAAGCCTCTATTTTGATTGATACCGTGCAAGTAACAATTTCTGTATCTTCACAGTGGGGGATACGATTTCTATCTTTCCGCAATTTCTTCGATATCTATGGTTTAGCGTATAATAAAATGAATTATCTTTCGCTTTATCTGAGCATGAATGTAAATTGGGCGTTAAGTTTTGCATGAAGTGGTTCGCATACAGACAATCATACCCCGATAAAAAGACAGATAATTCAATTCAATTCTTATAATTTAATTTAAAGATGTTGCTTGCGCTTTAATGTAGCAGGAGTCGGTCGAAGTCTTCATCGTTTATAATATGGAAATATCAAACGATCGCGTATATTATTGTCTCTGAAACAACTTTCATATCAGATCTTGCGCAGGCGATAGCTTTGTGGCTTTTAGCATTGGCTAACACACACGGTCCAGGGTACTTCGCAGGAAAATTAGCGTGAACAACGCATGTTTAATTCGTAAATTATTTTTTCTGTATTAAAATGAAAGTAGCATTGCTCGGTCTAACATCAAACGTCGCTTCGATAAGCAATTATGAATGATTGTTTTAGGGTAACAAGCGAATGTAATTCAACGACATCTCTGTCCATTCGGTTGTTGGACAAGTGCACTCCCGACAACTGCCCCGAGTCCAAAAGTACACAGTCAGATAACTGCGGACAAGTAGAACTGACAGCCAAGGACATTTGCCTTCCCCCAGTCGAATCGGCAGCCAGCATACCTTCCCCCAGTCCAACTTGCAGCCAACACCCCCCTCCCCAATTACAACGAGCACGTGTTCTATGTGTCACTCAAAAATTATAATAACTGAGATTGTTTGCATTACACAATCCTATGATTTTATTACCAATGTTGTAGTTATTAATTTTGTCGGTATTAATTTTAGTGCACGTTTCATTCTGCACTTGACTGATTCATATTTCATATATTGTTACAAATACACACACGCCTGGGCGTTTGTTATAATTTAGAGTTCAAGACCACTGGGTGTAGATAAAAATAGTATGTGTTAGTTCGCCCAACAACGGTATTTGATTTTCCAAGAACACCTCTCGATTAGACGTCGAACATTGAGTACAAGCTTTCAGATTTCTCGTTATTAACCCTTTACCTAACATGGAAAGCAGACGACACTTGCAAAAAAAAAAATTCTTGAATAACTAAATTTTTTTCCTTTTTTATCTCAAAAACATAGGTTATGACCCCTTGTTGGAACGAGCTCGATGAGCTCGTTCCAACGAGGGGCCATAACCTATGTTTTTGAGACAAAAAATGAAAAAATAATGAAAATTAATTGTCGATATTTGAGAATAGCACTGGTCGGTTTTGGCCGTTACTTTGGGTAAAGTGTTAACCAAAAATACCCCAATCAAGCTGATATCTCCAAATCAACCAAACGAAATACTCGTTTTACATGCTACTTCTGCCTTCCAAATGCGTACGAGTAGATCGCCTTTGAACACACGAAACTCGTTCAACAAAGTGGCGTGGTTCCAGTTCCTGGGTGTTATCGCTTCAAAACATGCGAATCTTGGTCTCAGTATCATCTTATATTATCGGCAATCACACACAGATGGCGAGGCACGCACACACTTACTGTTCTAACTTCATATAAAACAACCTTTGAAACCCGGTATTCGTCCCACTTAGGCAGGCCGATTCTCACCATGTAGGTCGGAAGGTATGGTTCATTTAAATCGACCGGTAATTGAGAAGAACGGATTTATTTATTTATTTATTGGTATTTAAGGCCACATATTTCTGCACATTGGCTAACCATGACCGTGACAGTTTTACGGGTGGAGGAAGCCGGAGTACCCGGAGAGAACCACCGAGCAACGGCGAGCAACTGTCACCTCCCCAACATACCAACTCCACACAAGCAGGGTTAGCATTGGTTGAAGACAGGTGCTCCATCGACGTGCAGTACGCCTTAGTACACAACGTCACCGTGCCCCCACGTGGGCAATGGGGGTGAAGTGTCTTGCCCAAGGACACAACGCGATTGTCGCAGGTCGGATTCGAACCTAGGACCTCTCGGCTTGCAGCCTGCACCTCTACCAACTGAGCAACCGCGCCCCCTGAAGAACGGATCCACGAAGATAACACTACTGCGGTCATTTGAGCCAAGGGGAACCATTTATATAAGTAGCATAACTTGCTTCACGATCCTTATAAAATCCTTTTCGAGGAAGATTGTGGATTGGGTGATACTGAAAGTCTATTAGGCCGAAAAAGTTAAATATCTGTTTCAAAGGCTCTTCCGCGTGGTCCTTTTGGCTGCCACATGCTCTCTTTTTATAACCAATGCAAACTTAAAAAATAAAAATTAAATAGTTTATGTCTGATATTTTACAAAAGTTAATAAAACTGATAAATTTGTCCCTTGAGTGCAACAAGACGTTGCAATATATAGCATTGCACTCAATGGACGAAATACACCACCTCCCATGCTATTCTGTAGATTATGAGGCCTAAAACACAAAACAGACCAAGAACATGAAGTTTTGATGGCAAAGAAATAATTACAAAAATAAAACATAAAAGCAAAAAACCGGCCCCACCCCCCAGGCAATTTTACAAAAAATGGCCTGAGAAACAGAAGATCTATTTTGTGGGGCCTTAATCTCGTGAATTGCAAAACCACTTCCATTGAAATTGTATTTGCTTTTTATTTTGGCCCCAAAAATAATCAATTTCTTCACAAGTTTTCCAGATTATCACTCTAGGTGAACAAGAATGCATTCTGTTCTGCATAGAATTACCGAATTATTATTACTACCGTACTGACCAAAAAAAGTATATATCGTAATTCTATAAACGTTGATCCAGAATCAATTTCTTAGTGTGGATGGGAGATAGAGGCGACTCGAAGCGGGGAGGTGCATGTGATGGGGAGAGTTCGTGTAGGTTACCAGAGATGTTTCAACACTTAGATGTCCAGGTAGCCGCTTCCTCCAATAAAAGAAGTAAAAAAACGCTAATGCAAATTAAAATATGAGGTCAAAGCAATTATTTTCAGAGAAGAGTATTTTCACGCTCTCAGAATAATTTGTGTCTCGAAATACATTCGTTTTGTCACTGGTTGGAATTACCATCCTTTGCAAAAACACATCCAAGTTGTTTGAACTGAGGTTTGATATGCTATGTACGTGAAAGTTTTTAACTTCTAGCGAAATGTAAGTAAATTGTCTCCTTAGAGTGCTGCCCAGACGAGACAAGTGAAAAAGGGCTCCCAAGCAGGCAAAAAGCTTGTTTGTTGGAGAGCAGCGGCGGCGCCATGGAGGGCTATGTGGGGGTACTTACCCCTCCACTTTTTTTCGCCAAGCGTAGTAAAACAATACTATCATTTTAATTTTTGTTGTATTGAACGTTGCGGTGTAATAGCCGGTATGCTTAATCCCATATTCCAAAGTGCACTAAATCAGAGAAGTTTTGAAATTATGTTTGCTCCCCTCCCCCGTCCCCCCCCCCCCCCAGACACGCTAGCTGCAAACAACAAACAAGAGTCGAGGGTCCAAATTGCAACAAGGCATGTTGCGTTTAAACGGACTGAAACATAGTGCTTAAGAGTATTCGACGAATGCTAGAATCGAGAGCGTGCAAGGCATCCGTTTGGAATTCAGCCTACAACAATTTTAAAAAATAAATAAAATTTAATATTTTAGAAAAATTCTCAAAGGTTTTATTCAATGAAATCGTGCAAATATGAATATCATTGGAACTGGCTTGTTCAGCCGGTTCCAATGATATCCATATTCGCATGATTTTGTTGCAAAACAGTTAAAAATTTTCTCAACTTGGGGAGAGGACCCCCCCCCCCCCCCGAAACCCACCCCAGCTCAGCGCTGTACAATCCCCAACTGTACCCCCTCACTTTTGTAACTCTGGCGCCGCTACTGCTGGAGAGATATTATCTTTTGTCTATCATCATTTGAGACAACAGATATCGAACAATATTTGTTAGACATTTTCCACTTTCTCATAAGGCAAAGTTTAACACTTTCGCTACCGAAAGCGACCATTGTCACCTATTTTGTGATGATTATCTGTACGCGCGGGTATGAGCAGATCAAATCTACCATCTGATCAGTTGTTGGGAAGGGTTCAGAGAGCCGTTTCCAACAATTAATCAGATGACAGAGTTCAAGTAGATCATAATTTTTATTAAACTTCCTCACAGAAAGGCGTTTACATTCATAATAAATGTAAATATCTGGAAAAATCTGGAACGGAACCTTAATATCAAATTTAAAATAATACATTTGAAGAAAATATTGATTGTTGATGCGATTTACAAGATGATTCATCAATCTCAAAGAAGTGCCACGCTCCTGATGATGATAAATCTGTATTAGCTTCAAAGAGTTAGTGATTACGTTACTGCATGGCAAGAGGCCTCTCCAGTTTGAAGATTAATAACACATGAAATCATTCTGAGACTTCAATTTGAACGTTTGATGTCAACATTGTGAATGCAATTTTGGCTGTTTGTAAGAGTTGTGACTGCATGACAAACCACTAGCAACTGAGGTGCCAACAAGCAGTTTCTCAAAGTCCCCAGCTGAAATAAACATCCGCTATCCGAAGTTGTGACAACAGTGTTCCCTGTGGATGGGAGTTTGGGTGCGTGTATTGGGGGGGGGGGGGGGGGGGGGGGGGCGTCGAATTGTTTAAAAGTGGTATGTCAGTATGCCTGTTCAAAAGGGACAATAATCTATCTGCTTCGATCTTTCAACAGATGCTGCGAAACAATTTTACTCTTGGAAAAATCAAAAACCGAAGAAAAACAAATAGGAAGAAATTGATGAAAAAATATCAGGGGAGATCAATGTAGCAAGGCCAAAAAAATCGGATTGGAGGGGGATCATGGGTGAAGGAAGCCGTTTAACAGCACACTCAAGAAAATAGCACAGCCGTTCCCATAACTTCTTTCTGTTACTTTTGCCACCGTTACCTCGAGAGCAAAATATTATATTTTTAAATCTGTATATTTTCTGGTGTCCATGGGGGAATTTTGGGAAACAGCTTACCACGCTGACACAATTTCATGGGCGAGGATAGAAATTCTTTTAAAATGTTTTAAATCCCAGGCATGACGCTTCGACTCGGCATAACACCGGGGTGACAGCCGATGCTAAGTCCAATCACAGAAAACAGAGCATGGGAGTCAGGCCATCAGACAACGGATACATGACGATGTTTAACACTTTCGCTGCCGAAAACGACCATTGTCACCTATTTTATGATGGTTATCGGTACGTTCTGGTACTCGCAGATCAAACCTACCATCTGATTAATTGTTGGAAGGGGCTCAGAGAGCCCTTTCCAACAATTAATCAGTTGATAGTGTTTCATGTATGTCATAATTTGTATTAAACTTCCTCGCATAAAAGCGTACATAGAGGTCCTCCGTATATGGATAAGGTGGACGTGGTAGCGAAAAGGTTAAACCTTGCATATGAATGAAAGAGATGGTCAGAAAATAATAAGAAGAGTAGAGAAGTAAAGAAAAATAAGGGAATCCAGTTTGAAAACATGGTGGACTGCCTTCATATTCAAGAAAGACTGTGAGTAAGCAGCTAAGGCACAGTTTAATAAGGGTTAGGGCACATACAGCCTTGGTGGTGCTGAGCCTGGAGAAAAATGAGAAGGAGATAAAGTTGTGAAGTGAAAAGGTATAAGTTCATCCTAATGAACACGTTTGGTAGTCGTACAACGGAAGTTGGCGCACTGCAGTCATTAGAAACGCCCATTTGATAAGACGAAACCATTCTACACTTCAAAATCATGGCGGTCCTCCATATTTCTCAAGACTTCTGTTCCGAAAAGAAATGTCGATACATCTGTAGCAAATGGAAGAAAAGCTGATAGTATGATTATGAACATTTGAGCAGACTGGACACTGTAAAAAAGTGTGCTGGCGTTTCGTACCCCCACCACATACACCCAAACTGCCAGGACGCTACTGAGTCGTGATTTCAAATGAAATGTCTGCAACGAGTTCACAAAAATCGATCTGAGCCAAGTTTTACTGAGGCTGAGAAGGATCTCTATTGAGTCGCGATTTCATATGAAAATGACTGTACCGAGTTCACTAAAATGGACCTGAGCCGAATTTACTGAGGCTCAGATCGATTTTAGTGAACGACGTTCACAAATCTTATGTCAAATCGTGACGATTTTGAGATTGCTTTTGTCACATCAAGTGTAATTCAATCTTTTACCAAACGTAACGACAAAACAGGCCAGAAATATTCACAAAAACCGCCAGACAAATTTTATTATTTTTTCAACTTTTGCCTTAAAAGCACAGCTTATGGCACCTCATTGTAACGACCTCGTCGATTAGAGCTATGCCGGGCCATAAGCTATGTTTGAGAGGCAAAAAAATTAAAATGTTTAGTAACTCATAAAATGTTTTTCTTTTTTTTTATTTTTCGTCTCCTATTTGTATTAGGAAAACAAATATTGGAAAATAAGAGAAGATTTGTTCAATTCTACTTCCGAAGCCAACACTCACTCACCGTGTTACGACGTCGACGTTAACTTCTGACGTCATTCCTGTACTAAACGTGTTGTGAACGATATTTTCCGCCATGAGCTATTTGTTGGTGATTATGTGATAAAATGTTTATCGAATAAGTGAGAGTAAAGGTTACTGCAACACAGCTGCAACCTGTGATGGTATATTTGAGCTGTGTGAGATTTCACACAACTGTAAAACACAGGTGGTCATTGGTTGCCACCATTTCGAAAAATCTTGAACTTATTCAATGATAAGTTGTCGCGGACAGACGAGGACAGGTTGTTACATTGGTCTGTAACACTTGGGATAAAAGAAGATTGATGCTATTGTGTCCGATAACGTGGGACTCTGCGCTTATAACATGACCGGATATTGAGCAATATATTCAACGTTGAGACGTGCGAAGGAACTTTATTGGCAATATATAGGTGCGGCATACAATGATACATTTTGAAAACCTATATTAACTTGCGTTTGCGGAGTCTTTCTTGCAGAAAGTCCCAGCATACTTTGGGACAAAGCAACGACTTACCAGAATTGAATGTTGTCCCGACAATAATCGTTGCGGCTGCGATCTGTATTTTTTTACTTTGGCGACATTTTTTTTGCATTCGAGTGAATCTGAACATGCGATGACCTATTTGAGAGCTAGACTGGTTCCAGATCATAACAGCGTTGAATTTCTTGTAGTATTAGATTGGTGGTCTAAGAGCTTGGCGTGAGGTTGGGCATACATTTTTTAGATATATCCTTTTATTGCTATTCTATAAGCGAGAGAAGAGGTTAGTCCGATGTGAGGCGTAGCATTACAGAGACTGCTAGTAAAATCAGACACAGTGGTTTGCTACATTAAAGAGGATACAGCATTTTGTTCCAGTCGTTAATTTCGCATCCTGGCTCTGTCTGCTCGAGTTCAGAATGGATGCAGGCCTGGGATACAGCATAAATCCTTCCTGCGATTTTCGTACACGTTGTGTCCAGAACTATACACTGTGTTATAACAGCCAATGACCGGAAAGCATATCAGTGAACTTGTTAAGTAATATCACAAATAAAAATACATTAGTATGAAGAACTTGGCTGACAATTTTCGTCAGTGGAAGAAATTTACAAGACAGTTACCTCCCTTAATTTTCTAAAGTTGTCAGTAAATTTAACACTAATGGTGTGGGAATTCAAATAAAAATTGAAATTTCGAAATATTTGCGAAGTTTTATTATGGATGTGCGCACCCTTTCACAAAGTTCAGATATTTTCCTGTTGAGTGCTATAATAATACATGGCTTTTTTACCATTTATTTCCAGTCACTTTGGATGTTTGCCTTTTATTCTCTGTTTAAACCCATTTAAAAATAAGAAAACGGCGCTTCCACCATGTTTTGATATAACCCATTTCTCTCTTCATTATGTCAACAATTTACGCATCGTGACATAAATACAGACACTATCCTTTCCATTCATATAATAGTCTTGGAGGTAAGATTTGCTAATTTCTTTCCCGGGAAGAATAAAAAATTGTAACTTACAGTAAAAACACATTCGCTAAAAGGGAGTCAAAACGGACAGTTATTTAGTTGTTAGCTCACCTGACTAAAAGTCGGGGTGAGCTATTCTGATCACTTTTTGTCCATCGTCCGTCGTCTGTCGTCAGTCGTCTGTCGTCCGTCGTACGTCGTGAACGTTGTGTTTGGGTCATTTTCTCCCAGGCCACTGGCTGCAGTTCAATGAAAATTCACATGAGTAGCGGCTATATAGGGGCATTTGGGTTTTTCGTCAAATTGGATTTCTGCTCATATTGTGGAGTGGAGTGGGGCCAAAATACACAAAATTTTAAAAAAATCTTCTTCTCATGAACCAGCCATAGCAGAGACTTGATATTTGGTATGCAGCTTCCATTTGAGGTGTAGACTCAAGCTTGTTCAAAAGAAGTTTGAAGGGCAATATTTACCTTTGTTCTGAGAGGGGCAAGAATTTTTGCCCCACCCAAAATTTCTTTTTTCTGAACCCAGAGGCCAATTTGAACCAAATTTAATATAAGGTATTATTGGGTTATAAGTACTTGATTTATGCCAAAAAATGTTTTTCCTGCAGCCCCGTGGGAACCGCAGGAGCTAAAAACAAAAAAAATATTAAAACGCCGATATCTCCAAAACTGCACGGCACCGAGAATTTTCATTTGGTGTGAAGCTTCCTTAGGACCAACAGAAAGGATTGGTAAAAAACAATTGCCATCTCTTTTATAATAGGGTACAGTTTCGGGACTTTGAAAAAGTGCTGAGTCAGCACCTTTTAACACTGTAGGCAATGGGAAAACATTAAAAAATCTTCTCCAGATCCAGCAGGCAAAATCTTTTGATATTTGGTATGCTATATTGTGGGGTAGATCTGATTCAAGTTTGTTCAAATCGGCCCCCTGGGTACATATTTGGGCTCAGTATAGGAGCCCAATTCCGAACTTAGTGCATTTTCAGGCAAATTTCTTTAAAAATCTTCTTCTCCAGATCCAGCAGGCAGAATCTTTTGATATTTGGTATGCTACATTATGGGGTGGATCTGATTCAAGTTTGTTCAAATCGGCCCCCTGGATTCATATTTGGGCTCACGATAGAAGCCCGAATTCAAACTTAGTGCATTTGAGGCAAATTTCTTAAAAAATCTTCTCCAGATCCAGCAGGCAGAATCATTTGATATTTGGTATGCAACATTGTGGGGTGGATCTGATTCAAATCACTATAGGAGCCCAAATTTGAACTTAGTGCATTTCAGGCAAATTTCTTTGAAAATCTTCTTCTCAAGTTCCAGCAGGCAGAATCTTTTTATAATGGGTATGCACCATGCTTAGTGGGTGAGATTCAAGTTTGTTCAAGCCAAGTCCCTGGGTTCATATTTGGGCTCACCTTGGTAGCCCGAATTATAACTTCGTTCAAAATGAGGAATTTTCTTTAAAAATCTTCTTCAGATCCAGCAGTGGGAATATTTTGATATTTGGCATGCAGCAATCTTAGGGAGGTGGGGGGGGGGGGGGTGGGGGGGGGGGGGGTGAGATTCAACTTTGTTCAAGCCAAGTCCCTTGGTTCATATTTGGGCTCACTATGGAGCCCGAATGACAACTTAGTTCAAAATGAGAAATTTTCTTTAAGAATCTTCTTCAGATCCAGCAGATGAATGCTTTTTATGCAGCATCCTTAGGGGGGTAAGATTCAAGTTTGTTCAAGCCATGTCCCTAGGTCCATATTTGGGCTCACTGTGGGGGCTCGAATTGTAACTTAGTTCAAAATGTGGAATTTTCTTTAAAAATCTTCTTCTTCAGATCCAGCAGTCGGAATGTTTTGATATTTGGTGTGCAGCATCCTTGGGGGGGGGGGGGGGGGGGGATTCAAGTTTGTTAAAGCCAAGTTCCTGGGTTCATATATGGGCTCACTGTGGGGGCCCGAATTATAACTTAGTTCAATATGAGGAATATTCTTTAAAAATCATTTTTTTCAGATCCACTGGTCAGAATCTTTGGATATTTGGTATAAGCTTTTCTTAGGAGGAACAGATGCAACTTGTTGATATCAATTCTCTGGGTTGATATTTAGGCTACCATGTCAGGTGAGAGACTTCAGGCCCCCCTGGGGCCTCTTGTTTCTAATTTACTTGCTACACAAATCCAAGTTTCCTTTTGTGAGATTTAATAAATGAAAACAACAGACAGCTTCGAGAGCTGCCTGTTGTTTTCATTTATCAAAGTAACAAAAGAAGACTTTGCTTCATAGGTGTTTTCTCAACAATTACATGCTTCTTAACTGGACCTTCCACGCCCGTCTAATAATCTCAGGGGAGATAACTTTATCGAAAGGCGATTGTCATGATAAGAATTATGAGGAATGCAATGACATACCTTCCTAAATCGGTATATGAAGTGATTCCGTACAACTTAAACCTCCAACTACGGAGTGTTTAAAATAACTAAAGTGCATCATAAAATGTGGAGTGTTTCCGGTGTTTCTCAGTGATTACGACACGCTGTCGTCAGTCAGCACTCCTAAATGACTAAACTACGGCACATGAGTAAGATACAGGTTGATTTTTACGGGGTTGGGATGGGGATTGTTATTAGAAACCATTGGATGATTTCGGTGTACGAAGCGATTCCGTACATCTCACAACTCCAATTACTGAGTGTGGAAACTAATTAAATGGCAACACTTAACTTATACTGACCGCTCGTCCAGAAGCTGAATAAAAGATATAAGATAAAACGCTATAACCTCTGTTTCTAAGTCTAGTCAATTGGAAGCGCAACGTCTATATACATTTTAACTCTAATGCGCCGAATGTAATCTGCCAGGTGGTATATACCAAAACTACATGGTGAGCATATCGCCGTTCTGTCAAAGCACGTAAGGTGTTCCGACTGGGACTGGAACAAGTACTAGAATCACCTTTATACCAAAATCACCATCTAATACTGAAATCACCCTGTGTTTTGAATAGATATTTTTCATGTCGAGCAAATACATTAACCTTTACACATGCTTAGTCCCTTAACGAACGTTATTTAACCCTTTGATACTTTTGTACGTCTTATGACGTACGAAATCAAACAGTGCTTTTATACTTTGTAGTCGTTTGTTTCGTTATTATTTTTCGATTTTTTTTAAAGTTTTAACCTCAATTCCTATTTTCTCCCGAATAGTGCTCAGTGACAACAGTAGTGAAGGCTGTCACTATAGCGAAAAACATTTAACACTGAATTCCCCATACCCCAATGTTGACACTATGGCGAAAAAATTAACATAGGATTCTCCATAGGGCTTTTTCGCCATAGTGTCAACATTGGAGGCAGGAACAAGATTTTAAAATCTACTTTGAGTGATTTTTGCAATTGGCTTTTCAGTAAGGAACATGAAGGGGGAACAGCAATTGCTCATAATTCAAGAGGGTTTGATGCACATTTTATTTTAAGACATATCATTGAAACTGGTACATCAAAACCTGATGTCATCATGAATGGGAACAAAATTATATCTCTGAAAGCTTGTGGTGTTAGACTCATCGATTTATTGAGTTTCCTTTCTATGAGATTGGCGCAGTTCCCTAAAACATTTGGTTTGAGTGAACTAGTAAAAGGTTATTTTCCTCATCTGGCAAACGCAAAATCATATCAAAAGTACATTGGACCTTATTTAGATGCAACATTGTACATGTCTGAGTCTATGTCTCCCACAGTCAGAGAATATTTTATTAAATGGTACAATCAAAAATGGACTAGTAATGCTACGTTCAATTTTGACAAAGAAATGGACATGGACATGTTCTGTAAGTCGGATGTGGATATATTACGTAGAGGGTGTGGGGAATTCAGAAAACAATTTATCGAATGTGATAGGATAGATCCTTTCAGGGAGGCTGTAACCTTAGCTGATGCCTGTAATAAAGCTTGGCGGAAAAATTCAATGCCAGAAAACAAAGTTGGTCTCATTTCAGACATAGGGTATCCTACTGCCGTTAGATATTCCATGAAAGCCATTAGATACTTACAGCTACTAGCACAAGCAGAAGGCATACACATACGACATGCACTAAACGGTGGAGAAATAAAAATTGGAAATTATTATGTAGATGGTTTTCACAAAGAGACAAATACAATCTATGAATTTTATGGATGTATGTGGCATGGATGTGAAACTTGCTATCCTGACAGATATGAGAAAAATCCAATCAATTCTCAATTCTACCATTCTCTATACAACAAAACCCAATCACGCATAAAACATTTCAAATCATTGGGGTATAATATACAAGTGGTGCGGGAACACGAATTGGATCATCTATGCAAATCAGATCCTGAAGTTCAAGCCTCTTTAGATACATTTTTCCCACACATGGACCCAATTAAACCACGAGAAGCATTATTTGGCGGGAGAACAAATGCCATTAAATTACACTACGAAATTGACGAAAACACAGACACAGAAATTAAATACATAGATATCTGTTCACTTTACCCATATGTGAACAAACACAGGAATATCCAGTGGGACATCCGGATATACTCACAAAGAAAAACATAGACACTGGCAAAATAAGCCAATACAGAGGTCTCATTAAATGTAAAGTTTTACCACCTCAAAATCTTTTTTTGCCAGTTTTACCTATTCATTGTAATAAGAAAATGACATTCACACTTTGTAAAATGTGTGCAGAACACGAATTAGATCACTGTAAACACACACCAGATCAACGCGCATTTGTAGGTACATGGATATCTGTTGAACTTTGCAAAGCATTGGATCTGGGGTACACTCTTCTTGACACTTATCAGATTTGGCATTGGGATGAATGGTCTTCAGAGATTTACAAATATTATGTGAACAAATATTTAAAAATGAAACAAGAAGCTAGTGGGTTTCCAGATTGGGTGAAAACAGAAACAGACAAAAAAAATTTAAAAACGATTATGCACAAATTGAAAATATCTATTTAGAAAAAGTTGAAAAAAAAACCGGGAAAAAGATCATTTGCCAAACCATGTTAAATTGTCTCTGGGGAAAAAATGCACAAAACAATATAAAAACTAAAACAAAATACTTAAATGAACCATCAGAATATTTTGAAATAATACAGAACAAACACAAAATTGTGAAGAATGTGGAATTTTTTTACCACGATGAGTTTGTTTTAGTAAACTACATTGACACTACAGATGTTTACAATCCACACAATTCAGCCAATGTTGTCGTAACTTCATTTGTCACAGCCTATGCACGTATGGAATTATACAAAGTTTTAGAACAATTAGGAACACGAGTTTAATTTTTGACACAGACAGTTGTATCTACATACATAAACCATCACTCTGGAATCGAGAAATTGTAAACAGTAGATTAGGGCAGTGGACAGATGAACACCCAGAGGCAAAAATCACCGATGTTGTGGGTTTAGGTCCGAAAAATTATGGATACAAATATATTAAAGATGGAGAAATACACACCACATGTAAAGTTAAGGGTATCACATTAGATTACATGACATCACAAAAAGTTAATTTTGAAAGCAGGATCGAGTGTGCACGAGACAGAGAGAATTACAAATTAAACATTGAATATACACATAGAATTAAACGTAACAATGATAGACAAGTCACAAGTGAAGCACAAAGCAAAACATTCAGATCTGTTTACACAAAAACGTTTTGTTGTCAGTAAATATGACACACTACCCTATGGGTATAAGGTATAAATACTACTCAGATTTCTTATTTCGACTTTGAACAGGGAGCAGGGAAGATGTCTCTACCACTTAATCCTACATATCCTATATACTTATCAGAGTTAAGAAGACTTTCGAGTTTTAGTATGACTACAAATCATATTTTACAATCCAAGAAAGAAGATTTAGCTAAAGCTGGGTTTTTCTATGTAGGAGATGGTAAAGTAAAATGTTTTGTATGTGGACAAGGTTTACATAATTGGGAAGAAAAGGATATTCCTTTACAAGAACATGTTAAGTGGTCACCAAAATGTTCTTATATTTAATTGATAAGAAATTGTCAATTATACAATCCACCAACATGTATGCAAACACCTTCAGATAAAATATTATCAGTGATGGATTATGGATTCACTTTAAATCAAATATTTTCGACAATGAGAAAATATGACAAGTGTCTAGATGATTTTCCAGATTCTAAATCTTTATTTGCACTCATGGTACTGGATGATCAAAGAACAATATTTAGTACATAACTGCAAGAAAAGCTTCAGGACAATTCAAAACTAAGTTAGACAAAATGTTTACAGATAATGTAGAAAATGATTTTCCTAACTGCCCTGATGAACAGACTACATGGTGTAATGTAATACCTGATGCACAAAGTACATCAGAACAGACAAAAGAATCATCAGTTTAATTTCAGCCATGGAAGCAGTAAGACACATCTTAGAAAACAAGATCACGCGTAAGGCATTATTATATGCATTTCAAATGATCACTCCTGGCTATCTAACAATAACAAAAGAATTTATTCATAATCAATTGGAAAAAGATGAAATGTATTGGGAATTTTGTAATGCATTACAAATCATGAATGCTTTTTACAAAGAAAATGTAGAAAATATTTGGACAAGAGTTATGTGGGATTTTATTATTTATGATGAACAAATCATGAGTTATTTATATAGACAATGTGTACCACAAATAGATAGAAGAATAGATTCTTCAGAAACTTTATTTGAATTAAAAGCGCCCTTAAAAAGAAAACCCACTCATAGAATTGAAGAAGCTATGGAAACAGAAAGTATATAAGTTAGTGTTTTGACAACACTTTCTCACAAAAAAATAATGGCATCAAGTGAATGTTTATTGTTTCAACACCCCTGTAATATCTTTATTTCAGGGCCTAGTGGTTCAGGAAAAACAGAATTTGTCAAAAAGCTTATTGATATGAAACATGACTTATTTCAAATACCCCCACAAACCATCATCTGGTGTTATAAAGAATGGCAAAATTCATATACTTTACTTAAAGAGAGTGAAGATATTAAATTCATAGAAGGCATCCCTGATGATGAATATAAAATTGTTAGTGATGTCACTATTCCAAATCTTGTAGTTTTCGATGATATGTTAGGAGATAAAGATGAAGAAAAATTAAATTATGGTTCAAACGAAAAGGACATCATAGAAATGCAAGTGTCATATACATAACACAAAATATGTTTCAGCAATCTAAATCTAGTCGTACCATAAGTTTAAATGCACATAATATGATTTTATTTCAAAATACTAGAGATAAAGGACAAATTAAAGCATTGGCAAATCAAGTTCAATTACCACATTTAAATGCATCTTATAAAGATGCAACAGGTGCTAATCATGGTTATTTATTAATTGATTTTCATCCTAAAACTCCTGAGTCTTTAAGATTGAGAACTGATATTTTTCATCCTTGGGTGACGCAAAATCAACGTGGAGCTATCATTTATACAAAAATATAAAAAAAACTGGTGCACTAATGAGATTGTGTCAGTTGTTAAAAGTTTTTTCAACAAGTACACATCATCATGGTGTCATTCATCCGAACATTAGAACAAATAAGTCAGCAGACAAATCCATTTGCAAGAGAAAAATTACTTAAGAAAGGTTTCAAGAAAATTTTAAAATGGTCTACATTAGCAAGTAGAATCATACTTAATAAGAAAATTAAATTGCCAAAACAAACTTTAACCTATATGGATAAACATAAACAAGATCTTGAACAACTTGCAAATCCAAGGGTAGATCTTGCAACAAAATGAAACATTATTTTAAAACCAGGTGGTGGTGGATTTTTTTTGGGGGTGTTATCATTCGTAATTTAATTCGGTGGGATGGTCATAAAACAAGTCAAAATTTTTATTCACCATTCAAAAAAACCAAAAGTAAGAAACGAAAATCACTTAAAAAGAAAAACGAAATGTTGGTAAAAATTACATGCATGCAAATTTTTTAGTCACTCCCCAGAAAGAGACAAAAACAAAATCAGTTTTAGTGAGTAACATTCAAAAACAAAAAAAATATTACCACCATTAAACTTGACACATATATCAATTACGGGAATAGAGTATCACATGATCCTATGGGTTCTAGACAAAATGTGGGACATATACCACTAAAAGAAAACATTTCAACATCGGCACGTTTCACGGCTTTGAATGCTCCTAAACGTGTTAAGGAGATGAGTTGTTATTTTCGTTGAATAAAATGAAATGCATGTTGGGCTATCATAACATTCTATGAATGCACTCAGTGAGAGCAAGATGGTAAAAAAATCTCATAAGATTCCTCTAGTTAAAAAATATGGTGGGGTGTTATTGGCACTAAGTCAAACACCTCCATCATTTCAAAAACAAATTATGAAAAATGGACCTAAAGAATTGATTAATTGTATGGCAGAATGTTGTCATAATCTTCTAAAAGGAAACATATATCTAACCCCTACTCAGAAACGAAAATTACAACCGAAGCATGAACAACTAAGATCTATTGCTAGTAAATCTGTATCTCTTAAAAAGAAAAATCAATTTTTAAATCAAAAAGGTGTTTGTTTACCATTACTTGGTTTACTTGGGCCTGCTATTGGAGTTGCAACAAATCTTGTAAATAAATTGGTGAGTAAAATATGAAGAGAATGGCTATTGTACCTTATCAAATGTTAGAAGAAATGCAACGTTTTAGAAATGAAAAATCTCAAAGACCAAGATTTACACCTGATCCTCAAATTACTAACACAGCACAATTGTAGAATGAATTATCTTCTGTGTTAGGAAATTCAGAGTTATCAGAAAGTGAGCAAAAATGAAAGTATGGTGAACATTTACAAAAATTTCAATTGTCACATAAGAAGGCATTACAACCATCAGTGGTTATGCCTGAGCCAGATCGAAATTCAATGTTTTTACGAGATCGTATTACAGAAAGTGTCCCTGTTACAATGAAACGTAAAGCAACTTCATTATTATCTGCTTTATCATCTCATCCACACATGAGTTGGGATGATCAGGGTATTTTAAGTTATGATGGAGAACCCATAAAAGGTTCAAATATCATGGATTTAGTCAATGATGTTCTTAGACATCGAAAAGGTTTTAAACCGACCGGTTGGGAAATGTTCAATCATGGTTTAAAAGCTATAAATATCCCTCAAGATTTTGTTGGAAATTGTGAACGTTGGTTATGGATGAATAGAGATCAGGTGTCAAAACCCAGCAAACATCAAAGTTCTCCAGAAGATAGTTGGATAAAAAGTTCTCTATAAACATCTCCAAAACATAAAATAGGGATAGGAAAGAAACCACATCAAGATGGAGAAACACCAAAATCAACACCTAAATGTAGATTGACAAAACCTCGAATTTCTGAAAAATGGAACGCTTATTGAATGATTTATTAACTGAAATATATTACAATACAAAACATCCTGCTGGTTAGGGGGGTATACAAAAATTATACAAATCAGCTCATAGAAAAGATAAATCCATTACAGTTGATCAAGTGAAAAAATGGTTGAAAGGAGAAAGAACTTACACTTTACCCATGCCCATTCATAAAAAATTTGCAAGACGAAAGACTGTAGTGGGTGGAATTGATCATCAATGGCAGATTGCTTTAGCAGATTTACAAAGTTTACAATCTCACAATGACCAATTTCGTTATTTAGTTTGTGTCATCAATGTATTTTCAAAATATGCACGGGTTCTACCCATTCACAATAAATCAGGAGAAACATTAGCAAAATCTTTTCAAAGACCTTTAAAAACTTCTGGACGTAAGCCATTATCATTACAATCTGATAAAGGTTCTGAATTTAAAAATAAAGAGGTGCAAAAATTTTTAAAGAAACAAAAAATTCATTTTTTCACAACAGAAAATCCTGTGACAAAAGCTGGTATTGTTGAACGTTTTCAACGCACATTGAAAACATGAATGTGGAAATATTTTACACACAAACGTACATTAAGATATATTGATGTGTTACAAAATTTAGTTGATGGATACAATCACAGTTTCCATCATAGTATTCAGAGAACCCCTGCATCTGTATCAATAGAAAATGAAATACAAGTAACACAAAATTTATATGGTAAAAAATCTAAAGAGAAAAAAAATAATTTTAAAGTTGGTGATATAGTACGTATTAAGAAAACCAAACATACATTTGAAAAGGGGTATTTACCAATTTGGACAAAAGAATTATTTAAAATCACCCATGTAAAACATACACACCCAAGCACTTATAAACTTGAAGATATGGGTGGGGAAAATATACAGGGGACATTTTATCCACAAGAAATTCAAAGTGTAAAGAATGATAAAAAATATATCATTGATTCGGTTCTTGCACAACGTTCAAGTCGTGTGGGTAAGAAACTCAACAAGGAGCTTAAAGTACATTGGGAAGGTTATCCCTCTAAATTTGATAGTTGGATATCAGAATCTGATTTAGTATAAAAAGAATATGTCAGTAAATGAAAATGCATTGAGTGGTGAAAGTGCAAGTGTTGAAGTACAAAGTCAACAATCACAATTTAATTTTTGTGGGAGTCTTGTTGCAAAAAATCAAGTGACTTATTTCACACAAATAATCATTATTTATGCAATCATAATTACAGCTATCATTCATCTTAGTTTACAATCCCCAAACAAAGAATTGTGGTTAGTGTTATGGAGTAGTTCTTTAGGATATATTCTTCCAAGTCCACATTTAAAATATTTGAATCCTCACAATAAGAAAAATGAATTCATTTATGTAACACTACTGAGTGATAGTTCTATGGATATGATATGATATGTTTATTTACCAATATACAAAAATACAGAATGATAAATATATACGTATGGTTACATCATAACAGGGTTCTCGTATACAATAATATTATTTCAGATGTACATAGATAATGGGATTTACCATTTTTGTATACCGGCAGGGAAAGGCATAGCCAGATTGGCTGTCTTCCCACCTTTCCCTCTGACAGAAAAGAGAAAACTACAGAATGACGGAAGAAACTCGAAGAAGAAAATGATGCAAAAGTGCAACATTGTTATTTCTGTTTTTAGCTCCAACAGACAGGGTTGCTCCGTGACATTTGCACAAGAGAATGTTGGGTGGACGGTATCAATTACAGCACGGTACTCTTGAAATGGTCTCAAAAATTTTATCAGTTAACTGATCCGAACCTCGGTTGATTTTTATGAGAATAACAGCTTTAAAGTTTTGGGGCAGTTGAGACCAAATCAGGAGACCGGAAAGTACGAGAATACCAGACAAAAATCCCCACTGAAGACAAGTCATGTACAGAATGAAGACTTAGTGGCACCTTGTATTGTTTATACTTGTGTAATACTATAATATTCCTGGAAAGTTAATATTATTACTTGTGGGCATAAACTGAAAAAAGAAAGCAAATAGGTTGCATTCTGGGTGTTTTTAAGGTTCGGGGGTGTACTAAATAACACAGTCCGGGCAGTAGGGATTAGAACAGGAAGTATTCTCTGAATAAGTGGAAAGAATTTTTGTTATAAGGTTTGTCTTCAACTCTTTCCTATTTCTTATTTTTCGGATTGATATATCTAACCCATTCCACAGTTTCAGAAAAGCAAAGACAGGCAGGTTGTTGAGCGCTTTGGTTCTAATTCTACGGCTACATATGAGTCCTGTTTGGCGTGTATTCATATAGTCATTATTTATAATAGAAAAGAAGTCAGCAAAGAACTTTGGTAGGTTTCCATTTAGCCAATCGAACATAAATAAGGAAACATGTAAGGTATACAAATCCTTTATTTTTAATATTTTATCATTAATAAAAAGAGGGTCAGTGTGAGCATTGTACTTCTTGTTGTTTATGATTCGTATTGATCGCTTTTGTAATTTATAAAGACGTTTACAGGCTTTTGAGGCACCCCATAAGGGAATTCCATAGATAAAATGACTTTGTATGAGTGTAAAGTATAGGGTTTTCATAACTTTGTGAGGAAGGATTTTTTTCACTCTATTGAGGGCGTAATTTGCAAGAGCGACTTTCGAGGAGATCTGAGATATGTGGGCATTATAAGATAATTTTTCATCAATAGATATGCCAAGAAACTTTATAGATTTATCCTTGTCAGCATGCTCACCGGTATTAATAATATGATTATTTATTTTAATATTCTGGAGTGTTACATTCTTTTTTTGACATGGATTAAGGACAATATAATTAGTTTTCTTTGGGTTCAAGACTAAGTGATTGGATGCACACCAGTCAAATATTTTTTGAAGTTCCTCATTAAATTCTGACACAAGCTTGTTTAACTCTGTTGCAGCCTTGTATGTATATGTTTCCAAATAACAAACAATGTTGTTTTCAAACACAATTATCTAAACCGATTCATATTAATAAAGAGCATTGGGAGGTGGGAATAGTTGAAGTAATTTTACCTTCAGAGGCAAAAAATATATCAGATGATGAAGCAAATCTTAAAATCATTGTGACAGATCCGAAAATATCATCTTGCATTAATAATATTAATAAAACGTTTTTCAAACATACAGTACGTAAGGGTGTTGCTGGTGTTGAGCTGAGTATTTTGCCAGGGGCATATGCAAATGGTGGACATGTTGCGGAAGCAATAGAATCCGAAATTCAAGAAAAACTTGGGTATATTTTTAAAGAATTTGGTGTGTCATTTCATCTTGGTTATTCATCTCGACAATCACGTGTAAAAATTTCAGGTAGCAGTATTGGAACAGTTGGGATTGAATTATCACTAAGTTTATCAGAAAAATTGGGGTGTAAAGATATATTTCCAGTAATTTTTCCTAACACGGCAAAGAATGCTTTTAAATATAACGTTGATTAATTAGATGTAGATTTTAATCAGCTCTTTATTTATTCTGACATTGCAGATTATACATTTCTTTGTGATATAGAAGCACCCATTTTACGTGTGATACCTTTTGAAACACGTGATGAATCTTTGCACACTCATAAAGAATTTGATAATGTACATTATGTACCAGTATCAAAATCTTCTTTTGATCAGATCACTATAAATATAAATGGGAATACTGGTAAAAACATTCACTTTTCAAGTGGAAAGAGTGTTGTGAAGTTGCATTTTAGACAGCGACATAAATTCAATTTATAAAAATGATGCCAGTGTATCGAGGCGTACCACGGCAATATGGTTATGGATTAGGGTCTATTTTTCGCTCAGCAATAAGATAAGCAATACCATTAATAAAACAAATTGCAAAAAATGCATTTCGAACTTTAAAGAAAGAAGGATTAAACATGGTTTAGAAATAGCAAATGAATCGATGAGAAATCGTAATCCATCTAAAAAAGTAATGCTCACTCATGCAAAAGATCTGATGTCATCAGTGGGTAAAGCTACTTTGGGAATAAAAAGACAGAAACAAGAACCGAAACATTACTCTGTTGTTCGTTCTCAAAGAGGGAAGACACGTAAAAGGCAATCTTATTCAAAACGAAATTCAAGACCGCTTGATATATTTGATTAAATCATAATGTTACATGGATCTGGTGAGCATTTTTGTAGTGGATTTGATCCAGATAATGTATCACCAACATCAAGTGGTGTCGAAAATATTGGTGAGATTGAGCAATTTCCTATTGCATCTTTAAACAATTCTTCACCAATAGAATTTTTAATTCCAAGACAAATGACCAAGTGGTTAGATCTTGCATCATCTACACTTGAGGTTCAATCCAAAATTACAAAGCAAGATGGGAGTGTATTGGAAGATGATACAAATATTATTCCTATCAATAATTTCTGTCACAGTATGTTCAGTAAAATTGATGTTACACTGAACGGTTCTCTGATAACCACCAATACAGACATGTATCCTTATTGAGCATTTTTTGAAAATCTGTTAAGCTATTCAAAAGATGAAAAAAAACACAGCTAGCTGCTAGTGAGATGTGGTATGTAGATACCCCAGGCCAGCATGCAGCAACTGCTAACAATTCAAATAACAAAGGTTTGGTTGAACGTCACAAATTAATTGCAAACAGTAAATCTGTACAACTAAGAGGAAAAATACATTTAGATCTATTTGTGCAAGGCAAATATTTACCAAATGGCGTAGAGATGAGAATTAACATTCATCGTTCCCCAACTAAATTTTGTCTGATTGGTGGTGTAGATGGAAAAATAGAAATTCAAAAAGCCATATTCAGAATACCAGCCTTGGATTTAATTCCCAAATTTGCAAATGATCTGAATGCACAAATAGATCGAACAAATTATAAAATCCCCATAAGACGTACTGAAATTAAAACTTTTACCATTGGGATGGTCTTCAGTCAAAAATAGAAGACAATCTGTTTCATAAACAGATGCCAAAATGATTAATTCTTGGTTTAGTTTCGAATAAAGATAAAAATGGAGATATTGGCACATGTCCATTTAATTTCCAACATTTCAATCTAAACAAGTTGGAAATCACAGTGGATGGACATTCCATTAAATCACATCCCTTTGAACCGAATTTCGAAGGTGGACTTTATCTAAATTCATATTTATCATTATTTGAAGCAATGGGCTATTTTGGACAAAATCAAACATTTAATATATCAATGCAGGATTATGCAAAAGGATATACCCTCTGGGGAGTTGATTTGACACCCGATCAGTCAGGTAGTGGACCATTAGCTCACCCTATAAAGTCTGGCAACCTTCGACTGGATCTTCAGTTTGCTCAAGCTCTCACAGAGGTAATCAACGTTGTTGTCTATGCAGAATTTGATAGTGAGATAGAAATCAACAAATTCAGAGAAGTGATATGTGACTATTAACAATGAGTAAATGTGAACATTACAAGATATAAAGGAAGATGAGAAAAAGAATAAACATAATAAGGAAAGAGAAAACTCACAATGAAAGACTGTTCCTTAGATTATTTAAAGAAATTGTTGTGGGTGAAGTGACACCTTTGATAAAACAAAAAGTGAACAATCTGTGTGGTGCATGTCAAGAAATACCAGGACAAGAACATGACTTTTGTATAAAAAAGATATAAGAATATGGATTGAATTGTATATGGAAGAGTGTATGGAAAAGGTGTGTCCATCAAATATACTATATAAACTGCACATACAAGCAAAGAAACTGAATACTGAAGGATGTTTTGCAAATGTGAATGTGAACTTTGAAATTAACACTGATGAAGACATTAAGAGGTGGGCGGATTTAGTAGAGAAAGAATGGGGCTACTGTACAACACTTAATAAAGAAGAAGAAATTGATTGAAAAGTACAACTTTATAACAACCCTTTTAAGAGATAAGAAGAGTTGGAAACCACTCAACTACAATATATTCTGGACAATTCTCCAAGGTTATCATTATTGAATGGAAAAGTGTGTTCAAAAGAGTTATTACCAAAACAAAAACCTAAACATAGAAAAGCTTATATTGTGAACACAGATTCATCAAGAGAACCAGGAGAACATTGGGTGGTAATATATTTCAAAGACAATCATTCATGCATCTACTTTGATTCCTATGGCTTACCGCCATTAGATAAAGACATTTACAATTTCATAGGGAAAAACACAGATTCATGGACTATTAACACAATGAGAGTACAGAGTGTTCATACTGTGGTGTGTGGAATGAACTGTATATTTGCCTGGGTCATCTTGCTAAAGGATATGATTTAGAGACAGTTCTTACTATCAATTTCGACCCACGAAATTTCCAAGAGAATGACAGAGAAGTTTGTCAATGGTTTGAGCAAAACTATAGACATTATTTTATGTAATCAAGATTAGGTGTCAAAACAACCAACAGAGTTTTTTTTATAAAAAAACATTTTTTCTATTGTATATTTTTTGCCAATCACTATTGTGCATCACAGATAGGATATTTTAGCTTTTTTTTTAAAAAAAAATCGCAAGCGATAATGCTTTATTTCAAGACAACATTCTGGCTATAAATATTTTCTCAGCAAAATGGAATCTTGAAATAAAGTGGTATCACACAAAAAATCTCGATGTAAAAGGCTTTCTATAGATAGGCAAACTCAGATCTCGGTGTATATATGCTTCTCACTTCATATATTAAATACTGATACCTAAACTAATTCTTAATGTCTGTTGCAATGTAGTGGTGCCCACTAGCTCTCCATAGCAGTAAAAAAGAGAAGAGAGACTTCTCTTTTTTCTCCATTCTATCCCATAAGTGAAAAAGAGTTAAGAGATACGTATCTTTTCCACAGTGGGTAAGAGACTGTATGTTTATCAACCAATCCTTCCATACAGTAAAGTGTCATACGGTTTAAAGTATGGAGACATTGATTAATAAGCAAAATCCGCATATTTGCCAGCATAAAGTAATTGGGAGGCCTCTACACCGTGACTGTCACTATCGGGACAAGCATTTATCACTGAATTCCCCATGCCCCAATACTGACACTCGAGGGACTTAGTGATTGGAAGGGATTTTTACCTCATGACTGGCACTATAGGGGCAAGCATTTAACACTGAATTCCCCATACCCCAATGTTGACCATCGAGAGACTTAGTAATTGGACGGGGATTTTTTTTTCTGCCTATGGCTGCCACTATAGGGACAAGCATTTATCACTGAATCGCCCATACCCCAATGGTGCCAGTATAGGGCAAAATTAACATAGGATTCTCTGTAGGCTTTTTACACATGACTGTCACTATGGCAAAAAACATTTAACACTGAATTCCCCATACCCCAATGTTGACACTCGAGTGGCTTAGTAATTGGACGGGAATTTTATCCCCTATGGGTGCTACTATAAGAATATGAATTTAACACTGAATTCCCCATACCCAATGATGTCACTGTAGGGACTTAGTGATTGGATGGGGATTTTTTCCACCTATGGCTGCCACTATAGGAACAAGCATTTATCACTGAATCGCCCACACCCCAATGGTGCCAGTATAGGGCAAAATTAACATAGGATTCTCCGTAGGCTTTTTACCCATGACTTTCACTATGGCGAAAAACATTTAACACTGAATTCCCCATACCCCAACGTTGACACTATGGAGAAAATATTAACATAGGATTCTCCATAGGTTTTTTTTGCCATAGTGTCAACATTGGAGGCAGGAAAAAGATTTTAAAATCTTTTTCCTGCCTCCAATGTTGACACTATGGCGAAAAAATGACACTATGGCGAAAAAACCCTATGGAGAATCCTATGTTAATTTTCTCGCCATAGTGTCAACATTAGGGTATGGGGAATTCAGTGTTAAATGTTTTTCGCTATAGTGACAGCCTTCAGTACTGACAACAGTTGAGCCAAATGTTATCGCAGCTTAAAATACTAACATAATCCTGCTGTCAAGACTTCTTAACTGGTTGAGTGCTAGAAGCCACTTCTGGACGTTCAAAAAATGAAGATGCCAGAAAAAAGCCAACACTTTCCTTGCTTATATTTCATATTCAGTCAAACACAAATAATATTTTGTCTATATAAATCTATTTTATTACAAATTATTGGAGAGTGCCTGTGGACACTCTCGAATAATTTGTAATAAAACAAGTTTTGAATAACAAATTCAGACCACCAATCATAATCTAGCCCTCAACCAGATAATCACTGATGTGAAAAATATCTTGTTATTTGTACTTTCCGACGTTTGACGTCGCATTTTGAAAAAACGCCGAAGAAACTGAACTCCCACTGACGTTTGAACGTCAGGATAATTAAAGTCTCAAAGAGTTTACAGATTAATGAGCATTTAATAAGCTAATGGGGCAATAATACTGATTGGGGGGGGGGGGGTGCGATTCTGGTAGTTACTGCTTACCTTGAGCGTCAGCTCCCCTAACAGCGCCTAAATCTGGGTGCACTGTTTTTGACGTATTTTTTTGTATGGACAGAAAGGGACCACAGCTGCAATACTTTCTTGAATGTGGGCATATTTACTACGCAACAAATTACAAAGAGACAGGTCCATATCGGCAAAATATTATAGGAAATGAAACTCAAAATATCATGAATATGACATTCAACCTACGAATACGATATTACTTTCCAATGACATAAAGACTTTTTAATAACGACCAAACATGTCGCTGAGAACCAGTTAATGTTATTTAATGTTATTTGAAGCTTCAAGGACCACGCCATACCAAACAGCTTCTTTGGCATTGGAAGTGGGTGAGAAACTTGAAATAACAACAACTGAGCAACGTCAAGGAACATTCAGAACTTTAGACATATATCCAAGCCCATACGAACTTAAACACTGTCAATTTAAAGTTTGTGCACACCAATGTGGATTGTTTTGTAACACACCTCTGAATCGCACGCCTACTGGATTCACACGACTGAACTTACTTGATAAAGGATGTAACACTAGGGACGCGGATCGGGCTCAAACTCACAACATCTCAGAGACATTCGGTTTTGAAACACGCGAAAGCGCTCGAACTTCGAAAGGATCGTGGTTAACCACTATAACATATACTTTCTTGAGTAATGGTATTATACCACTATTGATGTGTGTATTCAACGTTACCCGATAAAATACAGACATTGAGAAATACGGTACACACACCACACGTGGAATCCATCCGAGTGCAAGAACGTCATGTAAGAGCGCATCTAATTGATCGTTACGCATCTGATTGACGTTATGATTTGATTGAAATGGTTCAACACAAAACTGTGTCATGCCGAAAAGTAAACAACCGCCGAAGGTGATATTTGTCTTTAAAATTTTTCGCTTACATCCACTTAAGTTAAATTTAATCGTCGTTTAAATACAGAGCACAACTCGGGCAGAGTACGGGGAACATGAATTAACGGCACTTGTTGGGTGGGTGGGTGGGGGGGGGGGGGTCTTATATTTCACTTTCACCTACAGCGCCTGTAAAGTACGTGGAATCCAGTCGTTGATTCCTGTCCCAGCATTCCACTCTCATAAGCCTTTTTCGAACCTGCCATTTTGGCTTTTAATCGATGCAAGGTCACAGGTCACGAGGTGTAAAAATTTCAAGGAAACACGTTGTAAGCAATGGGAGCAGAGAGCGGGTGAAGTGCTTCGGACCCCATAACGTTCATAGTGAGAATTCAAAAAAACATTTAGCCAAGGTTATCACTTGTTTAAGACTATGGCAATATTGTATGAAAACTTTCGTTATTTCCAATTGAGTCCCTATTGACTTAAATGTTGTTGGAATGTCCGCTGTGTCATGACTCTGGAGCCGTGGGCACTGTTTCGACAACTTTCGGGGATTCCCCAAGCCAAGAAACTCCGTTCAACGAGTGTTTCCTTGTTGCCACTCAAAACAAGTCATCGCCTCCGTAATAAAAAGTATTTAAACCTACAGTATCCCTCATTTAAAGTCGTCTAGGATTACCCCTTCAGTTAATTCGAATGATGACATCGGTTCTACGAATTTAAACTTGATATTTCACAAAACTAGTTGTCTTGGCTGACACAGAACTCAAAGCGACGAACATGGAAATCGCTTTGTTTACACCCTTCGACTTCTGACCTTGCATAGATTAAAAGCCAAGATGGCAGTTTCAGAAATGGCTTATTGTGCTCTGACTTTACCATTTGAACCCAAAAGGCAGATTTCCCGGCCCAGATACATCATAATTTCGTAAGTAGGATGGCTGTTAAGTGAATGTGTGTGGGTAGTTCAATCAATATCTTCAACCTGCAGCCCTAAGGATGCACATTAAAAATATATATTAATTCGTCTACCCCGAAATAATGAATATGGACTCTTCTAATTGCGGTCACTGAACTGACGCGGATGATACTACCAGGGTCCAAAGAGTTAATATTACAACGCATTGCAAATGTGTGAAACCCAAGTGTGAGTAATGCAGGAATGTAACATCATTTCATCTATTTGTTTCTTTACCCTTTACCTAACATGAAAAGCAGACGACACTTGCAAAAAAAATTCTTGAATAACTAAATTTTTTCATTTTTTGTCTCAAAAACATAGGTTATGACCCCTCGTTGGAACGAGCTCGACGAGCTCGTTCCAACGAGGGGTCATAACCTATGTTTTTGAGACAAAAAATGAAAATATTTTGAAAATTAATTGGCGATTTTTGAGAATAGCGCTGGCCGGTTTTGGCCGTTACGTTGGGTAAAGGGTTAATATGGCAGGGATTCTTCTGCCCGCTTTGGGAAAGGGTCCGGAGCCCATGCTATTGGGAAAATTCACGCCATAAAGGCCCAAACTGGAATTTGTTTCGGAGAAGAAACACACAAAGAATTATAAGAAATGTTACCTTGCTATTGAACTGAGGGCATCAATACAGAGGCTACTACATGTATAGTACTTGTAGTACGTTTTATAACAAACAGTCACATGAAATAATGATCAGCCTCTATAATCTCTATTAAATAAATTCTTCTTATATTATTAAATGATGAACATACTCATGCGATAGTCTACATTCTGTGGCTTTGCGGTTGTGTCTAGACAAGTCTTGGCTGCCTATGTAGGCAGCCAAGACCTGCCTAGAAACCACTGACAAGGTTCCTAGGATGTAACTTGCAAATGTATCTAAAAACTGCCCGTTGGGGCACCTATTTTTGTTGCAGTAAAAAGTGATGCAAGTCAAAATTAGACCTTCAAGAATTAAAGAAGAATTAAATTTTTATTTGAATTACTCGGTGGAATGAGAATTTTGGGTTTGAATTAGGAAAGATTATGCCAAAATGCCATTGGGAAAGGGTACCATATTCGGCTCCTGCAGACACACAAAAGAACCCACTGTGTGGTTACTCTGTAAAGTGTTAAGTGAAAAGGCATTCTTTCAACAAAATAAATGGCACCAACAATGTATGAATCCAACAGCAAAGAGAAAAAAAATAAACAAATAAAAATGAAGAACAGACTGTTTTTTATCAATCAATAAACGTACTTTTGTAATGATGTCCACAATTTGTGATAAGAAGTAGATTAAATTCTGTCCGTTTATTCATGCATCTCTTCTGCTACTTATTGAAGAACCCAACAACATGTAATGGGGATGTATCAATTTCATATTTGTTGAAATTGTGTCTGGTTCGAAATGAAGCGAAGAGTACAGATACCTATTCCAATTTTATTGATTATTCATTCGAGTGAGTGCAACTTTATGTGGTACATTAAGTCTATTGCGTCCATTTACATGTCAGCGGAAAGTAATAAGATGTCTGCGAGACATTGAAGTGTAGATCCGGGAAATGTAATTTTCAAAGTCACTTAATGTATCGCTGGAGTATATTTTTGTTCAACTCTGCTTGTAGCAAACGGTTCCAGCAAAATCATCAGCAAAACGTTACGTAGGTATTTTGATGTTTATTTCTATAATTAGTGTTTGAAATCAAATATTATTGCGTCGGTGGATATATTGTCCACCCGTGAATTGTGATCAGTCCACGGCGGCTGTACTGCACAAGATACAATCCAGTGGCACATTCTAAAACCTAAAGAACTGAGATGGAATGGAGGCCAAAAATCAAGTGAATACTGAATGGAGCCGTAGGTCGCATTAAATTTCTTCACTCTGTAAAATGTGATATCATAAATAAATAAATAAATAAATAAATAAATAAATAAATAAATAAATAAACTGCATTCTACTGAAATACTATAGCCCACTGTCATGTCGTTCATTCAGTTATTCGAACAGAATAATAACCAAGGTCCAATACAACAAACCCTTTACGATTGTATATCCCAGGATTATGTATTCTCCACCCCTGGTTATAAATCTGTAAAATAAAGCTCTAGTATTTTAAAAAACGTGACAATTAACCTGTCGTAAGTTATTGCATCCTTGTAGTACTGTCCCAAAATGTCAGAACTTTTACACATAGGTTATCACTACCATGGGGGCCGAGTGCGCTTGACATTTGTATACATATTAATTAAAACAGCCAACTTGTTTGACATAATATGTATTGCCAAAAGCAGTGACTATGTACAACATGTGTACAGATGAAGACTTTTTATTGCTTTTGTGATCGCATAGAGCTTGAAAAAGGATTCGCTTCGTACTACCCTCAACACAGAGGTTTATCTTACAACAAGAACGTATTTTCCACAACACACAAAAAAATCTAGACAAAATACGTATTGAGGGTAGCAACCGCACGTGCGATCATTCGATTCATAAAGAGAACGTTTTTTACCTGGACTCAACTGGCATCGAGTTATTACACATGTCGAGGCCATCGTTTTTGATAACAGAAATTAACTGATCAATAAATCACTAGCTCAACGAAATAAATTAGACTAGATAATTTTTTTCATGATGATATTTTTATATAGGCCTACCACAGGGTAAATATGAAAAATAAAATAAAGAATCACACAGCTGAAACACTACTTGTAACTTAAGCGGTTACAGTACACACAAAACAAAGAATGGGGCGTATGCCATGCACAGCGCAAAATCGCAATGCCATTACGCCATGATCTTCATTAAAAAATCCATTTATGGACATTGAATGATTGTCAAGCCAGACGCCGTTAAAAAGTGTACCATATCCCTTCATTTCGAGATCAAGTCAAGAAAGGGAGGAATATTGTAGAGTAAATTGCTTATTACCACCATACGGGCTTTCGAGATGAGTACTAAGTCTTGACCTCGCTTCTAGATCATACATCGATATATAACCAGACGCGAGGTCTCGATCTGAATACACCATCTCTGAAACACACATGGATGTAATAATCTATATATATTTCGTCAAGACCGTTTTACTTGCACTGGATAAAATACAAGCTTATTGTAAGTTTAAACTGACCATGCCAGCTTTGTATTTTCTTCTTGTGAAAATTAAGAAGTGGAGTGAAACGTTAGCATTTCAGAGACGCTAACATAACGTATATATTTCTCCAAACAGAAAGTTCTATATACATAACACAGGGTTCATACAAAAATTTGCTCACAAAGTTCAAGGGTTTTTCAAGGGCTTCTTTCTTTTTTTTCAAGAGCTACATATACTATTCAGCTTGTTGTATGAGCTCTAAAAATCTAAGATTCATGTGACACGGATCTGACTTTGGAAGTCAAGAAGTACTGGTACCCAAAGTGTGATCTGTGTTACAGTAATCTTAGTAAAACGTTCCATACTTTTTTATGATTTTTTTAACTGGTAGAGTGCTGGAAGCCCATATTTGGGCTTTATTCTAAGTGCAGGTGCTGCAACTTAATGGCTTCATATTCTATGGATGTGCATCATACAATTTTTAAATTGAAATTATTTTGTCTGTGAGGATTTGCCTTGTTACAATTTATGGGAGAGTGCCACTAGGCACTCTCCCATAAATTGTAACAAGGCAAAGAGACGTGGACAAATTTGGATGACCAAAAATAATTTAGCACTCTACCAGTTAACTGAGCGACATGAGCACAACAAAGAAGTAAAAGGCGAGTACACATATATTTACAATGCCCGGGAAATAGCTTAGTATTCAAGGGTTTTTCAAGAGATATCTGAAAGTTCAAGGGTTTCTCAAGGGCTAATTTCAAATTCCAGGGTTTTTCAAGAAAAAGCTCATTTTCAAGGGTTTTTCAAGAGCTGTATGAACCCTGTAACACTGATCTTTTCCTTTTACCTACTGATCCCAATGCCACTCAGAAATACCCCCTTTCTTAAAAGCGACCCGTGTTTAAAGTCTTAATGTTCCAAAAAGTCTGAAATTCCCGACCTTTGTTTGAACGAAACCTCCCGTAGTTTTTTCTATGTTTACGGCTCCAGTAGCACCCGTACCGTTTGACGCCACCGCGCGAAATGTTTCAAGTGACGTTGCCCGTTTCGTAGCTATTTCATCAACGGAGTGACTTGTAAATCACTTTTTCTAGATTTTTCACACGTGCAACCGACGGTGTTCCGAATGATGTGTTGTATAAATTAAAAACCAGTTTACTATTTGAACTAAGATGGAGTGACCTCGACCTTTATCTGATTTATTGATTATATGTCCAGTGACGTTGTGGAGTACACGAAAGGTTAATTTACTAAACTTGCTATCGTTAAAAGTTACCTTATTCATTTCACGACGTGAGTTTTGGGCAGTCTGTGGGGTCTTATTAGAACATATACGTTATTGTGATGAAAGGATGGTAACAAGGTCTGCAGTTTACTGCTCAGAGCGCATGTTCAACCCTCGGTGGGAGCATATTAGAACATATACGTTATTGTGATGAATGGATAGTACCGGTAACTAGGTCTGAGATTTGCGGCTCGGCGCGTTTCCCCGAGCCGCAAACCCCAGACCATATCACATTCTGTTCATCACAATAACTTATAATGTTATACTACCACGACACTAATGTTATTTCCAGGAAACTAACACTTCTATAAGGGCACTTGGGTTATTAAGAGGGAACTTAATTTCCGATTAAGTAATATTGACCACAAAGGCAATTTCAAACGTCCATGCCTCTGTGTGAGGATTGGCTGTCGTAAGCTCAATAAACATATGCTATTGGACTGAAATTGACATTCTTTTGTAATAAAAATGACTTTTACATATAACCCCTTGAACCCTGATGGTACCTTCCATGTCAGTTCAATGAAAGCAATTGGAAGAATCCATATTTAATATTTGGGGACAGACCAATTAATATTTTCAACATGCAGCCTTGGAGCTGCGCGTTTAAAATATTGATTGGTCTACTCCACACTTTAACTCAGCAGCTTTCCTACAAAATGAAAGTATGACATATCTTGTTACAGGGACGTAAAACGGCCGCTCGGATTCAAAGGGTTGAGCTACTGACCCAGACCCAAACATCGATCTTCAACAAAGCAGCCGGTGCATGAGGAAGGAGTATCGGACTCTCACAAAAACTGAAGTTCTAAAGTATGTAAACTGAATGCTATTTATAGTAAGATAGACCTTGACCTTTGACCTACAGTCCCCAAAAGCCGACCCTGACTAGCCCCGTATTGGGTATTGGAAGTCGAGTTGTAAATGAACAGAAAGAGTAAATGTTGTACAACCGACACACCTACCCCGAAGATTCTGCCTATTAGTTGGAGAACATTCATTCACTGTTCATGTATACATGTAAATTAATCAGCAGCGGTTAACTAGGAACTAGTGAGACAAAAATGAAAGAGGTTTGTATGATATAAATTACATAAATAAAAGTTGGACGCTTTCGATAAGTCTTCGTCACAAGAGACTTTGCTGAATATTGGAGCGGGACTGAGTCTCATCACAGATAATGGTGTTCGAAGAATGACCAGACTTTTGTCGTTCACACACGTCAAATTTTTCAATAGCAGGTTTTCAGATAATCCTCTTTCTGGTGCCCTTCAGGATGACAGGTAACAATCGTTTTTTTTACGTGTAACATTCTGAATCTGCTACCCGACACAAGGATTATAACTCATTAGCGCCCTGTCATTGCGAAGAAGAACATTATATACATGTAGTGCAGGTGTATGGAAAAAATGCTAATGACTTTGCTCGTTTGACTGAATCCATGACTTCTTTTTCCAAAAAGTATGCATGCCATGATGAGACGGAAACTGTAGTTTATGTCTACAAATCAAACTAATCTTGTCAATTGTTCTCCCTAAATTGGGCTTAACCCTTTGCCGAATGGAGACGATATCAAAATTCATTATTTTAAATGATATTTTTTTCCCACATTTTTCAACAAATATCAACAAAATCGTATCATGTGACCCCAGTTGGAACGAGCTCGACGGGATTGTTCCAATGAGTGGTCACATGGTATGGTTTTGTTGACATTTTTTGAAAAATAATATTTTTTCAACTGCTCAATTTGAATATTATTGAGCAGTTAATAAATGATAACAAACCAAACAATTGTTGGAGCTCACTGAAGTTGGACATCTAATTGAATTACAAGTTAGTAAAATGGTTTGAATTGCAAATAACATTATTTGCTGAAGTACATGTCACCGGTATTTGGGTCAAAGAGGTTGGTATACTATTACTATTGTCAGACAAATGTTATATATGTTTGTGTTGGTGTTTGAAATAGCGTTAGTCTATTGGAAGGTTTACCCAACAGATGGTTCGTATTGATTCATTGGTTCACTCTGAGAAATATTTAGAAATATATTTGTAATATTTGGTTCAATTTCTCTTCCTAAATTCGTGAGCGTACGTTGAACCCTCCCATCATCATCCACGGTTTTTATGAGAGGCTTGCCACGGATAGCTTTCAGGGGCAGTCGGTCAAAAGTCAAGGTTGCTCTTGCTCTTGTATATAGCCATGTAATTCTACTTATTCATATGTGTATGAGCGTTTTTATCTATGTACCTGAGTAGTATAGCATGTACCCGATCGAGTCCCATTACCCGGACTTTTGCCGGTGCAGCTAGTGTTAAATTCCCACAGGAACCGAACTTTTGCCGGTGCAAAAGTTCGGCTCCTTGAAGCTAGATACGACGAGTGGTGTACGTACTGCATATATAGTAAGTATAGTGATATATGTACACCCAGGGCTACGGGTATATATTATGGGTAAGTGATTGAAAATTGATGGGGAAGGTGAGTTTTCTTGAAAGTTTTTCCCCGCGAAACGGTTGACGTTGCTATTGACGTCGTGACGTCATGATGCGCCCGCGACATCATCGAGACGTTGACCACTGTTGTTGTCCACTATACAATCTGGCATAACGTTGTTCGGGTTAGGGGGTGTCGGACTTCTCGTAACGGGGGGGGATCTTGTAGTGGTGTTATATATCCATGTTGGAATACTATTAGCCCTAGCGTCTTCACATTATCCTCTGTCTGCTATAGCTAGATCAAGCAGTATTGTGGGCATGGTCGCCCAGTGTGATATTGCGAGATAGACCTCGGTGGTTTAGACTGGCAGTATAGGATGAATGGTTTGTTGGCTTATCACCCCTTAGTACTATTAACCTACCGAATCCTTTGTATTATCTTATGGCTGGTATTGGTAGTTCGTAATGCTGGGTCAGGCAGTATTATAATGGTTTGTTTAGAACGGGGGCATAGGATGCATGGTATATACCCCTGTAGGTCCAATGTTAGTCCTCGATATTATTAACCAACCGATTGCTTTGTATTATTCTATAACTGGTATAGGTAGCACGTAATGGCAGGTGAAGTGGTATTGTGGGGTGGGGTAATGCCTGGCAGTATAGAACGGGAGTATAGTATGGGCGACATATACCTCTGTGACCCCCCCCCCCCCCCGGAAGCCATTCGTACTACTAATCGACTTAATGCTTTGTGTCATACCATGACTGGTCTAGGTAGTATGTAAGACCAGACGTTATTGTGGGGTGGGTGGGTGTAATGCATGGTAGTCTAGTGTGGTAGTATACGATGTAAGCTTTGTACCCCTACAGGTCCCATGTTAGCCCTAAGTACTATTAATCCACCTAATGCTTCGTGCTATCCTATGACTGGTATAGGTAGTATGCAGTGCTAGACATAGGGGTATTGTGGGCAGGGGTAGGGATTCCATAGCCACAGGTGTTTCCCAAAAATGGAATTCCATTGGATATGGCCATTGGATATAGGCTTTTATTATGCAGAAGGGAGATAACTCTGCATACAGGTTATGGGAAATTGAGCAATCTGATTGGTTAGTCATAATTTATATAAATGATCTAGATAAAGGAAACTACAAGAGTACTTGGAATAGGATCAGAACTAACAATAATAGACCAGAATAGCTAATTATAGTAATAATAAGGTAAACTGCTCCAACTAATAGGCTCTTCTACGCTACTGGAGTATACGCCAGAACAAAGGAACATGGCCAGGTAGAGGAAATCCATTGCATATACAGATAGAAGCAGAGAATTCTGAAATAATTCGAAATAGCAAAAGTTAGGATAGATTTTGGTGATTTGGAAGGATTGTGGGGTTGTTTGTGGTAATTAGATTTACTCTTCTACAATCGAACATACCCTCCGAACATACCCCGTCCTATTTCAGAAAAATTGGGTAACATAGCAACCACGTGCTACCATAGAAACCAAGATGGCGGCCTCCAGTATACAAAATGGACGACGGAAACACGTATCACCCTAACAACACGCGCTGCGCATGCGCACTCACACAATGTATCACTATGGAGATGACGTGACAACATGGCCGCTCACGCGGGTTACCATGACAACACAACATGGCGCCACTACGTCCGGCAACTGTGAGGTGTAGGGGAACATGACATACTACTTTCGCCCAAGCAGGGTTGCAGCGGTTGAAGACATGTGCACCATCGATGTGCAGTACGCCTTAGTACACGGCGTCATCGTGCCCCCATGTAGGCAACCGGGCTAAACTGCCTTTCCCAAGGACACAACGCGGGTCGTCCCGGGCGGGGTTCGAACTCGGGACCTCTAGCATAGAAGTCCAACTGTCTACCACTGAGCCACAGCGCTCCCACCCTTCACATTTCAAAGCATTTTTAAAATTGATTTATTCTCAATCATAACTCAGGAACGACAGGCTTCGGGATGGAGTGGTGTGTGGCTTTCTCGAAACACATATCAGAATTATAAAGTAATGAAATGGAATATTTGAATGGTCTGTTTTAACCCTCTTAATACTTCAATGTGAGTACAAACACCTTTCATATAACTCATGGCTGCAGAATGTTTTTACGCTTTCCTTTCTGTAACATGTAATTCTATATGGAATGGGACACCTTTTCAGGTGTACCTTCCAAAGTAAGGCATTCTTAACACTTTACCCAACTTAATGGCGAAAAGCAACCAGCGTTATTCACAGAAATTTCCATTCAATTTTCATTATTTTTTTCATTCTTGCTTGAAAAACATTGCTTATAACATCTCATTTTTTAAAGGGATTATTTGAACTCTCTAAATATCTTAATATGGGTCCCCAAACTTTACTTTTGCAATATAGGAATAATGATAACACTTTCTGTTCTCACAATGTTTCTCTAAACACGCATATCATCGATGGGACCTCGGCATTTCGCCGATGCCAACAAGTCTTCAGATAGGCTCCTGGGGGTCTTTAAGACCTTTTACATCTATATTCCTGCGTTACTGAATTCTTTTACTCGCAATATATCTTCCAGAGGTACCATGTACCTTAACATTTTCTAGCTAATATGAATATTTGCTATCATTTACAAATATGGCAGATCCGAAGTTGGTGGAGCCAATATTTTTTTACAGGGTTTACGCTCATACTTCAGGCTTGGTATGACCTGTAGACATGGGACCTACACCGAATGCGTTAAAACTTCCTGGAGGTTCAAAATGTGGTCCACCTCAATGCGGTCAATGGAGATCATTAAGTGCATATTTTTCAGAACTATTAGGAATTGCATTTTATAACAACTAATGCAATTCTTAAGATTATCCATGTATCTCGTCGGTCAAATAATTGGCAGAACCAGTAATGCCATTTTCTGATTCCTTGATCGAATCCTTTAAATAGTGTGCACATATATGCCGGTTTCTTATAAAATCGTTCTGATTCCTATATGAATATCTGTAAATACTGTTAACGAAAATCCATTTCTGATTTGTTTAAAAAATATTTACTCCCGAAAATAAGCCTCCATAAATTCTCTAAATATGTAGTTTTTTCCTGATACTTTAACCCTTTTCACACAGACTTGAATTTATTGGATGCACTAAATTCTGTTTCTCTAGTTTTGTACTGTTTTTAGAGTAAGAGAAACACCTTTGCTTAACACTTTACCCAACGCAAACGATATCAAAATTTATTATTTTAAATATCATTTTTTCAAATTTTTCAAAAAACTGAACAAAACCATATCATGTAACCCCTCGTTGGAACGAGCTCGACGAGCTCGTTCCAACGAGGGGTCACATGATATGGTTTTGTTGAAATATTTTGAAATTTTTTTTTTTTTCAACTACTGAATTTGCATATTACGCGGCGAATGCGGGTGATTCGTTAGGTAAAGGGTTAAATTCTATGAAATCAACAACAACAATAACGCCACATTTGGCAATGTATTTTGTGTTCATAAGGACAGTATCGATAATAGGTATTCATTTTGGGAAATAAAATTAGAATTTCTGGAACAGAAAGTAGAACAACCACGTACAGGAAAGTTCAAGGTAGGTGCACATTGTTTAAGATGAAACAAACAGCACTTTATAGACTCTGACAAGTAATAAATCGAAATAAATGAAGTCTTAAATTGTAAAATAAATTTACCATCTCTGTTATGTTTATTTGCAAATTGTTTTATAAAATTGTCACTATATTCTCTAACTCCACAATGGAATATCAAACAAACATCCAAATCAACTTTGACCTGTGTTTTCCTTTCACGAGGGCATGTAGAAAATTTAGATTAGTTTTGTTGAGTACAAAGGAATTTACCACCCGGAAACTTGAAATATAAGAAATTCCATGCCAATAAAGGGGAAAAACTCTGCAACAGAATATCAAATATACGTCAAAACTGAACTTGATCTGTATATTCTCTTCATAAGGCGGCTAAATACCAAACGCCTATTCGCTGGACTGAACATTACGAAAATTATCTGAAAACTTGAAATATATGAAATTCTAAATCAATAAAGGCATAAACTCCACATAAGAATGCCGAACAAATGTCATAATCGAACTTGATCTGTATTTTCTGTTGATAAGAACATATACTAAAAATGAAATGGACACCACATGTGTAGACAAAAGTGAACGGACAGAAATATGAAATTCCATGTCAATAAGAAGCTACAACTCTACAATAGAATTTCGAAAAAAATGTCAAAATCGAACTTGGTCTGTATTTCTGTTTATAAGACCACACACCAAAATAAATTGGATATCACATATACAGCCAAAGTTATCGTCTGAAAACCAAAAATGAACGAGCGGACGGACGGACAGACGTCCGCCCTTAAAAGTGCCCCTTAAGTGTTTTTTCGTTTGTTGTAAACCCAACCCCCACCACTTAAGGACAAATGGGTTACATTTAAAACTAGAAGTCCACAAATATCACGTCGCTTTAATCTACGCGTTATGACCGTAGTAAGGCAACCAAATTCTGTGCATATGGCCTGTGCACAAGCAATGTTTCAGCCAATGGACCTCCAGGTAACCTGGAAACATTGCCTGTGTTTGCTATGAGTAACCAGGAGAACCCGCCGTGCTTTGGATGCCATTCGATATGGCAATTGCGCGCAATCCCTATGCGTAATTAAACCTAGATAAGCGCACAGTTCGTGACAGGACTTCTTGTGTTAACTGTACCACCCAGATTACCTTGGATGTGTCCCAAAGCTGTTCTACCGGCGTGATATATCTCTTCCCACATCATTATACTGCCATTGTCAAATCAATCAGTCTGCTGTATGCAATTTGCGGTTAATAAAAGTCACCTGGTATACGTTAGGGAGTCACTTTCAAGTCTAATGCAGTGTAACCCCACAACTCTTTAGTTTTTGTGCCAGACGTACTTTTGCGGTTTGTGTGACACAAAAGAGGATTAGATGTGTAGAATATACCTGTCACTCTTTATGGCATTTCCTTAGTGTAGAACAAGTGGTGTACAATGCTCATGCTGTATGTCTTACCTCATCACTATTACAAAGCTGAGCCATTCACACTTGGGCTATTAGAAATGAAAATTTAAAGTAATTTCGCTTGACACCCAACAACCTATAAAATGTCACATCTCAATCATATAATTGATATATGGATAATTTTTCATGAAATGCCGTATCACGAAATTTTTAATTTCTTCAGCAAAAAGTGGCCTGAATTTCTTTTGAATTATGTAATGGAAACTGAATTCCATTTATAGTAACAACAACTTTAACCTTTGAACTGATGACCTAGACAGCAGTCTCCAAACATCGATCCGATACAGAAAACCTGCCCATCAAGAGAGAGTATTATACGTCATAGGAAACAAATTATTCAACGAAAACTGAAAATCTATTCATAGTAATAATGGCCTTGCCCTGTATCCAACCTCTCGATGCTCATAGATAATCCGCGTGTGATGTATACATGATGTATGCTAAAGGAAGGTAGAGCTACAGTACGAACCTGAAATATACTTGTAATACAACAATGACCTTGACATTTAACGTACTAACCTCAAAAGGTAACCCTGTATGAAGCATGAGCGTGGTACGTACAAGAAAAAAAAACAACATTATTATACGCAAACGTGCGGAATGGAATATCGAGAAATGCGACAGTTATATATCTCCTTTATCAGGAGTTGGGAGGGTATATAATATTCTATGATACACAACGCGAAACAAAAGTGAATTATTTAACTCGAATATATTTATGACGTACATTACTTTGATCGCAAAACAATGTCCCGACACAATACTCCAGTGTGTCGAACTTTCATCAAAAGATGAAATCCATACCGAATCATCAAACAGAAACGAAAATGACATCAATGTGCTCGAATTTCCCTGTCTACAAGTGATATTATACATGTTGTTAGAAGAAAATCGGACAGAAAATTTCAACCGGATCGCGACCCAGTCGCGATTCGGCCGAAATTCTCTCTCCGCTTCTCTAAGCACAGCACTGCTGAGTGTGAATATTTAAACTTATATCTTTCACGAGTGAAGATAAGAAGATAAAATTTGTTCTATCACTGATATTGATCCCACTTTTATCGTACATTATTTGTTCTTTTATTTCACAAGTGAAGATAAGAAGGTAAGATTTGTTCTATCCTTGATATGTTGGCCACTTGTATCGAATATTGTGTGTTAGTTTATTGGATTGTTACGGCACATCACGGGCGGAGGAAGCCAGAGTACTGAATTTGAATTTGTGTGTTTGGGTGGCATGAAAGGGCGTATCTAGGGGGAACACGGGGGTACTCCCCCAATAGTATTTCAGTCGGGACATTGTCATCAGGATTCGCTATATCAGTTATCTCTGGCTAGAAATCCTGAAGTTTCTTAAGACTAGATTTGATACTTAGACTTGTGTGAGACAGTCGATGATACAGAAGGGGGGGGGGGGGGGGGGGACTGTAGAACTAGATTCTAGTTTTGAGGACCAGGCACGACCAATTTAGGATTCCGGTACAGTATGTGTTAACTGAAACAGAAGTTATGTCACGACTACACCAGGTTACTTTTATTTTTACACTAATAGATTAAAGAAGTCTAGAGTCTTTAGCCCTAATTCCGACTGACTAACAATCCAACTACATCACCAAGGCATGCCTTCGACGAAGGCATGCCTTGGTGATGTAGTTGGAATATTAGTCAGTCGGGACAAATCAGGTTTACATCCCCCAATCGCCCATCGACGTGCTATTTCAGTTTCGCTAGTCTAGCCAAAAATGCTGAGTCGCTTATGTGCACTTGCCTAATTATGCAGAGTGAAGCCTGATTAAAGCGTGCCTGCGCGCGGTGTATAAACGGGTCTAGCGAAGCGCTGCGAGGACTCTGCGCCCCTTGTCGCGTCGCTTCTCATTCTGTATAAACAAGTGCCAAAGACTTGGCGAGAAACCATTGCCATACAAATGAAATTTGACTATTGTCCAGATCATCTCGTCTTGATTGTATGTTAATGTTCCAATTCTAGGACCACATGGTATACCAAAATAGGCTTGATCAGCTTTGAACATTCCTGCAGCAAGTGTGAAAAAGCTTAGACATACAGAATTGCATCGTCATTTCTGAAGCACAGCTCCTCTGACTGATTGCAGGCCGCGATCTTGTCAAATCTAGACGGTAAACAAAAACGTCTATATGTCTACACGCTGTTGAGTAAAATACAGAGTTATTTGGAGGTGTAAGAGTGTATAGCGTGGAACAACGTGGTAACAACATATTTCCTTCATTTTCCATTATCAATGTTTTTTCAGACCGAGCTTATTGGAAAAAGTCAGTTAAATTGCAATCAGCCGACAATGCTTTGAACTTAAATATTTGCATTTTGTTCATGTTGGATTTATAAATTGGACTGAAAAATCAATTTTCGTCTCCACAGAGAAAAATGAACTACAAATTTATTGTTATTTGATTAGTTCGATGAGACAAAGTGTTTTTTTCTTAAATTGCATCACTGCTTTGGTCTGCTAGCACGCCAGATGAGAACAGAAAATTGTCTGTAAATTAGCTTTGAGTAAATTTTCTTTGTAATGAAAAAAGGTCTTCAGAGGTGAATGAAGTTAACATTTTTGCCACATTCAGCGGCATTGTTTAAATTTTCAGACAGGTATATATATTTGAAAGTTGTTCTCGGAGTAGCGGGACCGTTTCCACCTGAATTGTAAAACACAGTTCTGCTCCCAGATTTGTAGCTCCAACATACATCTATTTCCTTAGCCACGGCAGGCGGACATCGGTATTGCTAGAGGCACAGCCAGTAGTAAATCTGCCATATTTTTATGTTCGGAAAATTTGTTGTTTCTTTTGACTCACACAAAAATCACCAACTTAAGCTTTCCAAAATATTAGGATTTCATTTTTCTCTTTGCATGGAAAAGATGAATAGCTTATAATCTTTCCAACGACCCAGCATCGGCACAGAGGGTTGAGTCAACAACGCGCTAGCCCCGAAATTCCTTCCATCGGCCATGGCGTAACTATGAACAACGCTTTCACCATCTCCTGAAGAGATTATTACCTGGTTCAGGAACCATATTTGGGCACAAAAATTTGACCAATAAATTGCTGGCGGAGAAACCCCTCTCACTTCTAATCCAAGCTAAAACATTTTGGCCGTTTCACCCACCTCACACTCCCCTGCATGGAAGTGTGAGGTCGGTAACGACCAAAAGGTCCTGCTCAGGTCTATACCTTATATACCCCGAGCCACGGTGATCAAACTGTTCGTATTCGTCTCCAGTACAAAATGCAGATTACCCCCTCCCCAGCACACACAATGTGTCCATATTGTCTACTCATTAAACTGAGAAGTAATACATTGTAGCATTTTATTCGAATTGTTTGTGTTCAGATAATGTTTTTCTTTTTTCGCATTTATGCAGTAATGAATCGATCATGCTGACGTATGCATTAAGAAATAGGACCCTGCGAATGGGAAATTTGCTTTCAAATCGATACTCGAATCGAATCGGGCAACAGATTCGTGAATCGATTATTTTTTTCGAATCGAATCGGCTGGATAATAACGTCCGCGACTTCCCGGTGTCACTATGTTATGCAATGGATGCGATAACACGTTCGACGTCCAGAAATGGACTCAATTGCAGAGGTCTCTTCAAAGAATAATTCTCTTGCTCTTTTGCTCTAGGCATTATCGGAAAATTGCATGCCATTCCTTGTGAACAACAAGGCGCCATCTGCAATGCTTTAGCATTGCAGATGGCGCCTTCTTGAACTCAAGAGGCGATTTATTCCATTAGAAGATGTCGTGCGAGGCGTGCAGAAAATGGAAATGTATAGCCTGTTTCGCAGTCAAGCATGTGTAGGGGGTATTATCACCTTCTTTAGTTATACGGGTTAGCTTATCATTACGGTATGCCAAATATTAACGCTCGTTTCCGAAACTTTCCCAATCTGTCAAATAGACAGAAACTTAAAACAATTGATACGCTCGCTGTCCATCGCGGCCGATTAGATCTTATGTCCGCGATTCGTTAGATTCGTTAACGAATCGGGAGTCCGATTGGAGAATTTCTTCGAAAACTGATAAGAAAGGCCGAGGTCATTCGATCTGCGACCAGTCAAACCGTCTCTCCAGGACAGGAGTCCTCGAAAGCGATGTGTTTTAAGTGGGTATACAGGCTCAGCGTTGCTGAGATCGTTGAAGCGTATCATTTGCCAGGTATTGTTATTTGATGATTTTATGAAGCTTTTGAAGAGTGATTGATATTTTGGGAGCGCGGTGGCTCAGTAGGTAGAGGTGCAGGCTGCAAGCCGAGAGGTCCTCGGTTCGAATCCCACCTGCGGCAACCGCGGGGTGTCCTTGGGCAAGACACTTCATCTCCATTGCCCGCGTGGGGGCACGATGACGCCGTATACTAAGGCGTACTGCACGTCGATGGTACGCATGTCTTCAACCAATCTAACCCTGCCTGTGCTGCTGCAGTGCGGAGTTACGATGTTGGGGAGCTGCTCGTCGTTGCTCGGTGGTTCTCTCCGGGTACTCCGGCTTCCTCCACCCGTAAAACTGTCACGGTCATGATTAGCCATTGTGCATAAATATGTGACCTTAAACATCAATAAATAAATAATAATGATTGATATTTTAACTGGCAGTTTTTGTTTGAAATAGCACCAAATTCGGATTAAATTTACGATATAATTCAATTCAAAACCACTAAAAAGCAATGACTCTTGTATTTTACAATATATATTGAGAAAGGAGATCAATGATTCCACGCTATGCGATTAGGCATATTTCGCTCTTCATTTCATCATTCTGTTTCTACATGGGGATCCCTGGAAGCGAAGCCGTGCTTATTTACTGCAGTAAACGAGTTTTGTTTTAGTAGTAAAATAGGACCCGGTCGCCAATGTCTGTGGTGGAAGTTCTCTAAACTGGGTAACACGATTGATGAACTATTGACTTTATATCCATGTTGCAGTCCCGATTTATTTATTTATTTATTTCTTCATTTATTGGTGTTTAAGGTCACATACTTATGCACAATGGCTAATCATGACCGTGACAGTTTTACGGGTGGAGGAAGCCGGAGTACCCGGAGAGAACCACCGAGCCAGGACGAGCAGCTGCCAGCTCCCCAACATCGTAACTCCGCACTGCAGCACACGCAGGGTTAGATTGGTTGAAGACATGTGCACCATCGACGTGCAGTACGCCTTAGTACACGGCGTCATCGTGTCCCCATGTGGACAATCGGGGTTAACTGCCTTGCCCAAGGACACAACGTGGGAGTCCGAATCGATCGCTCAGACGGTCACCAATCCGAGGACTAACCGGGCTCGACCTTGCTTAACTTCGGTGATCTGACGAGAACCGGTTACCGCAACGCCACCGCGCCCACTACAGTCACGACTAACCATTGTGCAGACATATGTGCCCTTAAACACCAATAAATAAATAAATGAAAAAAAAAAAAAAAAAAAAAAAAAAAAAAAAAAAAATAAATAAATAAATAAATAAATAAATAAATAAATAAATAAATAAATCCTTCTGTCTTGAGTTACTTGATGCTACATACCAAACGTTATCAAAATACTTCTCAAGCATTTTTCACAAGCTTTACGTATGTTTTTAACCCTTTAAAACGAATCGCCCGCATCCGCCCGCGTAATATTCAAATTCAGCAGTTGAAAAAATATTATTTTTCAAAAAATTTCAACAAAACCATATCATGTGACCCCTCTTTGGAACGAGCTCGTCGAGCTCGTTCCAACGAGGGGTCACATGATATGGTTTTGTTGAAAATTTTTGAAAAATTTAAAAAAATGATATTTAAATAATAAATTTTGATAGCGTCTGCGTTGGGTAAAGGGTTAATGAAATGAGAAAAATACAAGATAATGTACACTGTAAAGTACGAGAGGGCGGTGTCTCTGTGATTAGTCCAGAACAAAATACTGGAGTGAATTGGCTCAGTGATTAGACCACATATACAAACAAATACTATCGAGAATTATACTAGAACCACGGAGACCCACGCCCCCACGCCCCCACCCCCCCAAAAAAAAACAAACAAAGGAAAACCAGGGTATCCCTACATACTACTTCCAAACAAGGGTAACGCAAATCTGGCAGACGGTTTAACATCGCATGGGTCAGCAAGTTCACGTTGTTGATATACCATACTATACGGCCAACGACGTCCTTGCATGTCAAGCAGGGGCATCTCAAAGACGCCCCATTTGGGGGAGTGGTAAACAAAATTTGTCCCGTCTGAGACTCAAGACCCGACTGGTTAAATATTCAAACTACATCATCAAGGCATGCTTTCCTAGAGGGCATGCCTTTGTGATGCAGTTGGATCATTTAAAAATAGTGATTCTAGTTAAAAAAAAATCAGGAAATTTGTTTGTGGATAAATACTTATTCCAAATGAAACAAAATACTGCGTTTTGATTGGCTGAGAGGTACGGTGTAGCTTGTAGTCCACAGAACCCTTTTTTACACCGTGGTTAACCACGGAGTAAAAACAAGAATACACAATAGCAGGCTAACAAAACATTTTAATTATTAATTCATACCTTCTCCTTGGTTAAGTTAGAACAAAAATAAAAATACAGGAAATTTAATATTTATGTGCAATAAAATATTACAGATAAGGATGGCATTGGAACTGGCTCATTGAGCCAGTTCCAATGTCATCCATATTTGTCTGGGTTTATTAAGAAACTAATTACAAAGTACAAATTTTCTGTCAGTTATTGACCACAATGTAGGTTAAAGTATTAAGTACACCAAAATTATTGGAAATAAATCCGTTATCCTTGTGTTTTCCAGGGTGTAATTGAATTTACAGCGGTCTGGGAACTCATACACCCTTCGGCTTCGCCTCAGGGTGTATGAGTTCCCAAACCGGTGTATATTCCCATACACCCTGGAAAACACAAGGATAACTAATAATGCACATGTAGTAGTCGTGATGCATAGGGGTTCCCAACTTCATATTTAATTAGAACGCACCGGACTCAAAATTAGGCTTGTCGGGAAGCCAACGCCCATAATCTACTACAGGCCTCAAGTTGCACAAGACAGAATGCGTGAGACGGAAACATAGTCCCACAAGAAAGTACATGATTACCAGCAAGAGCGAATCTATATCTAAGACAACAATCCAGATGAAAATGGCCCATCTGGGAAAATTATAGGGGTGTGTGTCACACCATTACACCCACCCCACATAGTTACACCACGCCTCTGGTGTTATGTCAGCAGTGACACAGACAATGATATCACCAAAGACACAACAATTCTCTAGTCTCTGTTTCTGGTGTTCATACAACGGGTCGCCGGCATGATTCGTGGGTCTACTTCTTCCACGTCGACCATCTTCCAACTCGAAGACCAGGCTTGGAAGATGGATCAAGTACACAAAAACTGGCCTAATCCCGCTGATGATGGAAATTACTGACCAAGGTATTCTTAGTTTGTTTACATTTGCAGGTACTGCATTATGGTAATGTCTGCATATTGACACATTCTCGCACTCTCAAATGTTATACTCTCTGTGTGATCACGTTGTCTGTGGAAAAGGGTGGCGTGCCTTCAATGCCCCATCCTCCATTACATCGCCCATATGGAGAACCGATCCAAATCAGTCAAAACTTAACACCAGAATCTTTATGTAGGATTTGCGAGCAATGGCCAAAATGTTTTATGAATAGAAATGCTGGTGATCTCATAAGGAAGCCTTCTGTAAACTTTCATCTGTACGCCGATGATAGCCAGTTATATTTGTCTGCGACCTCTCCAAAATAAACGACTCATTAACAAAACTGCATCGAAAATATTCGGCAATGGAAGGGGAGACATTTTCTCAAATTAAATGATGACAAGACAAGTTTTTACAATTGGGTGTAAAACATCAGTTGAACAAATCTCCGATCAACTCTCTGAAAATGGGTGATGGCAATGTGAACCCAGGCGAAACTGCTCTGAACCTTGGCTTTACTTTTAACATTAACTTCGATCTGAGTAACCATTATCACTAAAGCTGCTTCTTCCAGATAAGAAACACCATCAAAATTAGAAAACATCTTGATGAAAACACACTGAGAATTGTTATACAATCTATGGTCCTGTCTCGATTGGTCTATTGCAACTCTCCTCATTTTGGACTTCCCCTGAAATCTATTGACCCTGTTTCAGCGCATTCAAAATACTGTAGCCAAGATCGTTACTGGCGCCAAAAAAATATGATCACATTACGCCAATCCTCAAATCCTTGCACTGGTTTCCAGTTGAGTCTCGCATCAAATATAAAGTATTTATGATGACACACAACATCATCCACGGAGATCATGCCCGTACCAACTTAAAACAGATTGTCAATTTACACAAACGGTACGCAATCTTAGATCATCTTCAGAGAATCTTCTTGCCGTGCCTCGATTCTGACGGTTTTACTGTGCTTTTGCATAAACTGATCAAACTTTCTCCACCCATTCCTATGAAAGATATGCGTGTCTCATGTGAGAAGGCCATGTGAGATAGACATCTATCTCACAAAACCCACGTGATTTTTTTCTTATGTTTCGTTGGTGTTCAAAGCATTGTTGTTTGCTCGTAATTGATGCTAATAATAACAGCATATTGTATACAGTTTGTTCAATTTCTTAACTTAATTCCTATCACTACGCGTCCATCGATCGACTGATGCACGCGCCCGACTGACGTCATAGGAATCTGTCAATGTTCATTTCGCTACAAATCTTTAGCCGCTATCTTACCGACGTTGGAATTTAATTTCGTGGTATATACCTGTGGTATATACAGAACTTTTGTGTGCTGTTTCCGATAAGCAAATCACTTTTTTTCAGAAATGGACAAATTTTTCGATATAGCTGCACGTGCCCCTGGATTACTTTTGATGACGTCAGCGTGTTTTGGTGGGGAGAAACATTATCCCTGATTGAGGTGGGTGTGAGATGGGGTAATCTCACACTCGGGACAAGATATTTGGCCCAGACACTCGGCAAGTGTCTGGACCAAATATCTTGTCCCGAGGGTGAGATTTCCGCATCTCACCCCCACCCCCATCAGGGATTATTATGATCCCCGATGAGTCTGGAGGTGGGGTGGGGAAATCTCACCCGAGGGGCAAGATATCTGAACCAGACCCGAGGCTTGCCGAGGGTCTGGTTCAAATATCTTGCCCCGAGGGTGAGATTTCCCCATTCCCACCTTCAGACTCATCGAGGATGATTTTTCTCCCCACACACGAGGATTACGTCATTATAGATCACTGGCGGTCACGTGCTGACATACCCAATTTATCAAGTCGTAGTCCTTTCGAAAAACGAACAATTTCATCGGAAAGATCGTACAAAAGTTAGGTACATACCATAGGTATATACTAAAAAATTGATTTGTAGCACTGTCCGTTAAGGGGTTAATGAATTTGCGCGTGTCAAACTCTAATGTAAAGGGCATTGTGAGATTATTGATCGATCGATAAATTCGCTCAGTGATATTATTAAATCTGCAGAGAAACATGGGGTTGAAACAAATCAAGTTTAATATTTGAATAATAGTTAAATATTGAGTCTATATCAACAATATTTAATTATTATTCAAATATTAAACTTGATTTGTTTCAACCCCATGTTGCAATTGTGCAGACGATGGTGAAATAGTTCCGGCGACCTAATAAAATATGCAAATGAGTATGTCACGTGGGGTGGGTGGGATAGAAATATCCCACCCTGCTGTCTCATCCGGGACACGCGTATGTTTCACGTATATTGTGGGGGGGGGGGGGGGTAATAATCTTACTGGAAGGAAAATGGCCCAGTGGCCCCTTTGGACTCTCGCCACGTAGTATATCCAGCAAAGAGGCGTCGTGTTCGCATTGTCACATCTTCCTCCCTCTTGTCTGATCCACCGGACGAGTCAATAAGGGAGAAAATGTGACAACGAGAACACAACGTTGATCAGATGAACTTTTATTCATTTGTTACCCCAATTTGTGGGTTTTTTCTGACTCAATAGACTTAACAATTATTCCCCTAACACTCCTAAGAATGATCAAAGGGACGTCAGGCTGAATCCAATGGAGATACTTACAGATAGGGCTCATTGTGGTGAGTTGTGTCGCACAAACTATTGCGGATTTCTTTTCCAAATTAAGGAGCATGAAATTTGTTCAAGTTAACTCTCTGCACTCTGATATCAAATTTCAAATTTTTCAGCAGAAAATATTTCCCATAATGCAGTTTCATATTTAACTAACTATACCTTGTTTGACAGAGCTCTGCGAGTCTGTCAAACAAGATATAATTGGTTAAATTCATAGTTAAACAAGAGAAAAAAAGAGTGATTGGAGAAAATTTGGCTGCACTACCAGAGTGCTAGGGGTTAAGGGGCATGAAAGTTTGTTTTTTAGATGTTGCTAACACATTGAAAAACTAAACCTCAAACGAAGTTTTTTTCCTGAGGTCGAACCGAAACCGTTTCCTGAAATCGAACCCAAACCGAATCTGAAAAATCAAAACCTCTCAGTTCGAGAAATGGGACTTGTCTTTTGTAAAGACCAACAGCAGATCAGTGTTTCCCATCAATCAAAACAAATAGTAGTCAGTTTCTCAAAAGCCAGACGGAGATCGAAATCAACAGGAGAACGAGGTTTACCGCATATTGCAGTGTCAGAGAGCGCAGACAAATGTGATCAGAATAATTTGTGGTTGGCATAAAGACATCACAGATGAACCGATATCTATCTTTATGTCTAAATCGAGTACGCAGCGCCAGTAAAGACATTTCAAGATTTAACAACCCAATTTATTCACTGTATATTCATATTCGTATCATTTTGGAGGTTAGTGGAGAAGCGGTTTCCTTGTAGTGGCAATAACACATGATATTTTTAGATGGAAGGAGTAGCTGATAGGGAGAGATCCATTCTTGGGTTCAGGTTGTCGAGGAATGCGTTAATTCTCAATTTCAAACTAATCCCCAGTTAATATTTAGCGATCAACGAATAGTTCAAGCAGGGACGTGGCTAGCGAGTAGTATAGCATGTACCCGATCGTCCCTTATTACCCGGACTTTTGCCGGAGCAACTAGTGTTAAATTCCCATAGGAACCGGACTTTTGCCGGAGAAACTTTTTCCTTTGCAAAATTACGGCTCCTTGCAGCTAGTTCTGACAAGTGGTGTAGGTACTGTATATATAGTATGCTATGGCATGTATAGTGATATATGTACGCATGGGGCTATAGGTATATATTATGGGCAAGTGGTGGAAAGATGATGGGAAAATTGGGTTTTCTTGAAAGTTTTTCCCGTGAAACGGTTGACGTTGTTATTGACGTCGTGACGTCATGATACGCGCGCGACGTCATAGAAATGTTGACCACTGTTATCGTCCAGTATACAATCTGACATAACGTTATTCGGGTCAGGGTATGTCGGTCTTCTCGTATGGGGTGGGGTGATATGGCAGTAGTGGTATATATCCATGTTGCTATAATATTAGCCCTTCGGTCTTCATATTATGCTATGTCTGCTATAGCTAGGCCAAGCAGTATTGTGGGCATGGGGGTCATGTATGGTCGGCCAGTGCGGTATTGCAAGATAGTCCTTGGTGGTTTAAGTTGGACAGTATAGGATGAATGGTCTGTTGGCCTATTACCCCCTTAGTACTATTAACCTAACGAATCCTTTGTATTATCGTATGGCTGGTATTGGTAGTTCGTAATGCTAGGCCAGGCAGTACTATTATCGTTTGTTTAGAAGTGGGGTATAGGATGCATTGTATATATCGCTGTAGGCCCATGTTAGTCCTCGGTGTTATTAACCAACCGATTGCTTTGTATTATTCTATGATTGGTACAGGTAGTACATTATAGCAGGTCAAGTGGAATTTTGGTGTGGGGGTGGGGGTAATGCCTGGCAGTATAGAACAGCAGTATATTATGGACGATATATACCTCTGTGGGCCCCTGCAGGTCCCATGTTAGCCCATTAGCCCCTTAGTACTATCAAACCTACCGAATCCTTTGTTCCTATGGCTGGTATTGGTAGTTCGTAATGCTAGGCATAGCGGTATTGTGGGTAGGGGTACTGCCTGGTAGTTTAGAACGGTACTATAGTATGGGTGGTATATACACCGCTGTAGGTCCAGTCCTCCATATTATTAACCAGCCGATTGCTTTGTATTATTCTATGGCTGATATATGTAGTACGTTATGGTAGACCTAGTGATTGTTTGGGGTGGGGGTAATGCCTGGCAGTATAGAACAGCAGTATAGTATGGACGATATATACCTCTGTGTGCCCATGCAGGGCCCATGTTAGCCCTTATTACTATTAATCCACCTGATACTTCATGTTATCCTATGACTGGTATAGGTAGTATGCAATGCTAGGCATAGAGGTATTGTGGGTAGGGGTACTGTTTGATAGTTTAGAACGGTACTATAGTATGGCGGTATATACACCTATAGGCCCCTGTTAGTGCTTGGTACTATTAACCAACCGATTGGAATTTCGGGAAGTAAAGGAGACATCAGCTTCACCAAAGAAGCTCTAAAATCCAGATAGATGGAATTTCCAACTACTCGTGACTTGCTCTCCAACTATAGAAAATTTTGGCCAGGATTGGGGGGGGGGGGGGGTGGGTGACACACCCCACATTCTCTGTCGCCGCGTCCCTGCGTTCAAGCGTATATGTGGGGTTATTACCAATTGTTTAACTAGAGAGTGACCGGTCTGAAGAGTGGGTGGGGTGGGCTCGACATCAAGTGGTTTGTCAGAAATTCTGAGTTCGCTCGGATTTTTGTTTACCGCCACCTGATTCCTCGCCTCTGAATATCAAGTTAAGATGAGACACCCCTTTCGCTCTGTGGTTTATTACATTTCTTCATTTTGATTATAGCCATGTTTCACGTGGAGGGCTACATGGGAACTTGGGTGGTGACACTGAGACTGTGAACAGCCTGGTTTAAATTATGGGGGATAATCTCATAGATAGAAGAATCTGAACGGGGGTTCAATTGAACCAATTGAGTTGAACTGAAACTAAATTAGGATTTCATCCCAAGCAAGTTAGCCATATCAGCCCGTTCGGCATTGGTTGTGTTTACAAATCTATCCAGTCTGCTTACGATTGCTTCCTTTCAGAAGAAACATTCAACAAATTCGCCAGTGGTAAAATGAAACAAATGCATTCAACTGTTATGGAGAGATGTCAAGATTTACTTCGACGTATTTGATTCGTCTCAATACGTCTCTTTCGTCTCTTCTAAGTGCAGTGCAGTAACGTGGAGTTAACCCTTTACCCAACGTAACGGCCAAAACCGGTCAGCGCTATTCACAAAAATCACCATTCAATTTTCATTATTTTTTCATTTTGTTTCTCAAAAACATAGCTTATGACCCCTCACTGGAACGAGCTCGTTCCAATGAGGGGTCGTAAGCTATGTTTTTGATGCAAAAAAATAATAAAAATATTTAGTTATTCAAGAATTTTGTTTGCAAGTGTCGTCTGCTTCTCGTTTTAGGTAAAGGGTTAACAAATTCAGAAAAGTGCTCCCTGGACACATCGTAAAATTTAATTCTGTTTAAAAGATGAACCATGGGAACTTATTTCCCTTTTTCAACTTCTTATGTCAGTCTTTCTGGGTTTTCTGGACTAAGGTTTTCTCCCCCCAATGCATGTGTAACATACGTGTTTTCCGGGTGAGATAGCAGGGAGAGACAGATGTATCCCACCCCACCCACGTGACGTTATACATTTATAACGTTATTATGACGTTATGCATATCGTATCAGTTTCTTGCTACCAACTAATTCATATTGACGTCATCGGAATGCAGTGTGATGAAAGTTCGATGCTCTAAAACTCTTCAACCCTCAAGCTGCCATCGTTCCTAATCGATTTCGTGGTATATACATAACTGGTGCATGCTCTTTCCGATGGTGTCATCAGTTTCTCAAAACAACGAATACAAAATGAGTTGATTGAATCCTCACGTGACTCCCGATTACCTCTGGCTAACGTAATCGCTGCATGGTGGGGGGGGGGGGGGGGGGGGGGGGGAATCATCCCCGATGAGCCTGAAGGTGGGAATGGGGAAATCTCACCCTCGGGGCAAGATATTTGAACCAGTCCCTCGGCAAGCCTCGGGTCTGGTTCAAATATCTTGCCCCTCGGGTGAGATTTCCCCATCCCACCTCCAAACTCACAGGGAATCATAATAATCTCCAAGGACAGCCTTGTTCTATTTTTATTAAAGTATGATGTGATAGCAAAGGCGGTCTTTGTGCGATCGGACCCCGATATAGTCGGGACACACTTTCATCGGTGGGTCGAGATTTCCAAAATTGGATCATGCGAAATCAAGACCACATCAAGGAAAACAGCTGCAAATAACATCCTAGGGTCAACATTTTCCTACATTCTTTTCAGCAGGAGAGATTACCCATTTTCGTGAGTAGAAAAGCGGACAGAGAAATTCGGCAGGATCGCCAGCTAGATGCGATCCAGTCGAAATTCTCTGTCCGCTTTTGTAAACACAGTATCAAAATTAGTAATCATAAAATACCAAGTGAAATGGCGAAACAAAAAGATTTTGACAATCGATTTCAAGACCGAGACCTAAAATTGGAGTTCAGGCCCCTAAACCCCTAATCACCTATCTGAAAAGCCTTCCAGCGCCATCTAATTCCCATGGGTGTCGTCAGGGAGGATCATGGGGGTCGTATGACTCCCCCTCCCGAATTCGAAAGGTCAGTGGCCGATATTCTCCACAACAATCTAATACATGCCTACATTGAATGTGATTCACTTTCACTCAGCATGAAATTTTTTAACACTGCTGGTATCAAATATTGAATATTTTTTCCGCCCCCCCCCCACCCCCATCGATGAGCAAAGGTCAAGTTGGAGGGGATTATGGGAGGGGGTCACCCCCTCCCATAATCTCCACCAACTTGACCGTTGGCCAAGGCTTGGCCTCTGGCCAAAATTCAGTCTTTGTAGTTGCCAGACATTCTCATCGTTGAATTACATTGTGGGCGACCCTACTAAAAAATTGCTGGCTACACCCCTGCTTCCTCATCGAAAAGTACCGTAAAACATTTTTGATATAAAATGAGCACCATGTCCACGAAGAACGCGGTTCGGAGACCGGCTATAATTGTTAGAAATCCAACCAGATAAGTCAGACCTGTACGATCGAAAGGTAGTTCTCTTTCTTGTTCAGATTGGCAATCTGCGATCTGATTAGTGCTGGAACATTTTTCGGTTCTCCTGTTAGGTACCGGCTTTTACTGAAAACCTAACCACAATGCCCAGCAAGAACGGGCTGAACCGTTTTACTCTCTTTGTAAATAAACTAATCAAAGTATCCAACTGGGAGGGAAATGGGCTAGTGTCCCCTGAACTGTGGTAAGAATCTTGGGGTCCACTTTGACTCCTGCTTAACAATGAATGAGCAAGTTGGACATATTTGTCGTACTTCCTATCTAGAGCTTAGGAGAATAAATACCATTCGCCATCTTCGGACAACAAAGACAACTGAAAAACTTATCTGTTGTGTTGTTTATCAAAACTTGATTACTGTCACTCTTTGTAAGCTGGCTTGACTTTGAAGCAGATCAGCAGACTCAAAAAAATTCAAAATCATGCAGCGAGGCTAATTTTCCGTAAGCCCTTAAGGGACCATGTAACACCGCTGAACAAGCTCCACTGGCTGATTTAACCCGGGGGTGCATTTCCTAAAACCTGACTTCTGCTTTTGCCATTACGGATACTTGGAATTTATATTGACGGGGTGGCATCTGCATGGTACGGGTAGTTTTCTGTGAATATTTCTCACAGTACTGTACTGTTATTTGCTTCACATATGCCCCAGCCAAGGTCAAGAAGGGAAATAAGACATAATTACATCGTCATTATTCTATCATTTACGCTACTACAACTTTGCTGCCAATACCTCCAGTTTGTGGGTGGGACCATAATCGATATAAACGTTTTTGATATTGATCCAGGATTAATGTTTTGCCATTACACAGAGACTCCATCCATACATCGCCTTCTCAGTTCAGCGGACGTTTTGAAGACGATTGTCATATTAAGTAGAATAATAACACTAAAATACGATCGCTTGCACGTCAGCATTTGCTGTTGCAATAACCCAACCAAGAAAACTCTCATTTCCGCAATTGTTCTGATGCGATCTTTCATATGATGAGTTCTATCAAGGTTGTACAAGTTAGACGATAACCCAGTCCCAATGAGCGACCTAATGTTTTTTCAGGCTACATTTTTTCAGAAAATCCTTTCTCTAAGTTCTAAGCCAGAATTTTATTTATTTATTTATTAGGGTTTAACGACACTTTAACAGCCAAGGTCATATCGTTTTGGTGACAGTTTTACGGGTGGAGGAAGCCGGAGTTCCCGGAGAGAACCACCGGGCAACGACGAGCAGCTGCCAGCTCCCCAACACTGTAACTCCGCAATGCAGCACAGGCAGGGTTAGATTGGTTGAAGATATGCGCACCATCGGCGTGCAGTGCTCCTTAGTACACTGCGTCATCGTGTCCCCATGTGGACAATCGGGGTTAAGCGCCTTGCCCAAGGTCACAATGCGGGAGTCCGAATCGATCGCTCAAACGGTCACCCATCCAAGGACTAACCGGGCTCGACGTTGCTTAACATCGATGATCTGACGAGAACCGGTTACCGCAACGCCACCGCGCCCCCATTCCAAGCCAGAAAGCGGCGGAGAAAAACGTACCTGTTTACCGCTGTTAGTGCGATGATTGAGATGAGCAGCCGAGAATACTGCAGCTCATTCCTCGAAATATTTTTATTGAACCTACAATCTACTTATTTTTTTATTTATTTATTTCTTTATTGGAGTTTGACGAAACTTTCGACAGACAGGGTCCCGCGTGTCGGACGGTTTTTCGGATGGAGCAATACGGAGTACCCGGATAGAACCACCGAACAGCGTCGAGCAACTGTCACACTCCCCAACATATTAACTCCACACAAGCAGAGTTAGCAATAGTTGAAGTCAAGCGGACCATCAACGTGCAGTGCGCCTCAACACAACAGCGCCACCACGCCCCATGCGGGCAATCTGGATTAAGTGCCTTGCCCAAGGACACAACGCAGCTACCGCTGCTCAGGATAGAACCGTGGAGCTTAAAGTCCAATGTTCTAACCGCTGGGTCACCACTCCTCCTACTGAACCTACGATCAGCTGTGATGTAATACACTGCAAAAAATATAGGTTCTCTTTAGAACCAAAACTGGTTCTAATCTTGTCCCTGAGATGGTACCACTTCTGTTTAAACAGTATTTTTTTCAAATCAAATACATTTACCAAGATTAGCATTCAATTTTAACAGAATATTACATGAACTGAAGTAGATTCAGCAGTAAACGTGGAGCTTATTCAACGCAGTCGCCAAACATTTTGAAACAAAGGAGATATGAACAGTTGGCATATCGAACCAGTTTTGGTTCTGTATAGAACCAAAACTGGTTCGATATGCCAACTGTTCATATCTCTTTGCTTAATAATGACTTGAGACAACCTCGTATAAGCTGTAAACTTACGACTGAAACCCCTCAATTTATGTTTAATTCTGTTAATATTTAATGTTAATCTTTATAAATTTATTTGATTTGAAATAAATACTGTTTAAACAGAACTGGTTCCATCTCAAGGACAAGATTAGAACCAGTTTTGGTTCTAAAGAGAACCTATATTTTTTGCAGTGTACTCTGTTGGAAATGCCTCTCAGTTGTTTTATATCCAAACATAGTATGGACGAAATCAAAGAATCGTAATTTTCATCATCATTGCAAACAGACGCATAAAAGGTTTGAAAGCTTTAGCAAATGAATACCGAGGGGAATTCGAGAAGAAAACATCGAGGGCCATATTTCTTTCAAGGCGAACAACAGACAAACCATGCGCACAGGGGAAAATATGGACGGGGAAAATAACTCCAAGTTCAGGAAAGGATACGTCAGTTAAAAAGTTGAAAATTTATGAGTTTGCGCACGCATGCTTTCCAAGGATCATGTACAAGTGCCCTGAAGATCAGTTCATAAACGTTAGTGGAATGCACACACGAACAACAGGGGCGGAGGGACTGTCATGAGATTCTTGTATATTCCCCACACGTGAAGAAATGGGGTATAATTACTGACAGATAATCAGTGATCAACAACAATAGGAATATCTTAGGTCGAACTCCAGCATAGATAGTTACCTACGGTACAACGACTGGGGTAAAATGTGCTCTACCACACAGACCTTGCAGTACAGTCGCCGTGGACTGGTGGTAATCCACGCGTGCACAGTGATGTCCACACATGCGTTTACCGGGTAATAAACATCAACACCAGCAAGATTTTAATTAATGAAGCACCGGGTTGTTTGTTCTTTGAAATTATAGACCTGATGATAGAAGAGTTCCAGGAAGAACCGCTTCCGAACCTACTTTGATTCTCCTTCTTATTTATACCATTTCTTTGACTGACATGCCTAATCATGCATAGTAGGGTGATGACATAGTGTTTTATCCCATAAATGGCTGTTTATTTGAACAATAACAGCCTTGGATAAATTTTTGCTTTATTCACCTAGTACGGTGATAAAGTTTCCCCATAGGTTTAACACTCAAAGAATGTATTCATATAGTAGAGACGGACTTGTTGACTTCTGACCTCTATCGCATTCATGTAGTATAATTAACACTTTAATTCTTGTTTTCTTTAAACCTTTTTGAAAGTATTACACAATGCCAGTAGAAAACACTACACATTGTTCATTTAATAAAGTATTTTTGCAAGTTTAGCTCAGGTTTGTAGGGGAATTATTTTTAGACAGAAATGTATCACTGCGCCTTTTTTTATTTTTGGCAATTTTGCTTGTCTTCGAAGTGAACCTTTATGATCATCATTTCTCGTTGTGTTTAGTAGCGAGTAACAACACGATTTCGCCGTGACTGTCCTGTAAAAGATTTATGAGATAAACAAAATAAACGTATAGTGTTTTCAAGTAAAAAAAATTATCCTACTCGTAGAATTAAGCATGAAACCGACTCGTCAGAGGCTCGTCAGTTTCATTCTTAATCCTACTCGTCGAATATTTTATTTACTTGAAAACTCTATACGTTTATTCAAAATATATCAAGTGGAGTACACGTTAGAGGTGTAGACGGTCAGTGATAGTTAGTTAAACAGGGGAACTATTAACGTCAACTGTGGGAGCCGCTACGTGCAGCTCCTTTATCCTTTGAAGAAGTTCATAGACAATACGTTGTGGGGCAGTGCGACAAGAGACATCAGCTGGAGGACGCCAGGGGCCCTGAAGAGACTTTGAACACTCGGGCGTTGGGATAAAGTCATGGTGATTTGTGTTGTGTATAATTATTTATTATACGTTAAACGATAGATTATTGAAGAAATTGCGGTAAGACAGAAATCGTATCCCTCACTGTGAAGATATAAAAATTGTCACTTTCACGGTATCAATCAAAATGGCGGCTTTCAAACCATCACCTCAAGGTGAATACGAGTTCAATTATCACTGGAAATGGTCAATTTGTTCTAAAAACGTATAATGAAAAGTAAATCTAGTGTTTTTGAGTGGATACCGACCATTTCCAGCAATAATTCAACACGTATTCGCCTTGAATTGACGCATGAAATCCACATATCCAAACATGACCAGAAAGTCCGTCATATAAGTGTTTGGTTTGGTACGTCCTTTCAAGGGAAGTCCCAAACCAAAAAACTTATATTACGGACTTTCAGGCCATGTTTGGACAAGAAACCGCCAGCTGAATCAGAATGCAAGAAGCTATCTGTTCCGAGCATCAATCAAATCACTTCCGCATATCAAGGATACAGTGCGCTGTTTACTTTCATGCATCAATTCAAGGTTAAACGAGTGGACTTATCAGCTTCTTATAAAAAGCTTATAATAAAAAGAAAATCTAGTGTTTTTGAGTGGATACCGAAAATTATCTAACTTGTGACCGAGAAAAAATGTTTAATTTCGCTCGCGAAAAAAAAACATATTTGTCTCGGTCACCCATGAGATAATTTTCGGTATCCACTCAAAAACAAGATATCCTCTATATTTTCATGAACCATTCTTGTTGCGAGCGTGTGAGTAAATCGTTTATTGTTTTTAAATTATATTTCGGTGATACCCGTCGGTTATTTTTTCAAATATCTAGTCAGTGATACCTCCAGATGACGATTCTACTCTAAAAACACAGCGAGGCGGTGAGACGGTTGTTCACTCAAAGGCCTGGTCGTATACTCGAAGTATGGACGAGTTCTGGGGTGACCATAAATCTCTCATCTTCTCCGCTACGCGTTGAAAGGGTAAATCCCATGTTTTGTTGGTAAAAAAGAAAACAAATGCTACTTGAGAGAATGTTTTGCAAGTGTTGTCATCTTGTGGTGTTGGGTAAAAAGAGAACAAAAGTTTTTGTTCGCGAGAAAGACTGCTGTTTCAGTATATTGTAGAGTTCGATCATTTGAAATAATTTATTATAAAATAAAACGTATGAACAAAAATGAAAAAAAGTTGTGAAAAAACATTGGTGTATGAGTAACTAAATTAAAAGTACACCTGTTTTGAATGACTATTCGTGGGTATTGCGGCGCTGGAAAAGATAAGAACTATCGTATTCTCTTTTGCCTTTTGAACCCTGGCGCCTTAACCCTTTACCTAACATGAAAAGCAGACGACACTTGCCAAAAAAATTCTTGAATAACTATTTTTTTTCATTTTTTGTCTCAAAAACATAGGTTATGACCCCTCGTTGGAACGAGCTCGACGAGCTCGTTCCAACGAGGGGTCATAACCTATGTTTTTGAGACAAAAAATGAAAATATTTTGAAAATTAATTGGCGATTTTTGAGAATAGCGCTGGCCGGTTTTGGCCGTTACGTTGGGTAAAGGGTTAAGACTCCACGTTGAAAATCTTGTTTGGTCCACCACCAAATTCACTAAGCACCTAGCTATTGTATGAATTTGGCTGCATCACGATCCTGGACAGGAAAAGCAGCTTTCGGGTTCAAATAGTTAATATTTTCCACGGACTGAATGGTATATAATCTCCGTTAAATATTCAAATGAATTCCCTGTTGTCAGTACAAAAAATGTAACCCCCGCTATCTCTTGAGGAATTGTTGATGTATCCCTCAATCAAATGTCAGATTATCGTTTTGTGTCTTGACAATCGAGTAATTTCTCACAAAGACTTTTTAGGTTATTATAACAAGTTTATCAAACTACCAAACATCGCGCTTGAAGTGTGGGATAGTGTAAGATCACGGTGGGTGAATAGCATTAATTAGAGTTTGTCAGGGTGATAGCTTTACGATTTTGTGGTTTAAAAAGTGTACATATTATTGATAACTTTTCTCACTTGGTGTAAAAACGTAATTATAGGTATGTGACGGACCCCGAAAAACCGATTTGTCAAGTACGCCATATGTGTATCTAAATAGAAACTAATCAGATAAACGTGATAACTTTCATGGAGAGGAATCGCAATAGGAGTCTGTTACGCTAGTTAGCTCTTATCTGGTATGAAACAACGCCCTTGCCTTATAAGCTTCAAAACATAAGACACTCATTAAGCCATCCAAGGTAATCAGTCATCTAATTATATGGTCATTAGTATCGATAATCTCCTCTTCATACTGGGCGCACGTGTAATGTCTGTGTTATATGCACTTCCCCAAGCTTTGACAAGGGACTGTCAGAAATTTCAAAGTACAGCAAACTTAAAAGAATTTGAAAGAGGATTTTAAATTAAGACAGATCTATAACGGCCAAGTTCAAGAGAAGCGTTAAAATGAGAATTAATGTTTATGCGATCAAAGTGTCGGGTGTTTTCTCGAAAAATTCACTGCAGTCTCAAGACGTGTAAGACTGTGGGTCGTAGGCTAAGAGCAGGGGATGTCCCATGCTATAGGTTAGAGGAGGTGCCGCATCAGTGCGAAAATATAGGCACGTTGTGATGTAGGGAAGCCACAGAGCTCATAGTTAGAGTAGGGACAGTCGCGGGCCAAGTCGGTAGCCATATCTGAGTCTAGGATCAGAAGTAGGAAGTACGAGCTCCAAATGTTCACGAAATTTGGCATTTTGGTAGACGGTATTATCTGCTGTAGACGGCAAGACATACATAGATAGAGTAGGCTTCGCATGTATGAGCATTATTCTGAAGTAAATGGAGGGGAGCATTTAACTCCATAAGAGGTGACTGCTTGATTGAAAAGCGTCTAGTCAAGTGACGACATATTAGTGACCATACGACGACAGTGGTAGAGTGACATTCCGCCACAGGTTAGAGGAAAGGCATTCAGTAATGTTAGAAATACGCTAGTGGTCGTGCGACGACAGTGGTTGAGTAACATTCCGTCACATGTAAGGACAAAAGCGTCCGGTAAAGTGACAATAAATTAGTGGCTGTGCAATGGCAGTGGAAGAGAGAAGTTCCAGTTGCATGTTCGTAAAAAGGCGACAAGAGTCCAAACACCAACGACAAAGGAGAAGAAACCAGCGACAACAGAGAACGCAGGCCCACATAGTGACTCGAAAACTGTGTGGCTAGGCTGTGATTGGCGTTTGTGTTTTATTCATTGGATTTTATGTACGTTACAAATTACCATATTTTTCTATACGTATTAAAATTGTCAATTTCAGTGAACCCCTGTTGATTTATGCTTTTAGATTAAAAGTCATTGACCCTTTCAGGATAAGAACCACCCCAATAAAAACGGAACGGGCGGGTTCTTCATGGTGAGACATACGTTCACGCACGGATTCGGGCGACACTCGTTGAGTTTTGGCTGAATACGCGGCGTGAATCTGTTTTCCCCAACAAAGATGACGCCCGGTTTCCGACAACGTTCTTTTGAAGTACCGCCCAATGTTCACACTGTCGGGTACACTTTTTAGCCAATCACACTAAAAAAATTGATTTAGCACCAAACAATATTCATTGGCCAAAATGTTGGCACCAAAATAAAGTATCGTCTGATAAATTAACTTTGCAAAAGGTAGAATTTAATTAGATAAATACTTCATACCGTCGCGAGTAACTCGCGGCGGTATGCAGTATATATCGAATTCAATACTACCTTTAACCCTTTACCCAACGAATTGGCCGCATCCGCCCGCGTAATATGCAAACTCAGCAGTTGAAGCTCGTTCCAACGAGGGGGTCACATGATATGGTTTTGTTGAAATTTTATGAAAAATTTGAAAAAATTATATTTAAAATAATAAGTTTTGATATCGTCTGTGTTGGGTAAAGGGTTAAAAAAGACCCTCGACCCTATAATCTCGGCCGACTAAGGGTTATTAGTCGATCAATCAGTTATTATCAGAGTGCAACAACGGGTGTTCGTGCCGATATTATAGAGCCTGATTATTAATTGAATCAATGCCATAGCTATAACTTAGATGACCGCCCTTTTCGCCTACCGAGGATTTCGTCAGAACTTTCGAGTTCTGTCAGATTTTTTTCCATGACCAATTGTCCGTCCACTGTTGATATAATTTCCAATTCATTTTTCCAAACTCATTTTGGCACCAAAATTTTAAGAATGGCTAACAATAGGCTCCAGGCAGTTTCGGACCAGCGTGAACACTGCTGCCGTCAGATTAATACTACCATGGCACGCTAATGCCGCCGAAGACATTCATACAACACGCTAAATACACAGTAATGTCTTTCCATAGAACACTGAAGACAAAGTGTAAAAAAAACCCAAAAGGAAAAATAGAAAATCCAAAAGCAAATACATACAGGATAAGTGGCAATATTAGGAAAGCCAGGAGGTGTACTTAGAAACGAGGATAGAGCCGAAATCTGAGTCAAGTATACAACCAAACGGGTGAGTATATAACACTACGCTTTGTCACTGCGATCACACGCCACCATAAATCCAACACAGAATGGCGGCCAAATTCGAGAAACAGACAGAATGGCATTCGCGTTCGATCTGTTATTTTTATCGCACGAGATCGATTTGGGCGGATGGATAATATTGAACGAGAAGCCAAAGGCTTCGAGTTCAATATTATCCCTCCGCCCAAATCGATCGAGTGCGGTAAAAAATGACGGTTCGAACGCGTATGCCGTTCTGTATTTATTGCACGCCTACAGTTTACTAAAAAAATTATCAAACAATTTTTGGCGGAGGGACAATATTCGGCTTCGGCTTCTTGTTCAGTATTATCCCTCCGACAAAATCGATCGAGTGTGGTAAAAAAATGACAGTTCGAACGCGTATGCTGTTCTGTATTTATTTCACGCCTACAGTTTACTAAACAAATATTAGAAAAAATAATTATTGCCAAAAGTAACCCAACCGTAAAAATGAAATAGTTAAATAGTCCGCGCACGTGATTCGTATTGTTGAAGGACAATAAAAAAATATTGTTCGCTTCGGTTTTTGTACAAAAAGCGTGTATTTTATAAAAATAAAAGCAAAGGCGTGCAATAAAATAAATAATGTGATGGTCAGTTCATGTTAATGGTTGGCATCCACCTGATTATGCGACTACATAGTCAGCACGTTAACGTTAGGCCACATGCCACTCTCGACTTTTAACCTAAAGATCCATTTCAGGGTCAGAAAGTTTATTAGCTGCATTGGGTGTGTTTGTTTTTTACCACATTACGTAAACATCTCATCTCAGATTCATATGGAATTGATCATAGCATTTTCTACATGTCTTCCGATGTGATTTTTCATGAAACAACCTTTATATGTTTTCCAAAAAATAGTTTAATCAAAATCAAAAATCGAAGTTCCATTCAAACTTTCATGCAAATTCACAAGGTAATGACGTTCAAGCGAATACACCAGGTAAAATTAATTATACAATCAGCTTGATAACTGACGTAATTCATAGTTAACGTTTCAAGAATAAAATGACGTTTAAAACTCGAAAATTCACGTATTTCCCCAATTCGCGGATAAATATGAAATGTTGACAATAAAAAATCACATGCAATCCATCTTTAACCCGTTAAAAGATCAAAAGAATTAAAACTGGTTGAATAGACTGTCAAGGTGATAGCTTGAAGTTGCGATTTTCTTATTTAGAAGTGTATATATTTTCGATAATTTTTCTCACTCGGGCTAGGAGCGAAACGATGGGTATATGAAGGACCCTGAAAAACCGTTTTGTCACTTTAACAGAACAGCAATAAATATAAGCATGAAATTTAATAGTCATGAAGTACGCGTTTACTGAACGCCATATGAGCTGTCTGATAAAAGATGAAAGGAGTAACGACCAATTGTCCCCTGCAGTCATTATCCTTGTAATTATGGCCCGTTAATAGGTAATTGTTGTAAAAACAGTACATTGCACATGTTCTGGACACACACCAATATAACGTATCTGGTCTGTCACCGAATGTCAGTATACATCAAAACTGCGAGACTTTCAAAGGAACTTAAAGGCGAATATTAAATTAAGATATCTAAGCAGCAAAGTTCAAGAGAAGCAATTAAAATGAGAATTAATGTTCTGGCGTTCGAATAAATGTCGTGGGGGTTTCTCGAAAAATTCATTTCAGCCTCAAGGTGTGTAAAGACTGCGGGTCGTAGACGAGGAGCTGGGGATGTCCCATGCTATTGGTTAGAGGAGGAGCCGCATCGGTGCGAAAGTAAAGGCACGTTGTAAAGTAGGGGAGCCCCAGAGCTCATTTTGTGAGTAGGAACAGTCGCAGGCCAAGTCGGTGGCCATATACGAGTGTAGGAATAGAAGTAGAACTACGGGCTCCTTGAGCTCACGAGATTGGTATTTAGGTAGACGGTATTACCTGTTGTAGAAGGCAAGCTATGCGTAGGCAGAGTAGGCTTCGCCTGTATGAACATTATTCTGAGATAAATGGAGGGAGCATTTAACCCCATAAGTGGCCACTGTTTAAGTGAAAAGTGTCCAGTCAAGTGACGATGTATTGGTGGCCGTGCGACGTCAGTGGTAGGGTAACCTTTCGTCACATGTTAGAGGAAAAGCATCCATAGAAAGTGACAATACGTTAGTGGACATGCGATGGCAGTGGTATAGTGAAGTTCCAGTTGTATGAAATGGCAGCCAGAGGCCAAAGACACTACATTGAGCGGAGAGGACCAAACACCAGCGAGAAGGAAGGAGCACAAAAGACAACAGAGAACGCGGGCCCGCAAAGTGACTCAAAAACTCTGTGGGTGGGGTATGTCTGACGTTTGTCTTATTCATTAGATTTTAGGAAAGTTAAAAATTACCATATTTTTCTATATGTAGTAAACTTGTTAATTTCGGTGCATCCCTGTTGATTTATACTTTTTAAGGAGAAGTCATTGACCCCTTCAGGATAAGAACCCTTCCAATAAAAACGAAACGGGCGGACTCATCACGGTGAGACATACGTTCACGCACGGATTCAGGCCACAGCCCTTGAGTTTTGTCTGAATACGCTGCGTGAATCTATTTCCTCGGCAACGACAAAGCCCGGTTTCCGACATAGAGAGTTTTTGCGAAAGCACGTTAAATGGTAACTGTTAAACGTGATTTTGCGAACCCTGCCCACCAACGTTTGCGAAGCCTTCCATGTCACAGACACTGGCTCACTTACGTTACAAGCGGCTTCTCTTTTTTTGGGACAAAATCGGTATTTGGACACAGTCTGCTTACCGAACGCATTCGGTCGAAACAGACGTCAGTTCCATTTGGGTATACTCAAAATTACTCCTGATTCTGTTTGCCATGCAAACCTAAGCCTGCAGGGATCAGCCCTCAATGGTTCTCAAAATGGTCCGTTCTTGTCAACTGACCATACCTGATAACAATTTCCCAACTAAATGACATATAAAGTATCTGCAACCCCATTTACAAGCATCGGTTGGACGTATAACATATCACAGCGACAACATTAACTATCAAGTTCTCTGGTCACCAGCCTAATTCTGTAAGGAATTAGGGGAACGCGGTGGCTCGGTTATTACGACATTGGACTTCAAACCGAAAGTTCCACCGTTCGATCCCCGTCAGGGGTAACTGCGTTGTGTTCTTGCGCAAGTCACTCACTTAATTCCGATTGCCCATGCGCGATGGCGCTGTGTACTAAGGCGTATTGCACGTCGGTGATACACTTGTCTTCAACCAAAGCTAGTCCTGTTTGTGTGGAGTTAGTACGTTGGAGAGTCTGACAGTTGCTAGCCGTTGTTCGGTGGTTCATTCCGGGTACTGCGGCTTCCTCCACCCGTGAAACTGTCCGACACTAGGTGACCCTGGCTGTCGAAAGTGTCGTTGAACCCAAATAAATAAATAAATAAATAAATAAATAAATAAATAAATAAATAAATAAATAAATAAGGAATTCGACACTTTTAGGAACTGGAACTCGTCTAACAATTGAATAGTCCATCGAAGATGCTTAGCTTTACTCGTCTGAAATATAACGGTTGGTCGGAAAAGCGAACCTACGGTTCGCGTTTTCGACAAACTGATATATTCAAGACGATTGAATCTACAAAATACCACGAACTTTCATTTTCTGTGAATCAACGCAAGGAATGTTGCTTGATTTGACCGAATGTTTCATGATGTTAGCAAGAGAAACGAGAGCTTACCTCGGCCGATGTTTTATGACAACCCCGCGTAGTTTCATTAATATTATGTAAATCTACTGATGGTTTCAGGGTGAATTTAATACTTATTCATTGGAATACCTATAACTGAAGTAAGGAAGATCTGTGTGTCTCTGTGAATGAAGGAACGTCACATTACGTCAACAGTAGTCTGCACGCAAATTCCAAGAAATGTGGGTAAACAAACCGCCCCTAACAGCGTGGAATTCTCTACAGAATTAGACTTGTGACCTGAGAGCTGAAATGAATGCACATACCAACCAAGGGGCGTTAGCGTGTCTAATGATAAATGTGTATCAGGGTGTTTTGATCTAATGGCATCTAGCGAAAGACAAAGCGGTTCTCAAAGTGCTTTCTCTTTGAATAGAAGAACCTCGTTTAGCTTGTGCTTGTCAAACCGCTGAATTATTAATTTGTTCTGCACCTCGTTCAGCTTGTCCCACACAATCGAACAAGATTGTGCTTTGAGTGTTGATATGATCAAGGGCCTGGGAGAAATTTTCGGTTACGGATGCAGTTCAATTAAAGAGGGGATCTTCCAAGGACAAATTCTTTCCAGTGCGGAGAAAGCTTATTTTAAATTTTCACTTAACCCTTTACCCAACGTAGCGGCCAAAACCGGTAAGAGCTATTCTCAAAAATCGCCAATTAAATTTTATTTTTTCATTTTTTGTCTCAAAAATCAGGTTATGACCCCTCGTTGGAACGAGCTCGTTCCAAGGAGGGGTCATAACCTATGTTTTTGAGACCAAAAATGAAAAAAAATAGTTATTCAAGAATTTGTTTTGCAGGTGTCGTCTGCTTTTCATGTTACGTAAAGGGTTAACAAATCAGATAATGTGCCTAACGCAAAACAAAAACCACAATACAAATTGTTATTCCCTTTACACCTTGAACCCTGGTGGTATCTTCCATGTCAGTTCAACAGCAGTAGTTGGAAGAGTCCATCTTCATTCTTTGGGGACGACCCATTAATATTTTCAACGTGCCGTCCTAATACTGCATGGAGAAAATATTGATTGGTCTAACTCCCACATTCACTTAGCAACCATCCTACTTGATATTATGACGTATCATATTCCTGGACCAGAAAAGCGGCCTTTTGGGTTCAAAGAATTGAAATTCTCCAAAACCATAGTCTACATCTATTCACTGGAAAGATGTCTTTGAACTTGTACCTATGAAGGACGAAGTGTTAGTTCTTTGGGGGAGGGAGATAGACAAGAAAAATCAGACAATTTTATTTAAATTTTATTTTTCCACTTGAAGAGATCAAAGTGGCATAAAATGTGTTGACAATGGAGTGATACAATTTTTCCTTTACGGTTATTTGCAACCCCCTTTGTAGTATTTAAAGGAAAATTAGAAAATTTCAATTCGTAGGATACCATAATATAAATAGGCATTGAGTGGATACACACAGTGCCATCAAATGGATTCGCGACGTATCTGCCACAAAATGCGACCCAAACACTAACGCTGTTGAGTTTCTACTCGGACAATAACTTTTGCCATACTGCAAAAAAGTCGTTTCGAGATTGGTAAAGCCCATGTCATATCTTTACGATTTTTGGACACAATCTACTATGGCATGAAAATCTTGGGCAGTCGTGGATATCCGTACTGAGATCCATACTGCTTCGTAATCATTCTTGAGTATTCTTGGTTGATCGGCATACGCATTCGAAAGTTTTAAACTGTATAAAACGTTCGAACTCCATCGTGCTATTTTTCAATTCTGCACTGTGTCATACCGCTGTGGTACTAGACCATTCTAAACTGTACGGGGTATTCATGGGCATTCTTGAGTGTTCGTGAGTGTTCGTTCGCCCTTGGCCAGTACGGTTGCGTCAAGATTCATTAAGAACAACTAAGATCTCTTAAGATCTACTTCGGCGGCACTACGAGTTTCGTTCAACACCGCCAAGACTCCGTACGACTTTTTCAAGATTATAGTACGACGTACCAAGATTTATCACGATACCAGTAAGAACTAGTACGTACACATTAAGAATCTCTACGAAGTTTCAAGATTCTGGACGAATTTGATACGATTCTAATAAGATCCAGTGGAATACAGTAGGAAGCTCCAAGAACGCATACGTTTTCACCACGATTCTCGACAAAAAGGATATAAATGACATAAACCCCTGCAATCAGCGGCTCTGAAATCATTCTGTTCTGACTGTCGAGGATTCTTTGCTAGGTCTTGCATCATCTTGCTAGTTGATACCGGTATTGTGCGAGCATATAAAGCTCCAAGCAAACATTAAGTAATTTGCGAACGATACTGAAGAAAGTCAGTTTCAGCTCACACAAGGAATAATAAAAACATGACATCTGAAACTTTTCGTGAACATTTGAAAGACGAAAAAGTGGACACCATCTTTGAAAGTAATGTAAAAGAGCGAATTCTCAGAGTAGTTGATCATTTCCACTCGGTTGCACGAAAGATTACAAAATCAATGCATTCGGAAAATCCTGAAATATTTCTTGTTAATGCTTTGATGTGATTAAATTATATGACAGATTTGTTATAGAGTTCGTTGGCATGATACACAGCCCCGTTTACCCTAATGGAATTTAATGTACTCTTCGCCCAAGGCTAAGGTCACAGAAAATTTTGACTGGGTACACATAGGGCTGTATATCCCGCTAAAGACCTGCATAACTAACAATGTTCTGTGATAAAGCTTAATCCTTTGAACTCTAGTGGTATCTTCCATGCCAGTTCAGTGGCAGCAATTAGAAGAATCCATATTCATTATTTGGGGTAGACCAATCGATATTTTCAACTTGCAGCCTCGGGGCTGCACGTTGGAAATATTGATTGGTCTATCCGTCACATCCACTGAACAGCCATCCTATTTAATGACGTTATGACGTATTATGATCCTGGCCGGAAAAGCGGCCGCTCGGGTTCAAATGGTTAATAACAGAAGCTAAGATCAAGATAATTGATATACCTCCAGGTTGAACCTCCAGGCCCATCAGCTGAAACCTTGCTTGTACTTCCCATGCTTTTTCACATAACGGGAAATATGTTATTATGGAACCACCCCCCCCCCCCCCCGTGGATTCCTAAACTGCAGTCCGCTATCCCCGTATTGTTCAGGGAAACTTCAACCTCAAAAAGTCGAGATATTTCCGAAAATTTTTCTGATAGCCCTTCACCCAACCCGATTAGAGGACGACATTTGCAAAAAAAGAACCGAAAACCAAAACGAAACACCCCGCCCAAAAACAAAACAAATTCCTGAAAAACTGAACAGTTTCATTTTTATCTCAAAACTGCGTTTGGCCCTTTTTGGGACAGGCTCGGTGAGCCCGTTCAAATGGATGGGGGATCATAAGCTATGTTGTTTCAGAAACCAAATAAACAAATTGAATTTCAATGACAATTTTCGTGAATAGCGGTCTTTTTACTTCCGGCAAAGGGTGAAATAGGGTCTATCCTACTGGGCCAACTCCCAACGCTGCGCTTTAAAAAAGCTCAGCGAGGCACACCCCTACCCACCGCTACTTGCTCCCAAAACCAAGCAATGACGGGGACGCTGTAATAAGGATATGCCATTAGCATTGATAAATGAGTTAAAACAATTCGTGCAAGAAAACATCACTAATAGTTGTCCCCAGTAACTCTTTGCGAATCTCTCATTACGAAACTCGTCAAAAGCAGAAACAGCTTGAATGATTTAGATCTGACTTTGATTATTTGCATATTTTTCAGACGAGAAATCCGTGTTCAATAGAAATACTGTTAAATAACTATGTGTATTCTGCCTATCATGTTTAACTGCCTGCACTCCGTGGACATTAATTCTTCGCACTCTCATAACACAATATGCGTTGTTTTGATGACATAAATTTCCCCATGCCCATAAATAAAGCAGTTATGTTTTGGATGACAGAGCTTTCAGGAAGTTACCTTTATATGAAATTAGAGTACAAAAGGGTATACACAGTAGTGTAATTAATTTAGTAGTAACACAAACTGTTAGTAGTAGTTATTATTAATTTATTTATTTATTGGGGTTTAAGGACACTTTCGACAGCCAGTGTCACCTCGTGTCGGAGTAGTAGTAGCGGACGAATTCATTCACCGAATAATTGCAACATTAAACATTTAGCGGTGCCCAAACATTATCGAAAGTTAATAACACTTGTTTTAGTTTTAAAATATTAGGAAGAATTCCTATGAAACTAAAAATCTAGTGGAACGTAAAAACCTAACCGACCTCAATCGAGGTATTACCGACCAGGGTAATATTATCACTCCAAATGAACTGCAGCAGATCTACAGTAATGTTGTTTAAACCTTGATAAGAACAGATACAGCTCTCATGTCAAAAATCATAGTTAGTCTGTTTAAGGTTAACGATCAATGGTTTTCAACAAACAAAGGAATTAACAGATCAAGTTAAAGAATTAATAAATGATGTTCCAATAAGACTAAAATTCTCACCCTCTGATTGGACGAGGGCTCGTATAGTTATTTTCTATGTTTACAGCTCCAGTAGCATATGTTACCGTTTGGCGTCACTACGCGAAACATTTGAAATGATGGTTTGCCGATAACTTCACAAAACAAAGGATGCACAATACAAATCTCAACACTACCATAAACAAAAATTGAACACATCATATCTGAATGGTGTTTAAACTATAGAGCACTTCACGATTTGAACTAAAATGAAGTGATCTTGACCTTTATCTGATTTATTGATTACTTTTACAGTAACATCATGGGGTACACGAGAGGTTTATTTACTTCACTTGTTATCGTTAAAAGTTGCCTAGTTCATTTCACAATGTGGATTTTGGGCTACCGGTATGGTCGTTTTGAAATATATACGTTATTATGATGAAATTCCTGCAACATGGTCTTCAAAAAGTCCTTTATCTTTGACCTACAGTTAAAACTAAAAGTCCTGTCACGAACTGTGCGCTTATCTAGGCTTAACTGCGCGTAGAAATTGCGCGCAATTGCCATATTGAATGGCATCCAAACCACCACAGGTTATCCTGGTTACTCAGCAAACACAGGTAATGTTTCTGCCAATGGACCTCCGGGTAACCCGGGGGTCCATTGGCTGAAACATTGCTGGTGCACAGGCCATATTTACAGAATTTGATAGCCTTACTATGGTCATAACGCGTAGATTACCGCGCAGATCGACGTGCTATTTGTGCGCATTTCATGACAGGTCTTCTAGTTTTAACTGTACGACCCTAACTTTCAGTCAATTCTTGACAATATCACAAAAACATGTATCAAGAAAAATATTAAAGAGTTAAAGTTTGCATACAGTTACGCTTCCATTGTCGACCGCCTTTCACCAATGGCATCGACTTTTAACTGTCACCCGCAGCACACCGATGTCGAAATATGAAAATGTTCTTCTGCACATTCTTCCCATTATGCAACAAGGAATTTATCCGATTCAATCTTGTTTGACAGAACTCTGTCAAAGAAGAGTGAATTGTTTAAATTCCTGCTTGCATTATGGGTTGAATTATCAGGTTCAAGTTGTGATATTGTCGCATCATTGTGTTGACGAAGGTAAGCTCAAGGCAAAATGCAATTCCAAAACTAAAGGTATATTGGTTGGTAGATTTCAGTCCGTTGACAAGGCCAGATTATCCAGCTGGAAAACGACGTCTACAGCGCCGTTTTTGATCTAATCAATCTGACCACGTTAATTCGACAGAATATGACATCCCATATTGATTGACTGTTGTGATAATTTGTATTTATTACACACCCATCTAAAATTAGGATTTGTTCACGACATTCTAGAGTGTGTTATAAAAATAAAGCTGCATGGCACACAATTGTGATACATATTGTTGCACTTTTTCAATATAAGAATGGAACCAGTCATATTTCCGATACAATGAACCATTTATTTTGATGTCAATTGTCTATAGTATCTGAGGTTCTGTTATTGCCGTAGAACCTCAGGTACTATAGACCGAACCGAAACTTTCGAATTTATTTTATAAACGCGAACAATACTGAATATTGGTTGCACCACTATGAAAATATGACATGGCAATGACAGACATTCAGTTTAAACTAAGAACAATGTAAACAAAATCTGAAAGCGTCCCTTAGTGACGTCACTTCGAATGAATGGCGTCGCGCGAGCAAGTTTTTAGATCACCAAAATCGAAATACAAAACAGAGTATGTGTCGAACGACTGCATGTTTGATGTTCATCGGAATTTGTATGTATGGATTCTGTACTTCTGTTAAACTCGAAAACACGGACTTTAATAATTACGACGGGGCATTGTGAATAATACAATTATTTCTCTCGGTGAATAAGGATATAGTTTTAATTTACGTGAAAACATTCGACAACCGTAATGCTGACGAAAATCTTAAATTGTCAATCAGTTGAATAACAACAGCCGCGTGGAAGTCAGTGTGAGTTTTTATTATTTCTCACTGAAGTATTTTTCCGAATTTAGATACATTGTTTGTTGCGAAAGTGCGGTAACTTTTTGGTGGGGATCACATTAACTACTCGCAATTCATGCTATAAAAAGGGGGCATAAAAATATCGTAAATCAGTTTCACGATGTTTCATTGATCGAAATGGCGACGTATTGAAAGCTGAAATTATGAATGAACGTTCAGACTGTGTAAGAAATAACAACAAGACTGGTCCCCTGCTTGTGATGATTATTTCGGATTTTTCTCTTATTTTGTTTCCTTAGCGTCTGTGAAGGACGGGTTAATTCGCACTTTGTATAAAAGAAAATGATCTGCTTAACCCTTTACCCAACGTAACGGCCAAAACTGGCCAGCGCTATTCTCAAAAATCGCCAATTAATTTTCATTATTTTTTCATTTTTGTCTCAAAAACATAGGTTATGACCCCTCATTGGAACGAGCTCATCGAGCTCGTTCCAATGAGGGATCATAACCTATGTTTTTGAGATAAAAAATGAAAAAAATGTAGTTATTCAAGAATTTTATTTGCAAGTGTCGTTTGCTTTTCATGTTGATAAAGGGTTAAGAAATTCGCAAACATGTGTAAAAAATGCAGAACCACACAAGCGCTTGAATGGATATTCTCGCCTCTCGTGGTATTCTTGCGACCAACCAAACTCGTGCCATCGTAACCCATCCAAACGCTTGTGCAGCTCAGTCTGTATATCACATCCAAACGTTGTATTTCCGTGAAGAAACGGTCTTCAGAAAATCACGGTCAGGTCGGATATGAAAAATCCCCGAATTGATGGCTGTATCTGCGTATTATACAAGGACATGCCTTCGTGTATGTCGTGTTTAACAGAAGTAATATTGCACGAGTTTGCGAGCCATAATGCAGTTTATGGACTACCAAGTCAGCATGAAATATGTATATTGACCAAAGCGAAGCTGAGGTCGATATGCACATGAAGGGTTGACTGTCCGGTACATAAACTGACATATGACTCACAACTTTATACAATGGGCGTGATATTATACCGGAACTCCTTTTATCAAAAGCATATTGCTTTATCAAACACTTATGTATGCATTATAATTGTTTTTCTCAATTTGAAAAAAACCCGAAATCATTCGACGCCCAAGCATCAGCTGTTTTATCGATGAGACAATTTCAACAAAAAATAGCATTAGACCTTTATCCAACGTAACGACCAAAACCGGGCAGAGTTATTCTCAAAAATCGCCAATTAATTTTCATTTTTTGTCTCAAAACATAGGTTATGGTCATAACCTATGTTTTTGAGACAAAAAATGAAAAAAATTAGTTATTCAAGAATTTTTTTTTGCAAGTGTCGTCTGCTTTTCGTGTTAGGTAAAGGGTTAAGCGTTTCAAAATTTCAAGTAGTGCCACAAACGTATTAAATATATACAACCGTTTGGGGCGGGATTATGAAGGAAGAGTAACGGTGAATGCCAAATTAACACTCAATATTTAAAAAAAAAAAATTTTAATCCTTCTGTAAATAAATTACGCTCTTAAAAATAATTTTTGAGACATAAATGAACCTTCCTACAAATAACAAAGATTCTTGCGCATGTGTAATTTATAAAAAAAAAATAATAAAAAGCTAAATTAGATGATTACGCCACATAAAAGCATCCGTACCTCTTATTTCCCAAAGTTTCACGAGCCTATTCGCAACAACAGTCTTAAAAGTATCGCCGTTACGAATCCTCCTGATGTTTTTACGTATATTACGCTTTACTCGCTGCCACTTGGCTACGGAACCAAAGATGTAGGAAGCATATCGATCTTGGGGAGGGGGATGATCGTATAAGGGCAGCCACATACTGATACAGTACGGCCACCGTGGACTGGTCACATTCCACAGGTGGGCTATATTTCTACGGACGCAAAATATTAGATTCCAAGCTATAATTATAGGAATAATCATCACAAATTTACTTAATGAAGCACCAGGAACAACTCAGTGTTTCATTAATTGAAATTTTACTGCTGATGATTTTTATTACCTGGTAAATGCATGCGTGGGCATCACTGCCTGCGCGTGGATTTCGACTATTCCACAGCGACTGTACTGTATATATAAGTGACGGCCCATGTGCCTTTGTGGGATTGTGGAAATACAATATACAAAACTGTGTTTAGGACTCACGCACCACTACATTAAACAAAATGCACCTGCTTTGGCTGCATATATAACAAATTTCCCCCATCGGGGAAATTTGTGAAATATGGAGCCAAAAATTGTAATTTTTCTCGACTTCAAAGGCAGTCACATCCTCAGAGTTATTGAGTCCCAGCACCCCGTTCCTGCAAAATCCCCCCCAAAAAATCACAACCAGATTACAGAGTGAATAGTACTCACGAAGAGAAGTCGTGATTTGTTTTCCAGAGCTGTTTATAAGTATTTCATTTTATTAGTTTTTTTTCAGGAAAGTGTAATTTTATATTTAGTTTGTATGAGTGTTATGGGAGGATTATAGGGTGAAAAAGGGAAGTTTAGGAAATAGGTTTTCGAGAGTTCGAATTTGTTTACATTAGTGGCCTTTTTTCGCGTGTTTTGTGTTTTGCCGATTTCGGTCATTAGGCCCCACATATATTATATTTGTAAACATGAATGGTAAGTGCTTGACGGGTGTCCAGAGACTCCAGACGGAGGTAAGTATGGTTATTAAAGGGGGTCAGGGGGTGGTGAGTCGAGGGGTGCAGGTGCAGACGGGGGAGACTGAGGATACACAGGCGTGCAGGTAGTGTGATATGAGGTATGGTGGTGGTCGGCCAATGGATAGTGGTAGGGTGTGTGCCAACTGCAGGGATATTTTACAGTTGTTAGAGAGGTGTGCTGGATTCGAGCGGGAAATTGCGGAGCTGAAGGGGAGGTTGGGGAGGGCTGGTGTATATGGAGTGACGCCAATGAAGATTATCTATGATGGGGAGGTGGAAGGAGGATGGAAGGTCGTTGTGGATTCAAGGAGGAATCAGGGAGACAGGAAACGTGGGGGAAGAATGCTTGATGTGGGGGGGGGGGGGGTGTAACCGAAGAGGAGGGATCTAGTAGAAAAATTCGAACGGTGGCGTCATGACAGGGCTGCGTAGAGTCAGGCTAGAGTCGGCTTAAGGCTGCCAAGGTTGCTAGGCGGTGTTTAGAGAACAGGTTCAGTGTTTTAGATTCCGATACCCATGGGGATGAGAGTGAGAGTAGAGAGGTGGCTGCTGATGTTGATAGGCCAGATGGGGTAAGGAGGGTGGTGGAGAGAAAGAGGAGGCCAGAGGCATACAAAACGAGGCGAATTGCAGATGATATGGGAACTGGAGGAAGAAGAAGAAAATTAGTTGTAGCGGGGAGTAGCATTGTACGTGGGATTGACAATGTGGTTTGTGATCCTGATAGTTCTAATCGTACGGCCTTGTGCTTTCCGGGGGCGAAGGTGGAGGATCTGAGGGACCGGGTAGATGGTACTATGGCATGGTCAGGATCGGAACCGATAATGGTGGTCCATGTGGTACTGAGAGAAGGTTAGTAAGTTTGGTGGAGTCGTATAGAGGTTTAGTCAGCAAACGGCTAAGAAGGAATGCAAGAGTAGTTGTATCCGGGTCCTTCCTGTCCTTGGAGGTAGGGACGAGCGGAACTCAAGGATTTTGGCGCTGAATGAGGAGTTGGAGGACCACTGTGCTGACCTAGGAATACCCTTTATCCACCATTGGGACACGTTTTGGGGCAACGCGAGCATGTACGGGCGTGACGGGCTGCATCTTAGCAGGATGGGGAAACGGGTATTTGGGGATAAAATTCTACGGGTAGCGGAGCATTTTTGAAGAGGAGCGGGATGGGAGGCCAGAGGTAAGTATAACAAGGGTGGACATAGGTGTAGTGAACAAGAGCGAGGGGGACAGAATAAGTTTACCAAGGCTAGCGCCAGAAAACAATAGGACCAGTAGGTGAAAGCCAATGAATCTCGGTTCCCTGAAAGTGGGTTATAGCAACATCCAGGGTCTCCACCGGAAAGTAAGTCAAATTGCTACATTGACTGAGGCAGAGGACTTTGATGTCATGGGCTTAAGCGAGACATGGGTAAGACACGAGGAACGGGTAGGCCAGGTAAGGGGGTGCGTATGGATAGGTGTAGGGCGAACGGAAGGCCAGAAAAAGTGGGAAGGGGTAGGCATGTACATTAAAGAGGATTTAAAACCATCGCTGATCACAGACCTGGAAGATGTCAGCACCTCGGCTGAGGTATCGAAAGAAATTGGATGGGTAAAGATCAGTCTAAGAAACAAAAGTATTGCCCTTAGGATTGTGTACTGTGCGGTGGAGGGAAGCAAACCAGGGTGGAATGACTCTATATACTCAACACTAAGGTCCAATATCACAGAACTAGATAACAGGGGGCTCGGTATAATTCTGATGGGTGACTTTAATGGACACATAGGTGATAAGGAAGAAGGCATAGAGGGCGGGGAGAAGAAAGTCAACAGGAATGGAAGGAAGCTGTTAACTTCGCAATTGAGCTCGGTCTAAAGATTCTGAACAGGGACGCGAGGTGTAAGGGGAAATGGACCTGGGAGAAGAACGACTGAAAATCAATAATCGACTATATTCTCACGGATATTAATTTATGGAGGGAGGTGATAGGGGTAGAAGTGGACGATGAGGGTAAAATGGAGGTGGATAGTGATCAGAACTTGATTACAGTGACGATCAGGGCCAAAAACCTAGTAAAAAGCAAAGGAAGCTTCAAGGAGATTTTGAAACTCAAAAAGGATGCCGAATGGGCGAAGTTCGAAGGAAAATTGAAACCAAAGCTTGCAACCGTACACAGGGTGGCAGGGTCCAGAGATGGCCGACGCCATAGTTGCGAGCCTACTGGAGGCAGGGAAGGAAAGTGTAGGAAAGATTAGGGTGCCAATTGGGTACAGAGTGAACGAAGAACTGAAAAGTACCATAACGGGTAGAAAAGTTAAATGTGGTGCATACAGGAGAAGTAGAAAACATAAGGGGACGGAAAGCAACGAGGCCACGGTAGCAACGGAAGAATACCAACAAGCACGAAATAAAATAAATAAGATTAAGGACGATAATCGGAGAGTGCGAAATAGCAGTCTTATCAGGGCGATAAGAATGACAGGGGGTCGAGTTCAAACGTATTTTGGACATGGGTGAATAAACGTAAGAAAGGAAGTAACCCACAGAGTATTAAAGTAGATGGCAGAGTTACAGACGAAACCACCGGAGTGTCCGAACCAGGTCGAGGAAAATCTATCGAACTTCGTGTACAGCGAAATTAAAATGGAGGAGGTGCGAAAGGTGATCTCAAAATTAAGGAATAGAAAAGAGGGAGGGATGGACGAAATTTCTCACGAGTTTATCAAAAAGGGGGAGAGGAACTCTTGGAAAGCCTAACTGCCCTATTCAGTTTAGCCATAGAAAAATAAGAGGTCCCAAATGAGTGGAGAAAAAGCAAAGTGACATTTATTCATGGATAATTATCGAGGGATCTCTGTCAGTAGCAACATTGGAAAAGTTTTCTGTAAAGTCCTGTATGGGAGATTAGAGGAGGTGATTGAGGAGAAGGGTTTTTTTTGGGAGAGATCAAGAATGGCTTCAGGAAGGAAAGGAGAGTCACTGACCATCTTTTCACGCTATCCCTAATGACAGAATCCGCGAAAGCAAAAAAGAAAAACATGTTTATGGCCTTTTTGGATGTTAAAAAGGCATACGATAGAGTATTGAGGGAGGGTATATGGTACAGGCTTGAGGCTCTGTGGTTGGGAGGCGAGTTTGTTGGAATTAGGAAAGCATTATATAAAGATGTACAGAGTGAACCATAACAACAAAACGTGAGCCTTTGAAGATAGGCCTAAAATAGGGGTGTATTCTTTCGCCAATTCTTTTGGCATTGTACATCAAAGGTTTAGGAGATGAACTCCTGCATAGCGACGAGGGGGCAGCAGTTGGGAACTTGAAGATCCCAGGGCTATTTTTAGAGTTGGTACCACTATAGCTTTCACCTCATCAAACGCCATGGTGTTTACCTAGCACGAAAATTTGTAACACTGTATCAATCTTCCAATCACAGTACTTGTTTTGTATCAATAATAACTAAGATATATTATTACCACTTTAGCGGGCGTTCTCTAGTACATTAACATAGTTTAACAGGGCATTACAAGAACGTAACTCTCAACTTAAAAAAGTCACTTGACGTGTCGGGCCGTTAATGAGTGACACTCTCATTAACAGCCCGACACGTCACGTGATTTTTGTTCCTTGCTGTCGTCCACTCGGAAATGGAAATGGCTTCAACTTGTACACAATGTGATTTTCATTAAATTATTAAATATGTAAAATGTCCAGTAAAGTTAGCCCCATAAGAATAAGCAGCTGTATATATGTAAGTAAGTCTGTATACATTTTAATCCTTTATTCCTGACTTAAAAGCGGTAAACATCGGGTCGGTTTTTAAGTTTTCTAACTTCGTTGCAATTGAAAGCGTACCAGTGCCGATCATGTGATAATCATGTGACACCAGTTTTTTGACAACAGACGATATTATCATCTCGGCCCCGGAGTTACAATGTGTTCTATGTGCCAGTAGGCACATAGAACACATTGGAACTCAGGGGACGATCTGTCGAAACTGAAAACCTTAAAAAATGTAATGTAAGATACAGAACCAAAACTTTCTCAGACTCCCAGTGGTAATAATAGTAGTAACATGACTTTGTCGAGCCTTGTGGTTTATTAACGGCCCAACAGGTGTGAATAACAGCCCTTCGGCTTATTAACGGCCCTCGACTTCGTCTCTCGTCTCGGGCCTTTTATAAGATGTCGGGCTGTTATTCACACCTGTTGGGCCGTTAATAAACCATAATGCCCTCCAAAGTCATGTTATTGTTACATTGTAAATATTGAATTCATATTGCGGCGAAAATGTGCACATCACCAACATTCATTTTTCACGGACATCAAAGTACAGTCTCCGAAAGGAGATCGGCGATTGCGGGGCGACAGGGAACTGAAAACCTTCGAGAAATTTGTATTTCTGTAGCATTGTTTATTTATTGCAATAACTGACCCCAAAATGGTTGCCGGTGAGACACTTTGTCTATATATGACAAATGGGCATTCCAGTTGAACAGAGATCAGGGATCCAAACTTACATGCGCGTCACTTCTGTAAAGAAGTTCTGTTATATTTATTGTGACAACAAATATTGAAAAAAAAAATATTTGCTAGACACTGCCCACTATTTAATATGCTAGGAAATAATAAAAACAAATATTATGTATATATAGTATACGAACTATTTTCCCTTTACCCCTCGAGTAACCGCAAGGAAATACAAGTTTTCACGAGTTGTTGAAAGCCACACGTGAAAACTAGTATTCCCTTGCAGTTACGAGTGAGATATATGCAATTGTGGTACCAACCCCAAAACGGTATGTATTCTAAATTAATATTCGTTGCGATATTTTAATTGCAATTAAAAAGTTTTTAATCACAATTAAAACATACAAACGTTGAAGACGCGTAGCGATATCGATCTCAACTTATTTGCGCATAAAGCATCAATTCCGAATAGATATTCTCTACCGTGGCGATAGAATCGAAAAATATTTATTAGGTATTTCCTGCTACCTTATAATGTAGCACGAAGATGCAATGTAGAAAGTGCCACGAACAAAAATTTGGAGAAAATAGTCCGAAGCATTTTTCAGCCAATAGAGCAGCATGATTAAATTATTCAGATCCTTTCCACCACTCAGCTGTCTATTAAATTATTCCTTACCCACACACACACACTCCAGATGCAAAATGGATCCATTCTGGTGCTCTAAACATTTTTGTCCCATCCAGAAACAACTTGTAGGGAGCGTTGAGTAACAATAGACGGAGATACCTCTTGACATATGCGAGACACAGTTGATACACAAGGTTTTTATCGATCTTATGATGCGTACAAACTCGATTTTAGAAGAATGTAAACATGTGTTTGTGACAAAAATCGTAATGACCACACTCAACATCAAAGAATCTGACTGGAGCGTTTGATAGAATACAGTCCATTAGTTATTGTTAGTCAACAAGTTTCAAACTTCAATATCCACGAAACATCGATTTGGAGATAGAGTCTTGGGTCAATAGAACAATGACATAATCAGAATCATATCTCAATGACTTATTAGTCTATGAATTGTAAGAAAAATAAAGTATAGTTGATTGATGAAGGTTCTCTTTGAATCAATGACGGCTAAATGATGCCAAAGAAAAGCAATGATCAACTATCACCTTCATGTAACATTTCCAAACCAGCAACAAACGCGAGCAGCTGAGCAAAGGCATCAACTCTCTTTGTCAGTTTACAATGCATCTTCTGACTGGCTAAATCGGCAAAACAAATAGCAATGATGTCGCTATTTAACCCATTGAACCCAAAAGGCTACTTTTTCGCGCCAGGAACATGATACTACATAACTTCATTAAATACGATGAATGTATAGGGTAGGCTTGTCAATATTTTCAACGTGCAGCCCAATGCTGCATGTAGAAAATATTGATTGCTCTACACCAACATAATGAAGATGGCTTCTACCCTGGATTTAAAACCGATATTCAGTTATTAAATTTAATACTTGGATACAGGTGTTAAAGCCCTAGGTGAACGGAAGTCTTTTTAATATATTCTATATTATTTTTAAATAAATGAAGCTTCCATTTTCTTCTCAATTCTTAACCCGCTGAGTATATACAAGATATTTTGCATAAAATCTACTCATGGCTGCTTGAGGAAAATTCACCTAAATTTAACTCAAGAAATCATTGGTGCAAAAATCCATTCAATTTACAGTGGGAACGTCGATTAAATGACCCAAATTATACATATTTCAGTGGCGAGAGAAATTCTGCCTTGGGCGGGAATATCTGGCAGCAACATGCAAGGAGTTAAAAATACAGCTTATTCCCACTTCCACAAGATGTTGTAAGCTATGTTTGGAGGCCAAAGAATTGAGAATACAAATGCAATTTAAATTTTGAGTTTAGTGACGAGCGCTGCCCCGTTATAGCCGCTTTACTCTATTAAATGAACAATGTTTATCTTTCTTATTTTCGTTGTTTATTGTTGTTTTTTTCGTCGTCGATTCAACTTGAGCTTTATAAACAAAGCAGATGACACGTGCATTTGTTTATTTACACTTTCCTAATTTGGAAAATGGAACATCACTCATCATGTCCCCACCTTTCACAATCAAACTTTATGCTTTTCAACGCTTGGTTTCAATTGATTTTCTTTGTGTTTTCTTTGTTAATTGTTGTTCGTTTTATTGTTAGACAGAGTTGAAATTTATCATATTCTAAAACTAAAATTTCAGCTACGGTCAACGTTTGATAAACGTCTGTTCATTCTGTCTCCCACAAACATAAAACAGGTCATGAAACCACGAATGTTGTAAAGGTCAGAGGTCAACAAGTCCGTCTCTACTATAGGAATAAATTCTTTCAGTGTTAAAACCACGGGAAAATTTATCTTTTTTTTTTTTTTTTTTAAAACTTATTTTTATTTGCCATAACTATTGAGCAAAAAGGGATAGGAGGACAAGTGCTTTCCACTTAGTAGAAACCTCCGCTCCCATAACATGAATACAGAAAATGTTACAATGGCGAAACAAACAAGTTTTTGAAATTCGTAGATGTAAAATAAACTATTTGAATGGGTTTATATATATATGTGTGCGTATGTGTATAAATAAATATGAATATGTAGCACTAAACAAGGACAGAAAAAGGAAGAAAGAAAGAAAAGCTGTTGATGTCCCTTTTGCATTCTGTATCTCTCTCGATTTGAATCAATTAATATTCAAAGCCAAAGGCCGCTTGGGCGCTGTTCTGATTAGGATGTGTTAAAATAATAATAATAATAATAATAATAATAATAATAATAATAATAATAATAATAATAATAATAATAATAATTTCTTCGCCTTCTGTACTACAGCTTAGGGACGTGTCTCATTAGATCCATGCTGATTCACACAAAAGGTAGGGAAAACGCCACGTCAGCGACTCAGGCCACAAACAGCGCAACCGTGACTATCATCGTGACTGCACAATCTGTGTACCGATGCGCTGGCTTAACGTCACCTCGATGACGCGTCTATTCCGTAACCCCTCCATGCGTATTCTATACTGAAGTGGATACCTTGAGTCAGCATTGTTTTACAAATATTTCTAGATGGGAAACTCGTTGTCGAACCTCCCAGTGCTACAAATAAATTGTTGCACAAATTTAAAAATTACAGTGTTAGTTTTGGTTTCTAACACCGGATCACCGTACAGTAGATTATCCACCGAATTCAGAGTAATATTAAGATTTGATAAATTACCAATAAGAGCGTTACGAGCGTTTGAATAAGATGGACAGACAAGGAAATAATGTTCTGCGTCCTCAACAACAGTTATACAATGTGGACAATATGGACATTCAGAGATGTAATTGAGGAATTTATCACTTTTCAGATCACTACAACCGGTTCTAATTCTACTGTGAATGATATTGTGTTTTCGAGAACCATGCGAGAAATATGCAGGTGGTCTGCATACGGGGGTGGGGGGGGGGGTGGGGGTGGGGGGGGGAGGGGTTGGTAGGGGGGGCGATATGAGTTTTTTGAATTCAGTAAGCGATGAGCAATTTCGCACTGATTGGGATAAATTGTTCCACGTTTCCGTGCAAGACGGAAAGAATGATCGTTTAAATTGCTCAGTTCGCATGCTGTAAGGCATAAAATTTGACGAATTGCGGAGGTTATAAAACGATGTGTCACAAACCCGTGGTGGAAGAAGTTCATAGAGAAAATCTGGCGCATCGTTGTGTATTATTTTGTAAAAGATACACATCTTTTGAACGTGTCTTCTTGTTTCTAGATTATTCCACCCAACTTCTAACAAGAGGCGATCGCGTGATACTGATCGTGTCAGGCCCTATACGATTCGTGCGGCATCGCAGTGTATATCTTCAAGGCGCTTCATTAAATGTTGCGGAGCACCGCACCAAACAGGACTACCGTACTCTAATATTGGTAGTACGAAAGCATTATACATCTTTCCCAGGATCTGTCGGTTAAAAGTATGCTTCAATTTTCTCAACTGAGAAAGTCTTGCACAAGCTTTTTTACAGTTATCATCAATATGGGCTTCTCAACTTAAGTTGGATTGAATAGATAACCCCAAATGTTTGTGGACAGCAACAAAATCTAATGTTTCGCTGTTGAAAACAATATTTGGAAATATAACATCCCTGCTGAGTGTAAATAGTATTACGTTAGTTTTTTTAGCATTAAATGTGACCAACCACGTGTCAGCCCATTTGTTAATTTTTTGGAGTTCGGTGTTCATTTTAGACTGAATTCTATGAGTATCAGAAGATGACTCTGTCAGACAAGTATCGTCAGCGAACAGTCGAACAACAGGCTCGATATAGTCGGCTATGTCCTTGATGTACACGAGAAATAAAAAAGGGACAAGAACGGAATCTTGTGGGACTCCAGCTTCTATATCTTTATAATCCGATTTGCAGCCGTTAATTTTCACTCTTTGCCTTCGGTTTGTCCGATAACTATGAAACCATCGTAGGAGTGGACCAGAAACACCATACTGCTTTAGTTTAAAAATTAATCCCTTGTGCCATACCCTGTCAAAAGTTTTGGAAATATCACAGAAAACGCCACAGGTTTGCATGTTTTTGTCTTTTGCGTTGCAAAGGTTGTGATAGACTTCTATTATTTGGAATACGGTACTATTGTTCGGCAAAAATCCAGCTTGAAATTTATAAAATAACCTGTTATTAAGGAAATATTTATGAATATCTTTAAAAACAATTCGTTCCATGATTTTCCCAATACAGCATAATAAGGATATCGGCCTGTAATTTTTGGGGTCGTATTTGTCCCCCTTTTTAAAAAGTGGAATCACATCAGCTAATTTCCACTGGTCTGGGTAGGCACACTCTGATAGGGATTTCTCGTAAAGAAGGAAAAGCGGTCTACTGACAGAAAACTTTGTTTCCTTCAACATTTTATGGCCTATTCCATCGTGACCATTTGACTTGTTGGTTTTCAAGCTTTTTAGAATGTCAATAATGTCCTGTTCAGAAAAAGATATGTTACTTATGGATTGTGAACATCTACGTATAAAGGGTGGGAGTTTTTTGGAATGTGAGTTTTAATACACTGTTAATAATAAAAGTCTCGTTTAGGAGGTTTGCTTTTTGTGTGTCATTTTCGATTATTTCACAGCCCTCATCCGATTCACGCTGGAGATAGGGGATGCCTGCAGAGCTGGAAAAGTTGTTCAAAAACTTCTTAACAACACGCCAAAACTGCCGAGGTTCCGTATCATGAGGTAAGGAATCGTCAACTTTTTCCAAATACGCATTTTTGGCAAATTTTTTCATGTTGTTGACCTTGTTCCTGGCTGACTTATACTTTGCCCATAGTTGGGGCTTATTATTTTTCAAGGCTGATTTCCTTAGTCGGTAACGGTGGCGTAGCTCTCTTCTAATGGCGTTGTCAAACCATGGTTTGTCATTTTTCCTCACTGTTATTGTGGAATTGGGAATGCAATGTTGTGCTATTTTCAAGAATTCAGAAACAAAGTTGGATACAGAATCGTTTACTGTTGGGGCTTTACATATTAGATTTTCCCAGTTTGTTTCAGCTATCATAATATTCATTCTTTCAAAATTGGCTTTATTGTAAAGCCAAACGTCGCGTGTGGTCACAGATTTGTTGCAACGTGAATGAGAAATGTGGGCATATGTAGCTCTATGATCAGATAACCCCAGTTCAAGTGTTCCTGAATTGACCACGCTGACTGTGTCACTTACAATTATCGGATCTAGCAGTGACTGCGACGTGGTAGTTACTCTGGTGGGTTCCGTTATTACGTTGTTTAGGTTGAACGATGTAATGAGAGAGTACAGTTTACTTTGAGGCTTCAGGAGATCAGAGTTGATATCTCCTGTAATAACTATTGCCGGGTTAATGGTTAATGCAAGATCAATTTTCTCTTCTAATTTAGACCAATATTCTGCAATACTTTCTCTCTCGGACCTGTACGTCACACATAAAAGAAATTTGTGGCTGGTTCCAACCTCGAACCAGAGAATGTCGTTGTTGAACGAGAGACCGTCTATTTGCTAGTGATAAATTTTGTCTGAGAAATACACTGCGATGCCACCACCAAACTGGTTCCTGTTGTGAGTGAAAGGAATTGAAAAGTTGGGTAATAAAATATTGCTAATAACATACTCGTCGTCAAGGTGAGTTTCCGTGAAGCAAAGTATGTCAAAATCGTCAATATCATCAATAAGAAGAGGCAGTTTGTGACGAATACTCCGAATGTTGTAATTTAGTATTGTTACAGTAAATGATTCGGCAACTGATGTCTTTGTAGGACCGGGATTTACATGGATGTCTCCACATCGAGCGATTATTAGGTTCAAGACGACAGAAATAGAAAATAGAAAGAATGTGAGCATAAACAAGATATTTGCGTACGATGACGCAGTATAGCGTCCATGGCAGGCCTTTACTTTGGAGTACATGAAGTTGTAGAAGACGCCCACCGACTGCCTATATTGTGTTATTTCAATCCCCATTGTGATATGAGTGTAAGACACTATATGGTAGGTAACTGCAGTACGAAGGCGTCATCTGATCATGATTAGTTTTGTCCAGAGTTTGTTTCAGACAAAGATCCAAATAGGAAAAGCATAAAGGGACATCAGTGAAGAGAAAAAGATAAATAACATGAGCTATACAAACTGCTGTACACAAATCTGAAGTAGCTTTAAGCATATTGAGATCGATTTTGAGGGCGGGTTTAGGTGATGTGGTTCAACCGGGTGGATGATGCTGGGCCATCGGAAGCTCAAGACGCGGGGGCGGGGGAGCCTTATTTCAGGGCGTTTTCCCTACTTTCACCATTAAGGTATGGAAGCTGTCTTCAGGGCAAGGGACAATTGATCCCGCGTGTCCCACCTTTCGGGTGGCCCTAGGATGGATGATATAATGATGTGGGTCGCATTACTGACATTTTGGTTCCAATTTTTGCTCCTTATATATACATATAACCCTGTCAAACCGCCGCCATGCCCGCGGGGCCACTCCCCTCCACGCGGCCCCCAGCCCTGACTCAAAGATGAGTCAGAAATGGGACCACTCTCCTCCACGCGGCCCCCACCCCTGACTCAAAGATGAGTCAGAAATGAAAGCAGCCCAGAAGGAAGCAATCCCCAGAACACGACGGCAACCCGACAAACCTATAAAAAGTAATCGATGAAGCACATACATACCTATATATATATGTATAAAATATCGGCAAGTGCCACACCCCGAAGCCCCATTTTAGTAAATAACCAAAATAGGTCTTCAAGGTGCCACATCCACCAACATTCCATGCGCCAACGAGACCTACACGGCTACCTTGATTATATGTATACCCTTCACCAAGCACCCCATATAATTTAGTTTAAACAATATTTATTTCCAACCTCAGTGAGTGCAGTATACAACATGAAGATGTTTGTGGATTCGACAGTAAGCCGTGGCTTGTACAAGGTCGTTTCCCATATAATTTCGTCAATCAGCCGCCATGCCCGGGAGATCAATCCCCTCCAAGCGGCTTAGAAGGGAGAAACCTCCCGAACACGATGGCAAATCGACGAAACCATTTATATACACATACATATATATATATTTGGAGCTTCGCGGATTGGAAAAAAATGAAGCAGACATTCAGGCTGCAATGGATTAGAAAAATGATTAAATTGGATATGTTTGTAACACCCTTGCCGTGTTTGAAAATGTGTGTAATTTACTGATCAGAAGTTCGAGATCGCGTTGTTCCTTCGAGTTCAAATCAGTGCAACTGACAAATTTTAACCGAACCTGACAGTATTTTTGCAGTCAGATATTGTAAACTGAGTAAGTCTCAGGTCGACTTTCCTTGTGTTTGTCACGAAACAACAGAATAGTGTTACTCATCAAAACAGGCGTTCTGCTGTTATGCCAGTGTTTGTGGAAATATTACCTTGCAGAGGAGAGGATTAATTACTTAATTTACTTGGGAACTGTCGTTAACTAGTGTTGATCTGTTTTGTTTTGTAAATAAAACTGGCGTTTCAGAGGAGTGTTGTGCTAATGGATTTTAAAAGGAGCATTTATGGTGTTTAATTTGAGGAAATCAGGATGTGACATTTCACAATAGACAAACAAGCAGAAAATAATAATGATAATAAAAAAAAAATAATAATGACGTATTACACCTTGCCTGTGTATACATATTACTCCAAAAAGAGTCTGAGCCTCCTTGGATACTCAGGTGGGTTTCTGTACAGCGGAATTACATTACAACGAAATGGTTAATTATTTACACAACAATAACAACAATTCAGACATGGCTGCTTTGGAGCAGCCGGACCATAGCCAAATGTGGGTTAAGATGACATTGTTCATGTGGTTATTAACCCTTTTAACCCCAACTCCCCGACAGTAACGCTCACCTCTTTGTAGGTGAAGGAACATGGTCTCAGTCCAACATAAAATGCGTGTATGGGGTGGGGGAGGGGGTGGGGGTGGTCAGACAATATCCGCAATCCGTTCACTGTCAGTGTACACAAAGACGATACCGTCTCAGGAAACTAGGTTCCAAAGTGTTAGTTAGGTTAGGGAAAATTTATCACCCTACTAATGTGGCCGAGAATAACTGTGGGAATTTCCCGTTCTACATCAGTAACGATACTTTCTTATAAGTTTTATAAATTATTATAAAATAATTTAATTTAGTACTTCAAATCTTAGTTTCTATACAAAACAATCCCTAGCATGTAAATTTTATTTAAAAAAAAATGTTACTTTTGTTTGGTCCTTGTAATTGTCACACACAGGTCGTTCTGCACGGACTACCTGTGATTGTTCTAAGAACTTACCTTTGCTGTGCGCAACTACTGTCCCTATATAAGCGCTGGTTTTTCAGCTTCACGTTAGAATCTAATCAATTCTCAACAAGGTGAGACATTCACCGACTTCTGTAACAACTTTGGTTGTTACTTTGCCAAGCAGATTAATACTGCCTGTTTTAGTTGGAATTACAATATTTCAACCCTAGGCTTAGTCGCCCCACTTATTTTCGGTACCTTATTTTCTTAATTTCGGAAATGATGTTTTTGTAAATTAATTATTAGTAGAGCGTCCCAAACTAAATTCGCCCCGTCGAACGCGACCCGTTTTTGCATTATTGCCTTTAAATTTGTCCCGGCCTATTTTTTGGTACCTGTTGAAATTGCCCCTTGTTCTAAATTGATTCTGATTATTATTAAAATATCATGTAGTATTTTTGGGGTTATTCTCACAGTTTTCTTGGCCTCTTTCCCCTCCAAAGAGTTTCATTTCTATTTTTGCAATAAATAAGATGTCTAGGAGTTGAGTGTTGTTTTCTATACAGTACATTTCCATATTTTAAGAGATTCCAAAAGAACCTGAACAGACCTTATTCTAGGTCCTGTTACAATTTGGCGCTGCGAGCAGGATTCTCTTGATGAGATAACAAAATACATAAATATGGACCCTAGTGTTGATTTGCTTGGCGAGTTTGACCCGTTGTTTCGGAAAAAGGTGAATCCTGAAACATGGACTCCAGACACCGAATATAGGTCTTTACCTCAGCTAAATGAGTTTGATATTTTGACCAAACCAAATTCACAGAGAAAAAAATACCTTCAAGGTGACCCATTTAAAAAAACAAATAATCCATTTCTGGATGACACCAATAACTGGGATACAATGAATAAAGATACTTTTTTTTATAGATCCCTCTAAAACAGTTCAAGTAAATAGCACTCCATTTCGGCATGATGCTTTGTCAGATACTAGAGTTATGAATACCAATCATAAAACAGTTTGGCCAGATAAATTCGATGGAAAAACAATCGACTGGAAAGATTATATTGTACATTTTGAGTCAGTAGCGAAATGGAATGGTTGGACTGAATTTGAGAAAGCACAACAGCTTATTATGTCACTGAGGGGGAATGCACAAAAATTGTTAGGAGATTTGACTCATCAACAACTTACCAATTTTTTGGTTTTGAAAAGAACTTTACAGCAAAGGTTTGACCCTCCTGAAAGAGAATCTGTTCACCGAGCAGAATTTAGGACTAGGCGAAGGAAAGCTTCAGAATCAATAGCTGATTTTGGTTATTCCCTTCGTAGGCTTAGCTCATTGGCATATCCTGGTTTACCAACGTTTTATAGAGATACCTATACGATTGATCAATTTGTAGAAGGTTTTGAAGATGAGGAGTTAAGAAAGCATATTAAATTTCATCATCCTGTTTCATTAGAATCTGCAGTATCGTTAGCAGAAGAGTATGAAGCTTTTACCAAAAGTAGACCTTTTCACAAACCTAAACATTTATCAGAAGCCACGTATGTTAATTCTGTTCCAAATGTTGAAAAAGTTAAAACTTGTTGGACATGTCATAAACCTGGACATATTTCCCGGTTTTGTCCTCAATCAACCTGTTATCTTTGTTCAACCAAAGGCCATAAAAAGTCTGCATGTCCTCAAAAAACAAATATAGAGACACATGAAAATTTTAAAGTTTCTGACATACAAAAAAACTAGATATAGCCAAACTTAAGGCTGGAAGTTTGGCTCATGATGTGGAGTCTGTTACCCAAATCAGCCAGTCATGTTTATATGTAAAAACCCAGTTTCAAGCTAATGAAGTATATATGCTTATTGATTCAGGTGCATCTTGTAGTTTACTTTCTTATGAGTTGTTTTTAAAACTGAATCTTGGCACATATTGTCTTAAAAGTGTCAATGTTCAATATAACACTGCAGATGGTAGATCTTTGGAGGTTATGGGTAAACTTACAATGCCCTTTAAAATGGGGGGTGTTACATTTTATCATGACTTCATTGTAGCAAACATTCAGGGCTTATCTGGAATACTGGGCATAGATTTTCTTTTGCCAAACAAAGCGGATATAATTCTATCAAAAAATATTTTAAAAATGCCCAAGTGTAGAGTGAAGTTGTATCAAATGTTTAACACCTCTTGTTCTCATGTAGCTATAAACCATAGTGTGACTATACCCAGTAATTCAGAAATGTGGGTTGATACTTATATTAAAAATCAGTCTCTTTTGAAGGGTAGTAGTTTATTTGAACCATTTCAACACATGGCTTCTAAAGGCCTTCTTATACCCAGAGCTGTAATATCTCCAGATTCAAAAAAAGTAGATATTGCTGTCATGAATGTTAGTAATAACCCAATTAGACTTCAAAAACATACCTTGCTAGGAAACACCCAGGAAGTTTCAACTATTGAAACGGTTAGGGATAAAATCACTATACATAAGGGAACAAACTGTCCCGAACATTTACAAGTTATATTGGATAACTGTTCATCTGATTTAACATTAAAAGAGCAACAAAAAATAAATGATCTTCTTTTTGAATATCAAGACATATTTGTTGGACCTGATGGCAAACTAGGCAGAACAGGGTTAGTAAAGCATGCAATTGATACCGGAAATAGTAAACCAATTAAACAACCTCCCCGAAGATTACCAATTGCACAAAAACAACTTGTAGAGCAGGAAATTAAAAAAATGCTAGAAAATGATATCATTGAGCCAAGTACTGGTCCCTGGTCATCCCCTATCTTATTGGTGACAAAGCCTGATGCCACAATTAGATTTTGTGTAGATTATAAACGTGTGAATGATGTAACCAAAAAAGATGCTTATCCACTTCCTAGAATTGATGAGTGTCTTGATTCTTTAAATGGGGCTGAGTGGTTTTCAACTCTTGACTTAGCCAGTGGTTATTGGCAGTGTGAAATTGAGGAATCTGATCGCCCAAAAACTGCTTTTGCATCACACAAAGGGTTATTCCAGTTTAAAGTTCTCCCTTTCGGATTGGCTAATGCCCCTTCCGTTTTCGAACGTCTTATGGAAATCGTTTTAGCGGGAATGCAGTGGGAACGGTGTCTTTGTTACTTGGACGATATTATTACTTTTGGGAAAACTTTTACGACTGCCTTGGAAAATTTGAAAGAAATTTTCAATAGATTGAGAAAACATGGCATTAAGTTGAAGCCTAAAAAGTGTTCCTTGTTTAAAAAAGATGTAGCCTTTTTAGGTCATAGAATTTCCAGTCAGGGAGTGAGTTGTGATCCAAATAAAATTAAATCTGTGATTCAGTGGCCAAGACCGACCAGCCCAAGAGAAATAAGAAGTTTTCTCGGCTTTGCTGGGTATTACCGAAAATATATTCCAAATTTTTCCAGTATAGCACATCCGATTAATCAATTAACTCATAAAAATGTGAAATTTGATTGGAACTCAGAGTGTGAATTGGCTTTTCATCAAATTAAAGAGGCATTAACTTCAGCACCTATTCTTTCCTATCCTGACCCCGAATGCGAATTTATCTTAGATACTGATGCAAGTCAGAACGCGATTGGTGGAGTCTTATCACAAATACAAAATGGGGAAGAGAAAGTAATAGCTTATGCCAGTAAAACCTTAAATAAAAGCCAGAAAAATTATTGTACTACTTATCGAGAGTTATATGCTGTAATCTATTTTGTTAGACATTTTAAACATTATTTATGGGGCAGAAAATTTACAATTAGGACAGACCATGCATCATTGGTTTGGTTAAAGTCCTTTAAGGAGGTAGATGGCATGGTAGCACGGTGGTTGTCAATTCTTGAGGCATTTGACTTCAAGATACAACATAGGAAGGGTTATCAGCATAAAAATGCTGATGGCTTGTCTCGTGCCCCTTACAGATATTGTAAAAGGGTGAATTGTCCCTCTAAATGTAATAAATCAAAGAATAAGAAAGATTCTGAGCCATCTGTGATAGCTAATATACCTATTGACAATGATAAAGATGACCAAACCTTTAGTAATTGGTCACAAACATGGTCACTTAATGATATTGAAAGTTGGCAAATGGAAGATCTAGCAATTAAACCTGTTATAGATTTGTTGCAGTCTTCGCCAAATAAGCCATTGCCAGAAGATATAAGTAATTTGTTACCACAGTCTAAATCTCTTTGGGCAAGGTGGGAATCATTAAAGTTAGAGAATAATATACTGTACATCATAAATGATTTGGAACAGCATACTAAAATTTTAGTAGCTCCTTTAAAAATAAAAACCCAGATCTTTGACAAACTACATAAATCTCGGGTGTCAGGACACCTAGGACGTGACCGTACCCTGGAATCTATTAAAAAGAGGTTCTTCTGGCCAGGCATGACAACTGATGTTTCACATTGGTGTCGAGAATGTGAAGTATGCGCACAGTGTAAGCCTGGGCCGGGAAGAGCGAAGTCAGCCTTAAAACAAGACAGTGTAAGGGCACCTCTTGATAGAATTGCAATAGATATTTTAGGTCCACTGCCTATAACTAATGATGGAAATGAGTACATTATTGTAGTGGGGGATTATTTTTCAAAATGGAAAGAGGCCTATGCCCTTCCCAATCATACAGCATTAACAGTAGCAGACAAACTGGTGACAGAATTTATTGTGAGATTCGGAGTCCCTCGTATTATTCATACGGATCAAGGCCCGGAGTTTGAATCACACTTATTTGCTGCAATTTGTAAGCTACTAGACATACTGAAAACTAAAACTACACCATACCATCCTCAGTCAGATGGTTTAGTAGAGAGATTTAATCAAACTCTCTTGCAAATGCTTACTGCATTTGTAAATGAAAACCAAGATGACTGGGATGACCATCTCCCATATCTTTTGATGGCATACCGAGCAACTAGACATGATAGTACGCATTGTACCCCAAATCTTTTGATGTTTGGACATGAAATTACTTATCCAATAGATTTAATGGTGGAGTCCACTCCTTTTCATTCACCTATGTGTCCTATAGAATATGTAGAATGGGTTAGGCGAGCATCTCAAAAAAATTTTGAATATGCCTTTAAATGTTTACAAAAAGCAGGAAATCGACAAAAACTAAATTATGACAAAGGTTTAAAACCACGTGAGTTTCAAGAAGGTGATTTAGTTTGGAGATGGTACCCACCAAAAGCTAACCAAAAGTTGGTTAAAGGGTGGACTGGTCCATATTTGATATTAAAAAAAGTCTCACCCGTTGTATATAAAGTTAGACTTCGGGATAGAGATGCAATGATTCATGTGAATGATCTTAAATTGTATGTAGGACATTATGATAGTGACCAAATTAATCATGACGAAACAGACGAAAGTTGGAAAGCTCCAACTGTTGACGAAGAAACTGAATTGGCTGTAGTAGACCTGAGTGATGATAGTGAATTTGATATAGGGGAACTGGAGTCCTGTATGGGTATTGTTTAGAAAGACAGCCCCTCAGTCTCACCTTTTAAAACAAGAAGAGGGCGGGCTGTGAAACCCCCAGTTAAATATTCCCCTTAATTATCAGGCTATGTAAATATATATATATATTTTTTTTTTTTTGGACGTCTCTTATTGCAGAAATCCAAAACAAACAAATGGTTTTAGGTCATCAAATGTATTTCTTGAGTTGGTGCTGTATCCTCGGATTAATTCCGGATATACTATTTTTAATGTTTCGGTTTCCTGGCTTTGACAAAATTAGAAAGAACGATATTTGATTTAATCAACCTAGAATTGTTCTGTAGAAGTGGAAAAATGTGGGGAAATAGTTTGGAGTTTCTCTCCTGTTTAGTCCATACAAAATATATAACTGGAGACTGTTAATCAGCCCATTTTGTGAAGGAATTTGAAATTTCTGGGAGGTTTTCTGGGAAACCTATATCAATCTAATCTCGGCAGTAATTTTGCCAAAGCCATGAAAGGGAAATGTTGACAATTTTGTCATTATTTAATAGCGTTCGTTCTATTTACAGAGAAAATGGATCCTCTTCAACTTATGGTGCCAGATGAAGAACTTAGAGAATTAGATAAAGATCTTAACCAAGTAGAAGATGAAAGTCAGGTTGCCGGTTTTCTGGAACGTCCATTGTGGCAGGAAGAGGGGATGAAGTGCCCCGTGCTGTCATGCAGTGGAGGCTTTTATTCCTCGTTTAGTACTTTTTATAATCATTGGAGAAAGTACCATATTAAGAAAGTACAGATGTATTGCTGTGCAGAAAAACATTGTGGTCGAGTTTTCCCTTCTCATAATGAGTTACAGAGACACTTAATTAATAAACATCATCTTGTTAAAGCTGTGGCTGTAGAGAAGAGTTTAAAGGCAACAGGATAAGTTAGAAATAATAAAAAGTTTGTGGATCCTGGTGCTGTGTTGCCACCACGTAAGAGAACAGTGGCAGAACGTTCTGCATTATGTCAGAGACATATACAACAAAATCATCGGATACAGATCGTGGAGTCAGCTATTTCATTTCCCAATGAGAATAATGTGTTACCAAGAGATCATGAGATGATTGAGGTGGACGGTCAGCTTCAAGTTAGAGCTAAGCCTGCATGGGAGAAAGAGAAACAGAGAGGTTTAGGAATTAATGTAAAGAAATAATTATAAAAAAAAAAAAAAATTATGTAATTTTTGTCTGAGGTGGGGGGAGTGTGGCCGAGAATAACTGTGGGAATTTCCCGTTCTACATCAGTAACGATACTTTCTTATAAGTTTTATAAATTATTATAAAATAATTTAATTTAGTACTTCAAATCTTAGTTTCTATACAAAACAATCCCTAGCATGTAAATTTTATTTAAAAAAAAATGTTACTTTTGTTTGGTCCTTGTAATTGTCACACACAGGTCGTTCTGCACGGACTACCTGTGATTGTTCTAAGAACTAACCTTTGCTGTGCCCAACTACTGTCCCTATATAAGCGCTGGTTTTTCAGCTTCACGTTAGAATCTAATCAATTCTCAACAAGGTGAGACATTCACCGACTTCTGTAACAACTTTGGTCGTTACTTTGCCAGGCAGATTAATACTGCCTGTTTTAGTTGGAATTACAATATTTCAACCCTAGGCTTAGTCGCCCCACTTATTTTCGGTACTTTATTTTCTTAATTTCGGAAATGATGTTTTTGTAAATTAATTATTAGTAGAGCGTCCCAAACTAAATTCGCCCTGTCGAACTCGACCCGTTTTTGCATTATTGCCTTTAAATTTGTCCCGGCCTATTTTTTGGTACCTGTTGAAATTGCCCCTTGTTCTAAATTGATTCTGATTATTATTAAAATAGCATGTAGTATTTTTGGGGTTATTCTCACAGTTTTCTTGGCCTCTTTCCCCTCCAAAGAGTTTCATTTCTATTTTTGCAATAAATAAGATGTCTAGGAGTTGAGTGTTGTTTTCTATACAGTACATTTCCATATTTTAAGAGATTCCAAAAGAACCTGAACTGACCTTATTCTAGGTCCTGTTACACTAACAGCTGCTACTTCGTGAATAAAGAAAAAATATGTCCAAGACTATTATTGTTCGAATAAACGTCCATTCATGGGATAAAGATCAGTTGTCATTTCTTACTTTTTCAATCGCCAGAGGAACCAGATGCTGTTCATAATATTAAATCATTGTGACTTGCAGTGACATCTGTCATCACGTGTTCATTTCATGTGTTACGAGCGAAATAAGCCTATTTCGAAACTGCCATCTTGAGACTTTAATCTATGCGAGGTCACAGGTTTCGGGGTGTAAACAAAGCGATTTCGATGTTCATCGCGTTGAGTTATGTGTCAGCCAAGTCAACTAGTTTTGTGAAATAACAGCTTTAAATAGAAGCGTTGTCATCATTCAAATTAACTGTAGGGGCATCCCTAGACGACTTTAAACGAAGTGATATCGCAGGTGTAAAGACGATTTTTCACGGAGGCGAGGTCCTGTTTTGAGTGGCAACAAGGAAACACTCAAAACAGTACCCACGGCCACCGAGTCTAGTCCAAATATGGCCTGAAAGGGCGTATTTTAATATTTTGGTTTGGTACGTCCTTGAAGGACCTACCAAACCAAAAAATTAAAATACGCTTTTTCTGGCCATGTTTGGACTACCATAGAGTCATGACACAACGTGCATTCAAACACCTTTTAAGTCGATAGGAACTCAGTTTGAAATAATGCAAGTTACCATACAATATTGCCATTGCCTTGAACAAATGGTATCCTTGGATAAGTGATTTTTTTTTGAATTCGCACTGACGAACGTAATGGGGTCCGAAGCACTTTACCCGCTCTCTTCTCCCATTGCTTACAACGTGTTTTCTTGAAATGTTTACACCTCGCGACCTGTGACCTTGCATAGATTAAAAGCCGAAATGGCAGTTTCGAAAAAGGCTTATTTCCACAAACGGTTATTTGATGGTGATTTTGTAATAAATTCACCTTTGTCACATATCACAGTCTACCGGAATATCCACGACTAAATCAAGTGTCGCGCCAGAAAAATTGGCAGACACAACACAACATTTGACTGAAATAGGTCAGAGAAGGGTGTTGGGATTCAAAATACATTTCTTTCATTTGACGATTTTTGGCACCTAAATCCAACTCGGCAAACACTGGAATTTTCGTGTCGAATGAGAATGATACTGCGCCATGTGAACAAACAGCCACTCCCCATCGCGGAGTTTAGAAATAAAGGCGGCCAAAACTAGTGCTTTCTGAAAATAATGTTAATATAGTAATCAGTGAGTCGAACATCCTGTAAAGAAACCTTTCTTTTAAATTAAGACGTGTATGTCAAGGTGATAGCTCAAACTTACGATATTATTTTCTATAAATATATATATTTTTGATAATTTTTCGCACTCAGGCCCAAGGATAAGAATGTGTACCTGTATGATGACATCCGAAAACCTATTTGTAACTTAAATAGACCAGTACAAATAACACATGCACTGTTGGTTTAGCATCTGCTGAATGCCATAATGACCTGTCTGACATCCAAATAGGTAATTAATGTAAAACCTGTATATCGCACATGTTCTGGACACAAACCCATATTACGCATTTGGACTGGTGCCGAATGTCAACATGTATCGAAAATACGAGACTTTCAAACTTAAAAACAAATTGGAAGCAGCCAGATTAAAGAAAACAATTAGGTGAGAAGTTATTACTTTCTAAAGCAACGATTACCCATATTAATCGATACATTAATCATTGCCAGTCAGTTCTCTTCAGTTTATTCTGTGACAGCAAAAGTTGATAATCTCCTATACCTCAGTCGGGCATTTTAACATAAGATAATAATCCCATTTACCGTTCAAATTCACACCTGATTGTTGTGTAATAAGAGAACATTTGCGAAAATTTTAAAGAAGTCCATTACGTAAGACCGTTAAATAATTTCCAGCAGAAAGTGCGTATAACCAACCGCTTGGTCTTCCCAAGATCATGCAAAAATAACGCAGCGCCAGGTGAAGATGGCATCACATACGCCATACTGAAACAAACACCAACTAAATTCTTCGACAAACTAGCTACAGCCTTCAACAGATGCCTACAACTAGGATACTTCCCACAAACCTGGGAAAACGCAGTTGGAAAAATGATACCAAAGCCCAACAAAGACGAAAAAAAATTCCAACAAACCACAGACCAATCAGCCTACTACCCTGCATCGGCAAACTATTTGAAAAAGCACTAAACAACAGATTACGAAACCACCTAGAGAGCACAAACTTATTCAATAGAAGGCAAAGAGCTTACAGAAGGGGCAACGAAGGCATCGAACACGTTACACGACTAGCCCAAGACATCAGACTAGGGCAAGCAAAGAAATGGCTTACAGCAGCTGTATTTCTAGACGTCGAAAAGGCATTTGATTCAGTTTGGCGTGATGGACTCAAATACAAACTCAGCAACATGAACCTACCACAAAAGACCATCAGAATAATATCACCCTTCCTAGTCAACAGAACCCTAAAAGTGAAAATAAACAGCGACACATCTAGATCGGTGGAACTAGAGGCAAGCACACCACAAGAATCGATCCTCAGCCCGCTATTGTTCCTAATCTATGTAAACGACATTCCTGTCAACCCAATCAACAACGTGCAAGCATCCCAATTTGCTGACGACCTAGTACTCTGGACATCAAAGAAAAGAATCACCATAATCCAAAAAATATACTGCAAAAAACACTAAATGACAATGAAAGATGGTGCGCAAAATGGAGGATAAAGCTAAACACAACAAAGACGCAATTAATCCTCTTCCACAACAAGAGAAGACAACCAAACATCAAAATCAGCGTATTTGGAGTAGACGCCGAACAATGCAACGAAGACAACTTACTAGGCATGACCTTAGACAAAAAGCTCACCCTGTGTAGCCACGGCAAAAGAATCTGCAATGAGGCAAGGAAAAAAATCAACTTACTCAAGAGACTTCGAGGAACAAACTGGGGCACAAACGCGACGAGACTACTATAATCTACTTATCCTACATCCGCCCGGTACTAGAATACGGTGCAATTATCCTTAAAAACGCTTGCAGATCGACACTTCTAGAGACACAACGCACACAAAACTATGCAATCCGACAGCCCTCACGCTTCCTAGAAACACAGCGACAAATTACTTTCACGAAACCGCAAACATCTCAACAATCATGGAACGCTATGGCGCTTCAGCAAACGACCATCGCCAGACTAAAAGATAGCCCACTATTTGAGGAACTAACAACAAGAACACAACTTCTAGAAAACGGAAAAACCAAGTTCCTCTTAGGATGAACTCGACACCTTGGCAGTGGTAGTACCTCTCAGGGAAGCAAAGCTTCTCACATTGATCCACGTCAGTCGGAGGGTTCACTCTAAGATGCTCCCGAATCAACAACTCAGAACAACAACAACAGACATATCTCAAATCAACACCAGCGAACCAGAAACACACACACAATAAAATCAACAACCTCCAGACAAATGCCAAAAACACCAGGATACGCCGACCTTCAGCGGAAATACCTCACCAGACTAAAAGATAGCCAAAAACCAGAAGATCCAACCATGGACTAGACATCATAATAGAAAAGGCCAGAAACACCACAAACGAATACCAAATGAAGCAACACCAGGAAATCAGACAGAGAAGAAAATAAATAAAAGACTGCACTTTCGCCAATCCAGACGTCAGACAACTAAGAGAATCTCGAAGAAACAAAACATGACTTGTAAGCGGGAAATCAAAACTCATAGGTGGGATGAAGGGACCTCTTATAGGTCCGAGCCTCCCGGGCCCAAACTGGCACAATCCGGCCTACGGCCGGATAAACCACAAAACGATTTCCAAGATACGCATTCAATAAAGGAACATCTTAGTGTAAAATCGTATTTTCATTTAAGGTAAGAATTTATGTATATATTATGTTTAATTTTTATAAAGTGTTTTAATGCATATTTTCATTTATATATGAAGGGCCGTATTATTTTCATAACTTGTTATTAAATATGTAGAAGTGTTAGTAATCGTAAAGGGCGATTGGTAAACTCGCATAGTGTTGTAGGAAAAGCCAGCTCTCTTTGCGTGCTTCCCCAGTTAGTTCTGAACTCGCATAACGGAAGACCTATGTCAGCGTTGCTGCTTTAGTCTGAAGTGATAGAATTGTGAAATTAATAAATTAATAAACATTTGATGTAACAGCCGATTTAACGCATCAAGTTATCAGCTCGCATCTAGAAGCGCTGTACGTATTTCAGCCCATATCAAGAGCTCGTTTATCGCGCTGTAGTTAGATATTTCGCGGCCTCGTTGAAATATATAGTTAGAAAAGTATTTAATGTAACAGAGACATAATTAAACACACAAAAGAAAGAGAGTATTTTAATATACAGGTTCGACCACTTTGTAAATATTTTATTAACTTGATTCATTTTATTTGCTAGTCATTTTTATTCACTTATTATTTATGTTGCTCGTCATCCGTGCCCCGAACACATTGTTCATATTCTTCAGTTGACAGAAATTCTTCGGAAGTTAGTAATTTATATCTCGATTGAGCGAGCTCTCTGAGCTCGGTCAATCAAGATATAAATGACTAGATTTGTATCGATGTGAAAACTATTGTGGAGAAATGTTTTTATCGCCAGAGTTTAGGAATATTACTTTTATTATATTGAAATAGAATTCGGCAATTTATATACCGTTTGACCGAGATCCCCGCCCTTGTCAGGCGAGATATAAACGACGAAATTCTAATGAGCATGAAACAGTATTTCGTACCTCTTTACTGCCTTACGAGCTTGTTTTCCCCATTGTAATACGATTGTAATACGATGCATGTTATTATACAAACAACATGTATTTTGTCTGTATTAACTGCGCGACTGTCGTGTACAGATGTAAATTGATTCTGAAGGGGAAGCGAATCCTTAACCAAATGAAACTTATAGGAAGAAACAGTTTCAATAAGGTTTTCGTGGGGAAAACCATTTGGGAAATGGTGGGTCTGCCAAATATAACATACGGTACGGAAGTTGTACCCCTAAACCAGACAGCTGTTAAGAGCTTGGAAATCCTGCAGAACGATGCAGGCCGATGGATCACAGGCTCAAGTAATGCCGCAGCACTAGAAACAATCAGGGGTGAGCTTGGGTGGATGAGGATCAAGGACAGGATAGACCTATTGTTACTCGGTTATCTTAATTATTTGGTAAATCTCCCCGATAGCCGATGGTGTAAAGTAATGTTCCTGAGAACTTTCAACTCAAATATCAAGACGGGGTGGATGGTCCAAGTGAGAGAGCTAGTAGAAAACTAACCAATGGAGATCTCGGACCTTGACGTTGGGACAAACCAGAGCAAAAAGATCGTCAGAGAAAGGGTCATGGAGGATTGTAACCGTAACTGGCGAGATAGGTCAAATCAAAGAGATCTTTGGGTGGCCTGCGTGATAAAGAGAAGCCTGGTTTTGAAGAGTACCTCGATGGTACCTTCGGGGGGTCACTGTTGTTCAAGCTGAGGTCGCGGTCCCTGGAGCTGAGGGGAAAAATTGGGAAAAACAGTGAAAAGGAGTGCCAGATGTGTAACGTGGGCGTGGTGGAGACCCTGGAACACTTTCTTATAGAATGCCCAAAATACCAGTCTAAAAGAACAAGATTCACGGGGAGTATAATGGAGAAGTGGGATGGGAGAATGAAGGACATGTGGTTAGGGGGCGACTCAAAGGAGAGGGTTAATATACTAATCGGAGAGATTGGGAAAAGTGGGGCAAGGGATGTCATCAAGCAGTTCGTCTCCGAGTGTTGGGAGGAGAGAAGAAGCGCGGGAATAGGGAGGCAGTTGGTAAAACATGGGTAACCAAGGCCTTCTCATACGAGAACCGCGACAAATCAGCGGCCGGCCGAAGTGTTATTATTATTATTATTATCAGGGGATCGGATACAAGCACGTTCCTTTCGCGTGAGTTCCATTTGTTTTTCTTTTTGTTCATCCGTACGAATAAATAGTTCGTTATATATTCGTCTACATTCTTGACTTATCCCCAATATATTGTAACATAATATGAATATTACCATCATGTGGACGTACAAAATATGTATCCGAGTCTCGTTCCGGGTTCTAAGGGCAGATCACGACTCGTCGTGATCTGCCCTTAGAACCCGGAGCTCGACTCAGATACATATTTTGTACATCCACAAAATGGTAATAATCTCTATTTGTATCATTGTTAATATTTAAACGCATTCAATAAAGAAACATCTTAGTATTTTCATTTAAGGTTGATCACACCCAAAAATATGACTGAGCATCCTTGATCACAGTGCTCAGATTTAGAAAAGGAAAACAGTCGCGAGCCAAGAGGTGGCTAAAAGACTAAGAGCAGAATAGGAAGTTACGAGCTAAGGGAGCTCACGATATTGGCAGCCAGGTAGACGGTATTACCTGTTATGCAAAGCAAGTCATACCTACATAGAGCAGGCGTCCCTTGTATGGACAATATTCTGTGGTAACTATAGGTGAGGACTTAACCCCCGAAGGAGCGACTGTTTGAGTGAAAGGCGCCCAGTCAAATGACAATACATTAGTGGCCGTGCGACTGCATTTGGTGGAGAGACATTTCATTATACGTTTATGAGGAGGCGACCAAACTTCCGAAGCACTACGAAGAGCCGAACTGAGAGAAGTGCAATGTCAGCGACAAGGAAGGAGCAACCAGCGACGAGAGAGAACGCTGGCCCGCAAAGTGACTCCAAAAACTGTGTGAGTGGGGTGAGACTGACTATATTTTTCTGAATGTATTTAAATTATTTGCAGTGAAGCCCTGTTGACTATGCTTTCTGAGGGAAGTCACTGGCCTCATTGTCAAGGTGATAGCTTGTATTTACGTTTTCTTATTTAAAGGGGTGTATATTTTGATAATCATTCTCACTCGAGCTAAATATAAAGCGTAAAGATAGGTATATGACGGACCCCGAAAACATATTTGTCACTTAAACACACCAGAACAAGTAATTCAAGCGCTGCAAATTAAGCATGAAATTTTATGGCCGTAATCGCGCGTCTGGCGAACCCAATAATGAGCTGTCTGATAAAAGATTAAAAGATGTGGTCTCGTGCAGTCATTATCTATGTAATTAGGATCAGTTAACAGGTAATTGCTGTAAACACAGTACATCCCACAAATTCTGAACACACACCCATACCATGCATCTGGTCTGTCACTGTATGTCAACATATACCGAAATACGAGACTTTCAAGGAACATTAAAGAAAATTAATTTTAAATTAAGACAGATCTTTAGCGGTCAAGTTCAAAAGAAGCAATTAAAGTGGGAATTATTGTCCTTGCGATCGAATAAGTCGGGGGTTTTCGAGAAAATTTTATTCCAGTCTCATGGCTTGTAAGACTGTGGGTCGTAGTCGAGGAGCTGGGATGCCTCATGCTATAGGTTAGGGAAGGTACCGCATCGGTGCGAAAGTATAGGCACGTTGTAATGAATGGGGGGGGGGGGGGGTTGGGGAGGGGGGCAGAGCTCATATTTAGAATCGGAACAGTCGCGGGGCAAATCAGTGGTCATATATGAGTGTAAGGTCAGAAGTGGTAAGTACGAGGTCGGGAGCTCACGAATGTTGGCATTTTGGTAGACGGTATTACCTGTTGTAGAAGGTAAGCCATACGTAGCTTTGCCTGTATGAACATTATTTTGAGATAAATAGACGGGAGCATTTAACCCCATTAGTGGCGACTGCTTGAGTTAAAAGCGTCCAGTCAAGTGACGATTAATTAGTGGTCGTGCAACGGCAGTGGTAGAGTGACATTCCGTCGCAGGTTAGAGGAAAGGCATCCAGTAAAGTGACAAAACGTTAGTGGCCGTGTGACGGCAGAGGTGGGGTGACATTCCGTCACATGTTAGAGCAAAGACGTCCAGTAAATTGACAATACCTTAGGGGCCGTGCAACAGCAGTGAAAGAGTGAAGTTTCAGCTGTAGGTTCCTGAAAAGGCGACCAGAGTCCAAACACAAGCGACAAGGCAGAAGAAACCAGCGACAACAGAGAACGCGGGCCCGCAAGTGACTCAAAAACTGTGTGGGCGGGGTGTGATTGACTTTTTGTTTTTCTTATTCATTGGATTTCATTAAGTCACTTACTATATTTCTTTTCATAATTATGTAACAAAAGTGTCGTTTTTCAGTGAACCCCTGTTGATTATGCTTTTTGAGGAAAAGTCACTGACACCTTCAGGATAAGAATCACCACAACAAAAACGAAACGGGCGGGTTCGTCACGGTGAGACATAAGTTCACGCACGGATTCAGGCGACACTCCTTGAGGTTTGGCTGAATACGCGGTGGGAATCCATTTCTCCCAGCAACGACAAAGCCCGGTTTCCGACACCCTTCAGGATGAGAATTATCCAAACGAAAACGAAACAGACCACGCCCAATTTACGACAATGTTCTCAGAAGAGAATACTTTCAGCGTAATTTATCTTTCTACTTAACTCCATGTACAGTCCAGAGGAAGTGGATTATTATTAAATTTTTCACCTTACAAAGCGGCCACAACTACCGACGTAATTTACAAACTGAGGAGTTGAAAACAAATTATGTTTAAAAATATTTTCACAAAATCATACCACGAGCTCGTTCCAATAAAGGTCACATAATATGCTTTTGTTGAAATTGTTTGAAAATCTTCCCCAAAATATTAGAATAACAATTTTTTATATCCTGTGCGATGTGTAAAGATTAAAACATAAGGCGGAGATAAATTTCCATTGAGACACACAACTCTAAAAATGTGTGAAAAACATAAGCATGAAAACCAAAGTGTCAGCTGATGGACTTCCGGGTTGTACCCAGAGGTCCCTTGCTTGAAACCTTGTTTTTTTTTCCTGCTTTCTTAGGCGTTATTGCTAAGGTAAAAGTTTCATTTCCAGGGTATTTTAGTTTTTATCCGCCCCACGGTACTGTTTGGTACCACCCGATAAGAATCAAATCAAAGACTTGAACAGGTTATAAACATCCAGTTCAACCGAATAATTTAAATAATTTACCGTTTCGGTTCCATACTCACAAGTGAATATGGCTGAGCACGCTTTATTTCCAATCTCATTATCATGCAAGGCGCTCTTAGCGGAGAATGAAATAAAGCAATATTGACATCGCTATATGTTGAATAATCTAGATAGGGGATGGTTTTCTAAACCACTTCGTTTCGCCGTGGAAGAAAAATAAACCTGTTGTTGGCAATGTTTTTTGATTATAATGAATTATTCAACCCATTCATTCTGTCTACAGGAAATGAGTGAGGATTTGTAGGAGGCACGGTGATGTTCTAATACTACCCCCCCCCCCCCTCACTAGAAGGAGGGGGGGGGGGGGGCTGTAGTATTAACCCTTTACCCAGCGTAACGGAAAAACCGGCCAGCGCTATTCTCAAAAATCGCCAATTAATTTTCATTATTTTTTCATTTTTGTCTCAAAAACATAGATTATGACCCCTCATTGGAACGAGCTCGGCGAGCTCGTTCCAATGAGGGGCCATAACCTATGTTTTTGAGTCAGAAAATGAGCAAAAATTAGTTATTCAAGATTTTGTTTTGCAAGTGTCGTCTGCTTTTCATGTTAGGCAAAGGGTTAAATAATTACTATTTCGTCTCATTAACGTGATGCTGACCAAATTGTTTTATCATAAACACCAATGCATACCATTTTGAAAGGGTCACAGCAAACCACTTTACGCTATTTTGGTTTCTGTTCTATATTTATCAATTCCCCGAACACCATTATTACAAATCTTTTTTTTTTCGCTCCACTTAAATAGTCTAAATAAACGCTCATACTCACGTCATATATTTCACTGAACCACGGCATAGTACACAACTCTTGAATTACAAGGATTCTTCGTCTGCAAACTGAACTCCACACAGTTCCAACATTCCCCCCGTAATCACTTGTTTTACATGTTTCACCTAATGCACAGACAATCCAGCTGACACTAGCAAGATTAATAAATTCCGTTGGGAAAGAACACCGCCGCAGCATCTAACCGCAAAAGAGCAATCCTGGGGATGGCGTGAACGCATTGCTTAAAAACTATATTGAACATGGACATTTCTTCACCCTCATTTAAAAGAGGCTGGGGTCCAGAATGATAAAGGATATTTTTCGGAAGGTTATTGCATCAAAAACATCAGCAGTCGTACAGACCGATATATTGACACATTTAAAACATTAAGTACTTAACGAGAAAATATCTGCTTTAATCTTGCTTTAAAATATGTCTTGAAAACAAAATTTATTGGATGATTAACAGCGAGAAGTCTCTAGGTTTTATGAAGCGTAAATTTTGTCATTAAAACGTTGATGCTGAATAGACCAGCAACAAAGATAATTCAAGTTTCTGATTTGTGGAGTCTTTTGAGGTATTACGGTTGTCTTCCTCCGTGTTGGAAAACCTCCTTTTGGCTGACGGTGATTTAGACTGGCGTTTAAGAATTGGTATTGAAAAAATTAAAATTCATCTCCTAACTTACAACACCCGGTGGCTCAGTTTTTAGAGCATTCAGATTGAAACGTCCACGATCAGATCCTAACCAGCGATAACTGCGTTGTGTTCATGGGCAAGACACCTCTTCCTGGTGGCCCACGCGAAGGCACGGTGATACTATGTACTAAGGCGTACCGGTACGACAAATTACCATCACTAAGTCTTGCCTTCAAACGCTGCTAACTCTATTTGTGCGGAGTTAGTAAGTAGGCGAGTCTGACAGTTGTTCGTCGCTGCTCGATGGATCTTCCCGGGCACCCTGGCTTCCTCCACCGTAAAAATGTCCTACACGATTTGACCCTAGCTGTTGAAAGTGGCGTTAAACCACAATGAACAAACAACCAACTGACCTTGCTGTGTGGTAAGAAGTAATACGAATAGATGACACGTGATATAGTCCAAGTTTAACTGTCTTTGGATCCTCAGAGAAAGACACTATGCTAACGTTTTTACGGCAGTGTCCTATCCGTCACCTTACCGTCTTCATATTAATATTGTTTTTTATCAAGCAAGTAAAGTAACGGCAATAATATGTCAGCGCTATTCACAAAAAGCGCCACTCAAAGTTTCGTTTTACATGTTTTTCCACCAAAACAATCTGATGACCTACGCTGGAACGAGCTCGACGAGGGGCCATAAGCTGTGTTTTAATACAAAAATTAAAATTGTTGGTTATTCAAGAATATTTTTTGAAAGTGTGGTCCTATACTCTGTTAGAGAAAGGTCTGAACGAGAAGGAATTAGAAGATGTCTTCACTTTTCAAGTATATACCAAAATTATTTCACGAGTGAAAATAGAATGTAAAATATTTTAAAAGCCATGCGAGAAAAATAAAGTCTTTTGTTCGTCTGAGGCGTAAAATGATTTCTGCGTGTGCTCAAAAATGTGAATTTTTGTTCTTTTTATAGGCCCGTTATTCACATTTAACGACAGTTTGGTGAGGATGCTCCTTGCCTTCAGTTTAAAAAAAAAACAGTTGGTAACCGGGAGTTTGCACTTACCTAACACAACAATATCTACTAATAAAAAAAAATGAACCCGTCAATCCTACACGAGCGAAATATAGTGCCAAATATATCTTACTACTGGAGATACGATTGCTGAGAGTGAGTAGATAAGTGCGTTACTCTCTCATGCCAGAGGACGCGGGATGGATCTTCCGTCGAGGAACGCACTCGAGGTGTCCGAACACTCTCTAGCAGCATCAATAGTTTGGTTGATGCTGTCACAGCGTAGCGTCCTTTTGGACGAGGACGTAAAATGGCTGCCCCTTTGCGGGGAGACACACACTTCGTGCAGGCTGTAGTATTCGAGAAGAGCAAGACCACGAAGTTGCCGCAACTGGGGTCATCCCAAATGCACGCGCCACTGGGTCAGTTGTATAGCTTGCTCACCACTGCTTGTATATTAAATAAGGTTAAAATAAAGTAGATACGATTGATCCACTACTGTATTTTACATAATGTTAACCCTTTACCCAACGTAACGGCAAAAACCGGCCAGCGCTATTCTCAAAAATCGCCAATTAATTTTCATTGTTTTTCATTTTTTGTCTCAAAAAGATAGGTTATGACCCCTCGTTGGAACGAGCTCGTCGAGCTCGTTCCAATGAGGTGTCATAACCTATGTTTTTGAAACACAAAATGAAAAAAAAAAGTTATTCAAGAATTTTTTTTTTGCAAGTGTCGTCTGCTTTTCATGTTAGGTAAAGGGTTAACCAACAACTGAACGGCTTATCATTTTTTCAAACATTTTTTATGTTTTGGTCATCAAGAGATTCAAATAATTATTCAGGGGGCCAAAAACGTACGCTCGGTCCGTAAAATAAATAACACTTTACGAGTTTATGAACGTTTCTGTAACGACGCTTAACTATTCAATGATGATGGCATATATCAACAGGTTGCACAATTTACTTCCTATAAAAGAGTAAAATCTATAACACGTGGTTAAAAGTCTCAAGTCCTCTCTTTGAGCGTAATATAACGAACAGAATATCCCAACAGTTCCAAATTTGCACAGAATATAAATAAACGCGAAAGCTTAATTTGTTTGGTAAACTATCGCAACTCTTACTAATACTTATACACAAATATTTCTTTGCGACACCGCGAGTTGAATGTAGTGACCTACTCAAATTACTTGAAGTTCTAATCATTTCACAAATACACAACGAATGTCAATATTTAATTTAATGCTACGTCAAAATTATATTTCTGTCTGACATTAAAGAGATGATAAGAGGACATTAGGAGATGTTATGCGGGTGCAAATACTTAATAATAATTTCGTTTTTGTTCCTTAAGTCATCACACTCTGTGTGAACTATTTTAGTGATTATCTTAGCTTTGAAAAATGTTTACTTGACAGTGGTGTATCTAAGGGGTGTTGGATGGTGGTGGTAAGGGTGTTAGTGGTATTTTATCCCACCAATAATGTTTTCAAGCGGTACATTTTCGTCAGTAATGGCGTCTAAGATAGCGTCTAAGATAGCGTTTGCTAGCAGTCATGTACTTTATATTCTTAAAAAACTAAATTTGATGCCTGATGCCACACACACAGAGTAGGTCATACAAACGAGGTCAGTAGTATGTCATGTACCTTTCACCTGCAGGTTGCCGGACCCCGGAAATGACGTCATGTCACGTGACGTAGTGGCGCCATGTTGTGTTGTCATGGTAACCCGCGTGAGCGGCCATGTTGTGACGTCATATCCATAGTGATACGTGGTGTTAGTGCGCATGCGCAGCGCGTGTTGTTAGGGTGATACGTGTTTCCGTCGTCCATTTGTATACTGGAGGCCGCCATCTTGGTTTCTATGGTAGCACGTGATTGCTATGTTACCAATGGCTTCTAACAAGACAAGGGTATATTCGGGGGGGGGGGGGATGTTCCTTTGTACAGGAGTATTTTCTGGAACGACTTCCCTGGATAATTACCACAAACAACCCGACAATCCCTCCAAATCACCAAAATCCACCCAAAATCACCGAAATTGACTTTATTTCCCCAATTTATCGGCTTAGCACGTAGTGCTATAGTACTAAGGGGGTACAAAGGGGTGCGTTCGATTGAACAGGAGTAATGTTCTGGCTTAGAATTCTCCCAGAATCCCTTTTTGGATCCCTATCCCATGACGTTTTTCCCATTAAAAACACGTTCCTTTGGTCATTACCCAGAATTCTCTGCTTCTATCTATATATGCAATAGTTATCGTTTATCTGACCATGTTCCTTTGTTCTAGAGTATACCCCAGTAGCGTAGAAGAGCATATTAGTTGGAACAGTTTTGCTTATTATTACTATATTTAGCTATTTTGGTCTATTCTTGTTAGTTCTGACCCTATTCTAAGTACTCTTGTTGTTTCATTATCTAGATCATTTATATAAATTATAACTAACCAATCAGATTGCTTGATTTCCCATAACCTGTACTTAATCGTATAGAGTTATCTCCCCTTATTACAACGAAGTTGTATCAGATTCTCATCACATCTATATCCAATGGCAATATCCCAGGGCACCCCAATTTCGGCACCCTTTTTTTGAAAAACATATGACCTTCGGCACCCCTTTTTGTCATATGTGCTTATGTGAAAAAGCACAATGTGACACAATGTGCCCCTAGCACATAGGCACATGCTTTATGTGCCGATATGTGCTTATGTGAAGAGGCACAATGTGACACAATGTGCCCTAGCACATAGGCACATACGGGTATTTGAGGATACCTATTGCCTGGTATTGTATTATTCGAGGATACCTACTAGAGAATCCTTTTTTGTCATATGTGCTTATGTGAAAAAGCACAATGTGACACAATATGTCCTAGCACAAAGGCACATGCTTTATGTGCCGATATGTGCTTATGTTAAAAGGCACAATGTGACACAATGTGCCCTATCACATAGTCACATACGGGTATTTGAGGATACCTATAGCCTAGTATTGTATTATTTGAGGATACCTTTCTAGGATACCTTCTGGAGAATCCCTTTTTGTCATATGTGCTTATGTGAAAAAGCACAATGTGACACAATGTGACCTAGCACATAAGCACATGATTTATGTGCCGATATGTGCTTATGTGAAAAGGCACAACGTGACACAATGTGCCCTATCACATAGGCACATACGACCAAAATGGGATTCCATAGTCACAGGTGTTTTCCAAAAGGGATTCTTTAAAAGGGATTCCATAAAATGGAATTCCTATCCGACTCCGTAAAATGGGATTCCGTGTTTTATCATCAACACTCGAGGGTATGCCCCTTCCCTATTAGAAGGATTCAGTTCAATGGGTTGTAGTTCATTAAGTTTAAAATTTATTCAGTTAAATGTCGTTCAGTTCAAAGGGTGTTTATTTATATTAGATATAAAAAGTTCATTCAAAAAGTTCAAAAAGGTCAAGGGTGTTAACATTGGGATATATTTAGGGGTTATAGTTCATTCAAACAGTTCAAGAGGGTTAATTATATATACCTTCAGTAGGGTTGTAGTTCATTTCAAACTGTTCAAGAGGGTTAACATTGGGTTATACATAGGGGTTGCAGTTCAATCAGATCAGTTCGATCTTCGTTCACTTTGTTCTGTTCACTTCGATCTTGGCTGTGTTGGATCTTTGTTCATTTTTTATGGTCAATTCACTTCGAATTTGCTTATATTCGATCAGATCAGTTCGATTTTCTTCAATTTGTTCTGTTCACTTCGATCTTGGTTGTGTTGGATCTTCGTTCTGTACCTTTATTGTTTTGTAGTGGTTGGTTGTCTCCGTTCAGTTGTTTCCAACTAGTTCGATCTTCATTCATGCTTCGTCTGTTTAGTTAGGTTGCTGCATGTAGTATTTAGGGGTTACAGTCCATTCAGGTTAAAAACTGTATTGTATATATTGGGCGTTAAGATTAAATCAAAGTTTACGTCGTGTTCTCTTCGATCTTGGTTGTCAGTTGTATCTGTTCGGGTTCTTGCAATAATAATTGGGTGTTATCAGTCCCTTTCCATACCCTCGAGTGTCGATGATAAAACACGGAATCCCATTTTACGGAGTCGGATAGGAATTCCATTTTATGGAATCCCTTTTAAAGAATCCCTTTTGGAAAACACCTGTGGATATGGAATCCCATTTTGGTCGTATGTGCCTATGTGATAAAGCACATTGTGTCACATTGTGCTTTTTCACATAAGCACATATGACAAAAAGGGATTCTCCAGAAGGTATCCCAGAAAGGTATCCTCAAATAATACAATACCAGGCTATAGGTATCCTCATATACCCGTATGTGACTATGTGATAGGGCACATTGTGCCTTTTCACATAAGCACATATCGGCACATAAAGCATGTGCCTTTGTGCTAGGACACATGGTGTCACATTGTGCTTTTTCACATAAGCACATATGACAAAAAAGGATTCTCTAGTAGGTATCCTCGAATAATACAATACCAGGCAATAGGTATCCTCAAATACCCGTACTTGCCTATGTGCTAGGGCACATTGTGTCACATTGTGCCATTTCACATAAGAACATATCGGCACATAAAGCATTTGCCTATGTGCTAGGGCACATTGTGTCACATTGTGCTTTTTCACATAAGCACATATGACAAAAAGGGGTGCCGAAGGTCATATGTTTTTCAAAAACGGGGTGCCGAAATTGGGGTGCCCGGGGATATTGCCATTGGATATAGATGTGATGAGAATCTGATACAACTTCGTTGTAATAAGGGCAGATAACTCTATACGATTAAGTACAGGTTATGGGAAATCAAGCAATCTGATTGGTTAGTTATAATTTATATAAATGATCTAGATAAATGAAACAACAAGAGTACTTAGAATAGGGTCAGAACTAACAAGAATAGACCAAAATAGCTAAATATAGTAATAATAAGCAAACTGTTCCAACTAATAGGCTCTTCTACGCTACTGGGGTATACTCTAGAACAAAGGAACATGGCCAGATAAACGATAACTATTGCATATATAGATAGAAGCAGAGAATTCTGGGTAATGACCAAAGGAACGTGTCTTTTAATGGGAAAAACGTCATGGGATAGGGATCCAAAAAGGGATTCTGGGAGAATTCTAAGCCAGAACATTACTCCTGTTCTATCGAACGCACCCCTTTGTACCCCCTTAGTACTATAGCACTATGTGCTAAGCCGATAAATTGGGGAAATAAAGTCAATTTCGGTGATTTTGGGTGGATTTTGGTGATTTGGAGGGATTGTCGGGTTGTTTGTGGTAATTATCCAGGGAAGTCGTTCCAGAAAATACTCCTGTACAAAGGAACACCACACCCCCGTACATACCCCTGTCTTGTTAGAAGCCATTGGTAACATAGCAATCACGTGCTACCATAGAAACCAAGATGGCGGCCTCCAGTATACAAAATGGACGACGGAAACACGTATCACCCTAACAACACGCGCTGCGCATGCGCACTATCGCCACATATCACTATGGAGATGACGTCACAACATGGTCGCTCACGCGAGTTACCATGACAACACAACATGGCGCCACTACGTCACGTGACATGACGTCACTTCCGGGGTCCGGCACCGGGGTCCGGCAACCTGGAGGTGAAAGGTACATGACATACTACTGAGGTCTGTTTGGGGCTTCTGGGCGCTCAGCACGACCAATTTGGAGTGCCAGTACGGTACACGTTCATTAAAAAATAAGTTGCTTCACATCGACTGTTTGTATATTTTATTTTTTTTACCAATGCATTTCCAAGAATTCTTCAGTTTTTTTAATATAATTCCGACTGACTAATATTCCAACTACATCATCAAGGCATGCCTTCATAGAAGGGACACTTCGATTTGAAGTCAATGTCGTAACCACTGAGCCACCGCGATCCCTAACAGTTATACATAGATACAGATATAGATACAGGGATGTGGTGGAAATGACCGATTGTGATGGGGAAGGTAGTGTAAACCTGATTTGACCCGATGTGATGACTCAAGTTCCAACTGAGTAATTTTCTAGGTACTTCCCGACGTAACGAGACAAAGATTTTGTGAGAGGGAGGGTGATAGCCACCCCCCCCCCCCTCTAATTAATATCTCTATCTGAACAATCACTAATCCTTTCGAAATTAACCCATTAACTAACATGAAAAGCAGACGACACGTGCAAACAAAATTCTTGAATAACTAATATTTTTAATTTTTTGCCTCAAAAACATAGGTTTTGGCGTTACGCTAGGTAAAGGGTTTACAAAAAACGTCATTTCGAGATTGCTGCTATTGAGTACACATGTCGACGCTGGTGGCGAAGTAAAGTGGGCTTACATCCGTGACAAAAGCGGTTTCTACAGCCACGGTCATAACCAGATAAGGTAATACATTAAGTTACTCCAACGTCGAGACCGGTTAGTCCTCGGATGGGTGACCGTCTGACCGATCGATTCGGACTCCCGCGTTGTGTCCTTGGGCAAGGCACTTAACCCCGATTGTCCACGTGGGGGCACGATGACGATGTGTACTAAGGCGTACTGCACGTCAGTGGTGCGCATGTCCTCAACCAATCTAACCCTGCCTGTGCTGTAGTGCGGAGTTACGATGTTGGGGAGCTGGCAGCTGCTCATCGTTGCTCGATGGTTCTCTCCGGATACTCCGGCTTCCTCCACTCGTAAAACTGTCACGGTCATGATTAGCCATTATGCATATGTATGTGACCTTAAACACCAATAAATAAATAAATAAATAAATAAATAAATAAATAAATAAATAAATAAATAAATAAATAAATAGATAAATAACTCAGTCCTGGTGTGTGAACGTTAGCCAAATACACGTCATTTAAATATTCCATGTTGTCACTTACCCTTCCCGAGAATGACATTACAGTTTGTGCTGTCTAGGAAATTTCCGTGAGTGATCGGGTAACTAGATCTCGATTTATGAGGCCAGCATGTTATTGTTGGAAAAGTCCGGAAATTATCTACTTCAAGTAAATTATTTAATCTTTTACCTAACATGAAAAGCAGGCGATACTTGCAAGAACAATTCTTGAATAACTATTTTTTTTTTCATTTCTTGTCTCAAAAACATTGGTTATGAACCCTCGTTGGAACGAGCTCAACGAGCTCGTTCCAACGAGGGGTCATAAACTATGTTTTTGAGACAAAAAAATGAAACAAAATGAAAATTAAATGGCGATTTTTGAGAATAGCGCTGGCCGGTTTGACCGTTACGCTGGGTAAAAGGTTAATCAGAACAATCGCTTTCTTAGAAATAAGATTATTTGTCGCTTTATCTGAGTCTGAATGTGGGACGGGCGTGTTAAACTATATGAAGTGCGGAGCATTTCACACAAACCATAACACGCCCATCCCACATTCATACTCCGACAAAACGACAGGTGATTCATTTCAATTATTACAATTTAATTTATAGTGTTCGCTTGTATCATAATGTATCCCTACCGTGATTTTGTGAGTAATTTTATTATCCACACGGGAAAACGTTAGATTACAAACAAAAATGTGTCAAAGTATTCATTCCATGAATTCGACGCACTCCCGAAATATTCAATTTTCAGTTTCAGTTTCAAATTGTTGGTACGTGAATACTTACTTACTTGTAACGTACGCATCTCAAGGACGCTGCAAACTGTGTTTTCATTCATCGAATGAAGATTGATTGACGTGTACTTTATCACAGAAGTTGACAGACATGATAGAATACATTGACTGTTTTTCCCCTAATAATATATCGACTTCAACTTCAATAATTTGATCCAATACCGTTTCTTACGATATACCGGTACTTTTAAAACAATACCGGTAGTCATCCCGTGTCATTTTCAATACCGGTAATTACTGGTTTACCGGTATACGGTGCAGCCCTATCCCTACGCTGCCGAAGTCTCCGCCATTTATATCATTGCTGTCATATCAACTTACATATCAACTTACTGAAAATCAAAACTACGGTGAACAATCCAGTTTAATTGTACCGTTTTATGTGCGGGGCAAAACAAAACCGTTCATGTGGTAGGAAAATTATTCCCCGAGTTATGAAAACATTCCCCACCTATCTTATACAAGCAAATTGAACATCATTAAAGAAAAGTTATATAACATATCAAACAAAAGGCTATTTAGCATAATACACATTGTGGTTTCGTCAAATGGTCAAATTCGCTTGTTTTTAAATTAGCGGCTAACTATTGGTTTAATTTCGTTCTTTGTTTAACAGCGTAACGTCCTATCTTTCACAAATCGAAGACAACACTTGCAAAATCGTTATTTGAACCCTTGCAAATAAATTGCAGTTTTGCCTCAAAAACGTAGCTAATGACGTATATTTTGACAAGCTCAACTGCTCGTTCCAATAAGGGGTAGCAAGCTATGGTTATGAGATATACATCGACGAAAAAAAAAAATAATAAAATTTTATTCGCGAAGTTTCCGAATGGTGCTGACCGCTCATGGCTGTTGTTTTAGGCAAAGGATTAAAAAGTGGCCAAGAATGTGATCAGCAATGTCCTCTATCATTAAAACGACATAACGTAACACCAAATTAGGGTCCATTTACCTTATAAGTCATATTTTCGTATGGTCTCTGAATAGGGCCCTGTGAATAGGAATTTCTACACTCGAATCGAATCGGGAGTTCCAGTGTCGGCATCGAATCCGAATCCCAATCGAATCGGAAACCGGACGAAACAAATTCGTGAAATCACGCGTTATTTTACCAAATCACTCTATTACAATGCATATCCTTGCGGTTGCGTGTGCCGTAGGGACCATGAGCAGTCGAGGACAGAGGTCTCAATTTACATTGCAACAGCAGCACTTATTAAGTGGAGCGCGGCATTCCCACGCGCCACTTTAGAAGTACTGTTGTAACAAAGTATCTTGTGACGCAGACAAGTATGCGTGTAAGTCGATTGGACGGAAGACTCAAAGGCAACTCCTTTGTTCTTTTCTGCGGCATGATTCCATCGGTGGATACACAGAACGACACACGCATGTGAATGGGTTTATCGATATGACACGAGTGCCAGAGCGGAAGGATAAAACGAGAGGCCGCACATTCACACGCGTGTGTCGTTCTGTGTTTATTACACGCCTTCGCGTCTATAAAAAACAATAATTAGAAGGACACTCAGCAATTCATTCAATGACTATCAACAAAAAACATTTTATCGTCAACCAAAGTTGTCAGGGGAACCTGTGTTACTATATCATCCCCTGAGTTCCAATGTGTTCTATGTGCCTATGGCACATAGAACACATTGGAACTCAGCGGATGATTTTCAGCTATCGATGGCGATTCAAATTGTAATTGCGTTGCACGATTTGTAGAAAATTTGCAGTGAAATTTCGCTTCTATTTAAAAATAGCCCGTCAACGATTTCCGTTCCGCACATATGTGCGGAACATATTTTTATTTTCCGCATGGGTTAGTGTTGCTGTAGATGAGGATTACATAGAACGGGCGTGTAATAAAACAAATTTATTAGATATCGCCTCTCACGCGAAACCACGAGCTACCAGATTCGAAAATATACGAAACGGGAAACCGATTCGAAGCCAATCCCGAATCAGTCCATCGATGTCAACATTGAATTTAATCTTCGAAGCTTCGCAGTGCCCTATTAGTAATATATATATGTATATAATATCTCACATCATTACCCCCACCCCCTCTACCCGATTGCACCTGAAGTATTATGCTATTTCCGGTAGTCTTACCAACAGATGGTTCTAAAAAGAACCATTTCAAAAATAACCGTGAAACATTATAGGATGTTTGATTTTAGGAACACGACGCGTCCTTTCTGCAGATTGTTTTCCGAAATACTGTTTCGTTATTTTGAAGTTAAAATTTGAATGTGTTTGCTTTGGGCAAGGTCGCTGACTATGCTGAAATAGTGGTGTTAGAGGAAGAATAGTCCGCTGATCAGAATTCTTGCTCAACAATCACAATTTTGACAGTGTCACCCCAAGCCGTGCGATATTTATAATATATGAAACGCTATATACACAGTCATTAAAATGGATTAACCATCACAACGCTCTGACGTATCACAAATGCCAAAGGTCGACCTTTGATTCAGAAACAATTAGTGTCATCTGTTATCGACAATTGGGTTATTTCGCCCTAATTTTCCCTCTTACCTCAACCAGCAAATGCCATAAAGAATCCTGCTCAATACACGCCACTGCTTCAACATCCATGACGAACGTTTTTAGGCTGTAGAACACATTTCGAAGACTGTTCCTGCATATTTCCAGGCTTTCTAACATATAGTGTTGACGATTCAAAAATTAGAACCAATACTTGAACTGTGTGGAAGAGGCCGTATGCAATTCATATGTGTTAAGTTATAGATGTGACACACATCGCACTCCGTTTCAACTTTACGGTACACTACCCGCGTCCAAAAAGTTTCATTAATCTTTTCACTCTATTAAAGTTCCTGAATACAGTGAGAGGTACTGCTTGATCATACTGGTATATGTCGTTACAGAGTATGCGCTTCGAGGGCGCTCTCAAAACCTACGCTTTATGTTTTTGTGAGTAAAGAGTTCTTTGTTGCGTCAGCTCAGAGTGGAAGTAGTTAACCCTCCAATTCCTGATATTATAAATTGGTATTTTCTATTTACGTTTAATATCATGCTGGAAGAGTCCATAGTTGATTTGTAAGGTAAAGTATAATTCTGCGATTACAAAACAGACTGGGAATTTAGACCAGGACGCGAATGGATCGCGTTCTGAGATCAATACTATGAAACGTTTGCAATTGTATTTTCTAGAACTGTATTTTCTACCCATCAATATAACTGACTAAAACGAATCATTAGCATTTTAAAAGATGTGGCAATTTGCCAACTGGCAGATTGCCACATTTTTGAAAATGCTTATGCTTCATTTCGACCCATTTAAAGTCGTAACTAGAAAATACACTTCTACAAAATACAATTGTAAAAGCTTTATAGTAGTGGGCCCTGGTCAAAATTGTCTGTCAGTTTTTCACTTCACGAATTTTACGAACCTCACCTGTCGAAAATGAATTGTGACTGCTGATGGTATTGTTGCGTGGTTTGTTTGTTTTTGGTATCGCAATAATTAATAATGGAATCTCGTCTCACTGTCGCATGTGTGTCGCCACAAGATCACGATCTGGTCGTGTAAAAGACCATTTGAGATTGCAGTACTGAGAGCCATTTATCACGTTCGGCCTGTAGCCTTATATAATTATATCCATAAAGCTATTCATGAAGTTATGAACACAATAAGTGGTCCGCCTTGTTTCCAAATCATAATTTAAAGAAATTTGAAAACTGTCTTGTGTCGTTCAGCAAAAACGGGTCGTGGCGCTGAAAGAGTATGACTGCTAATTTTCGACATTGGAAGAGATTTACGGGAGAGTTAGCCCCCTTTAATTTCCCAAAGCTGTCAGTAACTTTAAAACTAAAGGTATGGGAATTTCGTATAGAAATTGAAATTTCGAAATGCTAGCAAATTTGCATAATCGATGTGCGTATCATGACAAAAATACAGACACTGTCCTTACCATTAATATGAAAGTCTAGGGGGAGAGATTTGCTAATATTTTCCTGGGAAGAATAAAAACTTGCAAACTATTGTAAAAACTCGCTGCACAAAGAGCCAAAGTCGACGCTTCGTGTCGGTAGGTGTGATACTGAGATATTCTTAACCCTTTACCCAACGTAACGGCCAAAACCGGCCAGCGCTATTCCCAAATATCGCCGATTAATTTTCAAAATATTTTCATTTTTTTGTCTCAAAAACATAGGTTATGACCCCTTGTTGGAACGAGCTCTTCGAGCTCTTCGAGCTCGTTCCAACGAGGGTCATAACCTATGTTTTTGAGACAAAAAAAATGAAAAAAATGAGTTATTCAAGAATTTCTTTTGCAAGTGTCGTCTGCTTTTCATGTTAGGTAAAGGGTTAATGACGGATTATCTTTGAACTAGTTGCTTCTAATTGATTTGCCATAAAACAAGTTCCATTTGTTATTTTTAATAAACAAAAACTTCAGACAGCTCAAAGAGCTTTTTTTCTAATGTTGTCTAAGGTGTTTCCTCAAGAACTGCTAACTTCTTAATCAGACCCCCCCCCCCCACACACACACACTCGCCCATATAATAATTTCATGGGGGATAACTTTATCGAAAGTCGATTTTCATGACTAGATAAATCAGAGAGAGTTGAACTTCGAAAACAAAGGTAGGGAGGAAAGAATATTCCTTCTATTGATTTTTCTTCAAAAATAACGTATACATACATGATAGCTAACAGATCACAATTGTAATCCGAATTGTGATAATACTACGGAAGCGTTGAGGCGCCAGTTGAGTATTATTTCTATCTTGCACGTGCAAGTTAGCTATCTTGCACCTGCAAGTTACTATCTTGCACGTGCAGGTTAGCTATCCTGCACCTGCAAGTTACTATCTTGCACGTGCAGGTTAGCTATCTTGCACGTGCAGTTTAGCTATCTTGCACCTGCAAGTTACTATCTTGCACGTGCAGGTTAGCTATCTTGCACCTGCAAGTTACTATCTTGCACGTGCAGGTTAGCTATCTTGCACGTTCAGGATAGCTATCTTGCACCTGCAAGTTACTATCTTGTACGTGCAGGTTAGCTATCTTGCACCTGCAAGTTACTATCTTGCAAGTGAAGGTTACCTATCTTGCACCGGCAAGTTAATTATATTTGATGGACATCATTATAGTCATATTTGAAGTCGAGTTCATCAAAAGTGGTATATAAGGGTTCAACTAAGCCCCAATTTGCCGGACTTAGATTCGGATTTGCCGGACCCTCTCCCGGACTACGGAAATTCCTACCGCCGAGACAACCACTATAGGCTTATTGGCCATGTCTAGCCGCCTGAATATGTACGTTTCGCATCGATTGCATCGCAGGCTAGGTGTGGATACTTTATGCTGGGGGTGCGAATGGGAAAAGTCAGGCATAAAGAGTGAAAAACGGTTGCAATGAAGTCGGTGACGTCACGGTGAGCTCGCGACGTCATGACGACGTTGACCGCAGTCGATGTCCACAGAGGTGAGTGACTGGACGTCCGTAGGGTCTTTGAATAGCCGATGTCTCCCTATAGGTGGCCGTGCCGTTGGGTATGCCCTGCTGGGCCAAGTCTCAATACCCCTTAACAGGAACAGGGATGTGCCTTTTCAGGCTTTCGATCCTTCTTCTTCCTGATCGATTCTGTCCTACTCTGTCGGCTCGAAGCAAGGAGCCACTAGAGCAGCCCCTCGAAAATTGACACCTCGAACGACTCATACAGATGTGTAACTGGGGAGCTGCTCCAGAAGCAGCTTTTCGAATGACTCCCTGAAATGAGCATTCGAGTTAGTCCCAGCGACTCTTCGAACGATTCTTCTACATCTGGATTGTATTGATCACCAGCAATGACAGACCTGTCAGGCGACTGTTCGAGCTTGTTGAGGTAGGGGTACTGGAAGAAGGGGAAGAGTGACTGTGCCGCTCTTAATCGGAACGCTCGGTGTAGGTTCTCTGGTTCACTGGCGCAAGTCGTGGAGGCCTGGGCTCGTGGAATAAGGTCGACGGGTCTCTGATGTGATGAGCGTTTTCGGTCGAGAAGGAAGAGTTAGCGAATCGTGGCGTGAATGGTTTCTGGAAGAAGGGGAAGGGCGATTGTATCGCTCTTGGTCAAGCGGCAGAGGTAAGGTCACCGTGTCAAATATGGGAATGTAAGCCACTGGGTCAAGTATGAGGAGTCGGGGCTTTTGAGATAGGGGGCTGGGGTGGCTCTCGCAAGATAACTTGCAAGTGCAAGATAACTAGCCTGCACGTGCAAGATAGAAACTTGCAGATGGAAGATAGCAACTTGCAGGTGTCAGTCACTCATCTCTGTGGACATCGACATCGGTCAATGTCGTCATGACGTCGCGAGCTGACTATGACGTCACCGACGTCATTGCAAATCTAACCATTTTTACTCTTTATGCCTGACGTTTTCCATTTACTACCCCAACATAAAGCATCCACACCTAGTCTGCGATGCAAGCCATGCAAAACGTACATAGCCAGGCGACTAGACATGGCCAATGAGCCTATAGTGGTTGTCTCCGCGATAGGAATTTCCGTAGTCCTGGAGGGGGTCCGGCAAATTCGAACTTAGGTCCGGCAAATTGTGCTAGGTTGGACCCTTATATACTAATTTTTATGAACTCGACTTCAAATATTACTATAATGATGTTCCTCAAATATAACCTACTAGCAGGGTTACCCTGCGTTGCACGGGAAAATTTAGGGGTCATATGAAAAGTACCCCCCAAAAAACCAAAAATAGGGCCGCGTATTTTTCGACCCACCCCGCCCTACGGGCAGCACACTCAGCCCCGCCCTCCGGGCGGGGCCTTCGATCACGTCACTTCTTAAACCCCCACCATTAGATTTCTGGCAAAAAAGTTACCCCTAGTAGACCCCTTTGAGAACCTATATCGGTCAAATCCATCAATTTTGCCCCTCCCCACCCCACCCCGCCACTTTTTTAAACACCACCATTAGATTCCTGATAAAAAGTTACCCCAAGTAGACCCCTTTGAAGACCTATATCGGTGAAAAAATATTTGGTCATAACTTTCGGTGCCCCTCCCTGCCCCCACCCCCACCCCGCGCACTTTTTTAAAACCTAACGAGGACCTCCGCCATAAAAAGTACCCCTAGTAGACCCATTTTGGGCATTCTTGATGGCCACATATTCAATTCTATAACGGACAGACAGACAGACAGACAGACAGACAGACAGACAGACAGACAGACAGACAGACAGACAGACAGACAGACAGACAGACAGACATTCTAAAATATAGTACAGACTTGCAGGTGCAAGATAGCTAACCTGCATGTGCAAGATAGTAACTTGCGGGTGCAAGATAGCTAACCTGCACGTGCAAGATAGCTACCTTGCAGGTGCAAGATAGCTATCCTGCACGTGCAAGATAGTAACTTGCACGTGCAAGATAGCTAATCTACACGTGCAAGATAGCTAACTTGCAGGTGCAAGATAGCTATCCTGCACGTGCGAGATAGATAACCGGCACGTGCAAGATAGTAACTTGCAGGTGCAAGATAGCTAACCTGCACGTGCAAGATAGTAACTTGCAGGTGCAAGATAGCTAACTTGCACGTGCAAGATAGAAATAATACTCAACTGGCGCCTCAACGCTTCCGTATAATACTGATTTGTCTGTCGGAAATGTCTTAGTTTGCCATGCACTTAATTAATGGCATTGTGAAACAGAACATCTCCGCAGTTCCAACCCCTTTTATATACAGTTTTGTAGTCCCTTGTTGAGGGGAACGTGCAACTGGACATGTACTGGTTGCAGTCTAGTGGGAATTCATGACAGTTGCCCAGTCCGTTGAGGGTTAACAAAACTGAAAAGAAAATCAGTCCCTTCTTCCATGAAAATGAACCTTTCAACTGTTATCAAGCTTCAACAGGGGCTTAAAAATGTGAAAATTCAGGCTGTTTCTGCTTTCAACGATGCGTTCGATTCGGATTTTCGATATCCCCATGAAATCGGTATCGGTTAGGTTTTTCGGTTTTTTGTCTCTCTCTAGGACTGGCATCAACGACCCGAGGTGATTTTCTTGTATTTCCAAAGCGCAGAATGCCCGGGCTGTTTTCTGTATTTACACCACGATTATACCTGAAGTGAGTAGACGGGGCTGACATTTTGTTTTAAAGAAAAATAGCACCGTCGGCGATCTGATACTTGTTTTGCTTCACAATGTATTGGTTCCGCTCTGCAATTGTCCAGGCATTTCCAGAAATGACAAACTATACTCTCTCTTCAAATCGTCCCCTGAGTTGCAATGTATTATATGTGCTTACTGGCACATAGAACACATTGGAATTCAGAGGACGAAATGTGAGTATTCTTGAACTTAGTTGTCTAATCCAAAACATGTATTGCATTTTCCAAATCCACTAAAACATAAAATACTCTCTGACAAAGTAGAAATAAACGATCAGAATGTACGTGAAATAATTTACTGTCAAATGCAAGGCTTTAATCCGGAAAATTGAAGCTAGTCATTTTCAGCCAACCACCAGCCTCAAAAGTTGAATTTACCCTCTACCCCTACCTACCTACCCCTGGAGCATATTATCCCCTGTTTTTAAAAAGTGAAGAAAAAAATATATGTTTCCGTCTCATTTTTCAGTTTTGTGCATGGTTACAAACAACTCCGTGTATAGATGACATTTTAAAAAATAGTCAATGTTTCGAAACCTATGCATCAGACTCACTTTTTCGAGACGAGAGTGTGGAATAATGAGAGACAACAGGTCTAGTCTTGTCGATGTAGCGCGGTGCGATGTGCCCTTCCAGGTAACCTAGTAACTTACTGAGGGGTCGTGGCTGTTGTTGTGGAATACAATCTCGCGGTTATTTCCGCACTTATGCTTCACCAAAACAAACTCTATTATTTGAGCAGTTGTAAGTCAAAATCGTTCTCCTGTGCCCATGGATCATCATGCTATCCTGTAGTGATACAGAGTAACTCGAAACTTATACACGCTGAAGAATCTGCCTCTACCACACAGACATTTCCCCAGCATTTAGCACCTCCATTGTAAATATGTTGATCTCGACTGTATTTGTTTTAATAATCTTCTGCCTGTTGTTATTTTTGTCTTCTTCCATTCTCATGCATCCTAGCATTTTAAACCTACCCCTCACAATGTATATGTAGTACACCTAAAGCTATACCAAAAGGGAGGCCTTTGTTGCTGATGCTCTTTGATGCAACTGGTGGCCGTTACGGCGATGATGGCGGGTAAAATAACCTTGGATGAGGTCCGGACCCGCTTGGATAACGGCCTCATCGCACTGTATAACACAAACAACCCTTTCCCAGATGGGAAGGAAGATTCGGCGTTCCACACTCAAGTAAATAATTGTAATTATTACCTACCAGAAGAATTTCGCGACTCATTCAGCAACAAAGTTAAACTTTTCTCGCTTTTCCACATTAATTGTCAAAGCCTTAGCGCACACTGGTATACCCCCATGATCTCTTGTTTAATTTTCAAGGAACTGAATATATCTTTGACATAATTGGCCTCACTGAAATCTTTAACATACAACCTAATATGACCTTCTCTCTTGATGGCTATCACCCGCTGATCAAAGTAAACAGACCAGATGACGATCATAGTAGAGGTGGAGTTGGATTTTATATAAAGAAACATATTCACTTTAATATTCGAAATGATCTCTTCGTCTTTATCCCTCACGACATAGAATCCTTTTTGAGTGAAAGCCATATCAACAAAATTCAAAGAATTGTCGGAGTATTATACAGACCCAACACGGCGCCCAAAGCAGATATAGATATGTCCCTCAACGGGCTAAATGAAATAACGGACAAAATATGTCAAGGAAATCTGATCTCTCAAATAATGGGGTACTTTAATATTGATCTTTTAAAGACCACGCGTCACTTGAAAACCGAAAATTATATCAACTCCATGTTCAGCCAAGGCTTTTTAGCCTTATTACAAAGCCAACGAGACTGACTACCCATTCGGCAAACTTTATAGATCATGTATTAACAAATAATCTTCAAACAGCGTCCGAGTCGGGGATAATAATAACTGATGTCTCCGACCATTTTGGAGTTTTCTATGCGGAATCTCTTCCCGAGCAAAATCGTAACAAAACTTTTGTTTGGATACGCAAATTTACCCCAGAAAACAAAGCATTGTTCAAATGACTCCTTTTTCAGAGTGATTTTGCAACAGTCTTGGGCACAAACTGTCCAAATTCGGCCTATAACACGTTTATGGGTATCTACATCGAAGCATTCGAGTTGGCGTTTTCCTTAAAACGTGTTAGTATGTTAGTAGTAGCAACAAGTTTAAACAAAATCATTGGATGACGAAAGGCTTGGTTATTTCCTCTAATAATAAAAAAAATATTTTTGTACAAAAAATTAAAAAACCCTACAGAAATAAACATAAAAAACCATAAAAACTACTGTAAAATATTCAATAAAGTTAAAAAACAATGCAAGGATATCTACTATAAAAATATCATCAACAACAAGTACAACATTAAAACGACCTAGCAAATTATATTCAATGACGCCATTCTAAAATCTAAGCAGGAAGCATCATTACTGACTTATGTTCTGAAAGATAGTAACAAAATCAGTCACCCAAACGGACGGAGTATTGAATGCGTACTTCGCAAATATTGGTAATGCACAAGTGAAAAATATCCAAGCCAGCAAAACCATTCTATGAGTACATGGACAAAAGTTCAACAAACAACTTTTATATCAATCCATTCAGTGCCACTGAGGTTAAAAACATTGTGAAATCCCTAAAAGCCAAAAGTAGCCAAGATTGTGATAATATTAGCTCAGAACTTGTCAATGACAGTACTGATCCTATATTTTACTTATCCCATTAACGCACATATTCAAGTGCTCATTTGCACAAGGTATTGTACCAGACAGAATGAAAATCGCTAAGTCATCCCAGTATTCAAATCCGGTCATAAGCACAGTGTTGGCAATTACAGGCCTATTAGCCTATTGCCAACACTTTCAATTTTTTTTTAGAAAAACGCATGTCCACACGACTATTAAACATCTTGGACCCTTTCAAAATTTTACATCCCCATCAGTATGGATTTAGGACGAACAACAGCATATTGCATCCCGTCATGCAGTTACTCAAAATGGTAGCCGTTGAAAATGACAAAAATGTAAAAACTACACACTTGCCCAAATTCTTGACCTATCGAAAGCATTCGACACTATAGATCATTCAATTCTAATAAACAAATTAGAAAGATGCGGTATACGAGGCTTAGGAAGAGATCGGTTCACAAGTTACTTAACCGAAAGAAAACAATATGTCATCTATGACGACCAGAAATAAGACCTAGCCCCAATAACATATGGAGTTCCCTAAGGATCCATACTCGTTCTACTGTACGTGAATGATATCTGCCAAGCAATATCTCTAAATCTTCTATCGTTTGCGGACGATCCAGCTGTGTACTCATCTGACCCCAACCCAGACAACATAGTTCCATTATTAAACAGAGAACTCGAAAATCTTTTTGAATGGTGCTGCACCAACCAGTTAGTCTTAAATGCCACGAAAACAAAATACATTTTAATTGACCCCTCATATAAATCGAAATCTGCCACACTTTCACACAATGTGCTCATAAATGGACAGGAGATAAAAAGGGTGGGTTCTGGAAATGCAGAAAATCACTCAAATTCCTAGGGATTTACATCGATGATAACCTATCCTACAAATACCATGTATCTCATCGTTGCACCACAATAGCCCGCGCCAACTTTGCCCTCAATAAAGTAGAGTCCATACTCCCACACGATGCGATGAAAACTCTGTATTTCTCTTTTACTCATATCCATCTAACATATGAAATAAAACTAATGGAAAAACGCCAGAACCGTAATGAAGCTAATGATGTTGCAGAAACGTTCCGTGCGCATTCTAAATAACAAAAGAAATAACCAGCACACAAAACCCCTCTTTCAAAAAAATAGAATACTGAAAGTATCCGACCTTTTTTAACTTAACGCTTGCTTATTTGTATTTGATTGGTATCATGAAAACCTTCCCGCTTCGTTTAAAAATTACTTTGAGCTTACTGATAATTCTCCTGGAAGGTCGAACAGAAGAAGTAACATCGTTCATATAAAAAAAGCCCCGCTCCAAATCATTGGATAATTTATCGACAAATATGTACCCTCAAATCTGGAACGAGTTGGATAGGAATATCAGAAATATAACAGAGAGAAATATGTTAAAAACCAGCTAAGTTAAAATTACTGTCTTCATACTCCAGTCCTGGAAATGAGACGGGTGCGAGTGCAATTGCTCCCGTCAGCACCCATGTGTTCTATTTTACGGGAGCTAAAAAATGCACTCGTTGAGAAATATTGTGGAGCTCAAATATACCGTGAGGGCATATAAATGTGTGTCGTGTTGAGAAAGCAACACTCTGTGGCCAGTGGCAAGTTACTGTCATAATTCAGAAATTCCTTATACATTTAACCCTTTATACACTAGTGGTATCTGCCATGCCAGTTCAATGGCAGCAATTAGAAAGTCCATATTCATTATTTGGGGTAGACCAATCAATATTTTCAACGTGCAGCCTCGGGGCTGCACGTTGCAAATACTGATTGGTCTACCCCACACATTTACTGAACAGCCATCCTATTTAATGACGTTATGACGTATTATGTTCCTGGCTGGAAAAGCAGCCGCTTGGGTTCAAAGGGTTAAGGTTTCTGGTGTTTGGTGACAGTATTCCCTCGAAAATTCATATACTAACATTTTACGGGTGCAATTTACCCTCGTCTCTGATTATGCGGGAGCTTAAAACTGCACCCGTCAATTTTGTTCATTTCTAGAGCGATTCCATAGTGACTAACGGGACAACCTGCTGTTAATTTTGGAGTCTTGTGTGCTTAATGTCGTGCAAATGCCAAGGTTTCTAGGTATTGTGTGAATGCTGCATAAGTTCTATATCTCACGAATTGGATGAGCAAGGTTTTGGGTGCACCCTCAGTTAGCTGTGGTCTAAAAATAGACTGTGACTAACTGGACAAAAAGTGGACATGATCTTTTGGTTCTCTTAGGGGAAATATATATTTATCCCCACAGCTGCATATAGACAAAACCTGCCTCTGTCTCGCTGTATTGGGGTACTCAAGCCTCACAATGAAGACTGGTGTAGACCTTCCATCTTGACTATATGTGAGATAATATCCCAACAGTGGTGTGACTAACGGGACACACTTGAGTGTGACTAACGGGACAAAATGTAAATGGACGGCCATTTTGTATTGCAATGCATAAATTCAGGGTTGAAGCTTGCATGAATAATATAAAAAAATTAATTTCAACAAAATCACTTTTATAACACTATTTTTAACAAGGAACGATAACTCAACTGTTAATAATGAAACCTGTCCCCACATGGAATCCAGGGAAGGGAAGGAATGCTTATTTACTGTGGTAAACAAGTTTTGTTTTACTGGTAAACTCGCATCCGGTAACAAATGCCTGGGGTGGAAGTCCTCTTAAATGGGGCAACATGGGTTCTATCTTGACAGTAAAATGGAACTTGTTCACCTTAGTAATAAAGCACTGCTTCACTTGCTGGGGTTCCATAGTATATGTGTGTGAGGGTGGGGGGCAACCCAACCTTTTACCCAATAAAAGATGCTTACCCATTTAAATGACTTAACGTCTACAAAGCATGTGTGAATGTCATAATCAAACTGGCAGGCCTTGCCAGGTGCGACACATTGTATTTAAAACTGATCTTTTTTCGCAATGAGAAGTTGATAAACACACAGTTGTATCAATAATCTAGATACATGGGTAACCCTGTTCTATAAAGTTTCTACTCCAAAACTCAACAAATCAAAATTTTGCACTGTGGTGCCTACTGATAGCTGCTTTAGCTTCATTAAGCACCTTATTTGTGCAGCAGTAATTGAAAGATCATACCCCAATATGAAATTACTATTTATCCCACTTAAATCCAGTCACTACACATCCCTTTTAACCTCATCTATTATATTGTGGTCTACAAGTAATTTACTTCTGGAACACAATAAAATCAAAGAGTTTACAAGGAATCCACAGTGACCGAAGTTCTGAATGTACAGTATAAGTACATGTAAAGCTAAAATGGGTTTTATTCACAGGCAATCAGGCACTAAAATTTAGCCCATTTCGGCCATTTGTTGAATGCTTTTTTGTGACCTTAGTGTCTTGCAAAATTTATTTGAAATCATGACAGTTTACAACATATGGATCGTATTTATTTTTTGAAGGAGATCCATAAATATTACAGAGAAAAGAGTAACCCTCCCTGCCCCCACCCCCTCCCCACCCACACCTCTCCTTGGCTGATTTGCAAAATTAAAGGCCAGTGAACCAAACATATTAATCTGTTAGGCCTAATAAGTTTAGAAAGTGTCAACGTTAATGTTTTGTTCAAACTTGTAGACCCCTCTCTTTAATACTGGCAGGGGTAAAACTTCCACGATTGACTCTTTCTTGACAACTGCAGTGTTGCCATCAATAAGTTTGACACACCTTTTACTGATAGTTTTTGCAAACATGATTGAAACATTGCCAGAATTGACAGCAGTAATCAGTATGAATATAAAATCTGGTAACTTCCAGGATAATTGCTGACAGAACTCTTGCAGGGCTTCATCACATGACCTTCTCAATCTTCCATCTTGAAACATTTTGTGCAAAACAGTTGGTTTGGTATTTTTTTTTCTATGCAAAACATTGTCATTTGTGTTAGTGTAAAAAATATAAAAAAAAATTAGTTTTCTGCAATGTAGATCATGTGACTCAGAATCGTGACTAACGTGACGTTTGAATGTGACTAACAGCTCAGATACATTTGTGACTAACGGGACAATTTTTTTGGCAGTTAATTTTAAAAGCAATGCAATTATTCAGTCCTACTTTCCCTGAAACATAGAGAAGGTGATGTTTTTTTAAAATATCGCACCAGAGGACAGACCTTTCATTGATTTAAAGTTGCTGCAATTTTTGGTTAAAATTCATTGAAAAATCGTGACTAACAGGACACGTTTTTCCGTATACAAAAAATGTTCCATTTCAATGCAAAAAAAAAAAAAGTTCCCAAAATTGATCATGGATCTATTTTAGTGTATTCTTGAGCTTCATAAAATAATATTTGGGCTATATTTTTCACAAAAAAAGAATAGGAATTAGATTAAAATTTATTGAGAAGACATTTTTCGAAATTTTAAGTTTTAATTAAAGTTTGAGGTTAACGATGGTAACAATTAACAAAACAGTGTTTTCAGTAGAAAATTTATTTAAATTATTATTGTTCAGATGCTCTACTATACACAAAACACAGAATGACCATTTGTGTGAGAAGTTTATTTTTTACCCTTCATGTCCTATTTCTATGGAATGGCTCTCTAGCACTGATACGCAGACAATGTTTACTGTAATAACCCATATTGTCCCGATTTTAATATCTGAATTTGACGGGGTACATTGTACTCTTCACGTCATAAAAATCAGGCCACCTTATCCACGTCTGGTTAAACTGCACATACCGGTTAGGAAACTCTGAGTGGAAATTCCCCGATATTGTTAATATTGATATTAATATTGGTATTAAATATTAATAGTAATATTAATATCAATATTAATATTGATATCATTGCACCATCAACGTATTCCATGCATTGGTATGGTCGCCTCGTGAACTACCCCTGGCTCCGAGGAATCATAGAAAGGTAACTTAGTTAAATCTTATCAGACACAATGGACTGTCGGCGTCAGGATGTGAGATATCGTTTCTCAGCGAGCTACCAGGTGATATCAAACCATGACTGCCATATCATGTCACGTTTATCCTCCCGTTAAACTAGCCTAGACTTGAAAAGGTATTGGATGAAATGTCATCTGACAGTCTGGTTTAAAAAGTTGCACAATGTAATCGAGGGAGACAACAGGAAGACAGCCAATCTGGCTAGGTTGTCTCCCTGCATTATACAACCCATGTGCTATGTTGAACATGAAGGTAGTACTTATTTATTTATTGGTGTTTAAGGTCACATACTTATGCACAATGGCTAATCGTGACCGTGACAGTTTTACGGGTGGAGGAAGCCGGAGTACCCGGAGAGAACCACCGAGCAACGACGAGCAGCTGTCAGCTCTCCAACATCGTAACTCTGAACTCTGCACCGCAGCACAGGCAGGGTTAGATTGGTTGAAGACATGCGCACCATCGACGTGCAGTACGCCTCAGTACACAGCGTCATCGCGCCCCCATGTAGGCAATCGGGGTGAAGTGTCTTGCCCAAGGACACAACGCGGTTGCCGCAGGTGGGATTCGAACCGAGGACCTCTCGGCTTGCAGCCTGCACCTCTACCAACTGAGCCACCGCGCCCCCCGAAGGTAGTACTAAAGCAGAATATTTTTCTTTCCGGTCAAAACTATTTTGATTATCATTGCTAGTACCATTAATATTTGTATTTGTATACTGCAAAATAAAATCAATCAATCAATCAATCAATCAATCAATCAATCAATCAATCAATCAATCAATCAATCAATCAATCAATCAATCAATCAATCAATCAATCAATCAATCAATCCAACTATCAATCAATCAATCAATCAATCAATCAATCAATCAATCAATCAATCAATCAATCAATCAATCAATTAGACTCCAACTCTGTAACAAAAACTTCAAATTCTGTTGTCGAACAAAAAGCCTAATGTAATCATACATCTGACACCAAAATGCATCTCCCAATTTACATGGCATTAGTTTCAACATACCGTCGCCTGAGTGCTAGAATGTTCTACGTCCCATGGGACATAGAACATTCTAGCACTCAGGCGACGATATGTCCTTACTTGAGAATTTTACCCACGTGAATAGTGCATACACCGGAACCTTTATGTTGGAGCATTTTCATTCATTACATCACTCGGGGGCGTAAAGTCCAATCAGATGCGTTACGTAACGTCCAATCAGATTCGTTGTCATATGACGTTCTTATGCGAATCCAGATTTCATGCATGCTTTAAGCGTGTCCTTTTCTCGATGTCCGTATAGTGTCGTGTAACGTTCAATACACGCAGCAAACGTGTTATAAATAAGTTTTCAGCCATCAACGTAGTCACAGTAGGTCGAACTATAACAATCGGACTAAGGGTGACGAGAAGTCAAGATACTCGTAAAACAACATTTTCAAATAACTTTATCACACGATGGAGTTTTCGGCGTTTATTCGATTCGATTTCCGTTTACGCGTCCGAACTGTGCTTTTAACCCTTTACCCTACGTAACGGCAAAACCCGCCAGCGCTATTCACAAAATTCGCCAATTAATTTTCATTTTTTGTCTCAAAAACATAGGTTATGACCCCTCTTTGTAACGAGCTCGTTCCAAAGAAGGGTCATAACCTATGTTTTTGAGACAAAAAATGAAAACAATTAGTTATTCAAGAATTTTTTTGCAAGTGTCGTCTGCTATTCATGTTAGATAAACTAAAGTGTTAAGGATGCCAAGTAGGCTGAATACACTAAGTTTCCATATCATGCCACAAAATGGCCTCAGCCTTTGATAGAGTAACCTCCCAGCTCTTAGGATGTCAAATGAATAGGGTGTTTCCGCGAAAAAGAAGTAGCCATTGCATTCTGAATCGTTTACATGTAAGAGAGAAGAATGTTTGTAGATATATGTATTTAGTCATCCCTGACTTAGATCGTCAAGAAAATCGACTTTCGATAAAGTTATCTCCCCCCACTTCCAATGCAAGAGATGCGTGTCTCATGTGAGAAGGCCATGTGAGATAGATATCCATCTCACATTACCCACGTGACCGGCTTATTAGCATATTTAATGAGCCCAGGACTATTCAATCATCGCAAGTTCTGCTGTAAACAAACAACATGATGTCACGTTTCGGAAATATTAGAAAGCGAACGTTTGTCAAAGAAAAAAGAAATAAAAACACAGACAGCAAAACCAAAGGACACTTGACTCTTTTATATGAGTTTTTGGGTGAACATCATTATGAGTGGAGAGAGTTGCACGAAATTTCCGTCGAAAAGTTATGCGAATACATTGCAGAATTCATAATATGGCTCATCGGAATGTGCCGGTTTTCATTTCGCTACAAACATTTAACCCCTGTCTTGCCGGCGTTGGGATCTAATGTCGTGGTATATACCTGTAGTATATACATAACGTTTGTGTGCTCTTTCGATAAGCAAATTAATTTTTTTTCAGAAATGGACACCAAAACTGTTCGATATAGCTGCACGTGCCCCTGAATTACCTTTGATGACGTCAGGGTGTTTTGATGGGGGAGAAAAATGATCCCGGATGGGGGTGGGGGTGAGCTGGGGAAATCTCACCCTCGGGACAAGCTATTGATCCAGACACTGGGCAAGCCTCGTGCCTGGCCCAAATATCTTGCCCTCGGATGAGAGTTCCTCATCTCACACCCTTACTCATCAGGGATAATAATAATCTCTATTGAAATTATTAGACGAGTGAGGAAAGTCCAGTTACGAAGCAAGTAATTATTGAGAACACAGCTATGATATCATTAGAAAATAAAACCAAGTTTCCTTTTGTTATTTTTTATAAACAAAAACAACAGAGAGCTCTCAGAGATACCCGTTGTTTTCGTTTATTAAAAGTAACAAAAGGAAACCTGGCTGTTTTGCAAGCTAATTAGAAGCTAGTTCTCAGATATCCCACCATTAAGAATATCTATCAGTATCACCCTACCAACTGTCAATGTGATAGCTTAAAGTTGCGATTTTCTTGTTTAAAAGTGTAAATATTTTCGATTATCTTTCTTACTGGGCTAAATATAAAGATAGGTATATGCCGAACCTCGAAAACCGATTTGTCACCAAAGCAGACCAGCAATAGTTCGTGCACTGCTAATTAAGCATGGAATTTAAATGGCCATAAAGAGCGTGTTTACTCAACACCACATGAGCTATCTGATAAAGATTAAAAGTAAGAGAGACCAGTGTTCTCCTGCAGTCATTATCAATGTAATTGTGGCCAGTTAAAAGGTAATTGTTAGAAAAACAGTACATCGCACATGTTCTGGACACACACCCATATCAGGCATCTGCTCTGTCACGAAAGTCAGGATATATCGAAATGCAAGACTTTCAAAGGAACTTAAAAGAGTATTAAATTAAGATAGATCTAAGCGGCCAAGTTCAAGAGAAGCGATTAAACTGAGAATTAATGTTCTGGCTATCGAAATAAAAATTGGGGATTTCTCGAAAATTTAATTCCAGTCTGAAGGGTGTAAGGCTGTGGGTCACAGGAGAAGATATGGGGATGTCCCATGCTATAGGTTAGAAGGGGTATCGCACCGGTGCGAAAGTATGGGCACGTTGTAATGTATGGGAGCCACATAGCTCATATTTAGAATAGGGGCAGTCGCGGGCCAAGTCGGTGGCCATATCTGAATGTAGGATCAGAAATATGTTTTGTATGCAACAAAAAGAGGCACCTGGCAAGAGACTGTTGGAGAAGGATGGTCACTGGGAGACAAAACGGGGGTCCCCAAAGAACTGGAGGGAGGGACCCGTCCCCTATTAGGAATGGAAAGAGGAGTAATTCGATACAGCCTGTGGAGGGGAGGCAGAAAGCGGCATTCTGCCAAACGATTGGACCAGAAAAGAGCCCACTGCGCCAAGCACTGGAGGCTGGTCAACTCAGGCTGGAAGGGGCAGGAATTGCCTATAATTAGTGGACTGTGTGAGGGATACCCCCCCCCCCCCCTTGGTAAAAGGGTGGAGATGCCGGTGTACCCAGCGTATGTGTGTGACCGAGAAGTTCGTATGCTACGGGACACAGGGTGTAGTAGCGCGGCGGTAAAGAGTGAACTCATTAGCGACGGACATCTAACGGGGCACGACCATGTGTGCGTGCTAATAGATGGGACGATTAGGAGGTTCTCCCTTGCGAGGGTGAGGGTGGATTCCCATTTCTACAGCAGTGAGGTAGCGGCAATGTGTACTGAGGCGCCCATCTATAAACTCGTGCTTGGGAACATACCTGGGGTATTTTCGGAACCCGACAAGACATGGTCGGAGAGGAAAACACCCAGAGGAGCATCGGGGGAGGTTACCCCAAGCCGCGGGGGCAGAGCAGCCGGTGAAGTAACTGGAGAGGTCAGTGAAGTCGGGTAAGGATGCACAGGTAGAGTACACAATGGAGGCCCCAAAGGTTAACCCTTCGACGACGAAAGTCAAGGGAGGGGCTGAACAGAAGCAGCCAAAGAAGGTGGATGGGAGGGGGCTTAATGAGGATCGGCACGGGAGTAGACTAAAGGTTATGAACTTTTGGGTCGGTCAAAAGTTGACCGTTCTCCGGCCGACAAAGTTAGATAGACCGCGGTTACAGTGGGAGGGGGCCATACGCCGTAAAAAAATAATACGCAACGGTCACTGCTGCGAAGACATAGACGGGTGTGAAGTGGTTTACCACGCAAGGTTTTTGCGGAGATGCCAAAATATAAGAGACACTGAACCTACGCGAACGGCGGGGGAAGGTACCTTAGGACAGAAGAGGCCGCAAGAGGTGGCCGGAGTAGCCACACAATGGCATCAGAGACGTAGAATAAGAAGGGGCCCTGGGACTTGGAGTGGGGCACCCAAGGAGGGATTGGCAGGAGTTAATCTACAAAGCGTTGCATCTGAGGCAGCGAGCTCTGGTACGGCAGGTGTTGGGCATGAAGATGAGTGGGGTCCCTGGTGGAGGACACGCCTGAGGAAAAGGTCCAGTTGGAGGCGGTCTAGAGGCTATCTAGGAAATAGTAAGGGTCTCACCACACATGGGAATATTTAGAAGTAGTGCCTAATAGGGCACATGGCCCGCTGACGGGTACGAGCCGGGTGGGGCATCCTATCCAAGAATTGGGCAAGTTAGTGAGGTGATAGGAATTGGGGCAAGGAGCCCATCGGCTGGCTTGGGTCAGAATGGATACTCCTTGCTAATATTTTTTACGCAGGTGTTGCGTGAGTGTATATAGATACAGGTGTGTATATGATAGAGTAGTATTATATTTTGCGATGTAGAGAGGGAGAGAGAGTGTATAAGGAGACTGTTGGCTGCATGTGTACAAACGGACCACCTCCCATGGTGTGCCAGTGGAAGTGAGCCCGCGAGTTTATATGGGATGTGGGTAGACTCATGCGTCCCAATGGGGAACCGAGTCAATGGTCTGGGAGTTATTTGTGGTGCGCGTCAGTGTGCGCATGCGTGTGACTGTGTGTGTGACAATTATAAGTATATTGGTGTAATACTAGAGAGAGATTGTGAGATAGCTCTAAGAGAGAAGTATGAAAGTGGATGCACGTGAATGCTATCCCCTTGGTTTATTTGGAACAACTGAGAGTATGTTCTTTGGTAGGGGATTGTCAAGGTGATAGCTTAAAGTGGCGATTTACTTGTTTAAAATTGTAAATATTTTCGATAATCTTTCTCACTGGGATAAATATAAAGCGTGAAGGTAGGGATAAGACGAACCCCGAAAACCGATTTGTCACTTAAACAGACCAGCAATAGTTCATGCGCTGCTAATTAAGCATGAAATTTAATGGCCATAAAGTGTGCGTTTACTCAACACCATATGAGCTAACTATAAAGATTAAAAGTAAGAGAGACCAGTGTTCTCCTGCAGTCATTATCTATGTAATTATGGCCAGTTAATAGGTAACTGTTGAAAAAACAGTACATCGCACATGTTCTGGACACACACCCATATTATGCATTTGATCTGTCACTAATGTCAGGATATACCGAAATGCAAGTCTTTCAAAGGAACTTGAAAACTAGTATTAAATTAAGATAGATCTAAGCGGCCATGTTCAAGAGAGGCGATTAAACTGAGAATTAATGTTCTGGCTATCGAAATAAAAATTGGGAGATTTCTCGAAAATTTAATTCCAGTCTGAAGGGTGTAAGGTTGTGAGTCACATGAGAAGATATGAGGATGTCCCATGCTATAGGTTAGAGGAGGTGCCGCATTGGTGCGAAAGTATGGGCACGTTATAATGTAGGGGAACCACAGAGCTCATATTTAGAATAGGGGCAGTCGGGGGCCAAGTCGGTAGAGTAGGCTTGCCTATATGAACATTATTCTGAGATAAACAAAGGGGCGGGGGAGGGGGGGGGGTGTTAACCCCACTGGTGGCGACTGCTTAAGTGAAAAGCGTTCAGTAAAGTGACAATACGTTAATGGCCGTGCGACGGCATTGGAAGACTGACATTCCCTCACTTGTTAGAGGGAAAGCGATATAGTAAAGTGTCAATACGCTAGTGGCCGTGCGACGGCAATGGTACAGTGACATTCTGTCACATGTTACAGCAAAGGCGTCCGGTGAAGTGACTATACATTAGTGGCCGTGCGACGGCAGTGAAAAAGTGAAGAGGCGACCAAAGAACAAACACCAGCGAGAAAGAGGAAAAACCAGCGACAACAGAGAATGCGGGCCCGCAAGTGACTCAAAAACTGTGTGGGTAGAGGTTGATTGACGCTTTGTTTTCTGATTCATTGAAATTAATGCAAGTCACAAATTGCCATATTCATTTTATATATATATGTATTAAAATTGTTGTTTGGTGAACCCCTGTTGATTCATGCTTTTTGACGAAAAGTCACTGACCCCTTCAGAATAAGAACCACCCCAACAGAAACGAAAACGGTCGGGTTCCTTACCGTGAGGCATACGTTCACGCACGGGTTCAGGTAACACTCCTTGAGTTTTGGCTGAATACGCGGCGTGAATCCACTTCCCCCAGCAGCGACAAAGCCCCGGTTTTCGACAACAACGCTAAGTTTCCACTTGAGCTTTTTATTAAACGAATACAGTAATTTGCAAGCATTTATTCTTCCCATGAAACAAATAGCAACTCTCACATCCTAGATTTTTATATTCATGGAAAGAACAGTGTCTGTATTATATATCACGACGCACACACTATCGATATAATCAAAAGGGAAAAAGTTACAGAAGAGCAAACGATTGTGAAAAGGCCGTTTTCCTATTTTTAGATGTGTTATAACATAGATTAATTATCAAACTTTGAAACTGACGATGAAAAGAAAAATGTAAAAAAAGCCAGCTTCTGTATTTTTATGCTTCTCTACAGGAAAATACCGGAAGATTGTAAAATAATGATACAAATTCGATAACATTTGGAAATTTCAATTTTTAAACGAAATACTCAACCGCTTGGTGTTAATTTTCCTGGCGGCCTCTGGAAATTAAGGGGAGATAACTTTGCTCTAAATCCCTTCCAATGACAAAAGTTGTCAGTCATGCATATCAGTGGTAAAATTGACATTTATTTACTATCCCCTATTTTATTTTGCCCGAAGCCGCACCTGTGAGAGAAAAGGGAGAAAATAATGGAAATGTGAAATTAGAGAGGGAATTCCCCCTCCCCAAGAAAAGAAACGAACCATAATTTCTTATTGATTAATATTATTGAAAAATATTATTGATCATGTAATTAACTGCCATTCATATGTTTCCTATTCAAGGAATAGTTGATTAGGTGACTGTGTCGTATTGATACACACATTGTTACAAAATATCTATAATGCTTTGACAAAGAACGAACAACATTATAGAGCACCACATTTGACAAGTGGCCATGTCGGACTGTAGTCAAGAGATTTTATGAAACTCTCACTTGTCATACAAATGTAAACTAAATCGATTACCACAAATCGCAGTCGATACTGGCAGAAGAAAAAACCTTGAATAAAGTTGAAAAACTAAAATATTCATTTAAAAAAAAAAACGTAAGCACAAAACATACGACACCTCATGGAAACGAATTCAACCGGCTCGTTCAAATGAGTTGTCATAACCTTCGTTGACTAGTCTGAGTTCCAATGTGTTCTATGTGTCAACAGGGACGTGGCTAGAGGTTTTCAATTGGGGGTGTAGGGTAGTGAATTTCCAACTAGGGGAGGGACCGGAAATCGGAACCCCCTCCCGGTCCCTCCCCGTAGTTGGAAATTCACTACCGAGAAAGATTTCGAAAATGAAACCATGAAGGGGGGGGGGGGGGGGGGGTCATAAAATGGATTCTAGTAACTGAAATGCTTACACATTTATGATAGAATTATCAGGTTATTATTATATGGTATTATTCTGGGAACTGAATATGTGCTAAACAAATGCCCAAGCTTAGAATTTTGAACAATTCACTCTGTCCTAATATTAAATCAGATGTTACGCAGGAACGATCAGTTTCGATGTTTCGTCATTTTGTAACTGTGAATGATGGAATTAACTGAGGATAACGATTTTACACGATGTGAGTGATTTTCTTGAAGTGCATTTCGAGCATTTTTTTTATTACGATAAGTAAACGTACTACAGAAATCTCGTACCGATTGACATACTTATGAAGCTCGATATTGCGTACACTTTAATTGTAAATAGTAACAGTTGGAATTTTTGCCGATTTGAGTCCCAGTTGGAATTTTGGGAAGTAAAGGAGACATCAGCATCAGCAAAGAAGCTCTAAAATCCAGATACATGGAAATTCCAACTACTCATGACTTGCTCTCCGAATTTCTACCTATCTAGGAAATTTTGGCATGGCGGGGGTTCGAACCCACGCCGAGAGAGTTTCCTTCGGCACCAACCGCCTAGCGAAACTATACTGAACCACGCACACCACTCGGCCACCGACAGACCCCATAAAGGGAATGCTAGTTAACCAAGTATATACGAGGCCAGTACAGAACACACGGAATACTCAATTATTTAATTATTCATCAGATAGTTGCATCTAAGCACTTAATTCTACGAACTGCACCTCAGAAGAAATCAGCGACAGTACTTGTCTTTTTCAAATTTCTCGGATGCCATAGAATTAAGAAAGGACGCTGGTTTTGTTTACATTGGCATGGCGGGGGTTCGAACCCACGCCGAGAGAGTTTCCTTCGGCACCAACCGCCTAGCGAAACTATACTGAACCACGCACACCACTCGGCCACCGACAAACCCCATAAAGGGAATGCTAGTTAACCAAGTATATACGAGGCCAGTACAGAACACACGGAATACTCAATTATTTAATTATTCATCAGATAGTTGCATCTAAGCACTTAATTCTACGAACTGCACCTCAGAAGAAATCAACGACAGTACTTGTCTTTTTCAAATTTCTCGGATGCCATAGAATTAAGAAAGGACGCTGGTTTTGTTTACATTGGCATGGCGGGGGTTCGAACCCACGCCGAGAGAGTTTCCTTCGGCACCAACCGCCTAGCGAAACTATACTGAACCACGCACACCACCGGCCACCGACAGACCCCATAAAGGGAATGCTAGTTAACCAAGTATATACGAGGCCAGTACAGAACACACGGAATACTCAATTATTTAATTATTCATCAGATAGTTGCATCTAAGCACTTAATTCTACGAACTGCATCTCAGAAGAAAGAAGCGACAGTACTTGTCTTTTTCAAATTTCTCGGATGCCATAGAATTAAGAAAGGACGCTGGTTTTGTTTACATTGGCATGGCGGGGGTTCGAACCCACGCCGAGAGAGTTTCCTTCGGCACCAACCGCCTAGCGAAACTATACTGAACCACGCACACCACTCGGCCACCGACAGACCCCATAAAGGGAATGCTAGTTAACCAAGTATATACGAGGCCAGTACAGAACATGGTGTATATATGGTCCACAGCTTTTTGATGTCCTTAACCCTTTACCCAACATAATAGGAAAAAACCGGCCAGCTCTATTCTAAAAAGTCGCCAATTAATTTTCATTTTTTCTCTCATTTTTTGTCTCAAAAACATAGGTTATGACCCTACGTTGGAATGAGCTCACAAAATGTTTTTGAGACCAAAAATGAAAAATTAGTCATTCAAGAATTTTTTTTTTGCAAGTGTTGTCTGCTTTTCATGTTAAGTAAAGGGTTATACAGTGTGTAATTGTGTGGGTTGTAATTGGCTTCCTCTTTGTTTTTGGAGGTAAAAATGCCACAATGGAGTTGGTGCCGAAGGAAACTCTCTCGGCGTGGGTTCGAACCCCCGCCATGCCAATGTAAACAAAACCAACGTCATTTCTTAATTCTATGGCATCCGAGAAATTTGAAAAAGACAAGTACTGTCGCTGATTTCTTCTGAGGTGCAGTTTGTAGAATTAAGTGCTTAGATGCAACTATCTGATGAATAATTAAATAATTGAGTATTCCGTGTGTTCTGTACTGGCCTCGTATATACTTGCTTAACTAGCATTCCCTTTATGGGGTCTGTCGGTGGCCGAGTGGTGTGCGTGGTTCAGTATAGTTTCGCTAGGCGGTTGGTGCCGAAGGAAACTCTCTCGGCGTGGGTTCGAACCCCCGCCATGCCAATGTAAACAAAACCAGCGTCCTTTCTTAATTCTATGGCATCCGAGAAATTTGAAAAAGACAAGTACTGTCGCTGATTTCTTCTGAGGTGCAGTTCGTTGAATTAAGTGCTTAGATGCAACTATCTGATGAATAATTAAATAATTGAGTATTCCGTGTGTTCTGTACTGGCCTCGTATATACTTGGTTAACTAGCATTCCCTTTATGGGGTCTGTCGGTGGCCGAGTGGTGTGCGTGGTTCAGTATAGTTTCGCTAGGCGGTTGGTGCCGAAGGAAACTCTCTCGGCGTGGGTTCGAACCCCCGCCATGCCAATGTAAACAAAACCAGCGTCCTTTCTTAATTCTATGGCATCCGAGAAATTTGAAAAAGACAAGTACTGTCGCTGATTTCTTCTGAGGTGCAGTTCGTAGAATTGAGTGCTTAGATGCAACTATCTGATGAATAATTAAATAATTGAGTATTCCGTGTGTTCTGTACTGGCCTCGTATATACTTGGTTAACTAGCATTCCCTTTATGGGGTCTGTCGGTGGCCGAGTGGTGTGCGTGGTTCAGTATAGTTTCGCTAGGCGGTTGGTGCCGAAGGAAACTCTCTCGGCGTGGGTTCGAACCCCCGCCATGCCAATGTAAACAAAACCAGCGTCCTTTCTTAATTCTATGGCATCCGAGAAATTTGAAAAAGACAAGTACTGTCGCTGATTTCTTCTGAGGTGCAGTTCGTAGAATTGAGTGCTTAGATGCAACTATCTGATGAATAATTAAATAATTGAGTATTCCGTGTGTTCTGTACTGGCCTCGTATATACTTGGTTAACTAGCATTCCCTTTATGGGGTCTGTCGGTGGCCGAGTGGTGTGCGTGGTTCAGTATAGTTTCGCTAGGCGGTTGGTGCCGAAGGAAACTCTCTCGGCGTGGGTTCGAACCCCCGCCATGCCAATGTAAACAAAACCAGCGTCCTTTCTAAATTCTATGGCATCTGAGAAATTTGAAAAAGACAAGTACTGTCGCTGATTTCTTCTGAGGTGCAGTTCGTAGAATTAAGTGCTTAGATGCAACTATCTGATGAATAATTAAATAATTGAGTATTCCGTGTGTTCTGTACTGGCCTCGTATATACTTGGTTAACTAGCATTCCCTTTATGGGGTCTGTCGGTGGCCGAGTGGTGTGCGTGGTTCAGTATAGTTTCGCTAGGCGGTTGGTGCCGAAGGAAACTCTCTCAGCGTGGGTTCGAACCCCCGCCATGCCAATGTAAACAAAACCAGCGTCCTTTCTTAATTCTATGGCATCCGAGAAATTTGAAAAAGACAAGTACTGTCGCTGATTTCTTCTGAGGTGCAGTTCGTAGAATTAAGTGCTTAGATGCAACTATCTGATGAATAATTAAATAACTGAGTATTCCGTGTGTTCTGTACTGGCCTCGTATATACTTGGTTAACTAGCATTCCCTTTATGGGGTCTGTCGGTGGCCGAGTGGTGTGCGTGGTTCAGTATAGTTTCGCTAGGCGGTTGGTGCCGAAGGAAACTCTCTCGGCGTGGGTTCGAACCCCCGCCATGCCAATGTAAACAAAACCAGCGTCCTTTCTTAATTCTATGGCATCCGAGAAATTTGAAAAAGACAAGTACTGTCGCTGATTTCTTCTGAGGCGCAGTTCGTAGAATTAAGTGCTTAGATGCAACTATCTGATGAATAATTAAATAATTGAGTATTCCGTGTGTTCTGTACTGGCCTCGTATATACTTGGTTAACTAGCGTTCCCTTTATGGGGTCTGTCGGTGGCCGAGTGGTGTGCGTGGTTCAGTATAGTTTCGCTAGGCGGTTGGTGTCGAAGGAAACTCTCTCGGCGTGGGTTCGAACCCCCGCCTTGCCAATGTAAACAAAACCAGCGTCCTTTCTTAATTCTATGGCATCCGAGAAATTTGAAAAAGACAAGTACTGTCGCTGATTTCTTCTGAGGTGCAGTTCGTAGAATTAAGTGCTTAGATGCAACTATCTGATGAATAATTAAATAATTGAGTATTCCGTGTGTTCTGTACTGGCCTCGTATATACTTGGTTAACTAGCATTCCCTTTATGGGGTCTGTCGGTGGCCGAGTGGTGTGCGTGGTTCAGTATAGTTTCGCTAGGCGGTTGGTGCCGAAGGAAACTCTCTCGGCGTGGGTTCGAACCCCCGCCATGCCAATGTAAACAAAACCAGCGTCCTTTCTTAATTCTATGGCATCCGTGAAATTTGAAAAAGACAAGTACTGTCGCTGATTTCTTCTGAGGTGCAGTTCGTAGAATTAAGTGCTTAGATGCAACTATCTGATGAATAGGAAATTTTGACCAGGATGGGAGTATTTCAACGTCCCTGTGTATCAATAGGCACATAGAACACATTGGAACTCAGGGGGTGATAAGTTATGTATTGGAAACAAACGTTGGAAACAATAAAAAAAATTAATGAAGGGAGACTTTGTGAATAGCTTTTGTCGTATATTATATGGCAGTCACGTTGAATAATGGGTTAATCTCTAATCTGGATAAAATACTCTTCCGAAACCTCAACTTTTGGTGCAATTTTTAGTTGTGCGGATTCTTTTTCCTAGCACTTTACTCAAATTCAACAATTGGCCAATAAGCCTTTAGTGTAGCCGAAGACGTCAATGGACAAATAATCCAAAAAATCGGATAATGGTCGAGAACACTCCGTCTGAGCTTACATCGTAAATTTATTTTTAATTTAAACAATACCTCATTCGGATACGACGGGTTCAATTCTTGTTTACCATTCTGGGGATGTTGAGATTTTGTATTGTGCATCCGCTGAACATTGGAACATTTACAGTATGGCCGGCGTGGATTGATCACTTTCCATGGATGGGCAATATTTCCACGGACGCAGTAATAGTAGATTCCAAACATTTATTATGGGAATAATCACCAAAACTTTAATTAATGAAGCACAGGGTAAAACCCTGTGCTTCATCAATTGAATTTTTACTGATGATGTTCTTTATTACTCGGTAAGCGCATGCGTGGACATCACTGCCCACGCGTGAATTACGACCAGTCCAGGACGCCTCACTGTACTCTCTGTTGCGTGAAATTATAGGATATGACTCATTTCAAATATTTCTCGTGGTGAAGAATCACAGTAACATTTGCTACTGGAGTCGTAAACAAAGAAAAGGCTACGCAAGTTCTCGTCCATTCAGAGTGTGGATACTTTAGTCTTATAGCAACATGGGGGTTTTTTGGTTGTCTTGTTTATGGGTGTTACACTATTTCCACAATGGGTTCTAGTGAAGTCTTGGTTGCATTTATACTTGTCACCACTTCTAAGTCAAGGTAAAACCTTGTTATGAGGGAGCAAGAAAAAAGTTTTAACCCTTTGATACTTTTGTACGTCTTATGACGTACGAAATCAAACAGCGCGTTGATACTTTGTGGTCATTTGCTTTGTTATTATTTTTCGATTTTTTAAAGTTTAAACCTCAATTCCTATTTCCTCCCGAATAGTGCTCAGGAACAACCGTTGAGCCAAATGTTATCGCAGCTTAAAATACTAATAATCATGCTGTCAAGACGTCTTAACTGGTTGAGTGCTAGAAACCACTTTCGGGCTTTCAAAAAATGAGGATACCAGAGCAAAAGCCAACACTTTCGTTGTTTAAATTGCTTATTCAGTCAAACACAAGTACAATTTTGTTTATATAAATTTGTTTTATTACAAATTATTGGAGAGTGCCGGTCGGCACTCTCCAATAATTTATAATAAAACAAGTTTTGAATAACAAATTCAGACCACCAAAAATAATCTAGCCCTCAACCAGTTAATCACTAATATGAAAAATATCCTGTTTTTTTGTATTTTCCGACGTTTGACGTCGTATTTTGAAAAACGTTGAGGAAACTGCATTCCCAGTGACGTTTGAACGTCAAGATAATTAAAGTCTCAAAGGGTTAAATAGGCCTGTAAGGACACTTTTCGAATCTATTACAAAAAATAGATTGAACATGTTGCGAGAATCAATATTAATTCTCATTATTTGCTTTTCTAGAATCCTTGCGAGAATCGATTCTGATACTCTAGACATGAGAAGAGAATAACCTACAGAATTTATTGGTTTGTGTTACACAAACAGTAGAACACAAGTTACTGAAGGCAAGGGGCTAATTCTGTATATTAGGCTCAAAGTTTCTCATGACCTTCCACTATGTCTTTTTTTCCCCCGGTTAACCATTTACCCAACAATCGGCCACATCCGCCAGCTTAATTTATAAACTGAGCAGTTGAAAACAATTCAGCAATTTGGATGCCACACGGCATGGTTTTGTTGAATTAAAAACAAAATTGAAAGAATAATATTTAAAATCATATTTTTTTTTGATTGTCCGTTGGGTAGAGGGTTAAGACAACCTCTGTCCATTAGGAATCACGAATGATCTATACACTCTCTGCATCAGTATTCGCAAACAGCAGAAAAAGCTGGATGTTCTCAAAAACCACCACTCGAAGTGTATTGGCGTTCGGAAAAGAAATCGATGAGAACTTTTCGCCTTCGGGCCGTCAAATCTCCAGAAATTAATGCGTAATTATCCCCATTTCAGAACCAGGGAGAAGAAAAAGGAAAGAAAATAAAAAAGGATAGGAAGAAAGAAAGAAAAAACCCAAACAAGGACGCTTTATTTGGAAGAAGGTGGACGAAGATTTCATCAATATATTTTGAGGGTCTTAGGCGGAAATGTATTTTATACCATGATTACCTATTCTACTATGTATAAAAAGCCTATAACATAAATATTAGCTTTACACACCAACAGCGGTGAACACGCCTGCAATGGGATTTCAATAGTTACAATTTACACCTCCAGTGGAATTACATCCAAGTTGACTTGGTGACGTCGACCTGAATGCGAACTTGTCTAAATTTATCGCACATCGCCTCGCGAAGATTGAAATGAAAGTGGCAGTTATTTATTACGTTTTTAAATGGGTTTACCTCATAAGATGCCACAAATTAACAAACATACATTGTCTCATGTTAATAAAGCATTCAAAATTCGAAATAGTATGCTATTATGTTATTAAAACGAAAAAGGCTGTTTCATTTTCCATTTCGTTTCGGCGATAAAATTGACAGCGGAAGTACCCCCGCCAATGCTCATGTCAGCAAAAACAGATTCGTACTTTTGTACGGCTGCTGAAAAAATAATAGCGACTCTTAATAATCTGACGATCATGATATAAATAAAATATACCCAAAGTAGCTTGGTGTACCAAATGTTCACCACTCGTGGTGAACATTTGGTAGGCCAAGCTACTATAGGTATATTCTATATATGGCCTACCCGATAGGCTGAATAAATATAGCCCCTTTCTGTACGACACCCTCGATTTAATGAAGAAAATACACATGTTAATATAATCTTCGATCTTTTATATCTGAGGTTAAAATTTAGGGAGTCCTAACTCGGTATACTGTTTTCAAACCGAGTTTATTTAGTTATAGGGGCCTTAGCAACACTTCCAACAGCCGGGGTCACAAGGTGTCAGGCAGTTTTACGGGTGGAGGAAGCCGGAGTACCGGGAGAGAACCACTATCAGACACCCCAACGTACTAACTCCACACAAGCAGGATTTGCATTGGTTGAAGACAGGTGCACCATCGACGCGCAGTACTCCTTAGTAAATAGCGCCAACGTGCCTCCACGTGGGCAATCAGGATTAAGTGCCTTAACCAAGGACACAACGCAGTTACCCATGGCGGGGATCGAACCGTGGACCTCTCGGTTTGAGGGTCAATGCCGTAACCACTGAGCGACTGTGCTCCCTTCAAACCGAATACAGTGCAGGGTACGAGATCACAGAAGCCGAAAGAGAATTTTGACCGGGTCGCGACCAAGACAGAACTCTCTGTCCGATTTCCCTTCCACAGCACTACAGAGACTAAAGAAATAGAAAGTTTAATCTGGGATGAAAGTTTCGACTGTTTTTATTAATTCTATCAACTGGGTAAATGTGCCGCGATTAAATGGCGATCTGAACACGAAAGAAACGGGATTTGCTATCACAGATAAGTATCACTGCACTAAGACAGTTTTGCACGCTTGTAAGTTTTGGGACTTACATGGAATCCAAAAGAAAAAGAAAACAAAACGTTAATCACCCCCTACCCAATAAGTTTTTGAGTCACTTGCGGGCTTGCATTCTCTGTTGTCGCTGGTTTTTCCTGCTTTTCGCTGGTATTTCTTCCTTCGTTACCTTTTCACTTCACTCTTTCAATGCCGTCGCACGGTCACTAACGTATTGTCACTTTATCGGACACCTCTGCTCCTGCATGTGACGGAATGTTACTCTGCCACTGCCGTCGCATGGCCACTAGCTTATTGTCACTTTAATTGACGCTTTTCACACAAGCAGTCGCCGCCACTGGGGTTAAATTCTCCCTTACGTTTGTCTCAGAACAATAATATTCATACAGGCAAAGCCCACTCTGCCAACGTATGGCTTACCTTCAAAAACAGGTAATGCTGTTTACCTAAATGCAAATTATCTCCCTGAGCTCGTACTTCGTGTTTCTGATCCTATTCTCATATATGCCCACCGACTTGGCCCGCGACTGCTCCTATTCTAAATATGAGCTCTCTGGTTCCCCTACATTACAACGTGCCTATACTTTCGCACCGATGCGGCACATCCTCTAACTTATAGCATGGGACATCCCCACCTGCAGCCAGAACATTAATTCTCAGTTTAATGCCTCTATTGAACTTGGCCGCTTAGATCTATCTTAATTTAATACTCGCTTTAAAGTTTCTTTGAAAGAATAGCATTTTGGTATCTTGTGACATTTCGGGGACGGGATAGATGCGCAATATGGGTGTGTGTGTCCAGAACATGTGTGATACACTGTTTTTCAACAATTACATATTAACTGGCCATAATTACCCAGATAATGACTGCAGGATAATACTCCTTTGATCAGTTATCAGATAGTCCATGTGGCGTTCAAGAAATGCGCCATAATGAACATTAAATTTCATACTTCGTTTGCAGCGCTTGAATTATTGCTGGTCTGACAAATTGGTTTTCGGGGTCCGTTATATAAACGCACATTCTTATACCTTGGCCCGAACGAGAAAAATTATCAAAGATATATACACTTTTATACAACAAAATCGCAACTTTTAGCTATCACCTTGATATAATGTTAGAGTGTATCTGTTCCATAGTCCACTCGAAGTCATAAATACACCAATATTAGATGTCACGTGACTTTCCCGCGTTCTGATTGGTAGAACAGAAACACCCTATTTTCCGATAGTTCGTCAGCGAAATCGCACAGACCTACTATCATTTTTGAAAAAAGAATAGTGCACGGTAATAGTGCACGGTTATAAATAGTAACATTCGAATTCGCTTAGAAAATTCCACTGAAGCGTAAATACTTTACAAGACATCTCGTCCCATATACATTATTACATTTAGTTTGGAGAAATAAAAATATGTGTATCGAAAGTGATGTTTGTAGTAGGTTTGGGGGCGGGGAGGTGTTTAATGGAATAATGGTATTGTGTTTCTTGGGGTTTTGGTTCTCTACCTCTCTATCCCAGAACTATGAGTGGCAGAATTAACTTAGTTTACCTGTTTAAACCCTGAACCATTTTCTTTTCTCTTTGGCTGTGAATAAGAATATTATCTTGCATATATGACCGATGAAGACCCCCCCCCCCCCCCACACACACACACACATCTAATATAATAAATATAGCATGACTTTTCGTTGACTATGCCAAAATAGTGGTCCTCGAGGAGAGAATAGTCCCTCCGTTACGCGTCGGGACTATCCTCTCCTCGAGGACCACTATTTTGGCATAGTCAACTCAAAGCCATGCTATATTTATTAAATATTTTGCCTATCAATATTCAATAATTTTGTAATCGCCGCAGCTGGCACTGAAAGCTAGCATTTAAATATCCAATGATTTGTTTTTACTGTGGATTACCAATAAAATATCAGCGGTACATGCAGCTGTCTTCAGCAGTTTTATAATTGTAGTTTATGTTAAAATGACGATAGAGGCGTAATTCATTCTACAACGACAGTGTGGTCCCCGGGAACAAACGCATTATTGCCCTTTCCTGCCAATCCATCTTAACCGTTTACCTAACACGAAAATCAGACGACACTTGCAAACAAAATTCTTGAATAACTAAATATTTCCATTTGTTTGCATCAAAAACACAGCTTGTGACCCTGCATTGGAACGAGTTCAACGAGCTCGTTCCAATGAGGGGCCAGAAGCTATGTTTTTGAGAAAAAAATGAAAAAATAATGAAAATTGAATGGTGATTTTTGTGAATAGCGCTGAAAGGGCGACCAATAGCAATTCAGACCCCCCCCCCCTCCCCTCCTCTGCCAAATAAAAGTAAAATCAGTATCATTAATTTTTGGAGAAATCATGATTATGAGGCACCATCATGATTATTAACATAAGTTACTGCATGCCATCAGAATAACCGATCCCGTAAATCGGCCAAAAAACAAAAACACCCGAAAACAGCATTCGTTTGAAGAAAATAGTGTAAAATTTCATCGACGCACAATATCCAGACTTGTCAGAATTTAACATTAGCAAGCCCGTGAAAAGGTCCTCAAAACATTTTTGCGTAATCTCCCACTATTGTATACCTCATTCTCTTGAGTTCCTTTGATTCATATCAGATTTACAGGAGTGGAACACAGGTATTGTCAAGGGGCATTTGTGGCGAATTTCGTGCAACTGCAGCTTCACTCGCGTAATTTTGGTAGGCCTGCCATCGCTCTTATTTGGCACCATCACTTAAATTTATTAAACCCTAAAATGTGGAGCATCACTATTATTTGGCATCGGTATTATGTGGCAGAAGAAGGAAATTGTTTTTCATCCAAACCATAGGTCATGACACCTCACTAACTGGAACTAGCTTGTTCTAACTAGAAGTACTATACCAGGAAATGTCTACAATATTCGGCCGAAACGGAACTACTGAAAGGGACAATAAGTCGGTTGTGTGAAGAAATATTGCCTCTCATTTATTTATTTATTGGTGTTTAAGGTCACACATATTTCTGCACAACGACTAATCATGACCACGACAGTTTTACGGGTGGAGGAAGTCGGAGTACCCAGAGAGAACCATCGAGCAACGGCAAGCAACTCCAACTTACTCCCTACAAGCAGGGTTAGCATTGGTTGAAGACAGGAGCATGATCGACGTGCAGCACGCCTTAGTGCACAACTCCAGCGTGCCCCACGTGGGGCATGGGGGTGAAGTGTCTTGCCCAAGGACACAGCGCGGTTGCTGCAGGTGGGATTCGAACCGAGGACCTCTCGGCTTGCAGCCTGCATCTCAACTAACTGAGCCACCGCGCCCCCATCGGCTCTCATATTTTGCTTGTATTTGGAAGATCATGTAAAAAATACCCACCGTACGCAAAGTGTAAGACATCAGACTCGCGAAATTACGTAAATCTGTAATTAAAAAAACTTCAATGCAGAATAATTTTCATAAGTTAAGACATTGCGAAAATAGAAACGAAGTTTCCCGAAAGTAATCGGAGGTATACACAACAACGTCTCACAATTCCTGAATACATGTCAAAATAATCGTCAAAATATAATTTATCCTTTGCTGCTGCCCGAATGAATGATCGCGATGGACAACATCTGCGCAATATTTTAGCAATAAATGGGCATTATCAGATCAACAACTTTATATTATTTTTAAAAAGAACAGTTTCCAATAAAACTCAAAGCGCATGTATCGCCATTAACCCTTTACCTAACATATCGGAAAAAAGGCAAGAAAATGAACCCGAATAAGCCTACCACGGCCTAAAATATCTCTGAGATTTTTCAACAAAACCACACAAATATGGACATCATTAGAACCAGCTCGTCGAGCTGGTTCTAATGATATACATATTTGTGTGGTTTTGAGTGAAAACCTAAAATATCTCGAGATTTTTCAGCAAAACCACACAAATATGGACATCATTAGAACCAGCTCGTCGAGCTGGTTCTAATGATATACATATTTGTATGGTTTTATTGAAAAATTGTGAAATTTGTTTTCGAAAAATGTGAAATTTAATTTATTTTTTAAAAATACTGTATTAGGTAAAGAGTTAACAATTCAGATCAAGTTACATGGACGCATGTGCTATAAGTAGACTACATGTAAATAAAATTCATCTTCGTCTTTCAGCGACAGAAAATAATGCCGAATATGAAAGATAACATATTCAGTTTGTGTTGTCCCAGAATTTTCCGTGACTGATCGGCCAATTAGATCACGATGAAACTATGCTGCCTGTCGTTTTTGAAAAAAAAATCCAATAAATTGTCGCCTTCAAGTTAATTTATTTACTGGATACGAAAGCTTTCATACGAAGGATATATGTAACATAAAGGGCACTTTTCCATAAGTTTTCCAAACTGAGAATGGCAGTGTTGTCAAATGGTCAACTTGAGTTTATTTTTCAAATTCGCGGCACCATCTCCCTTTAGGTTATGAATTTATCCAAGGAAAGTGAAATGGCTTAGAGCGATCATCAGTCAGCCTTTTTTACGCAGACATGTTTTCGGGTTCTTACATCTCCGATTTTAATGAAGTCAGGCACATTTCTTGATCTTTATTTCTCTTTCTCATGGCTGCTTTAGATTTTTGATTGTATGCCTTCACTGAAAACAGCGCCCAATTTAGGCGTTTTTTCTTAAACCTCTCAATTTCAAACTAACGTATGGAACGTTCGTTCTTAAAATTTTGAAAATCTATTCTCCAATAAAAAAAACATATTTAAAATGTGGTAACGACCTGGGAAATTGTGAACGGTTGTGGCCGATTTTGCAGGACACGTTACTGACGTCGACATCACCAAAAATTAAATGTTAGCCAACTTTCAAGCAATCTTAGTACCGTGTGGCCCTCAAGAAAGTAAGAGAAACGTGTTTTTAGTTTTTCGGTTTATCGCCATTTTTAGGTTTTAACTTTATTTCAAATTTTCGACTATTTATGGAAAGTTGTCCTGAAAAACGATGATTTTCTAACACATGAACCTCTTATAAGCACAAATTTGAAACTTTATCAAAACTAATGTCACAGTGACGTTTTTTATGAACGTTTTATATCTGCCACTTTATTCAACTCCCCTTCTCTAAATTTTCGAAGTGAAGCCTCCAACAAAAACCATATCTAAAAATGGAATCAGTTTCTAACCCACTAACATTTTGACTGGGGGTTGCCGTTGTGGTGACAGGTTGGATGTCAACGTCGCATAAATTAAAGTTCGTCCGATTTTCATGAAATTTTAGTTTTTTTTGTATATAGTAGGACTGAAAAATAAACAGATAGATGTTTTACGTTAACTTTTATGCTTTCACGTCACTTTATGTTTTCCACCCTTTCCATCTGGTGACAACCCTACCACAATATCTGGTAACATTTACCATCATAATATATACATACATCTACATTAATAATTAGAAGGGTACCTCGTCATATTTGTATGGTTGTGGACGCAACACAGAAGTCATTATGACGCCAAACATGACAAAATGCGAAAACGCACGCTATCACCCCCCCCCCCCCCCCCCAGTAACAGCCCTACCTGTATATTTGGTAGCGGGTACCACTATAATGTATTATATACAACTCAATTAATAATTGGAAGGTTGCCTCATTGCATTTATATGACCATTGAAGGAACACATGTAACGCTATGACATCAAATGCAATGGAGGTGGGAAAAGCGCCACCCCCTTCCATTCACTGGCAGCTCAACCCATTATCCACTAACATGTGCCACTATAATATATTACATAACATACACCCACATTAATAATTAAAAGGTAGCGTTGTTGCATTTACATGACCATAAACGTAACACGCAGATCGCTATGACGTCAAAGGTGACAAAAACGCGAAAAACTCTACCCCGCCACCTTAGTGATAGTCCTACCTCTATGCCTAGAAATATGTACCACTCTAATATTATATATTACATATACCTCATTATCATTAACAAAGTCATAGGTGGACTCATCACATTGATAAGACCATGGAAGCAACGCACATAACGATATGACGTCAAATACGATGGAGGTGCAAAAACACTACCCCTCCATTTGGATACAGCCCTATCCCCAAACTACATAGTAACACAACACTATAATGACAGCAGACACGTCAAAAGGAATAGCTGAGGGCGTCCAGTGTGCATTTCTATCCACTGTGTCCGAACTGTATCAACGCCATGACCTCAATGCCGATCGAGTGTCGCCAAACATCAACATTAAATTCCACTCCACAAAATTGTAATCAAGGGAACTTTTTAGTAATCATTAAACCTGATAATAAAGTTAAACAGTTTTGAAATTTATACTTCAAATCCTGCACATACGAAGTCAATACCCACGAGCGTTACCCCCTCCCATTTCCCAATAGCCACACACCCGCGTACAAACTACGTAACATGGCACTATAATATAATAACACATGCGCCAGGAGGAAGACTTCAAGGCGCGCAGTGCACATTTTGGATTCACATTATCGGAAAATTGTTAAATTATGAAATTAATGGCGATCGAGGGTCGGAAAACATCACAATTCAATTTTACTACAGGCAAGGGCACCGAAAGCACGTCGGGGAAGGGGTGGAGAACTCAGATCCCGGGAAAGGGGCATTTACTCGTAGTAGCAAGCTCGAATAATTATTTTTTTTTATTTTTTTCTCAAAAACAAAGGTTATGACCCCTCATTGGAACGATATGAGGGGTCATAACGTATGTTTTTGAGACAAAAAATGAAAAGGATAATGAGAATTAATTGGTGATTTTTGAGAATAGCGCTGTCGGCTTTGACCGTTACGTTGGGTAAAGGGTTAAGTGGTAAAATACTAGATTACTTTCAGTCATCATAATTTTCACATGTCTTTGACTTGTTGCAATTTATGGGAGAGTGCCTACACTCTCACATAAATTGTACCAAGGTGAAACCTTGTAGTCTAATTAACTCCATTTCTGCGATAGTTTGAAGCACATCCAGTGAGTATTGGGTCGTTAGCTTTCGGTAACAGTACTTCAACATAAAACCCAAATATATACTTTCCGCTCCCTTCAAGTTAACATTTCCATTGCATCCTGTGTTTGTTTGTACCTTACTAGGTGCTTTGGTGAACTTCTAGAGATAATCGGTTGCTCTGAACATTCGACCGCAGAAAATTAATAATCATACAGAGTCAAATAAGGATCATACAGGCGCGAATTTTGTTCGAAAAATAATAATCATACATGCATGATTATTAAGCACTCGGGAGTACGGTACTTTCGGCGCTTCGAGGGTCAAAATAGTCCATTTGGAGCATAAAACATTTCACCGGTGGAGCCACAGTCCTCCGGAGACATTTGAAACAATACCCTCTACCCGAGCAGACAAACGCTAGGCGGACACCATGTTAACACCTTTCCCATGAACAAGACATCCATCTTCGTGACATGCCTAAGGCATACAAATGTTTGCACTCCACACGAGATCCATGTGCTCCCCCAATATACATTCCTGAGTATGCGCCTGCTGAAATGTCAAATATGGATGTCAGTGAATGACATTTGGGATACAGTGAAACTTATGAAGGGGGCACGGTGGCGTTGCGGTAACCAGTTCCCGTCAGATCGCCGAAGTTAAGCAACGTCGAGCCCGGTTAGTACTTGGATGGGTGACTTTCTGAGCGATCGATTCGGACTCCCGCGTTTTGTCCTTGGGCAAGGCACTTAACCCCGATTGTCCACATTGGAGGTTCTAATCACAAACAGCTAGTTGAAAATCACTTGCACTTCCGAAAATTTGATGTATACTACTTTTGACACAAATAAACGTAGAACTTTTAATTTTCCTTTCCGTGATGCGTTCAGCATCCTCACACATTCATATATCAGGCAACGTTCTTCATGCGCATATACATTGCGATATCTGAGACTGCGTTTGCACGCGTGAAATTCAATATTCACTCCAATTTCACACGTTTTTACGTCATTGACCTACATCTGAAAGCAATACAAATTGCACCCCTAACATGTGCCAAATGCATTTTTAGTTCTCCCGGGGGCGTCGCGCAGGTCATTGATTGTGTGTGTGTGGGGGGGGGGGGGGGGGGTAGGGGGGGGGGGGTAGGGGGGGGGGTATAACCAATTCGTCCAAACTATCATGCCTCAAATCCTGACTCGTAAAAATTTATTCCAACTGCATCATCAATACATACCTTTCAGAAAGCAATGAAAAATGCATTCCAAATATTATAATTGTCGTGACTCAGGACTTCCCAATAAAATGTTATTCCAACTACACCGTTAAGGCATGTATTCTCAGACGGCATTCGATGGCATGCTTTGATAAATACATGTAATTGTCGTGACGCAGGCGTTCCCAACAAAATGTTATTTCAACTACATCGTCAAGGCATGTTTTCCCAGAAAGCATTCCGAAGGCATGCCTTGATAAATACACGTAATTGAGTTGACGCAGGGCTTACCAATAAAATGCTATTCCAACTACATCATCAAGCTATGCCTTCTCCGAAGGCATCCTGAAAGCATGCCTTGATAAATTCGTCGTCATACAGGGCTCACCAACCTCTTGTTTAGACCTGATTAGCATGTACCGGACTCAAAATTGGTCACGCTGAGAAATCGGCCACGGACCTCCATTTGGGACGCCCCCGTCAACGCCATTGCATTCTCGGAAAGCATACCTTTAAAAGTACATTTATAATACGCTAAACGATAGATTATCGAAAAAATTGAGGAAAGACAGAAATCGTGCTGCCCACTGTGGAGATATGGAAAGTTTCACTTCCACGGTATTAATCAAAATGGCGGCTTTCAAAGCATCACTTCAAGGTGAATACGAGTCAAATTATCACTGAAAATGATCAATTTGTTCTAAAAACGTATAATGAAAAGAAAATGGGTGGACACCGATCATTTCAAACAATAATTCAACACATATTCACCTTGAATTGATGCATGAAAGCCGCAGGCTGAATCAGATCGTAAGACGCTACCAAATCCAAGTATCGATCAAATCGCTTCCGCGTATCAATGCGCATCAGTTGTTTACTTTCATGCATCAATTCAAGGTTGAAACGAGTGGAATTATCGATAGGAATGGTCAGGTCTTATAAAAAGCGTATAATCAAAAGAAAATCTAGTGTTTTTGAGTGGATACCGAAAATTATCTCACGAGTGACCGAGACAAATGTTTATTTTTCGCGAGGGAAATTAACCATTTGTTATGGTCACGAATGAGATTATATTTTCGGTATCCACTCAAATACAATAGATGTCCTCTATGTAATTGTCGTGACGCAGGTCTTCCCAATAAAATGATATTTCAACTGCATCATCAAAGCATGTTTTCTCTGAGGGCATGAGACGCCCCTCCCCAATGTAGACATTTTGTGCAGTTTTCATTAAGCTCGCAAAAACCCCGATACTCATAACGGATCAAATATTGCTACAGTTACAACCGTTCAAGTCACAATAAAAATATGAATACATATACATTACACAGCTATGAAACTTCACACACCGTTTTCTTGCAGTTCAAAACTGACCATCGCTCTCTTTGGAATTCAAATATAGACCACCGATGCCAATGTGACGTATTTTCTTGACCTTTAAGTTTCAACCTCATTTCGAGCCTCAACTTTTCGAAATTTTGGAAATATAATCTACACAAAAACCATATCAAAAATGGACGTTTATTCGAGCAATAGAAGTCTTGGATAACTTTTTGCTTTATTCACCTAGTAGCAGCTGCTAGTAGGGTGATAAATTTTCCCCGTATTTTTAACACTGAAAGAATTTATTCCTATAGTAGAGACGGACTTGAGAAGGACTTGTGACCTCCACCGCATTCCTGTTGTCAGGACCTGTTTTACGTTTATGGGAGACAAAATGAACCCACGTTTAGCAGACGTTGATCGTCGCTGAAATGTTTTAAAATATATGACACATTTCAACTCTGTCTAACAATAAAACGAACAACAATTAACAAAGAAAACACAAAGTAAATAAATCGAAGCCAAGCGTTGAAAAGCATGCAAATTCGATTGTGAAAGGTGGGGGACATGATGAGTGATGTTTCATTTTCCAAATTAGGAATGTGTAAATAAACAAATGCACGTGTCGTCTGCTTTGTTTATAAAACTCAAAAACAACATAAACAACGAAAATAAGAAAGATAAACATTGCTCATTTAATAAAAGTATTTTTGCAAGTTTAGCTCAAATTTGGAGGGGAATTATTTTTAGACAGAAATGTATCACTGCGCCTTGTTTATTTTTGGCAGTTGCGCTTGTCGATCGAATTGGAGCAATATGCTCCTCACTTCCCGCAGTGTTTTGTAGCGAGTAACAGCACAATTTCGCCGCGACTGCCCAGTAAATGATTTATGGGATAAACAAAATAAACATGTATAGTGTTTTCAAGTAAAAAAATTATTCTACTCGTAGGATTAAGAACGAAACCGACGAGCCTCTGACGAGTCGGTTTCGTTCTTAATCCTACGAGTAGAATAATTTTTTTACTTGAAAATACTATACATTTATTCTATATATCTGGTTTATTGATTATTTATTCAGTGCCGTCGTGGGGTACACGAGACGTTTATTTACTAAACCTGGGATCGTTAAAAGTTGCCTTGAACAAGGCAACTTTATAACGATCACAATTTTAGTAAATAAGCCTCTCATGTGTAGTATCTTATTGGAACATATACGTTATTGTGATGAGTTGACGGTAACATGGTCTGAGGTTTGCGTCTCGGAGCATAAGTACAAGTTCGACGCGAGGCGTATGTATAAGTTCGGTTGAACACAAGCTCCGAGCCGCAAACCTTAGACCATGTTTCGCGTCTCGGTTGAACATAAGGTTCGAGCCGCAAACGTCAGACTATGTTACCGTATTTCATCACAATAACTTATAATGTTGTAGTGCTAAAAGGGTAGAAGATAGCTGATTTATCGCCATTATTGACGTTTATACGTCGCTTCCAAGTTTGATCATTCTTAACATATTTATTAAAAAACGCTAAGCTTTTTAGGGTTCTACAACGTTTGCATGGGTTTAATACACATAACGGCACGCGTGTGTGAATGGGTTAATCGATATGGCACAAGTGCCATATCGATTACCCCATTCACACACGTGTGTCGTTCTGTGTTTATCACACGCCTTCACTTTTATAAAAATAATTGTTAGGACACCCAGCAATTCATTTAACAACTATCAACAAAAAGAACACATTTTATCGCCAACCGCATTTGCCAGTAGAACCCGTGTTACTATTTCGTCCCCTGAGTTCCAATGTGTTGTATGTGCTTACTGACGATTCAAACTGTGATTGCGGTGCACGATTTGTAGAAAATTCCAGTGAAATTTCGCTTCTTTATAAAAATAGGCCGTCAACGATTTCTATTCCGCACATATGTTCGGAACGGATTTTTATTTTACGCATGGTTTGTGTTGCTGTAGATGAGGAATTCATAGAACAGGCGTGTAATAAATATGCAATGATCATGTTTGGCAGATTTCCTACGAATAACTCTGAAAATTTTGAGAAGCTGCTCCCACGGGTTTGACCACACTTTACACGTTTACACTCCACAGACGGGACTGCGAGTTACGCTTGGCTTTCAGGCGACGTGGGACGAGTTATCCGGCGACGTGGGATGAGTTATCCGGCGGCTTAGTACGTTAAAAGGAGGCATGCACCTTCTCCTCGTGTTGGGTCTACTCGGTTATCAACGTATTTCGTTGGATGACTTCTGGAAATTAGCTTGCGATTTCAAAATAATGTAGTTGTTTGTCAAAGCAACAATGTTCAATTCTTTCACGACAGATGAGTTGCACAAAGCAAAATGAGTACAAAACAAAATTCTCCCTGCCAAACCCATGTTACTATCCTGATTATATGATGTCTGTTGCAAAAGTGGAGAAAAAAAGGAACCTTTTACAAAATAACTGGATGAAGGAAAAACTGAAGTATTGATCAGACTGAGTAAGTATTAAGTCGAACGAACAAGTCTAAAATAAGCAATCTGACATTTGCAGATGGAGGTCCCCAGAGGGTGAATTTGATGATGCTATCCCATACAGTAGGCTAGAATCCCGCAATATATCCTCCGCGTTTCCCTTTCTGTTTAGATCGGAGACTTTGATTCATACTGAGGTTCACAGGGTGGGGGGGGGGGGGGGGGGGTAAATTTAGTGATGCTACCTCTGGGGACCTCATTCTGCTGATTATAGTCTGCTTATTTCCAGGCTTGCGTACAACCAGATGAAAAGTCAGAGAGATGCCGTGGCAGTTCAAACCACCAATAATGTGTTGTACGGGCCAAGTGACTGGTTCAAAGGACCAACACATTTTTAAAATGCCAACCCATAGTTCCGTGCTTTTATTACACAATTACAGATTATGAGACAATGCATTGTCCGGTTTCGTGGAGCATGGTTAGGTCCGAGTTACTTGTTATGCATCTGTGCATATAGATAGATTTATTATTGTTCAGTGCGTGTCAGTGTTGGCCAGTATTTCAAGTCAGTGGTCAAGCCTTTATTATAACAACAAAGGCGCTCATTGGCAAAGGTTTTGTCCAACGGCCTTCTTTCGTGCTCTTTGTCCAAAGTTCTAAATAGATTAAATTTTCATATTGTAGAACATTGACAAAACAAGAATCTTGTTTTGTCAGTATAGCACTATATGGAAACGTCTTCTGTTTCCTTGGACAAAAAGCACCGAAGAAGGTCGTTGGCCGAACGGCTTGCTCGTGAGCGCCTTTGTTTTAGGGCTGCAACGATTAATCGTGAAACGAATGTATCGCGATTCATTCTCTGACGATAGGTATCACGATTTGCTTGTACTGTATCACGATACATGTGGACCCAACATTTCATGAATATTGTGTCAGTGACACTTCAAAAATGACCTCACTGTTGACTATTCGCATCCATTATATATTATATATGTCTTTTCCCTTGAAATTGGGATTGTAGAAGTCTGCATTTACATTGCTCTCGGGTATTTGTTAGCATTGAATAACACCAATCATTAACCTCGCTCTTGAACCTTTATATACTAGGATCCAACAAATCACAAATTCCAAGGTAACAGAAGAGTGTGTCACAATGTTTTGTTGTCAAGAAGTTTGAGAAATCTAATTTCATTGAAACGAAGCTGCTTGACCCAAAACTGTATGATGATTTGTTATTTGGCCATTGTGTGGGTGGATGTTAGACTTCCCCTCTACTCACCATCCCAGTAGAAATGTGAGGACTCAAGAAGCAAATCTGCTGGTATGGAACACCGGGTGACCCGGTGGTTCATAATTGCAGATTTGCTTCCTGTGTCCTCACTTTTTGATGGTTGACGAGTGTATCGTGATACGTATCGAATCATGGGGGATCGTACCGTGATATGCAACGTATCGTGAGAAAATTTATCGTTGCAGCCTTGCTTTGTTTTGCATTTATTTAATGTTTTTTCTATTTTTTTATTGGCATGACTAGCAAAATATTATATAAGATTACAACAGAAAAGGATTTTTTACAGTATAATATATGTACAGAACAATTTCCCAATTATTCAAAAAAGCGTCATTCAAGGAGATCCATTTCTCACTAATACGTTCAGAATTGCCGACTGAGTACATGTATAGAGAATTTATTTCATTAATTTTTATTTATTTTATTAAGATAGCCTTTTCCAACAATTAATCAGATGATAGAGTTTCAAGTATGTCGTGAATTGGATTAAACTTCCCCGCATACCGACGTACATAGAGGTCCTCCACATATGAATAAAGTGGGCGTGGTAGTAAAGGGGTTAAAGGACACTGTGCCATTTTTTCATGTTTAGTAGTGTTTCTAACTCAAATGGATGACAGATATTATCAAAAATGGCTTTAGGAAATATTTTTTGCTTGCTGAAGAAGCATATTTCTTGGAGCTGACGACAACATACCACCCCGAGAAAAAAGATAAGAAAAGCTTGCGCCTTTTATAGTTAACATTTCATTGGGAGCGCAGCGGCTCAGTGGTTACGGCTTTGGACTTCAAATCGAAAGGTCCACGGTTCGAACCGCGGCAGGGTCAACAACGTTGTGTCCTTGACAAGGCACTTAATCCCGATTGCCCACGTGAATGACACGGTGGCGCTGTGTACTAAGGTGTACTGCACGTCGATGGTGCACTTGCCTTCAGCCAATGCTAACCCTACTTGTGCGGAGTTAGTACGTTGATAAGTCGGACATTACTCGCACCTGCTCTGTTGTTCTCTCCGGGTACTCCAGCATCTTCCACCCGAAAAAACTGTCCAACATGAGTTGACCCTGTCTGTCCCGCGTAATATGCAATTTGAGCAGTTGAAAAAATTAAATTTTTCAAAATATGTCAACAAAACTATATCATGCGATCCCTCATTGGAACGAGCTCATTGAGCTCGTTCCAATGAGGGATTCACATGATATGGTTTTGTTGAATATTTTTGAAAACATTAAAAACATTAAAAACATGATTTTTAGAATAATAAATTTTGATATCGTCTGCGTTGGGTAAAGGGTTAAACACCAATAAATAAATAAATAAATAAATAAATAAATAAATAAATACCATTTCATTACATCAGACATGAACTCATCATAACGGTTTTTTACAAACCACAATTTCTTGTTATTATTCAGTTTTACTGGTCGTGTAATTTCATTCTACAGAATGCAGTCAACTCGCCTAATAAGAATAATGTCGTAATGTGTTTGCCATCTTCATCGAGAACGTAGCAGGCTTAAATTTCTTCCAGACAGATCGATCACATTTCTATAGAAATTGAGCAAGCACGATTACAGTCATTGAAATCCCTGTCTATCTTCTGGAAATAACTAAATTACCAAAATGACCCGTAGTTATAAAACATATCACTAACATTATATTAAATGACCACTGATAGTTAACCCAGTACCATATCGCATGATGTGTGGAAATGATTTTGATTGGTTAATGAACAGAAGTGTGACTGAACAGTATGACTGTGTTTTTATTCTACTGTTTATTGGCAACCGCTTGGGAAAAAGGTAGTGATTTTGTTGGCCACCATACTCTGCTCAAGACTTGTGGCCAAGTCGTTCGCTGAGTTCAAATGTGTTCTATGTGCCTACTGGCACATAGAACACATTGGAACTCAGGGGACGAAGTGTCGTCTGAGCTACAAACAACCCCTCTGATTGAACGATTCTCGCTGCTGAAGGTTATCCGGATCGTCTACGCCAGAGCACTTGCTGTATTACACCATGAGCCGACGGACTCATTTTCGGGTTTCCAGACTAAAAAGAGGCCCTCAAGTTTTATACTAACATTTTAAATCGAATTTACTCCGTTGGAACCAGTCGGCAATCATCTTTTGACCACGCTTCCACTGCGGCAGACGACATTTTCAGATTGCGCACGAATCGGGGACAGCTACTCTCACACTTAATGATAGACTGGCGCTTTGGAACCCAGTGCGCAAATTAGAAGAGGAGGCAATCAAAAATCAATGTGATCGGCATAACAGAAGCCCGGGTATTCCAGAATACCTATGGAGAACTTGGATTTTTCTGAGAGTAAGACACATAAAGCCGATATTAGTGTCGGTGTTCCTGCAATATATATTATTTCCAAATAGATGAGATACTGCTTTTTGATTGGCTGAGGGGTACGTTTTACTACGTTGTCTTTTAGTCCACAGTATCTTCTAATTTTTACATAGTGGTTAACTGCAGTGTGAAAACGGGAATACACAAATAACATTATAAAGGTTGAAAAAAGTTCTGTTTATTTAAATTATTATAGATATTTATTTACTAATTCATTTATATCTTTAAAAAATAAAGAATATGGTTAATTGAATATTATGAAGTAAATTATAACACAAAACTTTTATCGAAAATAAAAATACACACATATATGTATCATGTAGGGATTATTTATTTACGGTGCTATTCTTTGAGAGGGGTGTGATGCGTTTTGTATTGGTATCTGCTTAATTAAAAATGGCTCAAATAAATTTTAGGAAACAGTTTTCAAGTCATGCTAAAACTGAAATTTTAGAAAAGAGAACAAAAGTAATACCAGTGAATACAGCCAAGTACACAAAAAGTGTGCCAATTTACTAAGGACATATCTTTTGGAAAAAGGGCAAAATGTTGCTTTTTAAATCTTTTTTATCTTTAGGATTAAAAGAACGAATGCATTTGGAAATAAATTCGTTATCCTTGTGTCTTCCGGGTGTATGGGAATTTACACCGGTCCGGGGAATCATACACCCTTTTGCTGCTTCTCAGCCAAAAAAAAGAACGAATACATTTGGAAATAAATCCGTTATCCTTGTGTCTTCCGGGTGTATGGGAATTTACACCGGTCTGGGAAATCATACACCCTTTGGCTGCGTCTCATGGTGTATGGGTCCCAAAACCGATGTAAATTCTCATACATCCCAGAAGGAAGCTTAAAATAAGTAATCTGAAATTAGCAGAATGAGGTCCCCAGAGGGTGAATTTGCTGATGCTATCCCATACAGTGGCCCAATTTATCCTCTGGGTACCTCAAGATTTCTTTTTAGGTTTGAGACCTTGATTCAGGTTGAGATTCATAGAGAGTAAATGCAGTGATGCTACCCTGCTGTGCAGGGTAGCAACACCAAATTCATCCTCTGGGAACCTCATTTTGCAGACGACAGTCTGCTTATTTTCTGGCTTGATCGGAAGACACAAGGATAACTAACAGCATTTTTGATACTGCATCAAAAAACAGATATCCTCACCTGGTCTTCAACAGTCAAATTCTGTTAGTAATGCGATGCTGTTATAGCATCGTAGTTATGGCATGGAACCAGTCTAGTCATTTAGCAGTGCATCGCCTATGTTTAGATTCAATCGTCTAGAATATTTTTATTGGTCGGAAAAGCGAACATATGGTTCTCTTTTCCGACCAATTGAACTATTCTATTCGATTAAATCCCAAAAAATGATTCTAAGCGTTCCTTTCCGTTGAAATGTGAATCATCGCATGGAATGCCTTTAAATGGAAACTTGATCTTGAATGGCCACTAATACAATTAGACATGTTTCTTTACTAAATAATTATGAATGAAGACTCGTCATATCTGTGCCTTCTACTATTTATTTATTTAATTATTTATTTATTAGTGCTTAACGCCACTGGTACTTTGTTGCTTATTGTGGCTTTTAGATGCCTTTCTGTGCTTAACTTCAAAAGCTAAGGCTCTATAATGGCGAAAAAGAATTATGGACTGTAACCTCCATAAAATTAAACAAACACTCAAATTTCATATTCTGTTTATCATATATGACACCACAGTTAACAAAGAACATCTTTTGGAAAGTAAAAAAGGGTTAAAGAATGGAATTTCAGCTTGAACGTCATGCATTTGACTGAATAGAATAGAATAGAATAGAACTTTATTGCAATAAATCACCCGCACTGGGGCAGATTGCACGTATAATAGTACAATAATAATATAATTAAGAACATTTGACACAGCATCATCAGCAATAGAATATCCTGTCATGTCTCAATATAGTCCTTTTATAATATATAATGAGAAATGTGTAATGATATTTTGAACACATGTATATACAGATGCACAGATATGCATACACACACATCTATACATGTACTCTCCTACGCCCAGACAAACCCTTCACACACACACACATCCCCCACACGCAGTCATCCGCATTCATACGTCATAATCACGACAAAATAGAGCTCCACAATTCGGCGTTATAAATACCAATTTTCAAATATTTATACATATCATTGGGATTTTAGTGAATATTTATAACAAATAAAATCAGTCATCGTAACTTTGTTGACATTTTGAAATAGTTCTATTTACACGCGCATTAATTTGGTCATAACCAATGAGAACGCTTTCTATTGAAATTGACAAATCAAATCAACTGAAGGTGTTATGATGCACAAATTAATATTTATTGCAAATATGAAACGACAAAAACGGAAAAGTCATATGATAAAAGAATATATCGGTATGTATATTTTTGTGAGAAAAGGGACATCACATTGCACATGCGGTATTCTTTACGAAAAGTGGGTAAACAAAGAAACCATAACAGCGTCGAATTTCTAACAGAATTAGACTGGTAGCCTGGGAGACTGACAATGACTATGACTAGTCGTCCAATGGTCTCCACTAGTCCTCAAACAGTTTTCTCCTGGAATTCCCAGTTACTCGGATGAGAACCTGAGGGATTTCATGTTGGATCTATTTGGTGGATTTTTTCATCACCCTCGCAGGCAAACACGATAAAACGAGGTGAAGAGGGTCAGTGGTTATACGATAGTGGTGGTGCAATAGTGATGTCCGCGGCTGTGGAACAAGAGGAAACTCACTGAGGGATTTATTCGTGGGTCCCATAGTTTTAAATGACGAAAGACGAACTGGCACGTTTTGATTTATTGATTTATTGATTTATTGATTTATTTATTTAAGGTTTCACGACACTTTAACGGCCAAGGTCATATCGTGTCAGTAACGGAGTACCCGGAGAGAACCACCGAACAACGACGAGCAGATGCCAGCTCCCCAACATCGCGACTCCACACTGGAGCACAGGCAGGGTTAGATTGGTTGAAGATATGCGCACCATCGACGTGAGTAGTATGTCAGGTACATATGAGGTGCAGGTTGGATGACCCCGGTGGATGACCCCGGAAGTGACGTCATGTCACGTGACATAGTGGCGTCATGTTGTGTTGTCATGGTAACCCGCGTGAGCGGCCATGTTGTGACGTCATCTCCATAGTGATACGTGGTGTGAGTGCGCATGCGCAGCGTGTGTTGTTAGGGTGATACGTGTTTCCGTCGACCATTTTGTATACTGGAGGCCGCCATCTTGGTTTCTATGGTAGCACGTGATTACTATGTTACCAATGGCTTCTAACAAGACAGGGGTATGTTCGGAGGGTGTGTTCGATTGAATCGGAGTAAATCTAATTACCACAAACAACCCAACAATCCATCCAAATCACCAAAATCCACCCTAAATCACCGAAATTGACTTTATTTCCCCAATTTATCGGCTTAGCACGTAGTGCTATAGTACTAAGGGGGTACAAAGGGGTGCGTTCGATTGAACAGGAGTAATGTTCTGGCTTAGAATTCTCCCAGAATCCCTTTTTGGATCCCTATCCCATGACGTTTTTCCCATTAAAAGACACGTTCCTTTGGTCATTACCCAGAATTCTCTGCTTCTATTTATATATGCAATAGTTTACGTCTATATGGCCATGTTCCTTTGTTCTAGAGTATACTCCAGTAGCATAGAAGAGCCCATCAGTTGGAACAGCTTTGCTTATTGTTACTATATTTAGCTATTTCTGGCCTATTCTTGTTAGTTCTGACCCTATTCTAAGTACTCTTGTTGTTTCATTTATCTAGATCATTTATATAAATTATAACTAACCAATCAGATTGCTTGATTTTCCATAACCTGTACTTAATCGTATAGAGTTATCTCCCCTTATTACAACGAAGTTATATCAGATTCTCATCACATCTATATCCAATGGCAATATCCCTGGGCACCCCAATTTCGGCACCCCTTTTTTGAAAAACATTATGACCTTCGGCACCCTTTTTTGTCATATGTGCTTATGTGAAAAAGCACAATGTGACACAATGTGCCCAAGCACATAGGCACATGATTTATGAGCCGATATGTGCTTATGTGAAAAGGCACAATGCGACACAATGTGCCCTAGCACATAGGCACATACGGGTATTTGAGGATACCTATTACCTGGTATTGTATTATTTGAGGATACCTATCTAGGATACCTACTAGAGAATCCCTTTCTTGTCATATGTGCTTATGTGAAAAAGCACAATGTGACACAATGTGTCCTAGCACAAAGGCACATGCTTTATGTGCCGATATGCGCTTATGTGAAAAGGCACAATGTGACACAATGTGCCTTATCACATAGTCACATACGGGTATTTGAGGATACCTATAGCCTAGTATTGTATTATTTGAGGATACCTATCTAGGATACTTTCTGGAGAATCCCTTTTTGTCATATGTGCTTATGTGAAAAAGCACAATGTGACACAATGTGACCTAGCACATAAGCACATGCTTTATGTGCCGATATGTGCTTATGTGAAAAGGCACAATGTGACACAATGTGCCACAATGTGCCCTATCACATAGGCACATACGACCAAAATGGGATTCCATAGCCACAGGTGTTGTCCAAAAGGGATTCTATAAAATGGATTCCATAAAATGGAATTCCTATCCGACTCCGTAAAATGGGATTCCGTGTTTTATCATCGACACTCGAGGGTATGGAAAGGGACTGATAACACCCAATTATTATTGCAAGAACCCGAACAGATACAACTGACAACCAAGATCGAAGAGAACAGAACATAAACTTTGATTTAATCTTAACGCCCAATATATACAATACAATTTTTAACCTGTATGGACTGTAACCCCTAAATACTACATGCAGCAACCTAACTAAACAGACGAAACATGAACGAAGATCGAACTAGTTGGAAACAACTGAACAGAGACAACCAACCACTACAAAACAATAAAAGTACAGAACGAAGATCCAACACAGCCAAGATCGAAGTGAACAGAATATTTTGAAAAAAATCGAACTGATCTGATTGAACTACAACCCCTAAATATAACCCAATGTTAACCCTCTTGAACTGTTTGAAATGAACTACAACCCTAATGAAGGTATATATAATTAACCCTCTTGAACCGTTTGAATGAACTTTAACCCCTAAATATATTCCAATGTTAACACCCTTGAACTTTTTGAACTTTTTGAATGAACTTTTTATATCTAATACAAATAAACACCCTTTGAACTGAACGATTTTTTAAACTTAATGAACTACAACCCATTGAACTGAATTTTTCTAATAGGGAAGGGGAATACCCTCGAGTGTCGATGATAAAACACGGAATCCCATTTTACGGAGTCGGATAGGAATTCCATTTTATGGAATCCATTTTAAAGAACCCCTTTTGGACAACACCTGTGGCTATGGAATCTCATTTTGGTCGTACGTGCCTATGTGATAGGGCACATTGTGTCACATTGTGCCTTTTCACATAAGCACATATCGGCACATAAAGCATGTGCTTATGTGCTAGGTCACGTTGTGTCACATTGTGCTTTTTCACATAAGCACATATGACAAAAAAGGATTCTCCAGAAAGTATCCTAGATAGGTATCCTCAAATAATACAATACTAGGCTATAGGTATCCTCAAATACCCGTATGTGACTATGTGATAAGGCACATTGTGTCACATTGTGCCTTTTCACATAAGCGCATATCGGCACATAAAGCATGTGCCTTTGTGCTAGGACACATTGTGTCACATTGTGCTTTTTCACATAAGCACATATGACAAGAAAGGGATTCTCTAGTAGGTATCCTAGATAGGTATCCTCAGATAATACAATACCAGGTAATAGGTATCCTCAAATACCCGTATGTGCCTATGTGCTAGGGCACATTGTGTCACATTGTGCCTTTTCACATAAGCACATATCGGCACATAAATCATGTGCCTATGTGCTTGGGCACATTGTGTCACATTGTGCTTTTTCACATAAGCACATATGACAAAAAAGGGTGCCGAAGGTCATATGTTTTTCAAAAAAGGGGTGCCGAAATTGGGGTGCCCAGGGATATTGCCATTGGATATAGATGTGATGAGAATCTGATATAACTTCGTTGTAATAAGGGAAGATAACTCTATACGATTAAGTGCAGGTTATGGAAAATCAAGCAATCTGATTGGTTAGTTATAATTTATATAAATGATCTAGATAAATGAAACAACAAGAGTACTTAGAATAGGGGCAGAACTAACAAGAATAGGCCAGAAATAGCTAAATATAGTAACAATAACCAAAGCTGTTCCAACTGATGGGCTCTTCTATGCTACTGGAGTATACTCTAGAACAAAGGAACATGGCCATATAGACGTAAACTATTGCATATAGAAATAGAAGCAGAGAATTCTGGGTAATGACCAAAGGAACGTGTCTTTTAATGGGGAAAACGTCATGGGATAGGGATATAAAAAGGGATTCTGGGAGAATTCTAAGCCTGAACATTACTCCTGTTCAATCGAACGCACCCCTTTGTACCCCCTTAGTACTATAGCACTACGTGCTAAGCCGATAAATTACCCCTGTCTTGTTAGAAGCCATTGGTAACATAGCAATCACGTGCTACCATAGAAACCAAGATGGCGGCCTCCAGTATACAAAATGGACGGAAACACGTATCACCCTAACAACACGCGCTGCGCATGCGCACTCACACCACGTATCACTATGGAGATGACGTCACAACATGGCCGCTCACGCGGGTTACCATGACAACACAACATGGCGCCACTATGTCACGTGACATGACGTCACTTCCGGGGTCATCCACCGGGGTCATCCAACCTGCACACCATATGTACCTGACATACTACTGACGTGCAATACGCCTTAGTACACGACGACATCGTGCCCCATGTGGACAATCGCGGTTTGGACACAACACGGGAGTCCGAATCGATCGCACAGACGGTCACCCATCAAAGGACTAACCGGGCGCGACGTTGCTTAACTTCAATGATCTGACGCGAACCGGTTATGGAAACGCCATCGCTGGGGAGACTGACAGTTGCTCGCTGTTGATCGGTGGTTCTCTCCGGTACTCTGGCTTCCTCCACTCGTAAAATTGTCCGACACGAGGTGACCCTGGCTGTCAAAAGTGTCGTTAAACCCAAATAAATAAATAAACAGCACCAGCACGTTTACTGGAGTGTTCTGCAGCGTATCAAAACTCCAGCAAACATACGGCCATTTGATGGATGAGACAAAAAATTGTTGAAATTGGAGATGTCTCGTGCCGGATCCAGCTGACCCACACACCCACCCCTCCCCGAGTCTCGCAAAAAAAAAAAATAAAATAATTCCGCCAACCACCACCTCCTCCCTGAGAAAAGCTGAAGAAAAGCTTGTGCCTCGAAACGGGTAAAAAAAAAACAAACTTCAGACCAAACAAAAATATACAATTTTTTTCGGGCAATTCATTTTTCAACTCAATGAGGGGAGTAGGCTTTTCTTTTTATTTTTCAAGATTTTTGTTTAATAAGTTATAAATTTGTTTTCGGGCAATTCATTTTTCAACTCAATGAGGGGAGTAGGTTTTTATTTTTATTTTTCATGAATTTTGTTTAATAAGTGGTAGAGGACTAAATTATTTTTGGTCGGAAAAATTCGTTCACTTGTTAACACTGCAAAAACGAAGTGTTTAACAATTAAACACCAAAATGCAACAGATAATAAACACTTACACATGTTTAATTTTTAAATGTGTTTAAATTTAAGTTATTTATTATTTAAACGGCATTTAAATACGCGATGTTTATGTTTTAAACTCCAGCAGTGTTTATTACTTAAACACATAAACACGTTTAATAGATGCAACAGATAATAAACACTGTTTAAATACTAATTTATAAACACATAAACATGTTTGTTTATTTATATTTAAAATGCCTAGTGTTTAATATTATGAGAGATTGGATAAACACGAGTGTTTAAAAGAAACCCCTAATGTGCTTTTTTGAATATGCTAGTTTCGGTAAATGATTTGAGCCAATTCCTGCTGGTCCAACAGTATTAGGCAAGCAGTGAACACATTCAGTTATAGAAAATATTTTCTTGATATACAGGTATCAAACAAGTTTTACTGATATGGGCGTACTATTCGTGTTAGAGTCTGAATCAAAATGAAAATCTCACCAACGTGAGCCACCATTCCCGGCGATAGATTTTATTCAAATCCAGAAGCCTATACACCCGTAAAGCTGATCTCTCTAGTCGAGTTTCCCGGCAGTAAGTACTGAATAAGTATATCTTTATTTCCTGGGCGCATGTCTTTATAATTTTAAAACAACAGTATTTAAGCACAATGTAAAAACACCCCTGGCCCATTGGATCTACAAATCACCACTTATAAACTAGTTCAAAATATTTGCATGATCAAAAAACACATTGATTCACATTCATACTCACACATTCCTCCTTTTGCTGTGCCTGCTGCGCCGACGCAGCTCCAACCTTCTCCATCGACTTGGATCCCATTAACCACTCACCTAACCCTACCACCCAGAAGACCAATCATTCGTTCACACATTCACCAATATACACTCAACCGCTCAGTCATTCACACAATTTCACACTTGATTTATCGCAGTTACGTGGTTTCAATGTTATGGAGTAGGGGTTACCCCATTTCATCGGTTTTCGTGAACTCGGTTGCATCTTTGCAAGACGTAAAACTGGACGAAGAACAGTGAAGCAGTAGTTTACGATATTATGTAATAGTTACCAACCTAGCTGGAGGTAACCATGGATCCGAATAACCCGAATGTGCAGGGCATTACAGCGCACTGTCAGGCCCAGGGTCGCCGAAAGCATTTCAGGGCACGGGGGTCAGACCCCAGGAAAAGGGCATTTACTCGCACTAGCAGCCCCGCCATGACATGCAGAAACATGCATTTCACGAAGGCCGAAGACCCGAGTTGGGGGAGGGGTGTGAAGAGGTATTCCCTCATCGGGAGGGGGCACTTCCTCTCAAACTCCCCAAACTCCCCCATTGAATCTGGAAAGCTCTCAGGGCGGATTTGTGACGTTTTTTCCTTTACATCAAGAATAAATCATAGAAAGAATTGAGTGATGACCCTCCAAAGGGCATTTTCGGCCCTCTTGCTCCCGTGATCCGAAGACAGGGACGGCAGCTGCCCCTGTGTTTCCGGAGTCCCAGGTCAGGTCACTCGAATCCATCAGTGTCGACAGCCAGGCAGTTAACCAACTCACACCGTGTCTGTATTTTGGGGGTGGGGTGGGGTGGGTTGGGGTGGGGGTGGGGAATGTTGAAATGCTGATAATCCTGGCGACCAGCAAAGTGAACAAACGCCAGAACCAAGCAAATGGCAGTAGCATGCACCTGTTGTATCGCCCATTTTAATGTGACTTCGGAAGTGACATCTTTATTCACACGGCATGATCAGTGAAATCATGTTAGTTGTTATTGCAGGTCACATGGTAACGCCATCGGTTGCGTCATTGGCTGTCATGGTAATAGTGCCCAAAAATAGAACTTTTAGCCATGGAAGCATTTCTATTGATATAGTTGATAAGGTAAAAATTAATGTGTTGTGATGTCATGAAATATGGCATCAATCATGACATCAATGGCGTCAAAAGCTGCCATGGAAACGGTTGTTAAGCATGTGCTTCTGTAGTAATGGTTGCTCTGTTGTGGCATCGTCAATGAGTTCACCAGTGTCGTCATCAATGCCATTATTATTAACATAATCAATGATAAAATCAGTGATGTTATTACTAGAATGCATGGTGGCTAACCTATAAAGGCTAAAGAAATAGCTACGCTTTGTTGTTTGGTAGTATAGTGTGGATTTTAACTGTTTTGTTACTATTTGGCTTCTACTAGCTGCGGGCTGCTTAATGCCGTTCATCGCCTATTTTTATGGGTAACACGTATTGCTAAATCACGTGGCGTGAGATGTATGCTCGAGTTTGATGTAGTAGAATGGTACGTACCTTTTATATCAGCTTTAGTTGATCTTTTTGCTCTTACACGATTCCGTTGCCTTATACACGAAGCGCTATACTACACTAGCCCTTGGCCGTTATGTAGCAGTATTCTGTTGTTTTGTGGTTGTGTTTGGTCAGACGAGAGTGTCGCAGTATAAACAATCAATATCCCTTTTGTTTTAACATTAGCTTTCTCCGTCTGTTGGTCTAACTCACACCTTATACTAAGCCGCCAGATGGGTGTTATATTGTCAAGACATCTAAGAAAATTTCTAAGCCTTTTGCTACAGTCTCAAATAGAGATAACTTAAGCATGCAGTCGATCACGTTAAACTTTAATACCTGTATGACCCGATAGTGTGCGGAGCTAAGATTGCACTGTAGAAGAGGTCTGAGTGAGAGATTTAACCTGACTGGACCAAGCAAGTCATGATTGCTGTGGTCTAAAGATAAAAAAGGAATGGCCATATTAGGCTTAGAAACATACTAGGAAGGCTAAAGATCAACCGACATCCACACAAACAGCGAATACTCTCACTCGAACTCAGACTGCTTCAATGAAATGCAACATACTTAACTACGATATAACGCCCATCTTGGAGTATAGTATAAGGCTTCAGGTTGGCCATCACAATGTTTAATCAAAAGCGACAAAGACCGCACCACTAGTGCACTCAACGTCAATCAAACACAGCCTCAGAATAACATATTGCGACATAGCATCTGGGCTGTAGTCTGGTATATTATGTTTTACGCAAGGCAACGTTTCCGACAAAAACTTCATGTGGGATCACACTTTTCCGCCCACCCCTTCCACCCCTACACCCCTGAATACCTACACCACTCCATCTTACACGCATACATTATAGCGCTCAAAGATAATTGTGCTTTCACACAAGAAACATAGATTATCTTTAAGCAACTTTTCACAAAAAACTTGAAAGAAATACGCAAAAACAAAACAGATGCTTGGATTTGAAAGATAACTATTACGAAAAAAGATAGTAAGCCGCTCCCCCCCCCCCCCACACACACACACCACGGGAACCCCGGGAAGTGAAGCAGTGCTTGTTTACTGTGGTCAACAACCTAAGCTTCCCTGATAAAATAGGACCCAGTCACCAATGATTGGGGTGCGAGCCCTCTAAAAGGGGCAGCATGGGGTATGAACGATTGACTGACCTTGACTTTATCTTCATGTTGTGGTTATGATCAGCCATTGTGCAGAAGTATGTGACCTTAAGCGCCAATAAATAAATCCGGTCCCCGAGAGATATTAATACCCTCAAATTGTCCGAAACTGACAACCTCTTTCCTATAGTGTCACCAAAATGAAGCTTCGATAATATGAAAAACACTCATTTTTGCCTGTATATCCACAATAATAATTCCAGTTACCTGTAACTGAATGTGTCCACTTTACTGTCGTTGAAATAGTTAGGAGAATGGTTGATATTTCCCATGCATTTCACTATCAATCGAACACACGGCATTATAACTAAACATAAACTATGCATGTTTGAAGAAATGTTGAGATACATATAACGAATAAAATGGAATTTAACCCAAAATTGCTCAAACATTCTTTATTCCAAATGGTAGAACGAAGATAAGACGCAACGTCGCTGACGTCACATTACGTAATATCTTGCGTCACAGGAGGTTAGAAATGTCTATTAAACACCATGCTTATTTTCTAAACACCAGACTTTAGGTTTTAAACGCGTGTGTCAATTTCGTTAAACATAATACGTTTACTTTGCTGGGAATATCATCTCATTTATTAAACATCAGTATTTAATTTTCAAATGGGCCTACTATCAATTGTTTTCCTATAACATAAGAGAATAGCAAACACTGTTGATGGCAACATTCAAATTTTGGGAATATCCCGCAAACATCACCTATCGATCGTAAAGGGTGGAGATAAATGACAATCATACGAAATACAATTCCGCCAAACTTATGCGGTAAATCAGTTTCAAGTCAGTATTTAGCCCAGCAGTTGTTATCTCAAACTCACCGTTCTTCCAACGACATGGCGTAAGTTGTGAATGATTACAACGATCTTCTTCGAATACCAGCGAAAAAGTATGAACGCTCAATTGTTCAGTGCCAGGAATCACAATTATGCATGGAAATGTATCTTTGCGATTCTTTAGTTATAATGTCTTGAGCATAGGATAAAACAATAACCGTAGCTGAGAAAAAGACGCCGACACAAAGAAGAAGAATCCATTGGGGTCAATTTGAAAACACCGTGTTTGTGACACGAGAACTGCAAATCGGCTTAGAAAATGGAAACAGAATCTGCACCCAACTTATGATGTCGAGCACAAATTAAACACTGCCCGCGTGTTCTTCCAGAAACCAACACACAACAAAGTGCGATAAATACCACATATTTACAAAGTAAACATACATTCAATAACAAATAAACACAAATGTATAACCATTAAACACCTGAGTTTAAGAACTAAACACAAAATCTTAATATCCAAACACCTCTTAAACATGATGAGCGTTGGCATTTTTTGCAGTGAATTCTTATCTTGTTAAATTTATGGATTTGCTTTGTGGCAATTTATGGGAGAGTGCCTATATATAGGCACTCTCCTATAAATTGTAACAAGGCAAATCCATACAAACTATATAATATAGTTTAACAAGTAAGTGAAAAGAACGCCCACATAATTGTGTTCAGCTCTATTTATTCCACGTCTGTTCTATGAAATGCACATCTACAGCAACGGATGGAAATCGTTGACGGCCTATTTTTATAAAGAAGCGAAATTCTCACTGGACCTTTCTACAAATCGTGCACCGCAAAACAGTCTGAATTGCTAACGATAGCTGAAAACCATCCCCTGAGTTCCAATGTATTTTATGTGCAATAGGCACATAGTACACATTGGAACTCAGGGGACGAAATAGTAACACGGGTTGGTTGACGATAAAACCTGTTCTTTTTGTTGACAGTAACTGTTGTCAAATAAATTGCTGAATGTTCTTCTGACAATTGTTTTTATAGACGTGAAGGCGTGTAATAAACACAGAACGACACGCGTGTGTGAATGGGTTATTCGATATGACACTTGTGCCATCGCGGAAGGATAAATCTCGAGGCCTGTGGCCTCTCGTTCTATCCTTCCGCGCTGACACTCGTGCCATATCGATTAACTCATTCACACACGCGTGTCGTTCTGTGTTTTTATGAATCTCTTTCGAAAAATAAATGCCGTCCCATAATAACTGAGTTGTTTACTGCAGAACAGAGCGAACAGGTTGTTTGGAAAACAAATATTATAAATACACACTGTATTTTAATTATGCTTTGTTGAGAACCTGTGAAAATAAATATACACCGATCAAAAAAGGTAAAATTATAAAATATCACGATTTCAAAATTTGAAGGCATTTTTAGCCAACAAAACTGTCCAGTGAAGGGGTTCAATTGCAATGAGGGATTGCCCGAGAACCAAAAGCATTTTTCGCCATATCCTTCTATTTTGCGATTGAAGGGAGGTAACTCGAAATTAATTTCAACATTGAACGTTTCCCTGAAAATCTTCATTCGGGAATGACCCAACAATGTTAAAAATAAAGGCCTATTCTATGACTTTATATTTTGATAACCTATTCTGCTATACATAAAAAGCCTATGACACAAATTTTAGCTTTACACATCAGAAGTGGTGAACACGACAGCAATGGGATTTCAGAAGTTAAAATTTACATCTACAGTGCAACTAGATCTTAGTTTTGGTGACTTCGCCCTGAATGCAAACTTGTCTAAATTTATCGCTCGTCGCCTCGCGAAGAGTGAAATGAAAGCGGTAATTATTTGTTACGTTTTAAATGAGTTTACCTCATAAGATACCAACAATTAAGAAACTTGCGTTGTCTCGTGTTAATAAAGTATCCATAAATCGAAATAGTATGTTATTATGTTATTAAAATGAAAAAAGGCAGGGGTCGATTTTCGGGTTTCTTTTTTTATTTCCTTTCTGCGTTTAAATTGACAGCGAAAGTACCGCCCACCAGTGCTGATGAAAACAAAAACAGATTCGCACATGTTAATATTGAATATTGTATTATTTAACATTTAAACTCTTAATCTTCTAACGATCATGGTATAGTAAAATATACCCAAAGTAGCATGGTGTACCAAATGTTCACCACTCGTGATGAACATTTGGTACATCAAGCTACTATGGGTATATTATATATTTAACGACACTATGGCAAAGTCCCAAGAGACAGATTAATTTTACCGCTCGGGGGCGCGGTGGCTCAGTAGGTAGAGGTGCAGGCTACAAGCCGAGAGGTCCTCGGTTCGAATCCCACCTGCGGCAACCACGCTGTGTCCTTGGGCAAGACACTTCAACCCCATTGCCCACGCGGGGCACAGTGACGCTGTGTACTAAGGCGGTACTGAACGTCTTCAACCAATGCTTACCCTGATTGCGTGGAGTTATTATGTTGGGGAGCTGACTGTTGCACGCTGTTGCTTGGTGGTTCTATCGGGGTACTCCGTAAACACCCATAAATGAAATGACATGAAACTTTAATGCACAACAACACACCCTGAGGACGCAAATTATACTATACTGCACTATACTGTACTGTTTTATTGCATGAAACATGTCACATGTTTATAGCAAGATATCACTACAATGAGTGACAAGGTTCTTGTAGCTACCACGGAGAGTGTGACAGAAGTTCAAAACGTTTAGAGCCTTAACTCATAACCCAACGAACGGGACCAAAATGTAAAGATTACACAAAACAGTAGTTATTGCCATAAATAAACCGGAGAGTTCCCAGTTAAGCCATACCTATATGAAAATCACCGGAGCCCCCTCATTGAGCGGGCTCAGATGACTTCCATATTTGCATGGACTTCCATTGAAAAAATTATGAAAATAATTTGTTCCAAATAATGTTTTAAACGGCTGTGTTGGGTGAAAGGTTAATGAAAGCAGGAGCTATGGATACCAATGATAATAAACAGTTGCATATAAGCCAGTGTACGAGTGTTTAGGACTTGTGCTTCAATAGCCCTGTCATTATCTAAAGGGGTTTTGATTCCTTCTTCTCCATTAGTATCACACAATAATTTCTAGTTACTCGATATAACAATATTGCTAAGTTACAAGATACCCAAGTTGTTTTATCACGAGCTACTTCAGTACTTAACCCTTTACCCAACGTAACGACAAAAAACGGCCAGCTCTATTCTCAAAAATCGCCAATTAATTTTCATTATTTTTTCATTTTTTGTCTCAAAAAACATAGGTTATGACCCCTCGTTGGAACGAGCTCGCCGAGCTCGTTCCAACGAGGGGTCATTACCTATGTTTTTGAGACAAAAAAAAATTTAAAAAAATTAGTTATTCAAGAATTTTTTTTTTGCAAGTGTCGTCCGCTTTTCATGTTAGGAAAAGGGTTAAAACAAGATAGGTAAGTTGTTATAACAGGATAATTAAGTTATTAAAACCACAGAGGCAAGTTGTTACAAACACATCGATCCGTCTCTATACTCTTTCCATTCTTGTTCTTGTGACCTGATAAAGAAGCCCGATCCCCTCCAGCCACTCGAATCGCTACTCGACCGATAACCCAACTATACCACTCGCCCTAACCCCGCTACCCACAAACCCATTCTAAGAGAGACGCACCACCCGAGTGTGACCCAACCTCTACCACCCATTCCAAGTATTCCAAAATCCAATTTCCAACCCATCTCTACCCATAGACTATAGCCTATCAGTGACTCTACCCCTTTTCCATTCACCGTGCGTCACTTCCCATGCCGATCCACCCATATATACTGTCAACGGTGTGACCACTGTGTATGTAATTATTGAAATATAAGCTCTGGGTTATGTAACCGATAGGATATATGCGATACGGCCGCCGTGGTCTTGTCACTTTCCACTGATGGGCCTTATTTCCACGGACGCAATAATATCAGATTCCAAACAATAATTATAGGAATAATCATCAAAAATTTATTTAATGAAGCACCGGGTACAAACCGGTGCTTCATTAATTAAAGTTTTGCTGATGATCATTTTTATTACCTGGTAAATTCATGCGTGGATGTCGCTGCCCACGCCCAGTCCATGACAGCTGTACCGTGATCACTTCAAATGGTGGTAACCATCAGGATATGTAAACACAAAATGTAAATATTATGATCGGATAGGTAACCACTAGAGAATGTGACCATGACATCTACTGGAATATATTTTCACTTGGATAATTAACTACTGAGATAGATGACGACTCCACGGTTCCTGCAGGTAAGGACTGAAGAAATTCAAGGCTATTCAAGACCGTTTCTTTACATTTTTCAGCTTAATTGCGATAGCCAAATTCAAGGATTATCAAGGTCACGCCTTCACTTTTCCTTAATAGGACTCTCTTGTCGCTACCTCTCCTCCCCACTTCATGTGAAGCCTTCTCTAGTTTTTACACGATGTCTCTGGTGAATACCCCTCCCCCACTTCATTTCTTGGGATAACGACCACAGTGCACCAGTTAGGAGTACACCTCCCCAATCTATTGCGTGCTATACTATACAGTACTAATAACGTTCTCAATCATTTTTAAAAAATATTTTTGTCAATATTCAAGGTTTTCCAATACCTCCTTTGCAGGATTTCAAGGCTTTGAATGGCCAAGTCAAATTCAATGCAATTTCTTGAATCAAAGACTTTGCAGGAACTTTGGACTTGGATATGCAAGTTCTATGGCACGTATCCACTAGGATATGTAACAACAACTATGTATAATCAATAGAATATGTAGCCACCAAGACGTGTGACCAATAGAGTAGGTAACTACTGGAAAGGCCAGTGGAGTAGCCAGTTGGAGGGTGCGGGGAGCTAAATGTTTCGCTGGTTGGCTCCCATCAAAACATTAGCCCAATGCGTCCTTCGATGACATAGACCCCCAATATGACCTCTAATATGGGGCTACACACGTTACAAATGCTTTAGATACTAGAACGTTAACCCTTTATCTAACGTAACGGAAAAAACCGGCCAGCGCTATTCACAGAAATCGCCAATTATTTTTCATTATTTTTTTCATTTTTTGTCTCAAAAACATAGGTTATGACCCCTCTTGAGGGGTCATAACCTATGTTTTTGAGACAAAAAATTGAAAGTAATTAGTTATTCAAGAATTTTTGTTTTGCAAGTGGTGTCAGCTTTTCATGTTAGGTAAAGGGTTAATCGAGCATTGAATATTGAAACATTTTCTCAATGCCGAGATCAAACCAGGATCCTCCGGTCGTTATCTTCTCTCTCACTTCAGGGAAGTGGGAGAATGGGAACGGCCGGAGGGTCGTATTTAGGACTAGGGGAGTGGTATACCTGGGTCATGGTCTACCGAATTTCATGTTAGAGAAGTTGTTGGCAAATTTGCATCAGGCAAATTGAATTACATGGCAAGTATTTTTAAATATCATCTTGAAACTACTTGAAATTATGATTTAATCAGTCTGATTTAGTGCGCTATAATGTTTCATGGATGTATAGGCATGGACTTGCATCTATGCTTCCTAATCTTATCTGACCATTGCATGTTAATTGACGGAGAAAATAGTCCAGAATAATTTCAGAAAGTTTATATAAACAAAAATCATAATACTATCGATGCCACCGGTGTAAACCAATAAAACAAAAACTACCCCCCTCCCCCCCCCCCCCACCCTCTCAGGCTTAGATGACATAAATTGAACATTGTTTATTAGTTAACAAGGTCAATTGAACAAAGATGACTACTATGCAGTATATATCAATAACCTTCACAGGGGCGGCGGAACGATTTTCAAAGTGTGGGGTGGTGGTGGGGGGGGGGGCTGGATCGGGCAATGGATGGTCGTCGGTATGAACAAATTAAATTCCAGGTTCACCAAATCCCCATTTCCATGCATCTGAGTGGATATTTTGAGATTTTTCAGATGTATTTGAAAGGTTTCACACTTTGTGAGCCGTTAAAAAACGTCGAAAAAGCATACAGGTGAGGTCTATTTATCAGCTATTTCTCAGACCAAAGCTGATAAATAGACCTCCCCTGTATGCTTTACCAGACGTTTACAGCAATTATACTGTTTGCGGATTTTCTTGTCTGGTGTGGATTTGGTACTTGTATGTCTGTAAGATTACAATCTACTTCAGTTAACCGATTTTTAACAGACTGTATATATTTTAACGTTTGCTGCAAAAATGATCCGAAATCCATCGAAACTGAATCGGTACGAGAGAAACATAGCTGGCGAAATTTATACTGTGAGTGTTACTTTCCTCACGTCACATATACATACCCCAGAAATAGGGAAGGTGAATTTTTGCTATCCCTATTAGCTCCAAACTGAGGAATGAAGAGTGTTTTGCATTTAGTATAACCAGGTAGAATTGCTGATTGCTGAATTATATATATAGTGCAGACTAGGGCATTAGGGAATGTAATTCAATGTATCATCTCAGACTTATTCAGAGTTATTTGCGTTTGGTACTATTTTGATTCAAACTCCGCAGCCTCAGAGGTTTATTAAAATGCTGGAATAGTCAGGGATATAGCCTTAAATGTTAAGAAATGTAACAATTCTCAATAGGGCTATGTCTGCAGTTTATGCTTTTTTAAAAGCTTTTAGGGGTGGTAACCCAAAAATGGCTCAGAACAAATAATAAAAAAACGCAGGTTGGGAGTGGGTGGGTGGGTGTCTGAAGGGTGGACAATATTTTTTTTACCCTGCGTAATTTTTTTCCAGACCCCCCGCCCCCACCCCCGTTCTCACAACCGTAAATACATTATCAGCGCCCACTCAAGTATAGACAGATATCCACCAACAATTCATCATTTCAGATAACAACGTCAATGTTAAGTACCCGTACTAGGATATATGTAGTTGTAAATATTTCACCTCCTCAAAACCGTACCAGTAAATCATCAGCTTTCACTCAAGTGAACAGATAACCACCAACTCTTCATAATTTTAGGTCACAACGACAATGGGTGTTGAATAGAATAATGCCGCAATCAGTGTAAAAGTCATATACTTCTGCCCGCCAACGCCAATGAATCATCCAAGATTTTTGTAAGAAACTTGGCCAACAGTGATTGACCTTGCAATTCTCATATTGAGAGTTAAATCGGATCTTTAATTAACCCTTTACCCAACGCAGACGATGTCACAATTTATTATTTTAAATACCATTTTTTTAATTTTCTCAAAAAATGTCAACAAAACCATATCATGTGACCCCTCATTGGAACGAGCTCAACGAGCTCGTTCCAATGAGGGGTCACATGATATGGTTTTGTTGAAATATAAATATAAAATATATTCCTTCCTTATTTCTTATAAGGAAGGAATATATTTATAAAGTTGCAAGAATAATGAAATTTGAATGGTCATTTATATGAATTGCGCTATCCATATGCGGCGGAAGTGGGGGGGGGGGGGGGGGTTGGGGGGGGGGGGATGGCACAGGGAAAACGTGCCCTCTACTTTTTTTCCACAGACCTGTTGCGCGGTTACACAATGATATATTATTTGCGAATCCAAGCAACATTTGCCCAAAATATCCCACCTCCGGTCGCTTCGGTCCGTTTCTTCTACTCCACCCCTCTTCCAACCCGAAGGCTGATCCGAACTACGATAGCGTTGAAAAGTTGTGCCCTTCCAGTCTCCACTTTTATAGCGCTTCCACTGCCTCTGTCCGTTTATAACTGCCACGTCACGTAAAGGGTAAACTTGAAAGAGTATGATTACTTCATAATTTAGGCAAAGGGATCATTCATCTCGTGGAAAGGGGTTGTATGCACAAAGGCAAAGACAGCAAACTTTTCGTATGTTCCGTGAATAATTACATAAATAAACCCAGCCTCATCAGAACAGTCTAGAAGAGACCTACTGATCAACAGGATGAGATCCAGTACATAGACCGACTACATAAAAATGTATCTTATGAGCGTACGTGGCGGGGGTGGGGTGGGGGGGGGGGGCGGGGTAAGAGAGATGATGGATAATTACCTGATAGTAGTAGAAGTGGATTGCAGAAGTTGAGGGTGGAGAAGTGTCAAATTTGAAAAAAAGAGTTTACCAAAGGAAGTTCAGCGCAGGACAGCGAAATGAAACAACGACTTGTTCATTATTTTAATGGCTTGCGGAAAAACTTAAATGCCACATTTTAAGTATATTCTGAGAGGGAAAACCTTAATTACCAGTTTAGGATGAAGAAAAACCCGCCGCAAAGTACAACAAAAGTACACTTCAGTAGAATGTCCCCACTAAAAAATGTCGAAAAAGTGGGATGATTGGACGAAAGCCACCCTTTCCTTGCTTCGAAGAGAAAAATGACAGATATTTTTTTTGTTACACGCGTCCACACGAGACACACAACGGGGGAACCATTAGCCCCCAGAAACGCAGACTCTCGAACTGCAGTCGTCCAAGTTGCTCCGTTTTATTGTTCCATCTTGGGTACCAGCCGTTTTATAGAAACATTTATTTTCCAACTGTACTTACCGATTTCACCCACTTCGATTTTCCATCCGCCGCATCACCATCTTTTTGAGATCCCGAATGCAGGTTTGATATTCTTTTAAATGTTTGTTTCCATCGGGAAGGGGTGGCCATACTGCCATGTACAAATGGCCTACACGTACCTAACCATTTTCGTATGATGAAATCTGAAACTTATCCATGAATTTAACATTTGTTGTGTAATACTAAGCAGAACGCAGTTGTTTAATAGCGAAAACGTCAAAACGTAACGTTGTTACGTCATGCAGGACTTAAAACTTCCGGGTTTATTTCTGCGACGCGCAATTTGAAGATTGCGTTACGCTAATAATCCGAATTTCAGAATCGACGTAATTGTGCCTGTGTGATAGTATCAATCACCTCGTATCAATCAAAAAAGCCCAGAAAGGTCGTTCGCTAATGTCAGTAATGAGTTCTAGAAGTTAACCTTCCTAATTGTTTGGTAAACCAACAGCACTCTGATGTCAAAATATCAAGAGGTGAAGCTATACATTTTCTCCACAATGCAACTTGGAAGTTAACAAATTCACTCTTGTGTGTGTGTCGGTACCGCAAGGGTGTAGGATGGAAAATAATTTTTCTTCAGGGGGGGGGGGGGGGGGTCAGTGGATTGGGGCGGTGTATTCGTGCAAAATGTATATTATAATATTGAATCGTATAGCATAGGTTGTCTTCGTCTGGCATCGACTGTCTTCGGGTATTACCACATAAAAGGCGGTGGTAGTGGTAGTGGATTTAAGTTTCTCGTTTTTGATTAAGAGTATCATTTTCCATCACGAGGTGACCCTGGCTGTCGAAAGTTTCGTTAAACCTCAATAAATAAATAAATAAATAAATAAATAAATAAATAAATAAATAAATAAGTAAATAAATAAATAAATAAATAAATAAATAAATAAATAAATAAATAAATAAATAAATAAATAAATAAGAGTAGCATTCGTCATTATATATCTCGCCTTTTGGTACACACTGCAACCTATATGGCGTCCTCCCAATTCGCATACTTTGGATTGAATTGAATTAAACTAGTTCTTTGCCATTGAATACAAAATTATATTTTGCAAAGTCACAGGGTAAAAGTGAACGAGAAAAGAAATACGGTACAGATGAATCGAATGAGAAATGATGAGAAAGAAATGAGAAATTATTATATAAATCAATGTGGCATAGGTGATGTGTAGTGACCATAAGGGATGTGTACGTTTATGTCGAAAAATGCCGTTCGGGTACCTATAATTTGCGAAAGAGTGCCCCTCAGCCGGTCTGTCCCCACCCTGGCTCGGCCGCCCCTATGTAGTTTGATCACTGGTCAGTCGGGCTTACATCTAAAAAACCCAAGACTTCTTGGACATTTATTTGTGGACAAATAAAACATATATGCAGAAGGCCTAGTCGTGACGCAACGTGTATCGGTATTCCAAAATAAGTCCATATACCATATCCAGTCTTGAGAGAAAGTACATGATTACTAGTGAGGGCGAATCGATATCTGGGACTCCAGTCTTGACGATAGCGGCACAATTGGAAAAGATATCAGATGGGCTGTTCAATGTTTCAGTTTGTACTGACAAGCTGGCTTCCAAGATTTGTGGCATGTCCATTGTCGAAATGACTTGGAAGTAATCAAAATTATCTCACTGACGTGACAACCGTTACTTATTCCCAGTTCTTTATTCGACATTCGTTATCAACCTATTTAATCGGTTGGTACCGAATGCCGAATAAGGAACTGGGAATAAGTAACGGTTGTCACGACCCTAATTACCCTGGAGATGAATCAAGTAAAACTTGGACGTTTGCAACCTTTTTCGTGTTATCCTCAGGAAGGGTTGGGGGAAACAAAACTAATATTCCGTACCCCACCCCACTCCTCCCCCTCACCCGTCGAGGAGAATTAACCCCATCTCCTGTTGGGGAAAGTGTCTCCATTATTGTTTGCTGATCTTGGAACACCATAACTCTTTGTTATGGAAATCCTATGCCACCACTGTTCCGTGACAAAATTATCCCCAACTGCTAAATGTCAGCTTCCCGTCTTCAAAAATGCCACAATGCATGAACGTCAGTGAGATACAGAGTCAGACACAAACTTTCGCATTTGCGGATGTAGATAACTCGACTGCTGTAAGCAAATGAGCCGAACAGATTTGAAAGTGAACTATAGGCCTATCAAGCGTCGTAACTATTAGGTGTGTGTGTGGGGGGGGGGGGGGGGGGCGCCCCTCCCCCAATAATTTCCTAGTCGAACATTTTCATTTGGATTTGGGTCTTAGATATCGATTCGCTCTTGCTGGTAATCAGGTAATTTCTTTCGGTACAGATTTGCTTCTTGGACTAATACCACACACACAGTTGGATTCCTGCCAGTGGTGGTCTGTGACTGATAGGGGAATCTTGGGGATTATTGGGCTCCCAGTATGACGGATTTTGAATTCGGTACGTAAATTTCATGAGGTTTTTTTTTCAACTATAATCACCATTGACCAATATTTCTACTGTATCATCAAGGCATGCTTTCAAAGAAGACATGACTAGATGATGTAGTTGGAATATTTCGTCAGTCGAGACTAGAGTCATGACAGTCGGGACACATTGGGCTTACACTCCCCCCACCCCCGCCCCCACCCCGCCCCGCTCCCGTTAACCCTTTACCCAACGTAACGACCAAAACCGGCCAGCGCTATTCACAAAAATCGCCAATTAATTTTCATTTTTTGTCTCAAAAACATAGGTTATGACCCCTCTTTGGAACGAGCTCGTTCCAATGTGGCGTCATAACCTATGTTTTTGAGACAAAATATGAAAAAATTAGTTATTCAAGAATTTTTTTTGCAAGTGTCGTCTGCTTTTCATGTTAGATAAAGGGTTAAGTAAAACACATTTTTTCGAAACGTTGAAGACTAAAACATAAGCGGTAAAACTTTGGAACGAGCTAAGTCCTGATCTGCAGAACTGTACTTCCGTAGACCTATTTAAAAAGAAACTTGCATTTAACGACTCGTTTCTGAGTATTATTATGTGTGTGGCAGAAGGGAACAAGTCTTTCACACGAAGCTGCGTTTAAATTGTAGTGATTATTTATTTATTTATTGGTGTTTAAGGTCACATACTTATGCACAATGACAGTTTTACGGGCGGAGGAAGCCGGAATACCCGGAAAGAACCACCGAGCATCGGCTAGCAACTGTCACCTCCTCAACATAAATTGTAGTGATTTAAACGGACATAAATTCGATAATTTATAAGTGATAATGCTTCTTGTAGCTGTGGTCATTTATATGAAGACACTGAAGACTATTCACTATTGTGTCCTCTATATACAGAACAAAGTTTGCTTCTAACAAAATTGGGCCACATCACTATTTATTTATTGGCGTTTAAGGTCACATACTTATGCACAATGGCTAATCATAACCGTGACAGTTTTACGGGTGGAGGAAGTCGGAGCACCCGGAGAGAACCACCGAGCAACGACTAGCAGCTGCCAGCTCCCCAACATCGTAACTCCGCACTGCAGCACAGGCAGGGTTAGATTGGTTGAAGACATGCACACCATCGACGTGCAATACGCCCTAGTACACGGCGTCATCCTGCCCCCATGTGGACAATCGGGGTAAAGTGCCTTGCCCAAGGACACAACGCGGGAGTCCGAATCGATCGCTCAGATGGTCACCCATCCGAGGACTAACCGAGCTCGACGTTGCTTAACTTCGGTGATCTGACGAGAACCGGTTATCGCAACGCCTCCGCGCCCCCGGCCACACCACTAATATCACTCTAATGTTATATGGTGATCCAGAGAAAACTGCATTTGAAAATGCCAGGATGTTCAGTGCGATACAAGAATATATTAAGGAAACAAGGAGATTCGAATGAATAATTATTAGCCAGTGGAAATGAATCCTTGTTTTTTGCCCTCTCAGACTGATTTTTGATAGTGCACCCCAACCCGGACACGCATACTGTGGGCCTGTTATACCTTCAACTGTATACCTCCATACACGATAGGTAATGGATATATAAGAGATGGCGAGATATAGTGTGGCTACTTTCTTTCTAATTCTTCGATCAGTTTCTGTTTATGTACAGTTGCACTTGCACCATTGTAAATGAGTGTTTCTGTAAGGTACAGCGTTAATATAGGCATTGTCTGTCCGCCAAACTCCATTTCAATGATGAAATAAAAATATTATTTATAAAAAAAGAAGATTATAAGCCCAAACAAAACAATACATTTGTTTCTCGAGCAATTATTTTTTTTTCAAATCAACGAGGGAGGGAGACTTTTATTTTAAATTTTTAATTTTTTTGTTTGGTAACTGGAAGAGTAGTAAATTCGTTTTGGACGGAAAAATTTGTTCACATTGTCTTGCCTTGTTAAAATGTGTGGCATAAATTATAGCAAGGCAAATTCATACAGCCTAAATGATTTAATTTCACAAATAATATGAAGTACACCCACAGAATTGAGTTCAGTTATATTTATGCATCTTTTTCAAAAAATAAATGCCACCCACATAATATTTAAGACTTTTTTCTACGATACAAAGCAAACTGTATGTTTACAACACAAAACTTATACAGACGCTGTGTTTTAATTATGCTTTGTTGAAAACATGTGAACATAAATACAAAATGGAGCATTTTATCATGATTTCAAGTTTAGGAAGAATCTGCAAGCCAATAAAAATGTTCAATTGGGGGTTCGATTTCAATGAGTGCTTACCTGAGAACAAACACTTTTTTTTCGTTAGCTTAACTGTATGTTATAGCATAATTCATAAGTCATAACATGCACTGTCGATTATACGTGATACCAGCGATACGTTCAATGCCGTCGGTACGATACAATAATAAGAAATCTTAAACCTTCCGCTGATTTGTCGTGTCCTCTAACGAGGAGGCCATGTTATCCGGCCCAAGGGGATTCCCCCCCCCTCTCTCTCTCTCGCCCAATCTCCCAGTATTCAGCCAAATAACTCTTTCAAAATCCTCCCCCCCCCCTCAATTGGCGTCTTCTCGATCTTCCCAACTATAGAATTGACCTTTATCCTTATGTCATTCCTCATCCAGTAATCCTTCATATTTTCATCCCATTTTCCCATTAGTTTCCCAAGGAGTCTTGTTCTACTTGGCACATATTTGGGGCATTCTAAAATAAAGTGTTCCAAGGTCTCCGTTACACCTAAGTTACACATTTGATCGCAATTAGCCCGTAAGGGCGAGTTGTAATCCGATTGTAAACACGACCGAGAATCTGATGCAAATTGCAGCACATGCATTTGGTCATGATAATACATTTATCTAACAATCCCGTTACATAAATCCTGTTTTCTCCGTTTTTCAGTTTAAATGGGGTTGGAATTGGTCAAAATTTTAAATTTCATATTTTAATGCTCAATAACTATGCATACAATGATATATGTCTATATGATACGGAATCAGAATGAGTCGTGTATATGATACGGAATCGGGACACATTATGTGATACGTACCGATTCTCGTGGTTTTCATGCCCAAATCTATATGATTGTTAGATAAAAACAGACAACCGACGTCTAATCCATACCTATGTACAGTCTTCAACTAATAGGGTTTGATTTTATGTAACTTCATCGATATCCAAGAACTGTAGCAATCAGAGATTAAAAGTTTAAATTCAAATTTTTAAATTTAAATTGTTTTTCATCGATATGCGAAGTCTGCTCCAAAACATAACCCCTTGCCTAACATAACGGACATATCCGTTCCGCGTCGTTTACTAAAACTCCCATTTCAGTTTTATCGTATGCCTCAACGACATAGCAGGTGGCCCCTCATTGAAACGTGCTCGGCGAGCTCGTTTCAACCAAAGCAACCATCTACATTTTAGAGGTAGAAAATGGAATGTTTGCTTGAACAAGATAGACGTTTTTGCAAGTGCCGCAAAGTTATGGCAATGGCATGGAAAACACTATGTGGGGAGCTCGGTGGTTCAGTGATTACGGTTTGGACTTCAAACCAAAAGGTCTAGAGACCGATCCCCGCCATGGGTTACTGCGTTGTGTCCTTGGCCAAGGCACTTCATCCCAATTACCCATGAGGGGGCACGGTGGCGCTGTGTACATAGGCGTACTGCACGATGATGGTGTACTCGTCTACAACCAATGCTAACCTTGCTTGTACGGAGTTAGTATGTTGGGGAGTCTGCCAGTTGCTCGCCGTTGCTCGGTGGTTCTCTTCGGGTATTCCGGCTTTCTCCACCCGTAAAACTGTCCTGCAGGAGGTGACCTTGGCTGTCGAATGTGTCGTTAAACCCTAATAAATAAATAGCAATATATAACAGACTATGTGATATGGTGTAACAGCTTTATAAACACAAAGTCTGTTGCACACTCACCGGTACATTGCTCAGTTGGTTGAGGTGCAGGCTGCAAGCCGAGAGGTCCTCGGTTCGAATCCCACCTGCGGCAACCGCGTTGTGTCCTTGGGGAAGACACTTCACCCCCATTGCCCACGTGGGGGCACGCTGACGCTGTGTACTAAGGCGTACTGAACGTCGATGGTGCACCTGTCTTCAAACAATGCTAACCCTGCTTGTGTGGAGTTGGTATGTTGGGGAGCTGACAGTTGCTCGCCGTTACTCGGTGGTTCTCTCCGGGTTTCCTCTACCCGTAAAACTGTCAGGGTCATGGTTAGCCATTGTGCAGAAATATGTGCAGAAATATGTGACCTTAAACACCAATAAATAAATAAATACATTGCATGTACGAAACTACACAGGACTGTACAGTTCTTAAAATGAAATAAATAGATTTATCATATGACTCGTCCGTTTTATTCACTTTAAAACATTTGATATTTTGTTTTCATATTAATCAGTGATAAATAAAGCCTTCCGTCATTTTCTTTGATCAATTTCAAAACTAGACAATTTGATTGGCTGAACAAAATACAACTGGGTCACATTTTCATAATTTGCATAATTAGAGTTGGGAGCTTTCATTTGTCAATTTCAAAACTAGACAATTTGATTGGCTAAACAAAATACAACTGGGTCACATTTGCATAATTTCAGTAGGGAGAATTTACGTTATCTGTCCTATTTAGGGTGGGTTATATTGTATTAATCTTTTACCTAACATAACGGCAAAAACCGTCTCGCGCAATACAAGAAAAACGCCATTCATTTTTTTTTTTATATTTTCTCTTTTTGCTTCCAAAACATAGGTTATGACCCCCTTACTGGAACGAGCTCGACGACCTCGTTCCAATGAGTTGTCATAACCTATGTTTTGGAAGCAAAAAATGAAAATTTTTAATGATAGGAGGATGTTTTTTCCAAGTGTCGTCTGCAACTCAAGTTAGGTGATGGGTTAAAAGGGTCATACTAAGTGGCTAATTTGAGCGTGTGTGTGTTATATGATAAATAGAATATGAAATGAGTGTTTTTCTCATATAATATTTATGACACTCGTCCGAATTTTTCGTTTCGGCTCGCCAGAGGCTCGCCAAAACGGAAGATTCTTAGACTCGTTTCATAAATATTGTATGAGAAAAACACTCATTCCATATCCTCTATATCTGGAGAACAATGCGCACTACAAAAGTTCCAATGTGTAGTAGTTTTTTCAACCCTTTACCCAACGCACACGATATCAAAATTTATTATTTCAGTTATTATTTTTGTAAAAAAATTGTAAACTATTTCTGTGTACAGGAAAGATGTTAATGTAGGCTAAGTTCTGCTTATCAGTCCCGATTTACCTTGACGTAAATAAAAAATGTTTAAATAAATAGTTCAACAAAACCATTTCATGATGACCCATTATTGGGAAGACGAGATCGTTCCAGTGAAGTGTCACATGATGTGGGTTTTGAATATTTTTTTCAACAAATTAATTTGTAAATTACGCGGAGGATGCGGCCGATTCGTTAAGTAAAGGGTTAAAAAGAAATGCTAAGTTTAATTAGGCCCTTATCTGGGAATACTAGTTATTACTTTTCTTATATCGAAAGGGCACTTTCTACCCTCACTAGCCACCACAGGCTAAGGCAAGAACGACGACGCCCTAGCTGGGAATAGGGGTCTGGCGCCCCTAGAATGAATACTTTCTTCATATGATCACCCAATTGCGATATAATGGAATCGGCGCATAAATGTTGTCTTGGCACACTATACACATTAACATAAAGCGTTTAGTCCCGTTCAGAACAAAGTTTGACGGTTGAAAATTATTCATAAAATGGGCAAAACTCTTGCTTAAAATTTTATGAAATGGGCCAAATAATGTACAAAATTAAACTTTTTGTACATACCCTACTGCAGTATATGAATATGAAGAAATAAAGTAAACATTAATTAAAATCATAATGTTTATTACATAAAAACATTTCGGTTCAATCCTTATTGTCACTTGTGTGAGTATCAGGCCCTGTTACATCTCAAAGCGGCTTTAAATTAAGAACATTTTTGTCAAACAGTTACTTCTACAGTGACATCGTTTAACACTTGCGCTGCCGAAAGCGACTAGTGTCACATATTATATGATAATTATCTGTATGTTCTGGTATGCGCAGACCAATTCTACCATCTGATTAATTGTTGGAAAGGGCTCAGCGAGCCCTTTCCAACAATTATTCAGGTGATAGAGTTTCAAATGTGTCATAAATTTGATTAATCTTCCTCGCATGCAGGCTTACATAGAGGACCTCCATATATGGCTAAAGTGGGCGTGGTAGTAAAGAGGTAAACAATTGCCCTCCGCAGGTACGTTGCTTTGTTTCAATTTCTCGAATAGAAAGTAATTCTTCATTTACACAATCTATTGTAATACCTTTTTACTTTTAAAAAGTTCAAATTGGTTTCTCGCGAGTTTCACATTTATAATATCTGATCTCGCTCCACCAGTGTAAAAGTCATTACATCAACTACCACAACAATTTTATTTTATGGGCCACCATTGCTACTATCAAACTATGATATTGGCACTGCCACGTTCTCCGCACCACCACAGTTAATACGGCAGTATATAACAACAAAGAGTTGATCGGGAATAACAGTTAAGTATGCACCAGACCTACAGTGAGATGTAGTTAAACACAGTCCCAGAGAAATTGTCTTTGTACCAGATTTGAAATCTCCAACACACGTTTGCCCATTTCATGAAATGAGCAAAAAATCGCCCATTTCCCGAAATGGGTAGACTGGTTGCTTATTTTATGAACTGGGCAATTTGTCTGCCCATTTCATGGGCAATTTGACAAACGGGGTGTAACATATGCACTGGTGTGTATTTAGAACAATAAGATGAAAATGGAATGAATACCACTTCTAATGGTAAATCCTTTGACGTGGATGTTGTTTTTTTCTAACAGTTACTCAATGTCATGTTTTTAATTGAAATAAAGTCTGCAGCTCCCTAGCTGCCGTTTGTAGAAGCAGTATCGAAGCAAACATAAATGCAAATGATCCTTAAATGCTTATGAACCTGAAAAAGCCTGCACTCAAATTAACGAAGTTATCAATAGTACAAGAGATGAAATCTGTCCCAAGCAAACATTGAAGCCACGGATAAACAGAATAACCCAAACAACATTCCAAATAACTGAACAAAATAGGAAAACTTTCCAGGCTTACGGTCAGAGAATGACCAAATCAAAGAGCAAAACTTAAAACCGCGTATAATCGTCTGCACGGAGAGGTAAAAATGCCATATCTAACGACAATCGCGAGAGAGGGGAAAAGCAATACAAAATCTAAATGGGCTGAAAGAACCCATGAAGTTCTGCGATACATTCAAAACTCCTTCTCCCCAAAAGAGCAAATGTGCCAATAATAATGCACTGAGGATCTGCGACGGAACCATGGCCCTAGACGACAAGGCAAAAGCCAGCGCTTTTGTCAAATGTCTAACAAAAGTCCACCGTTCACAAGACGGGAACAGATTTGACAACGATTTCAAAGGAAAAATAAATAAATTTGTCCTGGAAAACAACTTAATATTCAATGAACCACGAGATGTCAGAGGAAGTAATACTCGAAGCGGGCACACCACAGGGTTCGGTCCTAAGTCCGTTTATTTCCATACTATATGTGAATGACATAGATGAAGTAGGGAAAAACTATGTTGAACTGCCGCAGTCTTCAGACGTCAAAGGAAAGTGAACGGCCAGTAAGTCCCGAATTATAATTAAAAATCGCCTGCAAGATACCATTCGCGATCTTGAGAACTGGTGTGCCTATGGCGCATTCTGCTCAATGCCGCCAAGTAAAGGGTTACGAAGCAAAGAACTAGAGGCTCTACAGAGCCTTTAATCGCTCACCTGGAAATAATATAGAAATGTGATTTCCCATAGGCTTTCCATGGTAACTATCAGCTGCAATTGTGGCCATATTTGCAACATTATATCAAAATTACATGAGGATCATTGGTAGAAGGTGTCCCAGTCTTCCATCACGTGAAGTTTCAAAACATTTGAATCCATCAAACAGAATCATAGAATGTCTCTGGTGGCCATATTTTCCAGCCAATGGGAACAAAAAGAGGATCGTTTGTAGAGGGCCTCCTATACACCATTATTGCCAAGTTTTGGTTCACGTCAGCTCAATAGTTCCAGAGAGAAGATGAAAATGTGATTTCCTATAGGTTTGTTCAATAGTAATTATAAACCGCAATTGAGGCCATGTTTGCAAAACGATGAACATTGAAATGAGGAATGTTGGTGGAGGGTGTCCCAGTTATCAACCATGCAAAGTTTCAAAACATTTGGCCCTGTGGTTTCAGAGGAGAAGAGTTTTCAAAATTGACCAATCAGAATCAAAGAATGCTTCTGGCGGCCACGTTTTTTCACCCAGCAGGAATAAAATGAGTAACAGTTTCATAGACAATGCCTGCCAAATCTGGTTCACATTGGCTCAGTACTTTCAGTGAAGATGATGAAAACGTGATTTCCTATAGGGTTTCTATAGTAACTATAAGCCACAATTTCAGCCATAATTGCAACCCGATGAAGATTAAAATAAGGATCATTGGTAGAGGGGGTTACAGTCATCAGCCACATTAAGTTTTTTTTCAAACCATTTGGCCTTGTAGTTTCAAAGAAGATTTCCTTGAAAAATGCACACATTTATGAATTTTTTTTCAACAAAAAAATCAGTAAAAAGGGTTAAAATATTTTAAAAATTACAATTTTTTCAGACAGTATTCTCTTTCAAAATAGCTTTTGGACAGGTAAAGGGTTACAGGAATCTTAAAAGATATACAATAGTTACTGTCATCTGAGCTGGCATGATTGCAAGATAATAAAGAGAATTTACAATGTAACCTAGATATCTCTAAACAATTTAACATGTGTCAAACATAATTAGATTACAGCTGAAGATATCAACCTACAGTTGCACTTGTTTTACAGTACAGGTCAAAATAAGTTGTGTAGGATAATCCTATAAACTATGTACCTTTTCCCTTTCTACACTGATAAGACCAGAAGCTGACATCATTTTCTGGAAAGCTCTCACTGATAGCTTTTCCAGAAAAATGTCAGATTCTGATCTTGTCAGGGCAGCAGCTGCAGCCTACTTAGTTTACTGCAGTTATGCTACAGCTTATTTTGACTTGTACTGTATACACAATATTTTGGGGGTTTTTATTCCAGTTCTCAGTGGAGAAAAAACTGGAACCAACCCTTACCAGATTCTCAAAAAACTAGTATTTTGCTGACAGTACCAATCTTTTGTGCAGACAGGAGGGGCACTGGGTTAAGCATTAGAATATAACCTCTGGTGGCCACATATTTCCATCCTCTCATAGACCATTCCTGCGAAGTGTGATTCATGTCGGCTCAGTAGTTTCAGAGAAGAAGATGAAAATGTGATTTCCCATAGGGTTTCTATAGTAACAATAAGCCACAATTGTGGCGATGTTTACAACCCGATCAACATTAAATGAGGATCGCTGTTAGAGGGGGTCCCAGTCATTACTTATGTGAAGTATCAAAACATTTGGCCCGGCAGTTTCAGAGGAGAACATTTTTGAAAATCCACCTATCAGAATCAAAGACTGCCTCTGGCGGCCATGTTTGTCAACCCACAGGAACAAAATGAGGATCATTTGTAGAGGACCTCCCACAGACTATCCCTGCCAGGTTTGTTTTCACGTCGCCTCGGTTTTTCCAGGGAAGAAGAGGAAAATGTGATTTCCCATAGGGTTTCTACAGTGACTATAAGCCGCAATTGTGGCCATGTTTGTAGCCCGATCAACATTAAATGAGGATCGTTGGTAGACGGGATCACAGTCATCATTTATGTGAATTTTTAAAACATTTGGCCTGGCAGTTTCTGAGGAGAAGATTTTTGAAAATCCACCAACCAGAATCAAAGAAAGCCTCTGGCGGCCATGTTTTTCAACCCACGGAACCAAAATGGGATCGTTTGTAGAGGACCTCCCATAGACCATTCCTGCCAAGTTTGGCTTACACCGGCTCAGCGGTTACAGAGAAGAAGATGAAAATGTGAAAAGTTTACGGACGCCGGACGACGACCGACGGACGACGACGGACACCAAGTGATGAGAAAAGCTCACATGGCCTTTTAGGCCAGGTGAGCTAAAAAACGGTTCCCAGCGTTTTTGAGCTCCTGTTATACAATCACAAATTAGAAGCGAACAACGAGGTAAATTTTTGTAATTTATTCTGGAAGGCAGCCTCAGTGTAAACTGTCACGTAAACTCCATTACGGTTAGAGCTACCAAACATATCAATTTTCTGAAGATAATCAGATTTTAAAATTGGAGAGCAAACAAAGAGGTACTTCTCAAGTTTTTCAAATTATTGATACGCTCGGTACTAGACTATAGTGCCATAATAACAAGTGACCTGGGCAAAACCAAAATTCAAAACCATACCCTGCACGTGACACTATGAAAGCCCATGCGGACACCGATAATAATGGAACTTGTGAGATAGTAAAAACAGACAGCCAGACTCCAGAGGAAACACATTCACACCACCTGGAATCACTCGGGGACTTCATAGAACGGTTGACAACGCATGCATCTCAAACTACAGCGGGATTAAACAGGACTTCGAGGGCTCCATTGAAGATTTCATAAAATTTGCCATAGACCATTCCGACTACCTCACAAGACCATCGACACCATCACTACAGAACTCTGCTATAAAAAATAGAGACCCTCAAAACTCGCAATCAACATCTTCACAAATGTCTAAGAGAATGACCAACAACAACTGCCACAATCTCACGGTCACAGCTACCTCCTCCAAAAAAAAGAACCAACGAAGCTACAACCCCTGCTAATTACCCCGGCACTCTTCTCCTTTACCACTCTCAAACTAGTGCATATTAGAGTGTTACAGAGTGCCAAAAGGAGCTTGCTCGACAGTGCCCTTGCGCGCTTTTGACGTGCGAAGCCATTTATTTTGGAGATCGGTTAATTCGGCCTCATCGAGAAATTGACTGGAAAAACAATCCGAAAGAAAGCAACTAGCTCAAACTGGACGCACAATTTCAAGGAGATTAGTTTTTTTGGACACAACTTATCAAGTTGAAAGCTTTTGTCCCGAAAGAAGAGATAAAATGGAAGTTACTTGCTAATTCAAATTCTTATTAATTTGTGTATTTCAGCAGACATTTTTCTCTCTTTTATTCCCACATCATATTATATATTACGATATAATATTATGTAGGAACAAAATAGAGAAAAACATCCAACCTCAAGATAAAAAAGTCAACAGGGAACTATTGTATGGGAGGTGCCCCTAGATTGAATACCTAGGGGACGGTTTGGATTTCTGACGCTGCGGCGACAATTGCATGTCAAATATGATAGCATGTGTTTTGATGCATGAAAAATCACGGGAGATAACTAGAAATTCTGGCTCTGACGACAAGAGTTCTTGTAGTTCAATATGGACTCTTCCAATTTCTATTATTATACTGACCCAGATGATATCATCAGCGTTTAAGGTGTTATAGGTGTTAATTGATACATTAATAACGATATTTTCTCAGTCGGGTGGGACGGAGGAATTTTATTTTTGATTGCACATATCTGTGGTGTAGATACAGAGGGGGTCCACAACACCAAATGTTCTTTGGGAAAAGTTTCCACCACTTATCTGAATAAAAAACAAGAGGCCCCACGGGGCCTGAAGCGCTCATCTTGTACAGAACACAATTTAAACAGAGTCCAAGAATGAGTCTACATTAAGCAAGCCATCTCCATAGGCTACATTGTCAACCCTTGAGTCCCTCAAGAGTGACAAAAATAATCTAGGCATCATGCCTTTTCTTCAGTTGATCATAAGTAAAATGTAGAGCTCCCCTATGAAGCCCCTTGATACAACCTATGTGGATTAATCTTAGTACCTCTAGAGGGTACTGAATACAAAATTTTTAATTCTTCAGCAAAATGGCCAATTCCGGCTCCCATAGAGAGCCCAAATATTAACCCAGGCTCTTCATTTGAACACAGTTAAATCTGACTTCCCTAGAAATGTTGTGTACCGAATATGAAAGCATTCTGACCGTTGGATCTGAAGAAGAGAAATTGTAAAGAAATTTCTTCGAATTGCACTAAGTTCAAATTTGGGCTACCATAGCGAGCCCAAATATTGACCTATGGATCCGATTTGAACAAACTTGAATCTGACCCCCCTAGAGATGTTGTATACCAAATGTGAAAGCATTCTGACAAGTGAATCTGAAGAAGAAGATTTTTGAAGAAATTCCCTCATATTGTACTAAGTTAAATTTCATGTTCCCATATGGAGCCCAAATATTTACCTAGGCACTCGAATTGAACAACCTGGAATCTGACCCCCCTAGAGATGTTGTATACCAAATATAAAAGCATTCCGACTGGTGGATCTGAAGAAGAAGTTTTTTAAAGAAATTTTCTCATATTGCACTAAGTAAAAATTTGGGCTACCATAGTGAGCCCAAATATACACCTAGGGATCTGATTTGAACAAACTGGAATCTGACCCCCCATAGAGATGTTACATACCAAATATCAAAGCATTCTGACTGATGGATCTGAAGAAGAAGATTTTTTTAAATTACCCTCCATATTGAACAAAGATAAAATTTGGGCTTCCACAGGAAGCCCAAATATTACCCTAGGGACTTGGTTTGAACAATCTAGAATCTAACCCTCATAGCAATGATGTATACCAAATATTAAAAGATTCTGACTGGTGGTTCTGAAGAAGAAGATTTTTAAAGAATATTCCCCATATTACCCTATGTTAAAAATTCGGGCTCCTGTAGAAAGCCCAAATATGAACCAATGAGCTTTATTTCAACAAACTTTTATCTGACCCCCCTATGAATGCTGTATACCAAATATCAAAAGATTCTGATGATTGGTTCTGGAGAAAAGATTTTTTAAAATTTTGGCAAATATGCTGACTCAGCATTTTTCGATGCCCATTACAGAACACCCTAACATAACCGATGGCAATTTTTTTTTACCATTCAATTCTACTGGTCATAAGGATACTTCATACCATATGGGGTTTGGGAAATATGGGCGTTTGAAAATATTTCTATTTTTAGCTCCCAGGGTTCCCATGGGGATGCGGGAATTTTTTTTTTTGCATGGGTCAAGTACTTATGACCCAATACTACCACAAACCAAATTTGGTTCATACCGGACCATCGGTTCAGAAAATAGAAATTTTGGGCGGGGCCAAAAATCTTACCCCTCCTATTACAAAGCCAAATATTACTTCACGAACTTCGTTTGAACAAACTTGATTCGACACCTCATATGGAAGCTCCATAGCAAATATCAAGTCATTGTACATACTGGTTCTTGAGAAGAAGATTTTAAAAATATTTTGGAGCATTTTCCCCCACTCCCTCCCTATGGGGCTGGGCATGCTGATTTGAACAAATATGAAATGCCCCTTTGGGACCATCACTCACACAAACTTTCACTTGAATTGGCCCAGTGGCTTTGGAGGAGACGGCCAAAACATGGTGTTGACGGACGACGGACGACGGACGGGAAGCGACGAGATTAGCTCAGCTTGACTTTGTCAAGATGAGCTAAAAACTGAGAGAGACAGAGAGAGACAGATAGAGACAAAGAGAGACAGAGAGACAGAGCGAGACACACACACACACACACACACACACACACACACAGAGAGAGAGAGAGAGAGAGAGAGAGAGAGAGAGAGAGAGAGAGATAAATTTTTTATGTACATTTGCCTTTGCGTTTTCTTTCGTTAACCCTGCTAGTTTGTTTTCAAATCAGGCTTAGTATTTATAAGAATGAAAACAGTTCATCATAGGAAGTAGTGGAAGTTGGGTATGGTTTGCTGAGTGTGAGTGGGGAGGGGTATCTCATTAACTAAAGTAACAGTTCTGGCGGTCGAGAAAGTTGATTCATATGATCACAGTCTGTTTGCAATAACTCGTTCTTTCACGGACGACAGGTTGACAGACAAGGTGGTAATGACATCTCCCACGGTATACTACCTATTACATTTTGGAATATGTTTATTTGGTATTCGAAAAAAAAACAATGGAAAAATAACCTAAGGTCTCCCATTCCCATAGGACAAAACCCTGTGAAAAAAACGACAAAAACTGAACAGCTGTATATAACGAAAACATTACGCGTGGATAATAATGAAGGGGGACTTCCCGGAATGCCGGCATCTATTGTTCTCCTACAGGGACCAGTGAGGTCCCTGTAGGAGAACAATAGATGCCGGCATTCCCACCGCCTCGTCTGTTGGGTAAACTCTTAACAGTGGTCACTTCTCTGAATGCCGGCACTTTGTAATCAAAGGGCAGAGTTTTTATAGAACAGACTATACCTAATTAACAACCCTCGCTGTCTCGATTCAGAGAAAATATTTGAATTTTTCAATTTCACCATGTCGGCATTCAGAGAATAAACCTAATGAAGCAGGGTCTGTGAGCCAATTCCAGTGACATCCATATTGGTGTTAAAATAACTATTCAATATTCTTGTAAAACGTATTGAAAACAAAATAACACTGAACAAGTAATTTGCAGAATCACGACTATTTAATATTCTTGTCAAATGTAATGAAAACAAAGTTTAATGATATAATAAATATAATGAACATCTTTACAGATAATCCTTTACCTTACACAGCTATCGCAGCATTTAAAAAAAAATATATATCAAATTTGAAAAAAAAACTCTCGCACTTTTTCGATATAAACGTACAAATACGGACATCATTAAAACCCACTCGATGAGCCGATTCTAGTGGTATCCATATTTGTATGGCTTTATTGGACAATTCTGGTATGATTTCATTATTATAAATTTTTAATATTATAGTAAAAATAACAAAAATGTTTACAAACAGCACTAAATAAGTAACCCTTTTCCTGACAGAGTTTAAAAAAATTAAATTCCATATGGTTCGAACAAAACATGCAGATAAAAGAAAAAATAAAAGACAGTGTTAATGAAAACAAACATACAAGGCTGTCATGTTTTATAAAAAAAATATTGTCATTATTATACTAAAAAAAAATAAGTCCCAAATAATACTAATATATATATATATAAATCAACGTTTTATAAAATATCCTGTTGGCTAAATTGAAATAAAATAATAACTTTAACCCTTTACCTAACGTGAAAAGCAGACGACACTTGCAAAAAAAATTCTTGAATAACTAATTTTTTTCATTTTTTGTCTCAAAAACATAGGTTATGACCCCTCGTTGGAACGAGCTCGACGAGCTCGTTCCAACGAGGGGTCATAACCTATGTTTTTGAGACAAAAAATGAAAAAAAATAGTGAAAATTAAATGGCGATTTTTGAGAATAGCGCTGGCCGGTTTTGGCCGTTACGTTGGGTAAAGGGTTAATGCCGAATATACACGATTCGTTGTAAGTCAACACGCAGAGCGATCGGGACAAACTGCCAATCGATCTGCTTGTATACTTACAACTATAAACGAAAAAGAAGTAAATTTAAATTCTTACCAATTCATGACGACTTCGGTTTGTCAACAAAACTATATAAATTCTACGAGATAAATCTTTCTTGAACAAAAACAACTTTCCAACATAAATTCCTAACGACTTCTGACACAATATAACACTTCCCGTCAGAAAACTAGACAAACGCCAGGCGCAAGTGCAAGTGAGATGAGTTGTGTTAACTGTCTCCCAATAGGGGAAGACAGCAGATGAAAACTGTACCTTAAACAATAAATTTAACCCTAACTAATCTGAAATAACTTTTAAGTTGTAAATTAAATAAATATTAAAATGTGGTAAAACATCACACTACAACTTTATATACCATCTGAAGGTTAATTATTTATTTATTGGTGTTTAAGGTCACGTACTTATGCACAATACCTAATCGTGACCATGACAGTTTTACGGGTGGAGGAAGCCAGAGTACCCGAGAGAACCACCGAGCAACGACGAGCAGCTGCCAGCTCTCCAACATCGTAACTCCGCACTGCAGCACAGGCAGGGTTGGATTGGTTGAAAACATGCGCACCATCCACGTGCAGTACGCCTTGGTGCACGGCGTCATCGTGCCCCCATGTGGTGAATCGGGGTTAAGTGCTTTGCCTAAGGTCACAAAGCGGGAGTCCGAATCGATCGCTCAGACGGTCACCCATCCGAGGACTGGCCGGGCTCGACGTTTATTAACTTCGGTGATCTGACGAGAACCGGTTACCACAACGCCACCCCCCCCCCCCCCCCCCAATCTCAAGGTTAAGGCTTAGAGTAAAATATATTCACTAAGATTAAAACTTTTCTCGATGTCTCGTTCGTTGTCTCGTTTCCATCCATGGATCGTCCGAAGATTCACACGCTATCCTTCCAAGAATATTGCTCACTATAATTTAAACGGTTACGGATGTCCGTTTTTTTTCTTGCTGGTTCTCTTCATCTTTAGTTGCTGACCTTTTTAATTGCGTCGAAAAAATGAATAGTTTGTATCTCCAAGTCAAATACACGACTCTCAATTGGATTTATTTTTCAATTCAGCGAGTCGAAGATGTTGTTCCTTTTTAGAAAACACCAAATTGAGAGCTGAGACTTTTTACACGTTACAAACATTGTTTAGCTCTGTCATACCAATTACATCCCATCAAAACAGCATTTTTCGTCAAGAGCTTAGCTACGACATCCTCTCTTGCTACACTAAGCAGCATATTTGCATGCGATCTGTGCATTTCATCGTTAGGTTTGTTTATAGTGGTGTAATATATAAACACGTCTGCACAATGCCCCGGGATAGAAGTGTTCATAAGAATGCCCGTAAAACCAGCGTGCATACCAGTTTGATATTGCCCGAGAATACGGGCCCCGAATCCTCGGGCAATATTAAACCGGTATGCGCGCCTGTGTGTGTGCAAAAATGATAGCTAGAAATTTGGTGTAATGTTCTTGGCAAAGAATGGGATCGAATGTGGTCAGGATCAAGTTCGTGCTCTCATTCACAATAGTAGGCAGGGGTGTCTAGCGTGTTTACAAGTCGGAGATGGCCACACCCAATGTTAACTAATGAAAATATGGGTTTTTTATACCAGGCTCTGGTGCACGTAACGGACACTCACGCGATGTATTTGTCTGAAACGATCATTCATCTGCCAATATGAGAATTAGATTTCACGTGGTATCTAGCTTTTTATGATTGTTCCAATTTTGGAGGTCTTCAATACCGAAATATTCTGGGTGGTTCAATTTTCTTTTGTGTAGTATATTTGAAGCTGTTGTTTCGAAACGTTTTGTTTCTTGAAAGATTGTGTTGCTAAGCTTTCAGGGTATAACAACTCCTGTATTATGAAACTGTGTGTAAAAGTCTACAACACATTGTAAAGATGGAGAAGCTGTAAACATGCCCGATCCATGTAATCGGAATTTCTACCAGCTGCGGCGAACTGGCGATAGGCTGCTACTTCATCCCTGAGCCAGTTCAAAAGAGAACTGGCTTCTTGGCTTGTCAGAAATGGTAAACCATTTGTCTGGCGTAGGCTCATGTGACGCTGAATTAATTGTTCCAGCCCCCTCGAATACGCCTCGATGTAACCCCAAAAGCCATAGCTGGAAAGAATGTTCACACGCAGGGCGGAAGACATATCTCCTCTCAAGAGGTATTGTCGGATTGCATCTCTTGTTTCAACTGTGAGCTCAGATCTGCCAGATGTTCCGAAAATTCTATTCAAACCCTGATGGAGTTCATGCTCGATGCTCAAGGCAGGAAGTTCTCCGCGGCCAATATCGTAAGATGTACCTATAAGTGAACAAAAGAAAAAATACATTGAAGAATTATTTTTGAACATGGGCATAGATCAGGGGAAGATGGAGGGAGTATGCCGATCTGTGTTTGTGTGTGTGGGGGGGGGGGGGTGGCTGCAGGTCCGTTCAACCACCTGCTCAGACAGATTACGTTCGCCAAGTCTGGATAACGTGAGGTGGTCAAACATTTGTATAGCGAATCATCCAATGAATGTAATCAATCATGTACTGCCGTAACTTAAGTCGTGTGAATTTGACATCGAATCGATTCTCGAATCAAAACGGGCAACACATTCCGGAATCGACCCTTTTCGAATCGAGTCAGCTGAATAATAACGTTTGCGACTTCCCGATTTCACCGGGTAATGCCATTTGTGCGATCACACATTTCTCCCACTCACTTTTGAAATAATTCATGAGTTTTGTCATTGCTCCATCTTTTGGAATAAAACACCAGGTTTTGTCATGAAACGAGGTTACGAGTTCTGTAAAAAACATTGACAAATTTTGTCATAAAAATATCTCAATATTTGTCCTTGACAGGTCTTGTAAGACATTACTGTTTTTACTCGCATCAAAAAACTGTTGGACCGTACACTGCAAAAAGTATAGGTTCTCTTTAGAACCAAACCTGGTCCTAATCGTGTCCCTGAGATGGAATCAGTTCTGTTTAAACAGTATTTATTTCAAATCAAATAAATTTACCAAGATTAGCATTCAATTTTAACCGAATATTACATGAACTGAAGTAGATTCAGCAGTAAACTTGGAGCTTATTCAACGCAGTCGCCAAAATCAGTCACCAAACATTTTGAAACAAAGGAGATATGAACAGTTGGTATATCGAGAACCAAAACTGGTTCGATATGCCAACTGTTCATATTTCCTTTGCTTAATAATGATTTGAGACAACCTCGTATAAGCTCTAAACTTACGGCTGAAACCCCTCAATTTATGTTTAATTATGTTAATATTTCATGTTAATCTTTATAAATTTATTTAATTTGAAATAAATACTGTTTAAACAGAACTGGTTCCATCTCAGGGACAAGATTAGAACCAGTTTTGGTTCTAAAGAGAACCTATATTTTTTGCAGTGTAATACAACCAACCCACCTAATACATGACACTATCGTGTTGTTGGTATGGATAGTACGCAATTCTTGGTCATGTGATGTTATTGAGAGTTGTCTGGTGTGGAAGTACAGTATGATGTTATCTATCCATTTCGTCACACCGTTAGCCCTTAATATTACTTATTCCCCTTACACCTTTTACAATCATTTGGTTGCTATGGTTAGTACGTGAAGGGATGTCATGTTGGGTTGCGGGATATGCTTGTTAGTGTACGCAGTTTTTTTTAACAAAACCCAAAGTGGTATAGTACCCTTTGATGTTCTAGTTGGTTTGTTGATTATGGTGAGTGTGCATCAGTTGTGGTTGTTTTTAGTAGCTGCTGATATCGAAGTTGTTGTTGTAATTAACGCTGTTGGAAGTTACGACTGTACTTGCTGGTGCCGTATAGATTAGTGTAGTAGTTGTTAATGATCTTGTAGTTGGTAGTTGCTGTAGTAGATGCTGGTTGATGTAGGTTTAGTGGCAGGTACAGTAATGGTTGGTGTTGTAGTTGTAGTGGGTGAGGTGTAGCTCCAAAGGTCCCCCAAAATCCCCATACTACAACTATCTTCAGTCCACACAAAACCCAAGCCCCTTTCTTCATGATACCTATGCACTAGAAGCTGTAGGCATCACGAAACCTGTTTTAGGATCGTATAGGTGTTAGGAGCCATACGGATGCTGGGAATCACGAAAGCTCTTCTACTCCATTAAAGCGCAGTCAGGGATAATCGAACTGCAAAGACATAGCATAACAACCTCAGGGTGATACAGAATATGGCTGCAGACGGGTCAATGGATGTCCAAAGGCTAAAATTACCAACAGTGGTACAAACTAACGATACTATACTACCATACTAGCCGACCTACCATACCCCACCACATGAGTATATCTGCCATTACGTAATACAACCAGGGAACAATAAAAGACGGAAGGTGAGTAATTAGCACCAAGGCCTAACGATATACCGATAACGGTCATTACTGTTCATACTATACTACCATACCAAAAGACCACATACACTCAACAATATCACATGACCAAAATTTACTTTCTACATGTGGCGACATAACCACGATATAAGGTGGGTTAGTTGCATCAAGGGTTAAAAGCTTTTTGATGCGACTGTAAAGAAAGTACAGAAGGTTTTGATATCTATGACAAAATTGATGAGATTTGTTTATAATTCGTGACCTTGGTCTGTGACAAAACCTGGTGATTTTATACAAACGTGAGGAGCTTTGACACAACCTGGTGATATTTATTATAAAAGTAGGAGATGTAACCAAAGTCGTCAGTTATTACAATGGTGGGCGAAATACACTTTCAATGTTCAGAAAGGGATACGATTGAAGCAGTTTCTGTAAGAATATTTTTTCTTTCTCTGTCTCTCTCTGTCTCTCTCTCTCTTGGCATTGTCAGAAAAACTGCATGTCGTCGTTGAGTACAAAAAGGGGAGATGTTTTCCACCTCAATTCGAATCGAGTCAAGAGGTAGAGTCGAGAATCGATTCCAAAATCGATTAATCACAGAGCTCTAGCCGAAACCCTCTACACACTGATATCAAAATATAAAAATCTCAAGCTGGATTTTTTTCGATAATGAAACTAGGAGTGCGAAGGGATAATTTCCTTCTATATTATATATTATAACTATTGCATGACACGGAGATGACTACACCAAAATAGTGTTCCTCAAAGAAGAATAGTCCTCGCGCAGAATGCGAGTTGACTATTCTTCCTCGCGGATAACTATTTTGGCATTGTAAACGACATTCGCGCATTCATTATTACCTTATATAGAAACAAAATGAGGATGACTCTTACTACCAACGGGCGTCCAATCATGGTCAAGCACCGAGACACACATTTCCATTCTCAAAAAGAAACTAAAAAGGAGAGTTGTGTTCCGTCTGTCGAACGTCACAGAATTTTTCACGGCTATTTTTAGAAAGTGTATAATGTATGCGAATAGTGCATAATTTTTATTGGCACCATGATATGTGAAATATCGGAAATTGTATAGCGGCTTTCACCCAATCAGAAAATGGAAAGTCACGTAAGATGAACTATACACTGACAGCAATGGGGTGTTTCTAATATTTCGTTTGCTTAGTAGTCCATATATATCTCTATTATACCTCATGTGACTTCCCCTTCCCCTAATTGGCGGAAAGGTACCATACAATGTCCGATAATTCACACCTTTTCGACTTATTTGGCACAATTCAGTTTAGTTATTTCCAAGTTCCAGAATGAAAACTGGGCAAGGTCTGTGACAATAGGCAGTATTCTTAGGGTTAACATCATAAAGAGTAGCACGATTATTCCTGGAGTCGTTAACGTTGCCAAAATAGTTGTCCTTGAGGAATAATATTCCACCAGCCTCCGGCGCGTGGCTATTTCTCCTCGAGGATCACTATATTGGCATAGTCAGCTACAAGCTATACTATACTACCTACATTTGGCCGAGGATCACTCCTATCCATCGTCATATTTAATACATAAAAGGTCAAATGTATATAGTTTAAAGTTGCATTATTTGTTCGTTAGGGTTTAACGGCACTTTCAACCGCTTCGATCATGTAATGTCGGACAAGTTTACGGGTGGGTGGTGTCGGAACACCCGGAGAGGACCACTGATCAACTGTGACTATGTTTCGGCATCACTATCCTGACCCAAGCAGTAAGCACTGGTTGAAGGTAACTTTTACGAAGATATATTGTAAATCTATGGTCGCCACGATGCATGCCCACGGGTCACTTGCCTTCAAGCAGTGCTAACCCTGCTTGGACCAAGATGATAAATAAGAGAGTGCGACAGTTACTTGAAATTGTTGAGTGCTTTCCTATGGGAGCTCTAGCTGTTTTACCCGTAAACGTGTACAACTTGATACGACCCAGACTATTGTCATTGCTTCCCAATAAATAAACAAACAAATAATATATCCATATTCATGTACAAATTGTGTTGACGGATGGAGTGGTATATATATATCTAGCTGTAGCCCGACACAATATGCCCATGACGGTTGAAAGTCGAGTTAAATCCCAATAAACAATTCAAAGACAAACCAAAGATATGTTGCATATAACAATTACGCCCCATAAAAACCACACACGTGGAGCAAACTGTGCTTGATGACTACGATAATTCTTTTCCCCGTGTTACTGATATAATAAAATTTAGTAGCCACCAACTAGGGTGTGATGGCTACAAAATAGATAACACAGGTATAAAAGATCTGATAAACTGAACTTTGTACCTGCGTTTTGGACACGATAGCCATATGTTCAGTTACCATAGACACAACTAAGCAATACACAAACAATCTACAGCGTGTACATTTGGATTTTAACAGTTGTCTTACCGCCCAGTGGACAACTATCTACGTTTTAACTAAGAAGTTGGAAAGAAACTTGGTGATTCGACCAGCATACGTTTCAATTGTTGGAAACTTAACTAACAAGTGTTGCAAAAGTAGATGTCTAATTATTCCAGAAGTGTTAAAGCTGGGGCAAAAAGCAGCTTAATTCTCTGCATGCTGCTGGCGCGTATTTCTGCCCAGGGCAGGATTTCTCTTCAAACTGATATAAATAAAATTTGGGCACATTTAAACAAATATTCCCTCTGTAAATGGTATGGCTTTTTTCACCATTGATTTCTTCAGTTCAATTTTTGTTTAATTTTTCATCAAATCTAGTCATGGCTGCTTCAGAGCAGCCATGACTAGACTTGGTGAAAAATATTTTGGAGTTTTCATATAAATGCGGGCGCAATATACAAGCCTGGTGACTTCTACAGACCAGAAAAGCTAAGAAAGATTAACGAGAGTTTGTATTTTTCCATAACATAGTACTGGTCTCCCCAGCTTAGAAACACATTACTTAGATATACTCTCCCAAAAAAGAAAGTGTGCATGCTAAAAAATAACACTAAAAAAAGATATATATCATTTTCATTCATGGAAATTTTATTCAATCACAGATGAATCAATGTGTGATCAATACGAGAAATTTCATTACGCTACGACGAATACTCTTGGTGCCATGGAGAGTCAAAGACACTAAGGGTTAAACACAAAAGTCACACACTCAATATCTGGTATGACCTCCGTCTGCATCGACTACTGCTGTGCATCCACGCCTCATGGAAGCGAACAAGTTAGCATGGAAGTGGGTTAGGGTAGAGTTAGGTTAGAATTCGGTAGGGTTAGGGTTAGGTTAGGTAAGGTTAGGGTTAGGGTAGGGTTAGGGTTAGGTTAGGGTTAGGTTAAGTTAGGGTTAGGTTAGGGTTAGGGTAGGGTTAGGGTTAGGTTAGGGTATCCCTAACCCTAACCCTACTCTACACCACTGCAGTTGAGCACGACGATGACGTAACGTCAAAATCGGACGAATTGCAGGTCTTCGAGGACGTAAGCCGTATTCTCTCAGGTGGTTGATTACTGTTTGAGGATGTATCCGTCTCAGGTTAGGGATGTTCCTGGCTGTCGTCGTTGCCGTTTGTTGCCGGTTCCGGGGATGGACGACACGGATATACCGATCTTGTACAGGGGTGGTAACTCGGGGTCTCCCGGAGCGGGGTCGGTCTCGAACGTCAGCATGTTGTGCATGTCGATGGACTAGCCTGTCTACAGTGTTACGGTGGCAGTTCAAATGCTGGGCAACCTCTCTGTGTGTTCTGCCAGCTCTAATCATACCCAGGGCAAGGAGACGTTGATTCATTGTCAATCTTGGCATGCTAATGTGGAGTCGTTTTAACAGCAGCGCAAGTTTAAATGTGAACGAGGGAAGGCCTTACTTTAGTGTTTAAATACCCAAGGATTCACACTGCTGCATGAATTTTCAGACTCTCCACGTGCAAAACATGCCTTTTCACAAACGTGCAGCACGTCATTTAACGTTAATGCAATTTTAATGGGGAAAGCTGTTTTTGTGTTCCATATAACTTATTCATGAACAGGTTAACACTCTTTACACCTACGAAATTATTTTTTTGGAGTTTCATCAATTTCTGCAATGCACACTTTCTTTTTTGGGCGAGTATATATATATACTGACTACAAGCATGCCTAGATAAATTCCGAGACAATTATCAACAACTGACGACATTATCCAGCGTAATTTTGGAAAAAGCAATTTAACTTTGTTGTTTTGTGTTCCCTAAGAGGCCGTGGGGTCTCAGCTGTTAATCACCTGGCTGTTCCACATACTTGATCTTTCGAAGCTGCTTGTTATTCCATTTCTGCTACCAGCCATGTCGAATACTACAGTTACAGCGCATAGGCTTTTCCGTCATCACACGTCCGATGGGTAGAGTTAACGAACGCATAGCACGACCTAACACCACCCTGAGGAGGAGGGGATGCGAGCTGAGTTGCGATTTTTTCTCTTATGTCGTGAAATCTCGGTGTATGGATATCAGTGAGTGAACATCAGTATAAGCACGGAGAATCTACCAGGGAATTTACTCCGGGCGAAACATAAAATTGGCCCAGTTTCTGTCCCCCTGGCGGTTGGCGTCAGTTTGAAACAAAATGTCGTCTTGCAAATGCGCTGCTTTCAACTGTGACAATACTTCAAAAAATACCGTGGGGGGGGGGGGGGGGGGTGAGGGGGGAGGGTGTCATTTTTTTCGCTTCCCCATAGATAACGATAGGTAAGTTGACAAAATAATTACCGACTCAATTTAATAAAATCGAGTGCCGTGTTTGCTGGATTATCAAGTTTATGCACAAAAATGCCAGCTGTAGCAGGATTGTTGTCGAGTGATAATCTTGATATGGTTCGCTTGACCTTCAAGTTCAAATTCTTAGCAGTGCCAGTGCAACTCCAATATTACTCTACCTGTGTGGTGTATATGTGTTTGATGTCGGCTATGAATGTGTGACATTACACTTCCTTCCACTAGTATGTAAAAGGAGTGGGGGAGGGGGGGGGGGGGAGGATATCTGCTCCTAATCCTACCCGAAGAGGACTGGTAATATAATATATCAATTAAATATCACAAATAATTATCCCATTTATTTATGTTTATTCATCTGGGTTTTAAGATACTTTCAGCAGCCACAGTCGGGCAGTTTTACTTTTGGAAGAAACCGGGGTACCAGTAGGGAACCACTGAACAGCAACAAGTAACTGCCCAACTTGCATAAGTTCTGGAAGGTTTTAAAAACAGTATTTTCTGTTTCTTCCCCTTTTATATGATCCCCTCTTGAAAAATTATGACATCTATCCATTCCTTCCCCTTTTATATGATCCCCTCTTGAAAAATTATGACATCTATCCATTCCTGTCAAGTTATTTATTAGTGGTTATGGTTACTTCAGCAGCTAAGGCTATTTCACAACCATAATACATGTATAAAATATTTATAAAGTTGTCAGTGAATTTCAGTATCGATAATTTATTGAATAATGCAGAGTTCTACATACAGTAGTATGTAATCTTTTCTTCTCAGTTTTACAGGTGCAAAAAATGGGTCAAAATTGCAGATTAAAAAATTTGATTGGAAGTCCACCTGATAAATTACATAAAAGTTACAGAAGCTGCTCAGAACATTTTGAGAAAATAATGTTCATGAATCCTAATGAGAGAAAAAAACTGGTTTGGAATGCAATCCCAACTCTGTTTGATGTTCCAAATCCACCTAAACTCTTAACAGCAAAAAGAAAATTACTGAACAAACAGGCGGAAGGTCCCCAGCTCAAAAAACAATGTACTGAAGGTAACACTCACACACACACACATGTCAAAACCCCAAAACAAAACTGGAAAATCAAGCTTCAACAAGTCACGAGACTCCAAGAAGGAAACAGATGAGAGCTCTTATACAATACCAAAGAGTAAAAATCAGTAGGGCTAAAAACGTGATTGAAAAGTATAAAAAAGGTAAATTTGGAAAAAATAATATTGATCAAATTTTGAAGCAAGCCTCTGTGTTTCTACCAGAAAATTTACAAATATTCCTCATTTCTCAGGTAAAAATGTCAAAACGACACAAGAAAGGTTACCGGTGAACAGATGAAGAAAAATTAATAGCTCTGTCCATATATTACAGCAGTCCAAAAACATTTCGGCTGTTAACAAATTTATTTATTCTACCCTCTGTTTCATCAATGAAAAGATGGGTGAAGAACATTAGAAGTCGGCCTGGCTTTCAGCAGCCAATATTCAATCTTCTGAGAAAAACATTTCAATCTTTACCAGAAGACAGAACATTTATAATAATTTCCTTTGATGAAATGTCTATCAAAAAGGCTCTCAGCTATAACTCAGCCCAAGACCAACTTATTGGGCTTGAAGACTTTGGGTCCTTCGTTGGAAAATCGTCAAAATTTGCAAGCTATGCCCTTTTATTCATTGTCAGGGGACTGAAATTAAAATGGAAGCAGCCTATTGAATTTTTCTTCTCCTCAAACCCAACACCATCAACTATTTTGAAAACTCTTTTAGTTGAAGCAATAGAACTAGTGGGGAAATCTGGTGGTATTTTGAAAGGCATGGTTTGTTACCAAGGTTCTACAAACAGATCATTGTATACAAGTTTAGGGTCTTCACCTGACAAACCATTCATCACTTTAAGTAACAACAAAATTTTCTGTTTTTTCGATCCTCCACATTTGATCAAATCAACCAGAAACAACCTCAGGAAATATAATTTTAGTAAAGATGGAAAAATAATAAAATGGAGGTACAAAGAGGAATTATTTGAAAAAGATTCAAAACTACCAGTCAGAATGTGCCCCAACCTTTCACCAAAGCATATTGAACAGAATAACTTTTCAAAAATGGGGTGCCACTTGCAACTCAGGTTCTTAGCCACTCAGTAGCAGCTGCTATTGTAACATACAGCAGTTTAGGAGCAATGTCTCCAGAAGCTATTAACACCGCATAATTTATTGTCGAGTTTGATCAGTTGTTTGACTGTTTTAATTCCTCAAAACAAATTGATAAACTGAAACCTCATAAAGCTGCTGTATCAGATTCATCAGTTCACCTGAAATATTTAAATGAATGCCAACAAAACTTGTCCAAATTGAAACCTTTGTGTACGGATGCTGACAAGTTACACTTCATAAATGGCTGGAAAATATCAATTCATGCGCTTATTGGCCTGTGGCATGACTTGTCAAAAAATTTCAGCTTCAATTTTCTGCTGACAAATCGTCTGAACCAAAATTGTTTAGCAAATCTATTCTCTCAGATTCGACAATCTGGAGTCTGTAGGGATAATCCAAATGCTGAACAATTTGCCGCCGCATATAAGTAATGCCAGGTGAACCTAATTATTAAACCACCTAAAAATAGCAATTGTACAAATGATACTGATACAATTTTAAGTTCACTTCAAGAGTTAACAAGAAAATCTTCTGATTTGAGTGAAAATTGTAGTACATATACTAAACATACACAGGGGCAGTGGAAGTCAGAGACTGATCACAGTTATGCGACAGTAATCTCAAGCAGTTTGGATACAGCTATGAAAAATGTATCAGATTTCATACCTCCCTTGCCAGAAAAAAACACTCTGCACTATATTGCAGGATAGATTGTGAGAAAACTGAAAAAAGACATGAAAATTGTAAGACCTGTAACTATGATAAGCTTATTTCAGATCATAAGCAATACCAATCAGAAGAGCATACATTCATTTACTGGAAAGCTTTATATAACGAAAAAGGCTGTTTTGGTGGTTTGGCCGTTCCATGTTACTCTTAGGAAAGCTTGTAGACAAATTAGAGAGCATTTTTCAAAGCACATTTGAACACATTGCCCATCAAGGTAAAATCAAGACGAGGCTCTGTTCTAAAATGTTCAGTGAATGTGGTGATACAACGGAAGACGTACTCTACCACAATGCCATCAAGTATATCACTGAGCTTTATGTTATTATCCGCATACATGGTAATGTCAAATTCCAAAACTTTGACCTACAAAGAACTAAAACAAGTAAAAAAAAAAATCCAAACAAGATAGGAAAATTATTAAAGTCATGCATCTTTAAAAAATGTTTAACAGTAGATTTAAATGTTTATTTTAGCATTTGCAATTTATATTTAGTAAGGTTGTTATTTTTGTTCGAATTTATTTAGTTATGTTCCAATAAAATGTAATATAAAAGTTACAAGAATAAAACAATCTGCTAATGGCACATGAAACTGTAATAGGAACCTAAAGCTAGGAGAAGTGTTTTCCAACATATCTGATTAAATTTTATGTCACTTTTTTATTGGTTTGAAATTAAGTCTAAATGACATTCTCACATATCAATTTTAGTACAGACAAACTGGACTCAATAGGGCTTAAAATTACTGTTCACTCTACACAGTGCCCTATGTCATGATCTATCGACCAGTCGTGACGTTAAGAGATACACATTAGTTCAAAAGAGTGGACTAAAAAACAAAACTATATGAATACTGAAAACAAAACAACAATCTAATAGGACTAACGACAGTAATAAGAACAATTTTGCTGTGATAACTTTGATTGTAATTTTACAATGAACACGCCGGTGTGACAGGAATGGAAGTCCGTAGGAAAATTAGTTCCTCTGGACTATTATTCCGCGGAATTATAGTCCTAGGTCTAACATTTCTAGGAATAGTAGTCCGCCGGACTACTATTCCTAAAAATGTTAGACCTAGGACTATAATTCCGTGGAATAATAGTCCAGAGGGACTAACGTTCCTACGGACTTCCATTCCTTTTACACCGGTTTTCTGGAAACAAGAAGAATAATCAAACATGGACACGAAGTGTCAGAAATACAAAAATACAATTTAACGGAAGTGATGGCGCAGTCGCCATCTGTCTTGATATACGTTTATAAATCCAATGTTCTGATAGAGAGTTAACTTTTAAGGGCAACAGTAAAATATCCAAAATGTACTGTCACTGTTCAATGTGTTACCATCAGTTCTCTTTAAAATCTAAGGTAGTAAATAAAGAATTAATCAGTTCTCTTTAGAATGTAAGGTAGTAAATAAAGAATTAACTTTTAAGGGAAACAATAAGATATCCAAAAGGCACAGTCACTGTTCATGTGTTATCATCAATTCTCTTTAGGATGGAAAATAGTAAATATACAGTCAATTAGCTAGGTCGCATTTGTCTGATGCCATCCAATCAGGGCATTTGCGCACACGTATTGATTTGCGAAGGACAGTAGGTGAAAAACCAGATTCATTTTTAGAAGAAACAGACAACGGCTGGCCAGCCGAGCCCTTGGCATGCTGTACTGGGGTTGACATTTGATCATTAGTACGAGGCTGAGTTGTGGAATCTGACTGAACAATATTTACGTCAGAGTCGCTATCTGATTCGGCATAGGGATCCGTCTGGTAGTTAAAGTGACTGTCGGTTTGGAAGGCTAAAGTAGTGACAGATATTGGTCCACCCTCTGGTAGAGCTCGCTTGAGTTCTTGCTCAAGTTCTAGGATCGCCTTTTCGGCAATGGAATTCTTGTTGCAATTTTTTAAGCGGCCTATTTCTAATGTTAAGCCATGGCATTTTAGTGTGTAGGAGCACCATCTACACGAACAACAGATCCATTAGGTGCTTTTAGCTCTGCAGTGGTTTCTATGAGAGCACTGCGCAGGGAATCTGTCTGTTCGTTAGGATGTGTTGGGCGCAAGTGAATGAAGAAAAGCATTCACGTAACACAAAAATCAGCTGCCTCGCTCTATGCATTACATCACAAGCAAAGGCGGAACCAGGAACTGAAGGAGGAGGAGATGTGGAGTAGTTGACTACTTCAGGAGGAAGCTGGGCAAGTGAAGCACACTGCGAGCAGCTGGGAGAGATGTTCTCTATTTCACATGCGAAATCGCGAGCATAAAAATATCTGCGGAAGAGCTTCTGGAGCTGAGTCTTTTTAGGATGGTTCAAACGTAAGTGTAATGCTGTGAGTAAACCAGGCAGAACAGGCCGTGGTACAACGATGAGGTGTCGAGTGCGGGTGAAGGGAGCAGAGTGTTCGACTATAAGAAATCTATTAATGCCTATAGTAGCTACCGTGAGGAGCCGTTTCACGTCCCTGATGTCTGTTTGCTTTTTTGAAGGCCGAGTGCCTTGGGATAAATGAGCACACACCCGACGAAGAGTGGGATAGTCTTGCTGTGTAGAGTGCCAAGAAGCGGCATTCAAAACTGGCATCGAATATGAGCCGTCAAGGATATCCGAGACTGACACGGCATGTACTGTTGAAGACTGACTTTCAGCGACAAATTTACATATTTGACAATCTTTGTTGTCACATTCCATGGGGTTGCGACTAAGAAAATCAGCAGGAAGGTTGGCAGATCCGGATATGTGCTGTAAGTTAACCGAATATCGACTGAGGCTTGACAGAAAAGTAGTAACCCTGGCACTAGCAGAAAATTCACCCCGGGTGAGTTAGGAAAATGCCTGAATACAGGGGCGTGAATCAGTGAGGATTTGAGTGAGATGTTGGGACTCAAGCATGGATGGCCCCCAATGGTGCACAGCTGAAGTAATAGCAAGAGCTTCGACCTCGCATGGCAGCCATTTGAGTTGATGTGATTTAAGTTTCACTGAGAAATACCCACCCAAGAGAAGTCTGCCATCGCGAAGAATGTACAAAACAGAACCAACACCACCATTGCGAACTGTCCCATCGTTGGTAATAATGAGCTGATCAGAGGGCCTCGGAACAGTGATGGTCTTGGGGGTCTTTCAATGCCATTTGGGCCTTATGGAAGGCAGACGTGCAAGTATCTGTCTAGGTGATTTTTTCTTGTGAACTTTTCCCAGCTGATGCAGCTTCCAGTGGGGAAGTAACATAGAATATTGAGGGGGTTTGTCGCATGTAACTAATGGATTGATTTTGTGAGGTGAGACACTTCTGCTACCACTTGACCAGATCCAACCAAGTATGGTTGTTGTAATTGGACAAATGGAGGTTTTAGTGGCAGACAGACGAAGATTGTTAGTATCAAATGCTTGAAGAACACATTCCCAATTATGCAAAAGTGCGGCGAGAGAATTCCCCCCAGTATATAAATCATCAGCAAGCTTGATCACAGAACCCCTGTGGATTAACTTGCCTAAAACTCTGAACATCAGTTCATCTAACTGTTCACTTGAACCAGGCATACCCATTGCGGCCCTCCCTAGTGTATACCCGGGTGCCCTTAAATGGAGTTACCGCACCAAGATATTTCATGGAGTCCTTTCGCATGGGTAGCTGAAAAAATTGCTTGGTCATATCAGTCTTGATAATGTATTTACAATTGGCTAAAATGCGGAGGATATCATCAGAGGTAGTGACTCTGGATGGTGTAGGTTTGGCACAGCTGGCAACATTATTGAATGAAGTAACAAGTCGATGACCTCCATCAGGTTTCCGAACAAGGAAACTCGGAGAAAGATATTCCACCGTAACATTGACGTCCTCAGGTCGAGCTAAGACGCCAAGTTCTTCAAGTTCGTCCATGTTGTTTTGAAGTTCATCAAGATTTTTACGATTATACATAGGTAATCTCCCTTTTTGAGAGGGTGGGTCTACTGGGCCCATGTTGATGTGGGCCCGTATTTGTCCATAAGCATCATTGTATTTCCCTATTTTACAATCAAAAACATGATCATATTCATGGTGTAAGTCGAGAAACAGCTGTTTTTCAGAGGATGCCAATTGGTTATCTGGATCAATAGCTATGGAGTCTGAATGGAAACTGTTTTTGTTATCAAGGCAGCAAGCCTGGGTAACATTCCCGAACACAGGAGTATCCCAGCTAATCTTTATGTAAAACAATTTTCTCGTCTTGCTGATATATAAATATTGTTTGCAAATACAACGGAGACAGCTCACATAAGCATATGCTTGCTGCTGAATCCATTTTCCGTTTTTGTGCTACATATATCATCTGTAATTGTTTTCTATTATTGAGTCTATTGAACACGGAAATAAATATTGTTTAAACTAAATTCTGTGGGTAGACTAGCTGTAGGATTAACCTCGGTGTCGATGGGGTCACATGTGTAATGAATCTGTGCTACATGTTGATGTTTTTTTAAAACAACAGGCTCGCTGGAAGTGTTAGGTATTCGAAGTGTACCATTGAATGAATTAGTCAAAGTAGGCGCTGGCCAGGTTGGTGTCAATGAATCACATCGAGGTTCAAGTGCAACCTCAGTATCATCGAACAGCTGTGTGTGTGCTTGCAGTTCAATGTATTCACCTGGTAAAACAACAACAGAATTGTCAGCTCTGAGTAAAAAGGACTGGGAGCGACGAATCTGATTACCCATGAGACTTGAAGTAGGAGTGTATTTTAGGCTGTGTTTGTTGGCGACAATAATCTGATCCTTTGGTATATCAAGAATTATGTCGTTTTCTTTCATAAAAGGCATGCCTGCTAAGATATTACGATCCAAATCTTTGACAACAACAGCGTGAAGGTTGAATTTCAATGCCCCATGACTCAAAACAATGTGGACCTCACCACAAGCTTTTAACTGGGTTTTACCATCTGCCTGGCTGGCAGAGTGTGAGGTAGCAGAAATGGGAGCTTGAATTTTGACTGCAAATGGATGTTTTATGAGCGATGAAGTGGCACCAGAATCGCATGTTACAACAACAGGATATTGGTTGTAAAAAGCATGGAGAGTAGGCGAATTTGTCATTTGCATACGGTTGATGGACGTTTGACAAGAATTTGTTTCAGAATCGATATCTCGGCCTAGTCAGGAGGGGTGGTCAAGTGTCAGGTCATGCACAGGCTCGGCAAGGCAGCATTCATCGGTTTCTGTGAGAGGAAAATTTCCCTCGTCATCAGAGTTTGGAAATTCCGAATCAACACGAAACGCCCTGATAATGTCATTTTTCTCGACAAATAATTGCATTCTGAAATAGTGTGCCCAAAATATCTCCGACCTTCTGATTTGCATATTCTACACTGTCGACGAGTATTTCTAAACTGTTGCTTAGTTTGTGACTTTGAATTAAAATCAGTTGTAAATCTCTTTTGACGTTGTGAGTTGCGGAAAGGTTGTCTGTTTTGATGAAAGATCACCCGAGAAGATTTGACGTCTTCGTGTTTGAGCTCTTCTAATAAACCATCAAGTGCGTCTACGATCTGTGGCTGAAGATCCTTGAGTGTCATTCGTTGCGGATCGTAGGCAAATGCTCTTTGGACCAATGATGGGAGTTGTGGGTGTATAAGCTCCATCCATCTTAAAACTGCTAAACGTTCTACTATTGGGCTCATGTCCTCATCTTTGGTTGCATGTTGCCCATCATGTTTAAGTTTACTGTCTTTAGTCAGAAGATTATCTTGCAGGTGTGTTAGAACACGTTGGTATAAACGCTCTGGTCGTTCACCGGACTCCCACACAATAGAAGAAAATTTCATAAATTGAGACTCGCTTTGCTGAAACCCATAGTACTTCCTAATAAAGTTCCAAATACTTCCTAAACTGGTACTATTTTTCACAATGTCAGTGCTGAGATAATGGGGAATCCACTGCGAAATTAGGCCCAATTTTTGTGTCAGGTTTGAAGCTTTTTGCATAGCGGTCACACCAGTGTCAACATCGCGATCGTCAGTAAAACCTCGGAAAGGAACTGAACTGGATTCTTTTGGCCCATGAAGCACCTTCCGCTAAAAACGGTTTAAAGTTTGAGTCTTGACTCAGGGTATATACGAGGTTATGTTGCCATGAAGTGAAAGACGAAAAGGACTCGTCTTCAGTGAGCTTCCATTGTTTTGGTATTCGGGATGACATAATTGACACAAAAATGCTCGGGTGTAGAATCACAGAAAACAACGTGTTTGAGTTCAACCTAAAGTGTTTTACATGGCAGTCTTTTTGTTTACTTATTGTTTATACAGGTAATGGTCAGTTTCGAAGATCAAGGTTCAAATAACCACAGCCACCACGACAGTAATAAGAACAATTTTGCTGTGATAACTTTGATTGTGATTTTACAATGAACACGCCGGTTTTCTGGAAACATGGACACGAAGTGTCAGAAATACAAAATAACGGAAGTGATGGCGGACATAGACAAAACTACATGTATGTTTCAATGAGTCGTTTTGTATTCAATGAGTCAGATGTGCGTAGGAAGAAAACGTCGAGACCGAAGGTCGAGACGTTTTCTTTCTACGCACATCTGACGAATTGAATACAAAACGACTCATTGAAACATACCTGTGGTTTTGTATTTATTACATGACCCAAGCACCTACTGACCTAATTTTCTTTTCTATCAACGGTGGTAAACACCAGGCACTTTATGCAGTCGCATTGCATAAAAAAGTCCCGGTTGGAACAGGTTGGTGTGCAATACGGAATTCCGTATTGCACAGCCGTATTGCACGCCGTATTGCATAAGAGAGACTGCATGGGCATATAATAAAGTCAATGACTACAATTCACTCCCTACACTGCCGATGTCATGATCTGACGACCAGTTATGATGTTAAGAGATACACAATAGTCCTTGAGTGAACTGTTTAATAAATAGACAAAACTACATGTATGTTTCAATGAGTCGTTTTGTATTCAATGAGTCAGATGTGCGTAGGAAGAAAACGTCGAGACCGAAGGTCGAGACGTTTTCTTTCTACGCACATCTGACGAATTGAATACAAAACGACTCATTGAAACATACATGTGGTTTTGTATTTATTACATGACCCAAGCACCTACTGACCTAATTTTCTTTTCTATCAACGGTGGTAAACACCATGCACTTCATGCAGTCGCATTGCATAAAAAAAGTCCCGGTTGGAACAGGTTGGTGTGCAATACGGAATTCCGTATTGCACAGCCGTATTGCACGCCGTATTGCATAAGAGAGACTGCATGGGCATGTAATAAATCAGTTTTATTCATATGTTTTTTGCATACAGACATACATTGAAACCTACATATATTATAAAATAAATAAATAAATGGTTATGTGTGTGTGTGGGAAGATGGAGTTTAGGTATTATTTTAGTTTTTTTTATAATTTGTTAGATTAAACTTCTGATTCATCAGTTAAAGTTACCAAATTGAATTCTTGTTTCAGTTGTTTCTAAATTTCATGGGTGACTAGGTGATTTGCAGATTTTATTTGTTGACAACTTCTTATCTAATTTTGACTGGGTTATTTATTGTTTGAACTTCAAAATTATTTTGAGGACCTGAGGGCGATTTACGACAGAAATGTATGTCTAGTGTCAACTTTGGCAAAGTTAAGACCTCTATACTTATGTTCACCTTTACCAAATAGGAGCAGAAGATGACACTATAATTATTTTTCTGAAAAATTCCCCCAAAGGCTTGGGGGGGGGGGGGGGGATAGCTTTTGCCCCCCCCCCCCCCCCCAATTGCAAAGGTTAAAAAACGTATGGTTTAGGAGAAACGAGGACCCTGAAATATTCTCTTTTAACCCTTTACCTAACCTGAAAAGCAGAAAACACTTGCAAAAATAATTCTTGAATAACTAATTTTTTTCATTTTTTGTCTCAAAAACAAAGGTTATGACCCCTCGTTGGAACGGGCTCGACGAGCTCGTTCCAACGAGGGGTCATAACCTATGTTTTTGAGAAAAAAATGAAAAAAATAATGAAAATTAATTGGCTATTTTTGAGAATAGCGCTGGCCGGTTTTGGCCGTTACGTTAGGTAAAGGGTTAAGGGGATCTCATTTTACATAAACTTAACAATACAATTCCTGGAGGAAATAGAGACTTCAAACAAGAGGCTTACTTGAATGAGTGAAAAAGCAAATGATGAACAGTTAGTACTGTAATGGAGGATTGGGAGGGGACTAGGAGAAGTGCAAAAATCAAGAGACGGAATTAGTGTTTGCGTTCTTGAGGATCAGGGATGAATGAGTCAGGTGTGCAGGTTTTGCTCATCTGAGAGTCATGGTCCAGCAGCTGGGCAAAACATATTTATCTGTATGGTATTAAGTTCTTTTCGTCAAAATCTTCAGCACAGGACATTCAAAGCAGTGGAAGGTGGTGTGTGCTCTTTTAAGTTCATTTATATATATGTGAACTTTATTTATGCACCATTTTAATGACATGTTACAGTGCAAGATACTGAAAATATTGCGAAGTCTCAAACTTATAATCTCAGGAATGTTTATGCGAACAAATCTTTTATTCATTTTTTATATTACTAACCCAAGTTAGTCACAGGCGGTATTCAGCTCTTGAGAATCAATATTTTGATTACTCTTTATCAGGTTTGTCTTGTGAGATTGAAACTAATTTCTGACTAGAAGAACCTATTTGATTTATATCATTTTTCTTAACACTTTCGTGATGTAACGACCAAAAGCGGCCAGAGCTATTCACAACAATTGCCAATTAATTTTCATTATTTTTTTTCATTTTTTGTCTCAAAAACATAGGTTATGAGCCCTCTTTGGAACGAGCACATCAAGCTCGTTCCAATGAGGGTCATAACCTATGTTTTTGAGACAAAAAACGATAGTTATTAAAGAATTTTGTTTGCAAGTGTTGTCTACTTTTCATGTTAGGTAAAGGGTTAATCAGCTGTAGATATTTTCAGAGAAAAGAGAACATTTTCCATAAATCACCTAGCCTGGCATAACAAGGGATGAGTTGCTAATGTAATCGTTAGCTTGACTCATGAATATAAATAATACAATTCTAGAGTAAAATATAGAACCTTAGTGAGCACGCTCACATACCCCACGCGCCCCGATATTTCAAGCTCGGAAAACTGTAATTTTTAGGAAAATGACCCGGAAATCTGTTACTTGTATTTTTCAGAGTCCAGGGCCCGTAATTTCCGCAAAAATCAGCCGAGCAGAACGAAATGCAAACTTGATCTGTAAGTCATTGTGGTAGACTCACATACTAAAATGGCCGTAATTTCGATAATATCTGAAAGCGTGTAGAAAAAAAAGTCCGGAAAACTGTAATTTAGATGAACTTTTCAAAGTGCAAGGGCCGTAATTTCGGTAAAAATCAGTGGAGCGGAACAAAATGCAAACTTGATCTGTAGGCCTCCATGTCAGACTAACATACCAAAAATCATCTCAATATCTGGAAGCGTGTAGAAAAAAAGTCCGGAAAACTGTAATTTTGATGCATTTTTTGCAGAGTCCAAGGGCCGTAATTTCGGTAAAAATCAGCGGAGCGGAACAAAACGCAAACTTGTTCTGTAGGCCACCATGTTAGACTAACATACCAAAAATCAGCTCAATATCTGGAAGCGTGTAGGAAAAAAGTCCGCAAAACTGTAATTTTGATGAACTTTTCAAAGTTCAAGAGCCGTAATTTCGGTAAAAATCACTGGAGCGGAACAAAATGCAAACTTGATCTGTAGGCAGGCTGCAAGCAGAGAGGTCCTCGGTTCGAATCCCACCTGCGGCAATCGCGATGTTTCCTTGGGCAAGACACTTCACCCCCATTGCCCACGTGGGGGCACGGTGACGCTGTGCATTAAGCCGTACTACACGTCGATGGTGCACCTGTCTTCAACCAATGCTAACCCTGCTTGTGTGGAGTTAGTATGTTGGGCAGCTGACAGTTGCTCGCCGTTGCTCGGTGGTTCTCTCCGGGTACTCCGGCTTCCTCCACCCGTAAAACTGTCGTGGTCATGATTAGCTATTGTGCAGAAATATGTGACCTTAAACACCAATAAATAAATAAATAAATAAATAAATAAATAAATAAATAAATAAATAAATAAATAAATACAATATCCATCTCGAACGGTATGCGAGAACATTGACGAAAAATCTGTTTTCCTTTCTTTCTTAACTTCGCAGTCTGTTATTTCGGAAACCTTGACTCACTGGTGCAAGGACGTCGCGACTAGATCGTGATCTGATCGAAAAGGGGATCGTTTTACAGACTGTAGTATACAGGTTAGTGTTATTGCGTTCCAAGAGTATTATTAACATTTTATATTTTTATATGCTACGCCTTTTGACACGTGTTTCGTTTTTGAAGACTCTGAATAAATAATAAATGATTGTGTTGTCGAGAGAGGTGGCCAACATCGGGTGTGCAGAGGGGGTACGTACTCCTACTCCTACGTACTCCTACGCGCAGCTAGAAGATGTTTTTGTCTTGGTCTAGTTGTTTAGGTATTGAACTCCCGATTGTCAGGCGGTATTGCCGATGTTCGATTCCCGGCCTTGGATCAGAAACCAACATTCTAAATTCATTCGAACCATGATTGCGTCCTTCAAAATACTCACAAAGACCCGTGTCAGACATCGTCCGAGGCCAACCACAGCACTTGTGTCGTACTGTGGCAACCGTGTTTCACAATTCCATGCACCTGCATAAAGGAAACTGAAAAGAGTAATCATTTGATATTCCACCTAATACTAGATCTCAGGCGTCGCGTTTGATGGTGTGCAATTATCGAGTGGTTTATGTATTGGACTCATGAGGGCAAAGCGGAGTTGCCATGCATTCGGTTCTCAGTCGGAGAAGAAAAATCAAGATTCGAAATTCTTCGAAACGTGCTTGTGTCCTTCAGAAAACACACATTTTTAATACATCCCATTGCACTCAACAAATCATGATAATCAAGGTTTGTGGATTTGTTTGATCGAAGGTTGTCCTTGGAAAGTCAGGGACGTCTTGGATATTGGTGCCAAGCCCCCCCCCCCCCCCCCCCCCCCCCCCCCCCACACACACACTGATCTCTATAAAACAGATTTATCATTTTTTCACACATACACTGCTGAAAGCGACTATTTTCAGTCACCTATTTTACGATGATTATTTGTGCGTTGATCAAACCTACCATCTGATTAATTGTTGGATAGGGTTCAGAGGGCCTTTCCAACATTTAATTAGATGATAGAATTTTAAGTATTCATAAATTTGATTAAACTTCTTCACAAACAGGCGTACATAAAGGTCCTCCATATGGTTAAAATGGGCGTGGCAGTGAAGGGTTAAAAGCGATCGGAGACTGAGAATCCTCCGGAAACTGAAAACGTTCGAGATTTTCTGTTGTTTCGCATTGTTTATTTGCAACAACTTCCGCACCCATGCCCTTCCAAGATGGCCGCGATGGGACACTTTTTATATCTGACCAATGAACGTTCCAGCAATCCACTTGCACCATGGACCATGGACTGGTCAAAATCAACGCGTGGGCAGTGATGTCCACACATGTGTTTACCAGCTAATAAAAATCTCATCAGTATAATTTTAAGCAGTGAAGCACCGGGTTGATGCTTATTTCTACCACTAGTATTATTATTTATTGGGGTTTAACGACACATAATCACACATTCGACAAAAATTTACGAGTAGAGGAAGCCGGATTACACGGAGAGAACCAACGAACAATGGCGAGCAACTTTCAGACTCCCCGACGTGCTAACTCCATACAAGCAGGGTTAGCATCGGTTGAAAACAAGTGCACCATCGACGTGCGGTACGCCTTAGTTCACAACGCTACCGTGCCCCCACGTGGGCAATTGAGATTAAGTGTCCTATCACTAGCGTTTGGAATCTAATATCAGTGCGTCTGTGGAAATATTGAAAGGTGACCAGAACACGGCTGCCGCAGTGTATAGAGATCAGTGCCCCCAAACCCACAGCACTTCCATTGAGCTTCCGTAGCACCTAAGTATGTGTAGCGTTAACGCTTCCGGTCTACCACGATTTCCCGTGCGTTCTTGCAAGTTCCACAATAATTGCTCGACGATCGAAGCATACTACTAAGTTACTAACCTATTGTAGAACTGTGGGGTGGGATGTGATCAGCCTCGGTAATTCCATAAAGCGAATGGTTTCTAGCGATATCTCTATAACGGCCAGCCTGATTGGGGTTTCCATCCCCGGCACCGTGTTCTCCAACTCTTTGAAACTCTCTTTCCGCTCTGACCTGTGAATGGAATGAACAATTAGAATAGCTAAAATTAAGAATTCAGTATTATGAATAAAGTTTGTTTTCGTTTCGGGTGTTTTCAAGAGGAAGTTATTCAGGCCCGGTTCGGTTAAAACGATTTCATTTCTGAAAACCTCCGAATGCTATCGTATATCTAATTTCGCACTCATAAACCTATGTTTGCAAAATGGGTATAGAGAATCTCAAACGAGTGATGTTTGGATATAAGATTTTTTGAAACGAGTTTGATAATTTGATTCACAACGAGCCTTTAAACATCAGGAGTTAAAGATTATGTATATCACATGAATTTTCGAATGTTTTTTTACACTTTTTATTTTATTCATTGTAGCTAAATTCTCCTAAAAAACCGACTATCAGTTCTTTGGCTCAGACGCTTCACACCATGACGTCATGAATGCGCTTGACTTGCACCTGTTGTCGTAACTGACGCCATGTTCACGAACTACATGTCAAGAATACAATGCTGCTGCTAAGGGACCACGCGCCGATTAGACACTAGTTGATAATCAGGAAATAAGACATGGGTTGTTACGTCGAAATTAACGATGTTTCGTGTGTTATAACCCTTTACCCAACGTAACGACAAAAACCGACCAGCGCTATACAAAAAACTCGCCAATGAATTTTCATTACATTTTTTTCATTTTTTGTCTCAAAAACATAGGTTATGACCCCCCTTTTGAAACGAGCTTATCGAGCTCGTTCCAATAAGGAGTCATAACCAATATTTTTGAGACGAAAAATGAAAAAAATTAGTTATTCAAGAATTATTCAAGTGACGTCTGCTTTTCATGTTAAGTAAAGGATTAAATTGAGAGTGGATTCCGCCGGTTATAATAGCGTGTATCAGAACATGTGACACTATAATCGGGCTTTATTTTCCAGTAACACGAAACCTGTGTTACCCAGTAAACAATCACTGCTCTATTTGTTGAAGTTCCCCATGGTGAGTCTAAACCACGTGAACCCTTTACAGAAAGATATTGAAATAGAAAAATTTCAACCCCCAATGCTTTCCAATAATGCAACAATGAATTTAACCATTTCAAACATTTTTGATTGGAGTCTGTTAAGCAAGGTGGAGTTGGCTAAATCCTTAGTTCGTGTTATGGGATAGGGGCGGCGGAACCGGAGTGGGAGGAGGGGCTGGGCAGCCTCCTCCACTTTTTTTTTGCCGGGCCATTATTTGTATGCATATATTTTAACCCTTTACCTAACGTAACGGCCAAACCGGCCAGCGCTATTCTCAAAAATCGCCAATTACTTTTCATATTTTTTTAATTTTTTTGTCTCAAAAACATAGGTTATGACCCCTCGTTGGAACGAGCTCGTCGAGCTCGTTCCAACGAGGGGTCATAACCTATGTTTTTGAGACAAAAAATGAAAAAAATAGTTATTCAAGAATTATTTTTGCAAGTGTCGTCTGCTTTTCAGATTAGGTGAAGGGTTAAAACAACCAATGACTGGTGAAACAAGGAGCGGATCCAGAGCCTCCTTAAATTTTCGCCAGCTAGGCTTCTCTCGTACCGGTTTAGTTTCGATGGATTTCGGATCATTTTTTGCAGTAAGTGGCAGCAAACGCTAAATATATACAGTCTCTTAAAAAAACGGTTAACTGAAGTAGACCCGAAGTTGTTCCAAGTCAAAGATCATAGTGTCAACATTTCCAAATATGACGATAGCTTCCCCAAAACACAATAAGTTTACAATTTGACAGTTTTGAATTGTGTTATTATGGGAGAAGTTTTGTACTCTCTTATTTAGAAATATAAATAAATTTTTTTGCATTAGGCCATAAATTCTATCTCGGACGGTTTGGTCCCTTTCTTCTATTTCGTCCAACTTCCAACTCAAGGGCGGTGTATTCCCGGTGTGACAGGAATGATAGTCCGTAGGAAAATTAGACCCTCTGGACTATTATTTCGTGGAATTATAGTCCTAGGTCTACCATTTCAAGGAATAGTAGTCCGCCGGACTACTATTCCTAGAAATGGTAGACCTAGGACTATAATTCCGCGGAATAATAGTCCAGAGGGACTAACGTTCCTACGGACTATCATTCCTGTCACACCGGCCCGGAGTGAAAAGCGATTGAAATAGAAGTTGAAGATCTGTGTGTACAATAAAAGACAAACATTTTATACAAATCGTGCAACGAAATTACAATTAGCTGAAAATCGTCCCCTGAGTATCAATTTATTCCATGTGCATGTAGGCACATAGAACTCATTGGAACTCAGGGGACGTAAAACGACTTCCCCTCGCTAATTTGATTGGCGATAAAATGTGTTTGTTTTGTTGATAGTTGTCAAATGAATTGCTGAATTTCCATCTAATAAATGTTTTTTATAGACGTGAAGGCGTGTAAAAACACAGAACGAAACGCGCGTATGAATGGGTTAATCGATTCACACACGCATGTCGTTCTGTGTATCTCTTATCTCTGTGGATGAAACGTGTCCCGTTGAAAGTGTTTAATTTTCTCACCATCCTTCAACATGCAAGAAAAATCAAACAAATCAGTTATCAGGAAAGTGATTTGTATGTTCGCTGCTGATATAGAAATCAAACAAGTCACTTGAAAGTGTTTAACATTTTCCCAACCAAGCGGTCCTTCAACATGCAAGAAAAATCAAACAAATCAGTTATCAGGAAAGTGATTTGTATATTCGCTGCTGATATAGAAATCAAACAAGTCACTTGAAAGTGTTTAACATTTTCCCAACCAAACGTTCTGGAACATTCATTCTAGCCATTCAGTCTGCCGCTGTGTCTTCTCGTCTATCTGTGATTTTGTTTCTCTCTCTCTCTCTTTCTCTCTCTCTCTCTCTCTCTCTCTCTCTCTCTCTTGCAAGTCAGTATCTCATTCAGGCGGTGTACCTGCCCGAGTAGTCTTGAATTTGTGCTTTCGTTGCCAAGTTTGTTTCACAGCAGATACAGTCGTGGGTGAGGTGATGCGAGCCGAGCATATAGGTATCTACACGGGGGCTAAGGTTGGTTTTGTGAAAAAGAGAAGTGAGGGTACATTCTGATTGGTGGTGGTGGTGGTGTGGGGGGGGGGGGGGGTTCTAGGGTCTGTAAAGACCTCCAGAAGTCTTGGAGTTGTGTGTGTATTTCAAAGAAAGCGGCGTGTTGCATCTTGGTATTGTACTGTATACTTGGGGAAAAAACATCGTGTACCCCGATATTCTTTTTCGAGGAACTTCTCGTGCATCCACGGTCATTCCCTCGTGCATAAAGGCTACCGACATGGAGAGGTACAATTTTCTTTGTAAAGGGAAATGTCCAAATTTTGAAATTATTACGCGGTTTACTAAGAACTATTAAGCTAAGACCTGAGTGCCTCCCATGTATGCAATAAGAATAATCAAAGATTTTAGAAGTCCATCCTCACCCCCACCATGAACCAGCTACTTATGTATTCCGTGTGTTCAACTCTCTCATTCTGTGGCTATGTGCGTACCTGGGTGCGTGTGTATGTGTTTGAGTAACTGAAATATTCCAAAGGGTTGAATCTTAAAGCACCATAAACATTCACTTTGTTTGAATTAAAGCAAGATATATTTCTAAAAGGGGAATTGATTTGGCCGAATGTTTAATGACATTACATTTCTGTAAGACATGTTTGTTAACTAAATATCTATAATACAGTTGCCATGGACTGGTCGTAATCCGCAATGGACAATGATGTCGTTGTTAACTTATTGGAAGATGAGCGTCACATTCGGAGATATTCTGGTACACAAGCCAGAAAATAAGCAGACTGTCATCTTCCAAATGAGGTCTCCAGAGAGTGAATTTAGTGATGCTACCCTGCACAGCAGGGTAGCATCACTAAATTTACCCTCTGTGAACCTCGATCTGAATCAGGGTCTCAAAACTAAACAGAAGAAGTACGCAGAGGATACATTGGCCCACTGTATGGGATAGCATCATCAAATGCACCCTCTGGGAATCTCATTCTGCAAATGTCAGACTGCTTATTTTCAGGCCTCTTGGTACATCTGTCGTGACAACAAATGTCGAAAAAAATTGTGTCAAACATTTTCTGCTATATTATAAGGTACAGTACAGTCGCCATGGACTGGTCGTAATCCACGCAAGGGCAGTGATGTCCACGCATACGTTTACCAGGTAATAAAAATCATCATCGGCAAAATTTTAATTAATGAAGCACCGGGTTGTGCGCGGTGCTTCTTTAATTAATTTTTTGTATGACAACTCCAACAATTAGTGTTTTTGGAATCTAATATTATTGCATCCGTGGAAATATTGCCCACCCGTGGAAAGTGTACAGTACTGTATGAATGGAGACTGTAGATATTACACCGCTTAGTTCCATCAATTATGTTAATACATTCCGATTTACAACGGAAAATAAATATTTATTCATTGAACTATCTTTAACTGAAGCACAGCATATCTGTATATTTTTTGAGTGAAGGGACACATCAGTAACATTACCAGTGTGCAAAATGTCAAAAATGACTCTAACCTACTGACCGTTCACGTGGGTGGGAGATGGCTAACCGAACACTCGGCTGTGTAAAAATTCTTAGAAAACTGCATTTTTTTCATTAAGAACTGTTCATATATATTGCATGGAATAGAAATATATATATAGCCTCTCATAGAAAAAATATAAAAATCTATCAAGACACAAGTATTGTAGGGTTGACTTTTTGCCTTGACTTGGGTAACTGGGGAATTGTTACACAATTTTCCGAGACACGAACCATGGACTTACAGGACGCTGAAGAAAGGAATAAAACACGAATAAGTATTTAATTCACATACTGACTGAAGTGCTTTTTTTTTTACAAGAATAATAAATATTTTACAATAAACATTTCTACAACCTCAAGCTTTAGTTTCCAATAAATTATAACAAACCAATACATCTAAGTTTTCCACAAATAGCAAAAACCAATTTCAAATTATTTATAGTGATTTAGTTTTGTTTGCCTTACATGAAAACAACTTGCATATTTTCGGATATTTCAGAAAATCCACATGAGGCCGCTGTCGCGATCAACTGACAACTACCCCATGTGAAGATAAAACAAACCTCAAACTCGTCGACTTTAACAACTGTTTTGCATGCCATATTATTTTGCTAACAACGAGCCAGCCGCGTCCGGCTAGGTCCAACAACTCGCAAAATAATATGACATACAAGGCAGCCTCAATTTTAGCACAATGACCTCCCCTGATAAGCATATGTAATTACGTAATGAATCTCACGTTCAGTGCTTTTACACTACGGCAGTGTTTTCTAAGAACCTGTATATAAAATACCATTTCACCTTATTCAACATTCAGTGGAATACACTATGTGCATTCCATTGAATGTTGAGAACAACAGAATTTACGCTATAATGCTTGACACACTTGCAGACCCAAAATACTGGAACACTCATTTACTTGAGGTAAACACGAAAATATCTTCAAACACTTGTCTAGAAATTACACAATGATTTATACCAGTCTAGTCTACTGATGTGTGCTTATATCCTGGCGAAATGAGCACTTGCTGCTCATTTCGTCATGATGTAAACAGACAATGAAATATTGATGCATTGTACAAAATAATATTTACATCAGACTAACAGTAATTTAATTTAACTGATTTAAAAGTGAAACTTTGTCATAACTCCTAATACTGCTGCTTGCGACATAATGATTTCTTTTACTTTGCGCTTCTAAACTTTAACTTTATAAATTAAGGGAAGAATTCTACAAAAGCTAATCACTTACCTGAAGAAAGGAATAAAACACGAATAAGTATTTAATTCACATACTGACTGAAGTGCTTTTCCTTCAGTCAGGTGAAAGTATATATACCTTTCTCCAGTAACTAAGTGATTGCTGTCAACAAACATTAAACATTCAATTATTACCTATTCACCTGAAGCCAGTAGTTTGTTGTTAACACCTATTATTGTTTGCCGCTAAATAACCAATATTGTCACTAATCACTTTTATGAAACAAGCTACATGCTTTAATCTCTCCAAACAATATATCTAATAATGTTCCCTAAAACAAACTACAATGCGTTAATCCCTTCAACAGTAAATCTACCTAGCTTAGATATTATTCAATATAAAAAATAAATACTTTTAATAGGAAATTTACCCATACATATTATAAACAAGAAAGTCCACATTTTCTACCCTATAACACAAGAAAGGCTGCTTAACCGGTAAAGTGCCAGAAGTCCATATTTTACTTTAATATTCGTAACCGTACCATTGGTCAACTATCTTCTACTCCAAATGTTTCAGTCTTACTCTATGGCTCCGAATTTTTGAGTAACGAAGAAAATCGTTCAGTCGTTGACCTTGTCCAGGATTATATTATAGCTTCAAAGCGCTTCTAGTAAGTGTATATAGATACGTGCATGCACGCGCACGTGAGAGTGCATGAATGTATGCATATGTATGTAAATATATATGTTTGTGTGTGCGTTTATGTGCGTGCGTATGTATGTTAAGTATGTATGTGTGTGTGCGTGCGTGCGTGCGTGCTTGTATGTGTGTGTGTATGTATGTATGTATGTATGTATGTATGTATGTATGTATGTATGTATGTATGTATGTATGTATGTATGTATGTATGTATGTATGTATGTATGTATGTATGTATGTATGTATGTATATATATGCGTGTGTATATGTATCGTCGACTGAGTGCTGGAGTGTTCTATGTCCCACAGGGGACATAAAACATTCTAGCACTCGGGCGACGATATGTATCTGTGTATATATGTATGTGTTTGTGTAAGAATGTAGACGTCTTCCCTATGCACAGTTCATATCCAACTTGTACGTATGCTGTGACTACAGTCTACTTGTATTCTCTGTAATACTAGATGAGTTACCGGATCAGTTTGCACCCAGGTTGGCTTCTTGCTTTCTTTCTTCATTCCAATATTCCCTTTTTTCCTACAGTACCTCTCATGTTAATTTCCATGGTTTAAACAATATAAATGAAACTGTACGAGTGTCATTAATCCGATTACATCATTATATTGTAAATGTCAAACGTGGAAACGGCCTTTTATAAGCTCTTTAGCTTTCTGTCGGATCCACCATCAACAATGTTGTACTTTGTATCTCTTGAAATGTTGAACAAATAAATATTGTTTAAACTAGAAGTCCATATTTGGGCTTCATTCCGAACTGCAGGTACTTAAACTTAAAGGCTTTATATTCTGTGGATGTCCTTCATATTACCTTGTAAGTAAAATTACTTCATCGATTGCATTGTTACAATTTAAGGGAGAGTGCCTTTTGGCACTCTCCCATAAATTGTAACAAGACAAAAATGTGTAAACAAATCTCTAGGCTGAGAAAAACATTAGCACTCTACCAGTTAAGTGACTCAGACTTCACCATTGAAGATGCAACTTTTGGCTAACTGGTCATCCGTTTGCGTAGATTGAAATTTGCGTAACCACCACGCGATTGAAACGAGCGTTCCCGTCAAATTTTGCACACTGCATTACAAAAATTGTGGTCTAAGCGGAAACTCCACGAAAAGTGGGTAAATAAAGAACACATGAAAACGTCGGATTCCTAACGGAATTAGACTGGTGACCTTAGATCTTAGTTTTTTGATGTTTCTTTTTCGCCACTGAGATTCTCGTTTGTTGGTGGCAGGGAACCGAGCAGTCCGATTCATGAAAAAATGAATGAATGATTCATTTTGCAATTTCCACGTTCAAACAGAATTTCATATCACACACCTACAGAAAAATTAGTTTACTGGATGGATCTTTGAAGTAAACATTCGAGCTTTGATTGTGAGGGTATATTAACCCATTTAGTTACAAGCAAAGTGAAAGAGTAGCATCAGTTTTGTTTGATATGAGACAGCGGCTGCATTAACCTTAGCAGCAGCGTGTCGGCGCCAGACACATGAGTCTTGTGCGGTGCAAATGCTGTCAAACGTATTGTGAATGAAAATAATTCTAAATGTCACGGACATCAAACACAGGTATGCGGCGAAAACTAAGAAAAGAGAGTTACCAGATGGAACAACGAGGCAACGTGAGTCAACGCGAGCTCGTAGAATCTCCCAGCTATCGACTATATCGAAGACCGCATTTTTGTGTGTGAAACCCGGAAACAATTATGAGAAGTGTTTTCATCCTGTATTTTTATTCATATACATTAACTGCGTTTGCTAATAATCATCAAAAATATTCCCCCATCCACCCTTTTTAATACTTTAAAGTCACGGACGCCAAAACGACAGATATATGTCCCCAAATGAACCAGGTTGTGGCATATATGATCCTACCTGGGTTTCAGACAACATATTCGTGGATCAAAATCCCCCACCCCATAGATGAAAGCCCATGACCCTTACAGAGTAGCATGTTAAGGTCAATCCTTTTCCTCCCGGATTCAGCTATTATCAGCACAGGTTGAGCTGTCTAAACAGAAAAAAATACGTGTAACACATTTTCTTTTTGCTTGAAAACTGTTTTAAGAGGCTAATTTTTCGCTTGACGAGGTCAATTTTTTGCTTGACTCGGAAAATAAACGGGAACATGGTCTAGTCTAGTCTTTGCCATCAGTAAATAGTGTACAAATGTTGCCGATATAACAGCCTTGACACCTGCACTTTTAAATCAATTGGAGTAAGAATTAAGCCGAATCATCTGGGTTGAGTGAAAATGAACCCAACTGGGTTTAGATGCACTTAAGCCAGTTATTTTCGGTTGAGTTTTAACCCAAATGATTTTAGAGTGCATGTTCATTTTTTTGTTGATGTTTATTCTGGTTTTCTTATATTAATGCTTTCCTTATGTCTTTGGCTGTGGTGTTTTGCAGACTTCAGGCAATTTCTTCTAAACTGCCCCAAGTCCGACAGAGAGAAAGATGATTTGATTTTGTGTTTACGTCTGTAAATCGCGCTTTTCGATAAATTGCGGTTGCTCCAAACTGTTGATACCATTAAAATCAAAAATTATGTTCTTAAATTTACATGCCTCAGCTTCGACGTCAGCAGCTGGATGGAATTCCATGGTACCCCTCCTCGCTAATGACTCTCCCTCGCGAACTGCTACTTCTGCCCCGCGGGCCACCTCTCGTTCAACCTATGGAAAATAAAAACAGATAAACAGGATATTGGCTATCCATTCATATTTCTACAATGAGCTAATAGTGCCAATAACATTTTGTGTACACGTAGATTCCAGTCATTTTATCAAAACGTATTAGTCTAATGTTTAGAGTTTTCTGTTGTTGTTTTTTATGTTTGATTCTGTTTTGTTAGCGCCTTCTTTTATGTTGCATTCCTTTCCATGTTCTTAAGTCCGCTACATTATGAAATCTCGATCATTTTATTCTTGAAATTTCAAATTTAAAACTTCAAATTAAAAAAAATACATCAAGGTGCTTCGTAGCATAATAAAACACATACATCAATCAATTATGTTGTATTGGTAACTAGTAACAGAAAATGGGAAAAGAAGAAACATGAATAAACAGAGAGTAATCGCTTGACTGGACTGGTTACGTGAAATAATTCATAAGAGGTGAGGGACGTTGTACAAACACGAGTGCGCGACTGTGCACGAGTGTTTTACAATATAGTCCCTCGCCTCGAATGAATTATTTCACGTAGCCAGTCCAATCAAGTGATTACTCTTTTTATTACTTTTCATTATTAACGATAATTATATTATTTAACCCTTTACCTAACGTAACGGCCAGCGCTATTAATAAAAATTCGTCAATTAATTTTCATTATTGTTTTCATTTTTGGTCTCAAAAACATAGGTTATGACCCCTCATTGGAACTGGCTCGTTCCGATGAGGGCCCATAACCTATGTTTGTGAGACAAAAAATGAAAATAATACTTATTCAAGAATTTTTTTTGCAAGTGTCGTCTGCTTTTCATGTTAGGTATAGGGTTAAAAAAAGCAAAAAAAAAAAACAAAAAAACAAAAAAAACAAAAAAAAAACAATGAAGTCCCCATTACACCTACGGCAAAGCGTCTTCGTTTCAGCACACGGATACATGACACAATTGTTGATTGCACAATTCACTTGTGAAGTTATCGTTTATAATCAAACCCGGAAATCCCAGTAAATTACACACTTTGGAAAGTAATAAAAAGTTTAACACCCCCAATTTTCAATTTGCACATGTCTTCCAATAACAAATTACACACGAAACTGAAAATGAAGTTGAAATGACGAGGTATGGATGTTGAGCAGCTAGAAAAAATGGAAGAATTTTGTACCAACAAGGACTCCAAACTTTGGAGGATACAGCATTGACCGTTTTTGTCTGGCGTTTACCAAAAAAAAAAAAAAAACGCGAACACAAACAGCAATATCAGTAGCGATAAAATCGGTAATAAAAGATCTTGTATCATTATTGTAGTAGAGACAAAGATCACACGACAACGCGTGAAACGAACACACGTGCCCGAAGGACTATTGCAGTGTTGTTTCCTTCAAATGCCTGTAATGCTGCACTGGACGTTGCATCTAGTTTGCATTCCATGTTGCAGAGAACTGCACGATTCATTACGTATATGCACAGAACAATACACATTACATAAATACTGGCTCATAGAATACACTGGAACTCAGAGGACGATTTTCAGCTATCGCCAGCGATTCAAATTGTAATTGCATTGCACGATTTGTAGAAAATTCCAGTGAAATTTCGCTTGTATTTAAAAATAGTCCCTCAACAATTTCCAGATTTTCATTTTCCGCATGGTTTAGTGTTGCTGTGGATGGGAACATCATAGAACAGGCGTGTAATAAACAATCCACCATACAAAGCTCTAAAACATAAAAAAGATGAAGGTGACTCGCAAAATTGAAAAGTTACAGGGAGAAAAGCTTGAAACGTAACGTCAATCTCATTGCGGCTTACACGCTTCTAAAAATTATGAATGAAGTGACGCCATGTATTTTAAGAGATTCTTGAGCGTTACAAAATTATAATTCCATAGTTGTTTTCGCTAACCACCCATCTGTCCCTTGGGTGACCTCATGAATTGATTTGAGTTTCGTTAGAAATATCTTTGCCCGACGGAAAACGTACACCTGGGCCGAGTTTGATTATTTTTTTCATCACTGCACAATTTCGTTCATGTTGAATGGATTTTTTCACTTGCCGTTGGGTTAAGTGAGTGAGGCTTTTTGTTCGTTAACAACTATTTTTTTGAGAAGACATGGCTATGGGTTTTGTTGACTGAAGAGTAGATAAAAGTGGTATGTGCTCGTTGTGCTTGAATACCATCTTTTATCGCATCGAGACTTATTTGTGTGAATGTTTTGCTGCTCGTTGCGCTAGCGCGACTCGTAGCTACACGCCCCAAAGCGAGTCGTCTCACGATAAAGAAGTCTGTACAAACGCAGTGTGTGTATAACACATATATACTTAGTAGGACTAGTCATTAGAATGGTGCCTGGTCATTGTGTGTGTGCAGCTGGCAGAAAACGTTGGAAGCTATTGCATATTAATCTCATACAAGACAAAGCTCTCATCGTTCGGATTGTGTTTAGTTTTCTTCGAAAAGAAATCGAACGTATACGATACGACGTTAAAAGCGATGCAGATGAGAAAAAACGACAAAATTGTAGTTCAAGAAAGGCACCGAAATCGACGTACCTCAAAGAATTCGCGGACCAAAATAAGCAGTACCATGCCAACCAGCACGACGCTGATGATCACGTGATTGATGGTGTCACGTGAGATCATTCATGAGATCATTCAGATTAAAGGCATCTGGGTACATGGCACAATATTGACATATTCGACTTGCAGAACTGTTCGGCCCAAACACATGTGCAGGAAGACAGAGATCTGGGAAGGTCATCTACAGAATCGAAATGTAGCGCACTATTGGGTATTCAGCACTTGGTGTTCGCAAGCGTGTGCCATGGTGACTCACCATCACTAGCATGGAACAAAGCAGAACCAGGCTCTCCGAAAACCAATCTCATTCTGTAAATAATTCAATGCTGTTATGGCCTGGAGCCAGACCAGCCCTTAAATAGAGTACAGTCGCCGTGGACTGGTCGAAATCCACGCGTGGGCAGTGTTGGGCAGTGTTGTCCGCGCGTGCGTGTACCAGGTAGTACAGATCATCATCAGCAAAATCTTAATTATTGAAGCACCGGGTTGATTAAATTTTTAATGATTATACCTATAATTAGTGTTTGGAATCTAATATTGCGTCCGTGGACATGTGGACCACACGTGGAATGTGACCAGTCCACAGCGGACGTAATGTAGGTCATCGCCTATGATTAGATTACATCGTCTGGAATATTCAGCTGGCCAAAAAAGCGAGTCTCTGGTTCGCTTTTCCGACCATACTGAATTAATCGAAATATTGGCCCTAAAATACCACAAACATTCATTTTGTTTGAATCAACGCAAAAAATGTTTCTCAAGCGAGACTTGGTTTGACCGAATCTTTAACCTTTCCGACTACGTTTATCATGACATTTCAACGTCACGTAAAATCAGGCTTTTGCGATGTCAAACGCAATCGTTAAAAGTTGGAGTACGTAATATTACGTATCGTCGTCGCAACGCACGGTAATTTCCGTTTAATATTACGTACCGTAGTCGCAAAGGGTTAATAACTTGAATGAGAGATGAAGGATCACCGCAACTATAGTTTCATCATTACGTCGCGTAGTTCTACTATTTGTGTTAATATCTGCATTGTTTCTATGTGATTAGAAACTAATTGAATGGAATATCTAAAACTGAATCACGAAAGTATGTCCGCTTGTCTTTGAGAGTAAAGGGACTTCACATTTACTGATTGGCAGTGTGCGCACAAAAGTCCCGAAAAGTCATTAAATTGCCCATAACAGCGTCGAATTCCGAACAGAAATGGACTGTGGTCTGAGCTCTTGGGGCACCACATCAGTGCATACAGGGTTAGTGCAGAACAGCATTGAAGGAATATGATCCTTATAAATCAGGTTTCTGCCACACAGCACACTATATAACAAATATACCTCCGAGAAAAGATAGATTAAAGTTTATTGGGCCGCATTCGAAGGATGTAGGAACTGTGATTGCCTGGAATCACAGACTTATTAATGCAACACTGGATATCCTTTTTGATCAAGAAAGACAACACGTAACTGATTTTGATACACAGAAATTTATTTTTATATTTATCTGATCTTACCTCTGCAGCGCCTCCTGTCAGTATTGCAGCGGCATCCCAAGCTGCGTCTATTCCAGCATCCACAATTCGTTCTTTTGCTTTCTTTGTGTTCCCGGTGGCCAGATAAAACAAAGAGGCTCCAAAATCCCACGCTGTCGCTACGAATGGAACTGGTACCCACTGAAGGATAGAGTGACCCCAGCCTTCCCATCCAGAAGCAGAACTCTTTTCTTTCACAGCCTTTTTCTCCTTCGGTGTCACAGTCTTCCTTTGGGTTTTAGCCCCAAATGTGGGTGTGCCTTGTAGCACAATGCCCCAAGTTCCTTTAATGTTAGTGTAATCTTCAAGGCACCAAGTTCCATTTGCTCTGAACGGTGTTTTCCACGACGTGACGTTGCCTCTATATAAAACCCGATGCTTCAGGTAGGCTTTCGTAAAGCTTATTATGTTTGCCCTGTGATCAAGCTTTCCTTTAATAACCGCAAATTTTCCTATCTCATCCTTACCCATACCACCGATGGATGTTTTGAAGAATGACAGCTGCATCCACATCGGATAGCGTTTACCATATCTTGGGTCGTCAAACCAAGCTTGATAGCGCTGTGAAGAAGCCATAATTCAATAACTTCTGAAATAAATACAGACCTAAAATGAGATATCTAAGAAAAGTCTAGGTGAAAAATATTAGTTAAGTTTCGTTGGTTAAAAAGTTTTTTCCGATAGTTTAAGGGTGGGGGCATAACCTCCTCTACACACAATTGAAGTACAAAGTAGGGAAAGGTAATATATAAGATGGTGCAACTCCCTGAAATGAAGAAACAAACAAATTCTCGATGGCTGATCGAAAGGCTTAATTCCCGTGACTTTGGCCCATAGCAATCAATTTTTAATCTTTCAAAGGGCTATTAGGTAAGGACAATAAACCCAACAAACTTGGAAGGGGCGTTGACCCTCTCCGCTGCTTAAAATAGAACAAACTGTTTGTTATTGGTCTCCTTTTTCACAGTTCAAAATCTCCAGTGGAACAAAATTTGTCAGAATTTCTCCAAATCGTCGCAGAACCATTGTCTTGCTGGTCACTGTCATCTTCAGTTGTCCAGTTGGTGGGATTAAGAGAATATTATTCATCCTAGTGCCACTATAACAGTTCTCCCTTTGCGTTATCAAGGACGCATCTTTGTACATGTATACTATTTCTCTCTCTCCAACCTATAAAATATCGCTGGTAGGATATATCCAATAATTTCTGCTCCACACCCGAGACCTATCCGGACTCTGACCTACATGAGTTCCAAGCCCAGATGGGCCTGGATTGTGGCGTATAGATTACTGGATACATCCGGCTGCTGATATTTTAGATGAGCAATAAAAAAGTGTGCCTCATATGCAGGCCTTTAGATTTGTCTAATTTTGGGAACAACGGCAAGTACGTATCCCCCATTTTGTGGCCTGGTGGGAGAGAAATGCATCAGTGTTTTCGTCTTCTCCGCGTCTGTTTAATATACTTGTCAGTTTGTTTCCCTCCAACAACAGACGCCCTAAGTTTAAATCCCCGTTTAGGCCTTAACCCTTTACCTAACATGAAAAGCAGACGACACTTGCCAAAAAAATTCTTGAATAACTAATTTTTTTCATTTTTTGTCTCAAAAACATAGGTTATGACCCCTCGTTGGAACGAGCTCGACGAGCTCGTTCCAATGAGGGGTCATAACCTATGTTTTTGAGACAAAAAATGAAAATATTTTGAAAATTAATTGGCGATTTTTGAGAATAGCGCTGGCCGGTTTTGGCCGTTACGTTGGGTAAAGGGTTAACCATTATTACTGGTTCTCCTCCTGAGAAGAAGATTTCTTTGTTTTCCGGTTTAAAGCCTAAATTATATTTAAATGTAATTTACGCATGGCATTCAAAAGGAAATGTCATAAATATGAATAAAGTAGATCTCAGGCTTTCAGCACATGCTCCGCAACGACGCAGATTACGTTTCACTAGCAAATGCCGTTTTGCTATGAATATGGAACTGCTGTGTGAGAAACTTAGAAGTTTTCAATCCCTTCAATGCATTTGGAATGTCAACAATCTCACCAAGATCAATAGAGTGACACAGTTACATTTAGTCTTCACTTCGGATATTCTATATTTAATGGGTAACAGATCGAAAGAGATTAAGTGCTAATAATAAACACAAGAGGCACCCAGGGGGCCTGTGGGTAGCCTAAATATCAAGCCAGGGAATTGATTTCAACAAGTTGCATCTGCCCCTCCTAAGAAAAACTTATACCAAATATCCAAAGATTCTGACCAGTGGATCTAAAAAAAAGAAGATTTTTAAAGAATATTCTTCATATTGAAATAAGTAATAATTCGGGCTCTCACAGGGAGCCCAAATATGAACCCAGTGACTTGGCTTGAACAAACCTGAATCTCACCTCCAGTGGGATGCTGTATACCAAATATTAAAAGATTCTGATGGGTGGATGTGAAGAAGATTTTTTAAGAATATTCCTCATATTGAACTAAGTTATAATTCGGGCTCCTACAGGGAGCCCAAATATCAACCCAGGGACTTGGCTTGAACAAACTTGAATCTTACCCCCCTAAGGATGCTTCATACCAAATATTAAAAGATTCTGATGGGTGGATGTGAAGAAGATTTTTAAAGAAAATTCCTCATTTTGAACTAAGTTATCATTCGGGCTCCCACAGTGAACCCAAATATGAACCCAGGGACTTGGCTTGAACAAACTTGAATCCCCCCCCCTCCCAAGGATGCTGCATGCCAAATATCAAAACATCTCGACTGCTGAAACTGAAGAAGGAGATTTTTAAAGAAAAAATCCTCATATTGAACTACGTTATAATTCGGGCTCCCACAGAGAGCAAAAATACGAACCCAGGGACTTGGCATCAACAAACTTGAATCTCACCCCCTAAGGATGCTGCATATCAAATATCAAAACATTCCGACTGCTGGATCTGAAGAAGAAGATTTTTAAAGAAAATTCCTCATTTTGAACTAAGCTACAATTCGTGCTCCCACAGAGAGCCCAAATATGTGCGTAGGGACATGGCTTGAACAAACTTGAATCTCACCCTCCTCAGAATGCCGCATACCAAATATCAAAGCATTCCAACTACTGGACCTGAAGAAGAAAATGTTTAAAGAAAATTCCTCATTTTGAACTAAGTTATAATTCGGGCTCCCACAGTGAGCCCAAATATGAACCCAGGGACTTCGCTTGAATAAACTTGAATCTCACACCCCTAAGCATGCTCATACCAAATATCACAAGATTCTGATTGGTAGATCTGAAGAAGATTTTTAAAGAATATTCCTAAAACTGCACTAATTTAAACATTTGGGGTCCTATAGAGAGCCCAAATATGAACCCAGGGGTGTGATTTCAATAAACGTGTGAAACAATCTTCCAAAGATGTTATATGTGAAATTTGAAAGCTTTTGGAGCAGTGGTTTGGGCGAAAAGTAGTCTTAAATGTTTTTCCCATTACCCACAGTGTTAAAAAATGCTGACTCAGCACTTTTTCAAAGTCCCCAAAACGTACCCCATGATAAAACCGATTGCAATTTGTTTTGACCATTACATTCTGTTGGTCCTAAGAAAGCTTCAAACCAAATAAGAATTCTCAGTGCCGTGCAGTTTTGGAGATATGGGCGTTTTAATTTTTTCTATTTTTAGCTCCTGTGGTTCCCATGGGGTGACGGGGAAAAAAAATGGGCATAAATTAAGTACTTATGGCCCAATAAGCCTTCATATCAAATTTGGTTCAAATCTGCCTCTCGGTTTGGAAAATAGAAATTTTGGGCGGGGCGAAAATTCTTGCCCCTCCCATAACGACGGCAAATATGGCTCCTCGAACTTCTCTTGAACAAATCTGAGTCTATACCTCAAGAGGAAGCTGCACACCAAATATCAAGTCTCTGCTACTGCTGGTTCATGAGAAGAAGATTTTTTAAGATTTAAGCACACTTTTTGGGCGTGGCCATACCGAGGGGCGAGGCAACTTGATATGAACAAATCAATTTGCGATGTCCTACCAAACTATTATCTCAACTATCAATTAAATTGGTTCAGCGGTTTGGGAGGAGAAGACGCAAACACCATGTTCACGGACGACGGACGGTGAGTGATTACAAAAGCTCTCCTGACTGAAAGTCAGGTGAGCGAACACGAGGCCCCAAGGGGCCTGAGGTGCTCACCTGACAAAGTTGTTTAAAGAAGGATTTAATTAGCATCTATGGCGAGCAAACACTAGAGAGGAATGAAGTCATGTAACTATTTAAATGATTTTTCTGGTATTGAGATGCTACCACACAAATAATGCCCAAATTTCCAGTAATGGAGAATCTGAAAAAGATTATTAAAGATTGTTCCCCATATGCACTAATTTGAAGTTCAGCCTTCCGCAGAGAGCCCAATTAAACACCAATGGGATTGATTCGGTCCAACGCGAATCTGACCATTGAAAGGATTCTATTCCATATATCAAATGAGTCTGACCAATTAATCTGCAGAAAAAGAGTTTTAAAGATTATTCCTCAAATTAGTCTAAGTTAAAAAATTGTTTTTAAGGATTATTCCCCATATAGCACTAAGATGAAATTCAAGATCGCATGGAGAGCCCAATTATTGACTGATGGATGAGCTTAATATACAAAAATTTGAATCTGATCCCTGTAAGGCTTATGTATATCATATATCAAAACATTCTGACCTGTGGAGAAAAGGAGTTTTAAAGATTATTCCTCATATTTGACTAAGTTAAAATTCGGCCCAGATATTAACACAGGGACTTGGTTTGAGCAAACGTAGATCTGACCTCTCTAAGGATGCTGTCTACCAGACATAAACAGATTCTGATTGGGGGATCTGAAGAAGAAGTTTATTTAAAGATTATTCCCCATATTGCACTAAGTTAAAATTTGGGCCCTAACAGGGAGCCCAAATATCAACCGGGGGACTTGATTTGAAAAAACATGAATCTACTCCTGCAACGATATCGTACACCAGATGTTAAAAGATTCTAACTGGTGGTTCTATGGGGGAAATTCTTCACAGAGTACGTCTGTTATTGTAGCACCAAGTTAAAATCCGGGCCCCTGTATTGAACCCAAATGTAAACTGAGGGGCTTAATCTTAACTAACTGGCATCCGACCCCATAAGGATGCTGAATACCAAATATTAAAAGATTCTGATCAGTTTTTTTAATTTTTGCAAATATGACGACTCGATTTCCTCTACAGTACACGATGACAGAATCGATGGCAATGTTTTTACCATTCTATTCGACTGTGGCTGTCGAAAGTATCGTTAAAGTCCAATAGAAACAAGAGGCCCCACGGGGCCTGAAGCGCTCATCTTGAACAGAACACAATATAAACAGAGTCCAAGAATGAGTCGACATTAAGCAATCCATCCCCATAGGATACACTGTCAATCCTTGAGTCCCTCAGGAGTGACAAAAATAATGTTATGTCTTTTCTTCAGTTGAACATAATGTAAAATGTAGAGCTCCCCTATGAAGCCCTTTGATACAACCTATGCGGATTAATCTTAGTTACACACCTCGAGAGGGTACAGAATACAATTTTTTTTAATTCTTCAGCAACATGGCTAATTCCGGCTCCCATAGGGAACCCGAATATTAACCCGGGCTCTCGATTTGAACAGAGTTGAATCTGACGTCTCTAGAGATGTTGTATACCAAATATGAAAGCATTCTGTCTGGTGCATCTGAAGAAGAAGATTTTTAAAGAAATTTCCTCATATTGCACAAAGTAAAAATTGGAGCTACCATAGCGAGCCCAAATATATACATAGGGATCTGATTTGATCAAACTTGAATCTGCCCCCCCCCCCCCCCACCCCCTCCTAGAGATGTTGCATACCAAATACGAAAGCTGGTGGATCTGAAGAAGATTTTTTAAAATTTGACAAGATGAGCTAATAAAACAAAAAACACAAGACAACAAAGGTTAGATATTAACACTTATTACACGCTAAACGATAGATTATCGAATAAATTGCGGAAAGGTAGAAATCGTATCCCCCACTGTGAAGATATAGAAATTTTCACTTTCACTGTAGCAATCAAAATGGCTACTTTCAAAGCATCACTTCAAGGTGAACACGAGTCACTGGAAATGATAAATTTGTTCTAAAAACATATAATGAAAAGTAAATTTAGTATTTTTGAGTGGATACCGATCATTTCCAGCAATAATTCAATACGTATTCACCTTGAATTGATGCATGAAACCTGCTAGTCCAAACACGCTGGAGGCACTCTCCCAGAGACAGTGGCAGGGCAAATCCACACATACTCAGTAATTTTACTTCTCATATACTATGAACCACTTCCACAGAACCTGAAGCCTTTAGGCTGCGTCACCTGCACTTCAGAGTAGAAACCCAATGTGGGACCCCAACACTCTTAATGAAATGTCTGTCTTTAGCATGGTTCAGTTGAAAACCTTCCGAGAATACAATGTGATGTCTCCACTACCTCCAATAGACATTCTAAAACAGAAAAAAATCACCCAAATGGACCTTTCACCTAATTCGGGGTCAATGGGTCATATAGTGATTTTTCTTCTTTTTTGCAAAAAATCACACAAAATCCTTCAAAACTCATTTTAAAGGAGAAAAAAACATCACCCCAACAGGACCCCACCCTAACCGGGCCAAGGAGTCATAAGGCTCACATGGAGATTTCTTTTTTTCATAAAATCATTCAAAGGCCGTCAAAACTCATTTTAAAGCAAAGATATCACAAAAATACACCCTCGCCCTAATCCATGTTCAAGGGGTCATATGAATGTTTTTTTCTTGGGGGAGGGGGGGGGGGGGGTTGCAAATTCCAGTTCTAAGCAATGCTTGCATCGCATCCAGCATGCAACTGCCCTTGTCTTGACAGACATTATGAATAACTGGAGAGCAAATTTGTTACTCTGTGAACTAAAATCTTCTTGGCACTTCTAAGCTGCCGTATACACCAGCCAAAGCAAAGCAATTTAAAGCACGTCGTATTCGGGTGATTGAGTAGAAACCAGTTTTCTGAACTTGAACATTCTTGTTGTTTCATATTGTCCCAACTCATGTCTCTGTCCCTAAAACTGATCATAAACAAAGGAAAAACCCGCATCTTTACATGTATGCCATTTCACTATGATCATAGAGTACAATGATGTAACATATGTTAACTCAGTTAAGAGATCTAGGATTTTCAAAATGATCACGTTTGGTCGTCATTTTGAACTCATTGTGGATAAAAATGTTGCATTTATGATAATGATACATTGCATTCTTAGGCCTGAAATAGTCGACAGATTTTGATGCGTCGAATCTAATACCAGCGCAAAAAAAATTAATTAAATTCGTCGGTGATGCGTCAACTATTTCAATTAGATGCGAGTAAGACAAATCACTGACGAATCTCCGCCCAGCTGAGACGAATCTCCGTCGGTGATGCGTCTGAAATACGTGTTTGAAATAGGCGACGGATTTTTGACGCGTCGAAACTAATACAAAGTGCGGAAACAAACGAGCGCTACCGATCAGCCGAATGCAAATCATATGGTAAAGAGGAAAGCACATGTTATTCGCTGGAAATACCCATCTAACGTCATTTCAGTGTTGACTGATCAAAGGCTTGATTCGAGATTTTTCAAAATGACTGAAGCATAGGTGAGAACGAAAATCAATTTTTCAAAATGACTGAATAAGAAGTTGATACAGATAAAACTCGAAGTCAGTCCTGTCACGAACTGTGCTCTTATCTAGGCTTAATTGCGCTCAATTGCCATATCGAGTGGCATCCAACGCACGGCAGGTTCTCCTGATTACTCATAGCAAACACAGGCAATGTTTCTGCCAATGGACCTCCGGGTTACCCGGAGATCCATTGGCTGAAACATTGCTTGTGCACAGGCCATATGTACAGAATTTGATAGCCTTACTATGGTCATAACGCGTAGACTAACGCGCAGATCGACGTTCTATTTGTGCGCATTTCAAGTCAGGACTTCTAGTTTTAGCTGTAGGTGAGTGCGAAAATCAGTTTTTAACAAACAGCATCAGGCTTGCCTACAAACTACGTGGATAGTTTCAACTTTCGACGTTCGTGGTATTGTTATTGCTATGGGCAACGTAAGTTGGCAAAATATTCTCGTTCAGAAAAGCCTAGCCTCTCTCTCTATCTCTTTCTCTCTCTCTCTCTCTGGTTTTAATGTGTTCCCGTCTCATATGTGATTTTTAAACCGGATTCACAAAATTTGATTCGGGCTTCGGTTTGTTAAAGCTCACATCGAATTCAGTTGTTTGTTTATTGGGGTTTTACGACAGTTTCAGTTGTCAGTGTCATGTCGTGTCAGGTAGTTTTACGTGTATGAGGGAAGGGGAGCCGGAGAGAACCACCGAGCAATCGGCGAGTAACTACTTCAACGTGCTAACTAGGATTGACATGCGGTTGAAAGGTTGAAAGCATAGGTACCATTGACGTGCCACACGCCTTTTTGCGTTTTTAGGTGGGGGGGGGGGGGGGGGGGGGGGTGAGGGCTAAACAGGTAATCGCACGGACAAATGTGCCAGTATTGGCAAGGATATATTAGTGCTGAACATGAATCAAAAGCCGTTACTTTTATGTTGAACAGAGTTAGAATGTTGAGGAGCTGACAGTTGCTCGTCGATGCTCGGTGGTTCTCTCCGGGTACTCCGGCTTCCTCCACCTGTAAAACACTCACGGTCACGATTAGCCATTCTGCATAGGTATGTGATCTTAAAGACCAATAAATAATCAATAAATAGAGGATATCAAAGTTCGGGCATCCGCGACGGATTTATACAAATAGATTCGACGCGTCAAAAATCCGTCGACTATTCCAGGCCTTACTATTCAGTCTACTAATGGTGTTCTGCTACCTCATAGGCCAGAGATAGCGGGCCAAAATATCCGATTTTCAGGCCCAGTTTTGATCTTTAGGAACTATTCTGACAGAAAAAATAAAAAATAATTTTGATAAACCTTTGTTTCCAGATGTTTATGGAAAAGAGTATTTGTGACAAATCTGTGAAAATTTCAGGTCATCCACCCATTTGGGCCAGGAGATATTGGTCAATGAAAATTTAGGCGTTTATGGACGGGGTCTGGCAGAAGAAAGTTAACACAAAAAGTGAAAAGATTATTGTCACCATAAAGTATAGCTGTCTATGATCCTGCGAAGTTTTAACGAAATCTGTAATAGCGTTCTCGAGAATTCCGGTTGGAAAAAAGAAAGAAAGAAAATATTATCCCGTAGAAAAACAAATGTCTTTTCCTAAAAGTGTGGTCAACAAATCCATCATTGTTACTGTATTTCACGAGGCACTAATGTAGGTTGATGTTATGTTACTTTCGGTGAAGGATGTCTCGGCAAGCACGTAATCCTGATGAGCAACGCCTTCCCTTCCCCGCCCCCTTTAGGTACCTCTCTGACTGCATGAAGCCTGAGATTAACCTCGCCCTCTATGACCTGACAGATCGGGAAATATGAAGAGCGGAACTGCCCACTTTCTAAAATTCGCACAATGAATCTAACGGAAACATACCGAGTCTCCTTCAGCCCTTGAAGGTTTGGGATTAGTTTCTAAATGTTTACTACACACAACACTCTGTGAGCCAGGCGACATAGTAGTGACTTGTGGCCATGTCCGTGGCTGCCTCTAGAGACAGCCAATACTTAACAAGAAAGCACCGTCAAGGTAATTTGACTATTGCCACAGTTTGTTTATATAACCCTTCACCCAACGTAAAGGCCAAAACCGGCCAGCGCTATTCTCAAAAATCTCAAATTAATTTTCATTATTTTTTCATTTTTTGTGTCAAAAACATAGGCTATGACCTCTCGTTGGAACGAGCTCGTCGAGCTCGTTCCAACGAGGGGTCATAACCTATGTTTTTTAGACAAAAAATGAAAAAAAATAGTTATTCAAGACTTTGTTTGGAAAGTGTCGTCTGCTTTTCATGTTAGGTAAAGGGTTAAAGTACCTGTTCTGTGACCATTAATTTTGTGCAACATGGTTTCCCGTCATAGTGAAATCACTGTAACTCTACCCGCCTGCACCTTTTTCCTGGGAGGGCGTTTGCCGCTCTTGTGTAATTTTTACAGGGACAAGCCTGCTGTTTTAGGGTTATACATCACATCACGCCGCATGCCCAGAGAGGAATCAGTTATAGTACGGCCACAGTGAACTGGTCACTTTCCTCGGGTGGGCACTATTTCCACGGACTCAATAATATTAGATTCGAAACACTGATTGTAGGAATAATCATCAAAGGTAATTAATGAAGCACCCGATGCTTCTTCATTAATTAATATTTTGCTGATGCTGAATTTTATTACCTGGTAAACGCATGCGTGGACGTCACTGGTGGATTACGACCAGTCCGCGGCGGCTGAACTGTATATGAACGTTCAAAATAGCTGTTGCATTGTTTGATGCGAGATGCGATTGAACGGAGTTGTGTCACCATTGTGAAGTCCGAAATTTGAGGCAAACTGTGGAAAGATCAGCTAGTTATGTGTAACAAGGTTGAGATTCGGACGCCTTCAAACAAAACTGACCAATTGTTTTATGATTTTGTGAAAATTGTGTATATATTTTCGTGTTTGGTCGAATATGGCCATGCAGCCGATTCATTAACTCCTTACCTAACATGAAAGGCTGGCGACACTTACAAGTAAAATTCTTGAAAAACTAATTATTTTCATTTTTTTGCATCAAAAACATAGCTTATAACCCCTCATTGGAACGAGTTCAACAGGCTCGTTCCAAAGAGGGGTCATAATCTAAGTTTTTGAGACAAGCAAATGAAAAAAATAATGAAAATAGAATGGTGATTTTTGTGAATAGCGCTGGCCGTTTTTGCCGTTATGTTGGGTAAAGGGTTAAAAAAGTTGTTTTATTTTCAAACTATTGGACCTATTTCTCAGTGCGAAATATCGGTGCTGGAATAAGTTTGGGTGGGGTGTGGTTGGGTAAAATCTCGAATGAAAGGTTAAAACACGAGAGGGGTGTCTCTTTCTTGTTATGGTATTCGAGGAGTTCCCTCGGGAAAAAAGACTTCTTTATAAAAAGATGCATCAAATTATTACATAAAACTTTCTTAATATCCTTGTAACAATACCGACTCTTCCGTTTTATTCACCCTAGTCATCCCTCCCCTCTACGTTTTTCACTGGAGTCCCCTCAAGTGGCAGCTGGGCTAAAATCAATGAAAGAGTAAAAAGATTTTCCAGTTTTTGTCTCAAAACATAGCGTTTGACCGATGATTAGAAGAGCTTTTTGTTTTCGTTCCCAGTAGGAATCATAAATAACGTTTTTTCAGTCACAAGTGGGAAAACGTTTAGTTATTTTACAATGTTTTGGCAAGCAGATGGATACTAATTGTGCGAGGGCAGTGGTTAAAATTTAAAATATTTGAATGTTGGAGAAACACTTTCAGGGATAAATTTTTATTCGTCAAAAGTGAGCGTGTGGGGTGGGCCAAATTATACGATCTGAAAAGCGGGGTCATTGCCTGCTCCCCTCCCCCGTTTCCGCGGCGATTGGCCTCCGCCGCACCTATCTTCTCTCTTCCACCTCCTCCTTGCCCCTTCCCCGTCACTCTTTTGTGGATATATTCGGCCGAATCAAATGGTTTCGCGCGCCGAAGGCGCGCAGGGACGTTTTGGGGAGCAAGCCCCTTTCGACCCTCTTTAGCTGTAGCATAGGTTTTTGATGGTTTATCTAGGCACGTCAAAGGAGGAAGGTGTTCGGGTTTAGTGGCGTTTGCTACGTTTGTGCTATTTCTTCTTGGAAGGAGGTGGCTGAGATGGCGAAGGCTTGGCAGTTGTTGATTCTAAGTTTTTGCGTTTTAACCATCTGTGAAAGAACGGGGCGCGGATCCTGGCTGCTTCCAAGTGACCTGGTTTGTTGATGAGGACGTCGTATGTTTCCTTAGCCCATTCCATCTGGGTTGATTTAAGGTATTCCAAACATTCATCCCCAGTTCCGTCAAACTCCAGCTTGAGTTCGCCGAAGCGCTCAATGGCTCGTCCATCCAACATTTCAATATAGGCCGTCAGGCTAGTATCGCCTTCATCAGAGGGCTCATGCTCGGACTCCGAGGTTGAAATGGATTTGAGACCCGATTGGTTAGTGGCTGGTGACTTCTTCTTCGCCTTCTTATTATTTTCCACGGGTGTCTCGGTGGTAGGCTGTTTTCCCTTCCTCTGTGGTGGACCAGTGCGGGTGGGCCCGCGAAAGGTACTACCACTCCCAGGGGTGGGTTTTGTCTTGTATTTAATGGTAAGCTGGACGCAGTCACTCTCAACCTGGACATTCCAGTTGAGAAGTGAGCTGGCATCCAGCACCAATAAAGTGTTCTTGATTTTTTTCAGGCAGGTAGTTCATGTCTAATAGCTCTTCGCACTCTGAAGTCAGAGGTGTGAATGATGATGATCATGATCTATATTCGGCCGCATCAGTGTCGGACGGAAAGTGATCAGTAAATCTCCCATTGAACTTTCTTTCGCTCAGGTGAGCTAAAAACAGGGAACAATAAAACATGTACATAATATCAACACTAACACTTATCATGTTTAATTATCAAGTTTAATAAACAAATAATGCTAAAGGCCAGAACACAATTTCAAAACATGATTATATACAGCACCCGTGAAAGTAATTCTGCAAACACACGTCTATGTAACCCATTTGCCTATTTTGAAGTCCTAAAACTAATCATATTCTCAACTGACCTAATTTCGCTCAGATACCAGAAATAAAGTATCTGCAAGGGATGGAGTGTTCGTGTGAGAGAGTGAGTGATGGAGAGTCAGAGTTTGTTGTTGATTCGTGTAGCCAGGGTAAGAATATTCTATGTTCATATTTGAATATTGGAGAAAATGGCACAAGTTAAGATTTCACTGGGAAATGGTAATGGTAAATATTGCACATCAAATGTCTTTTTGGAAAGAGAGAGAAAAGGGTCACATGAAGCATTGTTTGAGAGTAGAGGTCAGTTTCCTTCATTACGCACGGTGTTAAAATCTGAAACCACCATGATGCCAACAAACATGGCAAAAGTGGCATGGTCTGAACTGGTCAGACATCCACTCAAGCATGTTATATATCTAACAAGGAAGCATTTGAAGCAGTAGTTTGGAAGAAGAAGATGTTTAGAATGTTCTCTTTATTGCCCATTTTAGACAGACGGTCATCAAAGATGTTAATACCAACCTCAAAAGCTTTTGGATCAGTGGTTTGCTGAAAAATGAGGGTCCCGTAATAGCCCTAAATATGGTCTCTGGGTCTTGATTTGAAGAAACTTGTGAATCCCCCTTACGCTGATGTTATATGTGAATCATTTTAGCATTCATTAACATGTGTTTAAGGTCACCTTCAGTATCGATGGCTATATCATGACCACAACGCAAGCATAAGGACACGTTCAACCAACCGTTTATAAGAAATCTGCCCATTTTAAAGGGTACATCAGACACTGGTTGGCAGATCCTATTTTACCAGTAATTTGGAACTTGTTTACTACAGTAACAAACAATACTCCATGTCATGTGACCACCATAATGGAAGACAATATTTGACTGGTGGTTTATGAGAAGCAGATTTTTAGCCTTTTTCCACCACTGAACAGTGTTAAAATTAGACCTCCCGATATGATGCTTCATTACACATAAAACGAGAGTTTTGGAATAGTTTGATTATACTCCTCCTCAGGATGATCAATACAAAATATCAATTACTTTGTTGTGCAGTTTGCGATAATAGATGTTTCGAATTTCAATTTGTTTCAAGCCTCTGTGGGTCCTCTTCGGGGTGCCGGCAACAAATTATATTAGGTTAAAAAGTTCATTCCAATTAACCAAGTAGTTCTGAAAATTCAAAATTTAGGCGGTGCCAAAAATCTCAACCTTCCCAGACCCACTGCAAATTTTGCTCCTCATGCTTCCTGTGAATAATATTTACTCATCAGTGATATATATAACAAATATCACGTCATCGCATCCATCAGTCCAAGAGAAGATTATTATTATTTTTTTTAATTTGAGAGATTCTCCCCCAAATCGCCCCATGGGGGCAGCAGCTCCATTGTTTTGTTTTGTTTTAATTTAATGAGTTCAGCAACTTTGAACAGGACGGAAACGCCAATTCTGGGGGCCCGGTGGCTCAGTTCGTAGAGGCGCAGGATGCAAGCCGAGAGGTCCTCGGTTCGAATCCCACCTGCGGCAACCGCGTTGTGCCCTTGGGCAAGACACTTCACCCCCATTGCCCACATGGGGGCACGATGACGCTGTGTACTAAGGCGTACTGCAAGCCGATGGTGAACCTGTCTTCAACCAATGCTAACCCTGCTTGTGTGGAGTTAGTATGTTGGGGAGCTGACAGCTGCTCGCCATTGCTCGGTGGTTCTCTCCGGGTACTCCGGCTTCCTCCACCCCTAAAACTGTCGTGGTCATGATTAGCCATTGTGCATAAATATGTGACCTTAAACACCAATAAATAAATAAATAAATAAATAAATATAACGCCAATTCTAAACAAAATACTCATGAAATTCTATCGAAACTGAGATCAGAATTTATAGGTGACTAACTCCACCTTTGCAATGGACATTCATTTCACTCTAACATTCAGTCGGGTAACCAAAACGACATACAGGTCAACGCAACCTTACACTTCACTGAAAAGGCTAAGGTAGCTCGGAGGCTCATTATTCTAGAGCATTTGACTTTAAACGGCGAGGCCAACAGTTCAATCATGACCCGTGCCATCGCGTTGTGTCTTTGGGCCAGATACTTAATCCTGATTGCCCACATGGAGGCCCAGAGGCGCTGAAAACTAAGACGTACTGCATCCAGGAGGTGCACTTGTCTTAACAGCTGCTATCTCTAGGTGTGCGGGGTTGGATCTGCGAATCACACATTTTTTTCGAATCGAATCTCAAATCGAATCGTGTCTCTGATATTGATATTGAATCGAATCTCGAATCGAATCTTAATACACAAGTTATTTCATATTGCACCAAACGGAAGTTACGGAACACTGTGATGACCTTACAAGACTGACTGAACACCTTAAACACCAATAAATAAATATTCTCTGTAGCACCGTCGCTGAAACAGCTAGGCCTATTGTTCATAGTTTTAGTTTTTGAAGGCTTAACTTGTTACTATTCACGTTCTTAAGAACGTGAATAGTAACAAGTTAAGCCTTCAAAAGCTAAAACTATGGATAATTTTCTGGACAAAATTCAATACTTTCCTAACAATTAACCATTGTCAATTACTCAATTAAATATGAAATGAGCCTACATGAATGAATTGTCTAATGTCAATTTTATCCATTTTTTGTTGGAAATTTAACAAGTTGAAGTACGAGAGATTCGAAACAAGAGGCCCCACGGGGCCTGAAGAGCTCATCTTGAACAGAACACAATTTAAACAAAGCGCTCATCTTGAACAGAACACAATTTAAACAGAGTCCAAGAATGAGTCTACATTTAGCAAGCCATCCCCATAGGCTACACTGTCAATCCTTGAGTCCCTCGGGAGTGACAAAAATAATCTGGGCATCATGCCTGTTCTTCAGTTGATTATAAAGTGAAATGTAGAGCTCCCCCATGAAGCCCCTTGATACAACCTATGTGGATTAATCTTAGTTACACACCTCTAGAGGATACTGAATACAAAATTGTTAATTCTTCAGCAAAATGGCCAATTCCGGCTCCTATAGAGAGCCCAAATATTGACCCAGGCTCTTGATTTGAACACAGTGGAATCTGATTTCCCTAGAGATGTTGTGTACCGAATATGAAAGCATTCTGACTGTTGGATCTGAAGAATTGCACTAAGTTCAATTTTGGGCTACCATAGCGAGCCCAAAAATGAACCTATGGATCCGATTTGAACAAACTTGAATCTGACCCCCCTAGAGATGTTGTATACCAAATGTGAAAGCATTCTGGCGAGTGGATCTGAAGAAGAAGATTTTTGAAGAAATTCCTTCATATTGTACTAAGTTAAATTTCATGTTCCCATATGGAGCCCAAATATTAACCTAGACATTCGAATTGAACAACCTGGAATCTGACCCTCTAGAGATGTTGTATACCAAATACAAAAGCATTCCGACTGGTGGATCTGAAGAGGAAGATTTTTAAAGAAATTTCCTCATATTGCACTAAGTAAAAATTTCGGCTACCATAGTGAGCCCAAATATATACCTAGGGATCTGATTTGAACAAACTTGAATCTGATCCCCTTAGAGATGTTGCATACCAAATATCAAAGCATTCTGACTGGTGGATCTGAAGAAGATTTTTTAAAAAAACCCTCCATATTGAACAAAGATAAAACTTGGGCTTCCGTAGGAAGCCCAAATATTAACCTAGGGACTTGGTTTGAACAATCTTGAATCTGACTCTCATAACAATGATGTATACCAAACATTAAAAGATTCTGACTGGTGGTTCTGAAGAAGAAGATTTTTAAAGAATATTCCCCATATTACCCTAAGTTAAAACTTCGGGCTCCTGTAGAGAGCCCAAATATGAAACAATGAGCTTTATTTCAACAAACTTTTATCTGACCCCCTATGAATGCTGTATACCAAATATCAAAAGATTCTGATGAATGGTTCTGGAGAAAATTTTTTTAAAATTTTTGCAAATATGCTGACTCAGCATTTTTTCGATGCCCATTACAGAACACCCTAACATAACCGATGGCAATTGTTTTTTACCATTCATTTCTACTGTTCCTAAGGATACTTCATACCAAATAACAGCACTCTGTTCCGTGTGGTTTGGGAAATATGGGCGTTTGAAAATATTTCTATTTTTAGCTCCCAGGGTTCCCATGGGGATGCGGGAATTTTATTTTTGCATGGGTCACGTACTTATGACCCTATAATCCCACAAACCAAATTTGGTTCATACCGGACCATCGGTTCAGAAATAGAAATTTTGGGCGGGGACAAAAATCTTACCCCTCCTATTACAAAGCCAAATATTATTTCACGAACTTCGTTTGAACAAATTTGATTCTACACCTCATATGGAAGCTCCATAGCATATATCAAGTCATTGTACACACTGGTTCTTGAGACGAAGACTTTTAAAATATTTTGGAGCATTTTCCCCCACTCACTCCCTATGGGGCTGGGCATGTTGAGTTGAACAAAAATGAAATGCCCCTTTGGGACCATCACTCACACAAACTTTCACTTGAATTGGCCTAGTGGCTTTGAAGGAGATGACCAAAACATGGTGTTGACGGACGACGGACGACGGATGGAGAGCGATGGGATTAGCTCAGCTTGACTTTGTCAAGATGAGCTAAAAATCGAATCTTGAGACTGATTCGGGATCGATCTCGAAGCAGACGTATGGTATCAATATCGAATCGTATCTCGAATATTCGCAGGATCCTAGTGTGGGATTCGTAAGTTGGATAGGCTGACAGTTTATCCGGCGCTGCTCGGTGGTTCTCTACGGATTTCTCGACACGTGAAACTGCTCAACACGACATGACGGTATTGTGTATTTATTTATTGGTGTTTAAGGTCACATATTTCTGCACAATGGCTAATCGTGAACACAACATGGATATAAAGTCAAGTCCAGCCAATCGTTTGTACCAATGCCGCCCATTTTAAAGGACTTCTGCTCCAGACTTCCGTTACCGGGTCAAATTTTACCAGTAAACATGCACGGTTTCACATCCCGGGTGTCTCGCGGTGAATGACAGTATTGACCCTGGCAGCTGAAAGTGGCATTAAACCCCAATTGACAAACAAACAAACAAACAAACTGAAAAGGCAGAAAAAACTTTCAAGGCAAGCCAAACCAATACTGTTCACACTAACTCACACCAAGGAGGCTAACTGAAAACAGGACAGTGTTTTTTGATCCTACAAAGAAGTTGGAGATAAATGCATTTACTTGTACTTTTATATATATTTTGTTGGCTTTTGTGAAATATTTACACAGAGGAGTAGGAATTTTTGTCTTTTAAAGGAACTTTAAAGCATATATTAAATAAAGATAGATCTAAGCGGCCAAGTTCAAGAGAAGCAATTAAACTGAGGTTTAATGTTCTGGCTATCGAAACAGAAATCGGGGGATTTCTCGGAAAATCAGTCTGAAGGTGTGTAAGGTTGTGGATCGTAGGTCGTAGGAGCTGGGGCTGTCACATGCTATAGATTGGAGGAGGAGCCGCATCGGTGCGAAAGTATAGGAACATTGTGATGTAGGGGAGCCACAGAGCTCATATCTGGAATAGGGGCAGTCGCGGGTCACGTCGGTGGCCATATATGAGAATAGGATCAGAATCACGAAGTACGAGCTCAGGGAGCTTTTTGCATTTAGGTAAACGGCATTACCTGTTTTAGAAGGCAAGCCATACGTAGGCAGAGTAGACTTTGCCTGCATGAACATTATTCTGAGATAAATGGAGGAGAGCGTTTAACCACATTGGTGGCGACTGCTTGAGTGAAAATCGTCAGGTAAAGTGACAAAAAGCTAGTGGCCGTGCGACGGCAGTGTCAGAGTGACATTCCGTCACTCGTTAGAGGGAAGTCGATATAGTAAAGTAACAATACATTAGAGACCGTGTGACGGCAGTGGTAGCGGTGACATTCCGTCACACGTTAGAGCAAAGGCGTTGGTAAAGCGACAATAGGTTAGTGGCCGTGCAACGGCAGTGAAAGAGTGAAGTGAAAAGGCGACCAAAGTCCAAACACCAGCGAGAAGGAAGGAAAACCAGCGACAACAGAGAATGCGGGCCCGCAATTGACTCAAAAACTGTGTGGGTAGGGGGTGATTGACGTTTTGTTTTTCTTATTCATTTGGACTTCATGTAAGACACAAATTATCATATTTATTTTTATATATATGAATTATAATTGTTTGTTTTCAGCGAACCCCTGTTGATTTATGCTTTTCGAGGAAAAGTCATTGACCCCTTCAGGATAAGTGACACTCGCAATCGTGCACTGGAATACCTAGATTCTAGGAAAGATGATATCTCTAGCATAGTTTCGAATAAGGAAACGGCGTCTGATAAAATTCGCCGATTTCAGAGTGATACCGTTTTACTCCAAAGTGATGACTGTAAAAATAATGACGAGTTCGATAGAGAGACAGACAGATACTGATTCAGTTATCGAGCCGATTATTGACACTGATCGATGGGAACCATTCCACCTTCCCGACCGAAACAAATATCCACCGGACAAGATATGTGGAAGCAACTTAACCCTTTAACCAACGTAACGAATAAAAAACGGCCAGCGCTATTCTCAAAACTCGTCAATTAATTTTCATTATTTTTTCATTTGTTTTCTCTAAGACATAGGTTATGACACCTCATTGGAACGCACTCGTCGAGCTCGTTCCAATGAGGGGTCATAACCTATGTTTTTGAGACAAAAATGAAAACAATAGTTATTCAAGAATGTCTTTTGCAAGTGTCGTCTGCTTTTCATGTTAGATAAAGGGTTAAACGCGTTTCGCTCCCAGTGTTCAGTGGTGACGAACGGAACTATGAAAGCTGGAAAGCGGCATTTCTTGCATGTATTGATCAACTCCGGCTACCTCAGAGTATAAGCTGCCTCAGTTACGTCAGTACGTGTCGGGTGAAGCTCTTCGAGTTATAGAGAATTTGGGACACTCGGCTGAACATTGCGCATGAAGCAGCCAAAGGGCTCCTAGACCCAAGATATGGAGGACAACGTCGGCAAGTGGCCATTTATTTGGAACAATTAGAACGATTTCGGCCCGTGCGTTTTGGTAATTCGCGTGATGTCGAACAGCTCGCAGATATTTTAGATATCACTGTCGTGAACCTGAAGGAAGCGGGACGCACCGCGGGGCTCGGAAATGGTTCTCTGTACATAACATAATAAGACATGCTTGCGCTACCATAGATGGGTACACGATAAAAATAAAACAGAGTATGTTGAAAACTTCGTGAATGGATCAATAAAGAAACCGAATTCCAAACCACATAGCTCGCGAGACAATTGTGGGGATGACATCAAAGAAACTGAATAAAGGTTTTAACCCCCATACCCACTTCGTGAACAAATCGGAAGAAAAATCAAACAAAACTGTCAGTCGTCATTGTTGTAAAATGTGTCATGTCATAGAATATGGTCATGTTATGACTTTAAGAAAGTGGATGTTGCTCAACGCTGAGAAGTGGCAAAGCAATACGGTCTGTGCTTCCGGTGTTTGGGCGATAACCACCGTGGGCAAAACTGTTCTCGTAGTCGCGTGCGTGGTTTGAATGGCTGGAAAGAAAACCACTGTTACACCCCACGTTCTTCCAAAAGCCATGCCTCGAGGGTCCAATGAAACCGCGAATGAAATGTCCACAGTACAGTCAACCATGGAGAGGGAGCAACATAATTTGCATACCACAATGCACTCGGATGGCTCCTCTCTCGAGTATGTGACAATGCGTACGGTCCCTGTAATTTAAACAAGAGGCCCCACGGGGCCTGAAACGCTCATCTTGTACAGAACACAATTTAAACATAGTCCAAGAATGAGTCTACATTAAGCAAGCCATCTCCATAGGCTACACTGTCAATCCTTGAGTCTCTCAGGAGTGACAAAAATAATCTGGGCATCATGCCTTTTCTTCAGTTGATCATAAGTAAAATGTAGAGCTCCCTTATGAAGCCCCTTGATACAACCTATGTGGATTAATCTTAGTACCTCTAGAGGATACTGGATACAAAATTTTTAATTCTTCAGCAAAATGGCCAATTCCGGCTCCCATAGAGAGCCCAAATATTAACCCAGACTCTTGATTTGAACACAGTTAAATCTGACTTCCCTAGAGATGTTGTGCACCGAATATAAAAGCATTCTGACTGTTGGATCTGAAGAAGAGAAATTGTAAAGAAATTTCTTCGAATTGCACTAAGTTCAAATTTGGGCTACCATAGCGAGCCCAAATATTAACCTATGGATCCGATTTGGACAAACTTGAATCTGACCTCCCTAGAGATGTTGTATTCCAAATGTGAAAGCATTCTGACAAGTGAATCTGTAGAAAATTTTTGAAGAAATTCCCTCATATTGTACTAAGTTAAATTTCATGTTCCCATATGAAGCCCGAATATTAACCTAGGCACTCGAATTGAACCACCTGGAATCTGCTCCCCCCCCCCCCCCCCCCTAGATAAGTTGTATACCAAATATAAAAGCACTCCGACTGGTGGATCTGAAGAAGAAGATTTTTAAAGAAATTTCCTCATATTGCACTAAGTAAAAATTTCGGCTACCATAGTGAGCCCAAATATATACCTAGGGATCTGATTTGAACAAACTTGAATCTGACCTCCATAGAGATGTTGCATACCAAATATCAAAGCATTCTGACTGATGGATCTGAAGAAGAAGATTTTTTAAATTACCCTCCATATTGAACAAAGATAAAATTTGGGCTTCCGTAGGAAGCCCAAATATTAACCTAGGGACTTGGTTTGAACAATCGAGAATCTGACCCTCATAACAATGATGTATACCAAATATTAAAAGATTCTGACTAGTGGTTCTGAACAAGAAGATTTTTAAAGAATATTCCCCATATTACCCTATGTTAAAACTTCGGGCTCCTGCAGAAAGCCCAAATATGAACCAATGAGCTTTATTTCAACAAACTTTTATCTGACCCCCTATGAGTGCAGTATACCAAATATCAAAAGATTCTGATGATTGGTTCTGGAGAAACGATTTTTAAAAATTTTTGCAAATATGCTGACTCAGCATTTTTTCGATGCCCATTACAGAACACCCTAACATAACCGATGGCAATTTTTTTTACCATTCAATTCTACTGGTCATAAGGATACTTCATACCGAATAAAAGCTCTCTGTTCCGTGGGGTTTGGGAAATATGGGCGTTTGAAAATATTTCTATTTTTAGCTCCCAGGGTTCCCATGGGGATGCGGGAATTTTTTTTTTTTTGCATGCGTCAAGTACTTATGACCCAATACTACCACAAACCAAATTTGGTTCACACCAGACCATCGGTTCAGAAAATAGAAATTTTGGGCGGGGCCAAAAATCTTACCACTCCTATTACAAAGCCAAATATTATTTCACGAACTTCGTTTGAACAAACTTGATTCTACACCTCATATGGAAGCTCCATAGCAAATATCAAGTCATTGTACACACTGGTTCTTAAGAAGATTTAAAAAATATTTTGGAGCATTTTACCCCACTCCCTCCCTATGGGGCTGGGCATGCTGAGTTCAACAAAAATGAAATGCCCTTTGGGATCATCACTCACACAAACTTTCACTTGAATTGGCCCAGTGGCTTTGGAGGAGAAGACCAAAACATGGTGTGACGGACGATAGACGACGGACGACAGACGACGGACGACGGGCGACAGACGACGGACGACGGACGGAGAGCGATGAGATTAGCTCAGCTTGACTTTGTCAAGATGAGCTAAAAACGGAAATCGTAAAATACGCGTGAATGCACTGCTTGATGACGGCAGCACAAAAACTTCCGTCAATGCTGATGTTGCGGCCGAACTTGGACTTCAAGGACATTTCATGAACGCGAATGTGTGTGTTGTAAACGGGCAAGTCGAAACACTCGAAACAATGCCGGTCAGACTAGGTTTGGAAAGTGTAGATTCGCGTGTTGACACAGTAATTGAGGCACTGATAACGGAACGCGTAGCCGGTAAAATGCAAACTGTTGATTGGAGTAAATACGCAGGTAAGTGGCGACACTTAATATGGCATACAGTTTCCGCGACTTGGCAGGAGGACTCTAGTAGACATTCTAATAGGCATGAACTATACCGATCTGCATGTGTCAATGAAAGAAGTGTGTGGAAAACAAAAGGAACCCGTCGCGCGGTTAACGCCTTTAGGTTGGACATGTGTTGGAACTCTCTATCAGAATCGTGAACAATTACAAATTTTGTTCGTACATACCATTCACAAGAACGAAGTGACTTAATGATATCAACACGACATTTCGTAAATTGTGGGAAATTGAAAGCTGTGATGACAACTGCAAAGTATTATCTGCCGAAGACAGCGTTGCTTTAAAAACTGTACAATGACTCTTTAAAGTACATAGACGGACATTATTAGGTGGCTACATCGTGGAAAGAGGGCGGCAAAACACTAAGATTGGACAATTTTGAAATGGCAAAGAGTTGTTTGTGTAACACCGAAAAACCTTTAAGACAACCAGAGATTGTTAAATCATATTCAGAGACAATAGAACAATATTTGAAGAAAGGCTACATCCGAAAAGTGAAACCAGAACTGAATAAACCTGATCGAAAATGGTATCTGCCACACATCCCAGTTATTCGTCTTGATAAAACTACTACAAAGACTCGAATAGTTTTCGATGCCGCGGCAAGTCTAAATGGAATATCACAAAATGATATAATAAACCCAGGTCCGAAGCTACAACAGGATTTAGTGGATGTATTAATGAGTTTCCGTAAGTCACCTATCGCACGTGTGTGTGACATCGCAGAAATGTATTTAAGGATCGAACTCGCACCCGCTGACCGACCATTTCATCGTTTTCTGTGGCGCAATTTGGGCCGAAATAAACAATCGGAGGAATATGAATTCTATCGCGTAGTTTTTAGCTCAGTTTGTCGCTCAGGAAAATGCCCAAAAGTTTAAAAGTCAGTTTCCTAGAGCGGCAGAAACTGTGTTAAAATCAACAAACATGGATGGTAGTATGGATTCAGTGGAGTGTGAAGATGACTCCATTGAACTTTATTCGCAGTTAACTCATGTCTTGGAACGTGCTGGAATGCATGCTAGAAAATGGCTTTCAAATTCACAGAAAGTTCTTACTATTATTCCAGCTGATGATAGAGCCACATAGTTGAATCTTGATGATGGAACTTTACATCCGGTGAAGACTTTGGGGGTTTTATGGGCATGTGAATCAGATGTATTTGGGTTCAAGTGTAAACCCCACAGTAGCGAGTTTCCGTTCAGAAAACGAAATGTGCTCAGTAAATCGCGACCATCTTTGATCCACTCGGTTTTCTCGCGCCTAACATAATAAGAGCAAAACTCTTCTTCAGGAATCTGGGCAGCAGGTTATGATTGCGAAGAAGCAGAACATTGGTTTCGTGAACTAGAACACCTAACGGAACTTACGATACCTAGGTGTCTACAGTTAAGTGGGGAAGAACAGGTAGACACAGTAGGATTACACACATTCGTTGATGCTTCCGAAGACGCACACGGCGCAATGACATATATTCGGTGTGTACAAAAGTGGAAACATTTCGAATCGCATGGTTGCTTCATAGACTCGCGTTGCATCTCTTGCAGCCACAAGTATCCCTAGACCTGAACTTATGGCAGCTGTATTGGGAATAAAACTCTCTAATCTCGTTTGTAGTGCGTTAAATATAGGCAAACAGTACTGTACATTTTGGTCAGACAGTATGAACGTGTTGTGGTGGATTCGCGGGGATAGTAGACATTACAGGACATTTGTCGGGACCCGAATTAGTTTGATTCAAAGCAGATAGCGTCCAATTCAATGGCGCCATATACTCACTGATTTGAACCCGACGTACTTTGCCTCGCGAGGATTACTGGTTTTCAAACTTATCAACTGTGAAATGTGGTGGTTCCGTCCATAATTTCTTGTGTCACCGCAAACCGAGTGGCCACAAAACATGATTGAGGACACTACCTCTTACCATAAGGAAATGCAAAAGACTAAGCGTCAGACATGCGTGGTGAATGAACTGAAAGAAATTAAGAATCAAACTGTTAGCACACGTGGTGTGAAAACTGAATGGCTCCTCGAACCATCGCGCTTCTCAAATTGGTTTAGGTTAAAGAGACAATGTGCGTGGGTGCTACATTTTGTTGAGAACTGTCGTTTACCAAGGTCGCGCAGGCGAACTGGGACTTTAACCCCTGAAGAAATATTAGACGCAGAAATTAACCTTTTGAAACGTACTCAATGTGATTCTTTACATGAAGAGTATGCGGCCTTAGTTTCAAACCGTGCACTCCCCAAGAACAGTAAATTACTTGGACTGTTGCCCCAAATAGATGATGATGGTTTAATTCGCGCCGATGGTCTTTTGAAATATGCCGAATTCTTATGGTATGATGTTCGTTATCCCATCTTACTACCTAGGAAACAATGGGTCACCACTCTCATTGTTAAACATTATCATAAACTTGGATTTCATGTATCTGATACAAACACCCCAGCCTGTCTGAAATATCTTCTCGGTACTGGATAATAGCCGACAGAGAAGCAATAAGAGCATGGGAAAATGACTGTTATCAATGCAGTAAACACAAGGCTAAAGCAGGACAACAAGTGATGGCACCGCTGCCAAAACTGCGTTTACGATGTTCGCACAGAGCCTTTGCAACCACTTCAGTTGATTATGGTGGTCACTTTCTCACTAATCAGGGGCGAGGAAATCGCGTGCGAAGCGATATTTGTGTCTTTTCATAGGTTTAGAAACTCGTGCGGTGCATTAGAAATGGCTTATGATCTAGACACTGACAGTTTCTTAAACGCTTTTATTCGCATGGTAAATAGACGTGGATTGCCTCAACTTATGAACTCTGGCAATGGGATTGACTGTGAGAAAGAAATGGTTAAATCAAAAACTGACTTGAAAGTTGGGGACATTGTGCTGGTGATATCCCCCGATTCCCCTAGAGGGAAATGGCCTTTGAGAAGAATTACAAAAATTTACCCAGGAAAAGATGGTCACGCCAGAGTTGTATCAGTACACGGAATTTCAATAGATGGCTAAGATTGTCAAAATTATAACGGGTCAGTTGATAGTTAAATTTGTAAATAGTAAAACACCATATACTAAAGTAGTAGACCATATATTAGATTTTAATAATTTCCTATAAGAAACACACAAAAAATTGCAAGGGAAACCCATGTTACTATTCCGTCCCCTGAGTTCCAATGTGTTCTATGTGCCTACTGGCACATAGAACACATTGGAACTCATGCGACGATTTTTTTCAGCTATCGCGAGCGATTCAAACTGCAATTGCGTTGCACGATTTGTAGAAAACTCCAGTGAAATTTCGCTTGTATTTAAAACTGGTCCGTCAACGACTTCGGTTCCGCACATATTTGCGGAACAAAATTTCATTTTTCGCATGGTTTAGTGTTTCTAAAGATGGGATTACATAGAACAGGCGTGTAATAAATGATATTATCACCAAAAAGCTATATATAACGTTCGGAAAAATATTTAGAATGGCCTTCTTTAAAATGTGATCTCAAGAAATGGTTAAGAACATGGATGGAAGGGGGGGGGGGATAAAAAAGAGTGGATCCTATGTTTTTGAGACAAAAGGTGAAAAAATAATGAAACTTAATTGGCGATTTTTGAGATGAGCGCTGACCGGTTTTTGCCGTTCAATTGGGTAAAGGGTTAAACACCAATAAATAAATATTCTCTGCAGCACCGTCGCAGAAACAACTAGGCCCATTTTCCATATTTTTAGATTTTGAAGCTTAACTTGTTACTATTCACGTTCTTAAGAACGTGAATAGTAACAAGTTTTAGCCTTCAAATACTAAAACTATGGGAAGTGTTCCGGACAAAATTCATCACTCACCGAACAATTAACCTTTGTCAATTATTCAATTCAAAAGGAATTGAGCCTACATGAATGAATTGTCTAATGTCAATTTTATCCAATTTTTGTTGAAAATGTAACAAATTGAAAATCGAATCTTGAGAATGATGCGGGCTGGACCTCGAAGCAGACGTATGGTATCGATATCGAATCGAATCTCGAATATTCGCAGAACCCAAGAATAAGTACAACAAGCAAAATATATCATTTAATCTTATTAAAGATTTCCCCCAAAATCTAACAATCAAATGTTTGATTCTCCCACATTTACAATGTAAGAAAAACAACTTAATTCTGACAAAATTAATATAAAAAATCAATAGACATTTTAAATCCTTCAGTATGTTTCTACTGGCCTCGAATTCCACATAAATTAAAATCTTCATTTCACGGCTATATCCTGTAAGTTTCAGTCTTGAACAAGAAATGTCACTTCAGTAACACATGCCCTTCCACCCCTCCAAACCCCATTATGTGGAACTGTCTTTGATCTTCAAGATGCAGGTGAAAGTTCTGTGCATGGCACACTTTCTCTCTGTCCTTTAAAATTGTAGAATTGAACGAAGTTTTATGATTGTAGGATGAATGATTTCTAAGTTATCCCTGAGCAGGGCCGAAGCCATTGGGGGCAAGGTGGGAAGGGGTGGGGGGGGGGGGGGGGGGGGCGGGGGCGAATCGAACCCATCACAGTCTTCGTCGGAAATGTTTAATGACCCTCAGAAAAAAATCTAACCGACAAAGCCCAGTCGTGCGGATGGCCATTTCTGAATATTCCGAATATTGCCGAAGGAACCAGAGAATCTGACGGAAATGAACATCGGCTCGACATTATATTCCTCTTCTGCATTACAGTCTAGCTGCAAAACACCAGATTCCTCGCTCATTCTCAGAGGCACCGGAAAACCACCTTATCTTGATTAACCATGCCCTATTGAGCTGCTAGAAACGACGGATATCATAAGTCAAGATATTCTAGAATCGTTAGAGGCCTGTCTTTTCCCGGAAAAGGTCCCCCGAACCCCCACCAATTGGAGGAGGCAATGCATCTAGGTGGGAAAGAGTATGGGAGGGCGTCGTCCCCTGAGGGACGCCGCCCTTCTATACTCTCCCCAGGCCCTACCTCGACGTTACGCATCTCGGGTATGACTTCGTCATAAGCTGCCACTTCGCTCCCCTGTGTCGGGTGATTTTAGCGCTCCTAGCTTCGTGACTGTGCCTGGGGCACAAATTTGAACAGAATTAATGAGTGAGCTTTAATGTGACATTGAAGTTGTCGACAAGGCTATAACATTTGATACTTACTTCCATTGAAGAGTGCGTGTTTGATCATTGTACCACTATTTATTCAGTCAGTGGTGTTTAAGGTCACTGTCAGCATCTATGGCTATGTCATGACAGCAATATAGGTATGAGGTCAGGTTTACTAGTTTAGTCAATCGTTTATACCTATGCTGCCCACATTAGAAGACTTCCACCCCCGGCGTTGGTTGCCAGGTCCGATTTTACCAGTAAAGCAAAAATTGTTTTCCACAGTGAACAAAGACTGCTTCACTTCCAGGGCTATCTTTCAGAAGGCTTATAAAAATGTAAGCAAGAAGAACTACAGGCTCTACAGAGCCTGTAATCGCTCACCTGGAAATACATATAAAAATGTGATTTCCCATAGGCTTTCCATGGTAACTATGAGCTGCAATTGTAGCCATGTTTGCAACATTACATCAAAATTACATGAGGATCATTGGAAGAAGGTGCCCCAGTCTTCAATCACGTGACGTTTCAAAACATTTGAATCCATAAAACAGAATCATAGAATGTATCTGGTGGCCATATTTTCCAGCCAATGGGAACAAAAAAGAGGATCGTTTGTAGAGGGCCTCCCATAGACCATTCTTGCCAAGGTTTGGTTCACGTCAGCTCAATAGTTCCAGAGAGAAGATGAAAATGTGATTTCCTATAGGTTTTTTCTATAGTAACTATAAACCGCAATTGTGGCCATGTTTGCAAAACGATCAACATTAAAATGAGGAATGTTGGTGAGGGTGTCCCAGTTATCAACCATGCAAAGTTTCAAAACATTTGGCTATGTGGTTTCAGAGGAGAAGAGTTTTAAAAATTGACCAATCAGAATCAAAGAATGCTTCTGGCGGCCACGCCTTTTCACCCAACATGAATAAAATGAGTAACAGTTGTAGAGAACCTCTCATAGACTATGCCTGCCAAGTCTGGTTCACATTGGCTCAGTACTTTCAGTGAAGATGATGAAAATGTGATTTCCTATAGGGTTTCTATAGTAACTATAAGCCACAATTTCAGCCATAATTGCAACCCTATGAAGATTAAAATAAGGATCATTGGTAGAAGGGGTTACAGTCATCAGTCACATTGAGTTTTTTCGAACCATTTGGCCTTGTAGTTTCAAAGAAGATTTTCTTGAAAATGCACACATTTATGAATTCAGTTTCAACAAAAAAAATCAGTAAAAAAGGGTTAAAATATTTTGAAAATTACAATTTTTTCAGACAGTATCCTCTTTCAAAATAGCTTTTGGACAGGTAAAGGGTTACAGGAATCTTAAAAGATATACAATAATTACTGTCATCTGAGCTGACAGAATTGCAAGATAATAAAGAGAATTTACAATGTAACCTAGATTTTTCTAAACAATTTAACATGTGTCAAACATAATTAGATTACAGCTGAAGATATCAACCTACAGTTACACTTGTTTTACAGTACAAGTCAAAATAAGTTGTGTAGGATAATCCTATAAACTATGTATCTTTTCTCTTCCTACACTGATAAGACCAGAAGCTGACACCATTTTCTGGAAAGCTCTCACTGATAGCTTTTCCAGAAAAATGTCAGATTCTGATCTTGTCAGGACAGAAGCTGTAGTCTACGTAGTATATTGCAGTTATGCTACAGCTTATTTTGACTTGTACTGTAAACACAATATTTTTGTTTTTTCCCCCAGTTCTCAGTGGAGAAAAAACTGGAACCAACCCTTACCAGATTCTCAAAAAACTAGTATTTTGCTGACAGTACCGATCTTTTGTGCAGACAGGAGGGGCACTGGGTTAAGCATTAGAATATAGCCTCTGGTGGCCACATATTTCCATCCTCTCATAGACCATTCCTGCGAAGTGTGGTTCACGTCGGCTCAGTAGTTTCAGAGAAGAAGATGAAAATGTGATTTCCCATAGGATTTCTATAGTAACAATAAGCCACAATTGTGGCCATGTTTACAACCCGATCAGCATTAAATGAGGATCGTTGGTAGTGGGGGTCATTACTTATGTGAAGTATCAAAACATTTGCCCTGGCAGTTTCAGAGGAGAACATTTTTGAAAATCCACCTATCAGAATCAAAGACTGCCTCTGGCGGCCACGTTTTTCAACCCCCGGGAACAAAATGAGCATCGTTTGTAGAGGACCTCCCATAGACCACCCCTGCCAGGTTTGGTTCACGTTCCGGAGAAGAAGATGAAAATGTGATTTCCCATAGGGTTTCTATAGTAACTATAAGCCGCAATTGTGGCCATGTTTGCAACCCGATCAACATTAAATGAGGATCGTTCGTAGAGGGAGTCCCAGTCATCGTTTATGTGAAGTATCAAAACATTTGGCCTGGCAGTTTCATAGGAGAAAATTTTTGAAAATCTACCAATCAGAATCATAGAATGCCTCTGGCGGCCATGTTTTTCAACCCACGGGAACAAAATGAGGATCATTTGTAGAGGACCTCCCATAGACTATCCCTGCCAGGTTTGTTTTCACGTCGCCTCGGTTTTTCCAGAGGAGAAGAGGAAAATGTGATTTCCCATAGGGTTTTTACAGTAACTATAAGCCGCAATTGTGGCCACGTTTGTAACCCAATCAACATCAAATGGGAATCGTTAGGTAGAGGGGGTCCCAGTCATCATTTATGTGAAGTTTCAAAACATTTGGCCTGGCAGTTTCAGAGGAGAAGATTTTTGAAAATCCACCAACCAGAATCAAAGAATGCCTCTGGAAGCCATGTTTTTCATCCGATGGGAGCAAAATGAGGATCGTTTGTAGAGGACCTCCCATAAACCATGTCTGCCAAGTTTGGTTTAGACCGGCTCAGCGGTTATAGAGAAGAAGATGAAAATGTGAAAAGTTTACGGACGCCGGACGACTGACGACGGACAACGACCGACGGACGACGACGGGCGCCAAGTGATGTGAAAAGCTCACATGGCCTTTTAGGCCAGGTGAGCAAAAAAATGATTAATCTTGAGCACAATGATGTCAAAATACCAAAATTTGAAGCAGCAGAATTTTTTCTAACAACGCAACAAGAAATTTAACTATTCAATCTTGGGTGGTTCCTATTTTCAATGCATTGTGAGGAAAATAAGCATGTCGAAATTTTGTTTTTTCGACATCAGTGGGCAGGGGGTTAAGTAACAAAAAATGGTTTGATGGCAACCAAATTCAATGGATAGACTGTTAATTCAGTTTACTCGTAACAAAGAGTCATGATTATACGTGTTATCTATTGATTACAAAAACCGGGGCTTTGTTGTTGCTGGGAGAAATAGATTCACGCAGCGTATTCAGCCAAAACTCAAGGAGTGTTGTCTGAACCCGTGCGTGAACGTATCTCTCGCCGTAACGAACCAGCCCGTTTCTCTTTTGTTGGGGTGGTTCTTATCCCGAAGTGGTTAATAACTTTTCTTGGAAGAGCATAAATCAAGAGGGATTCACTGAAAACAACAATTTTAACACATATATATAAAAATAAATATGTTAATTTGTGACTTTCAGGGAATCAAAAAGAATAAGAAAACAAAACGTCAATCAGCCCCTACCCACACAGTTTTTGAGTCACTTGCGGGTCCGCATTCTCTGTCGTCGATGGTTTTTCCTCCTTTTCGCTGGTATTTGTCCCTTGGCCGTCTCTTCACTTCACCCTTTCACTGCCGTCACACGGCCACTAACGTATTGTCACTTTATCGGGACGCCTTTCCTCCAACAAGTGGCGGGATGTCACTCTCTTACTGCCGTCGCATGGCCACTAGCTTTTTGTCACTTTACTTGACGCTTTCCACTCAAGCAGTCACCACCTTTGTGGTTAAACTCTCCCCGACGTCTATCTCAGAATAATGTTCATACAGGCAAAGCCTACTCTGCCTCTGTACGGCTTGCCTTCTAAAGCAGGTAATGCCGTTTACCTAAATGCAAATTAGCTCCCTAAGCTCGTAATTCGTGTTTCTGGTCCTATTCTCATGTATGGCCACCGACTTGGCCCGCGACTGCTTCTATTCTAAATATGAGCTCTGTGGCTCGCCGACGTCACAACGTGCCTATACTTTCGCACGGATGCGGCATCTCCTCTAACCTACAGCATGGGACACCCCCACCTACAGGCAACGACCCACAGCCTTACACACCTTCAGACTGGAGAAATCCCCCGATTTTTATTTCCATAGCCAGAACATTTATTCTCAGTTTAATAGCTTCTCTTGAACTCGGCCTCTTACATCTATCTTGATTTAATGCTCGCTTTAAAGTTCCTTTGAAAGACTCGAATTGTGGTATCTCCGTGACATTCCGCGACAGCGACAGGACAGATGCGTAACATGGGTGTTTGTCCAGAACATGCGTGATGCGCTGTTTTCCAACAATTACATATTAACTGGCCATAATTACCCAGTTAATGACTACAGGAGAATACTCCTTTGATCAGTTATCAAATAGCCCATATGGCGTTCAACAAATGCGCCATAATGGACTTTAAATTTCATGCTTTATTACCACCGCTAGAATTATTGCTGTTCTGTTTAAATGACAAATCGGTTTTCGGGGTCGGTCGTATACCTATCTTTACGTTCTATGTTTAACCCATTCAGAAAGATCATCGAAAATATTTACACATTTAAATAAGAAAATCGCAACTTTTAGCTATCACCTTGACAACCTTACAGGTTTGAATTCTGTCTCGTCTGAGTCGTCGACAACAATGTACCGGTGTAACAGCTTATCCCCCGCCCCCGACCTGCATTTTGTTTTCTTTTTCAAAAAATCATAATGTTCTTTTCAGAACTTGATATAGCAGGTATCAGAAATCAACAAGTGCACAACGATGAGTTTGTGGGTTAAGGTTGGAGATGTGTACACATTGTGAAATTTGTTTTTCTTTCAACTATTTTCAAACACAATCAGAACCCATTTTCGTTTGCGTGAAACAATGTTTCTGGATTATAAAAATCCCATATAACGCATATTCACAACATTCAGGGAGATATTTTGTGTTGGCGGGGAGAAAGATCCTTTCCCCACGTAGGCATCCCAGGTGTTGAATGTTTTTCTCATTTTTTTTCCACAATGTACATGACAAATATTCAGATTAATTACATTTTGATGACATATTTTGGTGAAGAAACTTATGTGGTTAAGATATCCTGGCCTGCATATTTGTGAGGATGGGAGGATATGGCCAGTGTATCTTCTACCCCATTTTAATCAAGACATCAGAATCAGAATTTTTTCTTCTCAAAACAATCTTATTTAGATTGTACACAGCCGATACCATGCATGTTGATGACATTCAGAGAGAAACTCTGTTGAGAAAGGAGGTGTGGGGTGGGGTGGGGGAGTGGGCAGAGGAAATACCGTGGCCTGTGTGTGTGTGTGTGTGTGGGGGGGGGGGGGGGGTTACGCAGGTCAGGGTATCTTCCCCTAACCCTAAAAAATTGCCTGAACCTAGTTTCTCTCTGAATATCTAGCATATTCGCTATGTGCCATCTAAATGAGAATGTTTTGAAAAAAAAAATTCCATGACTCAGATGCCCAGGTGGGTGTGTGAGGGATACGCAGGCTAGGATATCTCCGCACCACATAAATTTCCCTCGCAAAATATCTCCATGAGTGTTATCCATATGCCAATATTAAATATGTTAGCCATGTACATTATAAAATAGAATTAAGAAAAATCATTTCAAAACTCAGATGCCCTTTAGAGATAGGATACGCAGGCCACAATATATCCTCCCCACCACCCAATCACACAGAATATCTCCCGGAGTGTTGTCAACCTGTTGTTGATAAGATTTTTACAATCAAGTATCATTGCTTCATACAAACAAATAGTTTCTGATTATTTATGTATTGGGGTTTAAAGACACTTTCGACAGCCAGGGTCGTGTCAGACAGTTTTACCGGTGGAGAAAGCCGGGGTAGCCAGAGAGAACCTCCAAGCAACGACGAGGAACTGTCAGACTCCAAAACGTACTAACTCCATACACGCAGGGTTCATGCTAGCCTACTCTGGCTACGTGCAGAATGGAATTAGGTGACACATAAGTCCCAATTAGGTGATACTTAAGTCCTAATTAGGTGATAATATCTCCTAATTAATAGATAATTACGTCCTAATTAGGAGATATCTCCTAATTAGGTGCTACTTAGGTCCAAATTAGGTGATAATATCTCAAAATTAGGTGATACTTGAGTCCTAATTAGGTGATACTCAAGTCCTAGTTAGGTGATAATATCCTGCCATTACGTGATAATATCTCCTATTTAGGTGCTGCTTGAGTCCTAACTAGGAGATAATAAGTCCTAATTAGGTGATAATAAGTCCTAATTGGGAGATAATTATGTCATAATTAGGAGATAAGTTTCCGAAAAGATTACACTACACTGGCGCTAATATGCTGTCACAGGCCCATGCTTCTGCCTGACAAATGCCCGTTAAAATACGCTTTGAAGATTTTCAGGTTGTGATATCGCTCAAACACCCCATCCCATCCACTACTGGGTAAGAGTTTTTCGCTGGTGGGGGTGCAAACCGCAAAAGTTTCCAACAGACCGGGTGACGGCACCAAAAATTTGCAAGACGTTATGTGTGGGGTTGGGTGGGTCTCAGGGTTGCGCTTAAAACGAGCGTTCTCAAATTATGCAATTTTTCATAATGTTCTGCAATGTATCATTATTTCATTATTTATGTTCCAAACCGCTGAGGTAATGTAAATCAACCCTAATAGGTTAACTGCTACTGTTAGTGGATGGGTGGGTGTCTGGTTCTCAGTGTTGAAAATATGCCGGACAATTTTTGAAATGAAAGTGTCAATGACACTGTAGCTCAACTTGTCAAGACAAAGACAATTACATGTATAGTATGCGACACAGTAATGACAAACATCTAGGTAATAACCTGATAATAAAGGTACATATAAAGTATTCTAACGGTCTGTACATAAATACTGACCGTAGCCTGTAACAAATGCATAGGTAAAGTATTGTAAAGGTGGGTGACAGTCAGATGCTAAACTAGAAACAAATCTTTGAGTCCCAGAGTGGGTCTGACTGAACCCCAAAATATTTGTTCTCATAGCACAGTGATAACAAAGGCACCCCAAAACACATTCGTTCCTGTCCCAAGGTGAAAACAAAGGTACCCAAGACGTTTTGTGAAGATCAGTTCATAAATACGAGCTGTATAGTACTTGTGACAAAAAACTGATTGGACCTAATTTCGGTACAAAATGGCCACTGGCAGCCATCTTGAATTTTGGACCCCACCCAGAAACACTCATTCTCGTCCCAAGGTGATAACAGAGGTACCCAAGAAGTTTTGTGAAGATCGGTTGATAAATACAGCCTCTAGCCCGAGCCGTATTGACATGTGCACTTACAGTGTACAAGTAGCACGGAATAAATCAAAGTTCATCTAATTTGCATAATTTCTGCACGAAAAAAAACCCCTTACAATATGTGATGTATTCCATGTTACTTAACATTCATATAAAAATTTATTCAAATCAGAACTTTCATACAGAAGTTCTGTACAAAAGACTGATTGCACTAATTTTGGTACAAAATGGCTGCTGGTGGCCATCTTGAATGTCGGACCACACCCAAAAACACTCGCTCTCATACCACGGTGATAACAAATGTGTCCAAGAAGTTTCGTAAAGATTGGTTCATAAATATGGCCTCTAGTCTGAGCCGTATAGAAGTTGTGTACAAAAAACTGATTTGACCTAATTTTGGTACAAAATGGCCACTGGCAGCCATCTTGAATTTTAGACCGCACCCAGAAACACTCGTTCTCGTCCCAGGGTGATAACAAAGGTACCCAAGACATTTCGCGAAGATCAGTTCATAAATACAAACTCTAGGCCGAGCCGTATTGGCATGTATACTTACTGTGTGTAAGTCGCACTGAAAAAAATCAAAGTTCATCTAATTTGCATAATTTCTGCACGAGAAAAAAAACCGTATTATATGTGATGTATCCCATTGTACTAAACATTCACATAACAAATTATTCAAATCAGCGCTTTCATATGGAAGTTCTGTGCAAAAATCTGATTGCACCTAATTTTGTACAAAATGGCTGCCATCGGCCATCTTGAATTTCGGACCGGACCCAAAAACACTCGTTCTCGTCCCACGGTGATACCAAAGGTACCCAAGAAGTTTCGTAAAGATCGGTCCATAAATACGGCCTCTAGCCCGAGCCGTATTGGCATTTGCACTTACAGTGCTGAAAGTAACACCCAAAAACATCAAAATTAGTCTAATTTGCGCAATTTACGCACGAGAAAAAAACCCTGTATTATATGTGATGTATCCCATGGTACTAAACATGCATACAAAAAATTATTCAAATCAGAGCTTTCATATGGAAGTTCTGTACAAAAAAAACGGATTTCTGCATCGTCGGTACAAAATGGCGGCTGGCAACCATCATGAATTTCGGACCGCACCCAAAAACACTCGTTCTCGTCCCACGGTCATAACAAAGGTACCCAAGAAGTTTCGTAAAGATCGGTTCATAAATACGGTCTCTAGCCCGAGCCGTATCCAATTGTTGACGTACGGACAGACGGACAGACGGACGGACGTTCCAACTATTTGGGTTTAAGGGCTACGAAAAAAACATTTTATATGTCCGTCACCTTATTTTAGCCAGAACCCCACCCCATCCACCCTAGAACTTATATTTAACCCTAACCCCACCCCACCCACTCAAAAACCACACCCTAACCCTACCCAACCATGACCCTAAACCCTAAAACCCCCACCCTTGACCCTAACCCCCACCCCGTGGGACCTAACCCTCCCCAACCTTAAGATCTACTCTGGGGCTACTCCTAACCCTAACCCAACCCCACTCCTGACCCTAACTCCACCCTAGCCAGACCAAAAGGTTTGGTTTAGGGGCTATAAAACCAAAACCCCACGCCTGAGCCCACCCCACCCCCTGTGTCCTACCCCCTCCAACCTTTAGCCCTGCCCTGGGGCTACCCCTAACCCTAACCCCCCCCCCCCCCCCCCCCCTAACCCTAATACTACCCTAATTTCGACTAACCTCCTAAAAATAATAGCTCCTAAACAGGTTTAGTTGGCCCGGACAGATGGACAGACGGACGACGGACGACAGGCCATGACAAAAGCTCAAATTAGGCTTCGCCAAAGTTGAGCTAAAAAATGCTTTAATGTGCACCAGATACAACATGTATTAACGTAAAAATGTGCAAGTATATAGAGGATATTCACGAAAATTTGATGAATACCGAAAATATCTCGTGAGTGGCTACAAAGAAATATGAGGATCTTCACGAGCGACGCAGTCGCGAGTGAAGATCCTCATATTTCTTGTAGCCACGAACGAGATATTTTCGGTATTCATCAAATTTTCGTGAATTTTCTTTTTATTTAATGCTCTACGACTACAAACTCTCCAATTTGTGGCCTTTATTTTGCCATTAAGGCGCAAAATTTATGTGCCGAACCGGCGTCCATACAAAAATTACAACAACCAAACTCCAACCATTGGAATGTGTGAATATCCGCACAAAAAGTAGTCCCGTCTTATTTCTCCCCTAACTTTACGATTTACCAAGGCTGGCGAATTGAAATAATCGCAATGTGTTTCGAAGAAATAGAACAATAACAAAAAACACCACTTTCTTATTTTCAATAACAAGACACGTCATTTTATTTTTTTTGAACTCAATGCACTGAAGACGTGTGAAGCTGAACTGAAGAAATTTGAAAGTGATTTCGGCTCTTCGCTGGAAGGTGAATGAGAAAGTCAAACTTTGAAACCGCTGATTTAATGAATTGATTTAGTCACTGTCACTATCAATTATTCGAATTCGTTTGTATTTGGGACTCTGGAATTCATTACTGATGTGCTGACTCTGTGATGATTGCATGTAAATGTTTATCGGCCCATTAAACGTGCTGCCACTGAACATCGAAGACAGTGGAAATGAACCTACGATGAAATATCGATTTCTAAATATCATTTTGATATTTCGTTTTGCCGACCGACAGGGGAATATGACTTAATTTTTCAGCGTGAATTGATGCCTGAGCATTAAATAAAACCTAATATTTTATTCACTTCAAGGGCTTCAATTATAAACTTAAATGTTAAAAGGATATTTGACAATATGTTCTGCTGTTTACTCGTTGTCATTGCTTTAGTATTATGACAGAGAAGGAGTGTTAGTGAATTGATTGTGACAACTGCCCTGTTTCAACTTGGTTAGCAGTTCCATCCCACTTTCAAATTTCAAATATTGTTGCATGACCTAGTCACAATATAATATTCAGTATAGTTTAACTTGCTACTATTGTGTATTAAGACTTTACCACATGTGTCATTGGTATCTTGAAATTTTGGAAAATTGACAAATATCATTTTCAAGTAATTTTTATTTGAGAATAAGGTAAAAATAAACAAAAAATAAATAAACCATACTAACAAGGTTAGTACTTGGAGTCACTTATGGAATCAATCATGCAGACTTCTGCCAGAATCAAGTAAACAAGAGGCCCCAGAGGGTATGAGGGCGCTCAACTGACATGGTAGCCTAAATGTCAACCCAGGGAATTGCTTTGAACAAGTTTCATCTGCCCCTCCTAAGAAAAGCTTATACAAAATATCAAAAGATTCTGACCGGTGGATCTGAAAAAAAAAAGATTTTTAAAGAATATTCCTCATATTGAACTAAGTTATAATTCGGGGTCCCATAGGGAGCCCAAATATGACCCCAGGGACTTGGCTTGAACAAACGTGAATCGCACCTCCCTAAGGATGCCGTATACCAAATATCAAAATATTCTGACTACTGGATCTGAAGAAATTTATTTTTAAGGAATATTCTTCACATTGAACTAAGTTATAAATCGGGCTCCCACAGGGAGCCCAAATATGAACCCAGGGACTTGGCTTGAACAAACTTGAACCTCACCCCTAAGGATGCTGCATACCAAATATCTACAGATTCTCATCGGGGGTCGGAAGAAGAAGATTTTACAAGAATATTCCTCATATTGCACTAATCTGAACATTTAGGATCCCATTGAGAGCCCAAATATGGATCATGGGATTTGATTTCAACAAACATGTGAATGAATCTTCCAAAGATGCTATATGTGAAATATAAAGGCCTTTGGAGCAGTGGCAAGGGAGACGAAAATTCTTTAATATTTTTCCCATTACTCACAAGTGTTAAAAAATGACGACTCAGCATTTAGTCAAAGACCTGGAAAAGTACCCAGTGATAAAATCGATGGTAAAGTTGTTTTTTTTTTGCGCCATTCCTTTCTGCTATTCCTAAGGAAGCTTCACACAAAACAAAAATTCTCAGTGCCGTGTAGTTTTAGAGATATGGGCGTTTTAATTTTTTTTTCTATTTTTAGCTCCCGTGGTTCCCATGGGGCGACTGGACAATTTTTTGGGCATAAAATAGATACTTATGACCCAAAAAGCCCTCATATGAAATTTGATTCAAAACGCCCTCTCAGCTCAGAAAATAGAAATGTTGGTACAATTCGGGTTCCCACAGCAAGCCCAAATATGAACCCAGGGACTTGGCGTTAACAAACTTGAATGTCACCTCCCCAAGGATGCTGTATACCAAATATCAAAATATTCTGACTGGTGGATGTGAAGAAGAAGATTGTTTAAGGATATTCCTCATATTGAACTAAGTTATAATTTGGGCTCCCACAGGGGCCCAAATATGAACCCAGGGACTTGGCTTGAACAAACTTGAATCTCACCCCCCTAAGGATGCTATATACCAAATATCAAAACATTCCGACTGCTGGGTCTGAAGAAGATTTTTAAAGAAAATTCGTCATTTAGAACTAAGTTTTAATTTGGGCTCTCACAGTGAGCCCAAATATGAACCCAGGCACTTGGCTTGAACAAACTTGAATCTCACTCCCTAAGGACGCTGCATAAAAAAATATCGACAGATTTTCATTGGTTGTCGGAAGAAGAAGATTTTATAAGAATATTCCTCATATTACACTAGTCTGAACATTTGGGATCCCACAGAGAGCCCAAATATGGACCCAGGAATTTGATTTCAATAAACTTGTGACATAATCTTCCCAAGATGTTATAAGTGAAATTTGAAAGCTTTTTGGACCAGTGGTTTGGGAGGAGAAGAGTCTTAAATGTTTTCCACATGACCCACAGTGTTAAAAAATGCTGACTCAGCCAAGTCCGAAAAAGTACCCTATGATAAAACCGATAGCAATGTTTTACTTCATTCCAATGTTGGTCCTAAGGAAGATCCACACCAAATACGAATTCTCAGCGCCGTGTAGTGTTGGAGATATAGGCGTTTAAATTTTTTTTTCTTCTATTTTTAATACCTGCAGTTCCTACGGGGCGCCGGACAAATTTTGGGGGGAATGTAATTAGTACTTATGACCCAATAAGCCCTCATATCAAATTTGGTTCAAATCAGCCTCTCGGTTTGGAAAATAGAAATTTTGGGCGGGGCGAAAATTCTTGCCCCTCCCATAGCGACGGCAAATATAGACCCAGGAACTTCTCTTGAACAAATTTGAGTCTACACCTCAAACGGAAGCTACACATCAAATATCAAGTCTCTCCTACTGCTGGCTCATGAGAAAAGAATATTTTATAAGATTTAGGCATACTTTTTGGGCGTGGCCCTACCGGAGGCGGGGCAACTTGATTTGAACAAATTCAAAATGCGACGTCAAAACGAACAAGCATTTCAAATTTCACTTAAATTGGTTCAGGGGTTTTGGAGGAGAAGACGGAAACACCATGTTCACGAACGACGGACGCCTGACGACAGACGACGGACGGTGGGTGAGCACAATACCTCACCCTCACTTGCAGTCAGGTGAGCTAAATATAAAGAAATGGATCAGAATGGATTGAATTTTTTGTCATTTTTAGCTTACTCGTATGGTACAAAACAGGGGAATAATTTAAACATATTTTATTTACGTCAAATCAGGCTGCGGGGTTGGACATATCTTGAGCCATCATTCATACTTTCATGGACTTTGATTTTTTAAAAATTTCTGAAGCAGCATTTTGCAAACGAGAAGTCGAACAAACCTTTCTGGGTAATAAAAAGTTGTAACAAGCACCTGAAATCACTGGTGGAATCAATCAAATTAATCAGTGAACTATAATTCTTTTCATACCTATTATGATGTTTGTCAATGCAATTCGTAATTTCAATGAGAAAGCGGGGTTGGGTGTCTGAAAATGGCAGTAGAAAAATTGCACAAGGTGGTGGGTGGGTGTAAACAGGGGTTAAACCGAAAAATGGGACATGAGGTCTGCAAATTTTCTACTGGACCACAACCCCTGAACAGACCTATTTTTTCAAGAGATTTCAGATAAGGAAACCAAATTTCGACCTATTTGGCTGCCGAAGTATTTCAGTTATCAGGAATTCAGTCTAAAACATGTGTTAGCCAAGGTATTAACAATCCCCCTTCTATTTTGAAACATTTGAACAAATGAGGGCCTGAAACATATTCCGACAAAACGAAAGTTTATCGATAAACGTTTGCCACCCCCTCCCCACCCCCTGTATTAACTTCACAGATCCCACACTGCATGGATTTACACAAAAAGTAGGATATATTACTCACATATTAAAGTTTCCCTTGTATCAGATATATACACTGCACAGCATTCACCTACTTCCAAAGTCGAAGGTTTGTTGTTGGACATGAAATCGTTTCTATCAACTCTCTTATCGCGGGCGGTGTTAGAAAGCTAAATTGCTTCTGACCCACTTTTCAGCGATTGGAAAAATGATCCCTGCAGACAGCGAACCAGTTCATTGTCAGTGATTTTGTCTTCTCGGAAAATGATTTATGTTTTAACCTTTCGAACCCTCGTTTCGTAGAAGGGTATAGCCTTTGTGTGCACTAACAGTGAGATGGGTCAGTCCAACATCAATATCGAGGGAGGATAAGATAATAACTGAAGTCAGCAGCGACTGGCTGCAGAAGTAATGATTATATGTATCACGGAACTAAATATTTTCCCATAGGCGAACTGGCGCAAAATGTGAGATTCTTTACGTCCTGTCATGACTCTTGACTGCCGCTATTATGCGACTGATAAACTGATTTCGTACACGGACATGTAAGCGTTATTTTTCCTCGTGCTGTCGCTGTAAGCACTACCTAGTTCTACATGATACTTTGCCAAGACAAACACATCGATGTTTGCTTTAACGATGGAGATGGTAGAAAATTAAAGTAAAGTGACTCGATACTGGCGTGTGGACTGTATTTTTAGAGATTGCATCACTTCACAACATTTCAAGGCGGGTATTTCTAATTCAAATATTTTAGTTCAGTGATACCTTTTATCATCAATGCCCGTGTACAGACAGAATGGGACGAAATTATGCCTTGGGCCGAAAAATCGGTCTTGCGAGTTCAAAAGGGGTAATGTGTAGCAGCGGATTGTTTTGTCTTTTGAGGGAGGAAAATGAAATGGTTCCGGTTTCTCGACCAATCATAATGATCATACCCGACCCTAATCTTTTTGTGAGTTCTTGGCAAAAAAAGTATATCTATTTAAAAAACAATATCTCACATACACAATACAATTTAAGATTTTAAAATACATTTTAACCCATCACTTCGCCTGAAGAGCAGACGACACTTGATAAATAATTGAATGGTATAAATTCTAAATTTTACCTCAAAATACAGTTTGTACCCCTTCATTGGAACGAACTCAACGAAATTATTCCAAAGTGGGATCATACCTATGTTTTGAGACACAAAATGAAGAAAATAATAACATTTCATTTTGCGATTGTGTAGATAGCACTGGTCGGTTTCGATTGTTACCTTAGTTAAGAGGGTTAGACGACTGTATAAGGTAATAAAAAATCCGCACCAATTCTACCTTTTTATTACACGTAACCGGAATGAAAGCATTTATTTCTTTGGACTTACGAGTATAAGTTGTGATCTGAATAACGCTTCCATTTTTTTAAATCGTGTTGCAAACTACAGTAAGGACTCCGCAGACTGGTCGCTTTCCACGGGTGGGCAATATTTCCACGCACGTAATAATATAAGATTCTAAACACTAATTAAAGAAATAATCATCAAAGCTTTAATTAATGAAACACCGGTTCAACCCAGTGCTTCATTAATTAAAATTTTGCTGCTGATGATTTGGTGAACGGATACGTGAACATCACTACCCACGCGTGGATTAACGCCAGTGCACGCCGACTGTTCAGAAAGACAGTTGCACACATTATCGTTCTGGCCTTGACAATCAACTTATTTTACATTTAATGATCTTCCGTACATGTCCCACTTGGAATTCAATGTCAGAGGCGACGCGAGAGAGAGAGAGAGAGAGAGAGAGAGAGAGAGAGAGAGAGAGAGAGAGAGAGAGGGGGGGGGGGGACCGGTCCTGACGCCGACGCTAAATGCAAGCCCATTTCGTCCATAAGCTGATCGGTGGTCACAATATTCAATAAATGCAAGCCGATTCCGTCCACAAGCCAACCTGTGGACATAATATCCTTTTAATGCAATCCCATTACGTCCTTAAGCTGTCCTGTGGACTAGTGGCGGCGCCAGAGTTACAGAAGTGAGGGGGTACAGTTGGGTATTGTCCGCTGTGCAGCGGCGGCCTCGGCGCGCAGCGCCGAGCCGGGGTGACTTCGGGAGGGCTGTCCCATCCCCAAGTTCAGAAAATTTTTAAAACTTACGTTGTAAATGGTATTCTCTGGAGCGTTCTCCTCCAATTAAATTAAAACACTTTTACCCTTTTGAAACTTATTGGTTAGGTCTTTCAGTTATAGAAAACGTCGTACATGGTGACATTTTAACGGGAGAGCGCTGTTGTAAAGTGCGAGCACAAAGCACCAAACGACACTCAAATCGAAAATGGAAGTAGGCTGCATTTCAAACGGATGCGTTGCACGCTCTTGATTCTAGCATTCCTCGAATACACTTAAGTGGTATGTTTCAGACCGTTTGAACGCAGCACGCCTTGTTGCAATTTGGGCTCTCGACTCTTGTTTGTTGTTTGCAGCTAATGTGTGTGCGTGTGGGGGGGGGGGGGGGCACACACAAACATAAAAAAGTGGAGGGGTAAGTACCCCCCCCCCCCCAATACCCACCCCATGGCACCGCCACTGCTGCGGACACAATATCCAATAAATGCAAGCCGATTCCGTCCGCAAGGTGGCCTGCTGACATAATATCCGATAAATGCAATCCGATTACGACCTGCGGACACAATAATCGATAAATGCAAGGCGATTGCGTCCGTAAGCAGACCTGGAGATACAATATCTGATAAATGCAATATTTATTTATTTATTGGTGTTTAAGATCACATACTTATGCACAATGGCTAATCGTGACCGTGACAGTTTTACGGGTGGAGGAAGCCGGAGTACCCGGATGATAAATGCAAGCCGATTGAGCCCGAAAGCTGACCCGCGGACGCAGTCAGCTTGCGTTTTGCAAACGTAATTGGAATGCGGACAGAGTCGGCTTGGGTTTAAGCTTTTGCGGATGAAATCGCGCTGTGGTCTGTCTGCGGACACAGTCGGTTCCTTTGCAATAATCGTATAGCGTTTTGCGGCTGCAATCGGCTTGCAGACACAACCGGTCTTGAAGACCTAGCAAAATGTCTTCATACTCCTTCGATTTATCACGAACAGAACGTGGTGATGGGACAGACCATTCCTTCTCTTTTATAGCCGGAGCTGTATCTGGATCCAGTGGACTGTCTTGGACTTCAACGTCTCTTTCTAATGGCAGAAAGCCTACATGCAGTAAATGGTTCATGTGTTTTGGTTAACCATCACCATTTCAACTACAACATGGGAATGTCTTCATTTAGTTGTTCTACGATATGGTTGGTCTCATGATCAAAGCCATCAAAAGCCAAAATTTTGGCTAAATCCCTATCACCAAGCTCAACAGAGGGCTGGCACCCCGTTGATGCGTCTTAGCAGTTCAGCCTTACCTATCTATTGCGGACGCTATTGCGGACGAAACAGTTCCGGTAAATAATCGCGTCGCCTTATTTTCCGTTCCAGTGATTAAATGAGATCCGTGATCTACCCTGTTCTCACTGTGTGGTTCGCACAATTACCATACGGTTTTATCTCCTTCCCTCGTTTCCCAGAAGGGGACTGAGGGCGTGATCAACGATTTGAAAGTGTGTTTAGGTCAGGAATTTTCACTATGAGCCCCTTGCTGTCTCTCGTGTCTACAGTTGGAAAGGCAAGTGACGGACACATCCATACAGTAATGTGATCACAAAAGCGGACAGATAACTTCGAGCAAATCCACAGAGAAGAGAATGAATAGAGCGAACACTATCTGGTGATAGTTATCTTTCCACTTTTCTCCCACACATTGTAGAATCTTAAGCGTCGAAACAAAAGCCAGAATATTGATCTGAGAAGCTATTTCCGTTTGCTATGGATAACTGAGTCCTGATTTCGCAGTATTTTATATCAAATCTCGACCTAATGCTGCATAAGTGTTTTGCGACTTGATCGTGATCTGATCGGGAAATATTCCACTTTTGAGATCACGGTGCTGCTACAGTGCTTTTGCGTTTGTAACGTTCACATGAGGAAGAGAAAACAGACAACAGTTCACTGCTCGGATTCCAGTACGGTTTCTATGCTGGAGAGGGGCGCGCAAAGGACTATTTCACGATGCCTTAGCCGAGTGAAATGATCAGCTCGTCCCACTAGGTGATAAAATCGTACCCACGAAAAAGAGAAAAATAAAAAAAAAATCAATTTAGTTTAAACAATATTTCATTCAGTAAGAATGATATCATACTTACTACAATGAAAGTTCAATCACAAAATCAAAATAACTGTACACTGTACATTATGCAGAATGAAAAAACATGTAATATTAACAAGATAAACGAATGAATGAAACTACAAACAATTTAACAGTTAAGAACATGAAGGTTTCCAAATATTGACAGCAACGTAGACGGGGTGGGGAGGTGGGGGTGGGGGTGGCGGGTGGGGGGTGGGGGGGTGGGGAGGGATGACCGTTCCAATAACCATCATAATTTTCAATAATTGGAAATTCGAAGAAATCAATTTCCTTAATGTTTTCAACTTTTCCAACCAGTAGATTTGAAATTTCAACCCGTGATCACAGTTTCTCCATCAGTGATTGGAATTCGGTGGAGGCTTCCGGCAGGGCCAAAACGATTTTCCGATTTTCGATCAAATTCTGTGACTTTTCAAATCACCTGACAAAATTTTTCGATATCCCAACTCGGATCTGTGACCGGTCTAGTTTTTTCGAATTCATCAGTACATTTTCCTCCCCGTGAACAGACAACACAAGGATTATAGACTAACTGCTATTCAGCTAATACCAACTCCGAGACAGCTGGAAGAAGTAGGTATTGGCCAGGCATGTCAAATTACCTCCGGAACCAACATAACCGGTACCGGGACGGGACAGAGCCTGTCCCGCCGAAACCGGTACCGGGACGGATCAACAATTGGATGATATCAGTAGTAGGAGGGGGATGGATCGACCCTCATTGGCGGGACCTAGGAAGTGACGTCATGTGACGTGACCCAGTGGCGCCATGTTGTATTGTCATGGAAACTCGCGTGAGCGGCCATCTTGTGACGTCATCCCCTTAGTGATACGTGGTGTTCGTTCGCATGCGTAGCACGCGTTGTTAGGGTGAAACTTGTTTCCGTCGGCCATTTCGTATACTGGAGACCGCCATCTTGGTTTATATGGTGTGCGGTTGCTATGTTAGGACTTCGTTGTAATGAGGGGAGATAACTCGACATAAAGATTACGGGGGATGAAGCAATCTGACTGGTTAGTTGCCTGCAGTAAAGTGAACTGGTTGGGTGATCTAGATAAATGATACAACATGAGTCCTCGAAACAGGGTCAGAACTAACCAGAACAGACCAGCAAAGCTGAATATAGTAACAATAAGCAAAGCTATTCCAGTTGATAGGCTCTTCTACTCTACTTGAGTATACTCCAGGACAAAGGAACATGGTCGGGTAGACGAAAACTATTGTATACACAGATAGAATTAGAGAATTCTGAAAGAATTCGAAATAGTAAAACTTGTCGTGTTTATTTGTGTAATTCTACGAATCGGGAAATTACTCCTGTACAAAGGAACACACCCTCCGAACATACCCCTGTCTTGTTGTAAGCTTATGGGTACCATAGCAACCACATGCTACCATAGGAACCAAGATGGCGGTCTCCAGTATACAAAATGGCCGACGGAAACAAGTATGACTCTAACACGCGCTACGCATGCACACTAACACCACGTATCACTATGGGGATGACGTCACAAGCTGGCCACTCACGCGAGTTACTTCATGGACTCCCACTAGGTCCCCCCAATAAGGGTCGATCCATCCTTCTCCTGCTACTGACATATCGCAATCAGATGGGAGGCATTCGCATTTAAACCGCCCCAGTTCCGAAGATCGCACGACAAAAATGGCATCGTGTCAATTATTCTGCGGCGACATCAGAGTAATCATAAAGCACGATAATCGTCCTTTATGATGACTTTGATGTCACCACAGAATAATTTCTTTGAAGTAGCCGATGGCGGCGTTTCATTGTCTTTAATGCGACGTTTGAAGAGTCAAAATGGTCGGCCTTATCGTGGTCGAGATGCCGACAGAACATGCACCTGTAGAGTGTTTTGATATGTTAATTCAAAAATAAGTTAAAAGTACGTCATGCAAGTGTGCTATACAAGATTATTAGCCTGTTTACCATCGTTCAATTAGGAATTTTCCGATAAAATAATTTTGTCCCGGTACCGGCGGCAGAAAAGCTTCATTATTGGTACCAGTTGGAGCATCAGGGAACTGGCGGTACCGGTTCAAGTACAGATTGACATGTCTGATATTGGCTGAATAGCTCTAAGTCTATAGTCCTTGTGTAGTCTGGTCAGTGCAGGGGAAAACTCATGGACCTACCTGGGGAAATGCATTTTTCTTCCGGATAAAATGACTAGATTCAAGCCAGAGGGAGGACACGGAATCCATCTCAGGGGTCCAAAAATTAAGAAAATTCCCCCAGGAGGGTCCTGCACCATCGAAGGGGGAAGCCCCCACTGGAATTCTACCCAACACCAGGTTCTGTCTGCGCACCCTCAGGATACGGCTATGGCGTGTCGTGCTGGAATCCCAACCCCTACCTGTTCCCTACCAAGCTTTCAATGCACTTTCATCTCAGTGGAATTTGGGTGAATACCACCTTCTCAATACAAGCAAATTTTCCATTTATATAGTCCGTAACATTTGTGTCTTGAAAGCTGCGTTGAGGTCTTATTGGAAAAAGTAGGGTGATACTTTGCCAGTACGGTGTGGTCGGCAATAATTATAATGCAGAGTTTCTTATTTGATATTTTTGTATTCATTAATTATAGTCTGGTCAATATTCACGTTACCGGAAAGTAATGCTCATCATAAACTTCGACTGAGTTTGAAAATATGTAAACTAAGAACGCACAGTGTCGTCGGCAATAAAAAAAACGCCCGAATTTCTGCTGGGAACAAGTATGTTAACATAAGGGTTAAGAGAATTATTAAGCTCGCGACAACATCAGAAGGAGAAAGATGTGGAAAATGGCGTAAAATAATATAAATGAAGGCAAAACTACCCCCCCCCCCCCCTCCACACACACCTGCCCACGTCCACCGTGTCTTATGCATGAACATATCCTAGCAAGCGGAAACACTTTAGTGTTCAAAAAATAAACAATTCCCCGGCGCCAGAAAAGAGTTTTCAAAAGAATCGGAAAGAATTAAAAAGTTACAAGAAATTTCCGAAGAACCCAAATTCAAAATAAAAACTGAACACAATAAGCTCAGCAACAGACGTTTCGTTATAAAAGGACAACTGAGAACAATACAGCCACTATGATTGTTTGTTTGTTGGGATTTATAGACACTTTCAACAGCCAAGGACACAGCGTATCGAACAGGTTTACTGGTGGAGAAAGGCGGATTATCTGGAGAGAACGCCCAGGCAGTGGGGAGCAACAGTCAGACTCTCCAACTTACTATTAACTCTGCACAAGCAGAGTTAGAAGCGGTTAAAGGCATGCACACCATCGACATGGAGTACGCCATTGTATACTGCGCCATCAAGTTGGCAATTCCTGCCTCCAGAAGAGCTTAAAATTATAGCCTGCGAAACTTCGAAAATTTGCTTCGATACGATTCGAGTCGCGCTGATTCGAAATATTTCGAATGTCGACATGTTCTCAAAATTCCAACAAGGGAACCTGATGATAGCAGAAGAGTTCAGGATGGACCCCTTCCAAAGCTACACTGATTGCGTTCTGAAATATTCCAAATATGTGGGGGAACTTTTTTCCGTGTATAGGTTAACATAATAGGCTTCGCAGATACACAGTATGCAGTTAAATTGAAAAAAAAAAAACAGCTGTCAATTCAGTTGACTGCAGTATTTCCCAGGCTGATCACATTGGGAGTTATGTAGGTGTGCCGAGGACTTGACATTGTAAACAATATCCTGTCATGTATGTAGTATTTGTTGAAGAATGTCAGCTTCCAGTCTTCCATACTCACAGCATGCAGAGAGACAGGAATTTGCTTTAATACATTTTATCCACCGAACTAAAAAATAACCCAGATACCCATTTTCTCTGATAGGAGATTCGTGTATCATGTCACTTGTCAAAAACAATGCATAACATGTAGCTATGTGGGCATTTTCCCGCATGTGCGGGGAGTGCTCTTGAAACTTAACCCTTTACCTAACACGAAAAGCAGACGACATTTGCAAATAAAATTCTTGAAGCACTAATTTTTTTGCGTCAAAAATATAGCTTGTAATAATAATAATAATAAAAATAATAATTTTAAAGCCTAGAATCCACACACGGTGCTCAATGGCTGTACAATAATTGCATATATACATATACACACATACACATACATTCTCTCACAGATACATTGATACATGGATCACTATTATCATTTATTGGTGCCCAACTCGGAGAGCTCGTTCCAATGAGGGGTCATAAGCTATGTTTTTGTGACAAAAAATGAAAAAGTAATAAAAATTGAATGGTGAATTTTGTTAATAACGCTGGTGGGTTTTTTCCGTTACGTTGGGTAAAGGGTTAATGGAACATTTTATCACTAATAGTTATCGTTGTTATCTTTCAGCTTATTGAATAAACATAATTATTCAAGATATCATTGTCTGAAAGCGGTAAACGCAAGAAGAGTGAGACAGCGGATGCATATGGAATTCCAAAAATAACATCTTTCAAGGGTTTTAAAAAGGTTTTGGATACCACAGAACAGCCAAGGAATCCCAGCGACAATGAAGCCCATACAAGCGTGTCGCCTATTCAAACATTCGAAGGAACAGAAAAAATTAGCCACCCAGAGCTGTTTATCTGAATTTTCAAAACCAGTTGCCACGGGTTCGAGGCCTTTCGCAAGCAGTGATTTATCTGACAATTGTGAGTCTGTTCCTACTAATTCTATACAAGGTAACGACCAGGAACCATCAACATCTGGCTTCGTAGGATGCTCAATAAATGTAACTTTAGGACCATCTTCAACTTGTTTGTCAACTGTAGTGTTGTCAGCAGGCATCGCGTTACATACCGACCACAAACCTGTTGAAAACCACGCCGGTTAAACAGATTACGGGGAAGGATAAGAACAAGCGTGCCAGGCTATGCCCGGATACAGTTTTTGCAAAATATGAATGGATTGCTTATTGTATGAGCAGAGGTACTATAGGATGCTATTATCGCAGAGAAGCAGCGTCCAGGAAACTAAACACATTATCATATCACAAAGAAGATGCGTTTATTTCCGGAAGTTTTTCTGACTGGAAAAAATGTCAAGAAAAACTAGATAAGCACAAATTGTCGCACACTCATTATGATGCTACATCACAAACAATTAATTTGAATGATGCAAAAATTAATGTCGGTGCTACTCTTGATAAAAAATATAAGTCTGATCAGAAGCGCCACCAAATGTTGTTCCTGAAACAGGTCAGCAGCTTAAAATGTATAGCAAGACAGGGCCTCGCAACACGTGCATACGGCGACAATGACACAGAGGACAATCTGATACAGTTGTTGAATCTAAGGTCTGATGACGTTCCGGAGTTAAACAACTAGGTTGCAGAATGGCATTATCTCAGTCCAGAGATCATAATTGAACTGTTAAGAGATGATTAATAACAATGTCCTGATGGGGCTTTTAGATGAAATACGCCAATCCCTGGGTTTGTTTGCGCTGATTGCCGATGAATCTCGAAGCAGGGAGCATCTCGCATGTGTTTTAAGATGGGTGTCGCTTCCCCATCTTGCAATCCACGGAGCTTTTATTGGCATGTATATTTTAACAAAAGCTGATGTAGAAACCATAAAAGCTTATTTGCAGGACATCATTTTAAGATGCAATTTGCGACTGGAAGATTGTCGTTGGCAAGCCTATGATGGTGCCGCAACAATGAGCGGCCATTTGAGTGACGTCGCAGCACGAATCCGGGCTGACAATAGCATTGCACATCACTCACTGTTCAAATCACAGACTTAATTTGGCATTGAAAAGCTGTGCGTGTGAAAGTAATCTAGTCAGCTCCACATTAAAATTTGTGCAAGAATTGGCCGTGTTCATACTGAATTCACCATAGAGAATGGCTGTGTATGAAGACATAGCCAAGGACCTACATCCTGATTAAGCTGTGGAAGGTGTTCATACTCTTCGTCAAACACGGTGGACTGCCAGAAGTAACTCGATTTTAACAGTAATCAATAACTACCAGGCCATACACTCTACATTATTAAAAATAACCAACACCGGCACGAATCAAGAAATCCGTTACAAAGCTGCAGGCTTAGTAGATTCTATGACCAAATTTAAAATATTCTTTGGCCTACATATTTCACTTAACATTTTTAGTGTTTCGGAGCAGCTTGCAAAATCAAATCTCGGCACAAACAGTTAAAGTCGGGTTGACAGCGTTAAAACAAAATTTACAAAGACAAAGGGATGCCTTCGGTGTTTTCTATCACAAAACACAAGAACATGCAAAATGGACGCTCGGCAATATTGTATGGCAACCCGTTTTTCCTCGACAGATGAAGATGCCACGACGTCTCCAACATGGAAATGCTGAGTCCCATACATTTAAGTCTGTAGAGGACTTTTTCCTTGTGGAATATTTTGAGGCAATTGATGTCTGTTTGGTGGAGATCAATCGACGTTTAGCGAGGATGTCTTGGCTTCATATGGCAAAGAGCTTGATTTCAATCAAATTAGTGGTGAAATGAAACTCTTGCCCGGTATAATAAAACAGACTTTTCCAGAAGTGAAAACAGCCTCGTCCATGGATACCGTATTCGAAGCCATTTCCAATCAAACAAATTGCCTTCTGGTGCCAAGTGTCCTTCGCCTTGCAGAGATATATCTGCTGGCCCCCATAAGTTCAGCAAGTGCTGAACGATCTTTTTCGTTTTAACGCAAAATTAAAAATTACCTTAGAAGTACTATGACTGAGAGACGATACAATTACTTGCTTGTACTCAACATTCACAAAGACAGAAGAGACAAAATTGACATCCATGCTTTAGCAAGAGACTTTATCCAAAAAAATGATAGGCGACTGAAATACTTTGGGAAATTATAAGTAGGAATCGACTCTGTCTATTACATCTACTGAATTACAACGTTGCTAACAATTTACAGTTAAAACTAGAAGTCCTGTCATGAAATGCGCACAAATAGCACGTTGATATGCGCGTTAATGTACGCGTTATGGCCTAAGTAAAGCTATCAAATTCTGTACATATGGCCTGTGCACAAGCAATGTTTCAGCCAATGGACCTCCGGGTAACCCGGAGGTCCATTGGCAGAAACATTGCATGTGTTTGCTATGAGTAACCAAAAGAACCTGCCGTGCTTTGGATGCCATTAGATATGGCAATTGCGCGCAATTCCAACGCGCAATTAAGCCTAGATAAGCGCACTATTCGTGACAGGACTTCTAGTTTTAACTGTACCCCTTTACCTAACATGTCGACCGAAAACTGCCCGACCCTAGTCAATATAAAAGGTTAAAAGTATCTGAAATTTATTTAATGCTCAGGCATCAATTCACGCTGAAAATCTAAGTCATATTCCTCTGTCGGTCGGCAAAACGAAATATCAAAATGATATTTAGAAATCGATATTTCATCGTAGGTTCGGATGACGAATCACATGTACTTTAAATTCTACGTATTTATGCGCCGACCATTTGTAAACAATCTCCAGCTGCGAATTTCGCGAAGAGTTGCTTCCCCTGCATCGCTTTCGAGAATTCGTCTGCTGTCAAAATTTTATTGTTTCGAAAGTTAAATTTAATTACAACATCGTAAAAGGTTTATTATCATGGATTCCTTTGATGTCTTCCTGACGTCTTCAGTGCATTGAGTTCAAAAAAAATAAAATGACGTGACTTGTTATTGAAAATAAGAAAGTGGTGTTTTTTGTTATTGTTCTATTTCTTCGAAACACATTGCGATTATTTCAATTCGCCAGCCTTGGTAAATCGTAAAGTTAGGGGAGAAATAAGACGGGACTACTTTTTGTGCGGATATTCACACATTCCAATGGTTGGAGTTTGGTTGTTGTAATTTTTGTATGGACGCCGGTTCGGCACATAAATTTTGCGCCTTAATGGCAAATAAAGGCCACAAATTGGAGAGTTTGTAGTCGTAGAGCATTAAATAAAAAGAAAATTCACGAAAATTTGATGAATACCGAAAATATCTCGTTCGTGGCTACAAGAAATATGAGGATCTTCACTCGCGACTGCGTCGCTCGTGAAGATCCTCATATTTCTTTGTAGCCACTCACGAGATATTTTCGGTATTCATCAAATTTTCGTGAACATCCTCTATATATTTAACCTCTGTAAAACTCTACAAATATGGATGTCATTGGAATGGGCTCATTTAGACCGTGCGAATAACATACATACTTGTAAGGTTTTACGACAAATTATATTCAAATTACCCCATATACAAAATTACGAATTTTATTATTTTTTGTCCAACAAGGTTATGTTGGACAAAGGATTAACATGTCTTGATTTCTAAATTTTATTGTCTCTTTGTGAATAAACCATATTATGCAAGTTTGTCCAATATCAGTTCAAATTCTCTCTGTTCTAAGCAATCTATAGCAAGACCACAGAAAACCCATTAACTCTTTCCCTACCAGTGACGACTTTTGTCGCCATGCCTCAAACTGCACAGGACAAGATAACAACGGCAGGCTACGGCTAAATGGCTGCAGTTCGCTGTTATTTTTTTTATCCAATCTGTATATTTATGTTGGACTATACCAGCTCACTATGAAAGTATACAAAAACAATTACATTCTAGGGGAACAGGGGTGCAAGGGTTAATCAATGTGAATGGGAGAGCACTCTACCAGGTGGCAGCAAACTTCAAATTTTAGAGTGCACATCCTTCTTTTCTTCAAATGGATTTTCCCCTAGCAACATGTCTCTACATGTTTGGATTAAAACATTCAGCAGTTTGGTTTGAAGTGACTGATTTAACTCTTTACCTAAACGGTGAAATGAAAGCAACACAATTCCATCCTAACTTTGTCATGTATATTTTTCAAGTTCATTAAATGGTTTAGAAACCTATACAAATATCTATGTGATAAGTTCTCATGACATCCATATTTGCAAGATCGATTCTACTGAAACAACAATTTCCAAAAAATATTAAACCTTCTGGGACAATGCTCGACAAATATGCGATGAAGTTCATTTGGTGATATATGATATAATCAGGATTTACATTTAGGCCTATCCTGCAGAGTAAATTTGAACATGACCAAAAGGAGAAGTTCCCCGTCTTTCTGAAAGGCTTAGCAAGTTAGCATGGATTATTTTTTCTTAATTAGGAGAGGCTCTTCAGTTCTTAGTGTCAAAGACATCAGTCATACGTAAATACGCAAATTCTGCTTGACTAGAAAATAAGTATAAATGTTGCTTTTGCATAATTTTGACAATTTATTGCATAATTCACGGGAGAAAATTCGAGCAGCTTTCAAATAATTTAAAATAATGAAACATGCTGCTGAAAATCATGTTTTTTCTATCAAAGAAAACAATTGAATTTTCAGCCCAAAAGCCACCCAAAAAATTTGTGGGGGAGAACGCCCCCCCCCCCGACACCCTGAATTAGCTCGCGCACTTAGCGCTCGCGGCAGATGCCTTCGGCATCTGCTAGTTTCTGCCCCCCCCCCCTCCCAAAATAAAAACTGAAATGCTTCCTACGCCACTGCACCTTTGCATAGTGCAATATTGCAGAAACTGACAATCTATACGGTTGTAAGAAGGTGAAATATCTACATGTTGAAGAATTGTGAGATTCAATTTCAAATCTTTTGCCTGATTTGATCCGACAGGAAATGTGGGAGACCTCTTATTGATATATTTACTTGAGTTTAACACCTAACTCTTCGAACTCCCGTTTTCTGGAATGGTATCGCCTTTGTGTACAGTTGGATGGGTCAGTCTAATAACAAAATACAGGGAGGAGAAAATAATAACTGTTGTCTGCAGCCGTCTGGCTGCAGACAGCAGTTATTATTTTATCATCAATGCCATAATATCGACTTCTTATAATAAAACCAAAATGGGACGAAATTATTCCTTGGACCGAAAAATCGGTCTTACGAGTTCGAAGGGTTAAGGGGCTGGTTCTAAGTCTGGTGAGTTTTTTGTCTTGAACACAAGTCCCAGCATACCCGCTTTAAGTGATCTTGCTGATGTGAGTTACAGTAACTTCCAGAGATGTCTGGTTTGTACATGCGGCTAAGATTTCAATCGCCACCACTGCCTGGTCAATGTGTTACCGGAGTGTGATGGGGAAAAGGGAGTACAATTCTCTAGGTTTTTAATGACACTTTCAGAATCTATGATGTGAATCAAATGGACATCTCGCGAAAATCAAAATTCATTCTCATTGTTTTAAATGCGAGAATCATTTGCGAGGATCGATTCGGATTCTCGTTTGAATTTTAAGTCATGCTCGAGTGCTACAGTCTGACACTAAAGGATAGACCGAAGGTGGGACAAGAGATAGAGACCAACTTCTTCGATACATCACATCAAGGTATCCCCGCTGATTGGTTAAAGGCATATTATCTCAGATGAAGAGGGGTCGATCGTTACGTAAAAACTTCAATCATCGTTATTGCTGTTTTGCCCGACGTACACTTTTTGTAAAAAACAGCAGCAGTTAAACATTCGTTAGGGTGATTTTGTTTTTAATGTTCCAACATACCTTGACCACAAACGAAATGCTGAATTATTCCAATCGAGGAGTGAACCGAACGGAAAAAAATGCAAAGTGTATTTGAACCATCAGTTCTACCCCCACCTCCATATACATCGGTATCTTTCGTAACACCCCTGACTGGCAAAGTAGTTATGGGGGAAGATGGAGGCTCGCCCCCACCCACAATTTGTTTCTGAAAAATATTAACCGTATATTACTTTATGCCTAAATTCCTACAACTGGTTCAAGTACTTTCACGCCGATATTTCTTCAGTCATATTGCAATAGTGTACCTCCACATTCCAGGTTCTTCTGTCTTTCCAAAAAGTACTCGTGGTGCTCCAATTGGCATGAACGGTTATTGACGTTTTCCCTGGGGAAGATCTTGAACGTTGTAAGATCTTGGACCTCTGGCCAATGGGAACTCAAACCCATAACCTAGCACGAGGTGAAATGTTGGGTGAAACGATTTTGTTCCCCTGCACCACCCCTCTTCAATTAATCTGGCTACGCTACTGCCAGGATATAATCAATCATCATAATGTTTACACCAGGGGCGAAGCTAGGATTTCTTATTGAGGGGGCGAAAATTTTTATTAATTTTTTATTTTTTTTGGTGGGGGGGGGGGGGGGGCATATATGGCACATGCATATTCCAAGGCCGTAGGCGTGAGGTGTGGTTGGTATAACCCTCCCATTGGTAGGGGCTCGGGGGACGGGGTACCCCAACGTCCATCAACCCTCGGGTGCTTTAATTTTCCTATTTTGAGGGGGGGGGGGCACTGTAATTTTTAGGGGGGCATGGCCCCCAGCCCCCTTTTCCCCGCTTCGCCACTGGTTGAGACTTTTGTGACACAGATCTGAGAATATTTTGTAATTATTTGTTTTGGTTTAATAAATAAAGAACTAATTACTTTGTTTCATATCGGTCGATATATAAGCCCTCGATAACTTCACATCAACATTCGACCAAAGTTCTCACGCTGATATGAAGTTACTTACCTCGGACTGATATCTCGATCAATATGAAACTAAGTTATTACCTCTAAGCAATGATTAGAGGCGAATATATAACACACTCTCCTCATTATTCAAAAATGTTAATAGCATACAACTTTTAATATCCCCCGCGTCATCACTGAAAGGGCCAACAGGTATATTCTTGCTGTGAGCAGTAACATTACTTGATTCCCGGCCGTCGCGAAGTATTTTTGATTGAGGCGCGTCCCCCAAATTTACCTGATTTCCAGTGAACAATTATAGCCAAGTGACCCAGAGCGGACTGGGTCGGGAGATTCGATAAAAAGGGCCCTTTGGTAGAAGCACCGAGAACACGAGACTGGTCATGGTTTGACGTAATGTGTGCGAAATTTTAAGTTTACCAGCGGAAATATTCCTTTTCCTACGAAAACGCCCTGATTTCCAGTATCATGGCAATGCTGATTACTTGATAAAATATGGGAGGGAAGAAACCACCGCAGGGTAGCACGGAATAGCCGTGGAAGCAGGTCGGGTGAGTACAGTATTTTTGTCGAAATCTTCCTGTACTTAATTCAATAAAATGTTATTCCATTGTTAATTAAAAAATAAAAAAAAGTTATTAAAAAATAATTCTGCTAATAGTACACTTAAACAAAACAATATACAAAAGCTACACAATTCACAAAAAACTGCATCATATACAAAAAAACATGAAATGAGGTACATGTACTACACAATATACAAGAGTAACATACCAACGTTTGATTTGCAGTTTTTGTGTTGCTTATTCGGAATACCGGTCCACGATTCTCTGTCAGGAGGCGGGGTGTGGGGGCGAGGTGGACATTCCAACCATGCGAAGCATAATCCGTCAGACTCACGCGTTGTGGAGAGTTGTGACGAGTGCGTAAAAAGTATTTCACTCCTGTCAGTTGATCCCAGGGGTTATTAGGGCAAGTTTTTGAAAATAGGTCAGCGTGGCCCACGCATGACTTCCTTGCACATAATAACATAATACATAGCTTGGGCCTGAAAATCCATTTTAACTGATTGTAAAACCATTTTCCGCTTTGTAAAAATTACTTGTGGAATTGTAAATCTGATTGCTAATCCATTATGACTATTGTAAAACCAATTAATTACTTTGTTAAAACTGATTTTATGTGAAAATAAATATTTAATAGAGAGAAAAATTTAGAGTTGTTCATTCCGTTTCAGCTTATCTGTTAGTTGAGGATGCTATAGTAGTTTATTACAACACGCTTATCTATTTGCCAACTCGAAAATACTGCATGGCATGATGTGATTGGACAGTTGTTTGACCAATCAGAGAACGCGTGCGTGGGACAACACGCTTATCTATTGGTCCTATGGAACATACCGTCGTGTGGAATGATCTGATTGGACAACTGTTTGACCAATCAGAAACCGCCGCGATCTTCCTGGGTTATCAAACACCTGCGACGTGACACCATCTACATCTACATGTATGACATAATCAAACAGTGTACGTGGTCTTTATCATATTAAGCTTCTTATAAACAAAGGAGGCCTTTATCATAATACCTTTATCTATGACATAATCAAACATACCAGTTGTCCCTTATCTATTTGCATAACTGTACAACGTGACACTATCATATCTTCTTATAAACAAAGATTCTCTCTACCTTAATCACCTTTATCTATGCAACACATTGACAAAGACCAGGTGTTCTTTATCTTAATTCCTTTATGACATGTCTAAACAAACCAGGTAGTCTTCATATCTGTCCTGGACAACAGTTACCTTAGATACATCAACAGACCTCAAAATTTACGTGGGGGAAGGAGAGAGGGAACACTTTGTTAGTACTCAATGGGCGCCTCAATTTGGACGTCCCCCAGCATTGGGCTAGCCTATAGAAGGGCTTTGAAGGAACAGTCTCGGACTTTAGTGGGAAGGGGCTGGCTTTGGGGAGGGCAGCCTACATACAGGAAAAGCCAAAACAATGTGGAGAAAGCCTAAATGGGCTATACATAGCTTGGGCCCCCTTTGGAGGGTCCTAATATGGGCTTTGGCGAGAGATAACCTAAAAATAGGGTACATACAGGGTAGAAGGGGCGGAGGCCAAGTGCCAAGTGTGGAGAGGGGAGGAGAGGGGGAGGCCTAACGGATTTGGGAACGGGGGGTCAATGACCCATGGGTGGGGTCATGACCCCGATGTCCTGCAAATGGGTACTGAGAAGACCCTCCTTACTACTCATATTAATCCCTTGAACCTTAATGGTATCTTCCAGGTTGGTTCCATTTTAGCAATTGGAATAGGACATATACATTATTTGTTGGAAGACCAATACATTTTTTCAACGTGCAGCCCTAAGTTGAAAATATTGATTGGCCAATCCCACACATTTACTGAGCAGCTATCCTTCTAGATAAAATTATAACATATCAAGATCAATGGCGGGAAAAGTGGTATCTCGAGTTCAAAGGGTTAAAAGGAAAAAAACGTAGGTTTCAGATCTTACATCACTAATCTTCAGACCAGAGACTCTCGGCTCAGATCGTTTCTAATGAACCCAATTCAGAAATTTCGGCAAGTAGAAAAAAGTTGTTTTTCTCTCTTTTCAGTTGCAAACCAAACAGTGCGACGACACTTCGTTGGTCCAAAGGCAATGTGCACAGCATGCTGAAAGGCGTAGGTTGTATGAAGTATCAAAAATGTAGTAACAGCTCGAAAAACATAAGTAAATTCAATCTTTCGATTGGAAACTGTCGGCTTTATGCACTCGAGTCAGAAATTTCGTTTGAAATCGGGACTCATAAGAGCTGTTCAGTATCTGACATTCGTTCGAGACGCCGCTATCAATTCTGATCCTCAAATGATTAAAAAAAAAAATATTTTTTTCGAATGCAAAACAAACCGTGCGACGACTCTTCATTGATCCCAAAACAATGTTCACAACAGTGTAAAATGTGTAGATTGTTTGGGGTATCAAAAATACAACAACAATTGATTTTGAACATTGATAGGAAGTACAACCTACCATGAGAAAACGTGTCCTGATTACCAGTATCATGACAATGCTTTCTGATTACTTGATTATGTGGGAGAGGGGCAGAAACCACTGGTTAGCTCGGAGTACATGGGGAAGCTGAATTAACAAATTTAATTTGTGGAAGTCTCCCCACACTTGATTTGTAAAATCGTTATTTCTTTGTTGTTGCATTAATACAAAGGTGATCACAACACTAGAAAAACAGAATTTACTGCATCCAGTAAATTCAGATCTGTGTGAAAGGGATAAAAGCATCTGAAATAAACAAATTAGAAAGAGAGTTTATGGAGGCTTATTTTTGGTGGTGAAATATTTTTAAAAAAAATCATAAATAGGTTTTCTTTAATATATTTAAAGATATTGAAACAGAAATCAGATAAATCTTTCCAAGAAACCAGAAAAACCATATATGTTTTGCATTCAAAGGGTTCGATCAAGGAAACAGAAATGAACATTTTTGTGTTCTACTAGGGTTAAAAGCATTGAACTGAATAATTTATACTTTATTATTATTTACTTTGCAAAGCAAGGAGTTTCTCTCAACTTGGTGTGAGGATCTGGCATCTGATTAAAATAGCAAGATGACATTTAATGTTTGACAGATAACTACAATTCTGTAATCTGATTGTATTTACATTGTCTCCAATGTAAATTAACATAATAACATAGTAGTGCTTGTGAATAATTTACTGTTTCAGGAAATCAGAGGCTATGTGCCGAGAACTTGTGACTATCTGTCAGTATGCCAAAAAAAACAACGAGATGGGACAATTCATTTTCGAGTTAGAAGAATGAAAAAAGAAAGAAAAAGAAACCGAACAGAAACAATAGTCTGTGTGTTTCGCACTGACTAACGATCCGTCTAATAATACAAACACGGCGCAATATGTATTAGCAACACAACGCACATAAACAATACATCATGCAAAAAAAACTCAATATAAGGTGCGTACAACTCAATATTAGGTACGTAAACTAATAGAGATAAAAAACATCCCAACATTTGGTTTGTATTTTTTTTTGTTGTTAATTCCGAAACCTGGTCCATGATTCTAAGTCGGGTGGGGGAGGCAGGGCATTTCAACAATGCGAAGCATAATCCTCCAAATGTGGAGGGAGTTGGGACGAGTGTGAGAGGAAGTATATAACTCTAGTATTTCGGGTCAAGGCGTTTATCGGGAAAATAGACAGTCAGCGTGCCCCCCCCCCCCCCCGTAGCTCATTTGCACATAATAACAATGTTTTCTAGCCAAACTACTGGCCCAATTTTGTCCTTGACCCAACCAAACTTTGAAAAAGGGAAGTCAAATAATCACGTCTCACGGGAGCACCGTGCACGAGATATCATTGAATGCATCAGGTATGCTATTATTCGATTTTTTTCTCAATCGGGTTGGAATGGTGACTTTTTTATTGCACGTTTATATTTATCTGTGGAGTAGATGCGCGGGGGTGGGGTGGAGGGGGTTAGACAGCCCCAGCACCAAACGTTTCATTTTATGGGGAAAAAAGTCTCCACCATTTATCTTAGAGAGAGAGAGCGAGAGAGAGAGAGAGAGAGAGAGAGAGAGAGAGAGAGAGAGAGAGAGAGGGAGAGAGATTTTTAGGCTTAGCGTTTTCTTTTGCTTTCCCCTGGGAGCTTGTTTTAAATCTTGCTTAGTATTTAACACACAGAAAACAGTTCATAGGAAGTCATGGAAGTTGGGTATGGTTTGGGAAGTGTGGGCGGTGGGAGAGGTTGCCCATCCATAGATTCAGGTTGTGGTCGTGACGCGTGAGATTCGCAGCTTATTATTCAACTCTCTGCCCCCTCTCCCCCCTGAGTCAAAATACCAAAAATTCTAGCTGCAGCTATTTTCCATAATACAACTAGGAATTAAACCGTTTCAATTTTCCTTGGCAGAGCTCACAGAACTCCCTAGTTGCATTATGGGAAAAACTTAGCAGTTGGGAATTTCTGTATCTTGACTTCAGTGTTCTGAGGGTTAACTGTTATTTAATTAAACTGTTCACTCTGTGCCTCCAGCAGCCTCAACCGTCCACGATAGACCACCAGTGATATAACCAATCGCGTGAGAGCCATAAGTTTAAATATCAAACATTGTCTTTTTCTAGAAAGAATATGGTTACAAGAGTGAATCTACATTTGAGACCAGAATCTAAACGAAAATGTGCCAACCTGAGAATTTGTCTCCACAAAGGACTGTGCAGAGGTTACCCATCAGATTATATATACGTAAGTTCAGCATAAAACTGACCAGAACACCATGTGACTGTATTCATTCTCTGTAAATTCTCAAGATCATCAACAATGTGCACAAATAAATTAAATGGATTGAAAAACGTACCATAACTGTAATGGGATAGCGATGCTTCGACTTAAAGATATCGTGGACCTTCCCTTGAGGTATTTCGGTTCGGTTTTCTAGGGGCGGACTGGGGCGGGAAAGGTTTCAAGAAAAGTCCGTCGAAGAGACCTTACTTTAGAATCGGGTCAAACACAGTTCGGCAAAGTGTGTGAAAGGCTTGACTTTTTTACCAAAAATACGCAATACCCTTGCAGTTAGGGCATTTGTCCATGCCGCGAGTGTCACGGAACCGAAGGGTCCAACGAAGGTTTGGCACTCTAAGATTCAACTGTCGGAACTCAAAAAATTCCCCGCGAAATTCATGCATCTGCATGAGACATTTGTCAATGATTCGAGAAACGTGTTATTGACAAACACAATGTTATATAGATTAGTCTTGTCTTCTGGTTCAAACCTGTGTGCACCTCATTTACCCTCATTTTGACTGGGTAAAGATCAGTCTAAGAAACAAAAGTATTGCCCTTGGGATTGTGTACTGTGCGGTGGAGGGAAGTAAACCCGAGTGGAATGACTCGATATACTCAACACTAAGGTCCAATATCACTGAACTAGAAAACAGGGGGCTCGGTATAATTCTGATGGGCGACTTTAATGGACACATAGGTGACAAGGAAGAAGGCATAGAGGGTGAGGACAAGAAAGTCAACAGGAATGGAAGGAAGCTGTTGAACTTCACAAATGAGCTCGGTCTGAAGATTCTGAACAGGGACGCTAGATGTAAGGGGACATGGACCTGGGAGAGAAACGACAGAAAATCAATAATTGACTACATTCTCATAGATATGAATTTATGGAGGGAGGTGATAAGGGTAGAAGTGGATGATGAGGGCAAAATGGAGTTGGATAGTGATCACAACTTGATTACAGTGACGATGAGGGCCAAAAACCTAGAGAAAAGGAAAGGAAGCTTCAAGGATATTTGGGAACTCAAAAAGGATGCCGACTGGGTGAAGTTCGAAGAAAAACTGAAACCAAAGCTTGCAGCCGTACACAAGGGGGGTAGTGTCCAGAAGATGGCCGACGCCATAGCTGCGAGCCTAGTGGAGGCAGGGAAGGAAAGTGTAGGAAAGATTAGGGTGCCAACACGGGAACTTGGGTACAGAGTGAACGAAGAACTGAAAAGGGCCATAAATGCCTTTATGGGCGACTAGAGGAGGTAATTGAGGAGAAGGGTTTTTTGGGAGAAATCCAGAATGGCTTCAGGAAGGGAAGGAGAGTTACTGACCATCTTTTCACACTATCCCAAATGATAGAATCCGCGAAAGCAAAAAAGAAAAAGATGTTTATGGCCTTTTTGGATATCAAGAAGGCATACGATAGAGTATGGAGGGAAGGTATGTGGCGCAAGCTGGAGGCTATGGGCTTAGGAGGCGAGTTTGGTGGAATTATGAAAGCATTATATAAAGATGTACAGAGTGAACTTAGCCTGGGAAACATTACAACGAAACGTGTGCCTATGGAGATAGGCATAAAACAGGGGTGTATCCTTTCGCCGATCCTGTTTGCATTGTACATCAAAGGTTTAGGAGATGAACTCCTGCGTAGCGAGGAGGGGGTAGCAGTTGGTGACTTGAAGATCCCAGGGCTATTTTTTGCAGACGATATGGTTCTAGTGTCAGAAAGCGAAGAGGGGCTAACGAAAATGCTGGGAATTGTTGGGAAATATGGGAGCAAATGGAGACTCGAACTTAATGAAAGCAAGAGCAAAGTTATACCTGTGGGCCGCAAAGTGGACCCCACTCGAAGGTGGAGAGTGGGTGAGTTCTGCATTCCGGAAGGGAGCAGCAAACTTCTCAGTGTGGGAGAGACGGGTGATTACGAGTATTTGGGGGTAAATATAAACATTACAGGAAGAGGCATCTACCGGAACCACACAAATAAATTGATTCTGAAGGGGAAGCAAATCCTCAACCAAATGAAACTTATAGGGAGAAACAGTTTCAATAAGGTTTTCGTGGGGAAAACCATTTGGGAAATGGTGGGGCTGCCAAGTATAACATACGGTACGGAAGTGGTACCCCTAAACCAGGCGGCCGTAAAGAGCTTGGAAATCCTGCAGAACGATGCAGGCCGATGGATAACGGGGTCGAGTAATGCCGCAGCGCTAGAAGCAATCAGGGGTGAGCTTGGGTGGATGAGGATCAAGGACAGGATAGACCTGTTGAAGCTCGGTTATCTTAATTATTTGGTAAATCTCCTCGACAGCCGATGGTGTAAAGTAATGTTCCTGAGAATTTTCAACTCAAATATCAAAACGGGGTGGATGGTCCAAATGAGGGAGCTAGTAGAGAACTACTCATTGGAGATCTCGGACCTGGACGTTGGGGCAAACCAGGGTAAAAAAAATCGTCAGAGAAAGGGTCATGGAGGATTGTAACCGTAATTGGCGAGAGGGGGTCAAATCAAAGAGGTCTTTGGGTGGCCTGCGTGATAAAGAGAAGCCAGGTTTTGAAGAGTACCTTGATGGCACCTTTGGGGGGTCACTGTTGTTCAAGCTGAGGTCGCGATCCCTGGAGCTGAGGGAAAAAATTGGGAAAGACGGTGAAAGGGAGTGCCAGATGTGTAACTTGGACATGGTGGAGACCCTGGAACACTTTCTTCTAGAATGCCCAAAGTATCAGCCTAAAAGAATGAGATTCACTGAGAGTATAATGGGGAAGTGGGATGGGAGAATGAAGGACATGTGGTTAGGGGGAGACTCAAAGGAGAGGGTTAATATGCTAATCGGAGAGATTGGGAAGAATGGGGCAAGGGATATCATCAAGCAGTTCGTCTCCGAGTGTTGGGAGGAAAGGAGAAGCGTGGGAATAGGGAGGCAGTTGGGAGTACAGGGGTAACCATGGCCTTCTCGTCCGAGAACCGCGACAATCATCGGTTGGCCAAAGTGTTATTATTATTATTATTGATAGAGAAGTGGTGGTTGGAATCCACTTTTGAAATCCAATATGATCGCCCTTCCAATTTCCAGAATCCACAGGATTTCTACTATCTCCATCACTGGCTGCCATTTTTGCTTTTTGTTGATAAATTTATAAGTAAACCAAAGATGATATAGACAGAACGGCATTCGCGTTCGAACTGTCATTTTTTCCGCACGAGATTGTTTTGGGCGGAGGGATAATATTGAACGAGAAGCCGAAGGCTTCGAGTTCAATATTATCCCTCGGCCCAAACGACCAAGTGCGGTAAAAATGACAGTTCGAACGCGTATGCTGTTCTGTATTTATTGCACGCCTACAGTTTACTAAAAAATTACAAATCGATTTTGACGGACGGACAATATTGAACTCGAAGCCTTCGGCTTCTTGTTCAATATTATCCTTCGGCCGAAAAATCGATCCCGTGCAGTAAACTAGAGGCTCTAAAGTGCCTATAATCGCTCACATGTAACTACATATGAAAATGTGATTTCTCATAGGCTTTCGATGGTAACTATAAGCTGCAATTGTGGCCATGTTTGCAACATTATATCAACATTGCATGAGGACCATTGGTAGAAGATGTCTCAATCCTCAATCATGCTAAGTTTCAAAACATTTGACTTTGTAGTTTCAGAGGGGGAAGATGTTTGCAAAATCCATCAGTCAGAATGAGAGAATGTCTCATGGTGGCAATATTTTCCAACCAATGGGACAAAAAACGAGGATTGTGTGTAGAAGGCCCCCTATAGACCATTCCCGCGAAGTTTGGTTCACGTCGGCGCAGTGGTTCTTGAGAAGATGAAAATATGACTTCCCATTGAGTTCCTATAGTAACTATAAGCCGCAATTGTGGCCACATTTGCAACACGATCAACATTAAATGAGAATCGTTGGTAGAGGGTGCAAAGTTTCAAAACATTTGGCCCTGTGGTTTCAGAGGAGACGATTTTTCAAAATCCACCAATCGGAATAAAAAAATCGCGACATCGACGCCGTAGCTGCGACGGGTGGTGCAATCTCACAAAATTCTAAGCTCATCAAGGGCCATAATTCCAAGAAAAATACTTGGAACAACACATGCATTGATCAGTGGCTAGACATCAATAAGATACACTTACACGCCAAATATCAAGTCATTCCATCAAGTATTTCAAAAGTTATTGAGTTTTGAAACTCGTTGGTCACAGACAGACCGACCGACAGACCGACCGACAGACCAACCGACAGGCAGACCGACATTGCCACTTATAGAGCTGCTGATCGCAGCTAAAAATGCTTCTGTCAGCCATGTTTTTCAATGCACGGTAACAAAAATGAGGAGCATTTGTAGAAGACCTCCCATAGACTACCCCTGCCAGGTTTGGTTCACGTCGGCTCAGGAGTTCCAGAGAAGAAAATGAAAATGTGATTTCCCTTAGGTTTTTATAGTAACTATAAGCCGCAATTGTGACCACGTTTATAACCCAATCAACATTAAATGAGGATCGTTGGTAGAGGGCGTCCCAGTCATCAACCATGCAAAGTTTCAAAGCATTTGGCCCAGTGGTTTCAGAAAAGAAAATTTTTCAAAATCCACCAATCAAAATCAAAGAATGCCTCTGGCGGCCACGTTTTTCAACCCATGGGAACAAGGTGAGGATCGTTTGTAGATAGAGACCCTCCCATAGACTATCCCTGCCAGGTTTGTTTTCACGTCGGCTTAGTAGTTCCAGAGAAGAAAATGAAAATGTGATTTCCCATAGCGTTTCTATAGTAACTATTAGCCACAATTGTGGCCATGTTTACAACCCGATCACGATTAAATGAGGATCGGTGGTAGAGGGGTTCCCAGTCATCATTTATCTGAAGTATCAAAACATTTGGCCTGGCAGTTTCTTCAGAGAAGATTTTTGAAAATCCACCAACCAGAATCAAAGAATGCCTCTGGCGGCCACGTTTTTCAACCCATGGGAACAAAGTGAGGATCGTTTGTAGAGGACCTCCCATAGACTATCTCTGCCAGGTTTGTTTTCACGTCGGTTCCATAGTTGCAGAGAAGAAGATGAAAATGTGTTTTCCCATAGGGTTTCTATAGTAACTATAAGCCGCAATTGTGGCCATGTTTACAACCGATCAACATTAAATGAGGATCGTTGGTAGAGGGCGTGCCAGTCATCGTTTATGTGACGTATCAAAACATTTGGCCTGGCAGTTTCAGAGGAGAATATTTTTGAAAATCCACCAATCACAATCAAAGAATGCCTCTGGCGGCCATGTTTTTCAACCCACGGGAACAAAATGAGGGTAGTGTGTCGAGGAACTCCCATAGACTACTCCTGCCAAGTTTGGTTCACATAGGCTCAGTAGTTCCAGAGAAGAAGATGAAAATGTGATTTCCCATAGGGTTTCTATAGTAACTATAAGCCGCAATTGTGGCAATGTTGACATTAAATGAGGATGGTCGGTGGAGGGGTTCCCAGTAATCATTTATGTGAAGTATCAACACATTTGACCTGGCAGTTTCAGAGGAGAATATTTTTGAAAATCCACCAACCAGAATCAACTCAGGGGAACAAAATGAGGATCGTTGGTAGAGGACCTGCCATAGACCATTCCTGCCAAGTTTGTTTCACACCGGCTCAGCGGTTACAGAGAAGAACATGAAAATGTGAAAGGTTTACGGACAACGGCGGACGCCAAGTGATGAGAAAAGCTCACATGGCCTTTCAGGTCAGGCGAGCTAAAATGACAGTTCGAACGCGTGTGCTGTTCTGTATTTATTGCACGACACAGTTTACTAAAAAAAATATTAAAAACACAAATCAACGCCAAAAAATAACCCAAATGTAAAAAAGAAATAGTTAAATTGTTCGCGCACGTGGTCCGTATTGTTCATGGACAAAACAAACAAAAATCGTTCGCTTCGGTTTTTGCAGAAACAGCGTGTATTTCATGAAAATGAAAGCATAGGCGTGCAATAAATTTCTATATACTCTTCAAAAGAAATCTACACACAAGGCCGGGTTGGGTTGGTGGTCGGATATCTAATATAGGGCTGAAACGGTTGGCTCATTTTCGTAACCGACCAACCGAGAGCTATAACCGGATAATATCCGGTTATCCGTGGCCATTATTACACCGAATATGGGATCAAAACTATAGAAAATGGAAAGCAGTATTCTCAAACTATTCCGTAGTGTGTATACAAACGAACGTTGTCGAGTATTCGTCGACAACGTTCGTTTGTATACGCACTGCGGAAGAGTTTCCGCGATTTCTCATTATTCTCGGAAACTGCCGATAATTAACGAAGTTTTGAACGGGAGAGTCAATAATATCTCAATATATACAACGCGGCTTCGATGTGTTATCTATAACAAAGGAGAAGCGGCAGATTTACGACGTTTTAAACGTGGAATGACGACCATTATCGACATTTTGGATAACCGGTTGACGGGTTTTCTAATCGGTTATGTAGATAACTGGTTTCAAACCGATTATCTGGTTAACCATTTCAGAACTAATCTAATACCAAATTAGTGTCTCACTCTGTTATGGGTACAATTCAGAGGCGTCTAACCTTCCAGCACTGAGGATGTCAGTTCGAATCCAGGGTTAGTTATCTGGACTTTGTTAATCAAAATCGTTATCTGGGAGAGTTGCCAGTTAGTCGCTGATGGCCGGTGGTCTCATCGCGCAAAGTGGGCGACTCTCTCTGCCAATAAAATCACTGTCCGAGAAGCCTTGTTTGCAGACTCTCCTCCAACAACAAAACTGATAGTCTCGGGATATAAGCATGGCTCTTGAATACGACGTTAAACACAAATCAAACGAACAAACTAATATTACATACAACATCGTGATATAGCCATAATTGTTGAAAGCCACATAACCCTATCAATAACATCACATTGAATGGGCATCAAACCACGGAGTTGTGAATGATTAACCTGACCCCCAGTTGAGAACTTAAAAATGTTCAATGTTTTTTTTTCCTTTTTCTGTTTTCATCAGTGTTTTGACTTGATAACACACAAAAAACACGAAATCTTATTTTCTAAATAATCTACAGTATAGCCGCCGTGGACTGGCCACTTTCCACGGGTGAGCAATATTTCCACTGTCGCAATAATTTTAGATTCAAAACACTAATTACAGGAATAATCGTCAAAAATTTAATTAATGAAGCACCGGGTACAACCCGGTGCTTCATTAATTAAAATTTTGCCGATAATGATTTTATTTACCTGGTAAACGCATGCGTGGACATCACTGCCCACGTGTGGATTACGACCAATCCACGGCGACTGTACTGTATCATGTGCTAAATTATCCATAAGATAGAATTATACACATGATATGACTTTCATAAGCTAATAAGTTAATTTTGTTTTTGTCTTTCTGTCTTAACTTTGCTCAACCTTGAACCTAGAACAGGAATTGGTTATGTCTTAAAGGGCAACCAAAATTAGATAATGGGATACCGGATAATGGATTTGGAGGATTGCTTTATTAAAAAAAAAAAACAAAATAAGAAGATAATGGGATGATGGCTTCTTAGAAATCCCGGAGCAAATACATCATAAATGATGAACTGGGGGATGGGTCCCATTTTTTGAAGAGAAAAAATATAATTATTTTGGCACAAAAGGGGTGGATGGGTCCCTTTGGAGCGGAAACATTTTTTTTTTTTTTTGGGGGGGGGGGGGGGGGCTTGTATCTGCGATTTGTTTTCCAGATCCCCCTCCCCAATCCCTGAATCTTCAGAAATTTTCCCTTAGAGTAGTATAAAATACAGAAGATGGCTTTTCCCATTTTTTCCCCAATCAGTTTAAACGTTTGACTATTAACTCTCTGTTTAAACCCATTCAAAACATCGGCGCTTTCGCCACCTTTTGATGTTCTGTAACTACTTTTGTTCTTTACATGAACGGTGTGTATCGTGACATATAATACATATACTATCCTTTCCATTAATAAAAGAATGTCTAGCAGGTAAGAGTTGCTATTTTTTTTCCTGGAAAGAATAAAAACTTGCAAATTACTGTAAGAACACATTCGCTGAACAAAGAGTCAAAGTGGATAATTACATAACTAATTCTAATTAACTTGCCACAAAAGCCAAGTTTCCTTTTTCAACTTTTAATAAAGGATAACAGCAGACTGCTTTGAGAGATGTCTGTTGTTTTCGTTTATTAACCCTTAAGTCCTCAGATTAATTTTAAAGTATTTATGGCCTTTTTCTGCTTACATAGTTACTGATGACTTGGCAGTGGTTCTACATCACTGCTGGCTGCCTATACAGGCAGCCAGCAGTGATGTAGAACCACTGCCAGGGAAAATTCAGTCTACACACAAGAGTAATAAAAAAGATTACACAAGGGAGCACCTGCTTCAATGCAATATAAAAGTGGCGGTTTGGGGCTATATGGGGGCTTAAGGGTTAAAAGTAACAAAAGGAAACTTCGTTTCATTTTCCACTGATGTCATAGGTGTGTTCTCAACAATTACATAGTTCTAAAATGGACCTTCCTCGTCCGGCTGATAATTTCAGGGGCGAAAACTTTATCGAAAGTCAGTTTTTATGGTGACATACGTCAGTAAACAATTGCATTTAATTTTCACATTCGCCAATGCAGGGAAATCTGATAATGGACATTCCGTTTATCTAGGATCGACGTTGTCCGCAAAAATGTACCTGATATGACCCCACCCTCTAGGTACGATTATATATCTTTTGGGTTTTTTTCTGAGATCAGCTGATGTGAACTGCGAGAAAAAGATGACATTTTTAAGTGAATGTGATTCCGATTCGTCATTTTTTTTAGGTCTGGATTGTTTTGGGTGGGGTGGGGATGGGGATGTACAGGGGTGTAAGATGAATACAAAATTTCATTCTTTTGAGCAAGCAATGCACCTTTACAACTAAAGACAGCTCTTATTGCATTTCACCATTCCATTCCGGAATTCTGATTACCACTGTGTAATATCTGATGCGGAAATTAAGTACAACCTTGACAAAGTAATGCAGTATACTGATGCAAATCTTGCGCGTCATCACAATATTAATCTTACAAACCCTGGTGGCATCTTCCATGTCAGTTCAATGGTAGCAGTTAGAAGAGTCCATATCCGATATTTGGGGGTAGACCAATTAAATGTAATATATTCAACGTGAAGCCTTTGATCGCACGTTGAGAATATTGATTAATCTACCGTACGTAATAACTAATCAATCAGCCACGCGCGTTATGTTTACAGTCCGTATAACAGTACTGAACTGCAAAAGTGGGGTTTCTGCATGTTACATTCTAGAAAGCTTACAATAACACACAATCAATTTAGCGGAGGGGTGCAGTAAAAAATAAAGTGAGGGAATGCTCCATCATCGTGCAGCGATGTCCGACGCCAGAGGCGTCGCAGGGTGTATTCACGAGAAGGGGTGCCCCCACCCCCTCTGTTCGGCGAAGTCCCGGGAAAATATGGGAATTTCTGGGCCCGAAAGGTGCCTTCTCTTTGATTTTCTGGTCACGAAAACAATTTGAGAATCTCCAGGGATGGATCCAGAGAAATAAAAGATGGAATCAAGTTAGCCATGATAGCTGAAAATAATAGTCGGGAAATCAATGCAAGTTACTCCAACTCTTACTAAATTTAACCCTTAAGCCCCCATATAGCCCCAAACCGCCACTTTTATATTGCATTGAAGCAGGTGCTCCCTTGTGTAATCTTGTTTATTACTCTTGTGTGTAGACTGAATTTTCCCTGGCAGTGGTTCTACATCACTGCTGGCTGCCTGTAAAGGCAGCCAGCAGTGATGTAGAACCACTGCCAAGTCATCAATAACTATGTAAGCAGAAAAAGGCCATAAATACTTTAAAATTAATCTGAGGACTTAAGGGTTAACTTTATTCCAACCATTGATTTCGCTTGCATATTTAACTGGGTGGTGATTTTATCAGAATTAGATCAGGGCAGAACTAATCCGTCCCATTCTAGTTACACGAAAGCGATCAATATAGGCTCCATGCATTTTACTCCGAGCTCTAGTTGTGCAGTCTGAAGATCTCAGAGGGAAATCGTGTGTAGATGTCCGTCCGCACCCTTACAAGATGTCGGTCTACATTCCAGAAGTGTGGAATACTTGAGAACTATAAGAGCACGGGTGTTTACAAAACATTAATTATAGGGTCATATGCAGGGATCAATAAGAATTTTAAATTCCAAAGAGGGTGTTCTTGTGGGATTCATATGTGCGCCACTGTATCAAAAGTAAGAGGGGACAGAGGAGGAGGAGGGGGAATGACCCACGAGCCCATCATTGTTTTCATTTCTATGAATACAAAATTATCGGAGGGAGTGTTTTACTCAACTTTAATTTATTATTATTATTTGACCGTTTGTCCAATGCCAATACCAGATGATAACTGGAAAAAGTTCTGAAAATAACATAAAAAAATTACTTTTTTAAATCATAGAAACTTGGCATATAGGCCCTTTTTGAAGGAGCTCAACAACCACGATGTATTGAGATGTCATAAGCTGTATTTGAGAGGCATAAATTGAAAAAAAATACATTGGCATGGCGGGGGTTCGAACCCACGCCGAGAGAGTTTCCTTCGGAACCAACCGCCTAGCGAATTTTTTTTAATAATCTACAAACAAGGAATATTTACAAATATCACAGACAAAACATTTTTCCAAATTAAAAAATTGCTATATGAATATGTTCAACAAATTGTTCTACATTTTTTATTCAAAGAATAGTAATCAGGAGGTATGGTATTACGTGGATGCTGACATGATTAATATGTGTTTGGTGTGGGCAATATTTTATATATATATCCCCTTACACACAAACTATAACCTTGGTTGGATTATCCAACACACAAATCGTTCTGTGTTAACCACAGCTGTACAGTCTACGAGTACTGACCTGTTTATAATTTGCCGACCAATATGTAACTTGACACTGTGACACCTTTTATTGTGATAATACGTATAGGTTACAGCATAGAAAACGAGTGATATTGAATATACAATCGCGAGAGTTAGTTAACGAGGACTTGTCCGAGTAACTAGCTCGAGCGATTGTATGTTCAATATCACGAGTTTTTGTGCTGTAACCGACTTGTCAAATTGATGTTTGCACAAACAATCAAAACACGAACAATCAAACACTCCACTGAACCCTTGTCTGACACGTGTCCATTCCCGTTTAATTAGTTAATTTCTTAAGCCAAACTTGCAAAACACATGAAGATTGATGGAAAGCAAGTGATATTACTTCATTTTTTCCGTTTCGTCATTGCGCTCAAAAGGTTGAGCGAGAAATTAAACGTTCCATTTATCATTTACACCCGGGTGTGGATTTCCTTCTTTAACTCTTTCAATAAAATCAAAAGTCAGGTAAATTCTCGTTTCTCTGTTCAAAACATTTTAGCACAGGTGCCCTTAATCTTTCCTCTCGGCTGTGTTTGTATTAGAACTGACAGGTTACACAATCACTGTCTATTGTTCCTTGATTGGTAAAAGTGTGGCGATATATTATGTTGAATATCACACATGCTCTAACCAACTCTTCGAAATATATCACACACTTTTAACAAAGGCGTGACGTCATAACTATGTGACAACGTACTCTAGTGTCATACTAATTAGGCTAATTGTCGATAATGTCCAAGTCACTGTCAGTTGAAAGGCGGTAAAGCGTGTTATCCGAGCATGAGCAGCCTGTACTGTTGACACATTCATAACACAGAAAATTCGCTAATATCCAACTGCAGTATCTTTCCTTTTGTGGCGAAGTGTGGCTCTTCAAACACTGATATAATATTGGTTGAATACGGAAACTTTCATGTATAGGTTACAGCATAGAAAACGAGTGATATAGAATATACAATCGCGAGAGTTAGTTAACGAGGACTTGTCCGAGTAACTAGCTCCAGCGATTGTATGTTCAATATCACGTTTTTTGTGCTGTAACCGACTTGTCACATTGATGTTTGCACAAACAATCAAAACACGAACAATCAAACACTCCACTGAACCCTTGTCTGACACGTGTCCATTCCCGTTTAATTAGTTAATTTCTTAAGCCAAACTTAGTTTTTGTGCTGTAACCGACTTGTCACATTGATGTTTGCACAAACAATCAAAACACGAACAATCAAACACTCCACTGAACCCTTGTCTGACACGTGTCCATTCCCGTTTAATTAGTTAATTTCTTAAGCCAAACTTACAAGACACATGAAGATTGATGGAAAGCAAGTGATATTACTTCATTTTTTCCGTTTCGTCATTGCGCTCAAAAGGTTGAGCGAGAAATTAAACGTTCCATTTATCATTTAAACCCGGGTGTGGATTTCTTTCTTTAACTCTTTCCATAAAATCAAAAGTCAGGTAAATTCTCGTTTCTCTGTTGAAAACATTTTAGCACAGGTGCCCTTAATCTTTCCTCTCGGCTGTGTTTGTATTAGAACTGACAGGTTACACAATCACTGTCTATTGTTCCTTGATTGGTAAAAGTGTGGCGATATATGTTGAATATCACACATGCTCAAACCAACTCTTCGAAATATATCACACACTTTTAACAAAGGCGTGACATCATAACTATGTGACAAGTCAAGGTTTGTCCCTCTCAACCCTTGATATCAAAGTTTCAAATCCCCCATGTGCACGTAAGCAAGAATACAGGAATGAGCTTAGCTGAGTCATCCCATGCTTATGATCTGAATGACATGCCCTTTCAGAGTTAAGGTGCTGCATGGGAGATGAATATTTGCTTAGCAGTTAGGTGGCGTGTTGTTCACTATGTTGTCAATGATCTAAACCATATTATTTATGGCATGTGAGCTGTCCTTCCATGTTCATGAACAATTTTTTTTTTTTGCATTTTAAACTTCGAAAAAACAAAAAATTCGATTTTTTTTAAAACACGACGGCAGCGGGAATGAAGTACGTGCGCCTGTTTTGGGGCTAGAATTTCTATTACTCATATAGTGCCCTAATTCCGTTTCACTACAGAGAACCAGATTTGGAATTGGACTTTGGGGAGGTATGTTAGCACCTGCGGGGCAACTCCTTGGTTTATATAATATCATTTTGTATTTTTTATATCATTTTTTATACTTGTTTTGTTAGACAAGCCCACATGCCCTTTTCCTTTCCTCTGGTTATCTAAAGTGCTCTAATGGCTTCAATGCTTATAACATAACATACCTTAAATTAATAAATTTAATCCGATCAGCTCTGCCAGTACACAATCATTGACCATAACCGTCCTCATTCTGTATAACGAGTATAGGTGGTATTCACTCACCATTTCTCAAGCATGTCTCCATATACACAGGAGTCGCAAGCAAGCTTGACATAACGCAATGCAAGTTAAAAGAAATTATGCTAACTCCAACCATAATATGTCTCTATCAATCATCTTACGATGGCGGGTAAAATCACCTTCGACGAGATTTAGGAAAGCAACGACAACAATCTCACAGCTAAATGCAAACATATTATCGACATAAACGATAACAGTGTCACTGATACACCATTTAACACATATGGCCACCCTTGCTCATACTATAGCCCTGATCAATTCAAACTTGTTTCATCGAAAAATACATCTCTCTCGTTATTTAGTATTAACTGTAGGAGTCTGATTGCGAACTGGGATTCTCTAGTAAATCTACTACATGAGTTACATAATGGAGAAAATGATTTTGATGTAATTAGACTATCAGAGGTTTTCACAGACCACGAGGATTTACAGTACAACCTCAATGGGTATCACCCACTCTAATTAAGAACACGACCCAGTAACGATGACGGGAGGGAAGGTGTGGGTCTTTTTTTATCAGAGAAAGCATTCCATTTCGAATACACTCTGAACTTACGGTGTTTATTCCACATGTATTCGAATCGCTGTTTGTAGAAATCTACCCCAATGATAAAAAGTCAACAATTATTGGCATTATATACAGACCCAACACCGCACCCAAGGCTAATCTTGACAGTTTTATTTCTACCTTAAATGACATTTTCGTAGGCATAAATAGCAGAAGAGCTCATATAATGGGTGACTTTAACATCGATCTCTTAAAATTCTCTGAACATATCAAAACAACCGATTATATTGATATGGTTTTCAGTCACGGATATATTCCTTTAATCACAAAACCAACACGCGTTACTGAATATTCGGCAACCCTTATAGACCACATTTACTCCAATAGTTACTCCAATGGTGGTAAATGTGGTATCATAATTACTGACGTTTCAGATCATTTCGGAACTTTTTATACTGAGGAAGCAACAACGTTGATTGAAAAGGTATCCGCAAAACCCAAACGCTCATTTACAAAAAAAAAAAGTTTCTTCTTTCAAAAATAAATTACATGATACGAACTTTAGCTCGGTAATTGAATCTACATGTCCTAATGAATCTTTCAACATATTTTTAAATATGTTCATGGAAAATTTTGAAACTTCGTTTCCTATAGAAAATAACAATGTACCCCAAAAAGTATGTTAAAAAGCAGCCATGGATGATTGCGGTATCCTAAAATCTTCTATAAACAAAAACAAACTACTTGTAAATAAACTAAAGCGCCCAACAAACACTAACATCGATAACTACAAGCAATACTGCAGAGTATACAACGCAGTTAAAAAACGCGCAAAAGCCCAATACAAAACGGATATCTTGAACGAAAATAAGTACAATTTAAACAAAAAGCCCCAGGGGGCCTTAGGCACTCACCGAATGTTCCATACTGTTAAGACACAAATTTTATCAAAAGCTATTCTTAAGGTTCTACAGAGTAAATCTATACTCTTTGTGGAGCTAAAACATCAACAGGACTGAATGGGACAATGCTGCTGATCAAATGTCAAAAGATTCTGCATGATGGTTCTGAAGAAGCGTTTTAAAGAATTTTCCTTAAATTGCACAAAGTAAACATTCACGCCCCCATAGTGAGCCCCAATATTGATCAAAAGACTCAATTTGAACAAACGTGAATCCAACCCATACCAAGATGCTGCATACCAAATATCTAAAGATTCTGCCCACTGGTTCTGGTGAAGAAGATTGTTAAAGATTTTTTCTTAAATTGCACTAAGTAAAAATTCACACCCCCATAGTGATCTCCAATATTGAACGGGGGATTCAATTTGAACAAACTTGAATCAGACCCATGCCAAGATGCTGTATACCAAATATCAAAAGATTCTGCCAATCGGTTCCAGAAAAGAAGATTTTTAAAGAAATGTTCTTAAATTGCACTAAGTAAAAACTCACACCCCTTTAGTAAGCCCCAATATTGATCGAAGGACTCAATTTCAACAAACCTGAATCAGACCCATACCAAGATGCTGTTTTCCAAATATCAAAAGATCCTGCCCATTGGTTCTGAAGAAGAAGATTTTTAAATTTTTTTTCTTAAATTGCACTAAGTAAAAATTCAGGTCCCCATAGTGAGCCCCAAAATTGATCAAGGGACTCCATTTGAACAAACTTGAATCAGACCCATACCAAGATGCTGTATACCAAATATCAAAAGATTCAGCCCACTGGTTCTGGAGAAGAAGATTTTTTCTTAAATTGCACTAAGGAAAAATTCATGCCCCTATAGGGAGCCCCAATATTGATCAAGGGACTCGATTTGAACAAACTTGAATCAGACCCATACCAAGATGCTGCATACCAAATATCAAAAGATTCTGCCATTGGTTCTGGAGAAGATTTTTAAAGAATTTTTCTTAAATTGCACTAAGTAAAAATTCACGCCCCCATAGTGAGCCCCAATATTGGTTGAGGGACTCGATTTGAACAAACTTGAATCAGACCCATATCAAGATGCTGCATACCAAGTATCAAAAGATTCTGCCCACTAGTTCTGGAGAAGAAGATTTTTTAATAATTTTTCTATAATTCATACGGTGCTATCAGAGATATGCCCCATACAGAGCCCCCAAGAGACGTGGCCATTTCGTTTGAACAAACATGAATTGCCATATAGAAATGAACACCCACATGACGTTTCGTGAAAATCGGACCAGAGGTTTCAGAGGAGAAGTCGTTTGAAAAATGTTCACGACGACGGATGACGACCGACGGCAAGTGATAAGTTGAGCTCCCTTCGGTGAGCTAAAAATTCCTCATATTGACTAAGTTATAATTCGGGCTCCCACAGGGAGCCCAAATATGGACCCAGGGACTTGGCTTTAACAAACTTGAATCTCACCCCTAAGGATGCTACACACCACATATCAAAACATTCCGACTGCTGGATCTAAGGAAGAAGATTTTTTAAGAAAATTCCTCATTTCGAACTAAGTTACATTTCAAGCTCCCACAGTGAGCCCAAATATGGACCTAGGGGCATGGCTTGAACAAACTTGAATCTCACCCCCTAAGGATGCTGCATACCAAATATCAAAACATTCCAACTGCTGGATCTTTAGAAGAAGATTTTTAAAGAAAATTCCTCATTTTGAACTAAGTTATCATTCGGGTTCCCACAGTGAGCCCAAATATGGACCTAGGGACATGGCTTGAACAAACTGGAATCTCCCCCCCCCCTAAGGGTACTGCATACCAAATATCAAAACATTCCGACTGCTGGATCTGAAGAAGATTTTTAAAGAAAATTCCTCATTTTGAACCAAGTTATAATTCGTGCTACCACAGTTAGCCTAAATATGAACCCAGGTACTTGGTTTGAACAAATTTGAATCTCACCCCCCCCCCCCCTAAGCATGTTGCATGCCCAATATCAAAAAGATTCTGCCTTCTGGATCTTGAGAAAAAGATTTTTAAAGAAATTTGCCTGAAATGCACTAAGTTCAAATTGGGCTCCTATACTGCGCCCAAATATGAACCCAGGGGGCCGATTTGGACAAACTTGAATCAGATCAACCCCACAATGTTGCATACCAAATATCAAAAGATTCTACCTGCTGGATCTGGAGAAGAAGATTTTTTTAAGAAATGTGCCTGAAATGCACTAAGTTCGAATTCGGGCTTCTATACTGAGCCCAAATATGAATCCAGGGGGCCGATTTGAACGAACTTGAATCAGATCCACCCCGACAATGTTGCATACCAAATATCAAAAGATTCTGCTTGCTGGATCTTGAGAAGTAGATTTTTAAAGAAATTTGCCTGAAATGCACTAAGTTCGAATTTGGGCTTCCATACTGATCCCAAATAGCAATCCAGGGGCCGATTTGAACAAACTTGAATCAGATCCACCCCACAATGTTGCATACCAAATATCAAAAGATTCTGTCTGCTGGATCTTGAGAAGAGGATTTTTAAAGAAATTTGCCTGAAATGCACTAAGTTCGAATTCGGGCTTCTATACTGAGCCCAAATATGAATCCAGGGGACTGATTTGAACAAACTTGAATCAGATCCACCCCATAATGTTCCATACCAAATATCAAAAGATTCTGCCTGCTGGATCTGGAGAAGAAGATTTTTAAAAACATTTGCCTGAAATGTACTAAGTTCGAATTCGGGCTTCTATACTGAGCCCAAATGTGAATCCAGGGGGCCGATTTGAACAACTTGAATCAGATCCACCCCACAATGTTGCATACCAAATATAAAAAGATTCTGCCTGCTGGATCTGGAGAAGAAGATTTTTTAAGAAATTTGCCTGAAATGTACTATGTTCGAATTTGGGTTTTTATAGTGAGCCCAAATATGGATCCAGGGGGCCGATTTGAACAAACTTGAATCAAATCCACCCCACAATGTTGCATACCAAATATCAAAAGATTCTGTCTGCTGGATCTTGAGAAGAGGATTTTTAAAGACATTTGCCTGAAATGCACTAAGTTCGAATTCGGGCTTCTATACTGAGCCCAAATATGAATCCAGGGGACCGATTTGAACAAACTTGAATCAGATCCACCCCACAATGTTGCATACCAAATATAAAAAGATTCTGCCTGCTGGATCTGGAGAAGAAGATTTTTAAAGAAATTTGCCTGAAATGTACTAAGTTCGAATTCGGGCTTCTATACTGAGCCCAAATGTGAATCCAGGGGGCCGATTTGAACAACTTGAATCAGATCCACCCCACAATGTTGCATACCAAATATCAAAAGATTCTGCCTGCTGGATCTGGAGAAGAAGATTTTTAAAGAAATTTGCCTGAAATGTACTAAGTTCGAATTTGGGTTTCTATAGTGAGCCCAAATATGAATCCAGGGGGCCGTTTTGAACAAACTTGAATCAGACCCATACCAAGATGCTGCATACCAAGTATCAAAAGATTCTGCCCATTGGTTCTGGAGAAGAAGATTTTTAATAATTTTTCTATAATTCATACAGTGCTATCAGAGTTATGCCCCATACAGAGCCCCCAAGGGACGTGACCATTTCATTTGAACAAACCTGACTTACCATGTAGTAATGAACATCCACATGAAGTTTCGTGAAAATCGGACCAGTGGTTTCAGAGGAGAAGTCGTTTGAAAAATGTTCAAGACGACGGACGACGGATGGCAAGTGATAAGTTAAGCTCCCTTTGGTGAGCTAAAAAATGTTGGCAGATCCTTCGTTGTGCCCTCAAAAAATCTGTCTGCAGAGAACAATTGCCAACTGAATTCCTTATTGATGGTAGAAAAAACTCTGAATCTGACTCATTTTAATAATTGTGTTGCAACAATTGGACAAAAAATAAACGATAACATCCCTCTCACTAACATAGAATTCGACACTTATATTTGGCATAATTCAAGCGATAACTTCTTTATCACACCGACCACTAAAGAAGAAATTATCGCCATTACAAATAATCTAAAGGAAAACAAAGCACGGACTGCTACAGCATTTCTACAAAAATACTGAAAGAAACTATTAATGAAATCGCGGAACCCCTGACCCACGTCTTCAACTTATCATTCACGCGAGGTCTCTTCCCTAATAAAATGCAAATGGCAAAAGTTCTACCTATCTTTAAATCTGGAGACCCATGTTAGTTAAATAACTATAGACCAATACGTATATTGCCAGCGTTTTCTAAAATATTTGAAAAATTAATGTATAGACGACTTTATTCTTATCTTTCCACATTCGAAATCTTATTTGAACACCAATATGGCTTCAGACCCAAACACTCAACCTTCCACCCAATGTTGCATTTCCTACACGAAGTAGCCGACAGTAATGATCTATCTCCAAATCATAACACTATCGCACTTTTTCTAGATTTCTCAAAGGCCTTTGATACCATTAAACACAATATTCTTTTGAAAAAACTCGAAGTATATGGCATTAGAGGTATAACTAACGACTGATTTCGAAGTTATCTTCGTGATCGTAGCCAGTTCGTTCAATATAAAGATTGATCCTCAGATAATGAAGTACTTACATGTGGAGTACCTCAGAAATCGGTTTTAGATCCCATACTTTTTTTTGATCTATATTAATGATTTTAGAAATTCAACCTCCTCGAATGTTCTGTCATTTGCAGACGACACCACTATGTACAAATCCGACGAAAACATTGACACGTTATTTAACACTCTGAATGTCGAAATCCCAAAAGTAAGTGAGTGGTGCAAGGCAAATAAATTATCCCTAAATGCCCCAAAAACCAAGTACATAGTCATTCACCCACTTCATACAAAGTATGTCCAAACCCAGCGTCGCCTTCTCCTTAATAACTCAGAATTAACCCAGATATCAAATAGATCGGACACGAAGACAATAAAATTCTTAGGAGTATGTTTTGATGAAAATATCAAATTTGATAGCCATGTTTCATATATAGTATTGAAGATTTCCAGAGCGATATACACAATAAATATGGCAAAAAGAATTCTCCCTCATCAAGCCCTTAAAACACTCTACTTCACTTTGGTTCAGAGTCACTTGCTGTATGCAATTCAAGTCTGGGGTCATGCAACAGCCACAAAAAAGCTCTTTACATTACAAAAGAGAGCTCTGCGTGTAATAAATATAAAAAATACAATTCCCACATGAACCCCTTATTCCTGAAAGATGAAATTCTCAAGTTTGATGATCTTTACAGGCTACACACTTTACTGTTCTTTCGTGATTGGCAAACTGGAAACTTGCCAAAAAGTTTTGAAAATTTCCTCCAAATCTATAATCACCCAACCGGAATGCTAACCAGACAAAGTGGGCAATTAAATAGAAATACACCTCGAACATGCTTCTCTGCAAATTTATCAAAACAATCATTCCCTAAACTATGGAATGACCTAAGCAATGGCATTCAATCTGAATCGAGTCGCTCTGTATTCAAACGCTCCATAATGTTACATACCTTGGAAACTTATAATACACCCCCGACATGTTTCAATCCACAGTGTCCTGATTGTAACACTAGAGTCAGTGATCGCTTGCATGACTATGCCATTAATAACAGCAGCTCAGATAAACATAGTAAGATAAGAACACGGTGTAGACCACCTTTAAGGCGCGACTAGATCTGTAATGCTTTCCTTGTCCGAATCTCCTCCAAATATTTAATAAAGAATACCGGTCTTTGTTATGTATTGCATCTCTTGAAAAGAAATTGAAACTTATTTACCACCTGCACTGCCCCATCCTCGCACTTCCAAGTAGGAGATGGCAGGAAGACAGCCATTGGGCTATGTCGTCTCCTTACAATATGCATGTTTTTTACAACTTGTCACTGTTCAAGTTACACAATATATATATATTTTTTGGAAAACATCTAAATACATTTATATTTGTAACTACACTATATGTACATGTATATTGTGAATAAAATATTGTATTGTATTGTATTGTATCAGGAGTTCTGAAACACACACACACACAAATACCCTGAAATACCTTCATTATTACGCGCAACACTAAATAAATGATCAAATATGAAATAAATAAATGTTGTTCAAATATGGGGACGAAATTAACAAGGACTGAATTTAACATGGAAGTTATATTGTTACACTTGTTAAAATAGAAAGCAACAAGCAGTTAGCTCCCTTTACACGAGTGTTGTGTTACATAGAAATTGGAAGTAACGTGTTTTGCATAGTCCAATAATTCAATAAATAAAGATATCACCCTACAATTGGTTAAGGAATCAAATAATATGGAAAAAAAAAGAATTAGTAATTTGATGTCTAGAACAGTTTATGAAGAAATACTTTCTGTAGAAAGACCCGTTTATCAATACTAAACACCGAAATGGAGGAAAATTTAAAATGAACTGAGAAGAGTTAAGTTCATGCTGAAAGGAATGACTTTATCTGTCTACAGTTGATAATAATTATGAAAAGCAAAACAAAATTAGTCACTGTACCATGGCTAAAAGCCCATCTCCGACAAAGTAAGCAATGAAAAAGAGAACTCTCAGATTCATGAGTTTATGCCTCTGAATGTTTGTGATAAATTATTAATGAAATAACAAATTAATCTCAAACAAAGGAATCACGTGTCCGTCTTCAAACACAAAATGCAGTAAGCAGTTCACTGCATTAAATTTAACTTATAGCAAAACCCAAATATCTATCAATACTCCCAGCCCCCAACTCCTATCGAGCCCCCAACCCCCATCTCTACTCTATTTCATCCTGTCTGATTCACACTGATTTCAGATAATTTTAGAAATTTAGCTGAATACTATCATTTCATCCAAGAAGATGATACTATTCTTTATCAAGAATAACTGATTAAATTTATCAGATTTATTTTTAAACAGGAAATAATTTTTCAAGTAACATTTGAAATGCATTAAGCAATTTATCGTTTTTAAGGAAGTGAAATCTTCGTCTTAGAATTGTGGTCCTGTAAGCACTCAACAATAAGTTAATATGGATAACATTTACAGCATGATTTGTATAGTTGTACCCAAATAGGAGTATCTCATGAAACTGATCAACTGAAAGAGGTTTTATGTATGAAAAGATAATCAAGAAGTTCTTTTATCTTTTCTTTAATATTGGAAAGGTGAATGCAGTACAGAAAAATGTGTTAAATGTCCTCATTTACAAGTTTGCATAGTGGGCAAAGAGGTGATTCAGTGTTGTCAATTTTATTTTTAATTACATTATTTATTTATTTATTGGTGTTTTAAGGTCACATATTTATGCACAATGGCTAATCATGACCATGACAGTTTTACGGGTGGAGGAAGCCGGAGAGAACCACCGAGCAACGACGAGCAGCTGCCAGCTCCCCAACATCGTAACTCCGTACTGCAGCACAAGCAGGGTTAGATTGGTTGAAGACATGCGTACCATCGACGTGCAGAACGCCTTAGTACACGGCGTCATCGTGCCCCCACGTGGGCAATGGTTTTAATTACATTGGTAGAAACTATGTTATGATAATGAGCAACTCTTAAGTCAGAATCAATCATGCCTGCTGATTTTATGTTCCAATGTGTATTCGAATACATGCTTTTAAAAGGGAGATGTGGACATTTTTCAAGCCAAAAATGTTGACTAATGGGGACTTCTTGAATCTGCACTGGCAGGATTGTATAAGCTACTTTGGTTGTAAGAATTCTGTTGGACAGATTTCTTCTGATGGATGCACAAACTTAATTTCCTCTAAAGTTCGGTTTTGCATCAATTGTAGACCTACGATTTTTTTTAGGCGGTAAAACTGACTTTAAAATAATCAAGTCTTTTTCTGATAGAGCATCCACAATACTTTCAAATTTTCTTTTTACATCTTTTTCATGATAAAATAAATTTGAGTCTGATACAATTTCACATATTGCTGCAGCCGGTAGTATTCCAGGAACAAATTCATATACCAGATCTCGAACTGTTGAAATAATAGGGAGTTTGCGATTTCAAACGTGTACGGGTACGGGTACGTGTAGCAGATAATTTGTGAAGTACGTCACACTTCATGCACACGCTTACACGTTTGCTACACGTAAAACTGCCGGGTTGAAATTTGAAAATTCCAGTGATTTAAAAAGACAAAATGTGTTTCAGTTGAATGCACAAATTCGTGCCAGCTACAATCCCGTGGTTCCTAGAAGCTTTCTAATTGAGACAATCGAAATAATGAGCGTGTTTGTGAAACAAATTAGTTTAATTTTGTTGTGACAAAGACATGTCAACACTGGCATTAATCACGAAATAATTCGTTTTGGTCAGGAAAAGTCATTACGTGTACGTGTACGGGTAGACGAAAATCTTGTCGACAAAATCATAAAGTTCGCTTACTTCCACACGTACACGTTTTTATTCAACGTGTAGAAGTAGGTTTACAAGTTTCGACGAACGGGTAGATATGGATTTGTTAAAATAATAATGGTTTCATTTTCTCTCTACATATATAATATAACAGGTTATTCTAGTTGTAATCCTTGTGTTCTGGAAGAATTCTTCGCGGATACCAAGGGGAAATTGTTGTCGTGTTTGTTGTGGATTGAATATTTAAGGGCCGATATAAGTAATGGAATTTTGTTTATTTTGAAATTCTCACCTCTCATATTCCTTAAATTCAGATTAAATATACACAAATTATACATCAAAATGAAGGTTGGGATGTATAGAACACGAAACACATATGTAATCAACTCATAGAGTCGACTGTAGGCACCACTGGTTCCTGGAAGTCTGCTACCGTATTCGCACCAAAACTGATAATAAAATAATATTTCATCAGAACAACTTGTGGCCAAATGTGCTTTACATATCCAACAACAAAGCTAGGGAAGGCAGATCCCAAAGTGCACAACACTGAGATGAGGAGTATGGGAAGGGTGCCCCTCCCAATGTGGATAATCAGGACATTCAAGTCCCCCATTGATAACAATCGAACTACTGAATTATTTTTGAAAATTATTTTATATACCCTGTTTGTTTCAAAATTATTTATACCCTGTTTGTTTTTGTGTTTCTGTTTTTAAATGCGCGCCTCATTTTAAATGGGAGCGGGTCATTACGTGGGTTTGTGTGTGTATGGGGTGGGGTGGGGGGGGGGGGGGCTCTCCCAGGCCTGGCTACGTCACTGAGTAATGGCTTTCCGATGGAAGGTGTTTGTAGCAGGGACCTGCTGAAAGGTAGAGAGCAAGGCATAAGCATAAGGAGAGCAAACCAAAAACAAAACAAAAAAAAAAAGTTTTCACGTGCCAAAGGGGCGCAGGTACGACGTGAGATTTTAAAACCATTGCGAACCGAATGGCTATCATTGGATTTATAATGTCAGTCAGAACCAAGGAGGCCGGATAGCAACCAAGATCCAGCTCGTGAAAAGAGATTGCACATTGCATTGAATGCGTTCACCGGAGGGCCAGCCCCCACCAGCCACGTTATTCTAGGATGTGAGATTTATGCAGCCTGGCTCACCAAGCTACCATAAGGATTCCAATCGACCAGTGGTTCATTTGCTGGGTGCCGAGGCACACACAGGTGTGGTGCGTTTATTGGGATGAAGTCATGGCATCTAATCAATGCCGCAAAACAATCTTCGTTAAAGAGAGAAGAAAAACACAAACAGAACGCTGCTTTGGGAGCAGCGCCAGCATGATTTCCATAGCGGTTACAAAATGGAAAGAACGCCACCAAAACAGACCAATATGACGGTTTGTAAAAGCTGGAATCATCCATTAGCTTACAGAATGAAAGGTTGGCAATTCGGTCTCCCTTTGGGAGAACCGATGACTACATACAGCAACCAAAAAACAATCACACGCCCACCTTATGACCCCTCACATTCACCACATGCCATTGTCGTGGGCTGGTTGTGGACATATTTATTTCCTTATTAAGAGAGTCAAACACTTGTCCTAGCCAGACAAGTTTCAATCATTGGCTTGCGTTTAGTCATTCTCTGTGGCTGTTGGCAAGTGGCGTGTTAGCTCACTTGACTGAAAATCAGGGTGAGCTATTCTAATCACTTTTTGCCCGTCGCGCGTCCATCGTGAAGGTGATGTTTGGGAACACTTTAATGGAATTTCACTTGAGTAGCGGCTATATAGGGGCATTTTTTTAAATAATATTTTTGCTCGTATTGAGGAGGGGGGGGGGGGGGGTGGTGTGGGGCCAAAATGCGCCAATTGGTAAAACATCTTCTCTTGAACCAGCGGTAGCAGAGACCGTTATGCTGCTTCCCTTTGGGGTGTAGAACCCAATTTGTTTAAGAGAAGTTCGTTATGGGAGGGGCAAGAATTTTATATTTTCTGACCTAGCGGCCGATTTGAACCAAATTTATTATGAAGTATATTAATGGGTCATAAGTATTTATGCCCCCAACAATTTCCAGTAGCCCCGTGGGAACCGCGGCAGCTAAAAATAGAAATATTTTTTGTTAAAAGCCCATAATATCTCCAAAACCACAATGCACTGAGATTTCTTATTTGGTATGAAGCTTCCTTGGAACCAACCAACAGAAAGGAATAGTAAAAAAATGTCATTAGTTTTGTCGTAGAATACAGCTTCTGGACTTTGAAAAAATGCTAAGTCCGCATTTTTTAACACTGTGGATAACAGAAAAAAACATTTAAAAATCTGTTTTTTTCTAAACCACTGCCTCAAATGATTCATATTTGATAGATGGCATCACTGTAAGTAGGATTTTCAGGTCTATTTAAATTGATCCCTTTGGGGCACATTTAGCGGGAAAAAATGTGGCCCATGCATGGGCCTCAAAATACAAAATAAAAAAAAATCAAACGCAACTTTTGCTAAATCTGTAAGTATCAGGTCATTGATATTTGGTATGGAGCATATTTGGAGCGGGTAGCATCCAACCGGCAACCCCCCCCCCCCCCCCGGGTTTTACATGGGTTGCCACATGGTGTTGAAATATTTGGATATACAAGTCTGCGCAGCATGATGTACAACCCTTCTGTGTCAGATACAACGGTGCCATTCTCACAAACGATTGATTGGGGTAATTGGAATGTGGTGTTAACTTGGCTAAACCGTCCTTGTCAAACCTAAACATTTGACGGCATTTGTAAATCGTGACAAGTGAAAGCTTGGGTAATGAAACCTAATGTTAGAAGCTGAACGTTCATCACTTGTGGATAACAACACCAATTCTACGTCTTCTTCAATCGCACCGAACATCAGCAGATCTGAGGAAGCGATTGTTGGTCAACAACATAATGACAGTAGTAGTGTATGTTCCCCTACAGGGATAGTTGGCAGGACCTCGGTGCAGGACCTCGGAAGTGACGTCATGTCACGTGACGTAGTGGCGACATGTTGTGTTGTCATGGTAACCCGCGTGAGCGGCCATGTTGTGACGTCATTTCCATAGTGATACGTGGTGTGACTGCGCATGCACAGCGCGTGTTGTTAAGGTGATACGTGTTTCCGTCGTCCATTTTGTATACTGGAGGCCGCCATCTTGGTTTCTAAAAATCCCTCAATACGACTCTTATCCCCATTTCAGAAAAAAGGGGGGCCGAAGGCCATATGCTTTTCAAAAAAGGGGTGCCGAAATTGGGGTGCCGGGGAAATTGCCATTGATATAGGTTTTTATTATACAGAAGGGAGATAACTCTGTACGATTAAGTACAGGTTACGGGAAATCAAGCAATCTAATTGGTTAATTATAATTGATATAAATGATCTAGATAAATGAAACAACAAGAGTATTCGGAATAAGGTAGGAACTACTGGTATTACGTACCACCTTACCAGTAACAGGATGATACAAAGCATTTGGTAGGTTAATACTATCAACGGTTAGGATGGGCTCTATAGGGGAATATACCAACCATACTCTGCTGCCGTTCTGTATTACCAGGCATTGACTCCACCCCAGAATACCGCTCAATAATATGAAGCACCTGGTGGATCAGCAGTACCAAGGGCCAGCAAGAGACATACAGGGATATGTACAGCCTATGCTATACTACCGTTCTAAACTACCAAGCATTACCCCCACCCCCACAAAATCACTAGGTCTACCATAACGTACTACATATACCAGCCATATAATAAAACAAAGCAATCGGTTGGTTAATAGTACCAGGCACTAACAGGGGCCTATAGGTGTATATACCGCCATACTATAGTACCGTTCTCAACTACCAGGCAGAACCCCTACCCACAATACCCCTATGCCTAGCATTGTATACTACCTATACCAGTCATAGGATAACATAAAGCATCAGGTGGATTAATAGTACTAAGGGCCAACAAGAGACCTATAAGGACATGTACTGCCTATATAGTATCCTCAGATAAGTATCCTTTAAAAGGTATCCTCGATAGGTATCCTCAAATAATACAATACCAGGCCATAGGTATCCTCAATTTAGTATCCTCAAAAGGTATCCTCAATTGATATGTAGCCATGTCATAGGTATCCTCAAATACTGAAATGAGTCGTCGAGTCGTTCGAGGAGTCACTCGACCGAACAATTGCTCGTTGGCTCATTTGCTCGATGGGATTCGAGTCGTTCGAGCAATAGTTGCGAGTCACTCGACATAAGACGGAATCCCACTTATGGAATCCCATGTGTGGAATCCCTTTTTCGAAAACGCCTGTGGCTATGAATCCCTTTTTTCTGAAATGAGTCGTCGAGTCGTTCGAGGAGTCACTCGATCGAGCAATTGCTCGTTGGCTCATTTGCTCGATGGGATTCGAGTCGTTCGAGCAATATGCCGAGTCACTCGATCGAGCATTTACTCTAAAGCTCATTTGCTCGGTGGGATTCGAGTCATTCGAGCAATGGTTTATCAGTAACTGCTCGATTGCTTATTGGGTTTGGGAATACTTTTGTTATACACAAGGGAGATAACCCTGCATACAGATTATGGGAAATCAAGCAATCTGATTGGTTAGTTATAATCTAGATAAATCAAACAACAAGAGTACTTAGAATAGGGTCAGAACTAACAAGAACAGACCAGAAATTGCTAAATATAGCAATAATAAGGTAAACTTTCCGGTTGATATGCTCTTCTATGCTACAGGAGTATACTCCAGAACAAAGGAACATGGCTAGGTAGACATGAACTATTACATATATAGATAGAAGCAGAGAATTCCGTAAGAATTCGAAATAATACAAGTTGTCGGGTTGTTTGTGGTAATTATCCAGGGAAGATGTTCCAGAAAATACACCGATTCAATCGAACATACCCTCAAAACATACCCCGTCTTATTGTAGGCCTTAGGTAACATAGCAATCACGTGCCACCATAGAAACCAAGATGGCGGCCTCCAGTATACAAAATGGACGACGGAAACACGTATCACCTTAACAACACGCGCTGCGCATGCGCAGTCACACCACGTATCACTATGGAGATGGTGTCAGAACATGACTGCTCACGCGGGTTACCATGACAACACAACATGTCGCCACTACGTCACGTGACATGACGTCACTTCCGAGGTCCTGCACCGAGGTCCTGCCAACTATGCGTGTAGGGGAACATACACTACTACTACTGACCCTGAACACACAGAGTTATTGGCCCGTTACCCGTACACGTACACGTTAATTAAAAAGTCGTTTCGCAACTCAATTTTTCTCAAATCCCAACGTGTACGGGTACGTGTAGCTACACGTACCCGTACCCGTACACGTTTGAAATCGCAAACTCCCTATTAGCATTAACAAATTGTAAAACAAACAATTACCATCATTGTTTACAATTTTATGGTTATCAAACAAGCATTGATCAACTAAATTAGGCTCATTTAAAATTTGTAAATCATTTTTTAAATTCAATCTTCTCCAAGCTTCTAGAACTTCATAATAAAAGAAGTTTCTTTTCAGTAAGGTGCGGTCTAAAATAATGGAAAAAATATTGTCAGTTAATTTGAGATCTTTATAATTGTAAATACATAGTTTAAAGAACTGAGTCCAAGGGAAATTACTGGAATACAACTTTTTAACCCATTTACACCTCAAAGCATATTTTTGGGTTTCAATATCAACAAAGTTCAAGCCACTCTTATTAAGCTGACCTATTACTGAATTGTATTTTACAAGATGTTTACCATTGGCTCAAAGAAACCTTAAACTTAGATTTCTAATTTCTGTCAGATATTCATTAGGAATTGAATACATTGAGTGAATACCAGATAGTTGACATCAGAAGACTGTTCACAACAACTGCTCTTCCTTTTAAAGAAGTTTGTCTTTTTTCCCAAACGAAAGGACATTTTTTTCATTTTAGTAATTTTTCCACCCCAGTTTAGATACAAACATTTATTAACATCTGGTCCAAGATAAATCCCTAAAATTTGAATAACATCATCAACACGTTTAAATGGTATGTCCGAAAGATTTATTACCTTGGACTTGCCTAGTGGCATTATTTTGGATTTTTCCATATTGACTTTTGCACCAGAACCCTTTGAAGATAAGTTTAACACTTTCATTACATTCAGTACTGACTCTTTGTTTGTAACTGTAATTTTAGTGTCATCAGCACGATTGAATGTTTTACAAATCTGTCTACCAGGAAGAGGTACACCACAAATATATGAATTATCATTAATAAGATTAATCAATGGTTCAGCTGAAAGAACATACAACATGGCTGATAATGAACTTCCTTGTCGAACAGATCTCTCTATACTGAAATAAGATGATAAATGGCCATTTACTTTCACACACCTCTTAACTTTGTTGTATAAAATTTTAACCCATCTCAGGAAATTTTCACCAAATCCAAATTTTCTAAGTACATGGAACAAGTAATCATGGTTCAATCTATCAAAGGCCTTCATTTGATCAAATTTTAATAAAATACCACCAGTGTTCTCAGTTTCACTGAAATTTATTATATCACAGATACTTGCAATATTTTTGCTAATATCCTTTTTTGGTACACAACACGTTCGTGTAGGGGACACTAAAGGGGAAATAACTGTTTTGAGTCTGTTAGCTAATGCCTATGACAGAAGTTTATAATCTGTGTCGAGTAAGCTTATTAGCCGCCAATTTTCAGATCTCTTTTGTGTCCTCTATTTTTGTAAATAATGACAATAATTCTGGTTTTCATTGATGTACATAGTTTATTTCTTTTGAATATTTCTTTGAAGACTTTGTTCAAAATTGGACCTGAAGAATTCCAAAAGTGCCTATAAAAACTGGGTGTTAATCCCTCAGAACCTGGAGATTTATTTGTTGGCATTGAAAATAAAGCACCAAAAAGCTCTGCTTCTTCTAATACCTCATCACAATAAATTCCATCTTTTTTTGCAAATGTGGCTATTAATACTGTCTATTAGAATTTTTTCTGATTAACATCAATGAATTATTTTTTGTATAAAGTCTGATAAAAGTTTTGAATGCTTTCAACAATTAAGAAGGGGTCTGTAACATTTATACCATTATCATTTCGGACTTCAAGGAGAGAATTACATTGCTGATTATGCTTTTCAAGACCAAGAAAATAAGATGTACATTTGTCTTCTTCTAATGTAATTTGTGACTTGGATCTGAGAATTGCACAATCTAAATCTGACTTTTCAATATTGTCAAGTTCCATTTCAATTTTTTTAATATTTGACAGTATATAATTAGAATTATTGGACTTGGCTGGTCTTGACATTTCCACTTTCATTCTTTTTTCCAACTCATTTTTCCACACATACTTTTCCTTATTAATTTTGTGACTATAATAAATACTAGTTTTTTAATTCTGAATTTTAGGTTATCCCACCATTGTAAAACATCTGTGGAATGCAAATGACATTCTAAATTTGAACTAATTAAAGAGTCAATTTTATGACAGAAAATTTCATTACTTAATAATTCATTATTAAAAATCCAAACACCCGGACCTCGAACAATGTTTTCCAAATTACATTTCATGAATAAGAAGGAATGATCACTGAGAGAAGTGTGATTAATAAAACAATAAGAAAATAGCACAGTGAAATGGAAAGAATTAAGTATCAAATCAATTCTACTTTGTTGCAAAGTTTCCTCATGAAATCTGTGCCATGTAAACTCAACTCTGTCTGCATTTTTGTGATGCCACAAATCTGTCAGATGATTTTGATTCAGGAGTTCATGCAATTTTTGGACACTGTTATCTATTTTGAATTTAGGTCTATCCAAACATCCTAAACCAGTATTACAATCACCAAGAATGATAAAGTTCTTTTTATCAGAAATAAAATTATTCAAATCATTGAAAAATTCATTTTTTTCCATAATACTATTTGGGGTATATATACTTAAAATATTGTATTCCACCTTTCCAATACAAAGCATTGCATTTAACACCCTTCCATCATTACTTCTCCAGGTATTAAACAAGCAAGTTGCAAAGTTGGGATACTGCATAATAGCCAAACCTCTACTGCTTGACATATAATTGTTGCATAAGATTAAACCATTCCAATATTTTTTAAAATCAAAACCAGGATCTTGTGCCCAATGTGTTTCCTGGAGTGCAACTATCCCAGCATGCCATGTTTTCAGGATACAACAAATCCTTTGAAATTTCTCACTGGCTAAGCCATTCACATTTTGTGAAGCTAAAACTGACATAGTTATTATTAGAAAAAGGAGAGTAGACTTTTATGATAATCCATTAGGACCTTTTCCCGAAATCAGATATTTCCTTTTCAACTCGTTCTACAATATTGGGGTTGAACTTCATCTTCCTTCTTCTAACAATACCCGTCAACTTTCCATCTGATTTAAGTTTTCCAATATTTTGCAACTTATTCTCTGGTTTCATCTTACTTCTACTTTTTTCCTTATCAACTTCATTTTCTGATGAATCAACTTCAGATCAATATCCACAATAAAATCATCAGATTTCATGTCAGTGACCACATCCTCTGAAGATTCAGCACACAAAGCCAGATTTTTATCAACATTATTAATTTGTATATCGGCCAAATCTTCAGTAGATGGTACCCCACTGACACATTGTGGATTTTAGTGTACTTCAGCATTTACAACTGTATTGCCATCTGAAGTGACTTCTACTGAATCACCCAAAACCATTACATTATTATTATTATTATTCTCTGGCACATTTATGACTGGAACTGTTTTTGACATGTCTGACTGAGTATTTAAACTTGTGGTTACATTTTCCCATGGATCCCCCATATAGTCGTGGAACTCCAAGTATCTTGTTCTATTTCAAAGGCATTATTTTGGTCCACAATACTGTCAACACTATTTACACATCTGTACCTTTGTTCAATCTTTCTGCAATTTTCACAGATCACAGTTATACAGTTCTTGGCTGTATGGCCATTTAGTTTACATTTAAAACAAGTCAGTTCTGGGCAGTTTTTAATCAAATGTCAATCTGATAGACACCGTCTGCAAACTCGAGTTTGGTCATTATGAATTACTCGAAAGTAGCCTGGTCCATCAACAGTATCAAATCTAAGGCTGTATGGAAGTGACTTTACTGTGAGTGGAAACTTTACTTTTAAATATCTTGTGCCATCTGCAATGCCAATGTTTGCATAATATCTACATCTGATATCTGAAACAGGTGTGATGCTGAAATTATGAAGTTTTCTTCAAAATATCATCATCATCAATGTAACTGGGTAAGTGCATGAAAGAAACCACATCAACTTCTGAAAATATAATTCTAGGAAGCCAGTCAGGGTGAGATTCCTTTAAACATTCAACTGTAATTTCGGCATTAACTCTGTTAATGAAAATAATGTCATATGAGTCTCCACTCAATAGGACACAGGCTAAAACTGACTCTTCATAACAACATTTCTTAACAATATTAATAATTTCACTAGGCTTCACTTTTCTGTTGTCTGTCACCAACACACGAACAGTACTATCACGTTTGTATGAAAAATGATTAGCTGATTCTTTTAAAACTATCTTTATCAGTAACATTTCTTGAACTATCAACCACTGGGCTGGTGATAGATTTATTATGAACTTTGATGACATTGGTGCTCTGTACATGTACATCAGTCATCATCCCAATTCAAATCTTCAGTGTCCAATAAATGGACAAAGATCGGGTAAACTGACTGTCCGCTTCTCTTCTATAAAGTATGTAGAGGAAGTATATACATATTTATCAATAAATAATGAGTTTCAAGTGACTTTTTTGATAGAAATTTGGGAAGTCATGAAAGAAAAACTGCACACCAAGGGCAGATAACTCCCCAGTAAAAAAAAAAAAAAGTCCCATCATCGTGCAATGATGAACGGTGCCAGAGGCATTGCAGGGGGTATTCACGAGAAGGGGTGCCCCCACCTCCTCTGTTCGGTGAAGTCCCAGGAAAATATGGGAATTTTTGGGCCTGAAAGGTGCCTTCTCCTTGATTTTCTGGTCACGAACACAATTTTAGCATCTCCAGGGATGGATCCAGAGAAATAAAAGATGGAATCAAGTCAGCAATGATAACTGAAAATAATAGTCGGGAAATCAATGCAAGTTTTTCTAACTCTTAATAACTTTAACTTTATTCCAAACATTGATTTCGCTTGCATATTTTGACTGGGTGGTGATTTTATCAGAATTAGATCAGGACAGAACTAATCCTTCCCATTCTAGTTACACGAAAGCGATCAATATAGGCTACATGCATTTTACTCCGAGCTCTAGTTGTGCAGTCTGAAGATCTCAGATTGAAATCGTTGTAGATGTCCGTCTGTACCCTTAAAAGATGTCGGTCTACATTCTAGAAGTGTGGAATACTTGAGAACTAAGAGTACGGGTGTTTACAAAACATTAATTATAGGGTCCTAAGCAGGGATCAATAAGAATTTTAAATTCCAAAGAGGGTGTTCTTGTGGGATTCATATGTGCGCCATTGTATCAAAAGTAAGAGGGGACAGAGGAGGAGGAGGGGGAATGACCCACGAGCCCATCATTGTTTTCATTTGTATGAATACAAAATTATCTGAGGGAGTGTTTTAATCAACTTTAATTTATTATTATTATTTGACCGTTTGTCCAATGCCAATACCAGATGATAACTGGAAAAAGTTCTGAAAATAACATAAAAAAATACTTTTTTAAACCACAGAAACTTGGCATATAAGCCCCTTTTGAAGGATCTCAACAACCACGGTGCATTGAAATGTTATAAGCTGTATTTCAGAGGCATAAATTGAAAAAAATACATTGGCATGGCGTTGGTTCGAACCCACTCCGAGAGAGTTTCCTTTTTCTTGGGTTTCTGCAGATATTCAATCTGGAAGTTGGGATCACCTGATATATAGAGAATGGAAGGTTGGTGGACCTGATTCTCTCTGTTCTGCTTCTTGTTCTGTTCTTCTTTCATGGTCTTCTCCACTGCTCATTTCTAAAGTGTCTTGAAGGATGAAAGTCCTGAATGGGATACTTTAGTTGCAGTTCATCCATCTGTCTGTCCCACTTCCATCACATTCCTGTCTGTCGTCCATTCAGTACTATGGCCCTTTTTCTCTTCTTGGTTCTCTGCAGATACTTAGTCCGGAAGGTGGGATCACCTGATATATAGAGAATGGAAGGTTGGTTGACCTGATTCTCTCTGTTCTGCTTCTTGTTCTGTTCTTCTTTCAAGGTCTTCTCCACTACTCATTTCTAAAGTGTCTTAAAGGATGAAAGTTCTGAATGGGATACTTTATTTGCTGTTCATCCATCCGTCTGCCCACTTCCACCACACTCCTGTCTGCAGATACTTAACTGGAAGGTGGGATCACCTGATATATAGAGAATGGAAGGTTGGTAGACCTGATTCTATATGTTCTTGCTCTTGTTCTGATCTTTCATGGTCTTCTACTCTACTCCATTCTAAAGTGTCCTGAAGGGTGGTAGTCCTGTTTTGGATACTTTAGATGCTTTTCATCCACCCCTATGAGCCACCTTCTTCCCACTCCTGTCTGTCAGACTGTCTGTTGGCCTGCTCCTTTGTCTGTCTGTCTGTCTGTCTGTCTGTCTGTCATATTTTCTATTCCAAACCAACTTACAGTTTATTTCCCCTTTCAGAAACCTCTTATTCAAAGGGGTCATATTTGTAACTACAGTTTTGTAAATAAATATCTAATGTATTGTGTATAATATGAAGAATGACCCAAACTTATCTCTAATAAATATTTGCAGTTAAGTTCATTGTTAGTTGTTCCAGTTCTGAATTACGTTCATGGTATTTGCTTTGGGTACTCAAATCCTCTAAAGAACCTGGTTAAACTTCTCGTAGCAAGAAAAACTGTTACAGTATATAGAGAATATGCACCCTTTTCTGCTAAAATTACCCATCATATTAGAATGACCTGAACCCAAATAAGAAATATAGATTTGAAGGGAGTGCATTTGGGTCGTGAGGGATTACTCACCGTTTGTCAAAATATATTGGCAATGATACTTCTGGTCTAATACCCCCCTCCCCACCTCTCTCTCTATCTGTCTTCCTTTTCTCTACTTGTCAACTATTCCCGAAAATAAATTGTCCCACAACTTCCTACGCCCCTGGTCCCTAAGTTGCCTCATAGTTTTTATCGTTTCAGTTCAAGTTAGTTCCATTCTGTTTTACCTCAGTCCTTTCCAATATCCGTTCCCTGCATTTCTACTATACAGTCTATGTTCACTTCGATATTCGTTCTTTTCGGTTTTTTATCTTCAATTATCTTCACAGTCGTCGGTTGTCAACTTCTCACGCTGTTTTATAGCTGTGGTATTTGGACGCTCTAGGTATTCTTGTCATGCTCTTTGATAGCTCTGGATACTTTTATGTTTCTCAAATCTGTCCTAGTCCAATGCAGGTTTCTTTTTACTGACGACTGCAGTTGTTTATAGTAGGGCGCGGTTCTGGTGTTCTTAAATTATCTTTTCTGTTGAATGTTCCTGGACATTGCATCATACTAGTAAAGTGAGTGATATGTCTCGACATTTGCCAAGAGAGATTTCTCAACCCAAACAATCTGATATAGGCCAGTGTTGACAGCACAATTGCCATAGGTCTGTAAGACAAATGACGGTTGCAGCACCATTAGTGTTGTAACCATGAAACCGGTCATTTTGTTAGTTTTTCAAGATTTATTTTGCAAAAGTCGTCTGCTAGATAAAGGATTAACGGTCTATAAAACAGTAATCCTCAGAACCCAAAGATTGTTCAGTGGAAATTGGAATCAATAATATCACGAACAATGTCAGGCCCTGGATAATCAATCGCAATCAATCCCAATCGCCGTCTTCTCCCTCTGACGTAAGAGTGTAATTTTGGATTCATTATTCTTGCTTTATCCCTGGGCGCAATAATGCAGTTGTTGTTGAAGGTAAGATACATATCTCCTGGCGAACCATTCTGCGCTTTCTCGAGGTTAGCCATGACACCATTCCATTTTGTTTTATCGTTGAACTGATAGTAGTCGTCTGCTATACACAGGGAATTGTATGGAATACCAAGCGTTCTTCCTTTGAAGTCCTGCAATATGACTATTTTGCCTCTAGCTTCTTCCAAAGTTGGAATTCTGTTGCTTAACCAGAATCTCTGTGGGAAATTGTTGACTGCTGCTTGAACTGTTTCGTCAAACGAACGAGAAGTTTCCGCTGCTTTGTATTCTTCTTTTACTCTCACTATCAAAACTTCTTGTGGATTTGTAGCAAGGAACTTGGTCATGTCACGAAGAACATCTGTAAAGGTACAATTCTGAAAAAAGGATCCGTGATGAATGGGCAAGCCGTTTTTATAATGACGACATCGAATATCAAAAAAACGAATGCCCATTTGCATCTGTACCCACAATGATAAACTCTGACACCAGACTGCTGGGCCGCCGCCTCTGGCCATTGTATCATGCGTACCCGGGACAGACAGATCAGAGATCAACTTTTCACCCGATAAACGGCTCATCCAACTTTCATTTCTTGAACCTGGGTCATCTGTGACATTCCAGTAATCGGGGTCTCTTGCATTGATATTACCTGAAAAAACAATATGTAATTCTCATGCAAAGCTTCAATACTGCTGGTGAAAAAAAAACAAGAAAATTAAAGTCTCATCGGAATAAGATGGATAAACACCCGGAACTGTCTGCAGATAACTGACTTCGCCGAGTGAGATGAAAAGTCACAGGCATCATGGGAGCTACATGTATTTGTCGGATATAAGCAGCCACAAATAAAATAATATAGATAATAAAAAGAAAAAAAAAATGAATTAATAAAAAATAGAAATAAACACACATTTATGAAAGAAATAAAAGTAAACTTTGGAATACAGTGCAAAGTTACAAAAATAAAGACTTTTTTACTTTAGAATGTAAGGCAAGGAGGAAGTCCTCAATCCCAATTACCGTTCCGAAATCAAATCTCGTTCCTCGCTAAACTTTTAGAATTTTTCCCTTTCAACCCTGGTAGTATCTTTCATGTCAGTTCAATTACAGCAATCGGAAGAGTCCATATCAATTATCTTGGGTATACCATTATATATTTGTATCGTGCAGCGTTGGGCGCCGCGTTGAAAATATTGATTGGTCTACCAACACATTCACTTAATATTCATCCAACATACAATTACGAAGTACCATGATCCCGGGCCGGAAAAGCGTCCTTTCGGGTTCAAAGTGCTTAACTGAGTGACTTTTTATTAGTCCTGCTGATAGTGTACCTTAGATACACAGACGCGTCGCGAGGAGAACAGATTGGGGAAGGAGGGTGTAAATTTGATTTGTCCCGACTGTAATGACTCAAGTTGGTTGATAAAATATTTATTTCAGTTACCTCGTCAAGGCATACCTTTGTCGAAGGCATGTCATAATAATATAGTTGGATTATTTATCCATCGAGACAATATTATGCATGCCTTGGTGGCATGGTTGGAAATTAGTCGGTCGTTAAACACTGAGTTCTCAAACATTTATTTGTGGATAAAAAAAAAAAACATACATTATTATTTAATTAGCACGCATCGCACTCTAGACTGGCCATGCTGGGGCCCAAAATTTAAATTCACTCATTCAGATCAAATTACATTACAGAAAAAAACAATAGCCCGATCTGGATTGTTCTTGAAAAGCTGATTATTTCATGTCAATCACGTTGATTTCAAGATCCTCCTCTTATATCAAACATCGTAACTAAGGAGTAGGAAAGGGTGTACGGTTGTGCTAACCTCAACACTTTTTTCCAGTCGAAACTTTCCGCCCGAACTGGAGTCTTAGTCGATTCATCCTTTGTCGATCAATACAATAAGGGGATTTATAAGGCACACTAAGAGAATATTAGTTTATTAGTGTTGCTCAACAGTAGTAGTGTCCGCACGTTTCACCCCCTATCAGCAGGATCTCATTGCAGGATCTCATGTGACGTCATAGCCACGTGACCTAGTGGCGCCATGTTGTGTTGTCATGGTAACCCGCGTGAGCGGCCATGTTGTGACGTAATCTCCATAGTGATACGTGGTGTGACTGCGCATGCGCAGCGCGTGTTGTTTTTACTTGACAACATCTGTATATGTCATAAAGTCGACCAGCACGTGGATATTTTCCGAAAACAGTGTCAATTTGTATTTGCACTTATAATTGGTTTATATAGAGAGTAATCGTTTGACTGGACTTGTTATTATTTAACCCTTTACCTAACGTAACGTATGCGCTATTCTCAAAAATCGCCAATGAATTTTCATTATTTTTTCATTTTTTGTCTCTAAAACATAGGTTGTGAGCCCTCATTGGAACGAGCTCGTTCCAATGAGAGGTCATAACCTATGTTTTAGAGACAAAAAATGAACATAATAGCTATTCAAGAATTTGTTTGTCTGCTTTTCATATTAGGTAAAGGGTTAAAAAACCTATTTAAGTCCACATTACATCCACAGCAAAGCGTCTTCGTTTGCGCGCACGGATACATGGCACAATTGTTCATTGCCTAATTCACTTGTGAAGTTATCGTCTATAATCAAACCCGGATATCCCAGTATATCACTCTTTGGAAAGTAATAAACTGAATTTTATTTAATGCTCAGGCATCAATTCACGCTGAAAAATTAAGTCATATTCCCCTGTCGGTCGGCAAAACGAAATATCAAAATGATATTTAGAAATCGATATTTCATCGTAGGTTCGGATGACGAATCACATGTACTTTAAACGAGTCAGCACATCAGTAATGAATTCCAGAGTCCCAAATACAAACGAATTCGAATAATTGATAGTGACAGTGACTAAATCAATTCATTAAATCAGCGGTTTCAAAGTTTGACTTTCTCATTCACCTTCCAGCGAAAAGCCGAAATCACTTTCAAATTTCTTCAGTTCAACTTCACACGTCTTCAGTGCATTGAGTTCAAAAAAAATAAAATGACGTGTCTTGTTATTGAAAATAAGAAAGTGTTGTTTTTTGTTATTGTTCTATTTCTTCGAAACACATTGCGATTATTTCAATTCGCCAGCCTTGGTAAATCGTAAAGTTAGGGGAGAAATAAGACGGGACTACTTTTTGTGCGGATATTCACACATTCCAATGGTTAGAGTTTGGTTGTTGTAATTTTTGTATGGACGCCGGTTCGGCACATAAATTTTGCGCCTTAATGGCAAATAAAGGCCACAAATTGGAGAGTTTGTAGTCGTAGAGCATTAAATAAAAAGAAAATTCACGAAAATTTGATGAATACCGAAAATATCTCGTTCGCGAGAAGATCCTCGTGAAGATCCTCATATTTCTTTGTAGCCACTCACGAGATATTTTCGGTATTCATCAAATTTTCGTGAATATCCTCTATATATTATTTTTCTGTAACTTTATTTACAAATTTCATACGAGGATTTTAGTTGTGGATTACATTACGGTGCTATATTATTATGTTAACGAGTATTCGCCTCTATAGATCATCTCATCATTTGGGCTTGGTTATGGTTACAATGTTCGTAACCTTTCTACTGATTGATTTTTTTTTATTCTGAAAAGCATGTAATGTTTGGCTTGAACGACTTGAAGCCACAAATACTAGCACCTCACCCAGGGACGTCATGCTAGGGAAAAATCTGCGGGGGGGGGGGGGGGGGGAGGGATCGGTAATACCATCTAAGCGGAGCGCCACCATCAATTGGCGCGAAGCGTGCCCCAAAATTTTGGCAAAAACCCAACCCAAATTGCTGGAAATGGCACTTCCCAGGCCTTCACCGAAAATATATTTGGCGAGGAGGGGGCGCACCCCTCCCCCGTTGGCATGACGCCACTGACCACACCTGACAGGCATTTAAGCCAAAATTTCTACGAGTCGTACACAACGAAGGAGGCAATAACCATCAAATAATATTGTTCTAAAGAATACTTTTTCTGGTTAATGTTTTCTGAGGGACAATATTTATTTATTCATCACACCACATCTGCACCTAAAGTTAAATCGCGGTGATACAATAAAAGAGGCCATCATCTTTCGTGAAATAAAACGATTCAATGAAATTTGTTAAGAACATGAGGAATAAATACTAAGTGAACAGAGTAATGAGAAATGAGTAAATAAAACCAGATGTTCAAACAATAGTGTGTAAATCAACCCATTGAACAGATATGAAGAGACAAATTTCAGACTAAGACAGACGTTCCACGAATATGAAGATCGTTATTATCTGCCCAGGCATTATAAGATTTTAATACTTAAAAGATGAAGGGTCCCGAGATTTGTGGAATTGGGTAGAAACGTTCGAATTCCGCCTCATCGGAGTGGTTTCAGCTGACGTAGAACTTCCCTTGTCGCCCTGAAATCCCGCTGTCACTCACTGAAACACAGCGTTGTCGTTCTTGTTTTACACACTCCCCAAGAAATCGTAAACTTTTCAATATTTCGAAGCAATGATGTGCATGCAACCTGTGTGTCCCAATTGGAAAGATTTCCGCCTTGGTTATAAACCTGTAAGTCGATATGAAAGATTCCGCCATTTTTGACGTTTTTACGTTAAATAACGATTTAGAATTTTCTATTTAAACATGATGATTTGTGACACGCATAGTTCCATACACTCTAAAATCAGTTGGGTTAAAAATTAACCCAAATCGACTGGGTTGAGTGAATATGAACCCAATTGGGTTCATATTCACTCAACCCAGTCGATTTGGGTTAATTTTTAACCCAACTGATTTTAGAGTGTACTTTTGAAAGACACAGCTTTCAAACTTCGCACATCTCGTTCCACTTATCTGGAGTTGATTCATTCGGGTTTACTTTTCGGAATTCCAACACTTCAGTGAAAAGAACCAGATTCTACGAGTTTTGTTTTAAAAATTTCAATTTCCAGCTCATGTTTTAACTCTCTCTGCTTTTGGAAATATAAGCTCCGCAAAAACGCATATCTAAAAATATGCTGCCGTCCTAAGAAATTCTCAAACGTTATACGCGAACACTGAGATGCAGTTATGGGGTTTGTCATATGGTCAAATAATAGAATACGCCGGATTTTTCTGAAATTTTAGTATGTTCTTGAGCTCAAAAAAGTAGTAGATAGCTGGAGGGCTTCGCGGTATTTCGACATTTCACAGAAACTCGGTATTTTTTTTTCAATATCCATACCGTACTAAGCAAATTTCAACTCACTCGATATACCGACCATCACGATATCGTCGATTAGCAATGTCGATATTCTCAAACTAATGATAAACTTAACTTTTTGGACTTGAACTTCATCTAAATTCATCACACGCACACTATAAACTGCCAAACTTTTATTTAATTTAGATGTGGTTCAAAGCCAGAAAATAAGCAGACTGTCATCTACAACATGAGATCCCCAGAAGAATTTAGTGATACTACCCTGCACAGCAGGATAGCATCACTAAATTTACCCTCTGTGAACATCAATCTTAATCAGGGTATCAAAACTGAAAAGAAAGAGGTACCCAGAGGATAAACTGGCCCATTTTATGGGATAGCAGCATCAAATTCACCCTCTGGGGACCTTATTCTGCAAATGTCAGACTGCTTGTTTTCAGGCCTGATTGGATCCTCTGCAAAATCATATACGCATGATTCTATTCGTTCCAAGCAAGTACTAGCAGTATTGCGTGCGTTTGGAATTCTGCATGCTCATATCAAACAAGGGTTGCCAGTTCTCAAATACTCGATACTTACTCATATCGCGGTACTTGAAAAAAATACCGAACTCGGTATTACAAATTGGAATACCGTGAAGCCCTAGATAGCTTGGGATTTTTTGTTTTTCGATTTAGCGGCGTATTGAAGTTTTTACGCAATTTGCGCACCCCATGCCGGCGATGCTAACTGTTACGATTTTTCAATCTTCTATTTTCAACCTCAAGATTTACCCCGGCCTTCCGAATTTTGATACTGCAATCTCCAGAACAAACCTTATCGAAAACGCTTTGTCGTCCTAGGAAATTCTTAATCATTATATCCGAATACAAGGGTGACTTCATAGGAAGGTCACAAGACATTAAAGGAAGTCGGTTTTTATTGAAAATTGAAAATTTAGTATGTTGTAGAGCTCAAAAAATAAGAAAATAGCTGGGTTTTTTTATTTTTCAGTTTGGCACAATTTTGAGGTGTTTACGTCACTTGAAAGTTTAGCCTATTTCTGACATTATTTCATTAACAATGAGCGACGGGGTATGCTGTATTGAGTGGCTTAGGGCGTTAAAGGGCGACAAACACTTCTCCACGTTGTTAGAGCGTTCGGCATAAGCTGTGCTTCGTTGGAAAACTTCTGGAAATTCGCTTTCCGATTTCAAAACCATCCGGTTACAGTTAAAACTAGAAGTCCTGTCACGAATTGTGCGCTTATCTAGGCTTAATTGCGCGTAGGAATTGCGCGCAATTGCCATATCGAATGGCATACAAAGCACGGCAGGTTCTCCTGGTTACTCATAGCAAACGCAGACAATGTTTCTGCCAATGGACCTCCAGGTTAACCGGAGGTCCATTGGCTGAAACACTGCTTGTGCACAGGCCATATGTACAGAATTTGATAGCCTTATTATGGTCATAACGCGTAGATTAACGCGCAGATCAACGTTCTATTTGTGCGCATTTCATGACAGGACTTCTAGTGTTGACTGTAAATCATGCAACGAGGTTGGAATGATCTACTGCTATCGTTAGCGTTTTTCTTTATCTTTTTTTTACTCAGCCAATATGTAGAGTACGCATTCTTCTCCGATTTTGAAATGTGCTGCCGTCCTGGAATATTTTTTTGGACATTTTCCCTTGAAATCGCCAATTTTCAAACATACATAGCTCTCAATAATACAAACAGCTATAAAATTTCGTACATTATAATCTTAATGATGGCTCTATTAAATACCGGTGTCAAAATTTTAAAGTTCAACCTTCACCGCAAATGATGTCAGATTGAGGTACTTTCATTGACGCTTAATATCCACTAGATTACTAAACTTTCCTACTCAATTTTTTTGAAATATAAAATTAAAATCCAGAGGCTGAAGTTGGCATAAAACGCTCACCTGGCTCAAGATGTCAAAAGAGATGCGTGTATCACAGAAGTGATCAGCAGCAAGAGCATTTTTTTTTGCTCCCCCCCCCCCCCACCCCACCAAAAAAACAAAACAAAACAAATCCGGCACAAATGAAAGGCTTATGACACAGTTATATACTACATGACAAATATGGTTCACATCTGCCCACTGAATCTGAAAATATAAATTTTGAGTGTAGCCCAAAATATGGGAGCCCAAATTTTGACTTACTGAGTTTCCTTGAAAAAAGTGAATCTGAATCACTTTAGTAAGTTGCAGGCAAGAATTCTAAGCATTATTGCAAGTGGCTTATAAAAAAGAGGATTTTTAAAGCATATTAGGCTTGTGAAGCATTAACCGCACCCTAAAGGATATAGTAATTTGGAGGGAAAAGTCAGAAGAGTAAATTCCACCTGCCAGAAGATGGCAGCAGCTTCATTTGAACAAAGGAGAAAAAGGTTTACTCCAAAGATGGTCTGTGCCATAACTGAATGAATTTTGCCCAGTGGCTTTAAAGAATAAGAAAGATTTCAAACTAGAGAAACATAATTTTACTGCCACCAGTAATTACAAGTCTTTATGAAAATGGTTAAAGCATCAGAAATAAACAAAACAGAATGAGAATTTATGGAGGCTTATTTTGTGGTGTAAAATATTTTAGAATAGGTTTTCCTTAATGGTATTACATGAAATAAAACCTTTGAAACCCACACCGACGCCTTGAGAGTGTTGAATTAAAGATATTCATACTGGAATTGGAGAAAATGTTTCCCAGAAACCAGAAAAGACATATATGTGCACCATTGAAAAGGTTTGATCAAGGCAACAATAAGATCTTTGAAACCCACACTGAAGTCTTGAGAGGGTTAAATTAAAGACATAGATACAGGAATCGGTTAAATGTTAATAAGAAACCAGAAAAAACATATATGTGCACGTAATTGAAAGGGTTCAACATAAAATAAAATCTTTGGAAAACGCACTGAAGTCATGAAAGGGTTAAATTAAAGATATTAAAGATATTCATACAGGAATCAAATCATTTTTTTCCAAGGAACCAGAAAAAAATACATGTGCGCACAGCATTGAAAGGGTTTGATCATGACATCAATAATATCTTTGGAACACACATTGCAGTCTTGGGACGGTTAAATTAAAAACATGCATACAGGAATCAGATAAATGTTTCCAAGAAGCAGAAAAAACAGAAAAAACATATATGTGCACAGCATTGAAAGGGTTCAACATGAAAGAGAACCTTTGGAAAATACACTGAAGTCATGAGAGGGTTAAATTAAAGATATTCATACAGGAATCAGATCATTTTTTTTGTCAAGGAACCAGAAAAAACATATATGTACACAGCATTGAAAGGGTTTAATCAAATTTTAGAACAATTTCCTGATTATAATAACAGATTAGAATGTGTATGACAGCAATTTGTTGTTTTAAGAACAACATGTTATTCTAAATGTCAATCAAGGTTCTCAGTGAATGAAATTGTTCTTCAGGATAAACTACTACAAAAATGCAGACTCATCATTTTTTCAATACCCTCTACCAAGCACCCATATTGAACCGGTGGTAATTTTTTAACCAATCCCTTCTACCGGTCCTAAGGATGCTTCATACCAAATCTATTTATTTATTGGAGGTTAACGTCACATACTTATGCACACTTGCTAATCATGACCGTGACAGTTTTACGGGTGGAGAAAGCCAGAGTACCCGGAGAGAACCACCGAGCATTGACGACTAACTGATAGCTCCTCAACATTCTCTGTTCAAGCTCCGCTCAAGCAGGGTTACAGCGGTTGAAGACATGTGTGCCATCGTACCCGGCGTCATCTTGCCCCATGTAGACAACCGGGATAATGTGCCTTGCCCAAAGACACAACGCGGGTCGTCCCGAACGGGGATCGAACTTGGGACCTCTAGCATAGAAGTCCAACAGTCTACCACTGAGCCAACACTCTCACTTCATACCAAATAACAGTTCTCTGATCCTTGTGGTTTTGAATTTTTCTCTTTTTAGCCCCTGCGGTTGCCACAGGGCTGTATTTTTTGTTGGGGGGGGGGGGGGACCCAGTCAATTACTACTTATACTTACATGCCAAATTTGGTTGAAACTGACCCACCGGTTCTTGAAACTGAAATTTTTGGCAGCGCCCAAAAGGGATATGCCCTCCACAGACAGCCCAAATATTGACCTATCAACTTCCCTTGAACAAACGTTTATCCTCTACACCAAAGGATGTTCCATACCAAATGTCAAGGCATTCCCCTTAGTGGTTCATGAGAAGAAGACCTTTAAAGTTTTCAAGCTTTTGGGGCGTAAGCCAGAACCCGAATATGGCAGCTGCTTTATTTGAACAAAATAGAAAGGCTATATTCCATAGATGGTCTGTGCAATATATGTTTGCATTTGGCCTAGTGGTTGTGAAGAAGAAGTCAAGTTTGCAGAAGTTGGACGATGGACGACAGACAAAAGTGACGGCAAGAGCTACCACTGCCTTGAAGTCAGGTGAGCTAAAATTAAAAATAAAAACCATATCTAAAAATGCAATCACTTTTTAGCCGTCGAAAAATTCGTATGGGTTGCCGTTGTGATGACGGCCGGACGTCTACGCCGCAAAAATTAAAGTACGTCCGATTTTCATGAAGTTTTAGCTGTTTTCGATTTTTTGATGTGAAGCTTTTTTTACGTCACTTTATGTTTTTACACCCTTACAATCTGGTGACAAGCCTACAGGAATATTTGGTAACACTTCCCACTAAAATATTGTGCATACACTTCCATAAATAACTACAGTGTGGTCGTCTGGCTTGTATATAGTCACAGAGAGCGTTATGACGTCCAATGCGACAACAATTCGAAAAACGCTACCCCCGTCTCATTCAGTGACAGGTCTACCTTTATTTTTGGTAACATGTCCCGCCATAATATATATAATACATGCAGCTCAGTTAATCATCGGAAGTTGGCCTCATCACATGTGTACATGTATGTCCATGGAAGCAACACATGTAACGAAATGACGTCAAATGCAAAGGGGTGCAAAAATCGCAACCTCGTCCAGTTCCCTCACATCCCTACCTCAGTATCTGCCAACATGTGCCACTATAATATACTATATACACCTACATTAATAACTAAATTGTGGCCTATACGTTGTGACGTCGAATGCGACAGAAATGTGGAAAACGCTACACCTTCACCCTTAGTGACAGCCCTACCTCCGTATTTGGTGTAACATGCACCACTATCATATATTACACACTCGGAACGTGGCATCATCGCATTTATATGACAATGGAAGCAATGACGTCAAATATAATGCATGTGCGAGAAAGGCTACCCCACTTCGCCCCTCACATTTCGTTACAGCCCTATCCACAAACTATATAACACATCATTATAATGATATAAGATCATTCGTTACATACTAATTAAAAGCATTATGCTTTTAAGGGTTAAAAGGCATTTTCGGGAGATCAAAAGCTATCACCATGTACGTCAGATTTCCTACAAATCATACAAAAATTTTGAGAAGCTACTCCCCGAACTTTGGCCACAGTTTACTGTTAACGGGCAGAAGTGTTATACCGGCCAAAGATACGTTCGGCTTTCTAGCGACATGAAGCGACGTGAAATACATTATCCAGTGGCTTGGTACGTTAAAAGGCAGCATACACTTTTCCCTCGATGTTGGGCCGACTTGGTCATGGCCGGATTTCGTTGGCTGACTTCTAGAAATTCATTTTGTGATTTCAGAACCATCAAGTCTTGTTCTTCTTGCCATCTCTGACTCACACTCAGATGTTGTTGAGGTCTGTTTTCGGTTTGTTTTGCTGATTTTGCTTTTCTGATTTAGGGGTTTGTTCCTTTTGTGTTCTGATTTAAGAATATATTTTATTTGTTGTTGTTTTTGTCCGATTTTGGTATTTTCTGTTTTTGAGCAGTTGAATTAATTTGGGTGGACTGTGGCTCTGTTTCTTCTACTGTAAAGGCCTTCAATTAGGAAGGAATTGTTCCTTTGAACCCATGTGTATGGTATTCTTCTGTTTGTGTTGGTAATGTTTGCGATGACTTTGTGGCATGTAATGGCGATGATGTATTCTTACCAGCTATTAATGGTACGATTTCAATGGCTTCTTTGAAATTAATTTGTCTTTCACATTGTACTTTCTGTTTAGCTTTTCATTTTTTTCCAAACAGACTGCGTGGTCCCTGGTGTTGTTGACCACGGCTGTAACATACTAGTTGGCCTCTGCAGTTTCTCTGCCCGTGTTCGTATTTCTGATATTTGAAGCGTCGAAGTGGATTTGGAATATATAAATGCACTCTCATGTTCATGAAACAAACTTTCATAGGTTTTGGCGGCTGAGAAGAATCAATGTTAGTTTTGTATTTGTTTGTATTGTTGATCCACCTTTTTTAATTTCAATTCTTTTCTCATCACTGATACCTTGTGACTTAAGTTCATTTCTTATTTCGAGTTCGCCCATGCCAGTTCACCCCTTGTTCTAACGATGCCCATGCTGTTGTCCAAGGTTCTGTGTGGAAACATATTCACATCCATATCTGCCAGTCTATCAATGTTCAATAAAAAGTATTGTCCCTGTTTCTTTTTGGCACTCAACAAGTGATTCCTTTGATGGCTCTCTCCAAAGCAAATGGATTTAAAATTGGAGGCCTATTTTTTGCTCTCGTCAAATAAATTCTGGTCTTTGGTGTTGAAAGGATATGATCTGAGTCAGAATCAGAGTAGGTACAACACCCTCGACCCGCTTCTCTTTTTTGTATTGAATGTATTTCTTGTTAATATGTTCATATATTTTTTCATTCCATGAGTTTTATCCTTTTTCCGAGTTCAGCCTACGTGGTTAAGTTGAAGAAATCCAGCAAACAGCACCAAGATTACATGCAAAGCATACTCGACCAGGGTGGTGCATTCGCATACCACTGACCGATCGACTCGTCAATTGTGGGTAGTGCCAGGTCTACAAAAGTTGGTGTAAGCTATGATATTACGGCAAAAAATCAACATATTTAGTTATTTGGAAATCATGTGTCTTCCCCTCCACGTGATCGGTAAAGGGATATAATGGCCACAGCTTATAACGTACTTGTTAATGTTAGCAGGCAAAATATAAACTATAAATCATGGTGAGTACTCGCCTTTGCTTGGCGGTTCTCTCCGTGTACTCCTGCTTCCTTCACCCGTAAAATTGTCCGAGACGACGTACCCTGGCTGCGAAACGTGTCGTTAAACCCCAATAATTAAATCACTAAAAATAATCTACTTCGGACTCTACACCCTGACATCCATCATTATCTAAAAAGATTTGCTGAAACGACCCGACAGCTTTTGATTACAAACTCGTCATGAGAACATAGAGGTGTGACATTCTCCGCAAATCTACAGTTGAATCAGTAAAGGATTCAAGAAAAGTCGAAATAAAAATGGAGAAACTCTTTGTTTGCACCACAGCAATGGTTTCTTCAATTAACAAGTGGACTCTCAAATAATATCATTTTTCATGAAATCCACTTGATCATGAGACACACGTGAATCCTCAAGGAGGCCACTTGATCATGTGATATTTGAACAATGCATATTGAGATAATGCGCTACACTCGATTTTTCCTGCCCCTTGGTGTTCAACCGATGATTGGAACCGGTCACCACAACTGGCCGATTGTGGGCAGTCGGATGACAACGGCAACGGCTCCTGGAATATCGGTTCAACCGACTGTTGCCAAGCATTTTGTGATGATTCATTAACCACATTTTATTATCTTCCGCAATTGTTCAATTGTTTTTGTAAAATGATGCCAATGATACCATTCAGTTAAGTTGAGAAACAACCACAATGTGTATTCTTAATCTCACCAGACGCCACTTTACGGGATATACAAGATAAACGACACGTAAAGCTTACAATTGAGCGTACTTGCGGTAATCGCCAATTCATACCGGAAAAGTGAAGGCTGCACTCCATTGACTCAGGTCGCAGTAAAATTACCGGTCGCGCGCACTTGGGCGGCGCACGTGGCACGTGCACCGCCCAAGTGTGCGCGACTGGCAGTTTTACTGCGACCTGAGTCAACGAAGTTTAACACTGTGAAAAATGTTGAGTTTAATGTAGTTCTTTCAAGCTAAGGCTTGTCGCGTAGTGCACGATATTACAATCGGAATCGGCATCAGAATCGGCCGATTGTGAGCTCAGCTAACCGGTAATCGGTCAGCGACCATTGTTTTGTAATCGATTGAACACTACTGCCCATTTTTACAGATTGTTTATTTTCTCCAAATAGAATACCCTAAACGCATACAGTAAATCGATTGAACACTACTGTCAATTTTTACAGATTGTTTATTTTATCCAAATAGAATACCCTAAACGCATACAATACTCTGCTTACCGGATCCCTACCAGAATCCAACGTATTCGGAGGCGAACCACAAACAACAGAAGTGCTATTGTTCAAATGGAATTCCAGGCATTGATTTGCTATTGAGGCGACTAGATTTCTCACACAGGAACAGTCGAGAACAAAGTATTTCTGTTTTGATCAAGGGAGCAGACACAAGAATTAAATTTTCATTTTTTAAATCCATGAGATCAAACAATTTCTCTGCGGGCTAATTTACAATGAACCGCGAATTTGGGCGTAAACATTTTGTTTCATCGCCTCATGGATTTCAACCTAAGATGATCAATCGTATTGTCAACCCAAATCGCGCTATACAAACCGCCATGCGTGTGTAACGTAAGTGCAAGTCGGCCTATTAAATCCCCGTAACAAATCACGTGATTACTAACAATGGCGAATCGATATTAATTGATTAATTGACTGAGGTTAAACGACACTTTCGACTTTGTAGGATGGAGGAAGCCGAAGTACTCGAAGAGAACCTCTGAGAAAGCTACGACTCCAGTTCAAGTGGTAATCACCAGGGTAGAAAGACTATTTTGCGTGTCATAGCCCTGGGTTATACCTTTGGTGGTAGGTGTGATAGGTGTAAGGGAGCGTTCCAACCCGTCCCGCAAAGCCTATCCTGACTCCAGGAGTAGACTGATTTGGCTTTTTCTTTTGACTGAAAAAAAATTAACTAGCCCAATTATTTGCCTGGAATTGGAAACATATATTGATGTAGTTTGGTCTGAAAACAACATGGCTGGAATTCACGAAACGTCCGGCGAAGAAGGTTTGATCTGGCATGTTAGCTCAATTACAGTTAAAAATATTTCCGTCGAAAATGTTGGTTGAATCTGACGTCCCGTCAGAACGCAAAGGTCCGGATGGTTTGGTTTCGGGGGAATTGAAATAAAACCTGCAAGGCTACAAGCGTATTATTCGTTAGAGAACTGAACACTTCGAAATGTAGACATTACACAACGTCAAGGACTCAAGGGAAGAATACATGTATGCAGACCTCTATTACAGGTGAAATAAGGAGTACTTGCCTATCTAGTGTTGGTTTCATACTTTCGTTTACAAATCAAAACTCAACATTTTTTACTTCCATGTGTTATATTTTATCAGAGATAATATCCCCATAACTGAATATATCATTTTAAAAGTAAGATATTCTGCATACGGTAAGCGATGAGCTATGATTTGGAGGAGGGGGGAGGGGGATGGTCGAGGTGGGGGGGGGGGGGGGAGAACGGGGCACGTCACATGCAGTTGGAGGTAAAAAGTTGATATGGCAGTGGTATAGTACATGTGATGATATGAAATTTATTACAATAAGGTAATTTATAGCGAGAAACATTAAAACAGCTATAACGTTTTTCTTTGTACGGGGTTCAAAGGGATATAGAATGCACGTTTCGGCAAATATAGAAGTAGGACCTCGGTACATATATTTCAGACTTAGACTGTCCTCTCTGTTGTATTGAAATCCATATTGGCCCATACGAGAAGGAGTGTTCCAAGTTAAAAACTAGAACTCTAAAAACTCGATGGTCAAAGCTTCTGGAAATGTATAAACAAACTAAAAATCACAAATAAATCTCATTTTATTGGTTTATGATTTCATGCCCCCCCCCCTACCCCGGACACCTCCCTCTGCCCTCCGAATCATTCACCGTGCAACATACGAAACATTGTTGGCAGCGGAGTCGCCTGGGGGGGGGGGGGGGGGGGGTGAGGCTAGGGGCCATCGCCCCCTCCCCAAAATGGGAAAATTAAAGCACCACAGGACCCCCCGAAACAGTCTCAGGGCATTCATTTTTTATTCGCCCCCCCCCCCCCGAACTCCCACCAATAGGAGGTGGATACCGGAGGCCTGATGCGGGGTGGGTATGCCCCTCCCATTGGTCGGGGTTCGAGGGAGACCCGAACCCCCACCGATGGGAGGGCCATACCCACCCCAATCAGGCCTACGGTGTTCGGATATGCCTGTGACATATATCGACCCGACATCCCCAAGAAACTATGGCACCCCCCAATATGAAATCCTACCTACTCCCCTGATTGTTGGCGATTAGAAAAACCTGCACACGCGAACAGTACCTTGGCCAAGGAATATATTATAAATACTGCACGATTTGGAGTAGGGAATGCCGAAATAGAGGTCTTCAAGAAACAATAGTCCACGTGCCGGAGACGGCGGGTGGATTATTGTTCCTCGAGGATCCCTATTTTGCCGTTGTCAATGATCATTCGTGCAATAATTATTACATATCAGCAGAGGGAAAAGGGGTATTCTAAGCCACCGAAAATTCATTTCTGGGCCACCCCACAATTTAAGCTTGAACGCAATGGGTATTAACTTGAAACATTTTCTGGGTCAGGTAAAATTGGAGTTAGTCAATTCTAGGAAGCTTTCCGCCTGACCAGTATTTCGGCTGAGGTTAATCCAATGGGGATTTATTTTAGAAAATAAAAAACAACTTAAATTCGAAGTGGCCAAGAAAAGACGATTTTGAAAAACTCTTTTTTATACAAAATTTCCATAGGAATGTGTAAAGGTGTAGAGAGCGCTCGCGACAGACATGTACGAAATTATTTTTCCCCATTATCACCTTCTTGCTCAGTGTTATTTTAATGAGGATTTTATCGAGAATTGCAGAGAAGATGATTTTCCTACTTTCATTTTACTCCGTTTAATCCTCAGATTCCAATTTTCACCGTTTTGCTCAGTACAAATCCAATAGGAAATTTTGAAGAAGTGTAAGAGACGACATGCGTTTTTTGTATGTTTTTTGCATCGTATAGTCCAGAAATCTCCAAGACATCGCAAGACTGGATGGAATAAATATGTTGTCGTGGCCACCAGAAAACGAGGTGATTTTTGAGCTGCTGTGGCAAATGAAGATCTATCGAATGGGAGAAAATAATTTCCCCCTCTCATTCCGCCCCTTTCAATCCACCCCCGTCCCCTCTCAATCCACTGCCTCTCACACATTCTGATAAAGAATAAAATGATATCTACTCATATTAAGAAAAGATATTGCGGGTGGAAAGGTAGGCATGTGACATATCAAAATTATCTGTTATATATTAAATTAGAAAAAGAAGAAAAAAAATAAATTAATACAATTTTAAGACGATAAAAAATTTAAAACAAAGGAAGCATGATATTTTTAAAGATCAAAGCTCCTTAAGGAGAAATAGGAAAATATGAAGAGAGATCTTCTGCGTGAGGAGTTTTCGGAGATGTCTTCCACAGAGCGTGTGCGCATCTCGTGGATTTAAACATTCCTAGTGCAACGAGCAAGAGATGTCTGGGTTGCATGCCAGAGGGATCGATCGAGTAACATACCTGTTGCACCACGGAACATAAGACGCCATAGTCCTGTATTTTGCGTCGGTGTTGGAAAAACTCGATGAGGACGAGGTGATAGAATGGTGGAAGACGATGATCAAGTGTCGAGGACAACCACAGCCTTTGGATTTCAAAATTAAGCAGTTTAGGAAAATACCAAGACATCTCACGAATTACGATGGAGGAAGTATTTTGCACTTATTATTGGATAGAGAATAGCCGACTCAGATCTTGTGAAGGGGAGAAAAAAAAATCCACATGTGTAATAGGAAATAAAAAAAATATTAAAAATAAAAAAATATCAGTAGATCTGTAGATGAAAATAAAAACAAATTAAAAGGAGACGCGCATCACAAATTTCTCCTAGATGTCTTTTACAGAACATCTGCCCATCTTGTGAAGGAAAAAAATGTTGCGAGATGTTCCAGTTGTGAATCTGGATGGGGCCCTGGTCACATATATCTGGACATGGAACATGAAGATGCGATCGTCATGTGTTTCATGCCGACATTAAATATGCTCAACAAGTTCATCATGATGAGTATTTGGACGAAGACAGTCTTGCATGTAAAAGAACGGAGCCCTGATGAATTAGAATGTTTGCATTTTGGATCGAGGGCGAGTCATCCGATCCACAAGCAAAAATTGAGGTCGTATTTTGCATTATTTACTGAATAGAGAATATCCGACTCAGATCTTGTGAAGAAAAAAAAATCTCTAAATTAAAAAAAAGAATACAAAAAAATTTACAAAAAATCACAAAAAAAAAAAAAAAATTACTAAAAAAAAAAAAAATGGATTACTCAAAATATGATAAATAGTTTGACAAACAAAATCTTTCCATGACTAGGGAAGAGTATTTTAATGTGACTTTACCTGAATGTTATTACATAAATGAGTGTGACGATATTTATCCTCGCAACAGACATGTATTATAGAGGAGAAATGGATTGATTTTGTATCCAATTCATGAGAAGAAGATAAAGAGAAAAAAAAAACAAAAAAAATTTACAAAAAAATTCCCCGCCCCCACAAAAAAAATTCAAAATAAAAAGTAAAGAAAATTTAAAAACATAAAAAATATTAATATTTATTAAAAAATAAATTCAAAATGTCTTTTTTCACAAAGTCACATCTTTTATTTGTATGCGAGCTGTCACTTTGCCCTCTTCAATTTTGTATAGATGCTTGATGACCATGTCCACTTTGGTTAATTTTTTCACATTTTAGAGCTTCTTCTCCGAGTCAATCTACGACACCTTTATCGATGTCTGGATATATTTTGTTTTTGGGGTAGATCAGACAAAATGTCTTGATAGTTTTCTCTTCATCCTTCACATGTTTTCGACACAAATTTTCTAAATCTGAAAATAAATCGAGTTGATCTTCAATCAGTATTAATCCCATGCTATGATTATCATATTTATATTCAAACTGTGTTACTTCTACATCTTTCAATTGGACTGGATTTGGTTTCAAATAAAAAGATTTACTATCATTGTATGAAGCGATTCTTTTCAATTCGAATTTTTTTCCATTTTCATTTTTTTAAATTAAAAATTTAATTTTATTTTTTGTTCTATTCCCTGTGTATATATATGAAAAAAATGGGTTTTATTAATTTAAAAATTTAGTTTTTATGTTTTTTTTATTTCCTATATATAATATGAAGAAAGAATTCACTAATTTTAATAAAAATATTTTCTTTAATTTAATTTTTTTTTTATTTTCTTCAAGTTAAAAAAGATAATAACTTAGTGGATAATATACTTTTCTACCGATTTCTTAAGAAAATAAGCTCGTAAATTGTAAGAAATTACTTAACTTAAAAAAAATTGATTTTTATGTTTTTTTTTATAGTAAAAATATAGGAAATAAAAAGAAAAACAATTTTTAATTTTTAAAACAATTTTTAGTAATTAGAAAAAATGTCATTTTTATCAGAAGCGTGCAGTTTTGATCAAATGAAAAATTATGTGAAGAATCTCGGCATCGCAAATTCTCGAGTTAGAGAATCAAACCACAAATGATCAGAATCATAAAGGCTGCGAGAAAACGGTGTCAAAATTGAGATCTAAAGCATGTTGGGTTGGTTTGAAAGGTGTATGGTCGCAAAATAAAAATGAGTTGATAAAATCAATGCTTGAAGGAGGTGATGAGATGAGAAAAACAACAATGGGTGGAAACAGGAAACGAAAACAAAAACATCCCTATTCAACTGGTGGAAATAAAAAAAAAAGATGACTAAATATCAAACATCATAAAAGCAGCCATGACTGAACATGAGAAAAAAAAAGTGATGGTGACATAGTAGAAATACTAGCTAAAGTCATGTGCGACAACAATTGTTGCCCCTCCCTGAAAAATGAGAGCAAGCCTTCAAGGGACTTTCAAAACGTTTGATGTCAAAGGTATAAAATGGTTTCACTGCCCCCACCCCCCAAATTTCTTGAATGAGATAAAACCTAGCATGCTGGATTTATTTCGTCGAAATCCCTATCCAATTGGTGGAAATAAAAAAGAGAAAAAGGAGATGAATAAATATCAAACATTGCAAAAGCAGTGATGACTGAACTTGAGAAAAAAAAGTGATGGTGACATAGTAGAAGTACTAGCTAAAGTCATGTGTGACAACAATACTGCCCCTTCCTGAAGAATGTGAGCAAGCCTTCACGGGATTTTTCAAAACGTTTGATGTCAAAGGTGTAAAATGGTTTCACCCCCAAATTTCTTGAATGAGATAAAACCTAGCGTGTTGGATTTATTTTGTCGAATGCAAGGCAATGGTATTAAAACTAAAATGGTATTGAAGTGTCGAATGGAGATATCTAGATGCTAATAATTTATATGTTTGGGTCATGAGTCATCCATTACTGATGGGAAATTTCATATGTGTCGAGAATTGTGAGGAGATGGAAAACTGGAGACATTATCCCTGTCTTCTGGAAGTGGATCTAGAATATCTCGAAACATTACACGATTAACACAATGATTATCCTTTAGCACCCTAACAACTAAAAATGAATAAAGCTGATAAACTCGTTCCAAATTTAGATGACAAACATAGAATGTAGTTTACTGCAAAAGTCTGAAACATTATGCAGATTATGCATGAAATTAGTCGACATCCATCATATCACAGAATTTGATGAAGAGCCTTGGATGAAGAAGTATATAGAACTTAACACGATTTGAGAATGCAGGACATGACCGAATTCAAGAAAGTTTTTTTTAAGCTCATGGATAATTGTGTGTATGGAAAATCAGTGGAAAACATCAGAAAAATGACTGACATTTTTGGCTGGTGATGATGGACAGTCAGGCAAGAAAATATGTTTCGAAACCAAACTATAAACATCGAACCATCTTTGATGAAAATCTAATGGCCGTTCACATGAAACAAACGCATTTGACAAACTGACTTATTTAGGAACGTGCATCTTGGAGATCAGCAAACAGTTGATGTATTGACTTTATTATGAATACATCAAGAAGAAATATGATTCAAAAGCCAAAATGTTGTTTACTGCCATGGATAGTCTGGCTTATGAGATAGAGACCGAATATGTTTACCGAGATATATCTCCAGATGTCGATGACTGGTTTGACAAGAGCAAATATAAAAGTAATCACAAATCTAACTTTCCTTTGTGTGTGAATAAAAATGTGGTGGGGAAATCAAGGACGAGATGGGAGGAAGACAAATCACGGAATTCGTGGGTATAAAGTCGAAATTGTATGTTTACCACTTAGATGGGAAGGCAATTAAGAAATGTAAAAGTGTCAAAAGAAACGTCTCGAATAATGACATCATTTTCGAAGAGTATAAAAAAGTCTGTTCGAAAATCGAGATGTCTACAAAATGATGAACACGATTCAAAGAGACAAGGATGATCTTTACAAGGAAATAATCAATAAAATTGCTTTATCAGCTGACGATGAAAAGAGAATCATGCAATCAGATGGAATAAATATGTTAGCTCACAGTCATTATTCAACAAAGTCGATCTTTTCTTAAAATCATGAAGCATTAGATGATTACACGACAAAGCAGATTGATAAACACATAGAAAACCCAGAAGATAATTAACAGCAAAGAAAAAAAATCTTAAAAAAATTAAAGCAATATTAAACAAAAATAAAATTTACAGTCAGTTTTGATGAAACGAAAAATAAAATATTTCCAATGTGCATTTGGACTTTTGCCTACAGATAAGTGTGAAAAGGAACTTGGCAACAAAATAATTTGGAATGCATGAAATTTAAGAGATGATGTTAGAAGATATATGAAATGTTGAAGAAAATAATGAAAGGATGAATGATTTAAATTGTCGAAGAGACAGAACTATGATGAACCAATTGAAAAAAAATATAATGTTTTTTGGAGAAAATAAAATTCACATAAAAAATAAAATACAAACATAAAAAATTCAAAATAAATTAAAATTCAAAATAAATTGAAAAAATGGAAAATAGGAACATATTGGTAGAAGGTGTCATCTTACCAAACAAACCTCTGTCTAACATCGATCTTTGGATGCAGTCAAAGCATAGAAAACAAGCGGTGGGCAATGCCCTGCGGCATACCCCCATGGTGTTTACCACCAAACATTGAGAAGAGACGAAATGAACCATGATACTGTGAAAGCTATTCCCGTAGACAATCTTCAGTCCAAATTTCATTGAGAGCCACTAACCCCAAACCAGAGATAGGAGGCAAACAGGCCAAAAATTAGCTATTTTACGAGGCAAACAGCAAAATTACTATCTTTGTTTTACAGCAAGGTAATAGTGAAGGCCAGAAACACCTGTTACTGAAGTCTAGTGACAACATAAGAGATGTAGAACAAAGACATAATGCCTCATATGGGAGTGGTGATTTGCATGTATTTTCTTTATCTTGCTGCAGGGACATGACTCATTTGAAAGTCTTTCCCATAAACAATCTTCATTCCAAATTTTATTGAAATTTGATAACACAAACCTGAAATATGAGGCGAACAGACAAAAAATTGGCTTTTTTATGAGGCAAACAGCAAATTTTAAAAAATTTAAAAAGTTAAAAAGGGGGATAAGTCTAAATAGTGAAAATTAAGAAATATTATTTGAGACTAATTTGAAAGCCATTCCCATAAACAAATTTCGTTCCAAATTTCATTGAGATCCAATAACCCAAACCTGAAATACGAGGCAAACAGACAAAAAATAGCCTATTTTTTATATCCAAAGGCCCATAACTCACAGAAAAATACACCAACAGCAAAACAGCTGATGCTGCTTAAGGATCTCATGATAGTGAACATCTGTGTAAAATTACACTGCAATCTGAGCAGTAATGTTGAAGTTATAATGTAAACAGACATCTGAGTGTGGACAGACAGATGTATGGATGGGTGCAAGGACGGATGCACAGATGCATGGACGGAAGAAAAAAGAGAGGTATAATAAAACATTTTCACAGTGTCTTTTCCAGAGAGGCATTGCCCAAAAAAACGCGAGATGGCAATGAAAGCGGAATCTTGAATCTAGATGACTTCTCGGGTGAAGGAACACAATGGGTGGCAGGGTTCAAGAATGAGAGAAGAAGTTATTATTTCGACAGTTACAGAATCTCACCACCCAAAGAATTGATGGATTATTTAATGTTGTTGATTTATTACAATACTGAACGCATGCAACCTCATGATCAAGTGTTTTGTGGTCACTTATATCTCTTATGTTCTCAAGAGATGGCCTTCGAAACATCATTTTCAAAACATCCTCAACAATTCACATTGAGAGAGAGAAAAACTATTTTTCATTGTAAATAACTGGAAAAAATAAAATAAACCAAAAATAAATTAAATAGAAATATAAAATGGCAGTTGATAAAATTGGAAGAACTGATGATGAAATTGTGAAAACAAGAAAGATTGAAGGCGATGGAGGAGTGTCTCTTACATACTTGACCGATCATTTTGTGAGGAGATATGAACCTTGAAAGGAACTGCAAAACATGAATAATCACAATCTTTATAATGTTCCCAAACCGATAGATCTCAGCGAAGCCGTGCCTAAAATGTATGCAGATCAAGCATTATACCTGGATAAAAACATGATCAATGATCCCGACTTGAGATCTAAATGAGTGGTGAATGTGGCAGATTCTGTGGATTCGAGCGATGCAGTCAAGAAACATGCTGACGATTCGCACAGACATTCAGTCAACATCTGAAAGATTGCTAAATTCCAAAAATCATTAATTCTGGAGTGGATGCAAATTCTTACAAGATATCGAAGCAAGAAGAACTGGAGCATCCTAGAGATGCAGTCACCATCAATACATAGACGTCGCAGAACGAAAGATCACCAATGCATTGAATAAGAAAAATGAAATGAAAACAGATCTGAACGTCGGATTTAATAAGATCGTCTATCTGGCAAAAATCGGCAACGAGGATACAGAATCGACCGCAGTCAACGAAGTCTAATGGATTCGGCTCTCACTAAATCTCAGACCTATCTCAAAGAGCATGTGAACGATCTGTATCTCAACAAACTATTGAGAGGAATGATGGAGTCCGGCATCAGCATGAACATTAACTATTCGGCCTTGATTCGAGTGCAGTGAGCAGAAAATACTTGGACAAATCATGAATCTACCTGATCCCGAGTTGATGCCAAATGCCTAAACTATGATTTGGGTCATGAAGAAAATAAAAATATGAAAGACAGTTGATAACCATGTGGGCAGAAGAAAGCAGTGCATTAGATTCTGTCAAATCGGATTGGTCCTTTGGAGAAATGGAGGAAATGAAATGCTACACAGTCAGATTGGATATCATATGCTGATAAGAGGACACATCCTTTAAATGACTCTGAATTCTACCATCTTGAAGAATAGAGCCATCATCAGCATGGTGCTAAATGCCATAGAAAACGATTGGTATGAAGTCGAGAAAATGGGGTATCATTATGCTAATACCAGCAAATTCAGTACACCTTTGAGAGTTGAAGAGGAAGATAGAATTAATTAAAAGATGAAGATGACTAATCTCAAAGCTACTCCTTATATAGTATCTGTGTTGACCGAATGCAATCCTTTGAATGCATAAAAAAAACTTTTATTCATTCAAATTGAACATGTGAAATACTTGAAGGAAAAACGTTGGGAGTTTGAGAACTTTATTAAATACTTCTAAAGTTCTCAAACTTCAGTTTTTTATGTTTAATTTTTTTTATGTTTTTTGAAGTTATTTTAAGTTTTTTGAAGGTATTTTTAAGTTTTCTCGGTTTTTTTTTTTTTGGGGGGGGGGGGATTTTAAGTTATTTTAAGCTTTTTTGAAATTATTGAATGACAGACATTTTACTTCCATTTGATTGGAAAGTCAACCCTCTGTCGGATATGATAACTGCAAAAGCTTCAATTTGTCTTGGTGGGTTCCCATCAAACTGCATCTTGATGCTGATGTCCAGAACGGTGTTCTTGAGTTTCACGCTCTGTTTACTGACATTGAACAGCACCATGGGATAGAGTGTCTTGTATTCAGTGGGTGTTACATTCAGATTGCTTATCAATTCGTACACATGATGATATTTTGATTTGTAATCTGCAACTATGCTATACATCCTAGAAAAATCATTCTTCACGACCGAGGCATTGTAATCTATGGCCATATATCTCGTTGAATTGAGAAACACCTGCATGTTTCTCACGTTGCAATGATCGAATAGAGATGGATACTTTTCTTGAAATCCGATCTTGTCCATCTGAAATCCCACTATGATGAAACATGTTTTTTTCCGAAGACGATTTCAGACAATCTCCAATCGAACTGAGTAGACGTCGTAACAGTTGCTACATAACACTGTCTCATTCTGAAGCCAAGAGGTAATCTGGTTTTCGAGTCGATGATTTTGATGAGCTTCATTCTTTGCTCATCATTCAGTAGCATGTGTGGCATGAACCATGATACCTTGTTCAGATGCATTTTGCATGGATCTATTTGCCCAGCTCTCATGATGACATCATCATCATTTTAAGAACTAGCGTGAGTAGCTGTTTAATCCATAGACAATTTTGTCATAATCTCATAAAGATGTGTTTCAGATAAATTCTAAACGAGAACATTCCTCTATGTTTTGATGCTGGAACGACATGTTTAAATCTCGTGACTGCACCCACTTTGTCGTTAGTCGGAGTAGAGGCAGTGTCTTTCATCCAGAGCTGATTGAGTCCTTTAGATTTGGAAAATCGTCTGGATATTTCAAAAGTCCCAACTTCGTGGTAGCGTGACCTGGATGAAACAGTTTCTATCTCTTGACCTGAGAGTTTAAATGATAAAAAAATTGAAAAGATTCATCATGAGCTAATGTGATGACATCATCAGCATAGTCACTACCATCCTTTTCCATCAAACGTCCTTCTATCTGGAGATAACTTTCTCACTCAGATGGAGAAACAGATCTTGCATTTCGATATTGAATCTTATCTTTCCTTCATTATTAAGACTAGTTCCAGTCACTTCATACTCTTGAATATTTTTGTCATACCTTCCGGTTTGTCTTATATGTTCCTCATTATTTTTTATTTCACTGTACTTTTTTTAATTATTTTATTATATTTTTTTGTTTATTTCTTGCTTATATTTATGTGATAAAAAATATTATTCACCTCCTCGTGTTTTTTTTAAACGCTGTCTTTCGCAATAGCTGTTCATAAAACTTTCCTGTGATTTCTTCACCATCTAATGCTTCTATCTCATAAGTGATGGGATCAGTGTAGAATACTCAAACCACGACGAAGATTTCTTCCATCCATCTAGGCGTATATCCCTTTACAAAATGTTTTTCCACTTGTAAATTGTCACTCGATCACCCATGGCAAATTTCGGTCGTTTTTTCGCCACCGCCATCTTTAATTGTTAGAGATTTGCGTAGACTTCTTTTTCGTTTCGAGGATCGCCAACTTTCACAGGTGTCATCTTGATGGAAATGTTGTGTGTATTGTTATAGTCATCAATCAAATCACCTAAGACATTCAAGTATTTCTTAGTTAACTCTGAAATATTTATGCATTTTCTCCTTCATGGTCCTATTTCACTGTTCGTCCACGCTCATCTTCTCTTTTTCTGTGGAATAGATGTCGATTAGTTGATCAAAATGAACGTTGTAAAATTCTCGACCTTTATCCACCCTTAATTTCTCAGGTTTTCGTGAAGAAGTGGGGAATATATTTTCCAAAGCTTGAACCACACTCATTCCCGATTTATTTTACAATACTCTCATCCAGCCGTGTTTCAAAGACACATCTATGACCGTCAATATACATTTCAGACCTTTGTTGTGTCTGGACATTGATTGCCTGTCCACAAGATAGGCAGCCCACTCCCGGTCCAATCCTTTGAGGAATACTCTTCTCTTTCAAAATCCGTGCACCATGGCCTTGTGCAGTTCATTCGCTTATGCATTAGTTAATTGTTTTTTAGCTCACCAAAGGGAGCTAAACTTATCACTTGCCGTCCATCGTCGTCTGTCATCCTTCCAACGTCATGAACATTTTTCAAACGACTTCTCCTCTGAAACCGTTAGGTCGATTTGCACGAAACTTTGTTCATTACCATATATCAATTCAAGTTTGTTCAAATGAAATGGACATACCCACTTGGGTTCCATAGGGGGCATAACTCCGAGAGCACCCTATGTATATTAGATAAATTACTAAAAATCTTCTTCTCCAGCACAAGTGGAGAGAATCATTTGATATTTGGTATACAGCATTATGGGGTGGATCTGATTCAAGTTTGTTCAAATCGGCTCCCTGGATTCATATTTGGGATCACTATAGAAGCCCGAATTCGAACTTAGTGCATTTCAGGCACATTTCTTAAAAAATCTTCTTCTCTAGATCCAGCAGGCAGAATCTTTTGATATTTGGTATGCAACATTGTGGGGTAGTTTTGATTCAAGTTTGTTCAAATCGCCGCCCTGGGTTCATATTTGGGCTTAGTATAGGAGCCCGAATTTGAACTTAGTGCATTTCAGGCAAATTTCTTTAAAAGTCTTCTTCTCAATATCGAGCATGCAGAATCTTTTGATATTGGGTATGCAGGTATGCAGCATGCTTGGGGGAGAAGGGGGGGGGGGGAGATTCAGGTTTGTTCAAGCCAAGTCACTGGGTTCATTTTTTTTCTTAGTTCAAAATGAGGAATTTGCTTTAAAAATCTTCTTCAGATCCAGCTGTCGGAATGTTTTGATATTTGGTATGCACCATCCTTAGGGGAGTGAGATTCAAGTTTGTTCAAGCCATGTCCCAAGGTCCATATTTGGGCTCACTGTGGGAGCTCGAATTGCAACTAAGTTCAAAATGAGGAATTTTCTTAATAAGTCTTCTTCTTCAGATCCAGCAGTCGTGGAATGTTTTGATATTTGGTGTGCCGCATCCTTAGGGGCGTGAGTTAATTTGTTAATGCCAAGTCCCTGGGTTTATATTTAGGCTCCCTGTGGGAACCCGAATTTTAACTTAGTTCAATATGAGGATTTTTTCTTTAAAAATCTTCTTTTCCGATTCAGCAATCTGAATGTTTTGATATTTGGCATGCAGCATCCTTAGAGGGGTGAGATTCAAGTTTGTTCAAGCCAAGTCCCTGGGTTCATCTTTGGGCTCACTGTGGAAGCCTGATTGATAACTTACTTCAAAATGAAGAATTTTCTTCAAAAATCTTCTTCTTCAGATCCAGCAGTCAGAATGCTTTTGATGTTTGGTATGCAGCATCCTTAGGAGGGTAAGATTCAAGTTTGTTCAAGCCATGTCTCTAGATCCATATTTGGGCTCACTTGTGGGAGCTCGAATTGTAACTTCGTTCAAAATGAGGAATTTTCAGCTCACCGAAGGGAGCTAAACTTATCACTTGTCGTCCGTTGTCCGTCTGGCATCGTGGACTTTTTTAGCTCACCTGAGTGATGCTCAAGGGGAGCTTTACTGATCACTTTCCGTCCGTCCGTCCGTCCGTCCGTCCGTCCGTCCGTCCGTCCGTCCGTCCATCCTCCATTGTCCGTCATTACCTTTACATTATCGACTTCTTCTCACAAACTGCTCAACCAAATTGAACCACATCTAGTGTGCATGTTTCCCAGCAGTAGCAGAGACTTGATATTGGGTGTACAGCTTCCTTGTGAGGTGTAGACTTAGATTTGTTCAAAAAAAGTTATAGGGGCTACATTTGCCATCGTTATGGGAGGGGCAAGAATTTTTGCCCTGCCCAAAATTTATATTTTCCAAACCGAGAGGCTGATTTGAACCAAATTTGACATGAGGTTTTTGGGACATAAGTAGTTAATTTATGCAAAAAAAAATGTTCCTGTTGCCCCATGGGAACCGCAGGAGCTAAAAATAGAAGAAAATTAAAATGCACGTATCTCCAAAACTACACGGCACTGAGAATTCTTATTTGGTATGAAGCTTCCTTAGGACCAACAGAATGGAATGATAAAAAAAAAATTGCTATCGGTTTTATCATGGGGTACCTTTTTGCGACTTTGAAAAAGTGCTGAGTCAGCATTTTTTAACACTGTGGGTAATGGGAAAAACATTTACGTCTACTTTTCTCCCAAACCACTGCTCCAAAAGCTTTCAAATTTCACATAAAACATCTTTGGAAGATTGTTTCACATGTTTATTGAAAACAATTTCCTGGGTCCATATTTGGGCTCTCTATGGTGTCAGAGACACCTGAGGCCCCGTAAGGCCTGGTCTGACGTGGGGTTATTTAGTCCCGCTTATGAAGTTGCGGGAAAATCAGACCAACGTGGAGGGTCGGAATCCAAGTGTCGCGAACTCGGCGCAGGGAGCTGAGTTAGACCGACACTGTGATTCCTTCTCTGCCAAATTGGCCTGAAATAGGTTCGATTTCCGTTAGGTGTGATTCCTAATCACTTCAGGCTGTGTAATGGAAAGAATGACTTAAAGTAACAACGATTCTTTTATTTACACATAAAAATAAAGCCGTTTCAATATTTCAACAATCAACAATTCGATTCTTTTCACAGAAATTTGGTTGCTAGAGTTAAATAATTCTCAACAATCATATAGTCATTCTATAGCCCTGTACTGGCACTATAGTCTACACACTGGAAATGTTACTACCGTGAGCTCGCCATAAGAGCTTCACAAATCTGAAATGTTACTACTGTGAGCTCGCCATAAGAGCTTCACCCGCTTAGGCTCAAATGTCAACGTCTGCACGTAACTGTACCTCTGGCTTTCGGAGGGTTCCGACCAGCAATGTTCGTCATCTATAAAGCCACCGTACTTCTGATTTGGGTCAGATATTGTCTACTCATACCTTATGTGCCTTTGAAAGTCCTCCGTGAAAGTCCTATTGAAATATTCACAGTTCCTGGTTGAATTCACGATTCACAAATGCCCCTTTTTGTGCTAGGGCGAAATTGTCACTCACACCGATCTCCAGTCGGTATTACGATGCTTCGACAGCAAAACAAACTACTCAGAACGCAATCAGTCTGACGCTTCAAAGGGTTAATACGCACAATACAATTAACCTACACTTCTGACTATTGCAGGCTGATACCTGCTACTCGACAATCTAAACTTTAACGTTTCACCTTGGGTGTTCCTTCTCACGAATTCGGCTCGGTAGCCGCCTATCAACCTTAAGCTAAATCAATCGTGGAATGCCCTGTCTGGCGATTCCAACCGTTTCAGGGTCCTGTGATCGAAGGTACCCTTATGCCAGGAAACAGAGTCCGCCTGTCCTGGACTTCACCAACGTGTGTGTGACCCCAAGTGTGTGTCTAATGCTCTGCTCTTCAAGGTATATATACTTTTTACCCTAAACTGTCAGGTGGACCGACGCTCATCTGTCCACCTGTCAAAACGGTGGGAGATGACATATATCGAGACAGAATCAATACAAGTCATCTCGCGCGTGACTTAATGGTGATTTCACTTGTCGAAAAAACCGATTCATTCCTACCACGCATTGCTATTACTAATGATGACACGACATTTCTTTCTTTTAGAATCTCGTTTCTCAATTGGCTGTGACGATATCCTGCCACCAACCGATTACGTCTCGTAAGACTCGCGACTACTGCATAAATTAAATGAGATTAGACCTTATCTAACATACCATTTCTCCCCTGGGTCCCTGCGCTAAAGCTGGATATACACCACGTGTGTTTTTTCCATGTCCAGCTTCACAGAGAAGTGAAATTCACGTAGGTTTTTCGCCTTGATGCAAAAGATCTTTTGAACTTACAATATCTTTATATATAAGGCCCCTTGCCCCTATATTTAGGCTGGCTTTGCCCTGACATATGGGAGTCCAAATGTTTAAATTAGTGCAGTATGAGGAATATTCTTTAAAAATCTTCTTCTTCAGATCTACCAATAAGAATCTTTTGATATTTGGTATGCATCATCCTTAGGGGGGGGGGGGGGGGGGGGGCGAGATTCAAGTTTGTTCAAGCAGAGTCCCTGGGCTCATATTTAGGCTGAAAATTTTGGGTCCCAGTCCGGACTCAGAAATTTTGGACCCCAATCCAGAAATTAGTTTTTTGGTTTTTATGCATTTTGGTCAAATTTAAGACAAAAAAAAATAATTTTACACTGAAAATTTGGGGTATGGGTGGGACTTTAACAATTTTGAACCAAAATCCAGAAATTAGTTTTTTGGTTTTTCATGCATTTTGGTCAATTTTAAGAAGAAAAAAAAATTTTAGTCTGAAAATATTTTGTTCGGGACTTCGAAAATGTTTATCTCAATTTTGGGACATAAAAGTGCAGGAACTGAAAATAGAAGGAAAATCACATGTATTGTGTGGACACAATCACTTCACCTAATTGGTATATGCTTTTCTTAGGAGGGGCGTATGCAGCTTTTTCAAGTCAAGTCCCTGGTTTGATATTTAGACTACCATGTCAGGTGAGCGCCCTTAGGCTCCCTGAGGCCTCTTGTTTTATTTCTCATTCCGAAATTGATGTTTCGTGCTGGTCAGTTTACTGACTAGAGAACGTTCAAATTTCTCTCTCATCATGGGATTGACTATATTTTTCAAACCTGTCAACATGTTCTTGCCACACATCGTTTTGAGTCTTCATGTAGGAATGCGTAGCATAACAGAGATCATGGCAATAGGCAGCTCGATCCACTCTATTGATGGGTTTCCACCATGATTTTGGAGTCTGATCTTTATTCAATCTGTTGTTCAATTTTGTGCCCGGTCCCGTAAATTGATGCCCTGCAGATGCATTTTGAAGGGAAGATTATAGATGAGTCTGTTGACCTTTCCTCCTCCACCTCTTTTAACGAAATGGGTTTTAGTCAAACCTCACACTTTACAAGTGCCACGAAGCATGTGCCTATTATTATATTTAGTTTGCACTTTTCGTAAGTTATACATATCCGCAGACATTTTACACAATACATTTTTCTGTTTTGTTAATTTTTTATTTTTTACATTTAATTTTTTTATTACTTTCTTTTATATATATAATATCGTTATAATTTTTTATTTTAAATCTTTCAGTGGATTTGTTTTCCCCCCAAGAGTTTATGTAATGATCCCAAGCTTCTTCTTGACCTTTTTCTGTCAGATTATGTTCCATCTTCTCTTTGAGAAATTGATGAGATTTTATTCTTTTATCAAACCCATGGATACAGTGACGAGAGTCAGAGCCAGACCATCCACCAATTTAGTTATTTGTGCATACTTCTTGTTGAGCGATTGACGTCTATCTCTTTCCATTGCTAAATAATGTTGAGTTTTATTGGTCTGATCGATGTCTCTATCTTCCAAAGGAGGTGGCATCGGTAACACAGTTGCCAATAAGTCAGGATATACATTGCCACTTCTTAATTCCATTTTTATTTTTATTTTATTTATTTAATATATATATAAAAAAGTTATTATACTATTATGTTATTGTTTTCTCATCACAAAACAATATCTCCTAATAACAAACTGAGAATGGCTGTTCTATAATATCCATTTTGGTCAAAGCGACCTTGTTGCATCCATTGCTCAAATCTTAATGACTTAATTTCAATCTCACAGCTTCTTCTTGATATTTTAATGCTCTGCGAAATTTGTCTTTCTGACCTCTGGATATGCTTACATTTTATATTATGAATCGTGTCATTGTCTTTTCTAAATTTTAATTTTGTTAAAAAATTGTTTTTTTATTATTTATTTATTTATTTTTTTTACTTCCTACTATTTATATAAATTGATTTAATTCTTTTTAAAAAATAAATTTGTTAATTTAATTCTATTTCCTATTCTGCAAGAAAAACCCCAAATTATAAAAAAAATATTTTTTGTTTGTTTATTTTAAAAACAATTTAACAGACTTTGTTGTACTCCTTAAATTTCTCTGATGTGAAATCGCATCAATGCACATTCGCCATGAAGATCTAACAACTCTCCATTTTGATCTGTTAATTCAGAGGGAAACCTGTATAAAGTATGAGTTATTACAGGCAAATAGATGTCGAGGTCGCTGTATGATCTTGTGGCCTGAGGTAACGTCCACAAAAAAAAAACGAGTAGATCATGAAATGTGTGCCACCATTCATATAACTTCCAGAGAACAGGTCCACATTCACCAAAATGCTGTTGACAGAGAGAATGTCCACCACATTTTCCTATGTAGCATGTCCTTCGTACGTGTTTCGATTGAATCCCAACATCTTTCCAAAGGTGTCATCTGCTCTGCAATCAACTTGATAACCTTCTCTCATGCCCAATATCGTTTGCAGAGTGTTGATGTTGGCAGTTATGTGGATGGTAGTTCCGATCTTCATTTTAGTTTGAATGAGTTCGTTCAAATCGACTATGTTGTAACTGCATTTGGGAATGCGAATCCTGAACACTAATCCATTCCGTTCGAATATCTGAACGTATTATTTTTCTCCATGATGTTGGAAAACAAATAGTACGTCTCCAGATTTACCAGTGCCATCTCGTACTTCTTAACCCTCTTCAATTCGATTGGTGGATTAAATTTTGTCACGAATCAAGTCTTGTCATCGCTCACCATGATCGAGAAAGAATCTTTTGCAGTCATATGATTGGTTGTTCTTTCCGTGTTCTCGGCTATCCTTTCTAATAATTGAGTTTTGTAGTGTCACAACATTTTTTTTTATATTTCTAATATTTGTATTTGTATTTAATTTATTTTATTTATTTATTTTTTTTACATTCTACTTAATATGATTATTTTTCTTATTCTTTACTTAAATATTTTCTATACTTTTATGATTACAATTTATACATTTTGTAAATACCATGCTTCCTCCATCACACGGTCTCATTTGCTCAGAATTTAGGACAATTTTTCTTTTCTTACATACATTACATCCTAATATGATATCTTTCATGCAATCGTTTTGATTTGATATTTTCGAATTCTTCTTTTGCTTCTAATCTGTATTTTGTTAATTTTTCGGAATTCCATCATCCGGAGTTATCGTATTTTTTTCCTTTTTTTTCTCCTTGTTTGTTATTATCTTTGGCTTCTAATATTATCCAATCTATATAATATTTACTACTTTTTTAAGAATATAAATTACCACACATTTTTATTTTTTCCTCTAAAAATATTATTTAAATTTTTTTTTACTTCTGTTTAATATTATTATCATTTTTAACCCTATTCATTATTACTTGCAATCGCCTAGAATATAAAAATCATCCAATCCCTTCCTATATTTTCCATAGTATTTACACGTCATCAAATCGATGACCACAAAATTATAAGGTCCACAATCCCACACCAACTTACAAAGTCTCTTGAATTCATTTTGCTCATGTCATTGGTCACGTGATCATCGTAAATGTGATTGAGATTCTCAAAATCTTGATGAAACAGACACAGTAAGTTTGCATTCTCTCTCATGGTCTGTCTCGGCAATCTGAAATAATTTTGAGATAGATAGAAACAGTCCACATTGCTGTGATGTCCACAAACGTGGTAAGATTCACACTGATTATGTTTCTCCAACATCAAGTCATCAAATATCATAAGATTTCTGTGCACCAAATTCAAGTTTGCATTTTCATAAAATTGACATTCCACCTTGCACGTTTTATCATTTCCGAGTTCCCTCGATGTTTCTTGCAAGATCGTTGTGAGCAATGGATCATATTTTTCGAATTCATCTCAGTGATCGAAGATTCTCATAACGTCCTTTGGCAAGTTTGTGCTCAGAGTTTTTCACAATAATTCATATTCAGGTTGAAACAGACTCTTGCCAAACACAAACAATCTATCATAATCCAACCACTCTAGTTGCAACAATAGATTCATCAACAGATACGTCTTTCCACAATTCGATTTTCCTATCAATCCTCTTATGCTCTGAGCAAAGAGTTTGTCATTCAACCTCTCAGTTTTTGGTGCATTGAATGATAAATCTTTAATTTCCATTTTCTTTGCATATTTAAAACTAGCCTTTATTTTTATGTTACATCCAAAATAAATTTGTTGTTTTTATGCCCCCCGACTTAGGTCGGGTGGCATATAGAGATTGAAGTGTGCGTGTGTCTGTCCGTGTGTCCGTCCGTCCGTCCGTCCGTGTGTGTGTGTGTGTGTGTGTGTGTGTGTGTGTGTGTCCGAGCCAATAACTCGAAAACGGTTAGGGCCACAGTCATCAAACTTCACACAATTATAAAGGACCATGGAGGATGTGACACACACCATAGCCGGGTTCGTACCTTCAAGGTCAAGGTCATATTTCAAGGTCACACTAACAATCGGTCAATATTCGTGTCTCAGCCATAACTCTGAAACGAATCATAGTACAATTGTTAAACTTTTTACAAATGTTAAGGACAGACAGAAGGTGTGTCGCGTATAATAGTTTCCGCCGCATCTGCAAGGTGAAGGTCACAAGGGGGGGGGGGGGCATGTGTTACCTTAGTAACATTCTTCTTGTTTAATTTATATTTCTTTCAATCCAGATCCGCAGCAGCTGCTCAACGTTGTAGCGAGTTCCTATATCAGCACAACACTAGAACCCTTGAAATTCTTAAGTTTTATGCTAGCTAGAATCTCTTCCGATTTCGATGATAATTTCGGTCGCTTAGCCGGTCTTATCAACTTCTGAATTAAATCAGCACTCCTTTTGCCAGCCTCCAAAGCGATTCTAGTGCTTGCTTCCATCGTGGCTTTTTTACCCACGTCCATCCCGGTTTTCTCTTCGGCCTTCATGGCAGTGGAAGCGATCAGTTTTGCCACATCATCAGTGAAGGCACGTGACAGAACTCCCATCATTGAATCCATCAATCCCAATCCATCGGTCTTTTAAATAATAATTATGTTGTAATTTAATTTTTTTTTTACTTCCTATTTTATTTAGCATTATTTTTTTTGTCTCTCCTTTCAATGTGTTCATGATCAATTGATAAGTTTCTCTGTTCAACACCTTCTGTGCCAACAATTCATCACATATGTTCATCAACTCATTTGTCAATCCGGTATTACTGGCTTCTTGACTCGCCATCAAGAGACCTACTCTCTCCGACCGGGATTTTGGGATCGCAAGGACTGATTGTGGTGGTCGTCATTCCCTGTCCGGTGACCGATTTGACAAATGCTTATTTCCATCCCATATGGGTTTCAGCATGTTCATCCACTTCGAACTACTGCCCGCTTTCGGTCTCGTCTCCTTGGAATTATTTTTTTCTCATGACACTCGTATGAACCAGGAGATCGCAGTATGTTTTTGTAATCCTCATTCTATAATCGTTTGGTTTCGCCAGTTTGGTTTGAGCAGATACCACAATCCTTTCGTACCTTCATATTCTCGATCTTTGATGATTGATTATAATCGTTGATAATTTCAATTTTTTTGTCACCTGCAGTACGTGGAGAGTGTATTATCACTAAATCACCCGCAGAGTGGAGATTGCACCCAAGCGATAATTGCAAATTTGTTGCAAAGCATAACAAGCACAAGCAAAGTTTCAGTCAATGGACCTCCGGGTCAAACCCGGAGGTCCATTGACTGAAACATTGCTTGTATTTTTAGTCGATATATACAAAATTTGAGTTATAGTTTGGGTGATAACACCACTCCGCGGGTGATTTAGTTACAATCCACTCTCCACGTACTGTATGTAGCGATCACCTATGTAGAGATTACAATAGTCTCTCTCGCTAGCACAAGTCGAAGGCAGAGTCTGCTCTCCACGGACTAGTCTTATATTAATTTGCGTAATCTTTGGGTTTTCTCTCTCAAGGGCTTCAATACTTTCACGATATTTCTTTTCATTTCTTCCTGAGTTTCTGTCACAGGTTTGAACAACTTGGTTTCTCTCGTTTCATCTCGATGTCGCCCATGTGCTCAGCTGTGCTGCTGTTTTGAATATTCCTCTTTAATTCGAGAAACCGACAAACCTTCTCGTCTCTCAAACTAGGATCTTTTATGTTTGAAAATGAAATAATACTTTTTTATTTTATTTATTTATTTGTTTATTTTCTTCTTTCGCTAACTTAATATATCAGAGATAATTTTGACATGTCACATGCCTACCTTCGCAACCCATGAAATCTTTTCTTCAGTAGATATCATTTTATTCTTTATCAGAATGAGAGAGAGGGGTGGATTGAGAGGAGGAGTGGGTGGATTAAGAGGAGGATAGGTGGTGGAATGGGTGGGGGAAATTATTTTCGTCCATACGATATATCTCCACTCGCCATACCAGCTTAAAAATCACTTTTTCTGTTGGCGATGGCAACGTATTTATTCCACCCAGTTTCGCAATGTCTTGGGAGATTTCTCGACTCTATGACGACCAAAAAAACATACATAAAAACACATGTCGTCTCTGAAACTTCTTCAAGATTTTCCATTGGATTAGTACTGAGCGAAATGGTGACAATTGGAATCTGTGGGCTAATCGGAGTAAAATGAAAGGGGGAAAATCACCTTCTCTTCAATTCTTGATAAAATCCCCATTGAAATAACACTGAGCAAGAAGGCGATAATCGGAAAAAATAATTTTGCACTTGTCTGTCGTGAGCGCAGTTTCCACTTTTACACATTCCTATGGGAAATTTGTAAAGAAAAAGAGGTTTATCGAAATCGTCCTTTCTAGGCCACTTCGAGTTTAAAATGTTTTTTATTTTCTAAACCACTGGATTAACCTTAGCCAAAATACTGGGCCAGGCGGAAAGTGCCTAGAATTGACTAAGTCCGATTTTAGTGGCCCAGAAAATGTTTCAAGCTACGTCTCCATTGCTTTCAAGCTTAAATTTTGGGGTGGCCCAGAACTGATTTTTTGGTGGCATAGAATGCTTCTTTTCCCTCTACATATATCGAACAAAACTCGAAAGAATCTCGCTACACATCAGAATTTCAAACCCAAGTAGATTATTTATTATCAAAGACTTGCCCAAAACAGCCGTTGTCAATGTTGATCTTAATGTAGCATAATTTGCCCCTATGATTAGTCCTTCAATATGGAATCAGCAATTGGAATGGTAAACTGGTCAGAAGAGTGAAGAGAACCGGTGACGTCCCCAAGAGAATGGTATATATACAGGATTAGAAGAGGAGACCCAGGTAAAAAAGCCCAGAAGGGGATAAACCTTCTCCCTCCTTCCTTTTCCTCCTCCACCACGCCTCGACATCATCCAAAATCAAACAGCCAACGAGGGTCGAAAGGGGCTTGTTCCCCATACCGTCCCTGCGCGCCTTCGGCGCGCGAAACCATTTCGTTCGAGACCCAGTTGCTATCTGGTTGCTGATTGCATCATTAGGTGAGTTGAAAGTCCCCGTCCGTTGGAGGAAATAACCCACTTGTTGAGCTTGTAACTATTTGGTATTGGGTGGTATATATAAGTATTAGTATATTAAGATTATACCGCCCCCCCCCCAAAAAAAAATACCACATTGGCACAACGACAATACCGAATTTGTGTGGGCGGACGCCCGAAACTTTTCAAGTTTTAAACTTGCCACTCGCGGCCATGTTGCCTTTGTCTTGTTGACACACGAACCCGCCAATTTTAATCACAGTTAATCCAGTTATTTTACTTACCCATCCAATGTAATATTCTTTTGATTTGTTTTTCATTTATTTTGGAATATTGTTTTTTGCCTTCGTTTTGTATTTTTTTGTCACATTGTTGGGAATTTCCCAAATGAAATATTTTTTCACATTTTGTTGTTAATATTGACAAAAAATATTTTGGGTTAGAGAAAATGGCTATGGCTGTTACACACAATCAGAATCGGGCACCTAGTGTACCCGAACCACAAATTTACATAAATACATGTGATTTCATGGGATTTTTTGCCTTACCTGGGATTGATATCCCCAGAGCTCGCCAGATGGTGCAAAAACGTGCTCAGTTAGGAAATTTTTCAGAAAGCACTCTGAGAGAGGTTCCTGGTTTAAAGGTAACCAGGGCCCTTTTGCGTACTATCAATTTCGCCCCACATGCTCCGGGAGATGAAAATCCCCGTTCAAAGTGTTCTCGATGCATTGAAGCTGAGGATCAAGTTTGTCAGCGTTGGGAAGGAGTGAGTGGCCCTTTGGCGCTTTCCAGGGTGGGGGAAACTCCTGGTGCTCCACCTTGGTCTCGACCTGAGCGCCCCCGCGTCATCGAGCATCGAGAAATACAGTAGGGGAGAATAGGGAGTCCTGAGATGATCCCTCATTAACACCTGCTTGGCATATTAGAGGCAGGCCATTTCAAAGTTCTGTTCCAAATAGACAGGGTCCAGTCCCAGATGCTGCTACTTTTGATATCGACCTTCCACCACCTTATGAATCGGTGGATTCTGATTATGATACTTTCCAAAATGGTGGGAATGGTGGTAGAGACAGAGTTCCACCTAACCCAATACCCAACAGACAGGAGGTGAATCCCAACATGACTAGATGGGGGGATTTGAGGACAGACACCCAGTTAGGCAGAATAGACCCTTTTTTGAGGAACGGGGAGGGGAGGCAAATTACAGAGATGACTTTCAAGAAAATCGCTGGCTTCCACAAGGCCGATATAGATATGCTTATGACCCACCCCTCGTGTGCACCAGCCTTATGGGGAAGGAGATGCTTATCGTCCACAATGGGACAGGTGGAGGGGTGAGAGGTATGCCCATGACCCCCAACCTGTGTACCATCAATTTGGGGGACAACGTCCCCAAATGCGAGAGATGAGAGACCCAGACAATAGGTATCGTCGTAGGATGCCTACCCTTCCCAAGAGCTTAGAATACAATGGGACCATCAGCTGGCAAACATTTCGTATGAAGTTCATGCAATTTTCGGACATGCAAGAATGGACTGCGGGAGAATGTAAGGACAACCTTTGTTGGTGTTTGGGTGGCAAAGCAAGCGAGTATTTTGCTACCATAATTCGTCAAGACCCACAAATCTATCTTGTTGATGTGCTGGTCAAGTTAGAAAAACGCAGTTCAATCAAGCCCAACAGCAACCAGACATGACCCTAGAAGAGTGGGCTGATCAAATTTTGACAATGGCCGAAAAAGCATTTGGGCAATTGCCCGAAGAACACATGTTTCGACAGGCCGTTATGCGTTTCTGCCATGGTGCCCTAGATAAAAGGGGCAGGGCATTACGCAGAAAATCAGCGCCCGAAAACAGTCGAGGAAGCTATCGATCAAATTAAATGGTTTCAACACACATCTTTGGCTATTTATGGAAATGTGAGGGAACTAGCTCCAGAACCCAGGGGCCCAACTCAGATTGCAACCCTTTCATGGGATAACTCACATCCCCGTGTGCAGTCGGCTCGGGTGTCTACTCCATCTGTACGACCCAATACAACAGGGCCCCAACATCAGGATACCCAAAGTGCTGTGTCTGAATTAGTAACTGAATTTAAGAAAATTTCTGGAGAAACAATCACTGAATATAGATCAATTGGCACGGTATTATCAAATTTAAATGACAGTATGGCTACCCTGACCATAAAGACTTCCCAATTGATTGAACCAGGTCAGACTCTAAATAGATCAAGGAGTCGATCTCCCTCACCTGGGAGGAGGGGTTGTTGGACATGTGGGTCGATGTCCCATTTTTCAAGAGAGTGCCCTTCCAGAAATCCAAGTAATCGGCCAGCTTCAAAACCTTCTACACCATCAGGGTCACCAAATGACACCAATACCCGAACTTCGCCAATGGTTAAAATTACGGACGATTCAGAAGATAATTTAAACGAGAACGAGTCGGAAATGTAGGCCGTTTGCCGACTCCAGATTTAAATATAGGCCACAATCCTGTCATTGCTAGGGACAAATTCCCTGGACAATTCTTCCCGAAAGAGGAAACATTAAATGAGATGACAGATAGTATAACGATTAACCAAGTAGATACTTCGTTGTAGTATACTGTACCAGTGATATTAGAAACAGTGTTTTCTGACAAACTTTTAGAGTTTTTTGATGAACACCCTCGCATGTTGAAGGGCATTAAAGTACGAACAGTAGGCAGAGAATTAGGAACTATCTCTGGACATATAGTAAGGCCCATCAAGATGAAAGTGGGAAAAATTGGTACATCAGTTATTTTTATGTAGCCCCTGTTTCTACTCCAATTATTTTGGGTCTTGATTTCTTGCATGAACAGGGTACCCAATTAGATCTGGCTAACAATATCATGAATTTGGGAAAAGAAAGAGAGGAAATTCCCATTCAGTTGAGATGGTCACAAAAGAGGGAAGGAGTAAAGGTCAGGTTATTGGAAAAAATAATAATTCCCTCCAATTCAGTGATACAGGTCCAATGTGCTCTGAGTTCTACCATGTCAGAGTACATGATAGAACCAGAGTTAAAACCAAATTCGTTGATCTCCAGAACAGCTCATTCCGAAAATACAGATCCTGTTATGACCTTCCTTAATATAGGAAATAAAGATATTGTAATGCATCCAGGTCAAATAGTTGGAAGGGCTGATGAAGGTACAGGTATTTCTTCCATTGAACATTCTCCAGAATTTTCTGAAGTTAATGTAAATGAAGTGGATTCTGGAGTAGTTACAGATAAGAATTTAGAGATGCCTGATCACATAGGGGAATTGTTTGAGAACTCTAAGACACTGTTAACAGTTGAAGAGTCTTCCAAGCTTAAACAACTATTGATTGAATACAGTGATGTATTTGAAAAAATGAGTATGATTTGGGAAATTTCACTTCTTTGGAACATCATGTTGACACCGGTGATGCCAAACCAGTTAAAACCCGAATGCACTGTTCCCCGGCATATTTTTTAGGTGAGGAAAAAAAAATATTGAAGGATATGTTAAAGGCTGGGATTATCCAGCCATCTGTTTCCGAATTGGCTTCAGCACCTGTTCTCATTAGTAAAAACTGTGGTTCGGTAAGATGGTGTTTGGATTTCCGGGGAGTAAACGCCGTTAAGGAAGGACACTTACCCCATGCCCTTAATTGACGACTGTCTAGACACACTAGCTGGGAATACTTAGTTTAGTCACCTGGATGGAAACCAGGCTTACATTCAAATTCCAGTAGCTAATGAAGACCGTAAGAAAACGGCCTTTATAACCAAATATGGGCAGTATGAATATCCCAAAATGAGTTTTGGTTTAAAAGTAGCCTCGGGATGCTATTCCCGAGTGATGAATTTAGTCCTTAGAGGGTTAACATGGGATATTGCGTTAGCTTTTCTAGATGATGTGTGTGTGTTGGGCACAGATTTTGCAGATCATTTAAAAAATCTGCGAACTGTCTTGAATAGATTTCGGCAGTATTAATTGAAATTAAAGCCTAGAAAGTGTCTCCTGTTCTTGGGACGACTAGTTTCCTCCTAGGGAATGGAAATGGGGGATCCGGCTAGCCAAGTTATTACAGACTGGCCCCGACCCCAAAACATCTAAGAGATTGAGAGATTTTTGGGTCTTGCCAATTACCACAGGGTATCTATAAAGAACTTTGCTAGTTTAGCAGCCCCAGTCAGTGTTGACTTTTGCTAATAAAACTGATATGTTCATTTTGGACACTGATGGGTCTGATGTGGCTCTTGGGGCAGAGTTGACCCAATTACAAAATGGACAAGAAAAAGTCATAGCCTATGGGAGTTGTGGGTTAAGTCCCGGACAGAGGAAGTACTGCACCACTCGAAAAGAGCTTCTTAGTGTGGGCGATTTACCCGCCAGTTTAGACATTTGCTATTGGGCAGACACTTTACAATCAGGACAGACCATAGTAGCCTTACTTGGCTCCTCAATTTTGAGAATCCAGAAGGCCAGCTGGTCAGATGGATGGAGGAGATAAGTCAGTATGACTTCACAATTCAGCACCACCCAGAGAAAAAACATCAGAATGCTGATTTCCTATCACGACGTCCAGAGGAAGACTTTTGTAAGAAATACAGGGCAGGGGTGCCATTAGAACAACTTCCCTGTGGGGGTTCTAGATATTGTAAGAGGGTAGGCCAAAATTGGAGAAATTAATATTAATATTATTCCCCTACCAAGCAATAGAAATCAAGCGGAAGGTAAAATGGCTTGGGTAGAAAAATACAATGATTCCAAAATGTGTTTCATGCAAAAACAGAAATATCTTCCAATATTGCTTCCAATACAAGAAATTTTGTCAGTTGAAACTTCAGAGAATATTTCAGATAGAGTTAGCTCCCTTGATGTGTTAAACTCAGGAATTTCAGATAAGAGAGTTAGCTCCCTTGATGTGTTAAACTTAGGAATTGTAAATAAAACCCTCATAAAAACATTTGACCCTGGGGGAGGAGGGAGTGTTTCAAATTATTTGGGGATAGAGCCTAAGGGAGTGGGCATTACAGTTATTACAGATGCTGATACTAATAATCCACAGGCAGGGGAAGATAGGGACCCTCCTGAACTGGAATATGCTTTAAGTGGTCAGAAATATGAAGAAATTCTAGCTAAACAGAATGAAGATGCTGATCTGGAATTTCTCAGAAATTGGATAGAAAAGGGGGAAATACCTTCCCCCGATGCTCTTTTTCAGGCAAGTGCCGAATCCAAACTGTTTGGGAATCATCGGGAAAGATTTTCCATGATTTGAAAATTGATGATAAAATATGGGGACAAGGACAAAGGAGGAGGGTCCAGAATTTGGATTACGACCCTCAAGCTCAAACACGGGCTGAAGAAACTGTGACTGCAGCAGTCAATGAGTGTTTCTCTAGGTTTTGCTGCCCATTGGAAGTGTATACAGATAGAGGGGCAAATTTTGAAAGTGATTTATTTAAAGCTGTTTGTAAATTATTACAAATTCACAAGGCAAGAACCGCTTATCGCCCATCATCTAATGGCCAAGTGGAAAGGGTGAATAGAACTTTAATGGATGCCCTTAGATGTTTCATGGGAAACAAACAGTCCACCTGGGTTTTACATAGGAGCATTAAGATCTTCGGTGAACAGAAGTACTGGATTTACACCTAATAAAATCATGCTTGGAAAAGAGGTGGTACAACCAACAGATCTAGTTTTGGTCCTCCTCCAAATGAAACATTTCAAAATGCAGTTGAATTTGTTCTTGCTTTGGAGAATTCTATTAGAACATGTCATAAATTGGCCCGTGATTTTGATTTTTGTTGATTTCTGGGTGCAGTTAAATTGTAGACCGGAGGGGGGGGGGGGGGGGAGGGTTTGTTTAAAAGTAGTAGAGGGAGAGCATTTGTACAAAAAGTTGTAATATTTTGTATAGTTTTATGGGTTTCTATCTTCAATTCTTGGGTAGTGAAATGTGAGAGTATCCATCTCTTGGGATGCCCAAGATCCTTTTTTTCTGAGAATTCCATTGCTGATCCTTTTTTGATTACGTTAAATATAGGGAGTTTGTCTCCCTAATACTTTTACCCTTTAAGGTTAGGGATTTATTTATGTTCCCTGGGGCCATTTGGAGGGGGGTTTATTTAGAAAACTGGGAGGAATGTAGCATAATTTGCCCCTATGATTACTCCTCCAATATGGAATCAGCAATTGGAATGGTAAACTAGTCAGAAGAGTAAAGAGAACCGGTGACGTCACCAAGAGAATGGTATATATACTGGATTAGAAGAGGAGACGCAGTTGTTGTTATCTGGTCGCTGATTGTATCATTAGGTGAGTTGAAAGTACCCATCCGTTGGAGGAAATAACCCACTTGATGAGCTTGTAACTATTTGGTATTGGGTGGTATAAAAAATATTAGTATATTAAGATTATACCCTTGATGATGATCCCCTTGGCAGTGTTTCTGCAACTGTCTTACCTTAGCTCCAGAACTTGGCAGAGGACACACTGATGGTGGTCCCTTTAACTTAGGGGTGGAGATTCTACAGATTTTGGGAAAAAAAGAACATCATCCTCTCCCATCTCCAATATTGAAGAAAATCTTTTATCTATTTTTTGTAGTACCAGCCTGTACTTCCGTGTAATCTGGCTTTCTGTCACTGAGGGATGAACATCCCCTCGACTGTTCACTCCCGGCCGGAATTAGGGAGATAGACTCTCCCCAAACTGACACACCTACTGGTGTCACTGGCACCTGGGCTCCGGGAACTAAGTTGCTAGTTGAGACAGAACTTAAATCAGAGGAGATAGTCTCCTCTACTTGTTTCTCACCCACACACCTAACCATTGGTAGGTTTGGGTCCACTTTTAAACGGACATCCCGGGTTTGAGCTTGAGGGTCATAATCCAAATTCTGGACCCTCCTCCTTTGTCCTTGTCCCCATCTTTTACCCTTCCTTTGGACCAGAGTCCAAGATCTCTTCGGGGATTGGCTTCCTTCATCCGAACTCATATTGACTATGTATCTAACTGGTATCTGTTATAATCTGTGCAAAGAGACAAAAAAATAAAAGTGTCTAAGTTCCCCCTGTAAACTAACCATTATTGGGGATTAGCCATTTGACAATGTGGACAACTATACAGATCCATTCTCTACACCGATTGCTTAGTCACTTGCACACAAGAACCATGAAACCAGTCCAAACAACTGTTACATTGTATCATGAAAGACCCTGTGTCAGGCTTCTTACAGATACAGTACAATGGAACCATTGAGCCTCTAGTTTCTGAAAGATTTTTGTGGCACTCAATCCAAGGTGGTAAAATTCCATCAGTACAATGTTTGAGTTTGTCATGATTCATTGTTATTGATTTATTAATCAATTGTATTTTAAACAAAAATGTAGAAATGCACTGAATAATTATTCCAGGCCCCTTCCAAATGGGATTTAATTTTTTACAATGGTCAGGTTTACTTGCAAAATCAAGGAAATAAACAATATCTCCCACTTTAAATGTCTGAGTTTTTGAGGTAGTGTCATAGTATTTCCTCATTATTTTCTGTTGAGTTTTAAATTTTTCACGCTCCAATTTATGAGATGTTCTAATAGAATTCTCCAAAGCAAGAACAAATTCAGCTGCATTTTGAAATGTTTCATTTGGAGGAGGACCAAAAACAAGATCTGTTGGTTGTACCACCTCCATTCCAAGCATCATTTTATTAGGAGTAAATCCAGTACTTCTGTTCACCGAAGATCTCAATGTCCCTGCCAACTGCGGGACATGTAAATCCCAGGTGGACTGTTTGTTTCCCACAAAACATCTAAGGGCATCCATTAAAGTTCTATTTATCCTTTCCACTTGCCCATTAGATGATGGGCGATAAGCTGTTGTTCTTGCCTTGTGAATTTGTATTAATTTACAAACAGCTTCAAATAAATCACTTTCAAAATTTGCCCCTCTATCTGTATACACTTCCAATGGGCAGCCAAACCTAGAGAAACACTCATTGACTGCTGCAGTCGCAGTTTCTTCAGCCATTTGAGACGGGAGGGGAATACACTCCATCCATTTTGTAAATTGATCACTTATTACTAGAATGTATTCATTTCCCTTTGACGTTTTTGGTGAAGGGCCCAAAAAATCTAAATGAACACGTTCCATTGGGGACCCTGCATGGTATGGGACCATTTTGTGACGGAACTGAAAGGAAGGCTTCTTTTGTTTATTGCATCTAGTACAGGCTTTAACGTAAGTCTCAACATTGGCAGTTAATTCTGGCCAATAATATCTAGATTTTATTTTTTCCATGGTACGGTTAATCCCCTGATGACCAGCCAATGGCAGATCATGATTTGACAACAAAATCTCTGAACGTAGGGGATGAGGTATCACCAAAACCAAGTGGCCATTTTTTTTTCCTTTTTGTATATCAATTTTCTAATCATGGAAAATCTTTCCCGATGATTCCAAAACAGTTTGGATTCGGCACTTGCCTGAAAAAGAGCATCGGGGGAAGGTATTTCCCCCTTTTCTAACCAATTTCTAAGAAATTCCAAATCAACATCTTCATTCTGTTTAGCTAGAATTTCTTCATATTTCTGACCACTTAAAGCATATTCCAGTTCAGGTGGGTCCATATCTTCCCTGCCTGGGGATTATTGGTATCAGCATCTGTAATAACTGTAATGCCCACTCCCCTAGGCTCTATCCCCAAATCATTTGAAACACTCCCTCCTCCCTCGGGGTCAAATGCTTTTATAAGGGTTTTATTTACAATTCCTAAGTTTAACATATCAAGGGAGCTAACTCTATTATCTGAAATTTCTAAGTTTAACACATCATGGGAGCTAACTCTATCTGAAATATTCTCTGAAGTTTCAATTGACTTTCTGTTTTTGCATGAAACACATTTTGGAATCATTGTATTTTTCAACCCAAGCTATTTTATCTTCTGCTTTATTTCTGTTGCTTGGTAGGAGAATAACATCATCTACATTTTCAAAGAAATTTACCCAATTTTTGTCTACCCTCTTACAATATCTAGAACCCCCACAGGGAAGTTGTTCTAATGGCACCCCTGCTCTGTATTTCTTACAAAAGTCTTCTTCTGGATGTCGTGATAGGAAATCAGCATTCTGATGTTTTTTCCCTGGACGGTGCTGAATTGTGAAGTCATACTGACTTAGCTCCTCCATCCATCTGGCCAGCTGGCCTTCTGAATTCTTAAAATTGAGGAGCCAAGTAAGGCTACTATGGTCTGTCCTGATTGTAAAGTGTCTGCCCAATAGCAAATGTCTAAACTGGCGGGTAAATCGCACCACACTAAGAAGCTCTTTTCGAGTGGTGCAGTACTTCCTCTGTCTGGGACTTAACCCACAACTCCCATAGGCTATGACTTTTTCTTGTCCATTTTGTAATTGGATCAACTCTGCCCCAAGAGCCACATCAGACCCATCAGTGTCCAAAATGAACATATCACTTTTATTAGCAAAAGTCAAAACTGGAGGAGACTCAAGGGCTGCTTTTAATGCCAAAAATGAATTGTCTTCATCATTCCCCCACTCAAACACTGCCTTTTTACCTGTTCTTTTATACAATGGGGCTGCTAAAGTAGCAAAGTTCTTTATAAATACCCTGTGGTAATTGGCAAGACCCAAAAATCTCTCAATCTCTTTGATGTTTTGGGGTCAGGGCCAATCTGTAATAACCTGGCTAACCATATCCCCCATTTCCATTCCCTGGGAGGAAACTAGTCGCCCCACAAACTCTATTTCTTTGTTGAAACAGAAGACACTTTCTAGACTTTAATTTCAACTGATACTGCCGGAATCTATCCAAGACAGTTCGCAGATTTTTTAAATGATCTGCAAAATCTGTAACCAACACACACACATCATCTAGAAAAGCTAAGGCAATATCCCATATTAATCCTCTGAGGACAAAATTCATCACCCGGAAATAACATCCCGGGGCTCCTGTTAGACCAAAACTCATTTTGAGATATTCATACTGCCCATATTTGGTTCTAAAGGCCATTTTCTTACGGTCTTCATTAGCTACTGGAATTTGAAGGTAAGCCTGGTTTCCATCCAGGCGACTAAACCATGTATCCCCAGTGAGTTTGTCTAGAAAGTCGTCAATTAAGGGCATTGGGTAAGTGTCCTTTCTTGTAACGGCGTTTACTTTCCGGAAATCCAAACACCATCTTACCAAGCCACAGCGTTTACGAATGAGAACAGGTGCTGATGCCCATTCAGAAACGGATGGCTGGATAATCCCAGCCTTTAACATATCCTTCAATAATTTTTCTTCCTCACCTACAAAACATGTCGGGGTACAGCACATGTGGGTTTTAACTGGTTTGGCATCACCGGTGTCAATATGATGTTCCAAAGCAGTGAAATTTCCCAAATCATACTCATTTTTTTGCAAATACATCACTGTATTCAATCAATAGTTGTTTAAGCTTGGAAGACTCTTCAACTGTTAAGAGTGTCTTAGATTTCTCAAACAATTCCCCTATGTGATCAGGCATCTCTAAATTCTTATCTGAAACTACTCCAGAATCCATTAACTTCAGTAAATTCTGGAGAATGTTCAATGGAAGAAATACCTGTACCTTCAACAGCCCATCCTACTATTTGATCTGGATTCATTACAATATCTTTATTTCCTATATTAAGGAAGGTCATAACAGGATCTGTATTTTCGGAATGAGCTGTTCTGGGGATCAACAAATTTGGTTTTAACTCTGGTTCTATCATGTACTCTGCCATGGTAGAACTCAGAGCACATTGGACCTGTTTCACTGAATTGGAGGGAATTATTATTTTTTCCAATAACCTGACCTTTACTCCTTCCCTCTTTTGTGATAGTCTCAACTGAATGGGAATTTCCTCTCTTTCTTTTCCCAAATACATCACATTGTTAGCCAGGTCTAATTGGGTACCCTGTTTACGCAAGAAATCAAGACCCAAAATAATTGGAGTAGAAACAGGGGCTACATAAAAATTCCTGATGTACCAGGATGTACCATTTTTTTCCCACTTTCATCTTGATGGGCCCTACTATTTGTCCAGAGATATTTCCTAATTCTCTGCCTACCGCTCATACTTTAATGCTCTTCAACATGCGAGGGTGTTCATCAAAAAGCTCTAAAAGTTTGTCAGAAAACACTGTTACCTGTGCCCCTGTATCAATAAGAGCATCTAATTTGACATTTTATAATATCACTGGGACAGTATAGTACATCAAAGTATCCACTTGGTTGATCGTTATACTATCTGGCATCTCATTTAATGTTTCGTCTTTTGGTAAGAATTGTCCAGGGAATTTGTCCCTAGCAATGACAGGATTGTGGCCTATATTTAAATCTGGAGTCAGCAAACGGCCTACATTTCTGACTCGTTCTCGTTTAAATTATCCTCTGAATCGTCCGTAATTTTGACCATTGGCGAAATTCGGATATTGGGGTCATTTGGTGACCCTGATGGCGTAGAAGGTTTGGAAGCTGACCTATTACCTGGATTTCTGGAAGGGCACTCTCTTGAAAAATGGGACATCGACCCGCATGTCCAACAACCCCTCCTCCCGGGTGAGGGATATTTACTCCTTGATCTATTTAGAGTCTGACCTGGTTCAATCAAGTGGGAAATCTTTAAGGTCAGGGTAGCCATACTGTCATTTAAATTTGATAATACCGTGACAATTGATCTAAATTCAGTGATTGTTTCTCCAGAAAATTTCTTAAATTCAGTTACTAATTCAGACTCAACACTTTGGGTATCCTGAGGCTGGGGCCCTGTTGTATTGGGTCGAACTGATGGAGTAGACACCAGAGCCGACTGCACACAGGGATGTGAGTTATCCCATGAAAGGGTTGCAATCTGAGTTGGGCCCCTGGGTTATGGAGCTATTTCCCTCACATTTCCATAAATAGCCAAAGATGTGTGTTGAAACCATTTAATTTGATCTATAGCTTCCTCGACTGTTTTCGGACGCTGATTTGCTGCGTAATGCCCTACCCCTTTATCCAGGGCACCATGGCAGAAACGCATAACGGCCTGGCGAAACATGTGTTCTTCGGGCAAGTGCCCAAATGCTTTTTCGGCCAATGTCAAGATCTGATCAGCCCATTCTTGTAGGGTCATATCTGGTTGCTGCTGGGCTTGATTGAATTGCATTTGTGCAGTCTCCGGGAGTTCGTACTTTCCGAAGCGCTTTTTCCAACTTGTCCAGCACATCAACAAAATAGATCTGAGGGTCTTGATGAATTATGGTAGCAAAATACTCGCTTGCTTTGCCATCCAAACACCAACAAATGTTGTCCTTACATTCTCCCGCAGTCCATTCTTGCATGTCTGCAAATTGCATGAACTTCATACGAAATGTTTGCCAGCTGGTGGTCCCATTATATTCTAAGCTCTTGGGAAGGTTAGGCATCCTACGACGATACCTATTGTCCGGGTCTCTCATCTCTCGCACTTGGGGACGCTGTCCCCTAAATTGACGGTACACAGGTTGGGGGTCATGGGCATACCTCTCACCCCTCCACCTGTCCCCTTGTGGACGATAAACATCTCCTTCCCCATAAGGCTGGTACACCCGACAGGGTGGGTCAAAAACATATCTATATCGGCCTTGGGGAAGCCAGCGATTTTCTTGAAAGTAATCTCTGTATTTTGCCTTCCCTCCCCCTTCCTCAGAAAAGGGTCTATTCTGCCTATCTAGGCGTCTATCCTTAACCCCCCCCCCCCCCCCCCCCCCACATCTATTCATGTTGGGATTCACCTCCTGTCTGTTGGGTATTGGATTAGGTGGAACTCTGTCTCTACCACCATTCCCACCATTTTGGAAAGTATCATAATCAGAACCCACCGATTCATAAGGTGGTGGAGGGTCAATATCAAAAGTAGCAGCATCTGGGACTGGACCCGGTCTATTTGGAACAGAACTTTGAAATGGACTGCCTCTAATATGCCAAGCGGGTGTTAATGAGGGATCGTCACAGGACTCCCTATTCTCCCCCACTGTATTTCTCGATGCTCGATGATGTGGGGGCGCTGAGGTCGAGACCAAGGTGGAGCACCAGCAGTTTCCCCCACCCTGGAAAGCGCCAAAGGGCCACTCACTCCTTCCCCACGCTGACAAACTTGATCCTCGGCTTCAATGCATCTACAACAATTTGAACGGGGATTTTCATCTCCCGGTGGGGCGAAATTGATATTACTCAAAAGGGCCCTGGCTACCTTTAAACCAGGAACCTCTCTCAGAGTGCTTTCTGAAAAATTTCCTAAATGAGCACGTTTTTGCACCAGCTGGCGAGCTTTGGGGACATCAACCCCTGCTAAAACAAAACATCACATGAAATCACATGTATTTATGTAAATTTGTGGTTCGGGTACACTAGGTGCCCGATTCTGATCATGTGTGACTGCCGAAGCCATTTTTTATCACCCAAAATAATTTTCGTCAATATTGACAACAAAATGTGAAAAAATATTTCATTTGGGAAATTCCCAACAAGATGACAACCCCCCCCCCCCCCCCCACCCCTCCAAAAAAAAAAACAAAAAAAAAAAACAATATTCCAAAATAAATGAAAAACAAATCAAAAGAATATTACATTTGATGGGTAAGTGAAATAACTGGATTAACTGTGATTAAAACTGGCGGGTTCGTGTGTCAACAAGCCAAAGGCAACATGGCCGCGAGTGGCAAGTTTAAAACTTGAAACGTTTCGGGCGTCAGCCCACACAAATTCGGTATTGTCGTTGACCCAATGTGGTATTTTTTTTTTTTGGGGGGGGGGGGGGGGTATAATCTTAATATACTAATACTTATATATACCACCCAATACCAAATAGTTACAAGCTCATCAAGTGGGTTATTTCCTCCAACGGACGTGTACACTTTCAACTCACCTAATGATACAATCAGCAACCAGATAACAACAACTGGGTCTCGAACGAAATGATTTCGCGCGCCGAAGGCGCGCAGGGACGGTATAGGGAGCAAGCCCCTTTCGACCCTCGGTGACTGTATATTGATGATTGACATATGTCTAGGCGTGTTGAAGGAGGAAAAGGAAGGAGGGAAAAGGTTTATCCCCTTCTGGCCTTTTTGCGGCTCTTCTTCTTTGGTGGAGGTTGGCATGCTGATGGTGATGAGGCCTACCCAGTGCTTCAATAATTAAATTTTTGATGATTATTCCTATAATTAGTGTTTGGAATCCAAAATCATTGCGTTCGTGGAAATGCCCTCCCGCGGAAAGTGACCACTCCACGGCGGCCGTACTGTACCTGGTGGAATTCACTACTTGTCACAGGCAATTTTATATTATATATGCATGAAATACATTAGTAATTGCTTACCCATTTTGAAAATGTTTTGACCCTTTCCTGTAAAATCAGGCAGATTGAGATCCGAGTTATAAACTACTCCTTCATATCTTACACATTTTTTCTTGGTTGCAAATGGCGGTCCAGAGGTCTTTTAAAGTGTACAAGTTCACTCCAATGTGCTTGTGTGTGCCTATGTAAATAAAATACAACAAGAAGATTTACATAACTGATATATGACAGGAAAATGCACAAGTGAAATTCTCACTGATTAGTTTAACACTTTCGCTGTTGAAAGCGACTATCGTCACCTATTTATGATGATAATCAGCACCTTCTGGTTTGCGCAGACCAAAAGTTACCATCTGTTTACTTGTTAGAAAGGGATCAGAGAGCCGTTTCCAACAATTAATCAGATGACAGAGTTTCTGCAATGTCATAAACGTGATTAAACTTCATCGCATACATGCGCACATAGAGGTCCTCCTTAGATGGCTAAAGTGGGCGTGGCATTAAAAGGGTTAACCGCAATGAACTTTATTAGATAAGATTTTATTTGTTATAATTAACCAAAAGGATTGGATGACAAGTGCTCGGCACTTAGATTATATCCTTTGCTTAAAATACATTTGAAAATTAAAAGTAAGCTTATATTTGTGCAACACTTATGCTGCCGAATCATGCTACTCTCGGCAATTTTTCTGATGATTATCTGTACGTTCTAGTATGCCCAGATCAAACCTATCATCTGATTAATTGCTGGAAATGGCTCTGAGAGAGCCCTTTCCAACAATTAATCAGATGATAGAGTTTCAAGTATGTCATAAATTGTATTAAACTTCCTCGAATACAGGTGTACATTAGAGGTTGTCCATATATGGTTGAAGTGGGCGTGGTACTAAAAGGGCTAAAAGCAGTTACATGAATGTGTGTGTAATGGCGTATATTTCGAAACAATGTTGTGTATGTACACGGCTCGGAACAAAGCTGGTGGCTGATTAGCTTCGAAAGAGTTGAAACAGAAGAGTGAGAGGGGTAGAGTGGAAAAGTAAAATGCCACACTGCAACACTAATGGTTCGGATCAGCGAAACTATACGGGTGATACTTCAGTTCAACACCACTGCGACTCCGACGGAGTACCCATTCCACTGCTTCAGCCAGGACTGACAGGACGTACATGCGGAAAGCAGCAAGCCATGTGTGATGAAAACACAGATGACCATTAATTTTATAAGTCAACAGCTTAAGATTAAGTTATTTTAACCATATAACCGACATAACGGCCCAAAATAGTCAGCGTTGTTCACAGGAATGGCTATTCAAAGTTTATTATGTTTTCAATTTAATGTCTCAAAAACGCAGCCAACGACCCCTCGCCGAAGCGAGCTCGATGAGCTCACACGACGAGGGGTTACGGGCTATTTTCAGGAGGCAAGTGTTGAAAAAGTTAAGCTATTTAAAAATGTGTGCAAGTGTTATCTTTTACCCGTGTTAGACATAGAATTGAGAGCTATCCGTTTGACTAGCGGTCCAATATTAAAAACGCTTGGTTGTTTTGATGAATGTTTGTACAGTGCAAAAGAGGTGGACGTTGACGGTGCCCGGTAGTTTGGAGATAACATAAATACGATCTTTGGCAGATTTCGAAGGACTTGTCTTTCATCTGCATAGCTACTACAGTCGAACAGGCAGTGGTTAGCGTCTTCAGACCCGAACCACATAAGCAGTTTAGCCGGTTGTGGATGTGGTTAGTGTAGTTATCAAAACTTAGATCTCTGCAAGAGTTCTGCAGCCTGCAAGTATTATATTGACCACCCTATGGCCGCTGTTAAAGTAATTGGGTGGTAAACACACGCCTCTATCAAAACGTTTAACAATATTATTCAATGAACTCGACTGTCTAACTTCTATGGGTAGTGAATTCCATTCAGAGATACAAGCGGGTATAAATGAGCGCTTAAATACTTCTGCGTGGGTAAATGGCAACTGGAATTGGAATGGTACCACGTGCTTTACGGAGAAATATCCTCAACGTTCTAGGTTAAAAGTCAGAGAGATACGTGGGGGGCCTACTTGTTCACAATTTTGAAAAACGTAATCATTTTGTGTAGATGGCGTCTCTGTCTGAGGGTTTCCCAATCAAGTTCTGCAAGCAGAGCAAAAACCGGAGTTGATCTCGTGAGACCGGATATTATTATAGCTGTATCCACGTGGAGTCTATCCAACTTGAAAAGTAAGTAATCCGGTGCGCCTGTCCATACAACAACAGCATATTCTAAGATAGGGAGTATGAATGAATTGTACAAAGTATCCAGGCTTTTTCTACCAAGGACATACTTGAGTTTCCTTATTTGAGAAGGTCTGGAGTTAGCCTTTCTACGTAATCTATTGATTTGGTTATGTCAGTTTAAGTTTAAGCCCCCCCCCCCCCCCCCCCCCGAAAGGACAAACCGAGAAAGGTGTGTGACACTGAGAGTTCAAGTGGCGTCTTACCGAACACTATGACATTACTTAGGTTAATATTTTTTCCAAGTGAATAAAACGATTTTGGTTTTTGAGGGGTTAAATGTGACTAGCCATTTATTTGCCTATTCCGAGACGACCTTAATGTTTGTATTTTTAGACTTTACCGCAATGTCATCTAGTTCGTATCCATTTTATATTACACTGCTATCATCCGCAAACAGCCTACACACAACCTGTGAGTCTAATTTTTCAGAAATGCCATGGGAAGGGGGGGGGGGGGGAGAGGTAGGAGTTGCCCTTTGTTTATATAAACGATGAAGTAGCTTCTGGTCCACTTGATGAGTAGTCAAGATATACCATATTGTCTCAATTTATACATTAAACCTTTGTACCAAACCGAGTCCGGAAGTTACTCCAAGTTTGGGTGACAATTCAACAAATTAATTATCTGTCACGCAGCACCGATCTGCTGGAGGTTAGCTTTTGTTCAATTTGTTGGAGTCCCTGTTTGGCACTATCCAACAAACTGTAGCAAAACTATCTTACCCCAATTCGTCTTTGATACAATTTGTTGGAGAGTACCTATTTAGCATTATCCAACAAATTGTAGCAAAACTGCTTTGACGAAATTTAAGGTATGTTATTCAAATCTACTGTAACGAGCAGAACATGTGGATCAAACTGGTGCATGACAGTCTACTTTTGACGAAATTTAATTACTTTTATTTGGGAGATCGGTCCAGTTTTGAATAACAATTCAACAAGTTCATTTAAGTGTTGCACTGTGGCTATTTGATGCAGGTTAACTTTGAACAACTTATTGATGAATGCCCGTTTAGCACTGTCCAATAAACTGTAGCAAAACTACTTTACCGACCTTGCTCATTACTAATTAAAGCCATGTTGTTCGGACATTCAGTGATGAGCAAAAGACTAAGTTAAAGCTATATACTTCAAATCTTTGGAGGTAAGCAAATAAGGCCAGATCTCTGCATGAATGTCTGCTTTGAGTGAAAATCAAACTGTTTAAGTGGGGAAGATACTCCATGTTTGGGTGACAATTCAAGAAGTTAATTTTTCTGTCGCACAGCGGCGCTTTGATGTAGGTCAACTTTGATGAACTTTGTCGAGGGGTGCCTATTTGGCACTTTCCAACAAATTATCATCGCAGGGTTAGTAAGTTCTCTGAATTGAGCCGCAATAAATTATCAACCTGGGATAATAATATTCTCTGCAATTTTATTCAAAACATTTTTATTTTTGATGATTCATATTTACATATATATTCTCAGACTATTAGAGCGAGGTTCCTTTTAAACATGCTGATGAGAGCATACGCAATATGCGTGAACGATGAACTACGTCCCATCTTGTTAGAACGGTGCATCGGATGTCGGGATCATCAAGACTTCGATCACGAGAATCATTCGTGTCTGATGATGGAAAGGGAAGATATGGTCGTCATGTATTTCGAACCGGCATTCGAACGCATTAAATTCAACGATGTGATCATGTTTTGGAAGAGATTAGTCTTCTTTAAGAATCGAGACAGGCCCACAGATTCGGAAGAACTGAAATTGGCGCATAGAAGTTTGACTTTAGAAGACAAGGGATGCATCATGAAATTATTGCTGAACGAAGCATACGTCTAAGTTTTTTTTTCGTTGATATAAAAATAAGGGAGAGTAGAAAATAAAAAAAAAATAAATACACACATAAATTTTTTTTTATCTAATATTAGAAAAGAAAGAAAAAAAACACAAAATGAGAACCAGAAATAAATTGTATCCGACGTTAGTGGACGACGAGGACGAGAAGCCGAACGGCGTTTTGCCGACGGCGCCGTCGCTAGAAGAAAGAGAAAGAGGAGGGAGGTATCGCATCGATCAAATCAGTAGAATCCAATTGTATCTGACTCGAGAGAGAGATTCTCGTCGTTCCCTCAAGAAGAAGTATTCGCATTTCGTGAAATTCGTCAACGCGATCGACACGACACTCATCACGATTTCCATGGGTTTACATGTGGCCGGCATCGGATTGTTGTCGACCGCAGTCGGCATTCCGATCGTGTTGACCGTAGAAGGAGTGTCTCTCGCCGCCGGATTGTTTAGCACGGTCTGAAACTTTTTGAGTAGGAAATTATATCTGAAGGCGAGGAAACACGACAAGATTCGTGTCTTGGCCAACTCCAAGATCGACACGATATCTGAAATGATCTCTATGGCGTTGAAAGACGGTAGGATATCGGACGGAGAATACTTCGCGATATTGAGCGAGAAAACGAAATACGATGCCATGAAAGAAGCCATGAGAATCAAGACTCGTCAGATCATCAAGGAAGAGATGAAGGATTCTCTCGGGGAAAAGGGGAGGAAAGAGGCTAGGGAGGAATTCAGTAAGATGATAGAACTCAAGAGCAGCGATTGAAAAAAAATATATATATATAATAAGAACAGAATTTAAAAAAAAAAAAAAAAATATTAAATTTATATGTATAATAAAAAAAAACGAAATTAATTTAAATAACTCTTGAAAAAAATGTATTGCGTAAAGTGTAAGAGAGTTACCGAGACGAGTAATTCTACAGAAGTGCGAACTAAAAACGACAGATGGATGCCTCGCAGAATTTGCAACGTGTGTGGTTCTATCAAGACTCGATTCATCAAACAAAAGAACGCGAGCAAAGGTAAAGGCATCATGAATAAAATGATCAACAATTTACCTTTCGAAATGCATCTGCCCGGTCACAGTTTCACGGGACCCGGAACGAAATTGAACAAGAGACTCAACGCCGATCTGACTCCCAAATCTTGGAGCAAACCCGTGAATAGGGTGGATGCGGCCGCGTACGATCACGATCTGTGCTACGCCGGACATCCCGACACCAAGACATGCAATGACGTCTGCGATAAAAACATGTTGGGGAGATTGAGAGGCATATCGAATCCGACCAGGAGAGAGAAGATGGAACGTTCGCTGGTCGGCAATCTGATCGGTGCGAAACGTCGTTTCGGATGGGGAGTTAAAAAAAAAAAGCGCATCTGAAAAGAAGAAGAAACGATTATTGATGAGCGAATTGGCCGAGGAGTTACACAAACCCATAGTTCATAAATTTCGAAAGAGAAGTGTGTTCGTGAAGGGTCTGGATGACATTTGGTCTGCCGACTTGGTCGACATGAGATCGTTTTCGAGGTGGAACGAGGGCGTCAAATATCTATTGACGGTCATCGACGTGTTTTCCAAATACGGTTGGATCAGAGCTTTGAAGAATAAATCGGGACCTTGCGTCGCCGAGGCTATGAAGAGCATGTTCGACTCGTGTTCTCGAAAACCAAGTAAATTGTGGGTGGACAAGGGAAAGGAATTCTACAACAAGGGCGTTCGTCGATTGGTAGACCTCTACTCGATCGAAAATGAAGAGAAAGCCAGCGTGGTGGAACGTTGGAATCGAACGATGAAGGAGAAGATGCACAGATACTTCACGGCGAATCGACCAAGAAATACATATACGCTCTGAACGGTCTGGTCAAAGATTACAACAACACGCGACACAGATCGATCAAGATGACTCCCGCGGAAACTAGCGATCCTCGAAACGAAAAACGGGTCTACGCGAATCTATATCCCGAGAGATCTAAGATCAGGAAGAAGTCTAGAACGCCGAAATTTGTGGTCGGCGATCGAGTGAGAATCTACGCTTATAAGAAGCACTTTGAAAAGGGTTATACTCCTCGATGGACCTCGGAAATCTTCGTGATCATCAAAATATTTCACACCGATCCGGTGACTTACGAAATCGAAGCTTTGGATGGAGAAGAGATCATCGGAAAGTTTTACGAACAACAATTACAGAAGACGAAGTTTTGATGAAGAACACAAAAATTTTTTTTTATTTACTCTCTTTGACATTTTCTTGTTTACACACATATATATATAAGAGAGAAAAAAAATAATAATAAAAAATAATTAAAAACTATTTTTTTTAGATAAAGAAAGCAAATGAATTAATAAACAAAAAAAAACAAAAAAACTAAAAATCCTTTAAAATGACAAATATACTAGATATAGCACAAAGCATAGTGAAAGATGAAAGTATTCAAGAATATGAGGTTCACGAATACGAACCGGTAACCGGGACGAGTTTGAACAATGCAGGAGAGATAAGAATCAATGTCGAAACTCAAGATCTATTCATACATCCTAGCGAGAGTTACATAGAGGTGCAGGGACGTCTCACCAAGGAAGATGGGAGCGACTACGCCGACGACAACACGGTTACTCCTGCCAATAATGGCATCATGCATCTATTCAGTAACATAAAATACATGCTATCCGGACAAGAGATACAATCTGTTTTTCATCCCGGTCAGGCCACCACGATGTTCGGACTCTTGACGTATCCTGATGATTTTTCGAAATCCAGAGGACTTAATCAGTTGTGGGTGAAAGACACCGTAGGCCCTGCTAGTGCAGGTGCTGCCTTGATATTCAACTACGTCGTCAAGACGTCCAGACCTAAAGGAACGTTTTCGTTCAGGATACCTTTGAAACACATCTTCGGATTTGCGGACGATTACAACAAGATCATGTACGGATTCAAACACAATCTGACGTTGATTCGAAAAGGAAACGACGACGCAATAGTGAGACTCACTGCGACCGATGCGGGTAAGATAACTCTACACAAGATATCGTGGTTCGTTCCACACGTGGAGCCTTCGATCGTGGAGAAAGGGCATCTCTACAAGATCATAGAATCCAAGAGTAAATTACCCGTGGGATTTAGACTGAGACAGTGTGACACGGCTAGGATTCCTCCCTCCACGAATCACTTCAATTGGAGATTGATGGTGAAATCCGCTTCCGAGAGACCGAGTTTCATCGTGGTTGCGTTTCAGACTGATAGGGATGGGTCTCAGGAAAAGAATGCGTCGCTGTTCGATCACTGCCATTTGAGAAACATGCAAGTGTTTCTGAACGCCACGAGATATCCAGCAATCGATTACAACGCGTCGTTCAACAAGAACGATTTCTCCACACTGTACGGCGACGCCGCTGATTTTAGAAAGAAGTGTCATGGTCTAGACGAATTGATGAGCAATCCCAACATATCTCCTGGCGAATACAAGTCGATGTATCCCATGTTCGTGTTCGACGTCAGTAAACAGAGTGAACGACTCAAGAGTAGCGTGTTAGACATTCAGATCAAGATGCAATTCGATAGGAACGTGCCGAGAAAAACCGAAGCCTTCGCTCTGGTCCTGTCGGAGAGAGAATTACAATTCAAATCGAATGGAAATAAGATGTCGATCATTCGATGAGAGACGAGTGTGTGAAAAAAAAAAATAAAAAACAAAAAAAAAAAATAAAAAAGTAATGAGTCATTATTAAAAACAAAAAAAAAAAAAAAAAAAAAATAAATAAATAAAGTAATGTGATCTAGAGAGATTGAACATCTCTCTATATCTCATTACTTTTTTTTTTGTTTTTAATAATCACACATTATTTTTTTTTTTTAATTCATTATTTTCCACGCGTTCACTGTTTGTTCAAAGGATCTAGTTCGATCAGTAGACTCACCACGGAAGTGGTGGCTTCGGGATTATTGGTTTTCGTGACGATATTAATCCTGTCTCCGGCGTTCACTTTGAGAGGCGTGCTGAACATGCTAACATTCGCGTGTTGATTCTCAGTCTTTTCGACGCTGTATCTCTTATCGCTCTCCACATCATTCACCATGAGATTGACGACCGCTCTGTTATTCAAATCCGAGGAAGCCAGACTCATTCGAAGGATTTCACCTCCCAACGGCATGGGATATCCCACCTGACCGTGTTTCGATCCGCTACCTCCATTTCCGAAAGACCACTCGGCTTTTCCCTCAACTAAGGTGCCGGCCTCTTCGGCCCACACGGTGATCAATTGTCTAGCATATTTTACTTTCTCCACCACCGAAATCAGGGTGCAGACATCTGTCATGTTCACGGGATCCGGTAGATTCGTGAGCGCGTGTCCACCCATGTCTAGTTTACCTTCCATGATGTCGCCTTTTCTCCAGACCGAGTTGTCGTCCATGTACTTTCTGCTGACAGCGCTGGAATCGAATTCGGGATCGTGATCGAGACAGAATAAATTGTGACCATTCATGTTGATGCCACCCTCCATGGTTCCGCCAGATTCTTTGTTCAGGTAGAGATCGTCCACTTGTGATTCTAGGTATTCTTGCGATTGTATCACGGCAGAATCTACATAGCCCTTGTTCACCGCAGTTTAGTCCGCATCCGTGTCATCGATCTTCAACAGATTCAATATCTTGTTGAATCCCGCATTCAGATCCGATTTCATTTCTCGTCTTTCAGACTTTCTCTGTTCCAGATCTACGTAGTGTTTGGTCGCCACATCCTTGGGATTCGTTTGAGTGGCCACGTTCGTTGTCTTGTTAGAATTGGCGTTCAATTCCGAGTGCATCGTTTTCTGAACGTATCTATTTCTCAGGTGTTCGCTGAATCTCGCGTGAGTGTCGTCCATGTATCTCTTGGTCGTGGCATCAGTGGGATCTACGGGATTCGCGACGTTCACCAAACGTTTGGATTTCAGATCGAGATCGTCGGTCATGGTTTTATCCACGTAATTATCTAGCAGAATTCGTTCGAAATCAGCGTTCCCCCTGTCGACGTATTTTTTAGTCGCAGCATCTGCGAGATCTATCGGCTCGGGAAGATTGTAGAGCTTCTTATCATTCATGTTCAAAGGTTCTTCTCGAGGTTCGTATCTCCGAACGTAATGTTCATCCAAGTTGGCAACGTCGTAACCATCGTCGACTTCGAACGTCTTCCTCTTCTTTCTCGGGTTGACTTTTTTGTCGTCACTTCTACCAAATTTATCGACTGGCATGTTGTTGTGGGATTTTTTTTGTTGTTTAGAAAAAATATGTTCAAACGCAGTTTATTAAAAATGAACTATGTTATTTTATTTTTCGTTTTTATTCGATTAAAATAATTTTTTATCTTTATATATATACTATAAATAAAAAAAAAATCTCTCTCTAATGTAAATCATTGAGAATGTCTTGAAATCGATCTCCTTCAGACCATCTCTTGAGAACGTAGAGACACAGGTGACCGCAAAACACTTGAACTGGTGATTGCACTTGTTCCGTGTTGTAACGAACCATCGATTTGTTGAAATAGTTCTTTATTTCTTTTGGCGGCGAGATTCCGTAGCTGTCGAAATAATAATTTTTCTTCTTCCCGTTCTTCATCCACGCCACCCAGTGAGTGCCTTCACCCGATGAATCGTCTAGATTTAAAATTCTGCATTCCGATTGTTGAGGTCTTCTCTTCGGTAAGGCATCTCTGGAAAACACTCCTAGAAAATCTTCGATTTTCAAATCTTTTGCCGCATTCAACAGATCGATGTTGGATAGGGGTTCGTTGGGTAAGACAACACCTTCTACAGATATCTTTATTTTCTTATTCATAGATGCGTATATATTTTTTTTTATTTATTTTATTATAATTTACTAAAAATGACGTTTTTTTTTTTTTTTCTATTTTTTTCTTTTTCTTTTTAAACTAACTTTCTCGATGTCACTATCCATTTCCGTAATTTTGTGTTCATCTAATTCTTCTTGATTTTCTGGAATCCTATCATCCACACTCGTATCTGGAATCTTATCATCCACAATTGCATCTAGAATCCATTCATCCCCATTCATATCGTCTAAAATTAGATCCAAAGTCCAATGTCCGAGTGCCAAAGTGCTTATTTTATTGTCTAATATGAATCTCTTGTCATCGTTGGCCGTCAGCGAAATCTTGTTGACTATTTCGGTATACAAGTCGTGATTTTCGCTTCGAATCGATTTCATAGTCTTATATACCGGACCACTTCCTAACAGACAATCTTTATACTCTTGGAAAGAGATGTTTTTCTTCACCACGCACGCTTTAACTCCTTTGCACTTCTTGATCTCTTCATCATCTTCTAGACGATAAGCATAGAGTTTGGGTCTCAAGCCCACGAATTCGATGATCTGTTTACCGCCGCTCTCGTCCTTAAATTTACCCAACACCTTCTTGTTGTCGTTCGATTGAATGTTGGACGGGTGATCGATGGGATAATTGCTCGTGTCGAACCAATCGGCCACGTCTGGAGATATATCTCGGTAGACGTCTTTCGTCTCTATCTCGTAAACTAAACTGTCCATGTCGGTGAACAGTAGTTTGGCTTTGTCACCAAATTTTCGTTTGACGTAATTGTAGTGAAACTCGTACATCAATCGCTTGCTGACATCTAAGATGATCGGTCCAAGATAATATGGTTTGTTGAACTTCAGGTTCGTCTTTTGCATGTGAACGGCCACTAGATTTTCGTCGAATATGGTTCGGTGTTTGTAATTGTGTTTCGCCACTAATTTTTTAGCTCTTTTCTCAGATGTGACGAGTCGAACGTCGGTTCTCTTCCTGATGTTTTCCATCGATTTGCCGTACACGCAGTTGTTCATGAGTTTGAAGAAATCTTTTTCGAAACCATTCTCGGCTCGAGTTCTGAGATTCGTGTTGGGATCGATGTATTTTTTCATCCAAGGCTCTTCGTTGAATCGAATGATGCGATGTATGTCGACTAATTTCATCCCGTAATCAACGTACTGTTTCAAATTCTCGCTGTAGACGACGTAGTTACGTTTGTTAAATAAATTGGGAATGAGTTTTTCGTCTCCTTCGTTCGGTTCCATTTGTTCGGGAGCCAGCGAATAATCGTTGTGTGGATTGTGTAATTCTTCCGGATAGTTCAAATCGACTTCTAAAATGCAAGGACAGTCTCTCCATTTTTGCATCTCTTCTGGTTCCTTCACCCATTCGAAATTTCCAATCGGTAAAGGATGACTCATAGCCCAACCGTACAGATTATTGGCGTCCCAATACTGTATGTATTTAGTCGACCGTTTCGAATCGAAACCTTCTTTCATGTAGGGATTGTTAGCTTCAGAATGTCTGTGGGAGATCATCGAGACGCCACCTCTCGCAGCCCTTTCGAACATGAGCAACATGTCCACGTCGGATAATAATTCCAATTGGACTTCGGTGGTCTTCAACAGAGCGTCCCACGCCAAACTGGGTGCGGTGAAATACCAAGCGGGATCCAGATCGTAATTTCGACAACAGACGTCTCGAAAATTTTCGAACACGTCTGCCAAGAGCAGAACGTCGGTCTTCAGATAGAGATCGTGATAATCTCTCATGGTTTTCATATCAAATGATTTCCACACGTTTTTGGCGTGTTCGTAATTCTCGTCGGAAATGTCGGATTCGTATAATTTAGAATAAAAATCTTCTTTCGAAGGTAGTGCGGTGTCATCGAATCTCTTTAGATCGTTCATGTAATCGTAAGGATAGACTCCTTTCCTCAACATGACGTCTACTCGTTCTCCGAAATGTTTGCTCGTGATTTTAAATTTATCCTTGCTCATGTTATAACTAATTTTTCCAGAGCAGTCGACATGAATTTAAAAGTGTCGATGAAACGTATGCATCTACGAATGGATTTCGTTTTTTCTTTCAACGTATTTCCGTCGATTACTCTTTTCTTCTCCATGAGCTTCCATTTCGTGAAGGAAATGTATCTTTCTTCGCTGTTCGCGATGCAATTTAATTCTTCATGTGAGGTGCCGAGATTTTTCACGAACAGATGAGTGTCGTAACCCGAGAGATTGTGAAACATCACCGGATAGAAAGCGGCGTCTTGATATTTTAAATTACACTTGCTGTGAGCCGGACCGCGATACAGACCCGTGTAATGATCGTGGTCTCTGACCTTCTTATTTTCCTCCAAATTCTCGTCGAACGATTGTCTGCATATGTGACATTCAGTGGCTCTGTTATTTTCGTCCTGCTGCTCTCGCGTGATGATCATTTTCGCCGGAATTTTGAATTTGTCGTATAACATTTGAATTTTCGATTCTAACTCTTCCACGAACCTTTGTGCCACGTCGTCGTCTTCGCGCTGTTTCGTGTAGGTGAAGCGATCCATGTCGTGTTGCGAGTTGAAAGCGCATTTCACGTAAATGCAATAGCCCGAAGGTATGTGTTTTTGATATCTTTCGACATAACTTTGAAGAGCGTTGGGTTGACAGGAACTCATTTTCGCGGTGAAACATTCGAAATCGGCGTACACGACGAATGGTACTTTTAACCTTCTATTGTGATTTTCAAACTTCACGATGGTGTTGGGTTTGGGCATTTCGACGCCGACACCTTGATTTTCGTTGCAATATTCCTGATGTTTCGCTAATGATTTTTCGGTCTTAAATATGTTCATGCAATTGTAACATAAAGATATCTTTCCATTATGATTATTATTTTGTTTTGACAGTAATCGGGTCGGATGTTTAACCCAACAATAATGATGATTGTCACCATTCAAAATCAATAATAAAATAATCGTCTTTTCTCTTCCGCAATACGAAGTCTGTCTGAGAGGATAGATCTTTCGTTTTTCGTCATCGTATCCCAGGACGTTCACTGCTACGGTGGGATTTTGAACCTCGAAACGTTCGATGTGTTTTAACTCTGTTGGAAAAGTCACTCCAGTCCAATCGAGATTTTTAGAAGTTTCCTCGTAACAAGAAACTCTATCGGTGTGTATTTCGACAGGGTATAAAGCAGAGGTGACTGCCCATTTAAAACACTGATCATCTTTATTTCTCACTTTGACCACGGCGTGTTTCTTAGTCAAGAAATACGGTAATTCCAAGTAGGAAGATCCTTTCAATGGTTCGTTTTTATTCATGTGAATTTCGAGGTTCAACACCTCACCGAACGTCCAATTACTACCTTCATTTTGATAATTCGCGAGAGACGTCAACATCTTGTCTTTCATCTTTTCGAAAACGTCCGATAGATCTGAACCTCGAAATACGGGTTCGACGTTAGATCTGAAATATGCATTTTTCACGATGCTCTCGCCGGACTTCACGTCGATTTTATTCATTATGCAATGGAGTATCATCTTAATTTTTAATCCCACGTTCATGTATTCGCGAAACAAATCCAATACTTCTTTCTTCACCCGTTCCATGAACAATTTCGGATCGACTTTCTTCAACGAGGGAATCACGTTGAAAGTTTTAAAAATGCCTTTGATCGCACTCTCCCGTTCTACGGGTTTCGATTGGAATAGTTCCACAACGAGTCGTGTTACATATTCTTCTCCTTTCTCTTCGTCGATTGCTCGTTGAATTTCACTCGATATATCTCGTTTGACTTGAATCTGAAGTGCATCACTCGTTTTCGTTTTAGTTTTTCTTTTCTTTTCTTTGGAAACTTGATGTTCTTCAATGGCTTTTCGTTTAGTCGTATTCTTATTTTTCACAACCGGTGCATCTTTTGACGTCGTTGCTATCGACATTTCGTTTGCCTTTCTAGCGTTTCGCAAATATTCTTGTATGACTTCAATTTTTTTTGATTTAGTTCTATGCTTTCTGAAATCTGAAATTTGTAATAGTTTACAAATCTCGTTTAACTGAGGTATGGTTTTCTCATTTAAATTTACCATTGTTTTATCTGTTTGCTTCATTTGTAAGAATATTTTTTTTTTTTTTTGAATTTTGTATTAAATAATTTGTTAAAAAAAGTTTTGCTTTTTTACTCTTTTTATATATATATAATAGAAAAAAAAGAAAGTTAAATTTTAAATTCAATTTTTTTTTTCTTTTAAGTTAAAAAAAAAAAAAAAAACACATCCAAACAAACCAACAAACAAACAAACAAACGGTCGCTTGAATCACATATTTATTAGTACATAACCTCTTATTTCTTGTCTACACATGGGACACTTGGTTAACGAAACAGAACAAGTTACACAAGTCACTTTATGTCCACACGAAACGAAAACCACGTCAGAGTCCGATTGCAAACATATGCTACATTTTTCTTCTCGATCATTATCATCCGAGATCGAATCTTCTTCACACACATCATTTTCGTGATCTTCAATATTCGCATCCAACAGAAAACGAGCGAGTTGTTCAGCATTTTCAAAATTATGTATAATCTTATTGTGCGAATTTAAAATGTTTTCAATTGTCGTTTGAGAAAATCCGAGTCCCAAGACTGCTTCGATTCTAATGTCCATTGTTTTTTCCGTCTTCTCTTCCTTTTGAGTACTTCGTTTCACAAAATTCGCAAAACGACAATTTGGATTATGTTTCAAATGTTCTAAAATGGGGATTTTGTAAGACATCCAATTGCAAAGCGTCAGACCACAACAGAAACATGTTACTCCATCTTGATGGCCACGATATAAAAATCCCGATTTTACAAATTCTTCGGGCCCAAACCTACGTTCAATGGCCAATTGTCGAACGTTTTCAACTTTTCGTTCGCCAATAAGTATTTTTCATTTTCGGGATTATTATTAATCTTGGGTGATATGCCCAAAGTTTCAAAATTTTCTTCTATGATTTCCATTTTTTTTCTTTTTAAAAGATTGTTTTTTTTGTTTTTTGGGTTTTTTTTTTTGTAATATAAAAAAAGAAAAAAAAAAAAAAAAACAGAAAATAATTTTTTTTTTCAGAATCGATTTTTTAAAAAAAAAAATAAAATATCAAAAAACAATTAAGACCGCTTTTATTTCTCGTTTGCAAATCGAACACATTTTCTCGTCTTCGGAATGACATTCTTTACAGTAACGCAGGTGTGCGCACGGTAGAAACAAGACGTTTGCGACACCTTCGCAGACCAGACACTTGGTGGTGGACGTTTTGTTTGACTCATTTCTTTTAACGAGTGATGATAACTCGTCCGCTTCCGCCATGAATTTGATGAGATGTTCTAAAGTCATGAATTGAGACAGAGTCTTGTTCGCGATGTTTAACACATCGTACAATTGTTCCTCGGTGTATCCGAGTTGTAACATATCCATCAATAATTTTTGGTTTTTATCTCTATCCCTCTCTTCGTCTTTGATTTTGATCAATCCCAATGTTAGGATCTTGTTCAAATAATCGCATTCGTCTTTTTCAATATTACTTATGTGTTCTAGTAAAGGTACATCGTGAGGTTCCCAATTCATCAAATGTATATCACAACAAAAACATTTGACTTTGTCGCCTCTACCCACGTAAAAGAAACCCGCGGCGGCTAAATCTTCGGGTTTTTGAGCGAGATGCGAAGGCCAATTTTTAAACGTTTGAAGTCTTGCACATTCTAGACTATAATTCGGATGTTTGGACTTGATCATTGTTTTTACCCCCAAAATTGAGTTTGTAAGAATTTTTTTTTTTTAACTTTTATTTATATATAAAGAGAAATAAAGAGAAACTTTTTTTTTTTAACAAATTATTATTTAAATACAAAATTTAAAATATACATTATTTGCAAGAATTCATAAAAACCAAATAATCGATCATGACAACAACACCTAAAAGATGCGAATTGAAATTGAAACGAGACGAAAAGTATGAGAAATCCAGTTTTAATATCTATACATTACAACCACACGATCCCATCGAATTGAATGAGGTCGAGATGGTGGACTTAGAGCACTACTACCACAAATATCGAATGTGTTTGAAAGTGGATGAAGCCGTGCTCAATTTGTTTTACGAGTACCAAAGCGAACTGCTGATTAATATCATCGTCGCCGAAGACAGAGAATTCGACAGGGGTGATTTATTGTTGTCCTATGGAGGTTACATATATCCAATAATCTCACCCGAACTCGTGAAGAAATCGGGTGGTGAGAGCGCATTCGCCTATGAAAAAAACTCAAAAGAGTAAAGATAAACATTCACACCATTTTCGTATGTGGAAAAATGACGAATGTCAGCTTGCTAATAACGGACTTGGAAACAAACAATAGAGAGATTGAAATTAAAATTTAACTTTTTATATATATAAAGAGAAAAAAAAACTTTTACTAAAAAAATTTTACATTAAAGAAAATTAAAAATTAAAAAAACAACTCTTTTATATATATAAAGAGTAAAAAAAAAAAAAACTTTTTAAACAAATTATTATTTAAATACTAAATAATCGATCATGAAGACAACAACACCTAAAAGATGCGAATTGAAATTGAAACGAGTTGAAACGTATAAGAAATTCGGTCATAAAATCTATAGATTACAATGACACGATCCCATCGAATTGAACGAGGTCGAGACGAAGGGCTTAGAGCACAAATACGAGAAATATAAGATGCCTTTGAAATTGGACGAAGCCGCGCTCGATTTGATTTATGAGTACCAAAGCGATCTGCAGAACATCGTCATCGCCGAAGATAGAGAATTCGACAAGGACGATTTGTCATTGCCTTATGGAAATTACATATTTCCAAACATCTCATTCGAACTCGTGAAGAAATTGGGTGGTGAGAGCGAGTTGACCAATGTAAAAAAACTCAAAAGTGTAAAGATAAACATTCAACATGTTTTCGAAAAAGGAGAAGACATGAGTGTCAACATGCTAATAACGGACTTGGAAATATAAACAATAGAGTGAGTGATTTTTAGCGAAGAAAAATGAAAAAAAAAAATTAATAAGATCATCTTTAGATCTCATTACTTTTTTTTTGTTTTTTTTGTTTTCCTTCTTCTTCACTATCATCATAATATATTATAATAACGTTTCCTTTTCTCTCAGTTTTCAGCGTCGCTTCTTCTTTTTCTTTTTTTCTTTTTCTTTGTGATGTGATACGTTTATGGCAACATTTTTGTTTATCCGAATCATAATTATGAACGAATGTTGTGCATCTCTTGGTAACACTCGCATCATTACCATTCTCTTCAGAAGGTAGTGGTGACCGTGGAAAGCATTGTCTCATTCTCAACCGTCTATCTCGCGCTTCATCTATCTCTTTCATTAGTTCTTTCCTTAGATGTCCATCATTAGCGTCTAACCATTTTTTTTATTTTTTCGCTCTCTGGCTCGCGATGTTCGTCATTATCGTCAAATTGTTTCTCCACCTTTTCATCCAGGTGATAAATTTGTTTCTCCACCTTTTTACCCATTTTAAATATATTATTTTATACTTTCTATGATTTTATATAATTTTATATTTATAATAACATATTCAAAATCGGTATGTTCTTAAATGGCGAATTCTCACCGAGCAACAAACCCTTGCTGAGTCGCTCGATGTTCCATCCACTCTTCAGATAGAGACCGTTTCCTCTCAGAGAGATGCCACCTCTAACGGGTTCTAGATACAATCCTTTACCGCTGTCGTCTACGTGAACGCGACACACGGCTCCTCCCTTCTTCAAAAACAGTCCGCTGCCACCCATTAATTTCTCAACTGCCGAACTAGCGAGTCCCGTGAGAGCTCCCACGCCGAGAGTCTTTCCGAGAAAGGGTAGCGCCTTTGCGGCGAAGGGTAATGCTTTTGCGGCTATTCCTGCCAATAGCAGTAGGAAACCACCTTTCATTCTCAAATTGTATCTCAATTGAGCGGGACTCATTCTCACCGTCAACCCTCTTCCATCGCGAATCGCTTTCTCCATCCTTTTGATTTGACTTCTGGTCCAGGCGATCGAATCCTGACCGCCTCTCGTCAGATTTTCGTGAGTGAATTTGAATCTCACCGCCTCGCCTCGAGTTGTTAACGCTCTCTTAAGTTTCTTCCTCTGTCCTGCGGATATGTTTACGTTTTTAACCACATATTCTGTCATAATTCTGTTTGTTTTTTTTTTTTTAAATATATTTACTTCAATTGTTTCTTGTTTAATAATTATATTAAAATAATTTTGTAAAAATTAATATTGCCGTTTATTTTATTTTTGTTATCTATATATATAATTTTTTTTTTTTTGCTTTTATATTTCTCTTATGTGAAATCATATCATCACTCTCTCTCCGCGAAGATCTAACAGTTCACCATTTTGATCCGTCAACGTGGTTTTCAGACTATACAACGTGTCTAAAATCACTGGTAGATAAACTAAATTTCGAGGTTGCTCCATGATCTTATAACCCGGCGACACGTTTGGAAAGAAGGAATAGATCGTCGGTTGAGCACTACCATTCATGTAGCTTCCAGCAATCACGTCCACGTTCACCAGAATGCTATTGACTGCGAGAATGTCGACCGTATTTTCAGATGCCGCGTGGCCTCGATACATCTTTCGATCGAATCCCAACATCTTGCCTATAGAATCGTCCGTGTTGAAATCCACTCGAAAATTATCTTCCAAATCCAACATCGTCTGTAAGGTATTAGGATTGGGAGCGAGTCTGATCTTGTTGCTTCCCTTTCCATCCGCCTTCATTCGCGTCTGAATGTAATGGTTCAAATCATCTATGTCGTAACTCCCTTTGGGAATTCGAATCTCCAACCAATCCGTTCCGTCGGAATACTTGAACGAGTTATTCTTTTCGGTGACGTTGGGAAAGGAATAATAAGTCTCCAGATTCACCAACGCCATCTCGTAACTTTTCTCTCTATTCAATTCAATGGAAGGTTCGAATTTCATAGCGAATCGAGTCGAATCGCCACTCACCACGATTTGAATGGATTGTTTTGCAGCCGTATTCTCGGCTATCCGTCCTAACAATTCTCCATGTTTGAACATTATATTTTAATTTTATTTTTTTATTCAAAACTAATTATTTGAAGATTTATTATTTTTCTAAATTTTATTTTCACGCTCTATCTTATTATTATTATCATCGGAAACCTAAAACTTGTCAAATCCGCACCGATATTTTACGCGATTAAATTCGCTTGTCAAATCGATCACGACGAAATTGTAAAGTCCACCATCCCAAACCCTCTTGCAGAATCTCTTGAATTCCGCAGCGCTCATGTCGTTTGCGACGTGATCGCCGTAGATGTGATTGAGATTCTTGAGATCTTGGCGAAAGAGACATAGAAAATTAGCGTTCTCCCTTATCGTCTGTCTGGGCAATCGAAAATAATTCTGCGACAGGTAGAAACAGTCCACGTTGCTGTGTCGACCCCTAATGTAATACGATTCGCATCGGTTCTGTCTCTCCAAAAGCAGATCGTCGAAAATCATGAGATTCTTATCTTCCGATTTCTGTTCTCTAGGATCCGGAACGTCGCTAGCCTTCTCATAAAATCGACACTCGACGTTCGAAGATGCATTTCTCTTCATCAGCTCCGTCGTCGCGCCGTCCAAAATGGTCGAGAGCGGAGCTCCACTCTTGTCGAATTCCTCCCTACTGTCAAAGATTCTGGCTATGACGTCCTTGGGCAATCTGCGATCCATGCACTCTCGAAGCAATCTGTATTCGGGTTGAAACAAGCTCTTGCCAAACACGAACAATCTGTCGTAATCCAACCAGTCGGGTCGGGACAACAGATTCATCAACAGATTGGTCTTTCCACAATTCGATTTTCCCACTATGAAGCCTCTTATGCTCTTGGGAAAGAACTTGTTATTCGACCTCTTGGTCGCGGCGTCGTTCCAAGACATATCTTTAATGTTCATCTTTGTTTTACTTTTGTTTGTTTGTTATTTTAGATTCTTTTCAAACACAAATTTTTTTTATGTTTTTCAAACTCTGTTTTTTTTAATGTTATTATTATTTATTTATATCGCACCGTCGCGAGTTCTCTTCAATCCGGATCCACTCGTCATTTTGGCTAAATCTTGTATGGGCACCACAGCATCCTTAAAATCTTTCCAACTTTTCGGCGTTTGCTCTAACGCAGCTCGCTTTGCCGGCGGACTGATCAACTTGTTGATCAATGCGTCGGCTGCCCTCTTGCCAGCCACAGAAGCTATCCTACCACTGGCTTCGGAAACGGCTTTCTTACCAGCATCCAAAGCCATCTTCTTACCGACCTCAAACGCGGTCGATGCGAGTTTTCTACCCGCATTGCTCGTGAACGCTCGCATTATAGAATCGACGATGCCAGAACCGCCTTGAACGTAAGTTCTGACGTATCCCCTGTTCTTTATCACCAACATATTTTATTTTTATGATATATTTTTGTTTTTTTTCACTGGTAAATCGTTTTGTCGTTTTTAAATACTTTTATTATTCTAGTGTAAGAATTTACTGTTTTATTTTTGTTTGTTTGTTTGTTTGTTTCTCTCTCTACTTATTATATACACATCAATCCTTCAATTCGTTCATCAGCCTTTTATACTGGTTTTTATTCAAAACCTTCTGTCTCAACAATTCGTCAGATACAGCAACTATCTGATTATCTAATCCCGTGTTACCAACCCGTCTGCTCGCCATCAACAAACTCAATCTCTGAGACAGAGAGTCGGAATCGCTCGGAAGAAAAGTGGTTTTCACCCCTTTGCCAGTCACCGATTCGACGAACCTCTTGTTCATGTCCCATATGGGTTTCACCACTTTCGTCCACTTGTAACCTCTGTTGGCTTTAGGTCTCGTCTCTCTGGCATCATTATTTCTCTTCATGGCGTGAGTTTGAACTAGAATGTCGCCGTAATTGTCGAAATCCTGTTCCGTGTAATCTCCAGGCTTGTCGTGAAGGAGCAATCTCCACAGACCATCAGTTACTTCATATTTATTCGAACCCACGATCAATTCATCATCATCCATTTCCACTAACGTATCACCTACAAAAGTTCTACCCTCAGAATCCTTATAAATTCCATACGACTGATCTCTCTTACCGCCATCATCATCGGACGATGCGATGCTACTAGTGGTGATAGTCGAAGCCGTATCATCAGACTCGCTCATATCTGTTTGAATTCCCGTGGGAACGTAATCCGGTGTAGATTGAATGGAATACCGATTTCCAAAACTAGGAGGCAACGAACCCATTCTCAAAGAACTCTCCTTTATGGGTCTCAATTCTTTGACTATCTCCTTCCTGCTTCGCTCTTGACCCTCAGTCACGGGTTTAAATATTTTTGTGGCTTCGCGTCTGAGTTCCATCTCACCGAGACGTCTGCTTCTGTCAGCAGACTGAATGCTCTTCTTAGCACGTTCATACTCGCCTAAAATTAAATCTCGGCGCCTAGGATCCATCTGTAAAAACATCTTTCGTTTTTAATTGTTTTTATTATTTTCAAAATTAAATGTTTAATTATATTTTTTTTTATGTTTTTAAGTAATAAAAAAAACTCTTTCCGTCTTAATATAATAATCTGAAAATATTCACATCTCAACTGACTGTGTTAATTGAAGTTTAAAAAAATACGTTTAAACAGTACATGACAAACCGGTTTCTGATTTAACGCATTTTGACAGTAGTGTTTACATTCGTCAAAAGATCTTCATTCATTCACACATCAATTCACTGAGTGTCGAATTAAGAGAGAATCCTTTTTGATGACTGCGATTGCTATCATGAATATATTAAAAATTTTACCACTCAAAACCTAATTGAGCGGAAAATGCGTTTTAAACATTCCGTGGGGAATTCCCCTAATAATGTCATAAATGGGAGAAAAAAAAAACTCACCACCTCAAAAAACAAGGGAGAGTTCTGGACCATCTGTACCAACACAATTGCGGGTTCTGGACCGCTGGTCTAGAGTCCCCAAAACTGTTTTTTGATGATGACCCAGAATTTTTTGCTTTTGATCGTGTTCGCCGATGATGGATCGATGGGTCTGATCTGCAATGGGAACGTCGACGAAAAATTACGTACAAGATAAAACTGAACTGTACGATTTCACCCTTTTTTTAAAAACGCACGTTCACCACGAGTATTTGAACGTTAAAAGTGCAATCTAGGAGTCACAACTGTACATGGGGGGATTCAAGACCATGTACAGTTTTTGTGAACAAGCGTGTGATTTAACACTGAATTCCACGTTGGTGAACGCATCGTGTGCGTATGTTTGTACACGTACATGTACAAGTGGTCGTAAACTCTCCTTTATTACCTACTCACCACCCTGAAGATGGCAGCAGCTTTATTTGAACAAAGGAAAAATGGTTTCCAAAGATGGTCTGTGCCATACACGAATGAATTTGGCCCAGTGGTTTTAAAGAATAATTAATCTTATAACTAGAGAAACAAACTTTTACTGCCGCCAGTAAATTAAGGTCTGTGTGAAAAATGTTAAAGCATTAAAAATAAACAAAACAGAAAGAGAATTAATGAAGGCTTATTTTGGTAAAATATTTTTAAAGGAATCAGAAATAGGTTTTCATTAACAGTATTACATGAAATAAAATCTATGGAAACCAAACTGAATCATTGAAAGGGTTAAATTAAAGATATTCATACAGGAATTAGAGAAAAAATGTCCAAGAAAACATAAAAAACATATGTGCACAGCATTGAAAAGGTTTGATCAAGACATCAATAAAATCTTTGAAAGCCATACTGAGATCTCGAGAGGGTTAAATGAAAGGCATCCATACAGGAATTAGATGAATCTTTCCAAGAAACCAGAAAAAACACATATATATTTGCACAGAACTGAAAGGTTCAACATAAAATAAAATCATTTGAAAAACTAAATGAAGTCACGAGAGGGTTAATTTAAAGATATTCATACAGAAATCAGATAAAAAAACATGTGTGCACAGCACTGAAAGTGTTTGATCATGGCATCAATACAATTTTTGGAACCCACATTGCAGTCTTGAGATTGTTAAATTAAAAATATGCATACAAAAATCAGATAAATGTTTTCAAGAAACCAGAAAAAATATATGTGCACAGCAGTGAAAGAGTTCATCATGAAATAAAATCTTTGGAAAAACACACTGAAGACATGAGAGGGTTAAATTAAAGATATTCATATGGGAATCAGAACAATGTTTTTTCTAAGAAACCAGAAAAAACATATACAGCATTGAAATGGTTTGTTTGTTCATGGCATCAATACAATCTTTGGAACCCACATTGCAGTCTTGAGAGGGTTAAATTAAAGACATCCAAACAGGAATCAGATAAATGTTTCCAGCATTGAAAGGGTTCATCCAACATGAAATAAAATCTTTGGAAGACAAACTGAAGTCACAAATTTTCTGATTAAAATAAAAAGATTAGAATGTTAGCAGCAATTTTGTTATTTTAAGAACAATATGTCAATCAAGGTTTTCAGTGAATGAAAATTGTCCTCCAGGATAAACTACTGCAAAAATGCTGACTCATAATTTTTTTCAATACCCTCTACCAGACACCCTGATTGAACCGATGGCAATTTTTTTTAACCAATCCCCTCTTCCAGTCCTAAGGATGCTTCAAACCAAATAACAATTCCCTGTTTCTTGTGGTTTGGGATATATGGGCTTTTAAATTTTTTCACCTTTTAGCCCTGGGGTTGAACAGGGCTGTGAATTTTTTTTTTTGGGAGGGGGGGGGGGGGCATCAATGCCAAATTTGGTTGAAATTGGCCCACTGGTTCTTGAAACAGAAATTTTGGGCAGAGCCCAAAATGGATATGCCCCCACAGAGACCCCAGATATTGACATATCAACTTCCCTTGAACAACTTTAATCTTCTACACCAAATGATGTTCCATACTAAATATCAAGGCATTCCCCCTGGGGATTCTTGAGAAGAAGATTTTCAAAGGTTTTTCAGTTTTTGGGGCATAAACCAGAACCCGAATAAGAAAGCTGCTTCATTTAAACAAAATGAAGAGGGTATCCTCCATAGACGGTCTGTGCAATATATGTTTGAGTTTGGCCTAGTGGTTGTGAAGTTGTCAAGTTTGCAAAAAGTAAACGGACGCCAGACAAAAGTGGTGGCGATAGCTCCCACTGACTTTAAGTCAGGTGAGCTAAAAATATATATATAAAAATTAAACTATCTCTGCTGAATACAATATACACATAAGAAAGTAATATTATAATTACTCAAGGATGATACTAAATATTGTTTGTAGCATGTCTGGTGAAAATATATGTTTTTCTGTCAACTTTTTAATTAATTCTGATTTTTCAGTTGTAGATGAAGGCTGAGACTTTGTGGTCAGAACTTGACTCAGAATATAATCATCTGATCTCTGTCACGCTGGGGGTTCTCTATCACGCTGAGATCTTTATGGTACTGGTGTTGGTGTGTCTGGAACAGAAATTGCAGCAGCCTCAGGGAATCTGCTATCACCCTGAGATGGAATTCTACTATCAATGGCAATATTCTTTCCCTGCTGTGACCTGGGATCTCCATTAAACGTAGTATTATTACGTGATGTACTACCATCTATACTTACAGCTTCCTTTGCTGAAGTACGATATATATATTACCAGCAGTGAAATCAGGCACAATCTCTTCTCTGCCCCTAATGTTGGGCATGTGATCGTCACCACCCAAAGAAATAATACCACCGCCCACCTCCCAACTTCGGTCGTCACCTTGTTGAGGGGTGGCAAAATACTCCTTGCAAGTAGCAGTTGGTTTTACTGCTAAATATTGAGGAACTACGCCATATAGTTCCAATGACTCATCATCTGAATCTACTCCTCCAACAAAACACTCTGCATGCTGTTCTTCATTGGGTTTCAGTGTCAACTTTCTCTTCTGTCGAATCTACAGATGGAATCTGAGGTACCACTGAAGAGGAATCAGTTGATGTCACATCTATTGGTAATAACCCAATCTGCAGCAAATGATTGCGATGCAGGGTCATCTTTAAGCCATTTTGATTTTCAACAATAAATACTGGAATGTCTAAAACAGTTAGTCACAGAGATGCCGTTTGGGACGGAAACTTTAGGATTCCACCGTCCTGTCAGATTTGTTTTCATTTCCATTCACAGCATTGGCGTGTTGTCTGACATGAAAATAAGTGACACGGGTCAGAATGTGAGCAAGCAACTGTCCAATTTCAAGAAGGAATTGCAAACTTCAGAATACACCATTTACTTTCAGTAAAACAGACACCCGTTTCACAATCTAACTAACCTGACAAGTTGATATCTGTACCCAAAAGGAGCAAACTCAAAATCCCAGAATCATTCATTTACAAAGCACTGAAGAGGTTATGCAAAGTACCGACAAGATCGTCACCTGACCCGATTTCCATGTCCATTCTTCCTTTCAGTTTGCATTGAATTATCATTGTCGGAGAGTCACTGAACTCTGAGAATTCCCATTACTTCGAAAAACAAGCACGTACAAGTGTAGTTCAGCGATCTGAACGTAGTGGCTACCCCTCTACGTTCAGATTCTTCCCATTCAATCCTATAGAAAAAGTTCCCATCAAGTTTTTATGGGAACTCAAAACTCGAAATTAGGAATATATATCAAGCTTTCGCCCTTATTACTGGCTGCAATCGATAGTACACGTATTTCCTTACATTTGGGCAGAGTTATTAATCCAAACTATGTTTTATCCTTTAATTGTCGTCATTTGTGTTCTCGTCAGGCGGCGACGCAGATTTCAAAATCGGCCATGTTTTTGTTTAAATATAAATCAGTAAAAACGATAACCTGGTAATGGCGCCGAAACGAATAGACCTTTTCATCGATGCAGAATAGGAAATTCCATCTCATTCGCACAGAGGATGTCATCAAACTCGGTCGCATTCGCACAGAGCAGATTATCAAACCCATTCTGTGCAATTGCGATCGAATTTCCTGCAAAACATTTGTACCTAATAAAATAGGTGACAGTGAATTGTAAGTGTTGTTTAATACCACTAATAAAATACAGTGCTTGGGTTCACTATGAACTAAACTTTGCATTTGTGTTTCAACATTTACATAACCCAAATACGGTTAGCTCTTTCCATCTGCACATTCAATGTCTAAAATACAGTTCAAGGATGATAGCTTTAGATCAGCTAGATGCTCTTTGTAAATGTTTTCTCTCAGAGTCGCCACAGTGGAACCTGTATCTAAAAGACAGTGTGTTAAATTTCCAGAAACAGAAAAATTTACTTTGGTAGTAGTACCACATAATCCGGAAGGTTGCTCAAATTTAGGTCGATTATTTCCTTCAACAGCACCTAGCTAGTTTAATGAACCATTATTGTCATGTTTTTTTCTTCTGCCAATCTTGGACCTACAACCAACTGCAACATGACCAAATTGTAAACATTAGTAACATTGTATACCACTCTGTTTAGAACTAGCACCTACATGTATCTCATTCTTGTCAAAGGAACTGTGAAACTGTGACTTGACATTTTTAAACAGATTGGTCCCTGTTCCTATCATAATCCTTTGCTTTATTTGACTTGTAACCACCTCTACCAGCCCTATACCGTAATTAGAATGGGAATATGATGGCCTATAAGCAACACCAGGTTGTTCTGACTGTCTTTTCTGATTCAATTCACCTAAATCAGCTTTTAGCTCATTTATCATTTTCTTATGGTCTTGTTTCTCAGAATTAGTCGACTGAATGGCTTTAATAGATGCTTTATTGCTTCTAGGCAGTTTACTATGTTCGGACTCAATTTTGTATAAGGCAACTCTCAATTCATTCAAATGTTTGTGCCTGGTCAAATTTGTAACAGCTGATATCTTCAAGTTCTTGCCTAAGAAAAGACCAAAAAATATATCACTTTCATCGTGTTTAATTTCACCCGAAATAATAGCTTTATTCAATAAATACCCTAGTCTACAGCCCCATGTGACCACATCTTCAGTATCCAACTGTGAAGAACTGTACAAGTTTAACAGGACAGACGGGAGCGTGGTAGCTCAGTAGGTAAAGGTGCAGGCTGCAAGCCGAGAGGACCTCAGTTCGAATCCCACCTGTGGCAACTGTGTTGTGTCCTTGGGCAAGACACTTCATCTCCATTGCTCGAGTGGGGGCACGATGACACTGTGTACTAAGGCGTACTGCACGTCGATGGTACACATATCTTTAACCAATCTAACCCTGCCTGTGCTGCAGTGCAGAGTTATGATGATGGGGAGCTGGCAGCTGCTCATCGTTGCTTGGTGGTTCTCTCCGGACCTCCGGCTTCCTCCACCCGTAAAACTGTCACGGTCATGATTAGTCATTGTGCATAAATATGTGACCTTAAACATTAATAAATAATATAACAGGACTGACTCTTGTGTATCTGTAACACCATAAATACTATACTATTAAAAAAATGTAGGAGATATTGGATAAAAGTGAGATATATGAAGAATTTATATTTTCATCAAAAAGACAGTTGAGGCATTGCACTGTGACATCAGGTGAATAATTTCACCAATAGTTGGACGTCTTACAAGCACAAATTCCACGCATTGAGCTGTAGAAGACGTGGGCGGTCAGTCAGAGAATTTACCACATTCAGTCCAAGACCTCAATACCTTGTAAATCCTCCTCAGTTTGAGACAAGGCGCAGATCCGACGTGGCATACTCCTCAACAAACATCCTATATCAGCTTGACTGATGTTATTCCAATCCTCCTGTAGTGCAGCAGCGAGTTCATGGACACTGGCTGTTGGCGTTGTCATAGGAGCCTGCAAAGCATATCCCAGATGTGTTTGATTGGTGAAAGTGCTGGCCAAGGCAGAGTAATGATGCTCTGCTCCTGGAGGAACTCTGTAGTGACACAGACCCTGTGTGCTCTTGCATTGTCATCTTAGAAATTGAATCGATGCTGCAAATGGCACCAGATTAGCTGCTAACGTGTTGTCACAGTAGTACTGCCCTATGACACGCCCTTGGATGGAATGTAATGCTGTTCTGCTTGTCGTGGTTATGCCTCCCCACATCATAGCCAATCCACCACCAAAACGATCATGCTGCCTAATGGTTACATCATGGTATCATTTGTTCCACCACCGCCATACTGTTTTTGCCTGTCGTAAAAGTCACAATTAAACCCCGATTCATCGGAAAACATGATGTTGCTCCACCGACGATTGTCCCAGTGCTGTCGTGCTCCACACCAATTACATCTTGCAGCGATGTGACATTGAGTCAAATGTGAAATTATTCGACGTCGTCGAGCATACAAATTCCAGCTTTGTAGGCATTTTCGGATAGTCTGACCACTGACGCACGCATCTGTCACTCAGTGCAGATGCTGTCCAATTTCTGAGGCACTTTGATGATGGTTACATTAAGCAGTGATTCGGATGAAACAATCCTGGTTAGCAGTTGTCGCCTTGAATGACATGGCCGACCGAAGTCTGTCATCAACACTGCCATCTGCCGGTAGCGTGAATGCAATCTGTTAATCAATGATTGAGTAACATTGAGAATTTGAGCCACTGCAGTCTGTCTGTTGCCAGATTCCAACACGCCAACAGCACGTAAATGCTCATCACGTGTCAGTCTTTGCATTACCTTTCGACCAGAAACTATTGATGAATGAGTTTATACAAAGAAAAGAATGATGAGACCTCTGAAAAAGCCCATCCAGTAGAAATGAAAATTTCAAAATGTACCCCACAGACAACACCGCGCTCGTACAAAAAACCTGGATGAAGTTTTTGTGGGCTAGTGACATTCATGATCCACACTTAACTTAGTAACATACTGATGTGTCCACCAAAGAATATCCAATACAATTTTCCGAAAATATCAACATCAGTTTGGATATCTGCAATTGTTTTGAATAGTATACCAAATTTTGAAAAAATGTCATTATATGACGCTAATGGTCCAAAACACATTACAACACTGGCAGCTTCACCTTTTAAAGATGTTCTCATGCAATCAAAAATTCGTTCTTGCCATGCTTTTCTGAAAAAAAGCAAGACACTTCACATTTCCAAATATCGTACAAAGTTTCTCTTTTAGGATCGCCTAAAAAGTGCTAATTCTCAATACATTTTATACTACATGTGGTGTTTGTGATTAGAAGTCAGGATCCTTAATTTCAGGTTCCTGCTGCTGAGTAAAACCCTTCAACCAAGTCTGAAACTCTTCCAGGGTTCCTGCTTTAGGTTTTACAACCTGAAAAGCCTGAACCATATTCTGGACATCTTCCTGAGAAAAATCTGATTCGTTTTCTGAATATCTTCCTGAGAAAAGCCTGAATCACACTTTGGACATCTTCCAGATAAAAATATTGACGAGATCTTAGTAGCTAACACAAAGGGAAATAAAATGAACATGTCAAAAATCAAATCAACTGAAATACTTGTATTATCTGATACGCCAACACGAACACCTATAATCTGTAACTATGAAAATATAGTAAATATATTAAGTTCTCTGATAAGATGATATGCCAGCACCTACAATCTGAAACTATAGCAATATAGTGACTGATATATTAAACGAGATCTCCAAACACTGTGCCCTGGAAGGAAAGAATAAAATGCCAGAAAAAGAAGAAGAAAAAAACAAACAAACAAATAGTGTAAACATTTAGGTATCTGTTTCGAGCTGAAAGTATTCTATTTCTATATGGAAATTAGTTAATCCATGGTCTGCTATAATGAATCATCAGATAACTGTGTCGAAATCAGTGTGCTAAATAAGGGCCAAAGTACATAATTATGCTACAAACAATTATTATTGTCAGTCACATTAGAATGCAAACACGAGAATCCACCTGAATGTATACCAGCAATTCCCCAAGCACAACACAGATACCCCAAAACAAAGAAACTGCAATGTTCCTAAAGCATGTTCAGTATTTCAAAAATGTACTACAAGTCCAGTATTCAAATATCATTTCCATCTGACTTCACAATTGCAAATAAAAAAAAGTAATGCATTCAATAATTTTCACCTGAAAAACACATAATGCATTGGGAGTTACATTCAATGAGTGAAGGGTTTAATCTGTACCCCCACCCCAATGAGAGGAAAGGAAAGAAAGGGGAATAAAGATAACAAAGTAGAGAATTGTAATTTGTTGGCCAAATTACGGGCTTTCCCAACTTTTAATGTGAAAAGGCAGACTGCATATAGCAAAGCAATGTGTTTATAATTACCCCTTTCCAAAATGATAGAACAAAACAAAGTTGGCCAATTTTGTTATTTCAAATGGTACTCTTTTTGTAGCAATTAGTGTCCTGGGGGTTAAATGAGAGACTAAAATATGAACAGCAATGTTCCTGTACATGTGCAAAATATTTTTTGGCGAACAGTTAGTTACTTTAATAGTCATTTCAGCAGAAATGAAGTTGTGTGGGTTTGGATGTAGGGACAGGAAAAATGAGTACACATGTAGAATGCAGTTAAATTCATGAAAATGAAAGTTTTTTTCTGGATAATGCTGTCAAAACCTGTGTTGGATTATGTGTGACACCAAAACTTATCACAGAAAATTTGTTTCCCTATAACACACAATACACATATGTAAAGGAAAATAGACTATTCTAATCCCACCCAGGGAAACTGGGTACAGAAAAGAAAAGTATGAAAGTAATCAGAAAATAAAGTTTCTGACGGTACTCATGTTTGTACAGCGAAAACTGGTAGTGGATAAAGTGGGACACAAAAACTTATAACAGAAAATTGTTTCGCCATTGATTTTTGATGCAGTTATGGAAAGCACAATGAACTATTTCTTTCTTGTTTCTGGACAAATGAGTTCAAAATCTTGCTAAAATTCACTAAAAATCCATTTTCTTCTGACAGTACTATTCTTTAAGTGGCCAAAGCATATGTTTGGTTAAGCCCCAGACTGGCCCAGGGCATAACTTACAACAGAGGATTTGTTCATCAAGCATCTCCACAGAAAGCAAAGCAAAGTGTTTGAAATTAACCCTTTCCAAAATGTTAGAAACAAGCAGCCAAAGTTGGCTTCTTTTGGCATTTTCAAATGGTACTCTCGTTCTAGTCGTTATTGTGCTTGAAGGTTAAATCTCAGGTTAAAAGTAAACAGAAACTTTCTTCTGCAATCATTGTTGCATCTGTCCATACCACAATAATTGTTACAACAGCCCTGCAATTTGAAACAATTGCCCATGAAGTTAGTCAATTTTGAAATTCATATCAGTTTTGGTCAATAGTGGTTAATTTTGAAACATTAGTGTGGTGATTTTGGTGTATCATATTATGTTCTAAATGTCTGGAAAATTTCAGCAAGATAACTGTAAATAACTTTGACCTTTGAACTGGAGGCTCTGAAGAGCCTGTAATCGCTCACCTGGAACTACATATAAAAATATGATTTCCCATAGGCTTTCCATGGTAACTATGAGCTGCAACTGAGGCCATGTTTGCAACATCACATCAACATTACTTGAGGATCATTGGTAGAAGGTGTCTCACTCCTCAATCACGTGAAGTTTTAAAACATTTGACTCTGTAATTGCCATGAAGTTAGTCAAAATCCATCAAACAAAATAAGAAACTGTATCTGGTGGCCATATTTTCCAACCAACGGGAACAAAAAGAAGATCGTTTGTAGAGGGCCTCCTACAGATCATTCCTACCAAGTTTGGTTCACGCTGGTTTAGAAGTTCCAGAGAGAAGATGAAAATGTGATTTCCCATAGAGTTTTCAATAGTAATAATAAGCCGCCATTGTGGCCATGTTTGCAACACTATCAACATTAAATGGGGAACGTTGGTGGTGTCCCAGTCATCAACCATGCAAAGTTTCAAATCATTTGGCCCTGTGGTTTCAGAGGAGAAGATTTTTCAAAATCCTCCAATCAGAATCAACAAATGCTTTTCGCAGCCATGTGTTTCGATGTACGGTAACAAAATGAGGATCCTTTGTAGAGGACCTGTCACAGACTACCCTTGCCAGGTTTGGTTCACATCAGCTCAGTAGTTCTGGAGAAGAAGATGGAAATGTGATTTCCCATAGAGTTTCTATAGTAACTATAAGTCATAATTGCAGCCATGTTTGCAACCCGATCAACATTAAATGTGGATCGTTGGTGGAGGGTGTCTCAGTCATCAACCATGCAAACTTCCAAAACATCTGGCCATTTGGTTTCAGAGAAGATTTTTCAAAATCCACCAACCAGAATCAAGAAATGCTCCTGGCAGCCATGTTTTTCGATGCACGGTGACGAAAATGGGAAGCACGTGTAGAAGATCTCCCTTAGACTATCCCTGCCAGGTTTGGTTCACGTCGGCTCAGTAGTTTCAGAGAAGATGAAAATTTGATTTCCCATAGGGTTTCTATAGTAAATATAAGCTGCAATTGCGGCCATTTTTGTAACCCGATCAACATTAAATGGGGATCGTTGGTAGAGGATGTCCCAGTCATCATTTATTATGTTAAGTTTCAAAACATTTGGCCGTGCAGTTTTAGAGGAGAAGATTTTTCAAAATCCACCAATCAGAATCAAAGAATGCCTCTGGCGACCATGTTTTTCAACCCACGGGAACAAAATGAGGATCGTTTGTAGAGGACCTTCCATAGACTATCCCTGCGGTTTGGTTCTCGTCGGCTCAGTAGTTCCAGACAAGAAGATGAAAATGTTATTTCCCATAGGGTTTCTATGGTAACTATAAGCCACAATTGCGGCCATGTTTGTAACTCAATCAACATTAAATGAGGACCGTTGGTAGAGGGGGTCCCAGTCATCATTTATGTGAAGTATCAAAACATTTGGCCTTGCGGTTTCAGTCAACTTTCCGAGAAGTGTTTTGAAAATCCACCAACCAGAATCGAAGAATGCATATGGAAGACATGTTTTTCATCCGACGGGAACAAAATGAGGATCGTTTATAGAGGACCTCGCATAGACCATTTCTGCCAAGTTTGGGTCACCCCGGCTCAGCGGCTATGGAGAAGATGAAAATGAGAAAAGTTTATGGACGCCGGAAGACGGACGACGACGGACGCCAAGAGCTGAGAAAAGCTTACAGGGCCTTTTTGGCCAGGTGAGCTAAAAATGGTGAAATTTTGAAGGTTTTGGCAGAATATTTTGAAAATAAGCGTTTTCACAGACATGGCAATACCTCATTTCACAAGCTTTTGTGACAGCACATGTTTGCCAAATTTGGTTGAAATCGTACAACTTGTTTTTGAGCAGTGCAACAGACAAAATTGACTGCGGGGAAAAAACGGAAAAAAACCTGGAGAATTGTAATCTGTTGGACAAATTACGGGCTTTCCTAACTTTTTATTGTGAAAAGGCAGACTACATATAGCAAAGTAATGTGTTTGAAATTAACCCTTTCAAAATTAATAGAAAAAAGCACCCAAAGTTGGCCAATTTTGTCATTTTCAAATGATACTATTTTTATAGCGATCGGTGTCCTGGAGTGTTAAATGTGAGAGTAAAACATGAACAGCAATGTTCCTCTATATGTGCAAAACATTTTTTGGCAAACAGTTTGTTACTTTAATAGTCATTTCAGCGAAAATAAAGTTGTGTGGGTTTGGATTTAATGACAGGAGAAATCAGTATGCTTGTAGAATGCAGCACAATTCCTGAAAACGAAAGTTTTGTTCTGGATAATGCTGTCAAATCATATGTTGGATTATGTGTAACACCACAACTTATCACAGAAAATTTGTTTCGCTATAACACACAATCCACATATACAAAGGAAAATAGGCTATTCCAATCCCACCCATGGGAAACTGGGTCCATAAAAGTACGAAATTAACCCGGAAAATATATTTTTTTTTACGGTAATCATGTTTGTACAGCCAAAACTGGTATTGGTTAAAGCGGAACACAAAAACTTATGACACAAAATTTGTTCGCCATTGATTTTTGATGCAGTTATAGAAAACACAATGGACTATTTCTTTCTTGTTTCATGAAAATGGATACAGAAATTTGCAAAATTGACTAAAAATCCATTTTTTCTGACAGTCCTATTCTTAAAGTAGCCAAAGCATATGTTTGGTTAAGCCCCAGGGCGGGGCATAACTTACCACAGTGGATTCATTCATCCATCATCTCTACATATAGCAAAGCAAAGCAAAGTGTTTGAAGTTTACCCTTTCCAAAAGGTTAGAAACAAGCAACCAAAGTTGGCTACTTTTGACATTTTTAAATGGTGCTCTCATTCTCGCCATCTTTGTGCTTGAGAGTTAAATCTGAGGGTAAAAGTAAACAGTAACTTTCTTCTGTAATCATTGTTGCATCTATCCTCACTAAAATAATTGTTACATCAGCCTTCAATTAAACAAATTTGCCCATGAAGTTAGTCAATTTTGAAATTCTTATCAGTTTTGGACAACAGGGGTTAATTTTGAAATATTTGTGTGGTGATTTTGGTGTATCATATTATGCACTAAATGTGTGGACTTCAATCACAGACTGGATGCCTGATAAGAGACATGGAGGAATCTTGAATCTTAGTACTTGAATGGACATGAACAAGCTGAGGGTCCTCCAATTCAAGGCCTGACGGGGGCGCGGTGGCGTTACAGTAATCGGTTCTCGTCAGAACACCGAAGTTAAGCAGCGTCGAGCCCGGCTAGTCCTTGGATGGGTGACCGTCTGAGCGATCGATTCGGACTCCCGCGTTGTGTCCTTGGGCAAGGCACTTAACCCCGATTGTCCACAAGAGGGCACGATGACGCCGTGTACTAAGGCGTACTGCACATCGATGGTGCGCATATCGTCAGCCAATCTAACCCTGACTGTGAGGCAGTGCGGAGTTACGATGTTGGAGAGCTGGCAGCTGCTCGTCTTTGCCCGATGGTTCTTTCCGAGTACTCCGGCTTCCTCCACCTGTAAAACTGCCACGGTCATGATTAGCCATAATAATTTATGCATACCTATGTGACCTTAAACACCAATAAACAAATAATAAATAAATCAAGGCCAGACAACTGGGTGCGGGTTAAAACTTTGAATAAAACATATAACAGCAAAACTGTTCTTGGATGAATGCCCTATCTAAACTGGGTTTAAAAAAAAATTGAAAAAGAAGAATAAAAAATAACAAACTGGGTTTGGGAAAGCCTTATTTATTTATTTATTTATTGATGTTTAAGGTCACATATTTATGCACAATAGCTAATCATGACCGTGACAGTTTTACGGGTGGGGGAAGACTGCCAGCTCCCCAACATCGTAACTCCGCACTGCAGCACAGGCAGGGTTAGATTGGTTGAAGACATGCGTACGTGCAGTACGCCTTAGTACACGGCGTCATCGTGCCCCGACATGGGCAATGGGGTGAAGTGTCTTGCCCAAGGACACAACGCGGTTGCCGCAGGTGGGATTCGAACCGAGGACCTCTCGGCTTGCAGCCTGCACCTCTACCTACTGAGCCACCACGCCCCTCTTGGGAAAGCCTAAAAATGATAATAACATTCAAAGTTCACTTCAGGGCAGTAGGAGAGAAATCCTCATAAAGTCAAATTCTGTTTGCATTAAGAACGTTGACTGTAAATCACTTGCAAATGGGAGAGAAAAAGAAATCAACAAATTGCAAGTCAAATGATCATTCAACAAATATTTGTTTAATTTCTGAACTCTCGGGACCTTGTTAGCAGCTTATCGGAATGACGCCATTAAAAAAAGGTAATACCTGACTTTCAATGTTTGTAAACAAGAACACGTGCTACCACAGCCTACCAGATATCATAGCATCCGACAATGTATTTCAATTCGAGGACTGAAACGCAAGACCAGAAACATAAAAACTGGTAAACCAACAGACATGAATGGCACCAAAAATATAGTATGTTATGCTACAATTTAATCAATCAAAGCGAATTCAATAGGTTCCAACCCGACTGACCTCAACAGCTTGCACTGCATGCTGACCAACAGACTACAACTGATCTTATTATTATTAATTAGCTTTTCCTCGGTATGTCAACAATCCTGAATATTATGGAATGATAAGCTCAATCCCACAGTCATGGAAAACATGTATTGCAAATACAAGAAAACTAGAGAATATTATTGACCCCACAGTGGCGCAGTTGATAGGCTCGCCAAAAGATAATGGAACATTCTATGATTTACGCCTAAAGAACTGCTAAACTGCCCACACATTCGGAACAGAAGTGGTGTATTTACCTCGAACAAAATTTAGGCAGGGAAGAGTGTCAACGTATTTATCGTAATACTTTTGATGCAATTGTGGAAACTTATTCCTAATCTGTACAGTATACAATTTTACTAGATCAAAACTATTTAAATGCGGCCTTAGCGCTTTGCTCCTTTTGTGGAAATATGAGGGAAACCGTAGCCCACCTTTTTTTGAATGCCCTTTCTCAAATATTTTACTGTCACTCATTGAAATATTTAACACAAAATTGAATTTATCATTGACTATGAACAAAAAAGTTATTCATGCAGTTTTAAAGGCCGTGTGCCAAACGCTCTTGCTTTTGATGAAAGCCTTAGGTACCAAAAACACATTGAGTTATTATACTCAACGACCATGTATTCAAACCGCAAGGCATCCCTGACATGGGAGAGGAGGCAGTACATCACAAGTATACTCTTTGATATTTGATAATGCTTTGTAAATCAGATCGCTGCTTCCTTTTAATTTTGTGAAAAAGTTTATTTTTCTTCATCTATTTTTGTTTATTTTGTATATGAAAGTTTATGTTTTTTTCAATAACAAAAAAAACAAACTCTGAATATTTCGCCTTCAAATTGCTATGCTACTTTTTATGCAAATTTAACTCCATCCTTCCTAATTGATGTAACTAAACAATGCAATTCTGAAAATCTGCAATAACGATTGAACTCTTCATAAAATGTTCGTGAAACAAGTTGGCCTGAAATGTTTGTCACACAAGTCAGGGGCGGCGGAACGATTTTCAAAATGGTGTGTGTGTGTGTGTGTGGGGGGGGGGGGGGGGGGGTAGAGGGCTAGATCGATAATTTTAAATTCTAGGGTCCCGAAACCCCCATTTCCATGCATCTGAGCGGATATTTTCAGATGTTTCAGATGTATTTGAAAGATTTCACACTTTGAGAGCCGTTAAAAAACGTCGGTAAAGCATACAAGTGAGGTCTATTTATCAGCTTTGGTCGTAACGACCAAAGCTGATAAATGGACCTCACCTCTATGCTTTACCAGACGTTAACAACAATTATACTGGCTGTGGATTATCTTGTCTAGGGGTGGATTTGGTACTTGTATGTCTGTAAGATTACGCTCTATTTCAGTTAAGCGATTTTTTTTCAACAGACTGTACACATTTTAGCGTTTGTTGCCACTTACTGCAAAAAATGATCTGAAATCCATCGAAACTGAACAAGTACGAGAGAAACATAGCTGGCGAAAGTACGGGTGAGGCTTTGGATCCGCCCCTTGTTTCACCAGTCATTGGTTGTGTAAATATATATATATATACAAAAAAAAACATGGCCCGGCAAAAAAGTTTGGGTGAGGGGCTGCCCCCAGACCGCCCCCCTCCCGGTTTCGCCGCCCCCGCAAGTTGTCCTAGAAAATACCCATTATCAGTTTCAATGTCACACGTCAAGTCAGTGGAGTGTTAATGGAGCACGATCAGTCAAAAGTATGTGTCAATCATTCGAGAAGTATTGAATTTGCTGCGATGTCATGTCATAAACCTGAAGCAAGATCCAGCAGTCTATACCGCGGAAAAAAACATTTGGGAAATGGTGGGTCTGGAAACCCTGCAGAACGATGCAGGCCGATGAATAACGGGGTCTAGTAATGCCACAGTACTAGAAGCAATCAGGGGTGAACTTGGGTGGATGAGGATCAAGGACAGGATAGATTTATTGAAACTCTGTTATCTTAATTATTTGGTAAAGTAATGATCCAGGGAGTAAAGTAATGATCCAGGGAGTTTTCAACTCAAATATCAAGACAAGGTGGATGGTCCAAGTGGGGGAGCTTATAGAGAACTACTCAATGGCGATCTCGGATCTAGACGTTGGGGGTACCAGGGTAAAAAAAACATCGGCAGAGAAATAGTCATAGGGGATGGTAACCTTAATTGGAGCGAGGGGATCAAATCAAAGAGGTCTTTGGGTGGCCTGCGTGATAATGAGAAGCCTGGTTTTGAAGAGTACCATAATGGCACCTTTGGGGAGTCACTGTTGTTCAAGCTGAGGTCGCGGTCCAGGGAGCTGGGGGTTGGGGGGGGGGGGGGGCAATTGGGAAAAACAGTGAAAAGGAGTGACAGATGTGTAATTTGGGCGTGGTGGAGACCCTGGAACACTTTCTTCTAGAATGTCGAAAATACCAGTCTAAAAGAATAAGATTCACTGGGAGCGTAATGGGGAAGTGGGATGAGAGGATTAAGGACATGTGGTTAGTGAGAGACTCAAAGGAGAGGGTAAATATGCTAATCAGATAGGGAAGAATGGGGCAAGGGATGTCATCAAGCAGTTCGTCTCCGAGTGTTGGAAGGAGAGAAGAAGCGTGGGAATAGGGAGGCAGTTGGGAGTACAGGGGTAACCAATGTCTTCTCACCCGAGAACCGCGACAAATCAGCGGCTGACCAAAGTGTTATTATTATTATATATAATAAAGTATACCTTCACGTAAATCAGCAACTAAATCCAATTGGAATTTCCGATGCCGAAAGATAACATTTCTTTTCTCAATAACAATTAGCGCACTGGAATCCACAAGGGTTTTGCGAACTATGGAAACCCGCATGTGACACAATGTTGATCCAAACAAACAAGTGATGTAGTTGATACAGTTGTGAACAAATTACTTTGCATCCGCGTCATGAAATCATACTGAATTTGTGATTCCTTTCATTTCACTGCACTACCGAACCACTGGACAAATAATAACTGTATCCCAGAGCTGGAAATTTATTTAACAATGTTCGGCGCCATTGTCGCCAAGTTAGTAGATTGTCTGAATTGAGCCGCGATAAATTATCAATTCGGGATAATAATATTCTCTGCAATTTTATTCACAACATCTTTATTGTTTGGTGATTGATATTTACATCTCTCTATATATATCTATTTATTTAGATCCTGTAAAACAGAAAAGAGACGACATCAGCATTTCAAATAATTGTGTGAAGGCAATATTACCATTATGAACTATAATGGTCACAAATCAAGAGGCGTAAACAGGCCTGGCATTCTTAAAAATGCAGGAGGGCTAAAACTCGCTCCCGTCGCATGGCCTAGGCGAGCGGTTGGCTCTCCTCAAGCTTACAAAATCTAAAATTGCAAAATTAAGTTTTACTGTTAATGAATTCTGCTAAGTGGGCTTTGTACATTTTATTTGGTGTTGCCCTACAAGGTAGTCTCTGTGAACCGGCTACACTACCCCTCCCATGCCTCCGAGCCTTGGCAAGGCCCGGAGATGTGGGAGGGGCAGTGTAGCCATCTTGCAGAGACCACTAACATACATGTAGCAGAGATCTTAAAATATGTGGGTTTTAGGCATAGGCGGTTATGGTAACCATTATTTTCTATGGCCTGGGGAGCTGGTTTTCGGCCTCCTTAATTTTTTTAAGACGAGCAGTAGGCGAGCGAATAAATCGCTCTCCTGAACATGCCAGGCCTGCGTCAATTTATCTGCAACGTGGTCAAGCCTGAGCAGCGATCGTGTAGCAGATATGCCAACAACAACATACTACAACAATACACAATAGTATATTTAACCTTTTACCCAACGTAACGGCTAAAACCGTTAATTTTTATTATTTGTTTCAATTTTTTTGTCTGAAAACACAGGTTATGACCCCTCTTTTGAACGAGCTCGTTCCAATGAGGGATCATAGCCTATGTTTGTGAGACAAAAATGAAAAAAATGAGTTATTCAAGAATTTTGTTTGCAAGTGTCGTCAGATTTTCAGGTAAAGGGTTAAAAATGAACTTACCAAATCGGTATGACATAGGTCTTCGAATACAAGAAATAGTGAACCAACGATATTTTCTCTGCAGCCTTCACATCAATAACAAGAAAAACATAGAATAGAATAATAGCATTGAGGCTTGTGATACCAAGAAGATATGGTTAACCCTTATGAGACAACTACACGTGGGCGCATATTATAAAGAAGTTCAGGCGCAAGGTAGCTAACCCTTTACCCACCGCAGACGATATCAAAATTTATTATTTCAAATATCATTTTTTCAAATTTTTCAAAAACTTTCAACAAAACCATATCATGTGACCCCTCGCTGGAACGTGCTCGACGAGTTCGTTCTAACGAGTGGTCACTTGATATGGTTCTGTTGAAAGTTTTTGAAAAATAATACTTTTTCAACTGCTGAATTTGCATATTACGCGGACGGTTGCGGATGATTCGTTGGGTAAAGGGTTAAAAAGTGTAGACTTTAATGCTACCAGCTGAAATAAAGAGCTGCAATCATTTTGATACATTTTTTTTTACCACAATTGATCTTTAACAATTAAGGCTATGTAGTTTAAAACCTCAATGATGGCCAATTTTTTGCAGTCCAGCTTTGATACTAAACTGGTACGCGAAAATCTGCTTTTGATGAAAATCATTTGAGCTGGGAAGTTATTCCAATTTTGAGCGCAAATTTAACGGGTTAATCTATCTGTCGCACTGTTGCGATTTGACGTCGTTCAACTTAGATACAATTTTTTGGTGAGTGCCGATGTGGCCCTATCCAATATACTACAGCAAAACTTTTTTACCAAAATTGGTCAGTGCTAGTTTGAGCTATGTTGATCAAATCTAATAAATAGCCAAGAGCAGGATAAAGGCGTGAAATCGGTACATGAAGGTCTACTATGAACGAAGTTCAAATTTAGTTTAGTTTCGAGGTCAGTAAAGTTTTGAATGACAAATTCGATAAGTTGATTTATTTGTCATACTGCGTACATTTGACACTAGTCACCTTTGATACAATTTGTTGGAGAGTATCTATTTAGCACTACCAACAAATTGTTGCAAAACTCTTTCGCTAAGATTGGTCAGTACAAATTTAAGCTATATTGTTCAAATCTACTATTCATTTATTTATTGGTATTTAGGGTCATATACTTATGCACTATGGCTAATCGTGACCGTGGCAGTTTTACGGGTGGAGGAAGCCGGAGTACCCGGAGAGAACCACCGAACAACTGCCAGCTCCTCAACATCGCAACACCACACAGGCAGGGTTAGATTGGTTGAAGACATGCGTACCATCGACGTGCAGTACGCCTTAGTACACGGCGCCATCGTGCCTCCAAGTGGACAATCGAGGGTTAAGTGCATTGCCCAAGGACACAACGCGGGAGTCCGAATTGATCGCTCAGACGGTCACCCATCCAAGGTTTAACCGGGCTCGACGTTGGTTAACTTCGGTGATCTGACGAGAACCGGTTACCGTAGTTCAAATCTACTGTAACGATCAGGGCACGTCGATCAAACTGATACAGGAAAGTGTACTTTTGTTGAAGTTTAAGTAGTTTTAGAGATCAGTCCAAATTTGAAAGACAATTCAACATGTTAATTTGTCTGTTGCACTGTATCGATTTGATGCAGATCAACCTTGATACAATTTATTGGAGAGTACCAAGTTGGCACTGTCCAATAAATGGTGGCAAAACTATTTTGACGAGGTTGGTCATCACTAATTAAAGCCATGTTGTTCAGATATTCAGTGGTGAGCAAAAGGATCGAGATTAAGCTATATACTGCAAATGTTGGTGGTAAGCAAATAAGACTAGATCTATGCATGAGTCTGCTTTGGATGAAAATCAAATAGTCTGAGTTCGGAAGTCAGTGATAAATTAACAAGGTTAATTTTTCTGTCGCACTGCTCTTCAGCCCTGATACATAGAGATTATTACCATTATGTGGATGTACAAAATATGTATCCGAGTCGAGCTCCGGGTTCTAAGGGCAGATCACGACGAGTCGAAGACGAGTCGTGATGTACCCTTAGAACCCAAAGCGAGACTCGGATACATATTTTGTACATCCACCTAATGGTAATAATCATTTTATCTTACAATATATTGAGGACAAGTCAAGAATGTAGACAAATATATAACGAACTATTTATTCGTACGGATGAACAAAAAGAACAATAAATGGAACTCACACGAAATGAACGTTCTTGTATCCGATACAAACATCGGTATCACGAGGTCGGATACACGACAGTTGCGGAGTTAATACAAAGTGCATGTTAATTGTGAGATAAAATTTGTTGGAGAGTGACGGTTTGGCACCATCCAACCAAGTGAACCAAAACTTATTAACCAAAATCGTCCATTCTGGTTAAAGCTGTGTAGTTCAAATCTCCAGTGATAAAACAAAGCCCAAAATGATACCTGAACATCTGATTCGGATGAAATTCAAATAGTTCAAATTGGGAAGTTATTCCAAGTTGGGATGAGCTTTATTCGGAAACATCGTTCAACGAAGGCAGGTTTGTATGTATCAAGTAGAAACATTTTCAAGGGATCAGGAGAGTCAATGGCGAAAAATGATCATAGGATCACCCGTGTCTGACAATTACTAAATACCACCAGTATCAACCCACAACTACCCGTTGTTCGCAATCTGACCACGGAGATATATTACGTACTTTCTGTAAAACAAGTTCAGTTGTCAATAGCCAATTAACAGGCTTGACTGATTTAAAATGGCCCATCGACATCTGTAAATATACACCTGCAACTTAATTAAGCACCCCTGTTTCTTTCGCAGTGGTGTTAACAGAAACTGTCATTACTTTAATGGTATCTTTCGGATGGCTAAAAGTGATTGTTTGCGAAAAGAATGGTCTATTGACAAATGAAAGACAACACAATGATGAAAATATGTAGTATTTTAATGTCGCTACTTACACATATCTGTCACTAATGTTTTTGATGGAAAAATGTTCTTTTGACAAGTATGGTTCTGGAACGGTTACTAACGAAACAATGTCAGTAATTACTGACAAAGAAAATCTAACTTGTGATCTCCTGAACACAATAGCAGTGTCTGGAGTCAGAACCGAGTGTATCCACCACGTGCCCGGATGGCAGCCTGAACCCTCATCCCAATGCTACCAGTGAGCCTTCTGAAACAACCAAGAGGCAACTGGTGCCACTCCTATGCAATGGAGCTTCCAAATCGGCGATATTCTGCACAGGATCCCTCACTTGTCCACGGCATCCAAAAATGTCCCAGATGTGTTCTGGGGGATTCGAATCGGTACTCGTTGCAGGACAAGGTAGCGTTGTAATAGCGTTATTCTGAAGGATTGCTCTCACAGCATGGGAATGGTGTTGTCTTGCACTGTCGCCCATGGGTATAGGACGCCATTATCCAACGGGTGGTTGTCACAATGATGCAAGACAGGTGGATTGAGAATGTCCCGGATGTGCTGATGACCAGTGAGATTTCCACATACAGGCACCACATCAAGTTTACAATGATGATAGAGGCATCCCCAGATCATTACTAATCCTCCACTATAAGGAACAGGAGGTCTGGGGTTCCTAGGAAAGTAAGCAGTATTTCTATGTTTCCACACTCTCATGCGACCGTCTGTGACGTGAAACCTACTCTCAGCTGACCAATGAACTCTCATCCATGCCGTGAGATTCTAATGTTGTTGTGCCATACACCACTTCAAACGTCGTCTTTGATGCTGATCGGACAGAAGTGGACGCTTGATGACCCTTCTGGACCTCGTACCCAATGCTTTACGAGGGTATCTGACAATTCTGTTGCACAAACGCCTGTTGGCTATCTACAGGCGTTTCAAAACCCCACTTGAAGCAAATGGTTCACACCTAACGAGGCGTGCCAGACTCCGATCTTCCCATGGGAAGGTCTTTCGGGGTTGTCCAGGCCTTGGTCGGTCCTTAACATCGTTGGTTTGTTGATTTTTTCGGACAAGTCTGATGATGACAGAATGACTATAGCCAAGTTGCCTTCCAATAGCTTCGAATGACATGCCTGTACCACGCGTGCTAAGGATTTGCCATCTTAGCTTTGGACAAGTCTCCTACTTGCCATGCCAACATTTACCGATAAAAGAAGTGGCACATTTTCTTGTTTTATACCCAGATATTGCATGTGGATGAGAGTGTTTGTTGTGACGTTTGTGGGTAGCATGCTTCACGTGGACGAGGGGAGGGGGGGGGGGGGGGGGTGTCTGAAGGACGCTTTCAACCAGAAACATGTTTCACGAGATGAAATGTACTGGAAGACAAAGCAATCATTAGAACATCATAATTAGTAACAGTAACTTCACTGTAATGGAACAATTCGGGGGGGGGGGGGGGGGGGGGGGGGCTTAGTTAAGTTCCAGGTGTATAGAAATCATCTTTATTTACATCCATATGTGAGAAAAACGTGAAAAAACAATTTATATTTTGACAGCCCATGCTAAATTAACAGCGTTGTGTATCGGCTGACCTCAATAGACCTAATCTCTACTTCGCCCTTTTAGTACTGTTCAAGAGTTCGATCCACTTAATCAAGTGCTCACTGTCATGAAATGCATGCTTTTTGTGCTGAGGAGGTAACTGCGTAAGCTATGTTAAATAAGGATAGAAGCTGTTGTCTCGAGTTCATATATTTTGAATTTACAACATGGTATCAGAAGTAACAGGACACACATCTTTTGAGAAAGAATATGTTTCTGAAACTTCTACTTCAGGATAGGTTTTGTTTTTTGAATTTAACTCTTTACCTTACACGAAAAGCAGACGACACTTGCAAAAAAAAAATTCTTGAATAACTATTTTTTTTTTCATTTTTTCACGCCAAAAACATATGTTATGACTCCTCGTTGGAACGAGGTCGACGAGCTCGTTCCAACGAAGGGTCATAACTTATGTTTTTGAGACAAACAATGAAGAATTATGAAAATTAATTGGCGATTTTTGAGAATAGCGCTGGTCGGTTTTGGCCGTTACGTTGGGTAAAGTGTTAAAAACTGTTATCAGACAAGAGTAATTCACACCTGATTTCTCCTCCTGGAAACTTCAATTTTGATTTACCAACTGAGTGGTCGAAAGAGTGGTCGAAATGGATACGCTGTTTTATCTGCAGAGCCAGAAAGCGTCAGTTAAGTACTTTGTTATGTACTATGAGACAGTGCAGATTGATTCTTTCCTCGTTATATGTATTTATTTATTGGTGTTTAAGGTCACATACTTATGCACAATGGCTAATCGTGACCGTGACAGTTTGACGGGTGGAGGAAGCCGGAGTACCCGGAGAGAACCACCGAGCAACGACGAGCAACTGTCAGCTCTCCAACATCGTAACTCTGAACTCTGCACCGCAGCACAGGCAGGGTTAGATTGGTTGAAGATATGCGCACCATCGACGTGCAGTACGCCTCAGTACACAGCGTCATCGTACCCCCATGTAGGCAATCGGGGTGAAGTGTCTTGCCCAAATACACAACGCGGTTGCCGCAGGTGGGATTCGAACCGAGGACCTCTCGGCTTGCAACCTGCACCTCTACCAACTGAGCCACCGCGCCCCCTCTTTCCTCGTTCACTTTTGGTGAAGATAGTGGGTGTATATAATGTAATTAAAACAAATTGCAATCCACTTTATTGTTCATATAAATGCAATTTTCGATAGGTCTAAGTTTAACACTCGCAAACAGGAGGAAGGTGAAGTTGCCGATTCTTTCATCACATCATTGCATTCACTCCTAAAACATTGTGGTTATGGCATACTAAAAGAAGTAATGTTATGAGACAGAACTGTTGTAGGTTTGCGTGACAAGCATTTATCTGAGAAATTGATACTAGATTCCAGTCTTACACTCTAAAATCGGTTGGGTTAAAAATCAACCCAAATCGACTGGGTTGAGTGAATATGAACCCAAATTGGGTTCATATTCACTCAACCCAGTCGATTTGGGTTCTTTGATATGAAGCAGTAAAAAGGAAGTAGCATTAACAGAAAAGAATTTTGAAAGTTCGGAAACAAAAGTTGATTCTATTCCAAAGAAACACTCACATAAGTCAAAAGTTTCAGTCAACTCCAGTATAAGTACAACTTCAAAATGTTGGGGTGTGGAAGGTATCTTCCCCATGTTAAAGCAAATTGTCCTGCAAAAGATGTAATTCCTTATTCCTGTTGGATTCGCGGACACTTTTCAAAACAGCGTTTCAGAAATTCTGGGCCTTGTAATGCAAAGAAGCAACCTAGTGTGCACAACAATACTACAAATAAGAAAATGCAAAATAAATCTAGAAATGTGAAAAGTTTTGGGGCAGTTTCGAAACAATGTTATGATGGTGTTAATAAGTTTGATTTTATGTTAGGAGGAATCGCAAGAAATAATTTTGGTGATAGTTGGACAATAGAGGTTAAACTTAACAATAATAAGGTGATCTTTAAACTTGATACAGGGGCAGACATAACTTGTAAACCTGAGAAAATTGCAAAAAATGTGACTTAAAAATAACTAACCCTTCCCAGCATGTATTTTCACCTTGTAAAAATAGTTTGGAGGCGTTAGAAATGTATAACGGGAAAATAAGGTGAAACAACATTGCGTACTCCTCTGCTTAGAAGGCCTGCTATAGAAAAGTCAAAAGTATTTGGCTCTTTCATTGATACGTCAAATCGACAATGTAATCAAACAGGAGTGGTATGTCAGGTTCAATGCACGATTACCATCGCCTGTTTGATGGATTGGGATTAATGAAAGTTGGCATTAGTTTGAAAAACGACGCAAAGCCTTTTTCACTTAATGCCCCAAGAAGAATTCCGTTGCCACTTTTGTCTAAAGTGAAAGTTGAACTTGAATGGACGGAGACATTTGGAGTTATTTTGAAAGTAAATGAGCCCACAGATTGGTGCTCACCAACAGTTGTAATCCCCAAAGGTACTAATAGTTGTGAGGAAATTGAGAGAGTCTGTATATGGGTAGACTACATGTACACAAAGCTCAACTAAAGTGTTTATAGAGAGAGATTTGTTCTTCCGACAGTGGATGCGACATTAGGTAAACTTTGGGGAGCCTATTTTTTTTGCAAAACTTTATGCTAATTCCGGGTTTTACCACTTGCAAGAACAGTGTAAGCATCTAACAATTTGTATTACTCCTTTTGGACGTTGGTGCTTTAATAGAGCCCATTATGGAATTTCATCGGGCCCTGAATTGTATCATAAACATATTTTAAATATTTTAAAAGACCAAAGTTGGGTTCTTGCCCACATGGATGATATATTGGTTTTTAGTTCAACATGAGAAAATCTTAGTTCAGTACGGTCAAAAACTCACTCAAGGAGGTCTCACCTTGAATAAAGAGAAATGTGAATGTAGGTCAACAAAACTCAAGTTTTAGGGTCACATTCTTCATCAAAATGGGATTTATCCTGATCCAGAGATAGGTTGGGAAATTTCGACATGTAAGGTTCATAGTTCAGTAAAGGAAGTCAGAAGTTTCCCGGGGATTGTAAATCAAGATGGAAAGTTTATTCCAAATTTATCAGAGAAAGTCAAACCATTAAGGGTCCTTTTATGTAACAAAGAGATTTCGGCATGGGCAAAGGCTCAAGCACATACATTTGATAGCATAAAACAGGAATTATGTAATGAGCTTGTGTTGGCAATATACTGTCCCATAGCTGATACAGTAGTTTCAGCATATGCATCTAGATATGGAGTGATAAGACAAAAATAAAATGTGGAATGACACACCATACCACACTGTTCACGTTCTCTGTCACATGCTGAAAAGAGATATGCTCAACTGGGGGAGGACGCGTTAGCAATTACATGGGCCTGTGAAATGTTTAATGATTATATCCTAGGTAAACAATTTCATATCGAGACAGATCACAAACTGAATGCGCCATTACTCAAAACAAAAAATTAGATGAGTTATCTCCCAGGATTCAACGTTTCAGAATGCGTTTAATGTGATTATCTTATTCAATAGCACGTGTGCCAGAGAAACGGATATTTACAGCTGATGCTCTGTCCCGAAGTCCAATATTAGTGCTTCTTGCACAAAAGAAGAAACAGAGTTTGAAAATAATATTAAATGTTATGTTGACTTTGTTCCGAGTTCCTTGCCAGTAACTGAAAAGAAATTGAATGCAATGATGACCTAATGGAGTGTGTAAAGGATTACACTTTCTATGGTTGGTCAAAATGGCATAGCATAAAAGAGAACTTGAAAGCTTAGTGGTTTATAAGAGCGGATGTATCCATTTCTGAGTATATTTTGTCAAAAGGGATGAGAATCGTAATTCCTGTGTCCAAGCAAAATGAAATTTGGCAAACACTACATCAAAGTCACAAAGGAAGTGTAAGGAAAGAGCTAAAATGTCTGTGTTTTGGCCAGGGTTAAATAATGCCCTGGAAAACATGATACAGAGAAGGCTGAAGTGTGCTTCAGAGAGATTAATAGCTCTCAGTCCTTAATTTCTCACGGGTTACCAGATTGTCCTTGGGAGAACTTGGACACAGACTTATTTGTCTTGACTGGACAAACATTCTTAATTGTAATTAATTATTTTTCAAGATTTGTAGAATTTTTTTAATTTGCTAAACACTACCCTTACAGCTGTTATTGGCAAATTAAAAATTTTGTTTGCTCGACATGGTATACCAAAAGTGGTTATGTATGACAATGGGCCAAAGTATGGGTCTTTTGAGTTAAAGAAATTTTCTGAAGAATGTAGGTTTACTCTTGTCACTTCCAGTCCATTGTATCCTCAAAGTAATGGAATGGGGTTAGAACGATCAACACAATGTCAAAGAAATGCAAACATCCATTTTTTGCTCTGCTGGATTATAACAGACACCACTGAATCATGGATGTTGTCCAGCAGAAATGCATTTCGATAGACAGTTACGTACCACATTACTTACGATGACGTCCAATCTTGCTCCTACATGGCTTTGGAGCAAGATTGGACGTTCGAGTGATTTCCGCATTTTCCGGGAGAGGGATAGTAAACTAAACGCTTTTCAAAAACAAGAGGCCTCACTGGGCCTGAAGCGCCCACCTTGAATAGAACACAGTATAAACAGAGTCCAAGAATGAGTCTGCATTAAGCAATCCATATCCATAGGATACACTCCCAATCCTTGAGACACTCAGGAGTGACAAAAATAGTCCGAGCATCATGCCTTTTCTTCAGTTGATCATATTGTAAAATGTAGAGCTCCCCTATGAAGCCCCTAGATACAACCTATGCTATGTGGATTACTCTTAGTTACACACCTCTTGTGGGTACTGAATACAACATTTGTAATTCTTCAGCTACATGGCCAATTGCGGCTCCCACAGGGGGGCCCAAATATTAACCCAGGTTCTCGATTTGAACAAAGTTGAATCTGACCTCCCCAGAGATGGTGTATACCAAATATGGAAGCATTCTGACTGTTGAATCTGAAGAAAAGTTTTTTTAAAGAAATTTCTTCATATTGCATTAAGTTAAAATCTGGGCTACCTCAGCGAGCCCAAATATTAACCTACAGAATCTGATTTGAAAAAACCTAAATCTGACCCCTCCCCCACCCCCTCCCCCCCCCCCCCCCCCCGGTTGTATATCAAATATGAAAGCATGCTGACTAGTGGATCTGAAGAAGAAGAATTTTAAAGAAATTTCCTCATATTGCACTAAGTTAAAATTCGGGTTATCAAAGGGAGCCAAAATATTAACCCAGGGAACCAATTTGAACAAACTTGAATCTGACTCCCCTCGAGATGTAGTAAACCAAATATGAATGGATTCTGACAGGTGAATCTGAAGAAGATGATTTTTAAAGAAATTAAATAAATTTCAGGTTCCCATATGGAGCCAAAATATTAATCCAGGAACTCGAATTGAAGAAACTGGAATCTGATCCCCCTAGAGATGTTGTATCCCAAATATGAAAGCATTCCAACTGGTGGATCTGAAGAAGATTTTTTTTTTTAAGAAATTTCCTCATATTGCACTATGTTAAAATTTGGGCTACCATAGCGAGTCCAAATATATACCTTGGGACCCGATTTGAACAAACTTGAATCTGACCCCCCCCCCCCCCCCCCCCCCTCGAAATGTTGTATACCAAATATGAAAGCATTCTGACTGTTGGATTTGATGACAATTTTTAAAATTTATTCCCCATATTGAACTAAGTTAAAATTTGGGCTTCTATAGAAGCCCAAATATTAACCTAGGGACTTGGGTTGAACAATCAGGAATCTGCCTCTCATAACAATGATGTATAACAAAAATTAAAAGATTCTGCCTAGTTGTTCTGAAGAAGATTTTTAAAAAATATTCCCCATACTGCCCTAAGTTAAAAATTCGGGCTCCTGTATTGAGCACAAATATGAACCAAGGGGCTTTATTTTAACAAACTTCTATCTGATCCCCCACCCCCACCCTCATAGACGCTGTACACTGAATATCAAAAGATTCTGACTATTGATTCTAGAGAAAATCTTTTTTAAATTTTTTGCCGACTCAGCATTTTTTCGATGCCCTCTACAGAACACCCTAAAATAACCGATGACTTTTAGCATATCATTCTACTGGTCTTAAGGATGCTTCATACCAAATAACAGTTCTCTGTTCCGCATGGTTTGGGAAATATGGGTGTTTGAAAATATTTCTATTTTTAGCTCCTGGTGTTCCCGTGGGGATGTAGGAATTTTTTGCACAGGTCAAGTACTTATGACAAAATAATAGCAAGTACCGGATTTCGTTCAAATTGAACCATCGGTTCAGAAAATAGAAAAATTGAGCGGGGCCAAAAAATCTTACCCCTCCCATTTCAAAGTCAAATATTGCTTCACAAACTTCGTTTGAATAAATTTGAATCTACTCCTCAAAAGGAAGCTTCAAAATAAATATCAAGTCATTGTACCCACTGGTTCATGAGAAGAAGATTTTTAATATTTTGGAGCATTTTCCTACACCCCCTCCCCATGGAGCTGGGCATGTTGAGTTGAAGAAAAATGCAATGCCCCTTCGGGACGATCACTCACATAAACTCTCACTTGAATTGGCGCAGTGGTTTTGAAGAAGACCAACACATGGTGTTGACGGACGACGGATGGCGAGCGAAGGGATTAGCTCAATTTGACTTTGTTAGGGAGAGCTGATAAACAAAACTTTGATGAACGGCATGGACTAATGGGGTTACAGAGCTACAGACGGGTGATAGTGTTTTCATGCAAGATAAAAAGAGAGACTGGGTAAAATTATTAGTCAGTCTGATAGCCCACTCATTTCATTTTGGGTACAACCTGGCGACGGTAGTAAACTTCCATGGAATCGAAAGACCTTAATTCCATTGGAGGTTACTAATGTTCCTGGGTTTACAGAAAACGGTGTATTACAATCAAGCAAAAGTCCTTATATTTCAACAATATATTCAGGAATAAGGACTAGGTTTGGGAGATTGATGAAACCACCTGATCGATTAACTTGTTAGTTTGGTTTTGTGTTTTTTACAAGGGAGATGTTGTGTATTGCTTGAACTTAATAGACCTAATCTCTACTGCACCCTTTTATTACTGCTCAATGGTATGGTCCATTTATTCATGTGTCCAATGTAATGAAAATGCATGGTTTTGTGTGCTGGCCGGGTAACATTGCTTGACCTTAATAGACCTAATCTCTACTACACACTTTTATTACTGCTTAATGGTATGGTCCATTTATTCAAGTGTCCAATGTAATGAAAATGCATGGTTTTGTGTGCTGGCCGGGTAACTGGACAATGAAGGAATGTTAAATAAAGGATAGAAACTGTTGTTTCGGGTCCATGTATTTTTTATTTACAACAAACAATAGACAAGACAGTTGAAGACAATGCAATTATATTTGTGATTAATCCAATGTTGATATGTTTAACCCTTTGAATCCGAGCGGCCGGTTTTCCGGCCAAAAGCATGATACGCAATAAGGTCATTAAATAGGATGGCTGTTCAGTAAATGTTTGGGGTAGAACAATCAATATTTTCAACGTGCAGCCCAGAGGCTGCACGTTGAAAATATTAATTGGTCTACCATAAATAACGCATATGGACTCTTCCAATTGCTACCATTGAATTGGTATGGAAGATACCACCAGTGTTCAAAGGGTTAATGTTTATCTGTTTTTATTGTAATTTAACGACACTCCCAACAGTCAGAGTGATATTGTGTTCGGCAGTTTTACTAGTGGAGGAAGTCTGGGCCCCTAGTGTGAACCACCAAGCAACCGCCAGTAACTTTCGGGCTCTATATTTATTTATTTGAGATTAATGAGACTTTCGACAGCCAGTGTCACCTCGAGTCTCGGACAGATTCACGGGTGGAGGAAGCTGGAGTACCGCGTAGAGCCATTGAGCAACTGTCAAGACTATCCAACGTACTCTAACAAGCAGGGTTAGCATTGGTTGAAGACATGTGCATCATCGATGTACAGTAAGCCTTAGTTCACAGCGTCACCGTGCCCACAGTGGGAAATCGGGAGTAAGTGCCTTGCCCAAGGACACAACGCAGTTACTCTCCCAGCGGGGATCGAACTGTGGACCTTTCGGTTTGAACTTGAATGCCGTGTCCTCTGAGCCACCGCGGTCCCTTCGGACTCAACAACTAACTAACTATTGTTCAACCGATTATCGAAAGCGGCCACCACAATCGGCCGATTGTGGGCAATCGGATGACAACGGCAATGGCTCCTGGAACACCGGTTTAACCGATTGTAGCTAAGCATTTTGTGATAATCCACATACCCCATTTTATTATCTTTTGCAATTGTTAATGTAAATGATGTCAATGATATTATTCAATAAAGTTGGAAACCACCACAATGTGTATTCTTAATTTCTCTAGACGCTCCTTTACGGGATATACAAGTTAAACGACATGTAAAACTTACGATTGAGTGTACTTGCGGCAATCGGCAGTTCATACTGGAAAAGTGAAGGTTGCACCCCACCGACTCACGTTCCAGTAAAAATTACCAGTTGCGCGCATCTGAGAGCCACGTTCAGCGTTCAAATGTGCGAGACTGGTAATTTTACTGGACCCGAGTCAACGGAGTTTAATACTGTGAAATATGTTCCATTTAATGAAGTTCTTTGAGAGTCTCGACTTGTCTAGAAGTGCACGGTATTACAATCAGAATCGGAATCTGCCGATTGTGAGCTGAAATAACCAGGAATCGGTCAGCGGCCATTTTTGGTAATCGGTTGAACACTAGTTTTTGGAGTCGATGTTGTCTGCGACTACGTGAATGTAGTGTGTGTGATTTTTAAAAGTATGGTTTTCATGGTTTGGGCGGGGGCCTGGTACCACCCCTCGCATACATCTATGCCGCTGATAAAAATAATAATACAGAACTATTGATTAAAAATCCTCAACGAATATTTTTTGTGCATTGAACGTAACGAAAAATGCACACGGAATCTCAACTGTGCATGTAGCTGGAATTCCAGCGGAGAATAGCTAATTTTATGATTTTGAAATTTATGTGCTATTCTTTGTTTGCAGCAATAAATATCCGATTTTAAATATCAACTGCAATGCAAACAAAGCTCAAAAGTTGAGCCACTGTACATGAAGATAGGTATTGAATTTCCTCGAGAATTTCCGATACAAAGCGTCGCAGCTTGCCAAATTAGCGGGCAACGACGCAAAGCATCGCTCATTTCTGTCAGTTAATTTAAGGCGTTACCACTCCACCATACAAAAGCTACCTACCGCACAGTCGTCACGGCATAATAATACAAACGCTGTGGCTTTTTATGTATTGTATCACCACAAACAACATCAACAGCGGGAGGATTCTTTGACTCCATGTTTAAGTGTAAATAAAACGTAAGTGTTAAAATTATATTTATACATACTTAGATCCTTTGATTGATGGAATATCAAAAGAAAATGATGCGCTTCTGCTATCTTTTCGACGTGAATGGCCGAATGTCGGAGGAAACTATTTTGCTGTTTTTTTCCAATTATGTCAATCACTTCCTGGTTTCGATTCTCCTTCGGGGTTGTTTCCCTTATGTCGTTATTGTGAAACCAGAAGCATGGGGTGTGTCTTGGTTACAAAAGCCAAACCGATCGACTGATTTCGCTAAGCAGAAGTACAACAGTACTTTGAACATAAAAGCGGTATCTTTCCCAATCAGATCGTGATCGGGGCGCAACATACTTCCACACTATGAGTCTGGAATTAAAAAATGAGATTGCTAAATCAAGAAAAACAAACGAAAATGGCATCTTAGATTCTATTTTCACGCCTTACTTTGGCCCATTCAACCCTCGTTTCCTGGAATGGTATCGCCTTTGTGTACACTTATGGTAAAATGGGTCAGTGCAATATCAATATACAGTGAGGCTAAAATAATAAGTGCAGTCTGCAGCCAGTTATTATTTTTATCTTGAATGCCCCGTGTGTAGACCTCTTATAATAAGACAGCAATGGGACGAAATTATGCCTTGGTTCAAAAATATGTCTTACAAATTCAAAGGTTTAATCGCCAAGCGAGACTCTTTTGTGTTGTGGAGAGAAAAGCGGAATGATAATTTAAACTCAGTCACGATCCGGTTGAAATTCCTTGTCCGCTTTTGTGATCACTGATCAGAAGACTGTAAATAACCCTTTTCTGTCGACATATCTCACTGAAAACGTTTGGGAGATATGACACTCTCTATTCATTTTGTAAATGTACATCACCCCTTAGAATAAATCTACATAAATAATTAAGATAAATAAATGAATAAAAAATCCTCTCCTTGTGATTTCTGTATTATATTTGGGGTTTTCTGTCAAACACCTTCCTCCAAGGGGGAGGGGTAAAATGGGGTTATTTAGCCTCGACATTAAAGATATGGGGGGGGGGGGGGGGGTGAGCCAACAAGGAGGGTCGGAATCCGGGCACGGGCCAAACCCGGCTCGAAAAGCAGAGTTGGGACCGCACTATGATTTTCTTTCCTGCCGAATGAACTCGAAATATAGGTTCGTTTTTCGTTAGGTGTGATTCCTAATCACTTCAGGCTGCGGAAAGGAAACCATGATTAAAGTAACAACGATTCTTTTATTTACATTTAAAATAATCTCATTTCCATATTCAACACATTTAACAATTTGATCAACCGGGTAGAAGATTTGTCACAGGGGTTAATAGTTTTTCATCAATTTCAGTTTATCTATAGCCGTGTACTGGCGTTATAGTACACTTTCAAAATGTCACTGTCGCGGGCTTGCAACAGGAGCTTAAAATACCGAATGCTAATCTGTTGCGTCTGTGTGCGTCTGCAGCTCTGACTGCCGGGGATCCCGAATAACAATGTTAATTACGTTGTGACAACTTAGTTCTGATTTGGATTGAGTTCATCCACTCTGTCGGCTAGTTTAGCAAGTCTACGTCACATACCTTATACATGTGTCCTTTGATAGCACTTTCCTTGAATGTCAACACAGTTCACGGCAGAACTCACAACTTGAAAATTTGCTTTCGAGCTTGCGGAATTGTCACTTGTCGAGTTTGAGTCGATATTCACAACACTCTGATACTAAATCAGGCTACTACGCGATCAACCTCTGTGTCCCAAGGGTTAATACCACGATACAATAGCCTACACTTTGAGACAGGTGCGAGTTGATCCTCGCTAATGACATCTAAACTTAGCTTTTACTTGGGTTCGTAATCTATTCTCTAATTTCGGGCTTGCAGACCTCATACGTCCACCTAATCTGACAATAGCGGCGTACAACGGAGCTTCGTGGTTTGCCAAGCAATTCCTCTTGATAGAGACCCTATATAGCGTCTCCTGCTCGGCGGAAACCCAAGTCTCACTCCTAAACCATCGGAACCCAAGTCTCCCCTGAACAAGCCAGTTCTCCACACTTTATATCTGGTCTCGGGATGGTCAAATAACAATACTTCTAGATGCCTAAACATGGTACGCGACATTTCTGAAGATAAAGTTGCCGCGCGCCAATGCATATGCCATTAAGCGTATCCCGGGAAATAATATACTTGATAGCCGTGACGATTGAAATCAACCTATAAGTGCTAGTCATCGCGAGAATTAAATAACTGACGATAGTATGGGGACATTTTATTCTGATTAGTAATATGCCAGAGAAGTATCCCACTGTGAATCGCCTAAGGCTAATTATCTAATTAAAACATGTGTGCTTACAACACAGAGAGAAGGAATATATACATACATCTGAACTTGAAAGTAGGGGGAGGGGGCCTCCTCCCTTTTAGACTGTCTTTGCCCTGACAGCTTCCCCCTTCAAGAGAAACGCCCCACGTTTCTCTAAAAACACACAGAGGGTAAAGCCACGTTCAGACACCTCACACATATACTTACAATCGTCTCACTATGTACACAACTCACCACTCATTTACTTGACCATGTGGTCTTGTCTCGACACACTCCAGCAAACGGGTTACCATACGACTATAGCTCTACCTTTCATACCCATATCTCTCTCGCTCTCTCTCTCTCTCTCTCTCTCTCTCTCTCTCTCTCTCTCTCTCTCTCTCTCTCTATCTAGCTCATCAATGTTTAAGTTAATAGACTCTGCGAAAAAATTCTAGGGCTTACAACCGCGCATATGCGTCGGTTATGTATATCCCATGAATATTTGCTGAGATCTTTTTTTCTTTTAGCTGGGCAAATTGCGCCGGTCAACTGTAAAACGTAAAACTTTCCCCACTTTGTACTTCTATCCCTATATCTTGTAATTGGGACACCCCCCCCCCCCCCCCCGCTCATGCCCGTCGGTGGGTCACGTGCCCAATTAGGCACTACCTTTAAATAGAGATTATTATTGGATACAGTGATTGAACGATCGCGAGATTTTACTAGTAAGTAGTGTTAGACAGACAGACAGACAGACAGACAGACAGACAGACAGACAGACAGACAGACAGACAGACAGACAGACAGACAGACAGACAGACAGACAGACAGACGGACGGACGGACGGACGGACGAACGAGACATTGTGTGTCTATTGCATTGTGTGACTAGTTTGTAGAGTCATTGTGGGACTGAAAAAAACGTGTTCTAGCAAATGATACATTGTGTGTCTTTTCCTGCGTGTCCATGAAATTTTGTGTGTTACAGTTTACTACATTTATTTTTTTGGTTTAGAGTCATGTTCAGCATTTATAATTTCAATAAATTTCAATAAATAGATGTCGAGTTGACAAAATTAATACAAATACACACCATATTTCGAAAGATTATATTGTTTCTGTGGTAACTTGCGTCTGTGCAGATATGTAAATATTTAAAAAGCTGTTTTGGTGGAAATAACTTCTAGAATGATGTAAAAACTCAAAAGAGTGCCTACCATTGTGTCGTCACACATGTTTTGTGGAACTTGGAAGCTCTTCAATCAGCACGACACTGTGATTTGCAAATTAAAATTACCTGATACTTTCTATTTTAAACTGGATGGTTTGTCCATATCGCTTTAGTGGTAGAGTCCTTAATTGGACACATGGATGTTTTTGGGACAGTGTCATTATTTTGTGGCACCTTTCGTCAACGTCTTTAGAAACACACAAGGAGTCATCTGGCAAATCATTATGTCATGTTTTGTGGGACTAGTCTCACAACAGAAATAAGTCACTCAAGTAACCAACAGGTATAACAATAAACACACAATGTACTCCCCCCCCCTCCCCCCCCCCCCCCCCGTGAGAACGGACGGCGGACGGACGGACGGATCACAAGCAAATTTCACAATGATGTGTCAAATATTTGGTGCTTAGCAAACTTTGAGTAGTATAATTCTCCCTAGCTCAGTATGCGTAGTTTCAGTATAGTATGCACATTTGTGGCTGATATTTTGCAGGTAAATAGGAAATGATTTTTTAAAAATAAATTATGCCATGTACTTTGGTTATTCAAATCTATAGACATATTTGGCGATAAGAAACTATTATCATTTATCATATCTCCATTCCATATGTGAGCAAGCTTGTCACTTCCTTGCTACTTCTAAGTGTTGTGACCTCCGTGTTTGCCCATGTGTGTGTTTCTGGGGTAGAATAGACCCCCTCATTCGACCATGAGAGTCCTCTAACTCTGCTTGAAGAGCCAGATTGGTGAAATTAAATGTTATGACAGATGTGGGGTTCCCGTGTAGGGATCAGAGCCATCGTATATCAGAATCTTCTATTTTTGTCATATTCTGCTAACGTTGAATACCATCATCTTTTGTAGGTGAGCTTGTTAGTTCCTTGCTAGAAGCTACATATTGGAGAGTAGTAGTTTATGGGGTCTTGTGCATCTGCCTCCAGGTGGGAACTGTCGATATCATAACACCTGATGTTTAACAGGCCCACGCTGTAGATATGATTTGCGGGAGCTATTGTCCTCTGTTGAATATTCACATGCCATTTAGCCAATCTTTGTTCCTTGATCGGGTTATCACAGGCCCAGCTCTGGTAGCCAAGCTTTTGATGCACGGGCGGCTTTCCTGCAGGGTGCCTTTGATATTATAGGCACATCTGTGGTAGCCAGATTGTTAATTAATACACTGCAGCAATGGCCTGAATGTTCATATAGACTTCTCAATGTAGTGATATAGCAAATTCTAAGGAATTTCTTTCATCAGGATATTACGATGTCTGCGTGGGTGAGTTTTCAAGGTCCTCGCCAGGGCTTGGTGTTTTTATTGGCCATCTAGTGGATCAGTTTGACCTTCATCTTGGGAACTAACAACGTGATATAAGAGCCTTAGTTATTGAAATGAACGTATAATCTCGCTCATAATATAGCTTTGGTTTTTGAAAGTGTTGTTAAACCCCAATGAACCAATTTGCCATTGATTTATATTTTGTCATTTTAAGAAATGAAGGTTGGTTTTACTATAGCTTGCCTCAAGTTTGATCCTTCCGCTATCTTTCTAAATTTCTCGACTGTAATATTTGTCGCCACATTAACATATGGACATACATGTGTGGTTATGTGTTTGTTGCATGTCGCTGTGCAACAAGTTTTGGCAATTTGTTTATATCATATAACCGCTGCTATTTCTACGATATATACCATCTCTTTCCTGAAAAATCTTGTTTGGGGCCTGCAATATTTACCGAAATTAACAATATTGGGTGTGCACCATTTCGTGTCACATATTTTCATATTACAGTAAAGGTAATAACACTATTGTAGCCAAATAAAAATTCTTGCTACAATGTTGCATAAAAAAGAATAAAAAAGAGTAATAAGGAATGGTATGTACAAGAAATTTCTAGCATTCAGGAAAGATGGGGGAGTTTATTAATCTCTGGTTCGGTTTCTAAAATTCAATATAAGTAGTTGTGCTCGCACGTTTCAGGGGTTAGTTGGGGGACCCCGGTGGGGGACCCCGGAAGTGATGTCATATCACGTGACCCAGTGGCGCCATGTTGTGTTCTCATGGTAACCCGCGTGAGCGGGCCATGTTGTGACGTCTTCCCCATAGTGATACGTGGTGTGAGTGCGCATGTGCAGCGCGTGTTGTTAGGGTGATACGTGTTTCAGTCGTCCATTTTGTATACTGGAGGCTGCCATCTTGGTTTCTATAGTTGCACGTGATTGCTATGTTACCAATGGCTTCTAACAAGACAGGGGTATGTTCGGGGGTGTTTTCCTTTGTAGAAGAGTAAATCTGATTACCACAAACAACCCGGCAATCCCCCCAAATCACCAAAATCTATCCCAATTCACTGAAATTGACTTTATTTCCCCAATTTATCAGCTTAGCACGTAGTGCTATAGTACTAAGGGGTACAAGGGGGTGCATTCGATTGAACATGAGTAATGCTCTGGATTATAATTCTCACAGAATCCCTTTTTGGATCCCTATCCCATGACGTTTTTCCCATTAGAAGACAGGTTCCTTTGGTAATTACCCAGAATTCTCCGCTTCTATCTGTATATGCAGTAGTTATCGTTTATCTGGCCATGTTCCTTTATTCTAGAGTATACTCCAGTAGCGTAGAAGAGCCTATCAACTGGAACAGTTTACCTTATTATTGCTATATTTAGCAATTTCTGGTCTATTCTTGTTAGTTCTGACCCTATTCTAAGTACTCTTGTTGTTTCATTTATCTAGATTATAACTAACCAGTCACAGATTGCTTGATTTCCCATAATGTGTATGCAGGGTTATCTCCCTTGTGTATAACAAAAGACTATATCCAATCGCCATATCCCATGGAATCCCATAATTTTGCAAAACACCTGTGGCTATGGAATCCCATTTTTGTCGAATGAGGCCATGAGGGCTATGTAAAAGCCGTCAATGAGTCCTCATTTATTATCCCTCATAGCCTCATTGAATTTTGAGGTTATGAGGACCTTGAAAAATCCCTCAATGAGGTATAATTTCCTACGACTCTTAGCCTCATTTCAGTATTTAACAGGACCATTAAAAATCCCTCAATGAGGCATAATTTACTACGACTCTTAGCCTCATCTCGGTATTTGAGGATACCCATGGCCTGGTATTGTATTATTCGAGGATACCTATCGAGGATACCTTTTATGGGATACTTATCTGAGGTACATATCCATATAGGTCTCTTGCTGGCCCTTAGTACTATTAATCCACCTAACGCTTTATGTTATCCTATGACTGGTATAGGTAGTATGCAATGCTAGGCATATGGGGTATTGTGGGTAGGGGGTACTGCCTGGTAGTTTAGAACGGTACTATAGTATGGCGGTATATACACCTATAGGCCCTGTTAGTGCTTGGTACTATTAACCAACCGATTGCTTTGTTTTATTATATGGCTGGTATATGTAGTACGTTATGGTAGACCTAGTGATTTTGTGGGGGTGGGGGTAATGCCTGGTAGTTTAGAACTGTAGTATAGCATAGGCTGTACATATCCTTGAAGGAAATAAAGTCAATTTCAGTGAATTGGGATAGATTTTGGTGATTTGGGGGGGATTGTCGAGTTGTTTGTGGTAATCAGATTTACTCTTCTACAAAGGAACACACCCCCGAACATATCCCTGTCTTGTTAGAAGCCATTGGTAACATAGCAATCACGTGCCACTATAGAAACCAAGATGGCAGCCTCCAGTATACAAAATGGACGACGGAAACACGTACCACCCTAACAACACGCGCTGCACATGCGAGTAGGTAATAAAGGCCGATTCTAGGCCACATGTACAAGATTTCGTACATGTACACGTACATCGATGTACACCTCCATAGGATTTAGTGTTAAAATCGTGTACAGGTACACGATTTGTCGTTTTTTATGGTGGCCTAGAATCGGCTTTGCCGATTCTACACCATTGGATTCTATATACAGAGTGAAAAAATGTATGAAATTTTAAGGAAAAAGAGGTGTATCGTCTGGCTCAGAATCGGCAAATGGGTTTCCCCCATAGGATTCAGTGTTAAAAATCGCGAGCAAAAGCTTGTTGCCGTTTCTGGGCCAGCGTCGAAAAAGTGGTCTGCCGATTCTGGGCCATCTCTGTCTGTACACGATTTTAACACCGAATCCCTATGGAGGCGTACACGGAAATCCATTTGCGGATTTTACATCACAAGTCGACTCGTGTACGGTACACGGAAAAGAGGTGGCCCTGAACCGGCAAACTCACTGCCACGATGAGAGTAAAAACTGACACTCATGTTTTTGTTGTGATTGAATGAAGGTTTTCGTTCAAAAGAGTCGACTATAAATATGAGTGTCAGTTTTAAAAGAGTTGCGTGAATGAAAGGCTTTCGTTCAAAAGAGTTGACTATAAAATATGATCTGTAAAAATAGACATTCATGTTTTGTTTCAATGTAACGAAAAAAAATTGAGTTTAGAAACAATTAGAAAAAATCAGAGGTAAAAATCGTTTGTTCACTTTTTGTCACTGTTAATTTTGTGAAGTAATCTTAATAAACACTTTATGGAATGTTTGATGAAATTGACACTCATGTTTTTGTTGTGGTGTGAATGAAGGTTTTCGTTTTTAATGCATCCTTTTAATAATGGATAATAAAACGCATTTTTTCCACTCAATTAGGTTTGAGTGGTAAATTTTTAATATATTCATGATAATGATCGGAGATGTGAATGAAATCCTTTTAACGTTAAATTAGAAAACCGGTTTCTTTTATGTGCTAACATTTTTTTAACTGTCTTCAAAGGTTCTCTCTTAATTCGATTTTGAGTGAATGGTTTTGATATATGAATGGAAATTCCTTTTAACAAACGTAAATTACTCTCAAATGCATTAAATCAGAAACCGGTTTGTCATGTGCTTAAACTTTTTCAAACTTTTCAAGTTTTCCCAATTCAATCAATACTGAGTTGATTTATGATTTTTTTAGTTATTATATTAAAGATAAAAGATTTTTATTAACTTGAAACATAAAAAAATAATTACACATTTAATTTTGAAAATAATAAAATAACTCACATTAGCATACTCAAAGGAACATTAACAATTAAAAAACGAAAAATGTTTTTACAGATGGATTCTAGACGACGAGATCAAATTTTAGGCGAATATGAACGTGCTAAGAAGGGCATTCAATCGGCTGACAGAAGCAGACATCTCGGAGAGATGGATCTCAGACGCGAGACCACAAAAATATTTAAACCCGTGACAGAGGGTCAAGAGCGAAGCAAGAAGGAGATAGTCGAACAATTGAGACCTATAAAAGAGAATTCTTTGAGAATGGGTTCGTTGCCTGGTAGTTTTGGAAATCGATATTCCTTTCAATCTACAACGGATGACGTTCCCACGGGAATTCAAACAGACGTGAGCGACGATGCAACTTCAATTATCACCACTGATAGCGTCGCGTCGTCCGAGGATGGCGGTAAGAGAGATCTGTTGTATGGATTTTATAAGGATTCGGATGGTAGAACTTTTGTTGGCGACACAGAAGTGGAAATAGATGATGATGAATTAACCGTCGGCTCGAATAGGTACGAATTAACTTCCATACTGCGCAAATTGCTCCTTTACGACAAGCTAGTGATTACATGGAACAGGATTTCGACAATTACGGCGACATTCTGGTTCAGACCCACGCCATGTAGAGAAATAACGATGTCAGAGAGACGAGACCCAAAGCCAACAGAGGTTACAAGTGGACGAAAATAGTGAAACAAATATGGGATATGAATAAGAAGTTCGTCGAATCGTTGACTGGTAAAGGGGTGAAAACCACTTTTCTTCCGAGCGATTCTGACGCTCTGTCTCAGAGATTGAGATTGTTGATGGCTAGTAGACGTGCTGGTAACACATGGTTAGATAATGAAATATTTACTATATCTGACGAATTGTTAAGACAGAAGGTTTTGAATAAAAACCATTATAAAAGGCTGATGAACGAATTGAAGGATTGATGTATATATAATAAGTAGAGAGAAACAAACAAACAAACAAAAATATATAAAATAAAAACAGTAAATTTCACACTAGAATAATAAAAGTAAACAAACGATTTACCAGTGAAAAAACAAAATATATTATAAAATAAAAAGATGTTGGTTATAAAGAACAGGGGATACGTCAGAACTTACCTTCAAGGCGGTTCTGGCATCGTCGATTCTATAATGCGAGCGTTCACGAGCGATGCGGGTAGAAAACTCGCATCGACCGCGTTTGAGGTCGGTAAGAGGACGGCTTTGGATGCTGGTAAGAAAGCCGCTTCCGAAGCCAGTGGTAGGATAGCTTCTGTGGCTGGCAAGAGGGCAGCCGACGCATTGATCGACAAGTTGATCAGTCCGCCGGCGAAGCGAGCTGCTTTGAGAGTGCATGGATCGTAGACTGCCCAAGGACGTCATAGCCAGATTCTTTGACAGTAGGGAGGAAATCGACAAAAGTGAAGCTCCTCTTTCGACCATTTTGGACGGCGCAGCGATGGAACTGATGAAGAGAAATGCATCTTTGAACGTCGAGTGTCGATTTTATGAGAACGCTACCGACTTTCCGGATCCTAGAGAATTGAAATCGGAAGATAAGAATCTCATGATTTTCGACGATCTGCTTTTGAAGAGACAGAACCGATGCGATTCGTATTACATTTAGGGGTCGACACAGCAACCTGGACTGTTTCTACCTGTCGCAGAATTATTTTCGATTGCCCAGACAGATGATAAGGGAGAACACTAATTTTCTATGTCTCTTTCGCCAAGATCTCAAGAATCTCAATCACATCTACGGCAACCACATCGCAAACGACATGAGCGTGGCGGAATTCAGGAGATTCTGCAGGAGGGTTTGGGATGGAGGACTTTACAATTTTGTCTTGATCGATTTGAAAAGCGAATTTAATCACAGAAAATATCGGTGCGGATTCGACAAGTTTTATGTTTCTCAGATAATAAAATAGAGCATGAAAATAAAAAAAAAATTTTAGAAAATAATAAATCTTCAAATAATTAGTTTTGAAAAAAATAAAAATAAAATTAAAATATAATGTTCGAACAAGGAGAATTGTTAGAACGGATAGCCGAGAATACGGCTGCAAAACAATCCATTCAAATTGTGGTGAGTGGCAATTCGACTCGATTCGCTACGAAATTCGAACCTTCCATCGAATTGAATAGAGAGAAAAGATATGAGATGGCGTTGGTGAATCTGGAGACTTATTATTCCTTTCCCAACATCACCAAAAAGAATAACTCGTTCAAGTATTCCGACAGAGTGGATTGGTTGGAGATTCGAATTCCCAAAGGAAGTTACGACATAGGCGATTTGAACAATTACCTTCAGATGCGAATGAAGACGGATGGAAAGGGAAGCAACAAGATCAGACTCGCTCCCAATCCTAATACCTTACAGACGATGTTGGATTTGGAAAATAATTTTCCAGTGGATTTCAACACGGATGATTCTATAGGCAAGATGTTGGGATTCGATCGAAAGATGTATCGAGACCACGCGGCATCTGAAAATATGGTCGACATTCTCGCAGTCAATAGCATTCTGGGGAATGTGGATGTGATTGCAGGAAGCTACGTGAATGGTAGCGCTCAACTGACGATCTATTCCTTCTTTCCAAACGTGTTGCCGGGTTATAAGATCGTGGAGCGACCTCGAAATTTAGTTTATCTACCAGTGATTTTAGACACGTTGTATAGTCTCAAAACCACGTTGACAGATCAAAATGGTGAACTGTTAGATCTTCGCAGAGAGAGGGTGACGATACGATTTCACATAAGAGAAATATAAAAGCAAAAAAAAAAAAAATATTGTGTATAATATATATAAATAACAAAAATAAATAAATGCAATATTAATTTTACAAAAAATATTTAATATAAATAATTATTATTAAAACAAGAAAACAACTGAAGAAAATATATTTTAAAAAAAGAATTATGACAGAATACGTGAAAAAAAATGTGAACATATCTGCAGGACAGAGGAAGAAACTTGAGAGAGTGTTAAGAACTCGAGGCGAAGCGGTGAAATTCAAATTCACTCACAAAGATCTGACGAGAGGCGGTCAGGATTTGATCGCCTGGACCAGTAGTCAAATCAAAAGGATGGAGAAAGCGATTTGTGATGGAAGAGGGTTGACAGTGAGATTGAGTCCCGCTCAATTGAGATACAATTTGAGAATGAAAGGTGGTTTCATACCGCTATTGGCAGGAATCACCGCAAAAGCATTACCCTTTGCTGCAAAGGCACTACCCTTTCTCGGAAAGACTCTCGGCGTGGGAGCTCTCACGGGACTTGCGAGTTCGGCAGTTGAGAAATTAATGGGTGGCAGCGGACTGTTTTTGAAGAAGGGAGGAGCCATGTGTTGCATCCACGTAGACGACAGTTTTAAAGGATTGTATCTACAAACCGTTACAGGTGACAACTCTTTGAGTGGAAACGGTCTCTATCTGAAGAGTGGACAAAACGTTGAGCGACTCGGCAAGGGTTTGTTGTTTGGTGAGAATTCGCCATTTAAGAATATACCGATTTTGAATATGTTATTATAATATAAAAATTATATAATTATATAAAATATAAATCATAGAAAGTATAAAATAATATATATAAAATGGATAAAAAGGTGGAAAAACAATTAGACGCTAAGGATGAATATCACGAGATAGAGTGCGAAAAAGATGTGGAAAAACGATTAGATGCTAAGGATGAATATCGCAAGATAGTGTGGGAAAAAGATGTGGAAAAACAATTAGACGCTAATGATGGATATCTTAGGAAAGAACTGATAAAAGAGTGGGATAAATGGTTGAAATGGGAAAAAGATGTGGAAAAACAATTAGACGCAAATGATAAATATCTTAGGAAAGAACTGATAAAAGAGTTAAATAAAGATCGGGATAGGTGGTTGAAATTTGAAAGAATGAGACGTTTTCCACCGTTACCACTGAGACGTTTTCCACCGTCACCACTACCTTCTGAAGAGAATGGTAATGACGTGAGTGTTACCAAGAGATGCACAACATTCGTTCATAATTATGATTCGGATAAACAAATGTGTTGTTATAAAAACGTAGCATATTACAAAAAAAAGAAAAAAAGAAAAGAAGAATCGACGCTGAAATTTAAGAAAAAAGGAAATGTTATTATAATATATGAGTAATAGTGAAGAAGGAAAACAAAAAAAAAAAAGTAATAAGATCTAAAGATGATCTCATTACTTTTTCTTTTTTCCTTCTTCTTCACTAAAAATCAGTATCTCTTTTGTTTATATTTCCAAGTCCGTGATTAGCATATAGACACTCGTGTATTCTCCTTTTTCAAAAATGTGTTGAATGTTTATCTTTACTTTTTTGAGTTTTTTTTACATCAGTGAACGTGCTCTCACCACCTGATTTGTCCACGAGTTCGAGTGAGATTTTTGGATATATGTAACTTCCATAGAACAACGACAAATTGTCCTTGTCGAATTCTTTACCTTTAGCGATGATGATTTTCTGCAGATCGCTTTGGTACTCATAAAACAAATCGAGCATGGCTTCATCCAATTTCAAAGACATCTTATATTTGTCATATTTATACTCTAAGTCCTTCATCTCGACCTCATTCAATTTGATGGGATCGTGTTGTTGTAATCTATAGATTCTATAATGGAATTTCTTACACGTTTCGACTCGTTTCAATTTCAATTCGCATCTTTTAGGTGTTGCTGTCATGATCGATTATTTAGTTTTTTTTGTTTTATGAATTCTTGCAATAATGTATATTTTAAATTTTGTATTTTAATAATTTGTTTAAAAAGTTTTGTATTTTTTTTTACTCTTTATATATATATAAAAAAGTTTTTAATTTTTAATTTTCTTTAATGTGAAAATTTTTTTGTAAAAAGTTTTTTTCTCTTTATATATATAAATAAAAAATTAAATTTAACATCCTTTTTTTTTTTCGTATTAATTCAATTTTTTTTTCACATTAAGAACATAAAATTGTTTAATTTTTTTTAAAGGAATTAAAACATATATAAACAATTTTAAAACTTTTTAACAAATTATCAAAAAAAAAGTAATCAGATCTAAAGATGATCTCATTACTTTTTTTTTTCCTTCTTCTTTGCTAAAAATCAATCTCTCTATTGTTTATATTTCCAAGTCCATTATTAGCATCTTGACATTCGTCTTTTCTCCTTGTCTTGAATGTTTATCTTTACTTTTTAAATTTTTTTTACATCGGTGAACACGCTCTCACCACCCAATTTGTCCACGAGTTTGAGTGTGATTTTTGGAAAAAAGTAACTTCCATAGAACAACGACAAATCGTCCTTGTCGAAATTCTCTGTCTTTGGTGATGATGATATTCAGCAGATCGCTTTGGTACTTGTAAAACAAATCGAGCATGGCTTCATCCAATTTCAAAGACATCTGATATTTGTTGTAGTAGCACTCTAAACCCTTCATCTCAACCTCGTTCAATTCGATGGGATCGTGTTGTTGTAATGTATAGATTTTAAAACTGAATTGCTTACATGTTTCGACTCGTTTCAATTTCAATTTGCATCCTTTAGGTGTTGTTGTCATGATCGATTATTTGTTTTTTTTTTTTGTTTTATGAATTCTTGCAAATAATGTATATTTTAAATTTTGTATTTAAATAATAATTTGTTAAACAAGTTTGTTTTTTTTTGCTCTTTATATATAAAAAAGTTGTTTTTTTTAATTTTTAACTTTCTTTAATATAATTTTTTTTGTAAAAGTTTTTTTTTCTCTTTATATATATAAATAAAAAGTTGAATTTTAACATCCTTTTTTCTCGTATTAATTCTATTTTTTTCACGTTAAGAACATAAAATTGTTTAATTTTTTTTGAAGGAATTAAAACATATATAAACAATTTTAAAACTTTTTAACAAATTATCATTAAATACAAAATTTGAAAAAAAAATATTCTTACAAACTCAATTTTGAGGTAAAAACAATGATCAAGTCTGAACATCCGAATTATAGTTTAGAACGTGCAAGACTTCAAACATTTAAAAATTGGCATTCGCATCTTGCTCAAAAACCTGAAGATTTAGCTGCTGCAGGTTTCATTTATGTGGGTAAAAGTGATAGAGTTAAATGTTTTTGTTGCAACATACATTTAATGAATTGGGAACCTCACGACAGACCTTTGGTAGAACATATAAATAATACCAAAGGTCGTTGCGATTATTTGAAGAAGATCCAGTCATTGGGATTGATTAAAATTGAAAATGAAGAATGGGAAAGAAATAAAAACGAGAGTTTTTTAAGGGGTGTTTTACAATCCGGATACACAAAGGAACAATTGTATAATACATTGAATTACGCAAACAAGACGTTATCTCAATTCTTGACTTTAGAAGATTTGATTCGATTCATGAAAGAAGCAGACGAGTTATCATCATCTGTTGAGAAGGAGTCGGGTGATATGAACACGTGTCTGCTTTGCGAAAACAAATCCGCTAATGTTTTGTTTCTACTGTGTGCACATTTGTGTTATTGTAAGGAATGTTATTCTAGAGACGAGAAAACGACGTGTTCGTTTTGCGAACAAGAAATAAAAGCGATCGTAAATTGTTTTGAATAAAAAACATTAAAGAAAAAATTGAAATTAAAAAAAAAAAAAATCTTTTTCACATTGAAGAAAAAAAATTGAAATTGAAAAAACTTTTTTATATATATATAAAGAGTAAAAATGAAACTTTTTAACAAATTATTTTAATACAAAATTCAAAAAAAAAAATTCTTACAAATGGAGCAAACAGATAAAAAAATGGAAAATTTAAATGAGAAAACTGTACCTCAGTTAAATGAGATTTGTAAACTATTAAAAATCTCACATTTCAGAAATCATAGAACTAAATCAAAAAAAATTGAAGTCATACAGAAATATCTGCGAAACGATGGAAAGGCAAACGAAATGTCGATAGCAACGACATCAAAAAATGCATCGGTTGTGAAAAATGAGAAGAAGAAGAAAAAGATAGTAAAAGGAATCGAAATGCCGACATAAAAAAAACCCAAAAACGTTTCGATTGTGAAAAATAAGAAGATGACTAAACGAAAAGCCGTTGAAGAACTTCAAGTTTCAAAAGAAAAGAAAAGAAAAACTAAAACAAAAACGAGTGATGCACTTCAGATTCTAGACAAACGAGATATATCGAGCGAAATTCAACAAGCAATGAACGAAGGGAAAGGAGAAGAATATCTAACATGACTCACCATGGAACTATTCCAATCGAAGCCCGTAGAACAGGAGAGTGCGATCAAAGGCATTTTTAAAACTTTCGACGTGGTTCCCTCGTTGAAGAAAATCGATCCGAAATTGTTCATGGAACGGGTGAAGAAAAAAGTGTTGGATTTGTTTCGCAAATACATGAACGTGGGACTAAAAATTAAGATGATACTCCATTGCATGATGAATAAAATCGACGTGAAGTCTGGCAAGAGCATCGTGAAAAATGCATATTTCAGATCTAACGTCGAACCCGTATTTCAAGGTTCATATTTATCGGATGTTTTCGAAAAGATGAAAGACAAGATGTTGACGTCTCTCGCGAATTATCAACATGAAGGTAGTAATTGGACGTTCGATGAGGTGTTGAAACTCGAAATTCACATAACTGAAAACAATTCGTTGTAAGGGTCTTCCTACATGGAATTACCATATTTCTTGGCTAAAAAAAAATCCGTGGTCAACGTGAGAAATAAAGATGATCAGTGTTTTAAATGGGCAGTCACCTCCGCTTTATACCCTGTCAAAATGCACTCCTATAGAGTTTCTTGTTACGAGGAGACTTCTAAAAATCTCGATTGGACCGGAATGACTTTTTCAACAGAGTTAAAACATCGAACTTTTCAATGCTCAAAATCCCACTGTAGCGGTGAATGTCTTGGGATACGACGATGAAAAATGAACGATCTATCCTCTCAGACAGACTTGGTATCTCGAAAGTGAAAAGACGATTATTTTATTATTGATTTCAAATGGTGACAATCGTCATTATTGTTGGGTTAAACATTCGAGCCGATTACTGTCGAGACAAAATAATAAACATGAACATAAGATATGTTTATGTTGCAACTGCATGAACATGTTTAAGAGCGAAAAAGTGTTGTGAAACATCAGAAATATTGCAACAAAAATCAAGGTGTCTCCGTCGAAATGCCTAAACCCAACACCATCGTGAAGCTTGAAAATCACAATAGAAGGTTAAAAGTACCATTCGTCGTGTACGCCGATTTCGAATGTTTCACCGCGAAAATGAGTTCCTGTCAACCCAACGCTCTTCAAAGTTACATCGAAAGATATCAAAAACACATACCTTCAGGCTATTGCATTTACGTGAAATGTGCTTTCGACTCACAACACGACATGGGTCCCTTCACCTACACGAAACAGTGCGAAGACAACGACGTGGCTCAAAGGTTCGTGGAAGAGTTAGAATCGAAAATTCAAATGTTATACGACAAATTCAAAACTCCAGCAAAAATGATCATCACGCGAAAGCAGCAGGACGAAAATAACAGAGCCACCGAATGTCACATATGCAGACAATCGTTCGACGAGAATTCGGAGGAAAATAAGAAGGTTAGAGACCATGATCATTACACGGGTCTGTATCACAGTCCGGCTCACAGCAAGTGTAATTTAAAATATCGAGACGCCATTTTCTATACGGTGATATTTCACAATCTCTCGGGTTACGACAGTCATCTGTTCATGAAAAATCTCAGCACTTCCCACAAAGAATTAATTTGCATCGCGAACAGCGAAGAAAGATACATTTCCTTCATGAAATGGAGCTCAGGGAGAAAAAAATAGTAATCAACGGAGAGACGTTGGAAGAAAAAACGAAATCCATTCGTAGAAGCATACATTTCATCGACAGTTTTAAATTCATGTTGACCGCTCTGGAAAAATTAGTTGATATCATGAGTAAGGATAAATTTAAAATCACGAGCAAACATTTTGGAGAACGAGTAGACGTCATGTTGAGGAAAGGAGTCTATCCTTACGATTACATGAATGATCTAAAGAGATTCGAAGACACCGCAGCACCTTCGAAAGAAGATTTTTATTCGAAATTATACGAATCTGACATTTCCGATGAGAATTACGAACACGCCAAAAACGTGTGGAAATCATTCGATATGAAAACCATGAGAGATTATCATGATCTCTATCTGAAGACCGACGTTCTGCTCTTGGCAGACGTGTTCGAAAATTTTCGAGATGTCTGTCATTGAAATTACGATCTGGATCCCGCTTGGTATTTCACCGCACCCGGTCTGGCGTGGGACGCTCTGTTGAAGACCACCAAAGTCCAATTGGAATTATTATCTGACGTGAACATGTTGCTCATGTTCGAAAGGGCTGTGAGAGGTGGCGTCTCGATGATCTCTCACATATATTCTGAAGCTAACAATCCCTACATGAAAGAAGGTTTCGATTCAAAATGATCGAATAAATACATAAAGTATTGGGACGCTAATAATCTGTATGGTTGGGCTATGAGTCATCCTTTACCGATTGGAAATTTCGAATGGGTGACGGAACTGGAAGAGATGCAAAAATGGAGAGACTATCCTTGCATTTTAGAAGTCGATTTGAACTATCCGGAAGAATTACACGATCTACACAACGATTATCCGCTGGCTCCCGAACAAATGGAACCGAACGAAGGAGATGAGGAAAAACTCATTCCCAATTTATTTAACAAACGTAACTACGTTGTCTACAGCGAGAATTTGAAACAATACGTTGATTACGGGATGAAATTAGTCAACATACATCGCATCATTCGATTCGATGAAGAGCCTTGGATGAAAAAATACATCGATCACAACACGAATCTCAGAATTTGAGCTGATAACGATTTCGAAAAAGATTTCTTCAAACTCGTGAACAACTGCATGTACGGTAAATTGAAGGAAAACATCAGGAAGAGAACCGACGTTCGACTCGTCACTTCTGAGAAAAGAGCTAAAAAATTAGTGGCGAAACCCAATTACAAACACCGAACCATATTCAACGAAAATCTAGTGGCCGTTCACATGCAAAAGACGCACCTGAAGTTCGACAAACCGTATTATCTTGGACCGATCATCTTAGATATCAGCAAGCCATTGATGTACGAGTTTCAGTACGATTACATCAAACGAAAATTTGGTGATAAAGCCAAACTACTGTTCACCGACACGGACAGTTTAGTTTACGAGATATACCGAGATATATCTCCGGATGTGGCTGCATGGTTCGACACAAGCAATTATCCCGTCGATCACCCGTCCAACATTCAATCGAACGACAACAAGAAGGTGTTGGATAAATTTAAGGATGAGAGCGGTGGTAAACAAATTGTCAAATTCGTGGGCTTGAGACACAAACTGTATGCTTATCGTCTAGAAGATGAAGAGATCAAGAAGTGCAAAGGGGTTAAAACGTGCGTGGTGAAGAAAAACATCTCTTTCCAAGAGTATAAAGATTGTCTGTTAGGAGGTGGTCCGGTGTATAAGACTATGAAATCGATTCGAAGCGAAAATCATGACTTGTATACCAAAATAGTCAACAAGATTTCGCTGACGGCCGATGATGATAAGAGATTCATGTTAGATGATAAAATAAGCACTTTGGCACTCTGACATTGGACTTTGTATCTAATTTTAGACGATATGAATGTGGATGATTGGATTGCAGATATGATTGTGGATGATAAGATTCCAGATATGATTGTGGATGATAAGATTCCAGATATGATTGTGGATGATAGGATTGCAGATATGAGTAAGGATGATAGGATTCCAGAAAATCAAGAGGAATTAGATGGATTCGAAATTATAGAAATCGATAGAGACATCGAGAGAGTTAGTTTAAAAAGAAAAAGAAAAAAAAAAAAAAAAAATAACGTCATTTTAGTGAATTATAATAAAATAAATAAATAAAAAAAAAATATATACGCATTTATGAATAAGAAAATAGAGATAACCATAGAAGGTGTCGTCTTACCTAACGAACCCCTATCCAACAGCGATCTGTCGAATGCGGTGAAGGATTTGAAAATCAAAGATTTTCTAGGTGTGTTTTCCAGAGATGCCTTGCCGAAGAGAAGACCTCGACAATCGGAATGCGGAATTTTAAATCTAGACGATTTATCGGGTGAAGGCACTCACTGCGTGGCGTGGTTCAAGAACGGGAAAAAGAATTATTATTTCGACAGCTACAGAATCTCGCCGCGGAACGAAATAAAGAACTATTTCAACAAATTGATGGTTCGTTACAACATGGAACGAGTGCAATCACCAGATCAAGTGTTTTGCGGTCACCTGTGTCTCTATGTTCTCAAGAGATGGTCTGAAGGAGATCGGTTTCAAGACATTCTCAATAATTTACATTAGAGAGAGATTTTTTTTTATAGTATATATAAAGATAAAAAAATTATTTTAAAAAATTTCAATCGAATAAAAATGAAAAATAAAAATAAAATAATTCATTTTTTAATAAACTGCGTTTTGAAATATATTTTTTTTCAAAAACAAAAAATCCCAAAACAACATGCCAGTCGATAAATTTGGTAGAAGTGACGACGAAAAAGTCAACCTAAGAAAGAAGAGGAAGACGTTCGAAGTCGACGATGGTTACGACGTTGCCAACTTGGACGAACGTTACATTCGGAGATACGAACCTCGAGAGGAACCTTTGAACATGAACGATAAGAAGCTCTACAATCTTCCCGAGCCGATAGATCTCGCAGATGCTTCGACTAAAAAATACGTCGACAGGGGGAACGTCGATTTCGAACGAATCATGCTAGATAATTACGTGGATAAAACCATGACCGACGATCTCGATCTGAAATCCAAACGTTTGGTGAACATCATGAATCCCATAGATTCCACTGATGCTGCGACCAAGAAATACGTGGATGAGTCTCACGCGAGATTCAGCGAACATCTGAGAAATATATACGTTCAGAAAATGATGCACTCGGAATTGAACGACAATTCTAACAAGATAACGAATGTGGCCACTCCCACGAATCCCAAGGACGTGGCAACCAAACACTACGTAGATCTGGAACGGAGAAAGGCTGACAGACGAGAAATGAAATCGGGTCTGAATGTGGGATTCAACAAGATATTGAATCTGTTGAAGGTCGACGACACGGATGCGGACTCAACCGCGGTCAACAAGGGCTACGTAGATTCTGCCGTGATACGATCACAAGAATACCTAGAATCGCAAGTAGACGATCTCTACCTGAACAAACAATCTGGCGGAACCATGGAGGGTGGTATCGACATGAACGGTGAGAATTTATTCGGACTCAGTCACGATCCCGAATTCGATTCCAGTGCAGTCAGCAGGAAGTACGTGGACAACAACTTGGTCTGGAGGAAGGGCGACATCATGGAAGGTAAACTAGACATGGGTAGACACGCGCTCACGAATCTACCGGATCCCGTGAACATGACGGATGCTTGCACCCTGATTTCGGTGGTGGAGAAAGTCAAATATGCTAGACAATTGATCACCATGTGGGCCGAGGAGGCAGGCACCTTAGATGAGGGAAAAGCTGAGTGGTCTTTCGGAAATGGAGGTAGCGGATCGAAACATGGTCAGGTGGGATATCCCATGCCGCTGGGAGGTGAAATCCTTCGAATGAGTCTGGCTTCCTCGGATTTGAATAACAGAGCGGTCGTCAATCTCATGGTGAATGGAATAGAGAGCGATAAGAGATACAGCGTTGAAAAGACTGAGAATCAACACGTGAATGTTAGCTCATTCGGTATGCCTCTCAAAGTGAACGCCGGAGACAGGATTAATTTCGTTACGAAAACCAATAATCCCGAAGCCGCCACTTCCGTGGTGAGTCTACTGATTGAACTAGTTCCTTTGAACAAACAGTGAACTCGTGGAAAATAAAGGAATTAAAAAAAAAATAATGTGTGATTTATTAAAAACAAAAAAAAAAAAGTAATGAGATTTAGAAAGATGTTCAATCTCTCTAGATCACATTACTTTATTTATTTTTTTTTTTGTTTTTTTGTTTTTTTTAATAATTACTCATTACTTTTTTTATTTTTTTTGTTTTTTATTTTTTTTTCACACACGTCTCTCATTGAATGATCGACATCTTATTTCCATCCGATTCGAATTGTAATTCTCTGTCTGACAGGACCAGGGTGAAGGCTTCGTTTTTTTTCGGCATGTTCCTATCTAATTGCATCTTGATCTGAATGTCTAAGATGCTACTCTTAAGTCGTTCACTCTGTTTACTAACGAACATGGGATACATCGACTTGTATTCGCCGGGAGATATGTTAGGATTGCTCATCAATTCGTCTAGACCATGATACTTCTTTCTAAAATCAGCGGTGTCAGCGTACAGTCTGCAGAAATCGTTCTTGTCGAACGACGCATTGTAATCGATTGCTGGATATCTCGTGGCGTTCAGAAACACTTGCATGTTTCTCAAATGGCAGTGATCGAACAGCAACGCATTCTTTTCCTGAGACCCGTCCCTATCGGTCTGAAACGCAACCACAATGAAACGTGGTCTCTCGGAAGCGGATTTCACTGTCAATCTCCAATCGAAGTGATTCGTGGAGAGAGGAATGCTAGCCGTGTCACACTCTCTCATTCTAAATCCCACGGGTAATTTACTCTTGGATTCTATGATCTTGTAGAGACGTGCTTTTTCTACGATCGAAGGCTCCATGTGCGGAACGAACCACGATAGAGTTACCTTACCCACATTGGTCGCAGTGAGTCTCACTATTGAGTCATCATCTCCTTTTCGAATCAACGTCAGATTGTGTTTGAATCCGTACATGATCTTGTTGTAATCGCCTGCAAATCCGAAGATGTGTTTCAAAGGTATTCTGAACGAAAACGTTCCTTTAGGTCTGGACGTCTTGACGACGTAGTCGAATATCGCGGCGGCGCCGGCGCTAGCTGGGCCGACGGTGTCTTTCACCCACAACTGATTAAGTCCTCTGGATTTCGAAAAATCATCAGGATACGTCAAGAGTCCGAACATCGTGGTGGCCTGACCGGGATGAAACACAGATTCTATCTCTTGTCCGGATAGCATGTATTTTATATTACTGAATAGATGCATGATGCCATTATTGGCTAGAGTAACCGTGTCGTCGTCGGCGTAGTAGCTCCCATCTTCCTTGGTGAGACGTCCCTGCACCACTATGTGACTCTTGCTAGGATGTATGAATAGATCTTGAGTTTCGACGTTGATTCTTATCTCTCCCGCATTGTTCAAACTCGTTCCGGTTACCGGTTCGTATTCGTGAACCTCATATTCATGAATACTTTCATCTTTCACTATGCTTTGTGCTATATCTAGTATATTTGTCATTTTTAAAGGATTTTTTTGTTTTTTTGTTTATTAATTAGCTTGCTTTTTTTTTTTTAAAAAATAGTTTTTAATTACTTTTTTTTATTATATTTTTTTCTCTCCTATATATATGTGTGTGTAAACAAGAAAATGTTAAAGAGAGTAAATAAAAGAAATTTGTTTTCTTGTCAAAACTTTGTCTTCTGTAATTGTTGTTCGTAAAACTTTCCGATGATCTCTTCTCCATCCAAAGCTTCGATTTCGTAAGTCACCGGATCAGTGTGAAATAATTTGATTATCATGAAGATTTCCGAGGCCCATCGAGGAGTATAACCCTTTTCGAAGTGCTTCTTATAAGCGTAGATTGTCACTCGATCACCGACCGCAAATTTCGGCGTTCTAGACTTCTTCCTAATCTTAGATCTTTCAGGATATAGATTCGCATAGACCCGTTTTTCATTTGAGGATCGCTAGCTTCCACAGGAGTCATCTTGATTGATCTGTGTCGCGTGTTGTTGTAATCTTTGACTAGACCGTTCAGAGCGTATATGTATTTCTTGGTCGAATTCGCCGTGAAGTATCTGTGCATCTTTTCCTTCATTGTTCGATTCCAACGTTCCACCACACTGGCTTTCTCTTCGTTTTCGATCGAGTAGAGGTCGACCAATCGATGAACGTGCTTGTTGTAGAATTCCTTTCCCTTATCCACCCACAATTTACTCGGTTTTCGAGAAGACGAGTCGAACACGCTCTTCAGAGCCTCGGCGACGCAAGGTCCCGATTTATTCTTCAAAGCTCTGATCCAACCATATTTGGAAAACACGTCGATGACCGTCAATAGATATTTGACATCCTTGTTCCACTTCGAAAACGATCTCATGTCGACCAAGTCGGCAGACCAAATATCATCCAAACCCTTCACGAACACCCTTCTCTTTCGAAATTTACGCACGATGGGTTTGTGTAACTCCTCGTCCAATTCGCTCGTCAATAATCGTTTCTTCTTTTCCGATGCGCTTTTTTTTTTGAACGCCCCATCCGAATCGATGTTTCGCACCGATCAGATTGCCGACCAGTGAACGATTTATCTTCTCTCTCCTGGTCGGATTCGATATGCCTCTCAATTTCCCCAACATGTTTTTATCGCAGACGTCGTTGCGAGTCTTGGTGTCGGGATGTCCGGCGTAGCACAGATCGTGATCATACGCGGCCGCGTCCACCCTATTCACAGGTTTGCTCCAAGATTTAGGAGTCAGATCGGCGTTGAGTCTCTTGTTCAATTTCGTTCCGGGTCCCGTGAAACTGTGGCCAGGCAGATGCATTTTGAAAGGTAGATTATTGATCATTTTATTCACGATGCCTTTACCTTTGCTCGCGTTCTTTTTTTTGACGAATCGAGTCTTGATAGAACCACATACAACGCAAATTCCGCAAAGCATCTGTCTATCGTTTTTAGTTCGTACTTCTCGAGAATTACTCGTCTCGGTAACTCTCTTACACTTTACGCAATACATTTTTAAGAGTTATTTAAATTAATTTCGTTTTTATTTTACATATAAATTTAATAATTAATTAATTCTGTTCTTATTATATATATATTTTTTTCAATTGCTGCTCTTGAGTTCTATCATCTTACTGAATTCCTCCCTGGCCTCTTTCCTCCCCTTTTCCAAGAGAGAATCCTTCATCTCTTCCTTGATGATCTGACGAGTCTTGATTCTCACGGCTTCTTTCCTGGCATCGTATTTCTTTTTCTCGCTCAATATCGCGAAGTATTCTCCATCCGATATCCTACCGTCTTTCAACGCCATCGAGATCATTTCGGATATCGTGTCGATCTTGGAGTCGGCCAAGACGCGAATCTTGTCGTGTTTCCTTGCCTTCAGATATAATTTCCTACTCAAAAAGTTTCTGAGCGTGCTAAACAATCCGGCGGCGAGAGCCACTCCTTCTACGGTCAACACGATCGAAATGCCGACCGCGGTCGACGACAATCCGATGCCGGCCGCGTGTAAACCCATGGAAATCGTGATGAGTGTCGTGTCGATCGCGTTGACGAATTTCACGAAACGCGAATACTTCTTCTTGAGAGAATGGCGAGAATCTCTCTCTCGAGTTAGATACTCGTGAATTCTACTGATTTGATCGATGCGATACCTCTCTCCTCTTTCTTTTTCTTCTAGCGACGGTGCCGTCGGCAAAACGCCATTCGGCTTCTCATCCTCGTCGTCATCTAACGTCGGATACAATTTATTTCTGGTTCTCATTTTTGTGTTTTTTTCATCCTCGTCGTCATCTAACGTCGGATACAATTTATTTCTGGTTCTCATTTTTGTGTTTTTTTTCTTTCTAATATTAGATAAAAAATTTATGTGTGTATTTATTTTATTTTCTATTCTCCCTTATATTATATCAACGAGAAAACTTAGACGTATGCTTCATTGAACAATAATTTCATGACGCATCCCTTGTCTTCTAAAGTCAGACTTTTACGCGCCAATTTCAGTTCTTCCGAAACTGTAGGCTTGCTTTGATCCTTACAGAAGAGTAATCTCTTCCAAAACGCGATCACTTTGTGGATTTGAACGCGTTCGAACGCCGGTTCGAAATACTTGACGACCATATCTTCCCTTTCCATCGTCAGACACGAATGATTCTCGTGATCGAAGTCTAGGTGATCCCGACATCCGACGCATCGTTCTAACAAGAGGCGACCCAGTTGTTCGTTCACACAGAATGCGTAGGCTCTCATCAGCATTTTAAAAAGAAACCTTGCTCTAATAGTCTGGGAAGCGCTCATGATTTACGTATTTATTTTTTTTATTATCTATTCGATTTGATATATTTATTTTTTAAATAACTATTTATTTATATATTTTTTTTTCTCTCCTATATATATCATCACTTTTTTTATTTCCTCGCGAAACGTGGCAGTGGGTTTGCCAGTTCAGGGCCACCTCTTTTCCGTGTACCGTACACGAGTCGATTTCTGATGTAAAATCCGCAAATGAATTTCCGTGTACGCCTCCATAGGGATTCGGTGTTAAAATCGTGTACAGACAGGGATGGCCCAGAATCGGCTGACCACTTTTTCGACGCTGGCCCAGAAACGGCAACACGCTTTTGCTCGCAATTTTTAACACTGAATCCTATGGGGGAAACCCATTTGCCGATTCTGAGCCAGACGATACACCTCTTTTTCCTTAAAATTTCATACATTTTTTCACTCTGTATATAGAATCCAATGGTGTAGAATCGGCAAAGCCGATTCTAGGCCACCATAAAAGACGACAAATCGTGTACCTGTACACGATTTTAACACTAAATCCTATGGAGGTGTACATCGATGTACGTGTACATGTACGAAATCTTGTACATGTGGCCTAGAATCGGCCTTTATTACCTACTCATGCGCACTCACACCACGTATCACTATGGGGATGACGTCACAACATGGCCGCTCACGCGGGTTACCATGACAACACAACATGGCGCCACTGGGTCACGTGATATGACATCACTTCCGGGGTCCCGCACCGGGGTCCCCCAACTAACCCCTGAAACGTGCGAGCACTACTACTAATATACATTGCACCCATTAGGGTACTTCCGAGAAAGCCAATTCCAATTAAAGCATTTTCATCTATGTGGGCCTATGTTTTCATCTTTAGCTAAACTTGACAAAGTCAAGATAAGCTATTGACATCACGCATGCGGAAGTCTGTTAGTCTGTGAGCTTGTTCACATTTTCCTTTAGCGCAGGATACACCCCGTAGTTCTTGTCCAATCGTCACAAAATTTCATATGCAGGTTTGGGGTCATGTCTAGATGAGAACGTCCCCTTTTGTGCGCGATCAGTCAACCGGTGTGGCTGCCCTAGCCCAAAACCCGAAAACAAAGCACAGTCTGCAGGTCGTATTTATGAAGGGGTTTCATGGCAACTTGGTAGGATGACTGAGTATAATATCCAGATGAGAACATCCCTTTGGTCATGACCGAGACGGCTGTCCGAGCTCGAAACCCAAAAACTTTTAGCACAATCTGCAGGTTATATTTAATATGGAGGGATTTCGGTAGCAGACTTCCAGGAGCCAGTGGTGTCTACGGTCGACTATATGAGTTGATTACACATGTGTTTCACGTTCTATACATCTCAATCTTTATTTTGATGTACATTGTGTATATTTAATTTGAATTGAAGGAATATCAGAGGTGAGAATGTTCAAAATAAACAAAATCCCTTAACGATGACCTACAATAGGAGGTTGCTTCATTGTCCCGCTTTTGCCAATGATATGACGTAGATCGTCAGCAAATATGTGATTCAAGATGATTTCGTCCTGGTTTGATACAGGAGAAAATTTAGTTTCACGATTGTTCAGGAATCGAATAAACATCGAAGATGTGATAAACCAAAAGATCCCACAAACCACCGGTGGCACCGAGAACGACCCGCCACCCATTTTTATCCAGCCCTCCGTAGCAAAAAGATTACTTTGGAGTAGGGTTTAAACATGTTCTTCAAAGTGAGGGCGAGGAAAGAGACTTTCATCATCATTGTGGCGATTCAGTAAGTGCTTTTTGATTAAAGTTGTGGAACTGGTCGGGCTCTGGTGGGTCCAGCACTAATGAGCATTGGCAACGTTGCAGTCAAGCATTGGGAGGCATAATACTGACATCCCGATTTTACCAGCACCGCCATCATGCTCTATCACAAGGCTCAAACAGTAAGGAAACTGCAGTTATACAAAAAGAACTATTTCCCGCGCATCACTAATTTTAATTGCTTGACGCGTGTATTCACTGGATTATCCATGGCCTCAGATGGCGTTAAGCGGACGTCCAACCTAACTTTGGTCAAATTTCAGATAATTTTCTTCAAAGTCTAAAAAAGGCCCAAGATGAATAACCCCAATAAATTATATACCAAAATGCTTGGAATGAAACATAGAACATGTGAAAACTGGAATTTGCCATGGAGCTGCTACCATGTTTAGATAGCACTGTCTGAAGAGAACAAACTTTTTACAATAAAATACCTCAAAATAAAATAACAGCTGCATTTTAGAAACATTGAATTACATACTCGAAGAGATATGTTCTTAATTCTTGAAAGAAATAAAGATTGAGACTAAATGTTATAAGTGGAGTACTCACTGATTGAAGGCAGGGGAGGTTCAACAACGGTCAACTGGAAGGAGTCCACTAGAAGAAGTATGGAAGGACGAAAGAGTGTTTCCCAATATAAAGATGAATGTGTCACTGAGGTGGTTTGGAAAGAAACTATGATATTCCCCTATGCAGAATGCACTGCAAAGTCATACATTGTAGTTGAACAAATATATTTATAAACCCCTTGCACTGTAACCCATTTTATCCTATGCATCAATTTGATAGTGATTAAATTGTTAAATTTGTCTGGTTTATCAAAAAGTAACATAGGTTATTTTACTCTTGGGCAACAATATACTCACGCTATCTGTTGGAGTAGAAATAACAGTAACTGTAACTCGTCACTGCAATAAACCATCAACTGTACATAAAAGTACATTGTTATTCAAAACACATCAAATTAACCCTACATAACCATTATTGTCTGTACTTTTCCAAAAGAGGCTCATTGGCATATTGAGATCAGGAGGGCACATTCAGTTCGTCTCCCATTCATAGGTGTTCAAGAACAAAGTACACAAAGAAATCCCCAAAAGGTGACGAGAGAGCTCCATTTGAAACAAAATTTACGGGGGGGGGGGGGGGGATGCCCCCTTCCTTGCATGCCTCTACCTCATATGCCTTTTTCCTCAAAGTTTAACTCTTTTTGAAAATCCTAGCGACACACATGCTCCAATCACTATCAACCAGGTAACCCTCCAAATAAGTGTATCTGCAAAAATCATATTACATTGCAAAACATTCTTTTTAGACTTTAAGTTCTGAACCTTTCATGATTGTTACTTCCAACTATAACACTTATTTTACCGATGAATGGGTGAATAGAAACACCCTGCCATAATCGACATGTTCACTTTCAGAAGCCTCCATAAAATAAAAGTGTCAAACACCACAGTGGTGGCTTTACAGAATATTCATTAGCTCGTTGCTTGATAAGTAATAGGAACAAAATATTCACTAAAATTATTTTGTTGCAATTAATTGGAGGGTGCAGGTAGGCACTTTCCAACAAATTGCAACAAAGCAACTAGTTATAAACAAATTTTTTTTAACTCGAAAGAGTGAAAAAGGACCATTGCTCTGGAAGAAGTATGTGGAAGAAACGCACGCAACAGCGGCTACACGGGTGTCGTTTCACCACGATGCTCGATCACAACACCAAATATCATTCAATTTGGAGTTGTTGCAGTTGAGATATAAGGGGAAATGTTGGTAGGGACGAACAGAGGTCTCCACGGCACTAGATACGCCTTCGACTTTCCAAGTCGGGGCATAATAATCACAACACACCTACCTTATCAATTCATAATTTCAGTAAAATAAACAGAATTATCAATTTAAATTAATTTTTTGATGATGGGAAAATATATGGATTCTGTCGCTCTATCGTACTATTTATTACCACAAACATCTGCAGACAGTTTGATCCCGACAAGCGAACCTGAATGCATGTGTCCTGGTGTGTCCGGTACGTATATGGAAGAAGTTGTGAATATTTCGTGTATTTCATTTGTTTAAATTTCAATAGCGGCTAATAATGACCGTGGATTCGATAATTCGTTTGGGTTTTGACCATCACGGTCACGCTGACCGCTATTATGTTTATTATGATGTACAAATTGGGAGACATTTTCCGGTAAAGGAGATTTGCCACATTTGGCAGTCTAAAACGATGACAGAATACACTGATCGCAGCTTGTGTTGGTATGGTTGTTTGCAAGAAAAAAAAATCACAGCATCGTCCAATCTCACCTTATTTAAAAGCGCGAATGCATCATTTTCAACCCATCTTCCATCGGTTCTTTGCGGACATCAACACGGTCGCGGAAGAGATCCATGGTTACTTGTAAGTAAATAACTTCACAACATCGGGGGAAATCAACACGCTCAATTTTGTTCCAGCTCACGTGGAATATACTTCGAGAAAAAGGTGATTTCTGAATATTACTTTATTTTATGTGTATCGTCCCTATTTTATACACTCGGCTATTTTTTTTACAAGTGGTTCATGTTATCTTTTTAGAGCGCAATGATTCAGATTTTCGTCAACAAAAAAGTTCAGACAGCCTATAAATATTGCATGGCGGTGTTGAGGGAATTTCAAAGCATATTTTGCAGTTATGACATTAACAACTCAAGTATTTGCTGTAACTTGTTTGCAAATCCGCTCATACATTGTCTCGAACAAACAAAAGGCGTGCTCACGTTCTTGCATTCTTACGATACCCCAACATGAGTATTTCTGCAAGAACCACATTACAATCACATGACCGGAATAAACATCATTGAAACATGGCCACACCCGGAACATCCAACATTTGTGTTGGTGGTATTGCATTCCAACATCACAACACACCAGAGTGTGTGTCATAAAAATGCTTCTCCGAGTCTGTAGTATGTTATCATTACATTGAGGACAACGCTTTACAATTACCGATCATTTTGTGGTTTTACGGGTTCGTTACTTATGCCATTGGCAAGTTAATCATCTTCAAAATCATAAAATTCATTTTTTTCCCTGAAACAAATTATATATACCTTTTCTATGCACTTCACTCATTATTTTGTTTTAAAATTTGCCTTATCTGTTTCTGGGGCAATGGGAAATATGTCAACAAATTGATCAAAGTCAGGTTGGACGACCCCTTAAAATGAAGCAATTAAGTGGTTCCCGAACTATTCAGTGGAGCTAAGTCTCAGTACTGTCTTCCATTTAAACCATTCACGGTTCTACACAGGCAACGGAAACCTAACCCGAAACGAGGCGACTACATTCTAACATTTTTTTGCGGTTGGGGGTGGGGGGGCGGGGGAGGGGGATTATAGCCAAATAGATGGGAGTATTTTACTACTTCTCACAATAATAGATTAGTTACTATTTGTTTGGGAATGTCTGTCGACACTCTCAAACAGAATGTAACCTTGCAGTTTTATGGTAATTTGTTAGCAAGCAGTCAGCAATTCTATATATTTTCCACCACCTAGAAACCATTAGATAGTATTTGATATACTGGAGTAATACCATTACAGTATACAACTTGAAATGCTTGTTACGGGGGAGGGCACAGGGCGGGAATGTTTTATAAAGGTGGGTAAACACACATTTATTTGAGATACATGGGGTACGGGGGTTATAAGTGGAGGTAATAAGGAACTAGAATTTCTCATAGATAAAAAAAACAAACACAGGAGCTTTAACCACTGATCTCCTAACTTAAAAATCACAAGAGACTATTTGATCCAAGAAGTGATACCTTTTCTCTAAAAAGCCAGGGAGGCTTGTTATGGATGGAAACAGGGTGGAGATGGTTTGGTACAGGTAGATATGCAAGGTTATTTGAGGTACATAGGGTGCAGATGGGAGTGGCAACGTTAAGTAACAAAGAAAACTAGAATTCTCATACGTGATTTCCAGTACATCAATGGTGTAATGTTGCAACACTAAACCGGTTAATGGGACCTTTTCGGAGATTTGGTAGGTTGAATATTATTGGAAACTGCATTTATCCTTTTCTGTTCATCATTGATTGTTTATTACAGTTTAATTGGGAAAATTTTGCCAATCAAGTTGAAGCCTATTGGCACTATCCAACCCATTGCAATCATACAAATGGGTGCCTATTGGCAGCTGTTAGCTACATCCGAGCAGAGTTATGTCGTTTTTCGCATTATTGGTTTCAACTGTTGAGCATGCACATATGGATCACAATTAATCCAATACAGAATTAGAGCCAAATACATGGGGAGTATTTTTTTTTTATATATTTCCACAATAATAAGCTTGTTACCATTCAACTTCAACCACTGATCTCCTAATCTCGGATCAACAAAACAGATGGGGAGCATTTTTACACATTTCCAGGGTAATTGGTTGGTTTCGATTTGTTTGAGAATGCCTGTCGACACTCTTGAATAAAATGTAACCCTATGGTTTTATGGGTAGTTTGTTAGCAAGCAGCCAGCAGCTTTATTTTCTTTCCGCCACTTAAAACAAATAGATAGTATTTGATCCATTGAAGTGATACTACAATATTATAAAGCCAGAAATGCTTGATATGGATGAGAACAGGGGGAGAAGGGTGGGTAGAGGTAAATATACAAAATTAATTTGAGGTACATGGGGTGTGGAAGGGGGTCGGGTAAAATAACAAAGAACAAGATTTTCTCATACAAAATAGGCTTGTTAATATTTGCTTGAGAATGCCCTTTGACACCCTCGAACAAAATGTAACCTTGTAGTTTTATAGGTAATTTGTTTGCGAGCAGCCCGTAGTTCTATATATTTTCCACCACGTGAAAACCACAAGACAGCATTTGATCTACTTGGAGTAATACTATTATATTATAAAGCTAGAGAGGCTTTTTATCGGTGAGGACAGGGGGAGGATGGGTTCGCTAAGTATGCAAAATTAATTTGAGGTACATGTGGTGCCGAATGGAGGGGTTTGAGGGTTATGGTGATAACAAAGAACAAGATTTTCTCATACATAATAGGCTTGTTACTACATGTATTTGTTTGAGAATGCCTGTCGACACCCTCGAGCAAAATGTAACCTTGTAGTTTTATGGGTAGTTTGTTAGCAAGCAATCACCAGTTCTATATATTTGCCACCAGTAGGTATACTATATATAAATCTGAAGTTCATAGGGTGCTGGTGGCGGTAAAGTGAGGTAACAAAGAACAAGAAAGAATTTCTCATAGATGAAAACAACCACTGGAACGTCAACCACTAGTTTCATGAGCCTGGATCAGCCAAACAGATGGGGGGTATTTTTGCACATTTCCAGGATAATTGGTTGGTTACTATTTGCTCGAGAATGCCTGTCGACACCCTCGAACAAAATGTAACCTTCTAGTTTAATGGGTATTTTGGTAGCAAGCAGCCAGCGGTTGTATATCTTTTCCACCACTTAAAGCCCGTTAGATAGCATTTGATCCACTAGAGCGATTCTATTACATTATAAAGATAGGGAGGATTGTTATGGACGATAACATGGTGGGGAAGTTCATGTACAGGTAGGTAAACACATTTATTTAAAAGTAAATGGGGCGAGGGGGGTGTGGGGAGGTAACAAAACTCTACAATTTCTCATAGATAAATCATTAGTTCATTACAGTTGTTGGATGTTGCCAATTGACACTATCCAATCAATTGTAGCCAATCACATTGAAGCCCATTGGCACCATCCAACCAATTGTAATCAAACAAATTGGTGCCTTTTGACTCCATTCAGTCAGATGCACTCCAAGTAGTATTATATCGTTTTTCGCATTCATGATTTCCACCGTTGAGCATGCACATATGGATCACAATTAATCCAATGAAGAATTGCAGCCAAATACATACAGATAGGGAGTATTTTCACACATTTCCGCAATAATGTAGTAGTTACAATTTGTTTAAGAATGCCTGTCGACAAACTCGAACAAAATGTAACCTTGCAGGCCCGGCGGAACGAAATTTATATTGGGGGGCTGATATTGCTAATTTGGGTGAACTGGCTGATACTAAATGGGTATGGGTTATCCAGATGCCGAAGGCATTTGGCGGTAGTGCTGAAGACACGAGATTTTTGAGGGGGTGGGTGGGGGGTGGTGGGGTGGGGAGGGGAGGGGGGGTTACTCCCCCAGAAAATTTTTTGAAAAGGGCAATCAAAGGAAGCATTCTGGTAGCTTTTGAAGCAAAAACCTCTTGATTTTTTTAAACGGCAAAAGTTGTTTTTTTAACAAAATGTTTCAAAAATCCCAATAGAACCCCATAACATTTGGGGACGGTTCTCACACCGGGCTCACCTGCAGGCCGTGGCCGTATTCCGTCATGCTAAAAAACAGTCAGGCCTTATGGTGGATTCATTAGTTTTATCATTACGCCAACGGTTGTCGTGGTCTTCTAAGCTGCCAAATGAATTGCTCAAAACGTTTGCACATCAACATATGCAGGTGCATGTTATACATTCAGTGATACGTTCATAATTCTAATCCAGGGGCGTAGTAAGCTAATTTTATTTGGGAGGGGAGGGGGGACTGGGGGTAGGACCTATATTCCCATGACGCGACGCGTCATCTGAGCGGCGAGTGGGGGTGAACACGAGAGGGGATATCCTCCGTCTCGTTGGTGGGGGGACCGGGGGCCTCCCCCGGAAAATTTTTCGAATTTAAGATGTAAAAACATGCATTCTGGTTGATTCTGAGCAAATAAATCGTATATTCCTATGACGCGAAGCGTCATCCGAACCGCGAAGAGGCGAGTGGGAGTGAGCACGAGAGGAGGTACCTCCCCGTCTCGTTGGTGGGGGTCCGGGGGAAATTTTTTTAATTTAAGATGTACAAATATGCATTCTGAGTGATTCTGAGCAAATACATCGTCAATAATGAAATACGTCAGCTCTCTGATCAATTCAGCGTGATTTCCGAGCAGAATGACAGGAATAGTGAACATGCAATGAATTACCCTGTGGTTGGTTGTGGTTTAACATCGCTTTCCACAATTAGGCGAAAACACGACTGTCAGTTTTATTGGTGGAAGAAAGCCCACATGGAACCCACTCAATCCAGTAATTATTAACAGCAATGTCGGAATATGGTAACCAGTGGGCATCCCGTGTGGAGAAACCACCAACCCAGCCCAGTAAAGCCTACTTTTGACAATTTTGTGGGGGTGAGGGGAATATCTCTCCCCCCCCCCCCCCGGTTCCTACGCCACTGTTCTAATCTGAGTTAAATAATGTAATGTCCAGTTTTATTCAGATTACATCGGTTGCTCCCATCATGGATAAACTAACGACGAAATATGAGCAAATTATTGGGGGGGGGGGGGGGGGGCTGCAGCCCCCCCCCCCCCCCGGTTCCGACGGGCCTGCCTTGTAGTTTTATGGGCAGTTTATTAGCAAGCAATCAGCAGTTCTATATATACTACTCAAAGTTTGCTAAGCACCAAGTATATCCAACTACCTGTTTTACGTTTTAGTTGAAATAGTGTAATGAAAAGTGTTTATATTTTTTATTTAATTATATCTTTAATGATTTAAGTATAGAAATTAAGATTTTGTTTGTATTTAGCATTATTTTTTTAACGTTTGAATACGATAACCATGGAAATGGATATTATTGGTAAAAGAGGAAATTTTTCAATATGCCAAAAAGCTGACGGAGCGAACTGGTATGAGTTCAATATCGAGTATGAGACCCATTACTGTTAATAACAGATTGACAACGCCTTCTCATGCTCACAATCAGGTTCATGGTGGCCCTTTGTGGTGATGATGGGACCTAATATGTCTTTGTTGGATTTGAGCGCCGCTCTTGACATCATAGATCATAACATATTTATTGAAAGACTGGCAGTGATAATAGGCCTTACGGACCGAGCACTTAATTGGTTTTCGTCGTACCTTAATGGCCGCACACAAATCCAAACTCCCTCTCAATATTGGAGGTTCTGCGATAAAACCCAGTAGCTGTGTTCGAAACTTAGGGTATTTCATGGATGAAAATTTGGCCGCTGATGAACAAAACAAACATGTCTCTCGCAGTGTATTGTTTTCATCTTAGAAATATTACCAAAATTCGATCCTTCATTGATACGCAGACGTCACAACAGCTTGTCCACGCCTTTGTTACCAGTCGCCTCGACTACTGCAACTCTCTTCTGATTGGCTCTAAAACATATATTCTCGAAAAGCTACAACACATTCAAAATTGTGCTGCACGGGTCATAACCAGAACTCAAAAGTACTGCCATATAACACCAGTACTCTCTGAGTTACACTGGCTACCCGTTAAGCAAAGAATTCAATTTAAAATTGTCCTTTTGGCTTTTAAGTGTATCTCGGGATCTGCACCATCCTACCTGTCCGATCTGCTTACCACCCACAAACCATCGAGGTCTCTGAGGTGATCAGGTCAACTCAATCTGGTTCAGCCCATATCTAAATTTACTAGTGCCGCTGATAGGGCCTTTGCGGTTGCTGACCAAAGGCTTTGGAATTCTCTTCCAATCGATATAAAAAATAGTAAATCACTTGAATCATTCAAGTCTGGTACTAAAACCTACCTTTTTCGAAAGGCATTTCCTTCAGTGTCTTTTAATTTTGGTCATAAACTGACCTTACCAGGTGCGTGGGTGTGACTGAGTCAGTGAGGATTGCCTCGTTACTCGTCAAGTTACACTCACATACTTGTTTTGGTAAAGTTGTAGTTTTTTTTTATTTTGTTTTAATTCAATACCCTTTTTCTTTTAGATTCTGTCGCTTATCGCCACGATATAGCCTTGGTTGCTGATGTGGCGTTGGGAGCCAATAAATGATAATAGTGATCCATGTATTAATGTATCTGTGAGAGAATGTATGTGTATGTGTCTATATGTATGAGTAGTAGGCGAGGGTCTAGACGACCCTCATCTGGGGGATCTCATTTGGGGGATCTCATGTGACGTCATACCGCAATATATTATGGGTATCACGTGGTTGTCATGGTAACCCATGTGGGCGGCCATGTTGTGACGTAATTGTCATGGTGATGGGTGATGTGAGTGAGCATGCGCAGCTCGTGTTGTTAGGGTGATACGTGTTTTCGTCGTCCATTTTGTATGAAGGGGGCCGCCATCTTTGTTTCTATGGTGGCACGTGGTTGCTATGTGAGCCAAAGGCTTCTTATAGGATAGAGGTATGTTCGGAGGTTGTGTTCGATTGAATCGGAGTAAATCTAATTACCACAAACAACCCGACAATCTCTCCAAATCACCAAAAACGACTTTATTTTATATGGATTCCCTATTTTATCGGTGTAGCACGTAGTGCTATAGTACTAAGGTGGTACAAGGGGGAGTGTTCGATTGACTGGGAGTATTTTCTGGAAGACTTTCTTGTATAATTACCCAAATGAGCCCGAGAATCCCTCCAAATCACCAAAAACGACTTTATTTTATATGGATTCCCTATTTTATCAGTGTAGCACGTAGTGCTATAGTACCGAGGGGGCCCCCGGGGTGTGTTCGATTGAACTAGAGTATATCTAATTACCCAAATAAACCACAACAAGTTGTATTATTTCGAATTCTTTCATAATTCTCTGCTTCTATCTACATATACAATAGTTTTCGTCTATCTGGCCATGTTCCTTTGTTCTAGAGTATACTCCAGTAGCGCAGAAGAGCCCATTAGTTGGAACAGCTTTGCTTATTATTACTATATTTAGAAATTCTGGTCTATTCTTGTTAGTTCTGACCCTATTCTAAGTACTCTTGTTGTTTCATTTATCTAGATCATTTATATAAATTATAACTAACCAATCAGATTGCTTGATTTCCCATAACCTGTCCTTAATTGTATAGAGTTATCTCCCCTTATTACAACAAAGCTGTATCCGTATCCGTAATTAGATATACTCTAGTTCAATCGAACACACCCCGGGGGCCCCCTCGGTACTATAGCACTACATGCTACACTGATAAAATAGGGAATCCATATAAAATAAAGTCGTTTTTGGTGATTTGGAGGGATTCTCGGGCTCATTTGGGTAATTATACAGGGAAGCCTTCCAGAAAATACGCCCAGTCAATCGAACACACCCCCTTGTACCACCTTAGTACTATAGCACTACGTGCTACACCGATAAAATAGGGAATCCATATAAAATAAAGTCGTTTTTGGTGATTTGGAGAGATTGTCGGGTTGTTTGTGGTAATTAGATTTACTCCGATTCAATCGAACACAACCTCCGAACATACCCCTATCCTATAAGAAGCCTTTGGGTCACATAGCAACCACGTGCCACCATAGAAACAAAGATGGCGGCCCCCTTCATACAAAATGGACGACGAAAACACGTATCACCCTAACAACACGAGCTGCGCATGCGCACTCACATCACCCATCACTATGACAATTACGTCACAACATGGCCGCCCACATGGGTTACCATGACAACCACGTGATACCCATAATACTTTGCGGTATGACGTCACATGAGATCCCCCAAATGAGATCCCCCAGATGAGGGTCGTCTAGACCCTCGCCTACTACTTGTATGTATGCAATTACTGTACAGCCATGGAGCACCGTGTGTGGATTCTAGACTTTAAAATTATTATTATTAATTATTATTATGTTGTTCCATTCTTGGACTATCATGGCACCAAGCTCCTGGACACTTCTTGGCTGGACTGGACGGGCTGAAATTGCAAGCTGCAACTCATTCCAGACATGTTCGATTGGATTGAGGTCAGTGGATCTTGCTGGCCAGTTCAATCGCTCAATCCCCTCCCTCTGTCGGTATTCCCCGACAGCATGGGCACCATGAGGACGGGCATTATCGTCCATCAGAATGAATCTATCACCCACTCCACCTGCATACAATCTGACGTAGACATCTAGGATCTCATCAATATACCCCTGTGCAGTCAATGTACCACGTTCAGGGACACAGAGCTCTGTACGTCCATCCCTGCTAATGTCGCCCCAGACCATGACCGACCCTCCACCAGAGCGGTCATGCTCAGCAATGTTGGCTGCATGGAATCGCTCTCCTGGTCTTCTCCATACCCTAGGCAGTACCTTGACTCATCTGTAAAAAAGGACAGGTCGCCAATCTTCTCTGGTCCATCCAACGTGGCCCATGGCCCATTCATATCGTGCCTGACAGTGTTTCTGGGACAGCGGAATTCGAATACATGGTCTTCTCGATCGGAGACCATCTTCCTGCAACCTTGCCGGATAGTCTGCGTTGAAACATTTACCCCTTATGCATTCTGAAGGTCACTGCGAAGCTGGGTTGTTGTGGCAAAGCGGTTCCTACGGGCCTGAATGATCAAAAACCGGTCTTCACCTGCAGATGTTGCCCTGTCTCTGCCACCACCATGCCTTTCTACTGGAGTGCCATACTGCTGAAATCTTGCCCAGGATCTGGTGATCACCGCATGGTGCACACCAAGGGCTTCACCAACCTGACGATTGGTAGCCCCTTGCTCCACCATCCCTACAGCCTGCCACATTTCTGCTTCAGACAAATGTCTTCTTACATATGCATTTGCCATTTTCAATCATTAAATCACAAGGGTTTGTGTTGAAGTGAAGACTGAATGCCATACACATGTCATGTACATGTAGACAGTACACGAAAACGTCATGAAAATCAAGGGGTACATGCTTTCCAAGACGGTCACGAAAAGTCTGCCTATCAAGAGAGCTAATGTAAACACTGGGGATCATCTCAATACATTCCTCAATCATATCCACTAAAAATATCGCAAATATGTCACAAGCAAATTTCACAATGTTGTGTCAAATATTTGGTGCTTAGCAAACTTTTAGTAGTATATTATTATTATTTTCAAGAATTACTTTCGTTTCACAAAAGTAATTCTTTAAAATAATAGTAATAAACGAACAAGCGTTTACACCCAAAGGATATATGAAACCTAAAGATAGTTTTGCACAATGAAAATTGTGGCATCGTTGTCGTGCGAGCGGCCGATAATTTTTCCGGCAGACAACTTGAAAAAATCCGATACGGACAGGGTCATTGGACGCACCCCCCCCCCCCTCTCTCCACCCTTTTAGCTTGAGTCCTGGGGGAAAACCATTCTAGCGTTAGTTTCATTAAAACGTTGGGCACCAGTGTAAATAAACTATGGAAGAGTATTAGTGCCACCAACACAAGTGATGGCCAGCACGCATCTCTGACAATCATGCTAACCGAAACTCTGCTGAAATAACCAACAGTTATCTCAGTTACCTGGCTATACCTGCCGTATACCTGTCATATCCAGTATTGAATGCAGGTGAGCTCCCACCCCCTATCGCCACCACCACAATGTTATCCCCAAGACGCATAAAATAATTTTCCAATGTATTAGACTGCACGACAATACACTGGCTTCTGATTCCTAACAAACTCTCGCCCTACCGACCGGACACGAATAACAACCCTCCTAACACCCGAACCTTGACATTTCTGCCAGGTAGGCCTCCTTTTCATTCATTAACGACCACTCCAAGTGGAATGTTGTTTTTCGAACGAGTACAACAGACCTCACCCATACCAATGCCCAATTTTGTCCATCGACTTTGCCATCCGTTACCTAACGGTAAATAAGAATTTAGTGCAACCCCGTCCAGCATCCTGAAGTTGATGATCAAATAAACTGACGCTCTATTTCAAACCGTATTTACAAAGGATGCAGCTTGACAAATGTTGTTCCACGTGAAATTTACCAATCCCCCCCCCCCCCCCCCCCCACACACACACAGCTATATATATGTCCGTCCAATAAACATTCTAATAAAATACCAAACAACACACGTTATTGACAAGTACGTTAAATTACGTTGCAATAAACGTCCAAAGAGTGCTTCTATAATATACATGAGGCTCCGTGAAGACGTCCCACAAATTCGGATGCCTTTCCCAACCCGCCATAATAACCCACAAAAAGAGCGATACACCCAAAAGATATCAGTGCACGCACGTTTCTCCCATCCGCCAATGAGCAATGCTGCGAAAGTTGCCTCTCCCTCTCCCCACTCACTCTACTCGAAAAGGGCTGCCGGTAAATGTCACCACTGGAGAGGCTCAAACGAAGACATGCGACTTTCACCCAGTGCAGTGCCACAAAATTACAGCAGAAAATAGAAGATCGTGGAAATTAATGGCCTTCCACCTGTAATTCAACTTCCACCCTTAGCCTATCTAGATTTCCCTATTTCGAATCCCGACGCACCAACACCCATAATAGATGAAGATCAAAATGGAACACATCCCACAAAAGCAAAGTGAAGCGTCATAGTGTGCATAAACAGTAAATACGCAACACCGTCGCAGCTGATAAGGCTACCAAGTGTACAATAAAAAGTCGAAATTTCGAGATAAAAAGTCGAAATGTCGACTTTCTGGGTCTGACAATTATTTTTTATCATGTTCCTAATACGCTTCTGTAAGTTTGCAAGTGTTTATTTTATAAAAAATATATTTATGCACCCAGACCTGGATTTTATCTGGACCAATGTCTATGGGAGTTTTCAGTGTAAAATTAGTTCGCCAAGCGTCATCGCCTCTTACCACTGTTTTCCCTATGGACAATTCAGGAGGCACTTTGGCGTAATTGCAACATTTTATTCCAAACTTGTTTTAGGAAATCTCTCATTGACACAACGCTCATTATCAAAAATCACTCACAGATTGGATGATGGAACTGTGTCTCTCTCTTTCTGAGACTTTTATTTTGTTCAGAAAGAAAAATCTCTATCCAATATTTATAGCCTTGAAAAAAGGCTGTTCAATTCTGTATAAGGAAAGATGTAAATTGTCATTTGTTCCTTTTTGTCTTGTTATTGTAAATATCCAGTCAATTTACAATTATTTGTCCCATGGATGTCTCTCCGATTTAAAAAAAATTGTACAATAGCCCCAGTACTTTGAGTTTTTTCTGAATGCTTATCACGTCGAAATAGAAACAGTCCGTGGTTGTAAATTCATATTCACACAAATCATATATCATTTATTTGTACGAATACGAATTTGCAAATACAAGAACGCTATCCGTTATTTGAGTTGTAAAAAGAAATACTGCCTATTCTATTACAAATGTATTGAAGAAAAACACACCAATACCTACAAAATGATTCAAGTAAAAATATCAGTAGTAGGAGATCTATGAAACAACCCTTATTGGGTGGAGGGAATGGTGGAGGGTGAAGTGACGTCGTAGTCACGTGACCTGGTGGCGTCATGTTGTGTTGTCATGGTAACCCGCGCGAGCGGCCATCTTGTAATGTCATCTCCATATTGATACGTGGTGTGAGTGCGCATGTGCAGCGCGTGTTGTTAGGGTGGTACGTGTTTCCGTCGTCCATTTTGTATACTGGAGGCCGCCATCTTGGTTTCTGTGGTAGCACGTGGTTGCTATGTGACCCAATGGCTTCTAACAAGACAGGGGTATGTTCGGAGGGTATTTTCGATTGAATCGGAGTATCAAGAATTACCCAAATAAACCCAACAATCCCTCCAAATCACCGAAATTGACTTTATTTACTACAGATTCCCCAATTTATCGGCTTAGCACGTAATGCTATAGTACCAAGTGGGTACAGGGAGTGTGTTCGATTGAATAGGAGTATTTTTCTGACTTACAATTCTCCCAGAATCCTATTCAATTACCCAAATAAACCCGACAGTCTATCCAAATCACCAAAAAACGACTTTATTTCCCCATTTTATCGGTATAGCACGTAGTGTTATAGTACCAAGGGGGTACAAGGGGGTGTATTCGATTAAATAGGAGTAATTGTCTGGCCTGGTATTTCACCCATATGGTTTATAATAGTACCGAGAGAGCCCCGTGGGTACGTTCCTTTGGACTAGAGTAATGTTTTTTTCCAATGAATTGCATAAGAGTAGTGCTATATGACAAATTCCTTTGGTCATTACCCAGAATCCTTTGCTTCTACCATTTGGGTTTATAAAGATTACAAATAGGGCTCATATGTGTATATGAAAACCACGAAGCTAACTTCAAGTTCCACCATATACTCAGGTGAGGATCTACCCAAGAGATGTGTCGTATGAGGTCCAATATACTATCCCTCTTTGCCTCATTTCAGTATTTGAGGATACATTTTGGGTTTGTTAAAAAATAACAACACAATTTTTAACATTTTAATTTCTTTTATTCAGCAACAAAAACATACAACTTTTTATGGAATCTTCTATGGTATGTAGATTGTCAGATATTCATAAACACTCTTTCTGCAGATTGGACATCTTCTCGGCGGTTTACAACACTCTTTGCACAGGCACAAATGGTTACATGGTCGCAGAGCAACATTGGCTTCAGCTAATAAACACACACTACATTTCGTCCTCTGTGAATCTTCTTCTTGAAATGATGTGTCCATTTCTTCTTTGATGACCGTTTCTTTTTCTTGAACTTTTTAAACATCCATGAATTCAGATGGTAAATTGTGAATGCAATAACAGTCTGGAGAATATTTTCTGTGTTCTTCTATAACATCATCTTCTGTTTCCCAGAAACGAACAATAATACCACAATGAAAACACTGAGTTCTGTCTCCTGTCCCCAAATAAAAGAATCCAGCTTTTGTCAGTTCATTCAGGGTTTTCACACTTTCACTTTGTAACATGAATTGAAATGTCTTGAGACTATTTTCCTCCAATGCATACTTGATGTGTTTTGGTGGTGTTTGTTCTGGTGTCTTTCTTATTTTCTCTTCTCCACGTAATAACTGCTCCAGTACTGGTGGTGGAACATCACGAAAATACGTTTCGAATGAAACGCCCATTCTCTCTACAAAGTCTCTTGTATTTCTTATTTCTTGGTTTCGTGATTGATAATCATTCACTGCCATCTGTATCAACGACGGAATAGTGAACATTCTTCAAGCTTTTTTATCTTCATTCTTCTTTGGTTTTCTGTGTTCCTTTGGTTTGGGTTCTCCTATTTCAAGGCTTCTCTTCTTTGCAATATCAACTGCTTTGGTCACTTGATCCCAATCTCTCGTGGTAAACTGGAACCCAACGTCGTTCTTGAACAGTTGAATCTGTAAATCGTTGTTAAGTTTGAAGATGGTCACATTTGTAGACATCCTTCTTATTTGGCTGTCGAAACACAAAATGAGCTGAACACCAAGTGCACTCTTTTTATAGTTTTTCTTCAATACAGCGACATCTAGTGGCTGGTTTCCTCTATAACGTCATTAACCAACACATCATTATCCATTAGATCAGTCGTAAACATGTATTATACTTCCAATATCTGGAATTCTTCTTCAGGAAATTCTCGAATGGCCTGTGTTGTGGTGGTAATCCATAGGAATCAAAGTACTCTACATTGTGGTGACTCACAAAGAGAGCCACCCAATGTTCTCCTTTTCTGTGGTCTGGAACCAAGTTGGCTATCAAAGCCACTGGTCTGTGATCTGGTAATGTTCTTGGTAATTTGTTTCTTGCAAATACTCCCAAACATATTCTCTTCAAACAGCTATCTGATCGAAGTGCATTCTCTAACTACAACGTGTTCATGTTGAGTAATCAAAGATTACTTGTCTATTCTTATCCACTTCTATGATGTTCTGAAATTCTGCATACACCAGTGGGTTGATTGTGGTTGGTAATGGGTTTTCGAAATGGACATTAAGTCTCAAAGTTGCTCTCTTCACCAGATCGAAGTGTTGTCCATGTGATAGGTTTGGAGTCAGGTCGAATACGAATAGGGTGTATCCATTTATGTACTCTTCTCGGCTGATGTGGTTTCCTTCATTTTCAAACATTTTCCCAGTTCCTTGGAACAGGGTCGCATAACATCTGGCCACCTCTTGTTGTTCGAATCGAGGTTGTAATGGCTTGGCTGGAATCTGTTGGCCATCCATATACAAAGCCAAGTAATTGATTTTGTAGTTCTTGAAATTAAACGGATTCTTTGAAAAGTTTCGATTGAAAGCATTGTTGTCTACACATCCCACTACGGTGCGTTTAGGTAGCTGGCCTAAAAATAAATTTTCTTGTGTGATGCTCAGATTTCCTTTTGGCACTGAAAACACCTTGGTTTCCACACGATCGATAGGATATTTTGCAGTTGCTTTTGTTGGTGCTTTCTCGTGAGAATGATTGGAGTCTCTCTTTGCATACAAACATGGATACATCTAGAATTTTGATCTCGTATGTATCGGCATTGGCCATCAATGTGAAAGTATCTTTGGCACTATTCATTTTAACATGAACATTAACTCCATTCAGCAAGTAACGAGTTTGGAAAAACATATCCAAATGTAATCTCCCAGTCATGTCCACGATTTGACTTTTCTCTATAAATTTCTTTCGAAGAAGAAATCCCTTGTTATCATCTGTCAGATCTGCCATGTGTCCGGCCGTATCCGTGTACCATAATGCATTAGTCAGTTGTGACTTCTTAGCAGCTGGTCCATAACTCAATAAAGTTTCTATGAAAGCTTTGTAGTGATAAGTGTTGTTGGAAGGAGATAGCAGTGTTTCATTCAAGCTGATATCGATTTGGTTAAATAAGGAATGCATCCATAAATTGATTGGGTCCACATTAGCTTCGGGTGCAATCGATGCCCCTTTGCAATCTACAACCTTTGATTTAACATACAAATATGTCTGTGCCAAATTCAAATAATCATCTCCTAAGCCTGCAATGTGGAATTCTATTAGCCCACTGTTTCCTATGGTCGCAAAAGGCACGTGGTCTACCCATTGCCCATGTTCCACACTAGTCTGTGTTGGTGGTATGGAAAATAAGTCGAGTTCGCTGTTGACACACTCACAAGATTTTTCATTGATGAGAGACATCACGCACCAAGAACGTCGTGGGTCTGTACAGTTCTCCTTCGTTTTGTCGATACACATTCTCAAAAGTTTTAGAGATTATCTTCCCATATTTTCCACGAACAGGTACGATACGAAGAAGGGGTATTCTTGTACCTCCCACGACTTGGTCACTAACCAAGTCACAGTATACACAGAGTGAATAAAATACTTGGTTGACATCAGCAACTCTGGAAGAATTGTAAGTTCCTGATTTAAAAACACACTCATTAAATCCCAAAATATTTTGAAGAGTAGAGCTCAATGTGACCATGACTCCATCACGTACCATGATATGAACTTTACCAGTCGCTTCATCCAATTCAAAATTTATCTTATCGTGACGAGGCAAGAGTAATTCTTGAACACCATTGATAGCCCGTATCACATCAGTGGGATCCGAATATCGACCTTCCTTGAGAGTAAGTCGATAATTCTTTTTCGAAGACCAGAACACTGAAACGAAAGCTTCTTCCCCACGAATATTAAACCAAGTATTTGGATACTGAATCTCTACTAGACCTACATCCCATTCACTCGTGAGATTCACTGGTTGTGACAACTGAGTGGTGTACGTAGTCAACGTGTTTTCAGGAAACACGTTCATGGAACTATTACTTGGTAGAGTCAAATAAAACATTACTTTTTCTTAATGGTTGGATTAGGTAAAAATATCCTATACTACTACTCAAGAGAGCAGTCCACAACTTGCTGTCTGTGTTGTCTAGAGTGAGATTAACAACAGTGTTAATGATGATGATGTACGAAATGATTATTTGTGAAATTTTTACTAAAACTTTCCAAGCAGAGGCCAAGAACTTCTCGATCCTTCTTCCATTTTGAAGAAGCCTCAGAGGTTCACTTCCTTTTATAGGTGAGCTGATTCTGCTTGATCCACGAATTGAACGAAGCGGGGTATCCTAACCACTTTACAAACAATTCCCTTTTCTTACCACGACCACCTTTCTTGAGTACGTGTTCGATTTTGTAAATAGTTTTATGTGAAACTCGCTGAAGCTCTTCAGTGTAGAATGACCCTTTCAGTATTTCCTCATTATCATCTTGTAAGACATATGTGACTGGATGTCCTTTTTTGATGGCTACCACTGTGAATAACTCTTCAGTCCAATTGGGCAAATAACCTTTCTCAAACGTTTTCTTAACTTTACTGATTCTCACTCTGTCTCCCACTTTGAATTTTGGAATCTTGTGTTTTATGGATTTGCCATACAACCTTTGCCAAACCTCTTCTTGATTTTCAAAGTTCACAGCAATTGGGGCCATACCGACACTACGATGATGAGAATGATTGTATGATTTCACCAACTTTTGAAGTGGAAAAATTAGTGTATCATTCTTGGTAAAATATTTCCACATTTTGGTTTTCAAAGTTCTATTGAATCTTTCTACTATGGAACATTTTGTTTCCACATTTTGTGTAGTGAAAAAGTCGACTTTGTGATCTTTGAGAAAATTCTGAAATTTTCTGTTTAGAAATTCTTTGCCTTGATCAGTTTGTAATTTTATTGGTTTACGACCTTGTTTAAAAATTTTAGTAAAAGCGTTAACGATGGAGTCACCAAGTTTGTTTTTGAGAGGTATGACCCAAACATATTTACTAAACACATCTATACATGTAAACAAAAATTTTATGTTTTTGTTGAATTTACTTATGTTTGCTACATCTACCAAGTCAGCTTGCCATTGTGCATCGATACCACTAACTATCACTTTCCTTCTAGGAAATGTACGACGAACAGGTTTGTGAAGAGTGTATGTGACTTCATTCTCCAACCATTTCACAACTTGTTTAGTATTTTTCTTGGACGCTCTACCAAGAGCATCTATACCATCAAAACTTCCAGGAGCTTCAGAATCATAGTATAATGCTTCCATGACTATCTTTTTTATCATGTGTCAGCTCTATTTATACCCTTTTTTCGATCCACTTTGGTGTTTCTGTTTTTTTTTCGTTGTTTAGATTCCGACTTTGTCGGGACCTGTTTCATAAAATCCCAACGTTCTTTATGACCAATCAATTCTTGCGGTATGTTACTATCTCTCAGAGCTTCGGCCAACACTTCCCATCCCTTTGGTTGGAAAGATTTTCGTCTTCTAATTAAATCGTTTACAAGATCTGTTACATTCGACCCCGCCACTGTTTGATCTTTGTAGACAAATTCACCCTTCTCATTCCAAGATATATTTGGGTCACTTCTAATACGATTCAACAACAACTTTCCCTTTCTTTTCATTGTCATTGGTACAGAATCAAGAATGTCTTCGTCTTTATTATTTTTTCTCGAATTCGACTTTCATGGGCCGAGGAGCCATTAACTTTTGTTGAAATGTCAAGTATCTTTGTAAAATCTGATTATAATGCGTTATCTTTTCATCAGCTGAAAAAGGGGCATCGAGAATATCTCTCATTTCTCTATCCAATGATGAAACAGCCAGTTCATTCGGTTGTCTTGGAGTCTCTTGTAGACGTTCCAATAACCTTGGTTCTACTAGAGCCATCTTCTTTGCATATTCCATCATTATCCAAAATACCTTTAACAGCACCAATAGTACAGGAGGTAGCAATGCCCCCAAGAATCCCCCTTTCTGCAAGATTTGTCTCCTCTTTCTGTCAGTGGTACCTTTATTTGCCACTGCCCTCACTAGTTGTTTCTGACGAACGAGTTTGGTTCTCTGAGCTTTGGTCAGAGGTACTGCCCCTTTCAAGATATTCGAGGCACAGTCACACAAACAAGTAATCAATTCTTTGTCTGCATGTTTTAGAATGGATTTAACGAGTGTGGGATTCGATTTATTAAGAAGCTTGAGAAGAGCAATGTTGCACTTGAGACGGTCAGACGTACTTCTGACTTGAGACAGACTTGTTGCTCCCCTTTTATACTTTTCAGAGGTACACATATTGGGTTTCCCCTGGGGAAATTTGACTTCATAATCTCATATGTTCAGGAGTATCTTGTTTGAGATCGGTTAAAAGGTAACCATATGCGATCGAAGTAGCATCTTCGACAACTTCTCTCAGAACTTGGAATGACCACCAGGATACATTTGTGTTGCCAAATGTGAGATCTGAGAATGATCCTGGGATTTTTAAACAAGATCATGTAATGACTATTGAGAGCTAACTTTTGAACAATGTACATCACACTAATCTTACGGTGATGACTACCTTTAGTAAATAATCTAGACACTCGAACATCTGCATCGAGCATCAGATCACCCAATATGACTAAACTATCAGATTTCAATTCTTGTGGGAGACCCTCTACAAATTCTACTTGGGATAAAGTGTTGTATAACGGTTGCCATTCACTATAACGCCAAATGATGTGATTTGGAACAGGTGATATAATATTTTGAATGTTTTGAATAACTCGATGTACAAAGGATGATTTACCACAACCCGTGGGACTACACAATAAACAAGTAAATGGATGCTTCCAATGAGGATCCATGTTTGTTGTTCTATGTGGGAACTACTCACCCTTTTATACGTTTTTGGGAAGGGGACAGCGAGTTAAAAAAATGAGTATGCGTGTACTGTATGCAGGGGAACTAAATTTCATTTTTGTTCAAAGAAAAAGGTTTGTTCTTGCCCAAAAGTAACCTATCAGGCGACTTAAAGACATCCACGACTCCTTTCTCTGTGGTTGCCAAAACAAAATTCAGAATAAAATGTTTCGTCCTTGCCCAAGGGAAACTCTTCTGGTGGCTTAAGGGCAACTACGACATTTTTTTTTTTTTATTTTTTACACTTTTTAAATTTTTTTTTGTAAAAAACATCTATTTACATCTTCATACTGAGTGGTTTCTTGAAGGTCATGCATTCAATCACTAAATCCATAATGCAACATCTCTGTTCATTTGTGAGAGGTTTCTCGAACATATCTTCATACTCTTTCTGTACTGGTGGTGGATTCATTCCAGAAGTATTATGGTGCCACAGTAGATGGACATCATTCTTGTTAACTTTTTCAAGTGCTTCACTAAAACATGGTATAATCTTCTCTTCTTCAGACATGATGAGGCATACATTATGCTGAATCTGACTTGGATGATCGACTGTACTTCCATAACATTTTTCTTTTACTGCAGCGTCAATTTTCTCTTCCACATACTGAGCATATGCCAAACAAAGTTCATGTTGCAAGCAAACTTGCCCGAGTTCACTATCAATTTCATCAACGATCAATGGTAGTGGTTTGGTTCTTCTTACTGTGATCTTCTTCTTCTTCAAAGAAGTCATCAGAAGGTTTAGTATATTCAGTTAAAGCTGTTTGTTGGGTGTTGATAGCTGCATCTATTTCTTCTATTTGGGATTTCAGAGCATTCCATTCTTGTAAAGATAGTGCAATCCCAATCGTCGTTGGATAAGGTTTCTGGTCTTTACCCTCAAAGTATCTTCCAGCATGTATCTTCAGTTCACCATTGTACTGGGTGACATTAGTGTAAGTCTGCTTGCTACCAAGTCGGAACATCTTCTCTGGTCAATGGTTCGATCGTGAATGATGCCAAGTCCATTCTTCGTCTAATCTTATATATTTTTGATGGACGTGTTTGAAAACGCCACCACAGCTCAGCAAATTTTGATCGATATTTTCATTCTTGATTGGAGTTTGTGTTTGTTTCCTATAGGATTATAGGTTAAAGTTAGAAACATTAGAAAATTAGTATAGAAAGTAATGGAAAAGAAACACAATAAGAATACATTAATCTGATTGGTTGATTAACTTCGATCTGATTGGTCAGTTTGGCGATCAAACTGCAATCTTGATCCTTAAACTGAAGGATATGGCCCTCTGCATTTTTTATACTGACTTGGGACAGGTCAAGCGACAAACCTCTGTCCAATGGAGATAAGTCAAACAGGTCGAGTGCATCCCCACCTCCCTACAGTTAGTACTTTTTTTTCTATTTCAATCCTGTAAGAAGTGTCCCTCTGCATTTTGTACTGAACTTGGGACAGGTCAAGTTTGTCTGATATTTGTCTAGAAGATAAACATCAAATAACTTGAGAGCATTACCACCCCACAACAGGAAATTTTTTTTTTTGTTTTTTAAATTTTTTAGTTATTTTTTTTAAAATTTTTTAAAGTCTTTTTTTTTTTTTAATTTTCTATAAAAAAGTAGAAGGAAATATATTCAACAGAGAATGATGATGATGATGATGATGAATTGACAACATGCATTACTCCATTGGTAGGGATAACCTAAAACTAACTAAATATAATTGGGTATCATCCGGTTACAATAGGGGTAACCTAAAGGATACCAGGAATCAACTTTTTAAAAAGAAAATAAATGGAATGAAACTAAACATAAATTTTTTGAGTAATTTGAAAATAAATATAATTGGATATCATCCGGTTCCAATAGGGGTAAGCTAAGGGATACCAGGAATGAACTTTAAAAAAAAAATAAATAAATGGAATGAAACTAAACATAAATTTTTTGAGTATTTTGAAAATAAATATAATTTTATATCATCCAGTTCCGAAAAAAAAGAAAAGTTTTTGAGTATTGGTTATACTTCGCCTACACCTGGAGTGTACAACATGAATGATAATTGTTGAAGAACAAATTTCCTTCCATAAACTATTTACAAATATGTACAAGTAATTACTTTCACCCACCCCCATGAGAAAAAAAAAAAAGAAAAGAAAATTTTTATCTTGGATAACCATCTTTGTAAATATAAAAATAATATTGATTGGGATAATTTGAATATAAAAATTATGCTTACCGCTGGATTTCAGTAAAGATTGTGGAAGAATATTCACTGGTTGTTGAGAAAGAAAATTATATTGTCAATGGTAAAGTCGATACACCGTCATCTTGAACTAGTCGTTTTGGATAAAAATAAGATAAGCCGTCTTTCGTTTGTACGTAAGTAAACATGTCATTTCCATTAAGTCTAAGGCCTTTATTTTTTCCTGTTCCTGTTTGTTTGTTTTTGATCACTTTTAAATATGTTTTCCTTTGTTAAATCATTTGGTCTTTTATTTATCCCTTTACAACTAAGTTTGTTTGGTGGGCCGAAACAATAGTAAGTTTTGCTACACAATCCAATAACCCCCTCTCCCTCCCATTCAATTTTAAAAAGACCCGTTTTTTTATCAAAAGCCTTCCTGTCCCTGCAGCATTGAGATGGCATCCAGTTTTCTCCTCTTAATTTAGTGTTTACATAATCTTCCATATGGGCATCACAGGCTTCTGAGGGTAACCATTGATGGGCTTGGCGATAGAATGATTCTTTTTTCTCTGGTCTGACTACTTCTTCAAGTGAAGATTCAGAAAGGGCTATGCATAAGCTGTCTGTGTCCGATTCACAAAGTTTAAAATCCTTACGATCGACAAAAACATCCAAAAAACCATAGTAGAACTGGAGCATACGTAACTTGGCATATTGATACACGAAAAAAACCAATGTGGTGGGGCAAGTCAAGTTTGATTCTGCTTTTATTCATTTCAGTTTCATAAAGTTCTTCAGTGAGGGTGTTCAATTTCCGAAAGGCCAGATTATTGATGAGGTTGGACACATTATCTTCATCACAGCACACTACATTTCTATGTTTTGCCTTATTAGTGACTGTCTTCCCATAGCCCGAATTACCTAATAGCTTCATCGTGTCAGCTATGATGGCTTTACTTGGGCCAGAGTCCCCTTCCCGTCGCGCCGGTGATACTTGATCACCAAATGTTTGGAAGCAAGCCTTGGGCTGGTACTGGATGACTTGATACACCCGACTGACTACCAGTCCGTGCTCCAAATACCACTGCAATAATGGTGTAGCCAACAAGATTTTTTCGCCAAAGTAGCTACCAATGAGACTACGGCGAGGTTGGCACATAATGTTGTTGGCTTCAGTGTAAACCTTCATGTGTGGCCCGATATCTTCCCGAGAAATATTTGTATTTTTGAAGATTGGTGTCATTTCTTCAAAATAGGGCTTCAGTTGGTCGCACTCCACTAGGCCAAAGATATTACCTGTGCGGATCTTCTCGAGAAGTTCGCTGGATGTCATCGAACCATCCACCGAAGTCCCAAACTTTGCCCGGAGAAAGGTCTTTAAGTCTGCATCAGTCTTATTCTGTTGATGCCACTCACATTCCCAGATTTCTATTACATCATACCCAAGGCTCTGTAGGTACTGGGTGGTTCCCTTGGTTTTTTCCTTAAGCTCAGACATGGACTTCCCCCGTACTGCATTGTGAGTGGCCAATGTACCATCGTTCATATTCAGATAACATTCATGACCGTGCCAGAAACATCCGTGAAACTGATAAACAGTTTTGGTGTCTTTACACCAATCAACCACGGGCACTTGACGTCTACCAATCTTCTTTTCTGTATCATTGTATTGGTGTTGGATGTGGACATATTCCCTGGTAGACATATATTCCAGCCACTGATGGGCCATCCTACCGTACTTATGGGAATATTCTGGTTTAAAGCCCGTCTCTTCCTTGCATCTAATGTAGCAACCTGTTGGCATTTTCTGCACTAATGACCATAAGTACAAGGCGTTGGCATCATAACTTACAACACCCCCACATCCCTTTGCTGCTGCGCCATACTTAAATTCTCTTATGCTGGTAATATTCTTCTCGTGATAAAGATTGAATGTAATAGAAGGCCCCCCTACAATATTGTCCTTGATGAGATGAAGATCCTTGTTCTTATCTTTGATGTTCTCGAAGGATATACCTTCGTCCACGGTACTGAATAAATATTTTAGCTTCAGTCCTGGAACGCTAATACCATCCTTAAACATATCGATCCCCCTTTCCAAATAAAATTGTGATTGTTTCTCAATAGCCTTTAGGAATGGCTGGACATCTCTATTATCATACCAAATCAGAAAGTCCCTAAATGTCCTCATCCCATTTTCTCCCCAAACTTGCTGGCAGTAATCATATTCTTCTTCGGTAATGTTTTCCTTTTTTAAAGAGCTATAAAAGGAAACATGGGGAGGTAATTCAATAGTGTCCGATTTATCAATACAGTCAATTCATTCATAGGGAAAAAATCCTTTAGTAATGGAACACCAAAAGGCCTTGAGAAATTTATCATAACTAAATCCAGGGGCTAAGTAATTGCAAATATCTAAAAATTTCAAGTGATCTGTTTTCAAAACCATGAATTAAACCTAGGACGGGCATTTCCTTCATATAACGATCAAATTCTGTAACTCATTTTTCAAATGGGTGGGGTTTAGAATCATCAGTACCTTCCTGTGCCAAAGCATCTTGAATCATTTGCATGAGGGATAATATGGTGGCCATGTGAAGCTCTTGCATGAGAGAGTAACTTTTCTGAGAAATTTTCATTAAATAATTCATCATATTTTCAACCAATGTCTGTGTGTCACCATCAGTAATAAAACATTTGGGATTATCAAAACCGGGGACATTACTACATACACTAACACTGAGGGGTTTGTGTTGAGCTTCCCAGACAAGAGTATCAGTTGAAGTGGGGAGAGAAGTTTTATCAAAATAACATTCAAATTCAAATGTTGACCTATAGGGATATGACTGTAAGTTCTCTGGAATAACAATACCTTTTTCATGTAACTTTTCAAAAATGGTCTTGGGGGTGTGATACATACCACCAACATACTTATAAGACACATCATCAGAACAAGTTTTGTCGTGTCCATTGAGTCCAAATCCTGTTTTCCACAATTTACCACATTTACGACAAGCAAAGGATTTAGAATACTGATTAATGTCAGTGATGTAACTAAAATGGTTCTCATAAAAGTTGACATACATGGTATACTCAAAACGTTTATTAGACCTATGTACAATTTTAGCCAAAACTTCATCATCTTCCAATAAGAGTTCAAAAACTTCAATATTTACTTCAAATACTTGTCCTACCTTGTGGAGTTCATCTAATTTCACACCAGGAAAGTTATCGTTTGGTTCATTTGTGTATTTACTATACAGGGTCTGAGCAGTAGTATTCAAAGAGTGGCGCTTACGTCCGCTCCATAGGCTAAACACCAGAATAAACAGAGATTGTCATTATAAACAAAATGGTTGTTCTCATCACTGACAAGGGCAACAATCGAATGATTTTCCAAAATATACTTTGGAAGATTTTCAGGGACCCCACCAATTGGATGATTTTTAATCTTGTTTACATAAAAAGTTACATTGGTCAGTTGATGCACAATCCATTTAGAGTTGGGTCTTTGCTGCCTAGCCCATTCCAAAATGTCTTCCTGTTCAAGGGCTTCAAGAAAATTACCAAAATCTACGGCATTTTCAATAAGGGGTGGCCTATCAAGAACCCGGGCATTATTTTGTGAAGGATGATAAAATCTTAGTTCTGTTTCATTATTATGTAAAATTAAGCCGTAGCTTAAATTAATTTTTAATTTATTTTTTTGAGATTGAAAGATTATTTTATTTAATTCATAATTCATGGTAGATAAATCAGTTGTGTCTAGCCTATAATTAAAAATGTTCCTATTAGTTATGTGATGGGTCCGAATAGTATTCCAATTCCTACGATAAATTTCCGAAATTTCATCACTTGTTTCTGCCAAAAAGTCCTAATCAAATTCAATGGGGTCAATATCCAAAACAGTACGGGTTTGTTTCACGGTTGTTCCTGGTCGTTCAGAATTCCGCTTCTTGGAAAGGCTAACAGGGAGATGGGTGGTGTTTTTATGCCTATTAAAATGTAAAAGTTGTTTAAATTCTGTCCACATTCCAAACATGTATATAAATCTAAGCAGGTTTTTTTTATGGTTGTCTAATTTTTCTTTCCTAGTAAATGTTTATAGCAGTTGTTACAGTCAAATGTCTTACCTTGTCCATGAGCTGTCCTCCTATGTCGAATCCATATTGTCCTTCCTAGTGAATAACTTCCCACAATCCTCACATGTAAATTCAGAAGTCTCCATAACCCTTAGAAAAATGAATGCACAAAAATAGCACACACAAAAAACAATTCAATAATCTGAGTAGATAGAGATGATCCTTTTCCGTCAAGAGATGAAAATGGAATGAAGCCGACGCCACGAAGTCGCTGAATTTATTTAGACGTGATGGACGTTTTTGAAAACGTCATGGCGTCCCAGCGTTTTTTTATCGATATTATTTTCATTCTTGATTGGGGTTTGTGTTGGTTTCCTATAGGGTTCCTATAGGGTTATAGGTTAAAGTTGGGAAAATTAGAAAATTAGTATAGAAAGTAATGGGAAAGAAACACAATAGGAATACATTAATCTGATTGGTCGATAATTCTGTTATTTCTTTGGTCAGTTTGGAGATCCAAAAAGGAATCTTGATCCTCACATTAAAAAAAATAAAGTTAATGAACTTATTAAAATAGTGATGTGGTCATTTAAGGATGTCACTAAAAATAGAAACTATAAAAAAATAGAGGATTCTGGGTAATGACCAAAGGAATTTGTCATATAGCACTGATCTTATACAATTTATTGGAGAAAAAAACATTACTCTAGTCTAAAGGAACATACCCACAGGGCTCCCTCGGTACTATTATAAATCATATGAGGCAAATACCAAGCCAGCCAATTGCTCCTATTCATCAAATACACCCCCTTGTACCCCTTGGTACTATAGTACTACGTGCTATACCGATAAAATGGGGATATAAAGACGGTTTTGGGTGATTTGGAGGGATTGTCAGGTTTATTTGGGTAATTTAAAGAGGATTCTGGGAGAATTGTAAGTCAGAAAAATACTCCTATTCAATCGAACAAACCCTCCAAACATACCCCTGTCTTGTTAGAAGCCATTGGGTCACATAGCAACCACGTGCTACCATAGAAACCAAGATGGCGGCCTCCAGTATACAAAATGGATGACAGAAACACATATCACCCTAACAACACACGCTGTGCATGCGGACTCACACCATGTAACACTATGGAGATGACGTCACAAGATGGCCGCTAAGGCGAGTTACCATAACAATACAACATGGCACCACCAGATCACGTGACTATGACGTCACTTCCCCCTCCACCATTCCCTCCACCCAATAAGGTTCGTTTCATACATCTCCTACTACTAATATCCAATATAAGCATCAAGTGGTAAATTAATTGTAATCTAAAAGTTATCCGAATAATTATCATCCTACGACATACAAAAATGCATGTTGAATTGTAATGTTAGGTCGATTTTCTGGAAAAATAAACGCCACGAAACACAACATCATTTTCTGGGAACTGGTTTAAATATAGTGCATTTTCACTGAAAAATAACCACTGCTTTGCAAATCAAGAAATCAATACTGACGCAATAGGTGTTATATCGACAGCTGCGGCGGCATAGTACTAACAAGAGAATTTTATTTTCCATCAATGAAATGTGATCGACCAACTTGATTTTGGAAATAAATGAGTTTCTCACGACTTATACCATACACTAAACAGCAGAACAATTTATTATTTTTTTTAGAAAAACGGGTCCAGCACTCTCACCATATCCGTACTTTTACATATTTATTCGAATATCTTCGCTGTTAAACATTCTATGTGGACATATTATATACCATCGTAAAGCGTGTCAGCTGCAGTTTAAGATGATATCTTAATCGATACAATCGGTTCGGAACTTAAAAAGTTATGGACTGTTATCTGTTAAAAGAAACACAAATCCATATACAACACAGGCATTCCATAAAAATGCACTTACACACTATTGTTTAAATATACATTCATTTGGTTACAAAAAGTTTTGCTATCTTTTGCACCCATTGACCTACAAACTGTAAAAATATTTACCATAGGATTTTCCTATAGAGTTGGTGGACAAATAAAAAAGCGTTTTGAATACATAATTTACCAGTGTTCTTAACATTTTGTGCAATGTGAATTCATAACATTTTTGAAATAATGACTTTCCAAATGTGTACAAACAAATTTATTAATGGTGAAAATCAGCAGTGGGGGGTGGTATAAAAGGTGGGGGAATCTTAGACTGTTTCACTCTTGCTTTTCCCATGGAGTTGGTGGATAAATAAAAAAACGTTTTGAAAACATAATTTACCAATGTTCTTAACATTTTGTGCAATGTGAATTCATAACATTTTTGAAATAATGACTTTCCAAATGTGTACAAAAACATTTATTTATGGTGCAAATCAGCAGTGTGGATGGTATAAAAAGGTGGAGGGAATGGAATCGTTGGCTGTTTCACACTTGCTTTTGGGCAACCAAGAAGACAAGGCATATTTACACAGCTAGATGAAAATAGAAGAAAAAGATGAAGAGAGCCTTTGAAGAACACAGTGAGATAGAGAGTGAAGTAGAAGAAGATAACAAGAAACAGAGAGTAGAAACAGCAAGAGATTTTTATACCATCCCTCTCCTACAAAGGACATTAAGAACATTTCACTCCAAATCCCATATGTGTAGAATAACCTTCAAAGAATTCAATCAGAAGAATAGATTTGACATCCTTGGAAAAGTACTTGAAAGTATGGTAGAAGATATTAAAGACGAATGTGCTATTGAAGACAATGATGCGATGAGAGTACCAGTTAACCACCCTGGAATAGAAATAGGTATATATATCCCATTTACTAAGGCTTCGGCTATCACTGGTAATGCCATATAAGATGAAACAGAAAAAAGTTGTACAATGAAATGATATCTTTACTATCCATGATAGACAATTATCTTTAGAAATAACACACACATCTCTACCACAACGGTCCGGACGACATGCACCAATTTCATTTGCATCAGTTGATAAAATGGTTGGAAACAAGAAAAATATTATTGAAATTAAAAATGTTAATTATTCAATGTGTCTCGCACAGGCCATTGTAGTGGGAAAGTGTCATGTTGATAGAGATAATTCAGAACTTTGGCAAAAGAAATGGAAAAATATTAGAAATTCTGATAGACCGACACAAGAGTGGGGAACTAAGGCATTGATGGACAAAGTAGGTCTTGATTATAATATTCCTTGTGGATATGAAGAATATTATAAAACACAAGACCTTCTTTACCCAGTGTATGTCATCAAAATTCATCCACAGTATGCAAAACGTGAATTGTTATTCAAACCTCCAAATACCACCACTGATAGTAAAGTTATTCCTATTTACCACCATAACCAGCATTTTGATACCATCTCTGCAATTACAGGGTTTTTTACCACTACTGTTGTGAACTTTGCAGTAACGGGTGTAACCAGAGAGAATGTCACGTGTGCCCTTTTTGTTGTGTTTGCTATGCTCCAACAAAATGCAGTTCTGTCACCTGGTACATTTGCAATAGACAATTTAGAAATTTATCATGCTATAATAACCATATCACTACAAAGGGAAAACAAGAAAAAACAATTTGTCAATTAGTTCAAAAATGTAAACACTGCAATTCATTAATATATCCAACAAAAGGAAAACACGTTTGTGAAGGATTCAAAAAATGTAAATATTGTCAGCAAGTTGTTAATTCTGAACACCATTGTTTCATTCCAAAATACACTTCGCCCGAGGGTGAAAAGTTACCATGCATTCCATTTGTATTTTTGATTTTGAAACCACACAAGACTCGGGAGTTCAGATCCCAAATGTCTGTGTTGCTCACCGGTGAACATATTTACAAACCTATAGATCAAGAGTGTCTTTTCTTTGACAAGTTTGGACAATGACAATCAATTTTTAAAGGGGATCTACTTTGTCAGATTTTTGTGGCTGGCTTTTCAGTAAGGAACATAAAGGGACAACAGCTATTGCTCACAATTTAAGAGGTTTTGATAGACAGTTTATTTTAAGACACCTCATTGAAAATGGTACATCAACTCTTGATGTAATTATGAATGGAAACACAATTATTTCACTTAAAGCTTGTGGTATTAGATTTATTGATTCTTTAAATTTTCTTTCAATGAGATTGGCACAATTTACTAAAACATTTGGCTTGACAGAATTAGCAAAAGGTTATTTCCCCCATTTGGCAAACAGACATGCTTATCAAGATTACATTGGTCCTTATTTAGATTCAAAATTGTATATGCCAGTTTCTATGTCACCATCAGAGAGGGAAGATCTTATCAAGTGGTACAAAACAAAACATTTACTAGTAACGCCATATTTGATTTTCAAAAAGAAATGGAACTATAATGCAAATCAGATGTAGATATCTTGCATAGGGGGTGGGGGGGGGGGATTCAGATAAAAATTTATAGATAGTAATGGCATAAATCCCTTCAGAGAAGCAGTTACATAAGTCGATGCATGTACAAAAGCTTGGAGAAAAAAAACACTCCCAGAAAACAAAATGGCAATAATTTCAGACATAGGTTACCTTGCTGAAGTCAAATACTTCATTAAAGCCATTAGATTTTTACAGACAGTTGCACACGAAGAAAACATACATATTCAACATACACTTAATTGTGAGGAGGCTGAAATAGGGGGATATTATGTTGACAGGTTTCAACAAGGACACAAACTTGACATCTATCAGATTTGGCATTGGGAAGAATGGTCTTCAGAAATTTACAAACGTTATGTGAACAAATATTTAAAAATGAAACAGGAAGCCGGTGGATATCCAGAATGGGTTAAAACAGAAACAGACAAAGACACATTTAAGAAAGACTATGCACAAATTGAAAACATACACTTGGAAAATATTGAAATAAATCCAGGACAAAGATCATTTACTAAAACCATGTTAAACTGTTTATGGGGAAAAAGTGCACAAAACAATGTAAAAACTAGAACAGAATACAAACAAGATCCATCAAAATATTTTGACTTGATACAAGATAAAGACACCATTGTTAAAAATGGTGATTTGTTTGATCATGATAAATGTATTTTAGTAAATTACACAAAGGTTACAGATGTTTATGAACCTCACAAATCAGCTAATGTTGCAGTTGGATCTTTTGTCACAGCTTATGCACGTATTTCTGCCCAATGACTAATCATGGCAGTGACAGTTTTACGGGTGAAGGAAGCCGGAGTACCCAGAGAGAACCACCGAGCAACGGCGAGCAACTGTCAGCTCCCCAACATACTAACTTCACACAAGCAGGGTTAGTATTGGTTGAAGACAAGTGCACCATCGACGTGCAGTATGCATTAGTACACAACGCCACCATGCCCCCGCATTGGCAATGGTGGTGAAGTGTCTTGCCCAAGGACACAACTCGGTTGCCACAGGTGGGATTCGAACCGAGGACCTCTCGGCTTGCAGCCTGCACCTCTACCTACTGAGCCAATGCGCCCACATATTTTGACAGAGACTTACATACATAATCCCTCACTTGGGAATCCACAAATTGTAAACAGTAGGTTAGGTCAATGGACAGATGAACATCCAGATGCCAAAATTATTGAATATGTAGGATTAGGTTAAAAAATTAGGTTAAAAAAAAGTATGGTTACAAATATGTTAAAGATGGTCAAACACACACTCCATGTAAAGTTAAAGGAATCACATTAGATTACAATACATCACAGAAAGTCAATTTTGAATCCATGGTGGAAAGTCTGCAAGACAGACACAATTACAAAATGAACATTGACTTCACACACAGAAGTAAACGTAACAAAAACAGACAAGTCGCAAGTGAAAGACAAACCAAAACATTCAAATCTGTGTACACAAAACGTTTTGTAATGGATAAATATAAATACTAGTCAAAACGTAACCATGCCAAAACGTAACATTTCACTTTGGTCACTTTGGTCAAAACATAACATGTTTTGGTCAAAACGTAACTTTTTTAGTCAAAATGTAACATTTCACTTTGGTCAAAACGTAACATTTTTTGGGTCGAAAAGTAACTTTTTTTTAGTCAAAACATAACATTAATCTGGTCAAAACACAACATTTTCTAAGTCAGAACGTAACTTTTCTCTGGTCGTAACGTAACTTTTTCTCGGTCAAACAGGTCAAAACGTAATCTTTACCTGGATAAAGCATAACATTTCTCTTGGCGCAATATGTAAATCCTGTCATTCAGCATGTGTCATCCAACCAGGATAATGTTGCAGCAAATTAATTATTTACTTGGCGAAAAGTCTTAACTCTTTATGTTTACTCGAGCCACTTCTTCCATGCGGATCCACTCCGAGAACTCCCTCTCCCCCACTCCCACAAAACTCATAGCATTTATATAGATGAACTGTTGATTGATATTCAATAATGCTTTTCACTGTGCTCTCTATTTTCTGAGTAACCTTGGGTCTCTCTGAAAGCGAACAAAAGGTTTTAGCACGACAAAGGCGCACTGGGGCAGTATGGGATGAACTAAGCCCTTACGAACAATTTAGCTGGGATCTCGTGGAATCACCGCTGGACAAACTCCACTTATGAGTCCGCCGTAGTGGCGATGACCGTGTTGAACCTATCCCCCAGGCAGCAGGGGGAGGGCGGCATGGAATTATGTAGCCCAATATTGAGATCAGCATCAGTGAAGTTACAACTGGGACAAAGAGACCGCAAGTAAACTACTAATCTTAAAAGCACCAAATAAACTCAAACGTTTACGCTACATGATATATAAAATTTACTCCAAAGATGGTTGTAATATCTTGATTCTAACCCTTATTATTTTTTTTAATTCCTGAAAGAAAACCACTTGTCTGGTCACGTTTTCATCCAGGCAGAAAACAGAGATTGTTGGAAAACCCTTCGCTGAAAAAAACAATTAAGTGGATTTGCCTATTGTTATTAGGTGTGAATAACAATAAAAACTCCACTCATCCTTAATCGGGGCTTCACATGAACGATGGAAAACAAAAAGTAAATCCTATTAAAATGTAATTTCTATTATTAATATTTTACGGCAGTGAATCGCCCTATTACAATTTTTAGAGATATGCTCAGTGCAGCTCCAGTTATCATATTATTTTGATTGTAGAATTAAATCAAGGATTGGATTCCTCTTGTTGGGATTTATGTATTTGTGTTTAAGGACACATATACCCCAAAATATGTTATCAAAATACCCTTTGGAAAACAAGTTGGTTATATTTCCTTCCCCCAAAATGTCATCTTTCCTACCCAGGGTGTCAATGGCATTTTTATGACAGCTATTGTTTACCGTGGTATGGTTAGCTGGTGTGAAAAAGAGAGATGACCAAAGGCTTTCCGGAAATCATAGCGGCTATTGCTATACATTTATTACTTTTATTATTATTTTAGAACAGTATAAAGCTAACAATATTTTTACTCTTTATGGGATAAAGTCGTTATGTGATTTTTAAAGAGGGTTGTGTTCTCAGGGGCTTCTGTCCCAGTGGATTTTGTCCAAGAATCGTAAAGCAATGACCAATTGAAATAAGATAGGGAGATAGGAGAGGGGGTAGAGAGAGAGAGAGAGAAAGAGAGAGAGAGAGAGAGAGAGAGAGAGAGAGAGAGAGAGAGAGAGAGAGAGAGAGAGAGAGAGAGAGAGACGGGGGAAGTGAGAGAGAGGGAAGATATTATATTGATGGTTATTTTAGGGGACGAAGAGCATTTAAAATCACTGTAAATAGAAGGATAATATGTTAAAAGAATGGTTATGATAGTTGCTTTGTGTATACTCAATACCGGGAGAGGGTGGGCGTAATGGCGAGAGAGAGAGAGAGAGAGAGAGAAAAGGAAAGAAAGTAAAATGGAGAGAGACAGAGAGAGAGGGTGGGGGGAAGAGAGATAAGAGCGAGAGGAAATATTATATTGATGGTTATTTTATGATTAAAAAATTACCAAGACTTTGCCTCTAGAAACTACGAACAAAATGTAACGTTTTGTCTACCTGTAAAGCCCATAACTTTATAATACAAAATCGGACTGGGCCCGTTTTCGAACTCGCTTGAGATATTTTTGCAAAAAATGAGTATGGCAAATATTAGTAAAATTGTTGAAGTTATTGCACTAACGAGCTCAAAATCCGTAAAAATTGACGAATTAAAGCTCATAACGTGGTAATGAAAACTACGAACAAAATGTTACGTTTTGTCCATTGGAATGTTACGTTTCGTCCAACGAAATGTTACATTTCTACCAACGGAATGTTACGTTCCAACCATCGGTATGTAATGTTTCGACCATTAGAAAAAAATTATACGCTTTGACCAGGAAGAAGTTACATTTTGACCGGAAAGAAGTTACGTTTTGACCAGGAATAAGTTGTGTTGTGACCAGGAAGAAGTTATGTTTTGACCAAAATATATTACGTTTTGACCACAATATATTACGTTTTGACCAAAATAAAATGTTACGTTTCGGCGTGGTTGCGTTTTGACCAGACCCCATAAATATGACACAACAAGACCTTATGGGTCTAAGGTATAAACACCCTTCAGATTTTTCATTTCGACTTTGAAAACTGAACAGGTAGTATGTCTCTACCACTTAATCCTACACATCCTATATACTTATCAGAGTTAAGAAGACTTTCGAGTTTTAGTATGACTACAAATCCTATTTTACAATCCAAAACAGAAATATTAGTTAAAGTTGTGTTTTTTTTATGTGGGAGATGGTAAAGTAAAATGTTTTGTATGTGGACAACGTTTACATAATTGGGAAGAAAAAGGTATCACTTTACAAGAACATGTTAAGTGGTGACCAAAATGTCCTTACATTCAATTGATAAGCAGTTGTCAATTATACAATCCACCATCATGTATGCAAACACCTTCAGATAAAATATTATCTGTGATGGATTATGGATTCACTTGAAATCAAATATTTACAACAATGAAAAATTATGACAAGTGTCTACACAATTTTCCAGATTCTAATTTTTTATTTGCATTCATGGTACTAGACGATCAAAGTACATCATTTAGTACCATGATTGCAAGAAAGGCTGCACTTTCAAATAATTTCAAAACTAAGTTGGACACAATGTTTATAGATGGTGTAGAAAATGATTTTCCTGACTGTCCTGATGTACAAAGTACATAGTGCAATGTGGTATCTGATGCACAAGGTACATCGGAACAGATAAAAGAATCATCACTTTGATTTCAATCATGGAACTAATAAGATGTATTTTAGACAAGATTACACGTAAGGCATTATTATATGCATTTCAAATGATCACTCCTGGTTATCTAACAATAACAAAAGATTTGCTTAATATTCAATTGGAAAAAAGATTAAATGTATGCAGAATTCTGTAATGCATTACAAATCATGAATGCTGGTTACAAAGAAAATGTAGAAAATATTTGGACAAGAGTTGTGTGGGGTAATATAATTAATGATAAAGAAATCATTAATTACTTGTATAGACAATGTGTCCCACAAATAGATAGAAGAATAGATTCTTCAGAAATTTTATTTGAGTTAAAAAGCACCCTTAAAACGAAATCCTACTTAAAATACATGACCAAGGTATGGAAACAGAAAGTATATAAGTCAATGGGTTGACAACACTTTTTTTCACAAAAAACAATTATGGCATCGAGTGAATGTTTATTGTTTCAACACCCTTGCAATATCTTTATTTCGGGATCTAGTGGTTCAGGAAAAATAAAATTTGTCAAAAAGCTTATTGATATGAAACATGACTTTTTTAAATTCCCCTACACAAATAAAAAAATTTTGTGTTATAAGGAATGGCAAAATACATATGCTTTACTTAAGCAAGTGAAGATATCAAATTCATAGAAGGTATCCCTGCTGATGAATATGAAATTGTCACAGTGATGTTACTTCACTATTCCACATCTTGTGGTTTTTGATGATATGTTAGGAGATAAAAATGAAAAAAAATTAAATTATGGTTCACACGATCAGTGTAGTCATGGGCCATTGGCGCATCCTATAAAGTCTGGCAATCTTAGGTTCAAACTTCAGTTTGCTCAAGCTCTTTCAGAGATGAGCAACGTTATTGTCTAAGCAGAATTTGACAGTGAGATAGAAATCAACAAATTCAGAGAACTGATATTTGACTATGTAACAAGATGATTCAGTGTGAGCATTGCAAGATGTGTGAAGAAAAAATACAAACATTATTTCAAGAATGTGCAGTGATATAACTGAAAAAATCCATGAAACAAAAAATGGAAAATATCTGTGAAGAATATCGAACCAACACAACAGCATTAATAGATATATACATTGCAGAATGTTTACAGAAACTGTATCCAATGACTATATTATATAATCTACACGAGAGAGCAAGAAAATTAAACTTATTTGAATATTGTGCTCATATAGACTTTGAAATAGACTGCCAAAAGGACATTCAAAATAAGCAGATTTAGTTAAAAGAGACTGGTCATATTATACAGCATATCTTAATTAACGGCCCCGTGCCAGCCTTTTTCAAGTCTGGGAAGATGGAAACCATACAATTACAATTTATACTTGACAGTTCCCAAAGGTTATCATCCTTAAATGGAAAAGTGTGTTCAAGAGACTTATTACCAAAACAAAGAAAAGCTTATATTGTGAACACAGATTCATCAAAAGAACCAGGAGAACATTGGGTAGTAATATATTTCAAAGACAATCATTCAGCCATCTATTTTGATTCATATGGTTTACCACCAATAGATAAAGGCATATACAATTTCATAGTGAAAAACACAGATTCGTGGACTATTAACACAATCAGACTACAAAGTGGTCGTACTGTAGTGTGTGGAATGTACTGTATATTCATTTTAGATCATCTTGCAAGAGGGTATGATTTAGAGACAGTTCTTTCTATCACATTCGACCCAAGAAGTTTCCAAGAAAGCATAGAGATGTTCTGCGATGGTTTGAGCAAACTTGTAGACATTATTTGAGATAACTGTAATAATGTAAAATTAATTTGCAAACACAAATTAACTTTTTCATAAAATTAATTTTGTGTTTGCAAATTAATTTAATGAAAAAGTTTTTTTATAAAAATAATTTGCAAACACAAAAAACATTTTCATAGAAAATATTTTTTGTACTAAAATGTTTTTTCTATTTTGCAAAACACAAAAAACATTTAAGTTGAACAAAAATTAATTTGCAAAGACAAAAAATATGTCATGACAGGGAAATCTAGGAGTTGGTCATAGGTCATGGTGTGGAGCCACTATAGCCCAAACATTTTTAACACTGAATTTCCCATAGACTGCATAGGGTTAGTATTAAATGGTGAAACTTATAGCCCCAAAGTGTCTGTAACTTATAGCACCAACAATGTACTTTAGGAAAATCTCATAGACGTAGTCTATGGGGTTTTCCTACAATACATTTTTACGTCTATGGGATTTTCCTATAGTACATTGTTGGTGCTATAAGTTACAGACACTTTGGGGCTATACGTTACAGACACTTTGGGGCTATAAGTTTCACCATTTAACACTAACCCTATGGGCCCCATGGGGAATTCAGTGTTAAAAACGTTTGGGGCTATAGTGGCTCCCCTAACTACTTATCTTTGCAGTCATCGGTTGTGGAGCTCTCACCTTGTTGCTGAATCCCCTGTATAACTGTCGTATTTGGTTGTTCTGGGGCATCTTTGTCATGTTCCTTGATAGCTTTGGGTCCTTCCAAGTTTCTCCTAGTCCAATGCATGTTTACTTTTATTGATTACTGCAGTTGCATAGTTTAAGTTTGATCAGTGCTCTCGTGTTTTCGTCTTTCTCTCTCATTGTCTGATCACGCTACTACGATGGTTCGACCAGTTGGTGATCATCCGTTTGAACCGTTGGCGTCTCCGAGGTTCTGTTGATCTAATGTTTTCTCTTTAGTACAACAGAGGAATTTTAAGTTCAAGTGTTCTGTTGATATGATGATCGGGTCCGCATTTACAAGGCGGTTCTGGTGTTCTTATATTGTCTTTTCTGCTGAATGTTCTTGGACATTGCCTCTTGGTCTTCGTTGCCTCATACTGCTAAACGGAGTGATACATCTCGGAATTTGCCAAGAGAGACTCTCTATCCAAACACATATGGTATGGTCTGCAGGATAAACGATGGCTGTAGCACAGTTAGTATTGTAATCATGAAGCTAGGCATGATGCTTGGACCAACATGTAGTGGGAACTGATCACAGGACAGTTAGTGATATTCATGGCACAATTCTGGAATACTGACAAGGGCAGAAGATAGTTACAATATTTGCAGCAGAATCCAGTTGGAGTGATAGAAGTTAATCACCGGCTTCGTTTATCTACAAACTACACTCAACGACTAGCCAATTGCGTCTGGTTTAAAGACATTTGCCAATTACTTGTAGAAATGCATCTTTCTTTTGTTGCAAAAAGATCATATGTCTAGAAAGTTATTAATATTTACTTCTGTAAAATTCTTATATAAAACAATTTTCTGACATGGCCGCTACATCCAGTCAGCATTAAGCACAAAAAATGATTATTTCTTAATAATTTTGCATCAAACATAGCTTATGGTCCCTCATTGGAACAAGCGAACCAAGCTTTGCTTTTGCAGCAAAAAATAATTTTGTTAGTTTTCCAAGAATTAGTTTGCAAGTGTCGTCTGCTAGATAGAGGATTAACGTTTTGTGAAACAGCGAACTTCAGAACACAAAAACTGTTCAGTGAAAATTAGAATCAATGATATCACGAACAAGGCCAGGCCCTGGATAATCAATCGCAATTAATCCTAATCGCCCTCTTCTCCCTCTAACATAAGAATGCAATTTTGGATTCATTATTCTTGCTTTATCCCCGGGCGCAATAACGCAGTTGTTGTTGAAGGTAAGATACATGTCTCCCGACAAACCATTTTTTGCTTTCTCAAGGTGAGCCACGACACCTTTCCATTTTGTCTTATCGCTGAACTGATAGTAGTCATCTGCTATATGCAGGGATTTGTATCGAATACCAAGCGTTCTTCCTCCAAAATCCTGCAATATAACTATTTTGCCTCTAGCTTCTTTTAAAGTTGGAATCCAGTTGTTTAACCAGAATATGCTCGGTGGGAAACTGTTGAATACTGCTTGAACTGTTTCTGCAAATGAACGAGAATTTTCTGCTGGTTCGTGTTCTTCCTTTACTCTTACTATCATAACTTCTCGTGAGTTCGAAGCAAGGAAACCGGCCATGTCACTAAGAACATCTGTAAAGTTACAATGTTGATAATAGGATCCATGATGAATTGTCAAGTCGTTTTTATAATGACGACATCGAATATCAAAAAAACGAATTCCAAAACGCATCTGTACCCACAATGATAAACTCTGACACCAGACTGCTGGACCTCCATCTCTGGGCATTGTATCATGCGTACCCGGGACAGACAGATCAGAGATCAACCTTGCATCTGATAAACGGCTCATCCAACGTTCATTGTTTGATCCTGGGTCGTCTGTGACATTCCAGTAGTCGGGGCCTCTTGAACTGGCATTACCTGAAAAAAAAACAACATGTACTTCAGGTATAGCTTCAATACTGCGACTAAAAAACGTAGTAATACACCCGGAACTGTCTGTAGACAACTGATTTCGCCGTTTGGGACGAACAGTCACAGGTATCACGGGTGGTATTAGTCGAATATAAGCGGCTAAAAATAAAGTAATATAGATAACAAAAAGAAAAAAATGAATAACTAAAAAATAGAAAATAACACATTTACGAAACAAATAAAAGTAAACGTGGAATGCAGTGCAAAGTTATAGAAATAAAGACTCGTTTACTTGCGACTGTACGGCTTTTGAGCCCATATGGCATCTTCCATGTGGGTTCAATCATAACAATTGGAAGGGCCCATATTAATTATTTAGGTGTAGACTATTTAATAATTTCAATGAGCAGCCTAAGGGCAGCACGTTAAAAATGTTGATTGGTCTACCTCGCACCTTCATTTAGCAGCCATGCTACATAATAACATTATGAAGTATCATGGTCCTAGGCAGGAAAAAGGGCCTCTCGGTTTGAAATGGTTAAAGTGACTGACTTTTTACTAGTCTTGATCTGATAGAGTATCATAGATACACATGGGCGTCGAAAAGGAAACAGATCGGGGAAGGAGAGTGTAAGTCCGACTTGTTCCGACTGTGATGACTCAAGTCCCGGTTGATAAAATATTCAACTACCTCGTCCAGGCATGCCTTTGTCGAAGGCATGTCATAATAAAGTAGTTGGATTATTTATCAGTCTGGTCTTCAACAGTCAACATTTGGCATGCCTTGATGACATGGTTGGAAATCAGTTAGTAGCGATTATGGTAAAAAACTCAGAGTTCTCGAACATTTATTTGTGGATTAAAACATGTAGTTGTCTTTGCACATGATCTTTCTAACCCTTCAGTTAATAAGCACGCACCGCGCTCCAGATTGGTCGTATTGGGCCGCCAAATTTATTTTCACTCATTCATATTAAATTACATTAAAGAAAGCACAATAGCTTGAACTGGATTGTTCTTAATAAGTAGATTATTTCAATCGTGTTGCTTTCAAAATCCTCCGCTTATATCAAAGTCGTAACTAAGCGGTGGGAAGGGTGTAGAGTGTGCCAAACCCATGTTTTCTGTCTGAACTGGAGTTTATATCGAACACTAGTACAGCTTTCGTTTATCAGTGTCGCGTAAATTTTCATTTAATGCTCTCATCGACCTGACAGAAAAACTAGCGAAGACTATCACTGAATTTCATCAGCATTAGAAACATTATTTTATAAATAGCTATTAGTGCCGTGGGGGGGGGGGGGGGCATGGTTTTCTGCACCTTATTCCCCACTTGGTAAAAAGGACGTTTTCTGAGAAGTCCGTTCCGAAATTTTTGATCCCAACTAAATCGTATAAATACCAAAAAACCGCGAAATAATCAGACCGGCGTTGCTGTTTGGTTTTCTTTTTTCTTCTTCCCTTAAATTTGCCATCGTACAACATTATATTCTGGCTCGCCACCATGGTGGGAATCAATCCTCTACCATCGCCAAGCTGGAACCGAATAAAGCCCACTCTCTAATAGTCTTACTGGCGTTGAGGGATTGATTATTGACAATCTATCACTCCATCAAACTGCCGGGAATTCTCACCGCGTGCATTTGTAAATCCCACATCGTCCCTGCGCGCCTTCGGCGCGCTAAAACCTTTCATTCATTCATTCATTCATAATCAGAGACCTACATTGTTTTCGAGGGTGCTATTTAATAAGGAGAAAGAAACTACAATGTCTCGGTTAGTGGGAATGAATCCGCCGGAGTAATACTCAACAACATGTATTTGAGAATGCTTAGCATATAGGGAGAATTGAAGGGAAAGTGACCGAGAAATATTTCATCAAATACACAGAGCTGACGTGGAGAAGTAAATGTCTTGTTAACCACGTCCATCACAACAGTGCAAGAGCTGATGGATAAGTCGTACCCTGGTTTAGATATTAATATAAAGTGAAACACTTATTGTAAAAGAGAGAAATTATATTTTAACCAGGTATGTCGTAATGTTACACATCTGATCGAGGAGTCGAGCTTTTACCAGCTGTACACGCTTATCAAAAGTGATTAATTATGTTTTAACAACGTCTGTTGCAACGTTAGAGTCCCATGGAGGCGTCTGTCCATAACAAACTGTATATGCATTTTAAAGGCCATGAATTTTATTTGACTACATCTGTATATGTCATAAAGTTTACCAGCACGTGGATATTTCCGAAAACATTGCTAATTCATATCTGCACTTATTATTGAATTATACAGAATTATTTTCTTTTTCTGAAACTGTATTTACGAATTTTAAATAGTAACGCCACGCGGGTTTTACTTTTGGATTACATTTCAGTGCTGTATTAGGAACCCCAAGCGGGCCGTAGGCCCGCAAAGGGTTCCACATACCCAGTCAGATAAATGTGTACCAGAACAGAATTCTCTATGCCGTCAATGTGATTTTTTGAAGTGGATAGTAAATTTCAGTGAAAAAATCATGTAACTTCCGGTGTCGAATTGCCCATCCAATTGCAATTGGTCTATCCCTCTGGGAATGCTTTGGCTGAATAAACTTACAACCCAGTTCGCCTCAAAGTTTAAATTGCGTGATATACCTACATATCTACAGTTCAGGGGTAACCAAGGCCTTCTCATCTGAGAACCTCGACAAATTAACGGCCGGCCAAAGTGTTATTATTATTATTACTCAAATTCTGTCCTTCTAGAGGTTTGTCAATATACTCAGCCTCGTAAATTCAGATCGAACTCTCCTGATTTCGTTGCAGCTTGTCTGCCGGTGATATTTCACAGTGATAACCTTAATCGAAAAAAACCGCACAAATAACCGATAATATAACTGATAATTGTTGTTATATTGGTGCGATTGTATACAGATATGCATTGACACGTATCTCGTGAAGTATCAAGATGAATAGAAACACGGTGTTTGAATGAAGGTGATGTAAAAGTAAGGAAAAGTTGGTTTAAAGAAGGGTATACGGACGTTTCGTCCGCAAGCCGAGTCGTCCGCTTACAATTTTACCCATTTCGTTCGCCAGCGCACCGAATCGTCCGCTAGCAATTTTGCCCAATTCGTCGCCTTGCAATTATACGAAATTCGTCCGCCAAGGGTTTGAATATCATAAAAATATGGAATAAAAAATTAATGATATTTATCCAGTATCAAACGAAATAATGATATTTATTCAGTACACAAGATTCACAAGATAATAACAGCATAGCACAGGGAATATTTTTCAATGAATAATTGCAAAAATTATAAGATTATGTTACGGAACTTGATATAACAAGTTTTGATGCATTTCTTAATATAATTATAACAAGTTTTGATGCGTTTCTCAATATAATTAATTCACGTAATACATTTGCTAATAATTGTGCGATTATTCATTGTAAAGCGCCGGTGACACTCTTCCATGAATAATTGCAAAATTATAAGATTATGTTGCGGAACTTAATATAACATAAATTTTGATGCGTTTCTTAATATAATCAATTCTTATAATACATTTGCTAATAATTTTGCAATTATTCGCTGTAAAGCGCCGGTGTCGCTCTTCAATGAATAATTTCAAAATTATAAGATTATGTTGTGGAACTTAATATAAAATACATATACTTTAAGAACTTTTGCTGTAATTATATAATTATTATAGGTAATCCATTGAATAAACAGTATTCAGAGCCGCGTTAAACAGTATCGAAATTAATTAGATGACTGAGTAGATTATTTTGTTCTGACATTTCTGTTTTCAGAATTTTGTATAAGTATATGAAATTTTAAGGCAAGGAGGTATATTAAGATATATTACAATAGTTAATATACAATAAAGTATACAATAAAATTATTAAATAAATAAATAAATAAATAAAAAATGATTCAAAATACAATACTTCAGTACTTTCCCCCAGCGGACGAGTTTCGGTCGAGTTGGGTAAAATTGCAGCGGACGATTTGGGTAAAATTGCAGAAGACGATTTGGTTAGCGGACGAAATGGGTGTAATTCGAAAAAAGTGATACTGACAGGCTGCTTTCAGTCCCGTTAGAAATCAAAACAAAGTAATAATGTGTTACTTTTTGGTGCCATCTGTATTTCTGAACAGTGCTTCGTAGTTTTGAACACTAAAAAAGGAAAATAATAACCTTTTTGGATATTTACCGCCATTGAAAATGGTATGTCATCTTTATTCGGGAACTGGAGGAAGATTCGGCCCAGGGAAAACTCGGCCCAGGGAAGATTCGTCCAAAAGAAAAGCAGTACACATCTGTTAGGATATTTTAGATACGCTACGATATTCGTTTTAACTCCTAAAAAATAATTCTTAAAAAAATATTAATATATTGCTCGATATTTATTGAAAAAAATATTAACATACATGTGTATCGTCGAGCAATTATCTCTGCAGTAAATTCGCATTCGATGTGTTCTGTAATAATTAACGTCACATCTGTGAGAATGGTATCCAGTCACTTCGACACCAAGTCATTTTGGCCTCTGGTCACTTCGGCCTAAAATCATTTCGGCCCTAGTCACTTCGGCCTAAAGTCACTTTGTCCCCCTGGTCATTTCAGCGCCATTTTGAGTGTAGAGATCTATAAAGATCGGCGCATAGTTTATATTTAGAACCAATGGGTAATTACCTTTATTAAGTAATGTTCAGTTATTTGTATTTTCACAGTGTTCAGAAAAGTTTTACATGACATTAAAAATTATCCATGTGTTCAATTTCGCATACATTTAAGATGCTATCTATATAAGTAAGAGAGATTTGTTTACGCAAATTTCGCAAAGTATATGTAGTCATCTCATTCATTCATATTGTTATGCACAATTCCTAGTCGCCTTCCAGTTCGAGGTTCACAGGGTTTCTCTTTCCTTTCTTTTTTCTAAAACAACCACCAAACTGCGATTTCGATATTACCATTAATATGTTCGCATTTTCTAAAACACAGAGCAGACTTCTCGTAGTTATGTGCAATTCCTAGTCACCTTCCAGTTCGAGGCCCACAGGGGGCTGACCCCAGTATCCCACTTCCAATGCGCACACCCAAACCAAATAACATTACTCACCCTCGCTTCCGACTCTCATGGATTCATAAGCAAATAAATTGACTTGAGGCCGTAATGACTGGGGCCGATATGACTTGGGGTCAAAGTGACTGGAATTCGTGAGAATTGCATCCAAACTGTCCTCCAACAATTTGACCCAAACTGGATACTAATCTAACCCAAACCATCCTCTGGCAATAGGAGTGCATGATTCTTATTGATTGATTTATTGGGATTTAGTGACACTTCGACAGCCGGTTGGCACTTGACACTTCATGTTGGACAGTTTTACAGGTGGGAAAAGCCAGAGAGAACTACTGAGCAATGACAAACAACTAACGTACAAACAGCACACAAGCTGGGTTAGCATTGGTTGAAGACAAGTGTACGATTGACATGCAGTATGCCTTGGTACACAATGCCACCACATGGGCAATGGGGATGATTAAGTGTATTGCCCAAGGAAACAAAGTGGTTGCCGCAGGTGGGATTCGATTGAGGACCTTTTGGCTTGCAGCCTGCACCTCTAACTACTGAGCCCTTTAATCTTCAAAACTCTATAGTACCAGCTAAAACATGTTGTAGAATGACCATTTGAAAATTTCTCAAGTTTATAGTTTCATTATTAGTTTGTGATATTTGTTTTTGCTATACAGTGGAACCCTGTTAATTGAAGAGCCACTTTGCCAAAGAAAATTATTCAATTAACAGGAGTATTCAATTAACAGGGATTGTGTCACTTTTCTGTATTTCAGAGATAAATTTAGCATTTATTCTATTATATTTTGTTTGACAGAGCTTCATGATCTCTGTCAAACAAGATATAATAGATTAAATGCTTGTATTGGATGTACTGAGGCCAAATAGGTCTATAACCAAAGGAAAACTGGGAAGAGTCAGGATAATTTCTCGACATGTTACAAGATTTTTTATTCAATTAACAGGAGATTAGGGTATAACCTATATTCAATTAACAAGTCAAATTTGTACTTGAGACAGGGTAAATGGTTTTGTGTTGGAAATTATATTCAATTAACAGGGATATACAATTAAGAGATATCCAATTAAGTGGGCTCCACTGTATAACCAAAACCACCCCCCTCTCCCACCCCAATCAAAACCATCATTCAAAAGTCTTGGATCAGCAAATTTGATTTCTTTATTTATTGGGGTTTAACAACACTTTTTACAGCCAGGGCCACCTGATGTTGGACAGTTTTACCGGGGGAGGAACCCAGAGTACCTGGAGAGAACCACCGAGCAATGGCAAGCAACTGTCAGGCTCCTTAACATAGTAACTCCAAACAAGCAGAGTCAGCATTGGTTGAAGACAAGTGCATCATCGATGTGCAGTACGCCTTAGTACAGTTCCCACAGGTTGGCTTCGAACTGAAAACCTCTCAGTTTGTTTTGGGAAGTTTTTTTGTGCCAGTTTCATTTAGGTTTCTTTCATATTGCACAATTTTGTCATGATTAGTAATCATAAATCCTTGAAAAAAAAATATAGAAAAAATGCAGAGAACATTTAAAGAGAAAGATTTTCTGTGAAGATTTGACCTCTGAGGTGATAAGATTCGACCACGACTGAGACTGAATATTCTCGGAAAAAGTATGAGGGCTGAATCTTCCTGTGGCTGAATCTTCATGAACCCCTTTTTCAAACTAAATTGTCCATTACTTGTTAAGCTCCATAACTAAGGCAAAAACAATACTATGAAATTTGTATGTCTGAAATTCTATAAATTCCAAATAAGTTTACACAAATTATATAGCAAAATGAAGGATGGGGTGTATAGAACCCCAAAAGTATGTGTGCACCTCACGCACTGACACACAGTCGACATCAGGCATCAGCGGTTCCTGAAAGTGTGCTATCGGTAGCATATTTGTACCATAACTGATAATAATAAAATAATATTTCAAAAGAACAACAAACGCAGGAATTCAAAATGCAGCCTCAAGGCTGCATGGTGATAAATGCCAACGCTGTCCCATTGTCCTTGAAAGGCAGAGTCCTTTACAAATAGTTTTTTGTCCTGTGATACTCTGGATACTCCCCATAATTCTTAAAAAAAATATTAATAGGTTGTTCGATATTTATTGAAAAAAATATTAATATAATGTATATCGTCGAGCAATTTATCTCTGCAGTAAATTCACATTCGATGTGTTCTGTAATAATTAACGTCTCTCATCTGTTAGAATGGTATCCAATCACTTCGGCTCCAAGTCATTTCATCCTCTGGTACTTTGACCTCAAAGTCATCTCTGCCCTAGTCACTTCGGTCCCTTGGTCATTTCGGCACCATTTTAAGTGTAGAGATCTATAAAGATCAGTGCATAGTTCATGTTTAGAAATAATGGTTAATTACCATTATTAAGTAATGTTCAGTTATTTGTATTTACACAGTGTACAGAAAAGTTATACATGACATTAAAAATTATCCATGTGTTCAATTGTACATACATTTAAGATGCTATCTGTATAAGTAAGAGAAATTATTTTACTTTGAAATTTTGCAAAGTATATGCAGTCATTCATTCATATTGTTATGCACAATTCCTAGTCGCCTTCCAGTTTGAGGTTCACATGGTTTCTTTTTCTTTTCTTTTTTCGGAAACAACCACCAAACTGCGATTTTGATACTACCATAAATATGTCCACATTTTCTAAAACACAGAGCAGAATCCTTGTAGTTATGCACAATTCCTAGTCCCCTTCCAGTTCGATGTCCATGGGGGTCTGACCCCAGTACCCCACTTCCAAGGCAATACACTCAAACCAAATAACATTACTGACCCTCATTTCCGGCTCTCGTAGATTCATATGCAAATAAAATTATTCAGGTCGCAAGGGATTTCAAATCCCACATAGTCCATGTGCACCTTCGATGTGCTGAAACTTTTCTTTTATTTATTCATCATGAAAGAAAATCTACTAGACATATATCATACGTATACCTGAATATCTAATTGAGATATAAATGTTGCCAAAAAAATTAAATAGAAAAATGTTAAAATTCAAACAATATTTGAAAATATTTATAGAGGCCTAAATGACCTGGTATATTGGGGCTGAATTGACTCGAGGCCATAATGACTGGGGCCGAAATGACTTGGGGCCAAAGTGACTAGAATTCGTGAGAATTGCATCCAAACTGTCCTCCAACAATTTGACCCAAACTGGATACTAATCTAACCCAAACCATCCTTTGGCAATTTGCACCAAACTGTTCTCCAGAATAGGGGCACATGATTATTATTGATTTATTTATTGGGGTATAATGACACTCCGATAGCCAGGGTCACTTCATGTCGGACAGTTTTACAGGTGGGAAAAGCTAGAGAGAACCACCGAGCAATTACGAACATCTAACGTACAAACAGCACACAAGCTGGGTTAGCATTGGTTGACGACAAGTGTACGATTGACATGCAGTATGCCTTGGTACGCAATGGCACTACGTGGGCAATGGGAATGAAGTGTATTGCCCATGGAAGCAAAGTGGTTGCCGCAGGTGAGATTTGATAGAGGACCCTTTGGCTTGCAGCCTACACCTCTAACTACTGAGCCCTTTAACCTGTTGTAGAATGACCACGTGAAAATTTCACAAGTACATAGTTTCATTATTAGTTTGTGATATTTGTTTTTGCTGTACAGTGGAACTCTGTTAATTGAAGAGCCACTTTGCCAATGAAATTATTCAATTAGCAGGAGTATTCAATTAACAGGGATTGTGTCACTTTCCTGTATTCCAGAGATAAACTTAGCATTTATTCTATTATATTTTGTTTGACAGAGTTCCATGAGCTCTGTCAAACAAGATATAATAGATTAAATTCCTGTATTGAATGTACTGAGGCCAAATTGGTCTATAACCAAAGGAAAACTGGGAAGAGTCTGGGTAATTTCTCAACATGTTATAAGATTTTTTATTCAATTAACAGATCACTCTATAACCTATATTAAATTACCAGGTGAGATTTGTGCTGGAAGCATGGTAAATGATTTTTTGTTGGGAAATTATATTCTATTAACAGGGATATACGATTAAGATATATCCAATTAAGTGGGCACCACTGTATAACCCCCCCCCCCCCCCCCCCCCCCCCACACACACCAATCAAAACCATCATTCAAAAAATACAGGTTTTTTTCTCGTGCTGAAACTATGCAAATTAGATGAACTTTAATTTATTCAGTGCTACTTACATATATACCCAGTAAGTGCACATGTCAATGCGGCTCGGGCTAGGCTGTATTTATGAACTGATCTTCATGAAACTTTTTTTTTACTTGTACAGAAATTATGCAAATTAAATAAACTTTGATTTATTCACTGCTACTTATACACAGTAAGTACACATGTCAATACGGCTCGGGCTAGGGGCTGTATTTATGAACCGATCTTCACCAAGCTTCTTGGGTACCTTTGTTATCACCTAGGGACGAGAACGAGTGTTTTGCGGTGCAATCCAAAATTCAGGATGGCTGCCAGTGGCCATTTTGTACCAAAATTAGGTCCAATCAGTGTTTTGTACACAACTTCTATATGGCTCAGGCTAGAGGCATATTTATGAACTGATCTTTACGAAACGTCTTGGGTACCTTTGTTATCACCGTGGGATGAGAGCTAGTGTTTTTGGGTGCAGTTCGAAATTTAAGATAGCCACTAGCAGCCATTTCGTCCCAAAATTAGTGCAATCAGTTTTTTGTACAGAACTTCTGTATGAAAGTTCTGATTTGAATAAATTTTTGTATGAATGTTTAGTGACATGGAATACATCACAAAAAATACTGTATAATACAGTTTTTTTTCTCGTGCAGAAATTAAGCAAATTAGATGACCATTGATTTATTCAGTCCTACTTATACACTGTAAGTACACATGTCAATACTGCTAGTGCTGGAGGCTGTATTTATGAACCGATCTTCACAAAACTTCTTGGGTACCTTTGTTATCACCTTGGGATGAGAACGAGTGTTTTTGGGTGCGGCCCGATGTTAAAGATGGCTGCCGGCATTCACACTGTTGCTTACTGAGGTGAGGTCACTTTACCATTACCAAGCTACCTACTAAATGCCAAAGGGAAGATTTTTCAGCGCATTCTTCAGCACCTATAATTCTCAAATATGGCATTAAAACCATGCACATACTGCTTAAATCTATTTACATGATCAGAATACACCCCTAGGGGTGCAGTGGCTCAGTAGGTAGAGGTACAGGCTGCAAGCCGAGCGATCCTCGGTTCGAATCCCACCTGAGGCAACAGCTTTGTGTCCTTGGGCAAGACACTTCACCCCCATTACCCATGTGGGGGCAAGGTATGCTGTGTACTAAGGCATACTGTATGTTCTTGGTGCACCTGTCTTCGAACAAGGCTAACCCTGCTTGTGTAGTATGTTGGGGAGCTCACAGTTGCTTGCCATTGCTCAGTGGTTCTCTCGGGGTACTCTAGTTTCCTCCTTCCGTAAAACTGCCATGGTCACAATAAGCTGTCGTGTAGATAAATGTGACCTTAAACACCAATAAATAAATAATAAAAAGAACACACCACCTCATACCCGTTTCTCTCCTGTTTTCATTCACCTTGGTATCCCTCGGTTTGCCTCGGTGTTTAGTATGCCCACCAGAAAAGGAGTGATTTCTTTTTTTAAAAAAGCAAAACAAGAAACAGTAATTTTTAACAGGTAGTAACGAAATAATTTTCATGAAGCGCACAATTTTATGTTAGTTAATAGCTGAAAAAACGCAGGGTGATATTTGCAAACCTTACTTTATTACCGGCACCAGCTACTGGTAATGAAAATTATTGTTTGTCATCAATACTTGATCAAGTTTCTGACAAAGCACGTTATACTATTCCAATATGTTATCTACTGTACATAAGCACACAATTTGATGTTAGTTTACCATTATACTGGTGCTTAGTCAGGATATCTAAGTTACATGTAGGACAAGAGTAATACATGTATCTAGTGGGAGTGGGGCCGGTTCATAAAGAATATGATGCACAGAATCACCTGAGCCACATAGCAGTGAGATAGGGGCTAGGACAAGAGGGTGTGTGACCCTCTCATCAGTCGGGTGCACTCCCCTTCCCCCCCCCAAAAAAAAAAAAAAAATTAAAAAAAATATTTGAAATTCAAGACAGCAAAACACAATTACCTTGTCTCTGTGTCCATTTGTGTCCATAATAAGTTGGGAACAAGCATACATATCTAGATATTAAAATGTCTTTTGGGATGTTCATTATATGGGTTAACAGGAAATAGGGGTGGAGGCATGAATGAAATTGGGGAGGGCATGTGCCCCCCTCCAGCCCCCAAGCCTACAGTGTGGCCGCCGTGGACTGGTCACTTTCCATGGGTGGGCAATATTTCTGCGGATGCAATGTTATTAGTTTTCAAACACTGTTTATAGCAATAATCATCAAAAATTTAATTTATGAACCACAGGATACAATTCGGTGCTTCATTAATTAAAATTTTATTGATGATGATTTTGTATTACCTGGAAAAAAACATGTATGGACATCATGTACTGCCCATACAAGGATTATGACCAGCAACTGTACTGTATGTCTGTGTCACTGCTATTTAGCGGGGACTAATCGAAATGGGCGGGTGTGTTTACAAATATTAATATTTTTTAACACCTGATAACAAAGTAATATAAGTTTATAAACAACCACACAATTGACTTTTAATTACATGTACAATACTCCTAATTCCTATTAAACATATATGAATGTTTATTAATTTTGTGGAATTTTTACACTGTGTATGAAGCTTATTTGGGCCTGTTTGTTTGTTAAAATTGCCCTCCCACTATGGAGGGCTTTTTGAAATCAGTCTTCAATGGATTGTGTGGTATTCCTTTGTGTTAGACAGTGTATTCATTGTAATAATATTCATGCATAAGTTCATGTTCTTGGTTTGTTTTAGGCCTCATAATCTACAAAATAGCATGGGTGGCGGTGTATTCCATCGCTTGAGTGCAAGAAGGCTTTGCAATGCTATAGCATAAGTCTTGTTGCACTCCAGGGACAAATTTATCAATTTTAATAACATGGGTAAAATATCAGACATGAACCATTTAATTTTTTAGCTCACTTCGACAAAGTCAAGCAGGGCTTATCTAACCACTCGCCATCCATTGTCCATCCGTCTGTCATCCATCAACACCATGTTTTGGTCAATTCAAGTTAAAGTTTGTGTGAGTAATGGTACCAAAGGGGTATTACATTTTTGTTTAACTCAAGATGCTCAGCCCCATAGGGAGGGGGTGGGGTAAAATGCTCCCAAAATATTTTTAAAATCTTATGAACCAGTGGGTACAGTGACTTGATATTCGTTATGCAACTACCTTTTGAGGAGTAGAATCATGTGTGTTCAAACATACTTTGCTAAGCAATATTTGGCTTTGTAATGGCAGGGGTTAGATTTTTGGTACCACCCAAAATTTCTATTTTCCGAACCGATGGTCCGATTTGAATGAAATTCAGTATGTGGTAATATTGGGTCATAAGTACTTGTATCATGCAAAAAAATCCCTGCATCCCCATGGGAACCCCAGGAGCAAAAAAATAGAAATATTTTCAAACTCCCATGTTTCCCAAACCACTTGGATCAGAGAACTGTTATGTGCCATTTGTGGTATGAAGCATCCTTACGACCAGTAGAATTGAATGGTAAAAAAAAAATGCCCTCTGTTGTTGTTAGGGAGTTCTGCAGGGGGCATCAGAATAATGTTGGCGCAGCATTTTTGCAAACATTTTAGAAAATCTTTTCTCCAGAACCAATGTTCAGAATCTTTTGATATTTGGTATACAGCATCCATAGAGGGGTCAGATACAAGTTTGTTAAAATGAAGCCCATTGGTTCATATTTGGACTCAATGCAGGAGCCCAAATTTTATGGTGCATTTTCTTTAAAAATCTTCTTCAGAACCACGAGTCAGAATTTTTTAATGTTTGGTACCCTCATTGTTATGATGGTCAGATTCAAGATTGTTCAAACCAAGTCCCTATGTTAATATTTGGGCTTCCTTTGGTAGCCCAAATTTTAACTTAGGGCTATATGGGGAAGTTTTTTTAAAAAATCTTCTTCTTCAGATCCACCAGTCAGAATGCTTTCGTATTTGGTATACAACATCTCTAAGGGGGAGGGGGGGTGGGGTGGGGGTGGGGGTGAGATTCAAGTTTGTTCAAATCGGGTCTGTAGGTTAAAGTTTGGGCTCGCTATGGTAGCCCAAATTTTAACTTAGTGTAACATGAGGAAAATTCTTTAAAATTTTGTTCTTCAGATCCTCCAGTCAGAATGCTTTCATATTTGGTATACAGCATCTCTAAGGAGATCAGATTCAACTTTGTTCAAACCGAGTGTCTGGGTTGATAAATGGGCTCCCTATGGGAGCCGGAATTAGCCAAGTAGCTGAAGAATTTGACATTTTTTATTCAGTACCCTCTAGAGGTGAAGAGTAATCTACATAGGTTGTATCAAGGGGCTTGAGAGGGGAGCTCCATATTTTTCATCATCATCAACTAAAGAAAAGGCATGATGCTTGGACTGTTTTTGTCACTCCTGAGGTGCTCAAAGATTTGCAGTGTATCCTATGGAGATGGATTGCTTAATGTAGATTCATTCTTGGACTCTTATATCGTGTTCTGTTCTCTGTTTATATCGTGTTCTGTTCAAGGTGAGCGCTTCAGGCCCTGTGGGGCCTCTTGTTTATTTATTTATTGGGTTTTAACAACACTTTCGAAAGCCAGCAGCTACAAGTTTCTTCTCTCCTTGAACCAAGCTTCTCGCCCAACTGCAGGACTCATGGTCCACTGAGTTTTTAGCTCACCTGACTTTCAGTCAGGGTGAGGTGTAGTGATCACTCGCCGTCCGTCGTCCATGAACATGGTGTTTGCGTCTTCTCCTCCAAAACTGCTGAACCAATTTAAGTGAAATTTGAGATACTTGTTTGTTATGACATTGCATTTTGATTTTGTTTAAATCAAGTTGCCCTGCCCCTCAGTAGGGCCATGCCCAAAAATTTTGCCTAAATCTTGAAAAATCTTCTCGTGAACCAGGAGTAGCAGAGAGGTGATATGTGGTGTGCTTCTTCCTTTTGAGGTGTAGACTGAGTTTTGTTCAAAAGAAGTTTGTGGGTCTTTATTTGCCTTCATTATTGGAGGGCAAGTATTTTTGCCCCGCCCAAAATTTCTGTTTTTCGAACCAAGAGGCTGATTTGAACCAAATTTAATTTGTGGGTTTATTTGGTCATAAGTAATTAATTTATGCCCCAAAATATTTTCCCGTCTCCCCATGGGAACCGCAGGAGCTAAAAATAGAACAAAATTCAAAACGCACATATCTCCAAAATTAGATGGCACTGAGAATTCTTTTTTTGTGTGAAGCTTCCTTGGGACCAACAGAATGGAATGGTCTAAACAAGTATCGTGGGGTACTTTTTCGGGACTTTGAAAAAATGCTTAGTCAGCGTTCTGTAACACTGTGGGTAATGGAGAAAGCATTTATGACTCTTCTTCACCCAATTCACTCCTCCAAAACCTTTCAAATTTCACATATGCCATCTTTGGAAGATTTTTTTACACGTTTATTGATATCCCTAGGTCCATATTTGGGCTCTCTATTGGGAGTCCACATGTTGAAATTAGTGCAGTATGAGGAATATTCTTTAAAAATCTTTTTCTTCAGACCCACCAATCAGAATCTTTTGATATTTGCTATGCACCATCATTAGACTGGTGAGATTTAAGTTTGTTCAAGCCAAGCCTATATTTTAGCTCACCAGGGTTTCGCAAATTGCGAGAACGGTGATTTCATTCCTGTGATGTTCTGGCAAATGCTTGTTAAGAAGATCCATATTTACCATTCCCGCAAAAATATAAGCATTTTTTCATCAGATAAAATTTAATAAAATTAAATTAATTTTAGAGCTGAAATGATTAAAGGGTTTTCGTGATTGATTAATTGCATGAATTAACCTTGGTTAACCGATTAATCACTTGCCCCAATAGGTAGCTGAATAATTGCTGTACCGTTGACCATTTATATAATTAAAACTTTACTCAGCATAATGGACAAAACAGGGCAGCGCCATATAAAAACATGTCCATTCAAATTGTATTCTATTTTCAATTTTTGCCTCAAAACATAGCTTATGACCCCTCATTGGAAGAAGCTCATTGAGCTTGTTCCAGTGTGGGGGGGGGGGGGGGTCATAAGCTATATTTTTGAGACAAACATTGAAAATCTTTAGTAATTCAAGAATTTCTTGTGCAATTATCGTCTGCTACCTGCATTTGGTGAAGGGTTGAGAATGACCGTTTTCAGCTACTGATACAGTATAATGATCATGCAAGTGAACAAGTATTTTGCCACGTAACTGGCATGCATTTCTCTGTCTCATGCAATTGATGTGAGCCAGTGTGACAATGTTTGCCTGTTTTGGAGCAAGTTTGTTCCATAGTTAACCCATACAGGGTATTTATTGTTTTTATAAATTTGATTAGCAGTTTCCATCTTGGTTTCAAAAAGTGATGATAAATAGTGAATATAAGCTTACCCAATATGAAAGAAAAATGGTTAGCAATTGGACATTTTTGTATAGCATTTTGCAATGTGAATCCAGCCATCAAATACCCTGCCATATAGTACCGTACTTCAAAAGTAACCGTTAACCGATCAATTACTTTTTTTTATCAATCAAGATATTGATCATTGGTTAGTCGATTAATCGGTTAACCATATCAGATCTAATTAATTTCTATAAACATGATTACTGCAATAGCCTTTGATGTGGTGGTTCAACAATCGAACAATCTATGCATTTGAAGATAAATAAGCATAATTCATGTGATGAAGACACATGGTGGAAATGGATCCCACAAAAAATATATTTGTGAAACCCTGGCTCACTGTGGGAGCCTGAATTATAACTTAGTTCAAAACGAGGAAGTTTCTTTAAAAGACTTTTTCAGATCCAGCAGTCGGAATGTTTTGATGTTTGGTGTGCAGCATCCTTACAGGTGGAGGGGTGGGGGGGGGGGGATTCAAGTTTGTTTACGCCAAGTCACTGGGTTCATATTTGGGCTCACTGTGGGAGCCTGAATTATAACTTAGTTCAAAATGAGGAATATTCTTCAAAAGTATTCTTCACATTCAGCAGTCAGAATGTTTTGATATATACAGTATCCTTAGGGAGGTGAGATATAAGTTTGTTAAAGTCATGTCCCTGGGTTCATATTTGAGCTTCCTGTAGGAGCCCGAATTGTACCAAAATTTCTTTTTTCCAAATTGAGAGGCTGATTTGAAGCAAATTTAATATGATGGGCTTATTGGGTCGTAAGTACCTAATTTATGCCAAAACATTTTCCTGTTGCCCTGTGGGAACTGCAGGATCTAAATATAGAAAAAATAATTTAAAACACCCATATCTTCAAAACTACATGGCACTGAGAATTTTTATTTTGTGTGACGCTTCCTTAGGAACAACCGAAAAGAATTTAAAAAAAAAATAATTGCCATCAGTTTTATCATAAGGAAGTTTTCCAGGACTTATGCGGAGTCATCATTTTAGTAATGGGAAAAACATGAAAGAATCTTCTTCCATACCGCTGCTCCAAAGGCTTTCATATTTCGCTTATAACATCTTTGGAAGATTTATTCACATGTTTGTTGAAATCAAATCCCTGGGTCCATATTTGGCCTGTCTATGATTAGATTAGTGCAATATGAGGAATATTTTTAAAAAATCTTCTTCTGATCCACTCTTCAGAATATTTTGATATTTGGGATGCTGCATCCTTAGAGGGGTGAGATTCAAGTTTGTTCAAGCCAAGTCCCTGGGTTCATATTTGGGCTCTCTGTGGGAGCCTGAATTATAACTTAGTTCAATATGAGGAATATTCTTTAAAAATCCTGTTTTTTGAGATCCACCGATCAGAATCTTTGGATATTTTGTATAAGCTTTTCTTATGAGGGGCAGATGCAACTAAATGTTCAAATAAATTCCCTGGGTTGATATTTAGGCTACCATGTCAGGTGAATGCCATCAGGCCCTCTGGGGGCTCTTGTTTGTTTTCTGTTTGACAATATTGCCCTGCCTCTTCTATCTATATTTTTCATTTTAAGTTAGTCACTACTTTTATGTAGGCTTCCAAAATTTGTTACTGCATGTCTGTCTGTCTGTCCTTCAGATGAAATGTTTCTTTGCTTTTCATTTGCCTGGCTCAACATTTTAAATAATTTGCAGCTATCTTTCACCCTCCAACCTCCCCCCTCCACCCCCCCCCCCCCCACACACACAAACATACAAAAATCTGGGCTGGCAAGTATTGAGTAGTTTATCAAAAAGTGGTAATCGAGTACTACAAGTACTGAGTACTTTGGACCCAGCCTATCACAAATATATTAAACATCAAAGAGTATATTATATACTTGAAACAAATACAGTACCGTGGCTGTGTACTGCTCACTTTCCACGGATGGGCAATATTTCCACGGATACAATAATATTTGATGCCAAACACTAACTATAGGTATAATCATCAAAAATTTAAATAATGAAACACCAGGTACAACCCGGTGCTTCATTAATTAAAATTTTGTGGATGATGATTTTTATTGCCTGGTAAACGCATGAGTGGACATCACTGCCCACGCGTGTATTTACAACCCGTCCACAACGACTGTACTGTAACTGATTTGTCCTCTTTGTGAACATATTTTCTACAATTTCACTCCTTTAGACAGAATTTGTGCCTGTGGGGATTAAAACCAAAATAGTGAAAGTGCACTTGTGGATATTTGCAGCACAAGCACAGCACTAATGAATCAATATTTGATAATTTTAGGAATTTTAACAGTGTCATGAGACACCACAGTAGCAGGTACTGGTCATTCTGTTGGAAAAATCACTGTTTTATGACTCGAGGTGCCTTAACTGAGAAAACTTAGGCTTTTTCTTACAAAGATTGCAAAATATCAAACACAATGTGAAATGTATTCAGAAGCAAGAATGTGATTAAAAAACAATGGGAAATTCATGTCACCATCAATTTATTTATAAATGAATATAGTTTTTTAGCTCACCTGAGCGAAGCTCAGTGGGAGCTTTACTAATCGCATTCTGTCCGCCGTCCGTCCGGTGTTAACTTTACATTATTCAAATGTTGGGTAAATGTTTATTACCTAATGCCAATTCAGATTTGTTCAAATGAAGCTGCCCCCTTTTCCTGGGTGGTGCCATGCCCCCAAGGGGCACCAAAATCTTCTCATGAACCAGCGGTAGCAGAGACTTGATATATGGTATGCAGCTTCCTTTTAAGGCGTAGACTTGGATTTCTTTAAGAGAAGTTTGATGGGCTATATTTGGCGTCGTTATGGGAGGGGCAAAATTTTTGGCCCTGCCCACAATTTCTATTTTCCGAACCGAGAGGCTGATTTGAACCAAATTTTATGTGAGTGCTTATTGGGTCATAAGTACCTAAGTTATGCCAAATTTTCATTTTCTGTAGCCCCCTGGGAACCGCAGGAGCTAAAAATAGAAAAAAGTAAAATGCCATATCTCCAAAACTGCACGACATTGAGAATTTTTAGCTCAACTTTGACGAAGCCAAATTTGAGCTTATAACATGGCCAGTTGTCTGTCGTTCGCCTGGCCGTCTGTCTGTCTGTCCATCAACACGGCTCGGGCTAGAGGCCGTATTTATGAACCAATCTTTACGAAACTTCTTGGGTACCTTTGTTATGACCGTGAGACAAGAACAAGTGTTTTGGGGTCTGATCTGAAATTCAAGTTGGCCGCTGGCAGCCATTTTGTACAAAATTAGGTGCGATCAGATTTTCGAGCAGAACTTCCATATGAATGCGCTGATTTGAATAATTTTTTGTATGAATGTTTAGTACCATGGGATACATCACATATAATACGGGTTTTTTTCTCATGCGTTTATTATGCAAATTAGACTAACTATGATGTATTTAGTGTTACTTTCAGCACTGTAAGTGCAAATGCCAATACGGCTCGGGCTAGAGGCCGTATTTATGAACCGATCTTTACAAAACTTCTTGGGTATGTTTGGTATCACCGTGGAGCGAGAACGAGTGTTTTTGAGTCCGGTCCAAAATTCAAGATGGCCGTTGGCAGCCATTTTGTACAAAATTAGGTGCAATCAGATTTTTGCACAGAACTTCCATATTAAAATGCTGATTTGAATAATTTTTTGTGTGAATGTTTAGTACCATGGGATACATCACATATAATATGGTTTTTTTTCTCGTGCAAAAATTATGCAAATTAGATGAACTTTGATTTTTTCAGTGCTACTTACACACACAGTAAGTACACATGTCAATGCAGCTCGGGCTAGAGTCTGTATTTATGAACCGATCTTCACGAAACGTCTTGGGTACCTTTGATATCACCTTGGGATAGGAACAAGTGTTTCTGGGTGCGGTCCAAAATTCAAGATGGCTGCCAGTGGCCATTTTGTACAGAAATTAGGTCTAATCAGTTTTTTGTACACGACTTCTATACAGCTCAGGTACCTTTGTTATGACCGTGAGACAAGAACAAGTGTTTTGGGGTCCGATCTGAAATTCAAGTTGGCCGCTGACAGCCATTTTGTACAAAATTAGGTGCGATCAGATTTTTGCGCAGAACTTCCATATGAATGCGCTGATTTGAATAATTTTTTGGATGAATGTTTAGTACCATGGGATACATCACATATAATACAGGCCGTATTTATGAACCGATCTTTATGAAACGTCTTGGGTACCTTTGGTATCATCATGGGACTAGAACGAGTGTGTTTCTGAGTCCGGTCCGAAATTCAAGATGGCCGATGGCAGCCATTTTGTAAAAAATTAGGTGCAGTCAGATTTTTGCACAGAACTTCCATATTAAAACGCTGATTTGAATAATTTTTTTGTGTGAATGTTTAGTACCATGGGATACATCACATATAATACAGGTTTTTTTTCGTACAAAAATTATGCAAATTAGATGAACTTTGATTTATTCAGTGCTACTTATACACAGTAAGTGCTCATGTCAATACGGCTCGGGCTAGGGGCTGTATTTATGAACCGATCTTCACCAAGCTTCTTGGGTATCTTTGTTATCACCTAGGGACAAGAACGAGTGTTTTGGGGTGCGATCCAAAATTCAAGATGGCTGCCAGTGGCCATTTTGTACCGAAATTAGGTCTAATCAGTTTTTTGTACACAACTTCTATACGGCTCAGGCTAGAGGCTGTATTTATGAACCGATCTTTATGAAACTTTTTGGGGTACCATTCTTATCACCGTGGGATGAGAACGAATGTTTTGGGGTGTGGTCCGAAATTCAAGATGGCCACTAGCAGCCATTTTGTACCAAAATTAGTGCATTTTACTAAACAGTCATACAAAAATTTATTCAAATCAGAACTTTCATACAGAAGTTCTGTACAAAAGACTGATTGCATGTTTTTTTCTCATGCAGAAATTATGCAAATTAGATGAACTTTGATTTATTCAGTGCTACTTATACACTGTAAGTGCACATGTCAATACGGCTCGGGTTAGAGGCTGAACTTATGAACCGATCTTCATGAAACTTCTTGGGTACCTTTGTTATCACCTTGGGACGAGAACAAGTGTTTCTGGGTGCGGTCCAACATTCAAGATGACTGCCAGTGGCCATTTTATACAAAAATCATGTCCAATCAGTGTTTTGTCACAACTTCTATACAGCTCGTATTTATGAACTGATCTTCACAAAACTTGTTGTGTACCTTTGTTTTCACCTTGGGACAGGAAGGAGTGAGTTTTGGGGTGCCTTTGTTATCACTGTGCTATGAGAACAAATATTTCGGGGTTCAGTCAGGCCCACTCTGGGACTCAAAGATTTATTTTCTAGTTTAGCATCTGACTGTCACCCACCTTTCAATACTTTACCTATTCATTTGTTGCAGGCTACAGTCAGTATTTATGTACAGACTGTTACAATACTTTATATGCACCTTTGTTATCAGGTCATTACCTAGATGTTTGTCATTGCTGAGTCACATACTATACATGTACATGTATTGACAAGTTGAGCTACAGTGTCATTGACACTTTCATTATTTGGTGTGAAGCTTCCTTAGGACCAACAGAAAGGATTGATCCAAAAAAATTGCGATCGGTTCTATCATTGGGTACAGTTTTGGGACTTTAAAAACACTTTTTAACACTGCAGGCAATGGGAAAACATTAAAAAAATCTTCTTCTCTAGATCCAGCAGGCAGAATCTTATGATATTTGGTATGCAACATTGTAGGGTAGATCTGATTCGAGTTTGTTCAAATCGGCCCCCTGGGTTTATATTTGGGCCCAGTATAGGAGCCCAAATTCAAACTTAGTGCATTTCAGGCAAATTTCTTAAAAAATCTTCTTCACCAGATTCAGCTGGCAGAATCTTTTGATATTTGGTATGCAACATTGTGGGGTGGATCTGATTCAAGTTTGTTCAAATCGGCCCCCTGGATTCATATTTGGGCTCACAAAAGAAGCATTTCAGGCAAATTTCTTTAAAAATCTTCTCCAGACCCAGCAGGCAGAATCTTTTGATATTTGGTATGCAACATTGTGGGGTGGATCTGATTCAAGTTTGTTCAAATCGGCCCCCTGGATTCATATTTGGGCTAACTATAGAAGCCCGAATTCGAACTTAATGCATTTTAGGCAAATTTCTTAAAAAATCCTCTTCTCCAGATCCAGCAGGCAGAATCTTTTGATATTTGATATGCAACATTGTGGGGTGGATCTGATTCAAGTTTGTTCAAATCGGCCCCCTGGGTTCATATTTGGGCTCAGTATAGGAGCCCAAATTTGAAATTAATGCATTTCAGGCAAATTTCTTTGAAAATCTTCTCAAGATCCAGCAGCAGAATCTTTTGATATTGGGTATGCAGCATGCTTAGGGGGGTGAGATTCAAGTTTGTTCAAGCCAAGTCCCTGGGTTCATATTTGGGCTCACTGTGGTAACCTGAATTATAACTTAGTTCAAAATGAGGAATTTTCTTTAAAAATCTTCTTCAGATCCAGCAGTCGGAATTTTTCGATATTTGGTATGCAGCATCATTAGGGGGTGAGATTCAAGTTTGTTCAAGCCATGTCCCTAGGTCCATATTTGGGCTCACCTTGGGAGCCTGAATGATAACTTAGTTCAAAATGAGGAATTTTCCTTAAAAATCTTCTTCTACAGATCCAGCAGTCAGAATGTTTTGATATTTGGTATGCAACGTCCTTAGCGGGGTGAGATTCAAGTTTGTTCAAGCCATGTCCCTAGGTCCATATTTAAGCTCACTGTGGGAGCTTGCATTGTAACTTAGTTCGAAATGAGGAATTTTCTTAAAAAATCTTCTTCAGATCCAGCAGATGAATGCTTTTGATATTTTTTATGCAGCATCCTTAGGAGGCAAGATTCAAGTTTGTTCAAGCCATGTCCCTAGGTCCATGTTTGGGCTCACTGCGGGAGCTTGAATTGTAACCTAGTTCAAAATGAGGAATTGTCTTTAAAAATCTTCTTCTTCAGATCCAGCAGTCGTAATGTTTTGATCTTTGGTGTGCGGCATCCTTAGGGGGTGAGATTCAAGTTTGTTAAAGCCAAGTCCCTGGGTTCATATATGGGCTCCCTGTGGGAGCCCGAATTATAACTTAGTTGAATATGAGGAATATTCTTTAAAAATCATTTTTTTTAGATCCACTTGTCAGAATCTTTGAATATTTGGTATAAGCTTTTCTTAGGAGGAGTAGATGCAACTTGTTGAAATCAATTCTCTGGGTTGATATTTAGGCTACCATGTCAGGTGGGCGCCCTCAGGCACCCTGGGGCCTCTTGTTTTAAGAAAAAAATGCATACTGGGAGGTTGGGGGGGGGGGGGCACATCCAGGGCTACAATTTACCCCATCACTAGGTAAAAGAATATTTGACATCATTTGTTGAGATAAAATGGCACTTTCTATTGATAGCCTCAGCCAGGGCTTATAACAATCTGAGAATCGATTCCCGTAGAGATCCGTGTAACAAAAACAGTGAGAAACCATGTAGCTTCTCGTAACATTGCTGCTAGGATTCACATGAAAAGAACTGAGTCAGTTTAACCCTTTACCTAACACAAAGGCAGCAAATTAACCAATACAACACTAACATGACCTGGAATATTGTGACGCTGGCAATAAAATTTGTACAAATATGGCTGTCATTGGAACCGGCTCTCATCAGCCACTTCCAGGAACATCCATAATTATTACGCTTGATGAATATTGTTTATTTTTAGCTCACCTGACTGTAAGACAGGGGGCGCTTAAATGATGACTTTCTGTCTGTCGACCATCCGTCCGTCCTGTCCGGCGTGAACTTTATATTATCAACCTCTCCTCATAAACAACTGAACCGAATTGAACTAAATTTGATATTCATGTTCCTTATCATATATGAATTCCAGTTTGTTCAAATAAAGTTGCCACACCCACAGGGGGCCCCAAGCATTTCTCTGATAGCACGCGTAAATTGTTTTCCAAAATTGAAAAAAAATCTTTAGCTTACATCATCTCTAAGGGGGTCAGATTCATGTTTGTTCAAGCCAAATCTATGGGTTAATATTTGGACTCATTATGGGAGTGCAAATTAACTCAAAGCAACATAAGAAAATTTCTTTAAAAATCTTTTTCTTTGACCAACTAGTTAGAATGCTTTAATATTTGGTGTACAACATCTTTGGGGAGGTCAGATGTAAATTTGTTCTAGTTTGGTTCCTGCCAGTCAGAACCCTTTCATATTTGGTATCGCAGGAAGGGGGGGGGGGGGGGGGGGGGCAGATTTGAGTTTGTTCTTTTCGGGTCCGTGGCTTAATATTTGGGCAGGGGTGGGTTAGGTTCGAGGTTGTTCATAAATGTTCAAATCCATTCCTTAGAGCTTTTACGTAAAATTTGCTTTTCAAGCTGCAGTGACACAACAACCCATGGAAGTTTGGCAGTACTTGTCTACGGCTGTCAGAATTGGAAGCAATCAGGAAGACCTATGCTAATAATCATCTGACATGGACACTAGAATTATGAATAATTTCATAACATTATTCCTATGTAGTGTCCATGAACCTTGACTAACTGAATCTGACCCAAAATACTTCTCTGAACCACCTCGTCAGGTGAGCGATTAAAGCCTCGGGGGGAGGAGGGGGAGGGGGTAAAAATCAGTAGTTGGTGTTGTAAAAATTAAAAAGCTGTATTGGGTAAAGGGTTAACACGTATTATCAGTATGCAACAGGGGTTCGTTCAATCATGCTGACCTAATGGGATCCTGGTCCATAGCAAGTCTGAATTCTCGTAAGATTTCCGCAGGAATCCAAATGGATTCTCCCAAATTTAGAGGAACTATAAGCCCTGCACAACCCCAATTTTGAAACAAAATTGACATATTGTTTCATGGTGGTGGGGCAGTGGCGTAGATAAAGGGGGGGGGGGCGGTCGGGGTCCAGGGGGGGGGGGCTTCGCCCCCCCCCCCCGCCAGAAGTTTTGTCGGAAATTTTTTGGGACCATTTTTAGGCGAATTTATGCCTAATAACATTAAAATGCTGGCTTTGGGGATAAAAACATGCCATTTTGGGTAAATTCTGGGTAAAAAAGACCAATTTTCAGTACATTTGCAGTAAACAACAGATTCTTTCTGTTTGTTTGGGTTTTTGTTGTTGTTACACTGTCGGAAAATTTTCGGTCTGTCGGAAAATTTTGGGCTTGCCCCTCCGCCAGTGAAAAACTATCTACGCCACTATGGTGGGGCACTATTTAATCTTGATGTATGATTAATTAAAACAGATTTTGTGAAAAGGTTTTGTGTGCTGATGCAGATTTTAGTTTTATTTTGGGATTTGGGTAGTTTCAAAGAAAGCTGTGAATTCTTATCCCTCCCAACTTATTAGGTAACAAAGTAGAGGTAATACCAGGTTTTAAGCCCATTTGACAGATTGGACAGTTCTCTTCAAAAGAACAGATTTCCCATGCTGTGGACTAGACAGAAGCCAAAAGTTGAATTCTATTGCAGAAATGACTGTTTCATCACATGAAAGAGGTAAATGTATCTTTGGTAGGGTTGGGTTTGCTCATAGGTAAATCTGTTGTAAATATTTTAATTAGATTTACCTGCCTCGAAAAGTTGCGC